>OZ007586.1:215377686-217777686 GCA_963931845.1 Maratus michaelseni | reverse complement strand
AGACTTTCACAAAAGTTGCTCTATATACTTAGCTAATACATTATGCATATTATATTTTGATTGCATTCCCGCATGCGCAGTGAAACATTTTTTAGTAAACCTGCTCATTTTTCATCCAATTTTTATTATTTTTTAATTCTGATTGCAGATTATTAAGTACAATGTTGTTTGTCCTATTTTCTGAAAAGAACCTTTTTTTATATTAAAAACTTTGCAAATTATAAGCAAAAAAACTAATCGAAATTTCGGACTGTTTTTATAAAAACCTTAATTTCTCTACGAGTATACATGCTATCCTCATAAAAATGAACACAGAATATTACAATAAACCACTTATTAATAATCTCGAGTTTGAACGCTTTTGCTACATCAGTTTTTACAGGGTTATCCAAAAGATATTCGTCTTTTTTCAATTTGTTGACAGTCCCCTATGCGCTTTCGGGAAAACATCTTCACGGAAATATATGACTTATACTATACTGTTTACACACCTGCAGTTTCAGGTTAATTCCTCATGTATTTTTCTAGATATTGCTCTTTTCACCATTTTTCATGAGTGTTCGTATTATTTTGTCCACCCCCTGTATTTTGCAAAATAGTATCGATAGTACACAATTTGTGCAAAAAAGTGAATATTTTTGAATATTTCAAAAGGTGTACACTTTGTGTGCAAATTATATGCACTTTTCATGCATACAAAAAAGTGCATATTTTTTGTTTTCAAAAAGTGTGCACATTTTTTGCATAAAATAACTGCATATTCCATGTTCGCAAAAGTGTGCAAAATGTGTCACTTCACATCGTAGGCACATAACCAGAGGGGGGGCTTGTACCCCCCCCCCCTATTGCATTGGAAGTAATATACATGTATATATTTTTATATTTGGATGTAATATACATCTATATATTATATAGATATTATGAAGAAAAATGTAGCTTTAAGACATATTTTACTGCACATTATTATTTTTTTTAAATTAAATTTTTTGATAAAATTTCAAATTTTTTTTCAAAAATTACATTTTTAACGGTGGAATACCACAAAATTTTCATCTCGGTAACTTTTCAAAAAAAAATTTCTTTTTTTAATTTTAAAATTTTATTTAATTTTTAAGATTTGTAATTTCACAATTTTACCCCTGTCAAATGCACAAGTGGGATATTCTACATCTCCCAGAGACAGTCAAAACGATTTTAATTTTATACAGCATATATATTTATTATAATTTTAAAATACGATAATTAGTCGCATTTGAATGAAAACAGACAATACCACAGCTAATTTTTTGAACGGTCCGTGACAGACACTGAGCTCAATGATGACAGGCACGCTGATTCATAGAGGTGTCGAGAATATATTTAGTCTGCGTCTGCGCCTGCGCCGTGAGGAGAGATGGAGGGAAACTGTTGTTGGCTTGGCTGGTGTCATCGCAGCGTAAATAAAACAAAATTTTATAAAAAGGTGTGAAGACTGTTACCGGATTTCCGATTGATGTTTTTTTTTAACAGAAAACAGGTAAGTTATTCAATTTTATGTTGAAATGTTCTATAATAAGTATTGTAAATGAACGTTGATTTTGAATAAAACCACCCTAATTGCTAATTGTAGTTATACGATAGGCTTACTATAGTCAGTTCGGCTATTGGGGGAAAAAACAAACACGTAGTTTGTTTCCTCTTGCCGTTTCAATTCTGCTAATTTTTAGGAATAAATAATACACTTTTATAAAAAAGATAATCGTCACTTTTAAGTTTTTTTAGCCGTCAGTTATATAAATATATAGAGTGCTCAAAATATACCTAAATATAACCCCCTTAACTGCTCATACATTGCGTTCTCGCAGACCACTGTTTTTTTTTTTTTTTTCAATTTTCACAGTAACTTGTGATTTTCAGTTTAACTGTAGCAGGGTTCATACAGACTACTTAGAAACTCCTTAGAAATTAAAAAGTTTCCAAGGAGTACTTAGAAATCCTTAAATAAACAAAATTAAATACTCCTTAAACTATAACAAAGTATAATTTAGCGTTGAACAATGATTAAAGGAAGTAAGATAAGTCTTCTCATGTTTATAAAAGTAGAGTTCAAGTAATTACTGCCATTCTAAAAAAATAAAAATAAAATTGTATTTTTTTGTTTTGTTTTGTTTGTACATACTGCATGATGTTTCCCTTCAAAATTTACTTTTAAAATCTAAGTGCATGTGATATATGATCAGTATTTGAGATTTGACTGTCCTATATATATGGCTATTGGTTACTTCATAAATTAGTTCCCTGGCACCTCCCTGGCTATTCAAATTTTCCAAACCAATAAGCAATGCAGTATGACTACTTTGTAATTTTAGCACTAGCTATTAGATTTCATTTGAATAATATCCATTTTCTCCCTAAATGAGGTATTAAAAATTAGGATGGGTGTGCAAGTTGTACGACAGCATGGCGTGCATGAAAAAATATGCTAATTTCTTTAAAATTCTTGTTCTCCTTAGAATTTTCCTTGACTTCTTCGATTCTTTCTTCTCCAATCTGTATGATCCCTGCTATAGGTAATAGTAAAATTTTGTTTTGTTTGAAGCCTTATTTCTAAAGACTTCTGAATAGGTAAATTTTAATTATAGTAGTCATGTACATAAAGTTTGTAACAGATATGCAGTATCCTATGTATTAATCAAGCCTTTTATTCATCTTTCAATCAAGCAGTCTCTGAAACCACTCACAGTTATAGTATGCGACTCTTTTTGTAACAGCAGTTAAGGGTTAAACTGCATAAAGTAATACATATATAATAACAAAAACAAGTTAAAACGAATATTTGTACGTATATCCTTTTAATTCAAAATGCAATTTCATTTCTTTAAAAGTAAAATTGGCTTAGATGCTTTACACTCACGCTAAAAAAAAAAAAAAAAAAAAAAAAAAAAAAAAAAAAAAAAAAATTAATCGGTTAAAAAAAAGAAAAAAGTCGCCAAACTTTGGGGACTGTTTTTTCTTTTATGGCAACCCGGGTATTAAGCTTGTATTTAGTTACTGGTGTTGAAATTTGTTATTGTAATCTGTATTTGCGTGGATGTTAAGGGAAATGTTTGCAGCATGTCTGTATTACGTCATTGATGATGAAAAGTAGAGAAAACGTGATTGGTTGTAGAAGAACGTTCTATTGCACGTTATTGGTTGCAGAGTCGCGTATTATAGAACTATATATGGAAGGGAAATAAATTTGCATAACTGTTGAGTTAATGATTGGTTTTTAATTGTCATGTGAATTATTACGTATTGGCGGTTACAGTGGCGGTTATTACAGTGGCAGAATTGAATTTATCATTCTATTTTGTTTATAAAAATTGTTTTGACGTTTGTAGTTGCTGGTAGAAGTTGGAAAATGTCCGTGGCTATGGATACCATTTTTCGAGAGTACCAGGTAAGTTTTTATGAGGAAGCAGAAAGTCAAGTTCAGCAATTCAAAACTGAAATAACGCGATGATTTTATCTAATAGTTTGTGTTAAATTAGAATTTGAATTACCGAATGGTTACCCTGATATAGTAGTGCTCTTTAAAAGATTGAAATGACGTAATTTTATCTAAAGGGTTGTGCGAAATTACAAAATCAGTTATCGAATGATTATTCTGATTGTAGCAGTCCACTTTAGAAGAATGACGTAGGTAATGTATTTTTTATTAAATTTATGTTAAAAAAAATTATTTTTCGTTTATTTTGATATTTACTTTCTGGTTTTACTAATACGTCATTATTTATAAATGTTGTGTTCGTCATGAAATTAGAAACTAAATAATCGAATGTTTACACTGATATATGAGGGCACTTTAAAAGATTGAAATGACGTAATGATTTTAACTAAAAGTTTGTGTGAAATTAAAATTAGCATCAGCGAAGGATTACTGTAATATAGTAGTGCACTTTAAAAGATTGAAATGACGTAATTAACATTTTCCATTAAATTTATGTTGTAAAAAATGTATTTTTGGTTTATTTTAATTGTTGTGTAGAAATACGATTTTCTGTGTTTTCGAAAACATTATTTATAAATGTTCTGTTTTTTATGTTTCCAAAATGGCAACGGAAAATAGTAGCTTGGCCCAGTCTTGGAAATCGCGCCAACCAAACAGTCGCCAATCTTTTGTTTACATTTTAGCGTGAGTGTAACACATCTGTTCCGAAATTGGTAGACTTTTTAACTTAATGGCCATTTTTTGCAATCGTAATTCTTGTTAAATTAAAATACATTTAGATTATAAATAACAGGGTGTTCTCTGAATTATTTCAAAAATGCAATCGATTTACATTTTACAAAAACTCATTTTTAAGTTCATTAACATACAAAAACAATTCAAAATAAATGAAAAAATTATTTAAAAATTACAAAAATAGGCTTTGATTTTGGTTGTCAAAATTTGGGGGGGGGTAGGGGGGTAGGGGGGGTAGGGGGGGTTGACTCTGCTGAATGAATGCTCATTCGAGGCCAAAACTAACTTGTTTTGTTCACAGGAAGTAAACATGGTTTTTGATGCCCCCCAAAAAAATTAAATTGTATTTGTTTTGTTTGGTGTGGTTTGTACATACTGCATGTTTTTTCCCTTCAAAATTTACTTTTAAAATCTAGGTGCATGTGATATATGATGAGTATTTGAGATTTTACTGTCCTGTATATATATAAGGCCATTGGTCACTTCATAAAATAGTTCCCTGGCACTTTTGTATTCAAATTTACGAAACCAATAAGCAATGCATTATGAATACTCTGTAATTTTAGCACTAGCTATTAGATTTCCTTTGAATAAAATCCATCTTCTCCCTAAATGAGGTATTAAAAATTAGGGCGGGTGTGCAAGTTGTACGACACATGGCATGCATGAAAAAATATGCTAAGTTCTTTAAAATTTTTGTTCTCCTTATAATTTTCCTTGACTTCTTCGATTCTTTCTTCTCCAGTCTGTATGAACCCTGCTATAGGTACTAGTGAAATTTTGTTTTGTTTGAAGCCTTAGTATTATTGCTAAAGACTTCTGAATAGGTAAATTTTAATTATTAGTCATGTACATAAAGTTTGTAACAGATGCAGTATCCTATGTGTTAATCAAGCCTTTTATTCATCTTTCAATCAAGCTGTCTTTGAAACCACTCACAGTATAGTATGCGACTCGTTTTGTAACAGCAGTTAAGGGTTAAACTGCATAAAGTAATACATATATAATAACAAAAACAAGTTAAAACGAATATTTGTACGTATATCCTTTTAATTCAAAATGCAATTTCATTTCTTGAAAAGTAAAATTCAATAAATGTTCTTTTATTTTTAAAAGAATTTAATTTGAAAATTGAATTTTCTAGTTTGTAGCCAGAAATTGATAGACTTTTTAAACTTAATGGCCATTTTTAGCAATCGTAATTCTTATGTTAAATTAAAATACATTACTTAGATTATAATTAACAGAGCGTTCTCTGAACTATTTCAAAAGTGCAATCAATTTACAAAAACTCATTTTTAAGTTCATTAACATACAAAAACAATTCAAAATAAATGAAAAAATTATTAAAAAAATACAAAAATATGCTTTGATTTTGTTTGCCAAAATTTGGGGGGGGGGGGGGGGGGGAGACTCAGCTGAATGAACGCTCGTTCGAGGCCAAAACTAACTTCACAGGAAGTAAACATGGTTTTTGGTGCCCCCCCCCCTCCCTTCTTCACCAAATAAATTTAAGTTTCTAATAGCCACCTTATTTTAAAATTAAAAATACGTAATCATAAAATACATGATATTGAACTGTGTAATCAGCTTTGTCAAATATTTTTTCGATAAAACCTCTGAAACTGGAATCTAAAGGAATAGGAAAAATTACCACTGTATATGGATTTCCTTCTTAGGATGTATAATTGTTGAAACATATGTTGTAGAATATGTTAGTAATCTGTAACTTTTAAAATGTAATCTAGAAAATTTTAAAAGCTTATAAAATAAATTTATATTACTATTAACATTTTAATTTAAAGCATTACACACAATGTAATCAAGTTAGTTTATTTTTTTTTTAAATGTTAACATCAGAAGCTTGAAATTTTAGCCCCCTCTGAAACAATTTTATAGGCCCTAAGTGAAATCAATTATAAGCCATTTTTTATTGGGTTGTTATTGATTTTCTTGTATTACATCTCTTTCAGAGTGTCAAAGATGCAGATTTATATCAAATAGCTGGTAGATGAGAAAAAAGAAAGCCGAGCTAAAAATGTACTTGAATACAGTCAGTCCATCACATACAAGTATGATTTTATAATTTAGTATAATTTAAATATTTTATTAAAGTGTCCAATTTAATTATGCTGTTTAGAAATTTGGGTACTTTCTTGTTATATCGACCCTCACAATTACAATTATTCCAAGGTTGCAGTTATGATTTTGCGAAGATCATCGCAAATCGCAAAGCTTATGTATGCATCAGATACAGTATGCTGTCTCAAATCCGCACATCATTTCCGAAGTAAAAAATGAAACTTAGTTAAGATGTAGGTGTAAAATTAAAGGTTTTATTATTTTGTACATATTTTAATATGTAATTCTGGGTAATGATTCTTTTAATATATAATTCTGGGTAATGATTCAACTCCTATTTTCTCATAAAGGAAGTATAAATTTATTTTTTTAAAAATTCTGGATAGTTACGATTTCAGTGGTGATCGCGATACCAAATAATTTATGTATTAATAAAGCTTCTTTGGTTATTAAGTATGGCTAAACATGAAATTAAAAAAAAACTTTGTTATAAGCAGGGGTCGATCCAGGAAAAATTTGGGGCATATTTAAGGCCCCTTCACAATAATAAATTTAATAAAATAGGCCCCTTCACAAAACTCAGTTTGATAAAATGGGCCCCTTCTCAAAAATCAATTTGATAAAATGGGTCCCTTCACAAATTTCTATTCCATAAAAACTTACTATTTATTATTTTGTGATGTTTTAAAATGTGTAATTTGTAAACAAACAAGTTCACCAGACAGGAAAACTTCAGTAAAAGGATTTTAAAAAGTTTTTGTTTATAAATGCTTGGTTCGAATTTGATTAACTGGATTTCAACTTTCGTTACAAAATGTTATTTTTCACAAAAATATAATAAATTTCACTAAAATAACCTTTTACTTTTCACAAAATGGGCCCCCAAGAAGAAAAAAACTGCATCAACCCCTGTTTTAAGATTTTGATTTTAAAATGTATGGTTTGAATTATAATTTCAGAAGAATAGCAGGGATCATTCTAGAACATAAAAAAGGGCAGGGCGCACATTACATAATAAGGGCAATTTTGTTGAAAAGGGCACATCATTTCATAAAAATGGCATTTTTGTAATAAGTGCATATGGGTCAATCCATGGTAACTTACGTTACATTTAGAATCATTTTCTTTAGTAATTTTCATAATATAACACCAAAAATTAATCAAAATGTAATGTTGATTTGTTAATTAAACCTGTCCAAAGCGAAATTTGGATGAAAATTACCTACCTTTAGTGCTACTTTTTGAACACTGGCCATTATATTTATTATGGTAACTTACGTTCTTTTTGTCAGAAACGTAAGTTAACATATTAAATATAAATTTTAGCGTTCAAGAAGCATAATTTCCGTCTCCACCGCCGATCGACGATTGGGATTTTTACGCTTTCTGATTATTTGTAAAATCAAACGCTTGTTAAGTCATTTCCGGTATTTTGGAGGATTATTAAGATATAAGAAGATATGATATAAGAAATTAATATATATTATTAGATTATATAGAGATTAGATTATATAGAAATTAATTAGATTATATTAGTATAATATTTATTATATTACAGTTATAAATTAATTAGATTATATAGAAATTAATAGATATTATATAAGAAACCAAGTTCAACCAGTAATGACTTAAGAAGCGTTCGGTTTAACAACTAATCAGAAAGCATGATAATCGCAATCGTCTATCGGCGGTGGACAGGGAAATTATGCGTTCAAGAAATAGTACTAAATTTAAGTAATTTTTATCCAAATTTAGCTTTGTATAGACTTAATTAACAAATCATATGAACATTACATTTTGAATATTTCTTAGTGTTATATTACGATATAATTTATTATGTGTTAATTTATGTGTTATATAATGTGAATGATTATTTTCAGAGGTTGGAAATCTACAGAATGTTCCTAAACTTTTAGACAAACTTTAAAAGGAGATAATACCGTATAAGTAAAAATTAACTTTTTTGGCCCTTGGCCAGTATATGGATTTTTTTACTCAGCAGGTTTTTAAGCATTGGCCAATAACAAATTTACAAATACTTGATAAAAAAAATCACGAAATTTGTCAAACAAGTGTGGAATAAATAATGAAATTCGTCAAATGGTGTCTGGAAAGAAATTGCGATATTCGTCAAATGGTCTCGGGAGAGAAATCAGGAAATTCAGCAAATTGTCTCTGTTAATAAATCGTGAAATTTGTCAATCAATTGCGGAAAAATCATGAAATTCGTCAAATCACTGCAAAAAATGAAAGCTAATTTTGTCAAATAATCGCAGAAATAAATAGATTTTGTCAATCGTGAAAAATATAGTGAATTTTGCAAAATTATTGCCGAAAAAAAAATCGTCAAACTATTATGAACAAAATTCGAGAAATTCATCAAATAATCTCGGGAAAAAAAATCGTGAAATTCGTCAAATGATCTCGGGAGAAAAGTCGCGAAATTCATCTAACAATAGTGGAACAGAATTGCGAAATTCGTCGAACGACAGTGGGGGGGGGGGGAGTGCTCAATTTGTCAAATAATCTCAGGAGAAAAATTGCAAAATTCATTTAACAATCGTGGAACAGAATTGCACAATTCGTCAAATGACAGTGGGGGGAAAAGTGCACAATTCGGCAAACGCCAGCGGAAAGAAAGTGCGCAAATCGTTGAATGTTTATGGGAAAAAATCGTGAAATTCGATGCGTGAAATACAATTTCCATGTCTGGGATTATGAAAATGGAAATTTTCTTTTCGGGTTTCGATAAAACTGTTCCTTATTTTACTAATTTTGATAAGGTTTTTAATTAATAACGTTCTTAATTAGTGACCGACTTCTTCGAAACTTTAACTCCTGGAGGCCCGGATTTTTCTGAATTTTTTGATAACAAAATCACTTTGCTGGTCGCTGCTCTCGCAGTGTTTATGACGTGAAAAAACATGAATTTTGTGAATGAAAAACGTGAATTTCGTCAAAGGATCACGAGGAAAGCTTGAATTTCGTCAAAGGATAGCAGGAGAAAGCGCGAATTTCGTCAAAGGATAGCAGAAAAAGCGCAAATTTCATCAAAGGATTGCAGGAAAAATGCGAATTTTGTCAAAGGATAGCGGGGAAAAAATGCGAATTACATCGTAGGATCGTTGAACAAACACGAATCTCGACAAAAAGATGTGGGGAAAAAGTGAATTTCGTCAAAGGATCGCGAGGAAAGCGTGAATTTCGTCAAAGGATAGCAGGAGAAAGCGCGAATTTCGTCAAAGGATAGCAGAAAAAGCACGAATTTCATCAAAGGATCGCAGAAAAAATGCAAATTTTGTCAAAGGATGTGCGGGGGAGAAAATGCGAATTATGTCGTAGGATCGCTGAAAAAAACCATGAATCGACAAAAGGATGCGGGAAAAACGTTAATTTCGTCAAAGGATAGCAGAAAAAGTGCGAATTTCATCAAAGGATCGCAGTAAAAATGCGAATTTTGTCAAATGATAGCGGGGGAAAAATGCGAATTATGTTGTAGGATCGCTGGAAAAAAACATGAATCTCAACAAAAGGATGCGGGAAAAACGTGAATTTCGTCAAAGGATTGCGAGGAAAACTTGAATTTCGTCAAAGGATAGCAGAAAAAGTGCGAATTTCATCAAAGGATCGCAGGAAAATGCGAATTTTGTCAAAGGATAGCGGGGGGGAAAAGGCAAATTATGTCGTAGGATCGCTGAAAAAAAAACATGAATGTCGACAAAAGGATGCAGAAAATTGTGAATTTCGTTAAAGGATCGCTGAAAAAAGTGAATTTCATCGAAATTGTTGAAAAACATTAATCTCATCAAAAGCCAGCAGAGAAAACATGAATATCGTCAAAGGATCGCGAAAAAAGCAAATTTCGTCAAAGGATCACGGAAAAACACAAATTTCGTTAAAGGATCGCAAGGAAAACGTTTTTTTTTCGTCAAATGATAGCAGGGGAAAGCACGAATTTAGTCAAAGGATAGCAGAAAAAGTGCGAATTTCATCAAAAGATCGCTGGAAAATGCGAATTTCGTCAAAGGATAGCGGAAAAAATGCGAATTATGTCGTAGGATCGCTGAAAAAACATGAATCTCGACAAAAAGATGCAGGAAAAATGTGAATTTCGTTAAAGGATCACGAAAAAAAAGCAAATTTCCTCAAATGATCGCAGGAAAAACTTGAATTTCGTCAAAGGATCACGAGAAAAACGTGAATTTCGTCAAAGGATCGCTGAAAAAACTGTGAATTTCGTCGAAATTGTTGAAAAAACATGAATCTTATCAAAAGCCAGCAGAAAAAACGTGAATTTTGTCAAAGGATCGCAGGAAAAATACGAATTTCATCAATGGATCACTGAAAAAATGCGAACTACTTTTTAGGATCGCTGAAAAAACACGAATCTCGATAAAAGG
Organism: Maratus michaelseni; assembly: GCA_963931845.1. Classification (NCBI taxonomy): domain Eukaryota; kingdom Metazoa; phylum Arthropoda; class Arachnida; order Araneae; family Salticidae; genus Maratus; species Maratus michaelseni. Next base: position 217,766,997 of record OZ007586.1, on the reverse strand, counting down.
ATGCGGAAAAACTCTAATTTTGTAAAGGATCACGGAAAAAATGCGAATTTCGTCAAAGGATCACGGGGAAGAAATGCGAATTTTGTTAAAGGATCACGGAAAAAATGTGAATTTTGTGAAAGTTTCGCGGAAAAAATGCAACTGTGTTTATTAAAAACAGCACACACACAAACATCCATACAAACCTCAATACACACAAATATATGATTATAGGTTATAGTTTTAATCTGAAATGATGTACTGGACTAACTTTTGAAAAATCAATTTAACCGAATCCAACTTGCAGGAATCTACACTCAGTTTGAAATAGACTCGAACCAAAAACATAGTTACACACATGCATTTTTAATAGTATAGATAGTAAATTTCAAGTTTGAGATTTGGGAAATTGTTTATACGAACAACATTTGCCAGTTTGCCCGAATATTACACATGAAAATAAGTGAATCAATTTTAACTATTATTTTTTCCTGTAGAAAAACAAACTACTTAATAAAATCTAATATTGAATTCTTATATTTATGTAATGTCTGTAAAATAGTTCAAATTGCATATTTCTGCATGATTTTTTTTTTACACAGGAAACAAACGGGATGCAGCTTGAAATTAATTTGATAAAAGAAAATCATCCAAAGATACAGAAGTGAAATCTAAGTAAAGTATCTATTTGAACATTGTGAAAGTGACTTTAACTCAACAATGAAAATGCTATATATTTATTACAGAAAATGCAAGAAAATTTCAAGTACATTTATTTTATAACATATAACAAGTCCAGAACATTTACTGGATACATTACATTACCGGAACAAGTACCATTAGTTTATTATTTATGTTGTGATTTCAAATAAACGCAGCAGCTGTACCGCAATGGTCTTTTGTGTGTGTGCCGTGTTTTCTTTCACTTTTTCCCACAGCAGCTAGATTTTAGCGGTCGTCCATCAAAGCCCTCTGCGGTCAGAAGAATGATTGCATCCAGTTGCAATGGTTAAAATTTGCAATGACTGCATTGGAAGAGAAATGATGAGAAAAAGCTGATTGCACTTGTGTTGTAAATAAACAAAAATAAGTAAAGTTGATTTTTATTTTAATACCTTTTTCTGAGTGCAAATACATTATTTAAAACATTTTCAACAAACAACTAGAATTTATTGCAGCTCTTTTCAAGTAAGTGTAATAATTTTCTCTTATTGGGTTTTAACAACATTGAACATGTTTTTTTTTCTTTTTCTTTTTTTTCTGTTGTATGCAATGTTATTTTTATTTATAAAATTTACATATTTAAACTTAAGTTTATTTTCTTTTTCTCCATGTTGGCAAACTTGTACCATGTCTGATAAAATTGTTATTTATAATCCTTTTTATAATTATGCATCTTTCCAAAAGTGGGTTTATGTTTACAGTTAGTGATAATAACTGTAAATTTCATAGTAAGCTGAATCTTGATTTAAATATATGCTTAAAATGTTCGGTATGCAAAAAGCTATTTTAAAAACTGCACAAAATCTGAGGTGCCAAATACGATCAGATTTTGTGCACTTTTTATTTTACACATTATTTACGTACCAAAAAATGCACAATTTAGGGATTATTTGGTATGCAAAAAATGTGTAAAATAAAAAGTGCACAAAATCTGAGCGTATTTGGCACCTCAGATTGTGTATAAAAAGTGCACAATTTAGAGATTATTTGGTATGCAGAAAAAGTGCACAAAATCTAAGCGTTTTTGGCACCTCTGATTATGCACATTTTGTGCACAATTCGGTTTGCACTTTATATGCACAATTCATTTTGCACTTTTTATACATACGCAGAGGTGCCAAATACGCTCGGATTTTGTGCACTTTTTTTGTACTTTTTTGCAAACTTTTTCTAGCTGGGGTATCCCTTAAATTTTACATTATATTCCACACAACCTTATCGAGTGCGTTTATCTAAAACCCTTTTCTATCGTTTTCTGTTTCAGTTGGCCTTTTTGAAGTTCTTGTGTGTTTCTTCGATGAGTTCGTCTAGAACAGCGGTTCTTAAACTGTGGTCCGCGGACCCCTGGGGATCCGCAAGCGGACAACCGGGGTCTCCAAGTACAGTGCCGAATTCAGATTTTTTTCTCCGGAAGGAATTTCTATAGTTCTGGGGTGGAGTGGGGGATTTGCCGGGGCTAAAATTTCTAGTTTAGACAATTAATAAGCATAAAATCACAAATCTTCCGGGTCGGACATTTCAATGCTTTGGAAGGGAACACTACTGTGGCTCAACTGTGACACACTCTGAATGCACCACTGCGCAAGCCAAATATTTTTATAGGATATTTTTATCCTTCTTAGTTCGTTTTAATTACGCATACTGTTTTGTTTTCAACAAAAGAGAAGTGGATTGTAAAGACCGCAGTTGGTTCCAATAATGTAACGGTCCGTTTTGGCTTTATTAGTTCGTTCCTTTTTAGTTCGTTTTAATTATGCCTACTGGTTTGTCTCCAACAAAACAGGAATAAATTGTAAAAACCACAGCTGGTTCCAATAATGTAAAGGCCGTTTTTGCTTTATATAGGTGTCTATGATGGCAGCAAAGTCTGCAAAACCAAAGACGATTGCAGAGAATTTAGTTTAATTCTGCATGCTTCTAACGCAATGATCACAACAATGCTAATTAAAAAAGTACCAAGCTTTTAAATTTAATTTTATTATCTAATGATACTGTTAAGAACAGAATCAGAGACTTGTGTGAAAATATTGAGAACAAATAGAATACACTCTAAAAAAATCCGTGAAAATACAAAAGATTTTCCGTTAAATTTTACTGAGAAGTTTCATTTTTCCAAAACAACAGTACAATTTCCGTAAATGGCATTAGTTCCGTAAAGGAGATTTCAAATTCGTAAATATGCAGAAAGTTTTCCGTAAATTTAATGGATTTTTCCGTTTTTCTTACAAAACTGCACAATGTCCGTATTTCTTTCAAAACAGTGTCATTTCCGTAAATGACGTTCAGAGGTTTGCATACAGAAATCGCCTTGTTTGAAATGCGAATTAAGATTGTTGTATTTACTAGAGTTCTTCTAGGATCCAAATCTGAGCCAGTCCTACCCGTGGGCCTATTTTTTGTCATTAGACTCGGGCCAATCCTGGAACTAATTCTAACCAGGGTTGTGTCTGGGCGGTAATTTTATGTGAAAATAATAGTGATATTTTTATTTTTTAGTGAAATCTTCAGAAATTTATTTTATTTTCATAAATTACAGAAAAATATTTTTTTAAATATTTTTTTTTATATTTATAGTGCTGTAAATTGTGAATTTTTTCACAGACGTTGTTAAGATGGAAACTGCTTCACTAAATGTTTAGAGGATCTTGTAGGTTAATTTAAAAGATGACTATTGTTCTTTAAGTTATACAGGTTGATTATACTTTGAAGGTGAAGCAAAGAAGAAACGTGATCGTATATATATTATCAGGTTCAATACGTCATTTTAATGTTAAATTATAAGAGAGAAGTTTACCTTGAATCCAAGAGTGATGTGTCATAAAGAATGAGCAAAAATACTGTAGAATACTTCCATGATTTTATTATGAAAAACTTCCGTGGACTTGGGAAAAGGTGCTGTCTTTTTTTTCAGGTGTTGAATGCTCACAAACGCTATAAACTTCAGATATCTGTATAATAGGATATGATGCTGGAAGATGTTAATTACTACTGATTAAATGAATGAAGGTAAATCACTTTACTATTTAAATAAACTAATATGGAATTGGAATTAGAAAGACAAATGGATCGGACATCAAGTCCGGCCATCGCGAGAACACGCACCACGAACAACGGTCGAACAAGCGACCTACTCTGAACTCTACAATCACTAGAACTGAAATTTGAACAGCGCGCGACCATGGCGAGCGTGCGTAAAAACACGTCTCAAAAACTCGCCGCGCGGAGATGAATGCGCCAAACTGGTAGACTCAATGAAGAGTTAACGCACGAAGGAGAAACAGCGAAATGCTGCCGTTCCGCGGCCGTACGCACATGCGCAAAGAGTGCCGGCTGCCTAGCCACAAAAGCTCGTGATCCGAGGAGGAAGGCTACGAAACAAGCTGGCACGCGGCCAAGGGCAAAACGGGATGGATAAATGAATGGAAAAAGAGAGACTTTACGAAATAAATGAGATGAAAGATGATCGCTTGATTAAACTTAAAATAATGAACGTAAAAAGAGGGAAAACGTAAGATTAATTAAATATAATATGTTACAATTAAAGATTGAATAATTAAGAATATGGATTTAAAATGTTGAAATACAGATGAGAATTAGAGAAATTCAAAACAAAATATATCAACACGATATATTACTCCACCACAAATATGGGAAAAAAACTGAAAGATCCACATGAAAAAGGAAATTCACAACTTACCGCTGAATCAGATAAGCTGGAATGCAAAAATGGATTACAAGGAACATTACAAAAGGACATGAACAATCAATCGAAAACATTAAATATCAATAAAACACTCATTACTATTAGAGAACTCCAAATGTCGATTGAGAACATGTAAAAAATGTCAGTTAAAATGCAAAAAATTAGAAAGTGGGAAAAAAACAAAAATTGCATAAGAATATCAAATATTAATTGAAAAAAAAACTCACAACACTTACAAAAGCTCTAAAGAAAAACTTAGCAATAAAAGTGTACTCTATTGAGAGTGTAAATAACCTATAAGGAATATCCAAATACCAAGAGGAAAAACTGATCCAAGAATGACCACTACTTACCAAGAGCATCAACAACCGATCAAGACAGCACGGGAATACACGGGATTACATACTATACCCAACAGACGGGTATCTGAGATTGTATATCAACAATCAATATAAAATTTCAGTACAGCTACTATCATGATGATACAAGACATATATATATATAAAGAAATATTAAATTTAAACAGACAAATAAAAGGGTAAGAAAAAAGTTACGGGGAAATGAGTGGCGCCACAAAAAAAATAGGGACAAAAATAAAAATATATACATTGCAATCTTGTAACACTTGATATTATACACTGCATGCTGAAAGAAAACTTTCAAGTAAACTTTGCATTACTTTATATGCAAAGATGATCATGAAAAAATTTATGTATACGTATACTGTTAAATAATGATTACATATCCATGGAATAAAAACTTTACATGAGTATTCATAAAAGATTGTATTAAAAAAATGTATTCTAATTACACAAGGTATATCAAATTTTACTATAAATTGAAAAAATAATACAACACACCTCTGAATTTTTTAGAATGGTGTATTACTGAAAAATTTGTCAACATCAACATTGACCACAAAAAAATGTAAGTAAAGTATTTACACAGGATACCTTTATTTTATTGAATGAAATTGCAAATACTTGTACTGTGAATATGAAGATTCAAAACTAAAAAAATATGAAGGAAGAGCCTATCATACTATAAAAAACATCATTTTAAGTCTGAAAAGACTGATATGTGAACTGAATCACAAAATTGAATTTTTATCCACTTGTCAAAATTTTAAAGTTGAATTAAAAAAATTAAAGTTAGATTAAAATGTTTAGAAAAACAAAAGATAATTATATGTACATTAAATGCAAAACAATTTATATACCACAACATAACTAACACATACATATCTGAAAATGGTACTATGTAAACATATTACATATAATTTCAAACAGATTTTTGAAAAAAAAATTAAAAAGTTTTTTGTACTTTAAATATTCTAAAAGAGGCATATCTCTGTATGCATTTGCCTAAACACTGAAAGACTATATTGAAATTATGCTACCATACTTACGACAATGCTAAAAATTAAAAATATTAATTGTAAATAATTACTGAAGCATAAATTACATGTACACAACAGATTATGAAAAGTATTAAAAAACATTAAACTTGAAAAGAAATTTCTCTAAAATTTTGTTATCTCATGAACAAAATTATGCTAAAAAGAAATTATTTTGAAAAATGAGTTTAAACAGTCAACTGAACACAATTCCCTGTAAAGCTGAAAAAAACTTATATAAAAACCAACTTGAAAAAGAAAAAATCAGGTAAGATATGAAAAAAAATTTCTATTATTGTTATTATTGTAAAAGTTAAAAATATTATGAACATATGTATCTGTCGGGTTAGGGTTAAAGAAGTGTCAAGAAAATATCTTGACAGTACCACTCCATTGGGTACCGAAATCTTATTTTCCTCCGACAAGACACAAAAAAACTTACAAAATTAATATATATATAATGCATGAAAAGAAATTAAAACACAGACGTATCAGTTATGTTTGATGTGGCACAAAAATTTATGTAACTCGATTATTGAGTTTAAGTCTTATTTTATATAAGCACAGTCTGTATGATTCACAGTCTCTAGAAAAGGCTGGATGATCAGTACGAAAGTTGTGTCCATTTTGATTATTATGAACACAGTTGCTGCAATTGGCAGGTCTTTCACAAAAGCCTGGTGCATGATGCTCACCGCACCATACACAACATCTTGATTTTTTGCACTGATTTGCTACATGATGGAAGGCTTGACAGTTGAAACATCTTTTGATTTTTATGAATTTTTTTGCTGTAAAGAGTTGATCCTTGATCTGGAGTTTACGCCGCATTAGGCAGTAGGCAATGTTGCTTGGAAGTTCTAAAATGTGGTTGAGGTTATTGCTGAATTTATTTTTATATGTTTTTACCACATTTATATGGGATGTTTCCTTGAATTTAGTGATTGCTTCAATTATTTCGTGAGTGTGAAAATATTGCGGTACATCATAAATTATTATCTTGCTTAAATGAGTTGAGGATGATTGTGAATTTAATGTGGAGTTGAAAAAAGATTAATTTACGGTGTCGTCTACATGACTTGATGAGAGAAATGAAGACTGTGTATAAGAATCAGATATTGAGATGTTATTAGTAGATGGAATGCTCTGTTCTTCTGATTGTGTAAATGAATCTCTAGTTGTAATGCTTTGTACTTTGGTTGATTCTTTTACTTTCACCAACAGTTTCTGATTAAGTTCTTTAAGGTTGGAGATATCTTTGAGTGTATTACTGAACGTATCTTTAATAAAGCATTTGTGCATCTCAATCATGTTATTTCCTGTAAACTGTAGTGTTTTAGTTATAATGGAAAATATGTCAGAGTCAAATGTGGTATCACCACCACTGCTTTCAACGAGATATTTAATTGTATCTGGAATGCTCTGTACAAAATCTGAGAGTGCCTCAGTAAATATATCTATACGATTCATTACTTGAGTATTTTGATCCATGATTATGGTAATAGAAATTGATGAAATAGAAATTAAAATGTGTAAATTTATTGATTAGAAATTAAAAAAAATATTGATTATTCACAATTATATCTTCCAGAAATATCTTCAAAATAACATCTTCAAACAAAATATCTTCAAAAATTTTCAAAAAAATATTCTTCTTCATACACTTATTTAAATATTATATGCAATGAAAAATTATATAAAAAAACACTATAGATGAACTTCAGAAATTTGAAAAGAAAATGAATTTTATATATGTACACCAAAAAAAAAACAAGCTTCCATGTGTTTAAAAAAATCTTCTATGTATATTTTTCAATCTTCTAACATCCTTTATAATTTTTATGCAAAATTGATAAAAACTGCACTATATATTTTAATCTTGCATATTTCTAAAAAGGATTGCTTATTTTATAAAATTATGAGTATTAAGGTGGCAGAAAAAAGCACATGTCTGCAAATATCTTGAAAAACGACGTATTACGCACTTATTGTGCACTGGAACGAAGCACCATATTTGTTAAGATGGAAACTGCTTCACTAAATGTTTAGAGGATCTTGTAGGTTAATTTAAATGATGACTATTGTTCTTTAAGTTATACAGGTTGATTATACTTTGAAGGTGAAGCAAAGAAGAAACGTGATCGTATATATATTATCAGGTTCAATACGTCATTTTAATGTTAAATTATAAGAGAGAAGTTTACCTTGAATCCAAGAGTGATGTGTCATAAAGAATGAGCAAAAATACTGTAGAATACTTCCATGATTTTATTATGAAAAACTTCCGTGGACTTGGGAAAAGGTGCTGTCTTTTTTTTCAGGTGTTGAATGTTCACAAACGCTATAAACTTCAGATATCTGTATAATAGGATATGATGCTGGAAGATGTTAATTACTACTGATTAAATGAATGAAGGTAAATCACTTTACTATTTAAATAAACTAATATGGAATTGGAATTAGAAAGACAAATGGATCGGACACCAAGTCCGGCCATCGCGAGAACACGCACCACGAACAACGGTCGAACAAGCGACCTACTCTGAACTCTACAATCACTAGAACTGAAATTTGAACAGCGCGCGACCATGGCGAGCGTGCGTAAAAGCACGTCTCAAAAACTCGCCGCGCGGAGATGAATGCGCCAAACTGGTAGACTCAATGAAGAGTTAACGCACGAAGGAGAAACAGCGAAATGCTGCCGTTCCGCGGCCATACGCACATGCGCAAAGAGTGCCGGCTGCCTAGCCGCAAAAGCTCGTGATCCGAGGAGGAAGGCTACGAAACAAGCTGGCACGCGGCCAAGGGCGAAACGGGATGGATAAATGAATGGAAAAAGAGAGACTTTACGAAATAAATGAGATGAAAGATGATCGCTTGATTAAACTTAAAATAATGAACGTAAAAAGAGGGAAAACGTAAGATTAATTAAATATAATATGTTACAATTAAAGATTGAATAATTAAGAATATGGATTTAAAATGTTGAAATACAGATGAGAATTAGGGAAATTCAAAACAAAATATATCAACACGATAGACGTTTTAAAATTTTATTTTAATTTTATTACCGTGAAGCAATATTCGGTTATTAAAGGTTTCATAAAATATTATCTTTGCAAATTATCGATGTGTATATTGTATTGAACAAAATTGATTTGTCTTATAAATTTGTGAATTAAACTAAAATTTATTATTTTATAAATTATAATTTTTACAAAGTTTGTATTTTTTTTCTTTAAATTTATAAAAGTTATTAATCATTTTTTCTTTACTTTCATAAAAATGAAGTTTATGATTTTATAAAGTTTATAATTTTTTTCGTTAGTTTATGATTTTATAAATTAAACTAAATTAATTTAGACTAAATTAATAAATCCAAATTTAAACATACCTATCCCAAGGTCATTAATTTCAAAATTTTCTCTAAAAATCTATTTTTTTATTTTAATATTTTTAAGGTTTCATAAAATAATCTTATCAAATTATCGGTATGTGGGTATTAAACTAAACTGATTTGTCTTATAAATTTGTGAAATAAACTAAAATTTATTATTTTATAAATTATAATTTTACAAAGTTCATAATTTTCTCTTTAAATTTATAAAAAATAATAACTCTTTGTTTACTTTATAAAATTATAAACTTCATTTTTATAAAAGTTTATAATTTATTGTGTTAGTTTATATTTTTTATAAATTAAACTAAATTATTAAGTCCAAATTTAAACTTACCTATCCTAAAGTTATTAATTTCAAAATTTTCTCTAAAAATCTATTTTTTCGTTTTGATATTTTAAAAATTATTCATTTTAACAGAACCATACACAAAAGCTCACAGCAAAGCTTAAATATAATAATTTAATTTATTATAAATTTGTTTATTCATATAAGTTTTTAAACTAAGAGATAAAGAAAATTTAGTTTAATAGAATCCAATAAATATGTCTGCGTAAGATAATTATTGTTTTTACTGGAATTGATAAATAAATCAACACACAAATTATTAAAAAAAAAGTATATATACTATTGCAAAAAGAAACAATCATTACTGTTAATACAATATTTTACGCATATAATACATAAAAATTTAAATTTATATGTTATAAAGCATCAAATAATAAAGTAGAATATAGAAAAATTTTGAAAAGAAAATATTAAAAAGAGTGGAACTCTGAAAATGTCCATCTAACTATGAGAACTTCAAGTTTTTTCATCATTAAAAGCATCTCAAATAAGTAACAACATTTGAATACGTGTCCAACCGTAGGGTAGTGGTTTGGCCCGCTGGTTTAGAAAAAACGGAAGGACTTGGGTTCAATACTTATCTTGGGAAGTGGTGGGTTGTTTATTGAAAATTCGCTCAGAAATGAAGGGAAAAGAAAAAGAGGCGTATCTGTTCCTTGAGGGATAACTTTTTTTTTTTGGTCCTATACAATTTATTTTAATGACATAAAAATTTCTAAAAAATACGGAAGATATCTGTTATAAAACGGAAATTTAAAAACGGATATTTCAGAAATATCGGAAAATTTCCTGGAATTTACGGAATTTTTTTTCCGTTAAAATACGGAAATAGTGAAATAGAGAAGTTAGACTACCAACTACCCATGATAGAAACAGCTAATCACAAAAAAAGTGATTAGCATGACTACGATCTGTGAGAACAAGACAACCAATCTCAAGACTACAGCCAAGCATTTAAGAACACAACATAAGTGCAAATTATAAACCGAACCAGGAGCGACGAACAAATAGTAGTTATCAAAATGAGGTCTCCAAAAAATACTCCACTATCTTGCATCCGAACAACATGACTTCGTTGCGGTGCAGAGTGCCGAATCCACTCATTAAGCATCAATTAGCATCTGGCCAACTCAGAAAAAGCAACGAAGGCAACAAGAAGAAGTGCAGCCACAATAGCTTGAAGGCTTGTCAAGTAGATCTCCGCTATGAGGAGATCAAGTGAATCTTCGCCCCGTGGTTATAATTATGCAAAAACTGACTTAGTACACCGTATATACTATATAACCGTCTGATTATGCATAAAATGTTTCCACATTTTCGTTTTCAAGGTGTGGTTAAATCGCTCCACACAGATGCCTTCGTATTATTATTTGTTGTAGAAAACTAACTTTTCTTGCTTTAAAAGTTTTGGAATATAGTGTTCCAATATTCCGTTCCAGCATGCGATTCAAGAGATTTGGGCTTTCTCATTGTTTGTTGTTGGCGTGTCAGAGAAAGTGCCAAGGCACTTCTCTGAAAGAAGGGGTGCCAGAGCCTCAAGAGAGGTTGGACTTCTAGAGCTGGTCTCCGAATTTTGAACCAATTCCAGATGAGAGACCTGCACCTGGATTGGCACCCCCAGATATAACGCTTATACTAAACTTGGAAGACATTGGAGCCACGAACAGATTTTACGTGCACCAGCTCCCAATAACGTACACGGTCCCACAGCAGCGGCAGTCGAGAGAGGTTGTCACCCTCCCAAACACTGACCTTGGTCGATGCTGCTCGCTTTCGGTGATCTTACGAGAACCGAGCTTAACCGTGCGCGCCACTGCGGGACGGCTTTCTCATTGAGAAAAATAGATTGTAAGCTTTCACACATCTTCGCTTCGTTTTGTATTTAATCCACGCATATTTATACAGAATTCTATGCAAGTGCGAATGTAGCGAAATCCTTGATTGTACCTTTGCAGACTGCTTAAATCCACTAAATAGTGCCTTTGCCAATGCTGGTCAATTGAATAGGCAATTACTCGATTCATCGGGAACTTTCTCCGCACCGGTTTGTGGAACGTGTGCGAGTCAACTCTGCTCAACCACTTCTGGGTGGTTTTCTTTCTAACTGTTCTTTTGGCAACATGATATAAAGCGTTTAAACCATCGAAACTTCTGCGTGACTTAGATCCCGGTAAATATATTTCATTACAGTAAAAAACTTTATTATGCATCACATTGATACGATGTTGCATCGTACTGAAAACGATAAAACTAGGCTGCGCCGCCAGAGCCTGAAGGGCGCCCGGTGCGTCTTCGACCCCCGAACCCAAGTCCTGAGGGAGTTATAACGCGCACGATCAAGGGCTGCTCTCAGTTTGTGCTTCAGTCGACTGTAAACGATAAATTTGATTTAAAATCGGCTCAAATTTTTTCACTTCCTCTCGTGACGTCATCCCGTAGAATTCGAGGCTAACGAAAAAGAAAGGCTACCGCGGTGCTTTACGCGTATCTTTTTTTACAGGCCGCCGGAGTCACGTGATGCTCGAATGCACCAATGAAGGTGTACGAAAAGAGCATCACGTCACTTTAGCGGTCTGTAAAAAAGTGGAATGCACCGCGGTAGCCTGTCTTTTTCGTTAGCCTCGGTAGAATGAGTCATCAGAGCGAAAATTAACATTTAAAAATCTTAACCCCTTAATCGTCGCGCCCGATAAGCTTAGGCTACTTTTTTAAAATTCAGATTGATTGATTGCCACCATTTTTTTAAATAGAAATATTCGGATTACTTAATGGCTTTAATATTTTAAATAATGCGAGCATAAAGCCAATTACACTATTTTAAAAACCTGCTGGAAATCAAACAATCTGAATTTTAAAAATGTAGCCTACACTGCCCGTGAATGTATCGGGCGCGACAATTAAGGGCTTAAATCTCCGCTGAAAGGTATAGAGTCTCAGTGGTTAAGTCGAAAGAAAAATCACTAAGCCATGCTTCTATTTTGTCAGGGGTTCGAATCTCTTACTAGCAGTTTTAAAAATTCGTTATTGCTAACAACTACGAATAATACTCTCATTTCTTAACATTTCATTAAATTACCAATTTAATCACTAAAACCACAGAAACTTTATTTTATTTTTATTTTAATTAACTAATTAATTAATTACTTTAACATATTTTCCCGATATGTAATATCTAATTGTTGTGTAACAAATACTAAGAATACATATTTTGCTCTATCATATGCTGAAAATTTTACTCACATTTCAACTGCGTATTATGTTAAATACTCATAATTCTAAAGTATCAAAAATTATTATTTAATTTTATTTATTAAACTTATTTAAGATATTTCAATGGTAAATGCGTTATAACAATGTTTCAATCCCAATTGATAAAATGTTTATCAGTCACTCGAAAAATAGTAAATAACACTTAAAAATGTATTTTATTATTATTTCGAAGTAAATACGTTACCACTCTCAAGTTAATTTTAACACCAAAATCTGACAGAATCCTTTTAATTAATATTTATTTAGAGAAAATTCCCTAATCAGTCAAAACATCCCCTCGTACAAGATAAGAAATCACCAGCCCGATTCGTTTTATCATACTTCAGTGAATCACCCCTCTGCACCTTATAAGGCAGTCTTCTTACACAGCGCGCGGTCCGTGCTCCATGAGCTCCATGGTGAGCCAAAACCGCTATATATGTAACGCGTAGTTTTCGAGAAAAATGTGAAAGAAAAAAGTATGACACGTCATATCTGGAGCAACGAAAATAGGCTTTATTGACCGAAGCTGAAACTGAAAATTTTCGTGAAATTGCAAACCAGATGAGAAACAAAATTAAAAAAATAAAAGACTTAAAAACAAAAAAATTGTACACCATACGCTTGCGAAAGTGAAACAATTTAAAGTGAGATGGACGGTAGACGTGTATCTAATATGCAAATAAACAGCCTCCGTTCAGCTCGCTTTAAAAGGCGGAAGCTTGAAACTATCAGAAATCTTCGCATAGTGTTAATGTATTCCGTTCATGTACTTTACTTTTGATAAGTGCAATGGTAAAGTATATGATGTCGTACTTTTCCTATTGCATTTTTTTTTTCGAAAACTATACATCGTCGGAGTATGGTTCTCTAAACAACTTTTATGTGCTCATCGCGATGATTCTCGTCCTGCACAGTTTGTGCGGTGGCATCCGAACATGTATGTACAGACATTGCTTAATGGCAGAATTCAGACTTTCTTTCTAATTCTATTATTACTACTACTACTTAGTAGTAGTAGTAGTAGTAGTAGTAGTAGTGATAGTAGTAGTAGTAATAGTAGTGATAGTAGTAGTAGTAGTAGCAGCAGCGGCAATGTTAAAGTAATAATAATAATAATAATAATAGTTATCCTTTTGCCAACAGCGTAAATCACGTGTCTCCATCCGAACACTAAAGTGGAGCAGCATTGAACGTGGTCAATATTTGGGAGAAAATCTCTGCCTTGCCGTTTGGTCCGTGTGGATGTCACATACCTGCATGTAAAATCAGTAGTGTGAAGAATCCTCTTGCTGCAAGGTCGATAGGTGGGAAAGAGTTACCCAGCGGAGAGTTCCCCTCTCCTGTTACGGTGTTTCTCAAATGATCTGCTGTATAACGCGAAACTTCCTGCCACAATTTCTGACTCAGTTTTAAACGCAAAGGCATAAAATTGGCAGACCTGATAATGGAAGCGATTTGGAATCGAAATGAGTTTTCCATTTTTTGATGAATAAATTATTTATCGAATTATAAGGGATTTGTGTCAAATTACAACGAGTTTTTCTCCTTTCTGGCGCTGAAACATCGGGAATTTGGTTCAAAACGTTGACTTTGACAGTGTTTTCTGAAAGATCGTCTGCCTTACCGAAAAATGGAAAACGTGTATCGACTACAAAGTTTCAGAAAAACATCATCTGCCCATTTCATGCGGCAACAAAAATGAATTAAAAAATGTGTCTGAAAGTAGCCCCTTTGAGAACAGCCTTAAGGATCAAAATTGTGGAGAAAACGTTTAAAGTCAAGTTAATCCTTTTCTCCTGTAGTACTTGTTAAGTGGAATCGGCACACCTTGTTCATAGAGCCTGCGGTCGGCCACAGCGCCTTACAAACAACAACATAATCCTTTAGATAGAACTTAAGAGAGCACAAGACTAGCAAAATTTTGTTTACCACAGCATTATATTGATATATGCGAAAACTTACATATGTCATCGTGAATTATCAGTAGAAAGCAGTACTGTCAGTCTTGCAATGCTCCAATTTTCTATTTACCCGAAAGGAGCAATTCACTTCACCGTTGAACGAATGAACGGCGTTTGTGTGGATATGAAAGAAAATTATAGTATTTCCGATAAACATTCTGTTAGTGTTAAACTAAGGCAATTCGAAAGCCTTTTTGCAGAAAATGTTTCTTTTCAGTATTCGATATGACGTTGGCGGGAAACTAAAATACTCTTGGTGGACTACGGGTTGGGTTGAATACCCCCAATTTAGAGTTATAATCTTTATAATATTTCAGTTGATGATATATAATTTACGCTGTCTAATCAAACATTTATGGAAACACACAATTCCGAATCATTTAGAAAAATATCAATTAAAAAATAAAAACAACCTTAGGTAAACATTCAGTAATTAAATAACAAAATACATTTTCAGTAGTCTTATAAACTTATCTTATTGGAACTGTCTTCTGCGTTACAAACTTTACGTTATTCCATCTAAACGATATTTCTTTACAATTTAAAAACATTTTGAGTAAATAATTGTATTATATGTTCTGTAAAGTACTTAAATACCTGCGTTTATGCCTTTTAAACCGTTATTCTTACATGTTTCTGTGCAACATACGGAAAGTAAGCTTTATTAATTAATTTGAAATTAAATTGTCTTTATAATATTAGTCATTCGTTATTGTATAAATGATAAAAAATACATAAAATATATTATCTTGTCAAACATTTGAGTTATTCATGAGTGTTATTCCATTACTCAAATTTATATAATCACAAAAAATATATTCAACTCAGATTCTTTTGTCTCTCCAAGCAAATGATTTTACCATATAATAATAAAAGGCTCGATTATTAATGAAAGATTCATGGGATACTGGTTTCTGTACTAAACTTTATGCACAGGACTATTATAATTAAAATTCGTCTTTTCAGAAGTCTCTAGGGCTCCAAAAGTAACAAAATGTCACCAGTATCTATTGTTAAACTGAAAATTACAAGTTAAGGGTGTATTCAAATCCAAACTGCTTATTTTGAGACACATTTGTAAATTCATTTTTGCTCTAAAATGCATCCAATTGGCAAGTTCTCTTATTCAGAAACTTTATAATGTCCCCACTGTCTCGATTTTTTCATAAAGGCAGAATATATTTCAAACAAGAACGAAAAATCATGCTTCAAGCATAGATTATGTAGCACTTTCCAACACTTCCAAAATAATTTTACAAAACATACCGTTTAATAAGCTAAAAGATAACATCTAAGTAAACAATTTGGAAAACGCATAACATATTTAAAAACATAAATTCAGGAATTTCCAACAGATACAATATTCGGAAAAATATCCGAATACTTTTATTGAGCCCTGTATATGATCCATAGATTTGTATATATACTACATAGGATGCTAAATTTTAGTTTAGTTAGGAAACGCGTAGCAGAATTTAAAATTATCCTTCTGGAGTTTCTGTCAGTAAGCGGAAATGTGTTCGCGAACTTTTGTGCTGCCCTGTATAGGATCTACAAAATTTATACACACCACGTAATAGACAAAAAGCGAGTTAAAATTAAAATCGCGTTCAGTAACTTAAAACGCACTTCCAGGAATTATTGTTAACAGACAGTAGAGAATTCTTTTGTGTGTCCCTGTAAATGAACGATGACTGCTATACACACACTATTCTGTAGTAAGCCTCTTGTAATGCACCTTAGTAATATATATAAATTTCAATGCGTTTAAAATAATGAAACATTATTTAAATAAACCGCAGACGATTTTTCTCCATAGGTAACTATAAGTGCTATGCACACCCTATTCCATATTAAGCTTCTTCTAATGCACCTTAGTGATATATATAAATTTCAATGCGTTTAAAATAGTGAAACATTATTTAAATAAACCGCAAATGATTTTTCCCCATAGACCGCAATGTAACGGAATTCTTTTGAGTGTCCCTGTTAAAAAACTATCAGTGCTACACACTGCCGTTGAAATAGGGAACATGCTATAAATAACGACAATAACATATAAAAATTGCAGAGCAATCCGAGCATATTTACGGGAGTTAACAGCACGGACAGACGGCAGACGGTAGACAAACCGAAGTCATATAAGCACTTTTCAACTAGCATGGAAAGTGCTAAAAATGCTGTCAAAGTGGACATTTTGAACCGAATTTCCCAACGCGATAGCGCTTGAAACAAAAAAAAAAGATCGTACTTTTTTAAATAATTGTCTGTAAATCAATTTCTAATTAATTGAACGAAAAATAAAAACATGGGGCCCTTATAAATGTCTTTATAAATCACGTCGCCAAGTTTCCTGTTGTTGCTTTTAAAAATGAGTCTGAGAATGTGTCTGAAAATTTTGAGTTGTTGAGCGTGGAAAAAATATTTTTTTTTAATACCGCCTTAAACTATGAAAATTGCAAAAAGCAGCGGCCTGGGAGATCGCTAAACAACAGTTGATTGTTAAATTGTACTTAATATATTAATCACTCATTAACGCATAAATAATTAAAAATGTATAAACTATGTTATATTATCAAATAATTGTGATAGGAATGCGTTTTATTCCATTATTTAAATTTATGCAGTCACCAAGAAAAAAAAAAAACATTCAAACCAAATCTTTTCATCTTTGCAAGCAAACGATTTTAACATATATTTAGAAATAATTTCATCATATGCGTTGTAAAGCTGATACTTCAATGTCTGCGTTCATATTGCTTTTAAAATGTTCTTGTATTATTACATGCATCAAATCGAAAGTAAACTTCCTTCTTTATTACGAAATTAAATTATCCTTGAAATTTTAATCATTAGTTTGATTTTATAATTTTTAAACTATGTTAGATTATCAATTTGCGTTAGAAATTAATCTTAGTCCATTATTCAAATTTATGTCATCAACAAAGGAATATTCAACAAAGATTTTTTTGTCTTTGCAAGCAAATTATTTTAACATATATTCAGAAAAAAATGCAGCAAATGCACTGTAAAGCTAATACTTAAATGTCTACTTTCATATCGTTTTTAAAACGTTTACTATATATTCTATCGTTTCTATATGTAATAAATCAAAAGTAAACTTGATCCTTTCTTTTGAAATTAAATTGCCCTTGTAAATATTAATCATTCAGTAATCTATAAGTAAATAAAAATGCATAAACTGTAACATTACGACAGTATGCCTAGTTACTCTTTGATAAGAATACCCTAGTGGTCAAATGAGTTTTGGAAGTTTATGTTGTTTTGCGTTGTTATCATTTGCGGTTAAATGAGAAATCTATTCTATCTTTCTTTTGAAAGGATCTCTGATATTTTGTTGGCGCTGGTACTTTCAGAAGTTATGTTAGTTTAAGAATTTGTGGTTGTCCGGTGACTGTATATAGTGAAATTAAAGCAAAAAATCTTGGATTTCCGGTGGATGAAGCCTAGGAATGTCACGAAGTGCCTCGACACGTGCTTAAGAGGAAAATTCATTCGTCATAGATTTTGAGAGCTTCTTTTTGGTAAGAAGTTAACTTTTTGTTATTCGAACATAAGATGTATCGAAGTCTACGGGATCTCATTTAGAGTTTAGGTGTTCATATAAGTGAACTTGAATTTCTAGGAATGGAACATTTTAATGTGAATTTGGCCCGAAGCCAGGAAGCCTTTTAAGACTGATCGCATTAGTTAGTTTGTAATTTGGGTAATCGAGAAAGTGAGTTTACCCCCTCTTTAGTTCGTCGTATTAATTGGATTAAACCCATCTAGTTAATTCGCCTGTTTTACTGTTTTCCAAATTTAAATTATTTGAAATAAATGTATCGTTTTGTTGTTAAATTGTCTCATAGCTTATTTTCAGACTGACGGTTCTGAAGCGGTTGTCACAAAATTATATTATATCATCAAACATTTGCGTTAGAAATAAGTTTTATTCCATTCTTTTCTTTATTCAAATTCATATAATCACTAAAAGAGATATTCACCCAGATTCTTCTTCTTTACAAGCAAAAAATACCAACTTTGTCATACCATAAGCAGCAGAGCTACCGTTAAAAAAGGCGAAAAGCAAAAAATACCCGTACTTCCATACTGAACACAGGTTTCGGAGAAGCCTAATTATATGCCACTTACGCGAGTTGATTTTATATAATTTCCTACTTTCGTTTTCTGTCTCTTCTTTGTGTACCAAAACAATTTTATTGTTTTCCCATGCCTTTATAATGAAGTTTTCGTTAAAGAGCAGTTAGGGGAATCACGAATATTACAGGATGGTGAGATATAATAAATGTGCAAAGCGATAGACTCTTTTCCCGGAGTAGCCATTACGAACTGAAACCTCTAGTTAGGAGTGCTTCTAGGCCAAACCGTTTCTAGGAATGAAAAGAAAACTGACAAGATGACATGAATTTGATTTTTTGCATTCTTCTCCTACCGCACACAAATGATTAGAGGTTTGTGGGCGCTGTTAACTATAGCATATTCATTATAATAAACAAACCACAAATCAGAGAATTTAAAAGCATATACTTCAGTACCTTTTAACCACGGAAGTATGTATATTGAAGGGTAATAAATAATAATAGCATTTTTAATAGAATTAGTTCAATACTAATAGAAGAGCGGAAAACTCAGGAATTTGGTGTAAATAATTTGCAATTGATTTTCAAGAGTAAAAAGAACACTTTTTTTTTTTTAATCATAAAATTCCAATGCGGACAATTAAATAAATGAAATTATTGTCATTTCGAACTCTAATTAACATATCCTTAAGGTTGTTCTGTAATTCAAACCTGCTAACTTTTGACACATTCATGAAGAATTTTTAAATGTAAATGCATAGAATTTGCTAATATTGTTGTTCAGATACATAAAAATCGAACAACGTTTCTTACTTTCCTATGAAGACAATGGATATTTCAGAAAGTGTTGTTAAAGCTGGCATTTTCTTCCGATTTTAGATACTCGACGATTGGAATTTTTTTTTATTATAATTCAAGATGTATAACATTTATAGAAAATTGGAAACAATTCCTTTTCTTTGGCTCTTCAATGTCTGCAAAATTCAGCGATTTATCTATAAGAATGAATTAAAAAAAATTAGTGTTGTTCAGCGAAGAAAGGTAAAATCATTGAGTAACATACAGACTTAAGATACATTGAAAAAAAAATGAAGGGATAAAACTCACAAGGAGAGTGCCAGGCTTGGTAATCACAGATTTTGATTATTTTTATATATGTTGTAGGGTAGAAGCCCCTTAATATCTCAGGATAAACGGATTTTATACAACGCTGCTTAGTTCTCGGGAAATGGGGAGGGGGGGGGGTCTAATATTTTAACACAACTTAAATACTTACTTTGTAACGGAAATACTTCGTTGGTTGTAGCTTAGTTGTTATGGCGTCTGCTCGTTGATCCGAGGACCCGGGTTCGAAACCGGGACGAGCTACGTTTGTTTTTCTCACTTTTTGTTTTATAAATATACTTGTAATTATAATTTAATAATCTCAATTAAAAATTTTAATATAGTACATTAATTATAATGTTAACATATTTAAATTTAAACTTAATTATTTAAAATTATTTGAATTTTAAACCTGATTTTGAGATATTAAATATTTTTCATCATTTAAAGAATTTTTTTTTTAAGGGATCCATTATTGGCTAGTAAAAATTACAAAATCGTTACAAAATCATACCTTATTTTATTAATTATAAATTAATTCAAAGCGTAATCATACGTATTACAAATTTAAAAGTCTTTAATATGCAGAAAAAAAAATGTTGTAATTTAATTCTTATGCTAAATTTTAATATAATTATGCTTCTTACTTTAAAAGCAGAGTAGTATTATCATTGCATTGACTTCCCTTGTTAAGGAAATATATAAATGATGTTTCTTTAAAATCCCGAATTGACAGAATTGTTCAATATCATTGCATCGAGCATATATGAAATACATTTTAAAAGTGATTAAAAAAAATTAACTGTTTAATGATGTTTTATACAACGATTCATTAAAAAATAAAAATAAATAGGTTAAAATTATAATAATTAAAAGTATATTTATAAAACAAAAAAAAGGAGCTCGTCCTGGTTTCGAACCTGTGCCCTCCGATCAACAAGCAGACGCAATAACAACTGAGCTACGACCAACGCGGTAATTTCGTTACAAAGTAAGTATTTAAGTTGTGTTAAAATTAGCCCCCCCCCCCCTATTTCTCGAAAACTAATGAGCGTTGTATAAAATCCGTTGAACCTGAGACTAAGGGGCTTCTACCCTTAGAACATATATAAAAATAATCAAAATCTGTGATTACCAAGCTTGGCACTCTCCTTGTCAGTAATAATCATAATTTTTTTTTCAATCTGCACAACAAAGCTATATTTTCATTTTTAATTAGAAAGTGATTATTCTACATTCACAGAACATTTATTTCTTAATGCTTTACATTTCTGCTTATCTCCGAAGAGTTTTTGCTAAATTTTTAATTTAGGTTGCCAGTGCTCAAGTTTTTGAACCATAAATATGTATTTTTTACATTAAATTTAACTACAATAAATCATCTTCAATAGTTTATCTTTTTTAGTCTTTACCGGTTGTAGTCTGACTCATTTACTCCCAAAGCTTTATTTAGCAATGTTAAAAGTTTCTTTATTACATTGGATTATTAATTATTTTTCTTTTAATTCGTCGTTTTGAAAATGCCTTTTTTATCCGAAAAAAGTTATCGCTCGTTTCATTAGCAAAACATTGTGACCTTTTATTCCCTATTAAACGTCAATTCAATTAAAACCATAAAAACTTACGCTATGAAGGTATTGTAGGTAAATTTAGTTGCACAGTATAGAATCAAAAATGCTTTCAATTTTTAATTAAAAAATTGACTAATTCATCACATGTCATCACATATTACATCACATGTCATAACATATTACATCAGATGTCTCATTACCTTGTAATTACCTATCATGCGATATCATTGAATTAATTACGTATGATAGGATTTAATACAATGAAGAATATTACTATAACTTGGTCATAGAGGTTATAAAATCTATACTTATAAAGGAGTAGCTTGATTTTCTCATAATCAAAGCCGAGCCTCAACCGTTTGTCCTAGAACAATAAAATTTGGAAGTCATATTCTTTACACAATGTAGTACTAAAAAAGGATTTTTGAAAATTCACAGTCTAAGGGGGTCAAATGGAGGGTCGAAAGTTTTAGATAATTTCGTCTTTTCGACATATCTCAGCAGGAGTTTTAAGTAGGAGCGTGAAATTCTGATAACAATTCTACTAAAGAATAGTTAAACATGTATTTCAGGTGATTTTAGAAATTCAACCATTAAATGGATTAAATGGGGGTTCAAAAATTTTCGGTGATTTCACATTTTCTCCATATTTCATCAGCAGTTTTAGGTAAGAGCGTGAAATTCAAGATAACAAATCAACTAAAAAAATAATTAAACACGTATTTAAGCGATTTTAGAAATTCAGCCACTAAGGGGAATAAATGGGGGGGGCTGAAGTTTTAGGTCATTTTGCCTTTTCGCCATATCTTAACAACAGTTTTAGTTAAAACCGGAAAAATCGGGATAACAAATGTACTAATAGTTACTTAAACACGTATTTCACCGATTTTAAAAATTCAACTGCTAAGAGGGTTAAATGGGGGGTTGAAAGTTTTTATTCATTTCACGTTTTCGCCATATCTCAGCAGCAGTTTTAGGTAGGAACGTGAAATTCAGGCTAACAAATCTACTAAAAAAATAATTAAACACGTATTTCAGCGGTTTTAGAAATTCATCCATTATGGGGGTTAAATGGGGGTTCGAAAGTTTTAGGTCATTTTGCCTGTTCGCCATATCTCAGCAGCATTTTTAGTTAGCAGCTCGGAATTCGGGATAACAAATCTACAAAAAATATAGACAAACATGTATTTCAGCAATTTTAGAAATTCAGCAACTAAGGTGGGTTAAATAGGGGGTCAAATATTTTAGGTCATTTTACCATATCTCAGTAGAAATTACAGGCAGAATCATGAAACTCAGGATAACAAATCTACTAAAAAAATAGTTAAACATTTATTTCAGCGATTTTAGAAATTCAGACACTAAGGGGGGTTAAATGGGGGTCGAATGTTTTACGCTATTTTGCCATATCTCAGTAGAAGTTACAGTTAGGAGCGTAAAATTCGAGATAACAAATCTACTAAAGGATAGTTAAACGTGCATTTCAGGCAATTTTAGAAATTCAACTACAAAGGGGGTTAAATGAACGGTGGAAAATTTTTGGCGATTCCACCGTATCATCATACATACGCTCTGTCCGTCGTTAGCTCAGTTGGCAGAGCGGTGGCCTGTAGAAGACGGAGAAATCAGAAATCCTAGGTCGCTGGTTCGTATCAAGCTCCTCGGAATTTCTTTTTTGGTCGATGATATATAATAAAAAAATATTACCTATGTGTCTCATTTTATTTCTCATATATATTTACAATGAGAGAAATTCTTCTAAAGCGCTTAAAACTAAAAAATTTCCATTTGGAATTTTATGTAATGTGTTAAACGAATCAAAGGCTGTGTCCGTCGATAGCTCAGTTGGCAGAGCGGTGGACTGTAGAAGACGGCGTAATAAGAAATTCATAGGTCGCTGGCTCGACGGAATTCCTTTTTTAGTCCATGATATATAATAAAAATATTACATATGTGTCTAATTTTATTTCTCATATATATAATTACACTGAGAGAAGTTGTAAGAATGCGTTTAAAAAAAGGGAGTTTCATTTGGTAGGTTATTTAATGTGTTAATTGAAGAAAACAGCGTGTCCGTCGATAGCTCTGTTGGCCGAACGTTGGACTGTAGATGACGGAGTAATCAGAAATCCGTAGATACCTGGTTCGAATCAATAGCCTGATTTTATTACAGGCGGAATTTCTTTTTTGGTCGAAGATATATAATAAAAAAAATTACTTATGTGTCGGATTTTATTTCTCATATCATGAGAGACGGTTGTATCTCGAGTGACGCAGCAAAAAACCGAAAACCGAAAACCCAAAACCGAAGATTCCGTCACTCTGATATATACAGCTAGAAGGACATCAAAGGGAAATTGAAACGCCGACATTCAGTATCTCAGCAAATATGAGGCATACCGTTTTGATTTTTCACATTAGTTTTATATCTATGGTCTAACTCTATCCTGAAATTTATACATTTCTACATGCGGTAGATTTTGAGATCTGGAAACCCATTTTTAAGAGAAAATGGGCGATGTAATGTCGTAATGGGCACATACTCGTTTTCTCGAAAACGGCTCGGGCAATTTTTTTTAAATTAATATATTATATTAATCGGTTTTAGATGAAGCGAATAAGATTTTGCGTTAACGTAGGAAAACTCTTGTTTTCTATATAATCCAGTTTTAAAATCGGACTCTTTTCCTATGCGTTTTTTCATAGACTAACATTAGACTTTTTCGGACTTTTTACTCCTTTTTCCTACGCGACAATGAGAATACTAATGGCTGTCACGGTTAGAGTTAGATAGAGCTATAGAGTTACCTATGGCTGAAAAACTATTTAGATTCTTTTTTTTAATACGAAAATAGTTTATTATAAATTCCAAAATATGTATTGAATTAAATTATGGTAAAAAAAAATTATTTCTTGTTCGGATGCAAACAATTCATATTTTTAATATGCATTTGGTCGAAAAATGAATTATCTTTAATTTTAAAAACGAGAAATTCGTAATTAAATGTATAAAATTCAATTGGTATTTATTAATAATATACTTCTAATATTTAATATATATGTATTATATTAAATTGCCATTTATAAGAAAATATTTCTAAATTATAAATTTGCATTTTATCGAAAAACTATTTATATTCATTTTTTAATATGAGGAGGTATTTTTTAATTATATGTATTCAATTTTATTGTTATTTATAACAAGTTTTTGATTTTTAAAGGATAAAATATATCTCATTGTTTGGTTATTAGCGAAAGTCGGACAACTAAACATTCGCTTATTTATCAAAGAAAGATGTATTCATGTATTCATACGCTGAGCTGAGCACAAGTGCAAGCGTATAGGATCGGCGAATTATGGATTACCCCTATATAATAGGTATTTTGTTTATTTATTTATTGCTTTTTAGTTATTTTGACTTCCCTATTTCAAAAATCTCGTTTGATTTAGGTGCTTAGATTGTCTAGCATCACCTGTTTTATCACTTAAAAGGTTTGTTTTAATAGCCAATGCCGTAGTCAGAAAAAATATTTTGGAGAAGGATTTGAAGCCACGAATCTTATATTCTTGTCTTATTTTAGATTTGTTTTTCTATTAATTGAATAGAAGCGAATGGTAAGAGACTTATTAAACCTTGACGGCTGTTAACGGACTCACAGACATCTGTTTTTTTTTTTTTTTTTTTTTTTTTGTAATTATCACAGTTTAATTTGTAATTTTGAGATTAACTATAGATACTAGTGTAATTTTTTTTTTCGTTTGGAGACTAAGTACTATCGCTAGAGACTTTTGGATAGGTGAATTTTATTTATAATAGTCCATGTTGATAAAGTTTAGTAAATAAACAGTATATTGTGAGTTAATCGAGCCTTTTTATTCATCTTTCGATCAAGCGGTCTCAAAGACTCACCAAGGTCGTAACTAGATAAATATTTCGGAGGGGAATTTGTAGGTTCAAATTTTTATTCTTATCGTATTTTATATTTGTTTTGTAATACTTTAATAAAGGTAAAATTATTTAAAAGTTATCTATTGTGAATTTGAGTAACCGATACTTATCACAACAAAAAATTGAATATTTGAGTCTTCTTAATTGCAAAGAAATTTATAATTTCATTTGTGTTGATGGTGATTCGACTTTGCCAATGTATCATCTTTAATGTTTCAACCAAATTAAAGATTTCTAAACCTTTTAAATATATTTTAAAATGTCTTTTGTCAGAAATGTATTGCCAGGAGCATATATCAAAACGGTTACGTTTGCCAATTTGTGGATATTTGGAATTAGACCCTCATTGTATTCTTCAAGCGTTCCAGTTAAACAAGTTAGAGAATCTATTTGAATTCCACCAATTTGTTTGATAGCATGGAAATCCCGCTTTTACACAATTCCATTTCAAGGAAAAAAATTAGGAATTTTAAAACTTTCTATTGTTTATTACCAATTTTCTATTTTCTTAAATTGCATTCATCTTTTCAACATCCTGACATAATCAAAAAATAAAAGTGCTAGCTCATAGAATTTTTATTTAAGATTTTTAATTGTAGTTGATTTTTTAATTTTGACTTTCGGACTTAATTGATACTTAATGGCTTATTTATAGTCATCCTGAAAAAATTTTGGATGGGGATCAAACCCTGATGAGATGATCCCCCATTGACTACGGCCTTGTTAATACCTAACAATGATACACCGAAAAAATTCTTTGGGTATTTAGTAAATGCATCTGAAATGATTATTTAACAATTGAATCATATATCGTGTTAAATTAAGCGGAAAAAACTAGAAATTCCAGCTTTTACTCTATATTAAGTTTTCAAACTGGAATTCCGGCTTTTAACACTATATTAATTTTCAAATTCATTTTTAATAAACTTTTTTATTGAGCTTTTATTATTAAATATAAATAAATTAGTCAATTAAATAACATGATTATAATAAGTAAATATGGATGAAAATTATTTTGGAAATAAAAAACAAAACAAATGTGTTTTGATTTAAAAAACAAGAAAGCAGACTGCGGTTCATATTTTCAAGCTGTTCATATTTTACCCACCTGACCCTACCTTATATATGAAGACGTGAGTTTCAAAACTCGTCTTATCCAAAGTAACCAAGATTTTACAATGCCAGAAAGGCATGCTAAAACTAGTGTTTTGTGGATTGAAGTGTTTATTCAGTGCATATTTACCAATAGAATAGATTTATGCAGAAAACACGAATTTTTAAATTTTGAATAAGGCGAGTTTTGAAACTCGCGTCTTATATGCTTAAAACCATACAAATTTACTAGGCATATTACATAAAGCTGCAGTATTAAGTAACATTTTTATTTTTACACAGACAGAACATACAAAAAAAATATGCGCAGATGGTAGATTGTTAGGAACAGCTGTCGCAGACGCACCGGAGTTGGCGTGAATTTTGTTTCGCACCATTTTGGCGAGAAAACACTGTTTTCGGGTATCTGTTTGGCCTAGCTTGTTAAAACAGCATGTTAGATTTCTTTTACTATCTGTTTTGGAAAAAAAAATCTTCAGATATAATTTTTTATTTTTAAGTCCTCAGTTATTTCTTTAATTTGTTATTATTTTAAGTTTTCTTATTTAAACTACTGTGATTCAATGTAAGAGTTATTTGCTTTTAAAAATTTAATTTACAGTCTCGGAATTTCCAGTTTTTTTCCTTTTAATTTAACACGATTTTTTGTATTTGATTCAATTGTTAAATAATCATTTCAGCCGCATTTACTAAATACCCAAAAAATACTTTTGGTTAATCACTAACCAAAATAATAGTTTTAAGAACCTAGAAATATGCACAGTATTCAGCAGAAAAATTTTAAACTATGAAGCTGGAAGGTTCTGTCACAAAACAGGGAATGCTATAGACCATCTAAGCATCTTAATCAAACGAAAATTTTGAAATGGAGAACCAACAAGTCAAAATAAATAAGAAATAATAAATAAATAAATGAAATACTTAACATTAAATCTAATCCTTGACTCTTGGATTTGCTATATTCAATGCGTATGAATACATACACAGAGTTGTATAATATAGACGCACGCCGTGCGCGGAAAATTTTCTGCAAAATTCAGAACTTTGCAGAAATTTTTTTTAGAAAAAAAAAAATATATATATATATATATATATATATATTAAATGCCAAAAAATTAAAAATATTCCCCAATTTTATGTACGATTTATTTACTGTTTGCGCACAATTCAAAATTTAAAGATTCAGAACATTGTTGTGGCATTACAGACGCTTGCGAAGAGGTCAAAATATTAAGGATTGGGTTGTTTCTAAATGCATTGACAAAATATTTGATAAGAATTTAGCTCTTCCTATCATGGATTTTTAGCTTTATTATTATTTTTAACCAAAATAATTATTCTTTAATTAATATTAATTAATTTTAAATGGTAATTAGTTTAAACTACTGTTTTTAATTTATATCGTCAAAGTAATATAACATGTAATTTTATTAAACATTAAATTAATTTGCAGAAAGTTTTTGACTCAATATTTATGTGCGCAGAAAGTTTTTGGTTTTATACAAGTCTGTACATACAGTGATTGGTCATCTTCACTGTTCAATAACAAGAAAGAAATCTTAAATTGTTTAACCCCCTTCGGCACTAAGAAATTTTACTTAGAATGCTTGATTGGTTCGTTGGTTGCCTCCATTTGTTTAGTTATGTCCAAAATCGTCCTTTTTTTCCTCTTTTTAGATTGGAGAATGTTGATAATTCGTTAAAGATAAAAAATTATGATTTTAAAAGGGGAGAATGTTGATAATTCTTTAACGATAAAAAATTGTGATTTTGTGAATCTCCCAAGTACTAAATAAATGCGGCCGTTTGACGAAGTTGTGATTTTTATGTGCCGTAAAACGAAATTCATGATTTTTATGCACACGTTCCACAAAATGTATGATTTCCCCTCTTCCAATCCACAAAATTCATGTTTTGTCTGTGCCTGATTGACGAAATTCATGATTTTCAACTGATATTCATTGATGAAATTCGCATTTCTGCAGTTTATTGACAAAATTTGCAATTTTTTAACATGAATGATTGACGAAATGTGCAATTCTTTCTGTGAGTGGTTGATCAAATTCAGGATTTTTTTCGCAGCAAATTGACGAAATTCATGAATGTTTTAAAAGAGTGATTGATAAAATTCACAATTTTTTCCGTGAGTGGTTGACGAAATTATTTTTTTCGCAGCAAACTGACGAAATTTGGAACTCTGGAATTTCCAATTTTGGCATCTATGGTTTCCGTCAGCCGATTAATGAAATTCACAATTTTTCTTCTCTTGACAATGGTGAAATTCGCGATTTTTTTTTCTGCGACCGTTTGTCAAAATTTACAATTTTTCCACGAACATTCGATGGAATGGAGTTCTTGATTTTTCCACACCCAATTGACGAACTTTGCGATTTGCCATACCTATCGACAAAATTCCTAATTTTACAGACCCGATAGACAAAATTCATGATGTTTTCCTACGATCTATGGACAATTTGCAAATTTTTTCCATGACTGTTCGTTGAAATTCGCGATCTTTCCACGCCCATTTGATGAAATTTGCTGTTTGTCCGTGCTCGATCCATGAAATTCACGATTTTACGTGCCTTATGGACGAAATTCGCAGGTTTTTTCCAGTGGTAAAAAATTCAGGTTAAAATTCAATAAGGTTCAATAAGATTCCCAAAGGTTAAAATTCAATATTTGCACCAGTAGCCAGTGGCCAATAGAGGCTGTATGTTTAGTAGCCACTACTGTCAAGTTAGTGGCCACTTAGCACCATGGTTTGTAGATTTAAATAGTTTTACAAGTAATATTTTAAAAAATATGAATATTATGAAACATATTTTTAGGTATATAAATATAAAATTATCACAGTGGCAGTTTACTTACCCCAACAATTACAAAAACATAGTTTTATTTCACGATCATTTGCCAAAAATCAGTTTTTTTTATTTTACGATCGTCTGATGAAAATCTGTTTGATTTTGCGATCGCCTGCGGAAGTTGTAGTTTTATTTTGCTGTCTCTTGAAGAAAATTGCAGTTTTATTTTGTGATACTTTGATGAAATTCACGGTTTTATTTTGCGATCGCCTGATAAAAATCATGGTTTCATTTCGCAATATTTTGATGAAAATATTTTTTTTTTTTTCGCAATCGTTTGCCAAAATTTCAGTTTCATTTCACGGTCAATTGCTGAATATAGCTGTTTTAGTTCACGGTCGCTTACTGAAAATCGTGGTTTTATTTCGCGATCGTTTGACGAAAATCCTAGTTTTTTTTTCCTGCGATTACTTAGCGAAAATTGTGATTGTTTTCTGCAGAAATTGAGGCTTCTGTTTTATCTTTTAATTTAAAAAGCGGAAATCAGCCTTTTGGCTCAAAAATGCATCCGTGGAAACAAAATGGCGCTAAAAAATCGGATATACTGTTACATGAAAAATAGAAATCGCCACTTTGGTGATCATGCACAGCATAAAGTCGCCAATATTTTACATCTAGTCACCCTGTGGTCAGTGGCGACTGGGAATTTTAACCTTTATCCATTGGTTTACAAAATTCAAGATTTTTTCTTTTTCTTGAGTCATTGACGAAATTCACAATTCCGGAATTTCCGATTTTGGCATCTCTAGTTTCTGTCGACCGATTATTGATATTTGCTTTTCTTTTTCTTGCGACAAAACGGCGAAATTTGTGATTTTTCCATGCCCAATTGACAAAATTCGCATCCAGTCAACGCAAGTCAAGATTTTATGCGCCCGATCGATGAAATTCATGATGTTTTCCTACGATCTATGGGCAAAATTTGCAAATTTTTCTCGCGAATTATTAAGGAAATTCGAAATTTCTGGATATGTTGGCATGTATGGTCTCCGCGGGCCACCAGTTACCCATCACGGGCCACAGGTTGTGTATCCCTAATCGCGATGCGGTTTGGCTCATTCGACTCGACATCGATAGAACTTACCGATTTTAGTTCAGAGTTTCACCCCCAGGGGCGCTTTCTTTCTTATCTATGTTTGTATGGTCCCGATCACGACGAAGTATGGCTCATTCGACTCGAAATCGACAGCCTCAAAGATTTCAGTTATGTTCGTATAGAACAGATTGCGCCCCCTGGCAGTGGAAGATGGAACTAACGGATTGTGCAGCTAACTCGGGTTCTATGGGTCCCATCACGATGCGGTTTGATTCATTCGACTCGACATCAACAAGACATCGATTGTATTTCCAAGTTTCCCCACCAGGGGGTGCTTTTCTATCTCGAGTTCTATGGGCCCGATTACGACAAGGTTTGGCTCATTCGACTACATTTCGGCAGCTTTACAGATTTTGGTTATGTTCGTATAGAACAGAGTGCGCACTCTGGCGGTGGAATGGGGGACTAACGGATTTTGCAGCAAACTCGAGTTCTATGGGTCCCATCACAACATGGCTTGATTCATTCAACTTGACATTGACAGGATATATCGATTTCAGTTTCAAGTTTCACCACCAGGGGCGCTTTCATATATCGGGTTCTATGTGCCTGATCACAATGAGGAATGGCTCATTCGACTGAATATCGACAGCCTCAAAGATTTCAGCTATGCCTGTATAAAACAGAGTGCACCCCCTGGCGGTGGAAGATGAAACTAATGGGTTTTGCAGCTAACTCGAGTTCTATGGGTCCCATCACAATGCAGTTTGATTCATTCGACTCGACATTGATAGGATATATCGATTTTTATTCCAAGTTTCAAAACCAGGGGGCGCTTTCATATCTCGGGTTCTATGGGCCTGATCACAATGAGGTATGGCTCATTCGACTGAAATTGACGCCCTATATTTTTACTGAATAAATTGACTGCGACCCTCGTTTCCTATACTATTATTTTCATTGCTCTAGTATCCTCGGTCTTTTTTTTTTTTTTTTTTTTTTTTTTTTTTATTCACACCTGTATGTTTAAAGGAAAGACGTGGAGAACTTTGTGTGGAATATGGGAAACAATACAATGTTAATTATAGCTTGTGATTGACGTATTTGTTGTTAAGCTAGAAATGTTTTTTCAATTGTGTGTCTACACATTATTCTCTTCTTAAATGCGTCTTCTTAAATTTACCTTCTCATACTTAAAATTCTGACTCCTAGTTGCGACGTTTCGATTTTGACTCGGACATGGATATTCGGAATCTACTATATTCTGAAGTGCCTGATCTGATTCATCTTCGTGTAGAAAGGATGAAGGTAGCGTTGTAAAAACCAACAAACCACTTTCTTAACGTAAGAAAATGTGGCCAGTTTTGAAGCAAGTGTTAATGGATTATAATGAATACTTTTTTTACAAAAATATCCAACAGGAAATGTTGGTTGAAACAATGAACAATCATATAAACAGGTCTTCAGCCCTAAAATGAGATTCTAGGAATTTTAATAATATCAAAAGGAATATTTTCGTATTAAAATTCCTTTCAGTAAAATAAAATATTCAATCTAATGCTTACTAATATCAGTTAGAACAAGTTGGAAATTGTACATTAAACGTGACAAATGAGGTGCGTTTGTTTCGTGCTATAACTAGTTTTACAATGTAAACAAGTTGGAAATTGCACGTCAAACGTGACAAATGAGGTGCGTTCGTATTATAGCTTGTTATATAAATATTCAGATCTTGATGATTTTTAATTCCGTTAAATGAATTATATCGTCTTCAGATTAATTTCTGTCATAAAAAAAGTATCTCGGTCGCTTGACGATTAAACCTCGGAAGCTCCTATAACAAGAAAGCACCGATTTTTTTTTTTAAATCAAATTTCTTAATAAATGTTTTTATTAATATCTTCTAAAGTTTTGATTCGATTTTCATAAAATTTGAAATGTCTCGACAAAATTCTGCAAAGATAATATATCTTAAATTTCAAACCATTCGGTTGGGTAGTTTTTGCGTTGTTATATGCCGACGGACAGACAGACAGACAGACGGACGGACCAGACGACGACAATAGGTGCTACGTATTTACATAATTACGAACGCACCTAAAAATCATCGTTATTATTTCAGTGAAATAAATTATATCGTCTGCTATAAATGAAATGAGGATGCCCTTTTTAGAACTTTCCAACCTAGTTGAAAAGTGCTTATGACTTCGGTTTGTCTGGCCGTCTGGCCGGATGGCCGTATGGCCGTCTGGCCATCTGTCCGTGCTCTAACTCCCATAAATATGCTCGGATTGCTCTGCAATTTTTATATGTTATTGTCGTTATCTATGGCACGTTCCCTATTTCAACTGAAGTGTGTAGCACTTATAGTTTTCTTACAGGGACACTCAAAAGAATTCCGGTACATTGCGGTCTATGGGGAAAAATCATTTGCGGTTTATTTTAAAAATGTTTCACTATTGTAAACGCATTGAAATTTATATAGATCACTAAGATGCATTAGAAGAAGCTAATATGGAATAGTAGGTGTATAGCACTTTGAGTTACTTTACAGGGATAGTCAAAATAATTCCGTTACATTACGTCTATGGAGAAAAATCGTCTGCGGCTTATTTAAATAATGTTCCACTATTTTAAACGCATTGAAGTTTATATATATTACTAAGGTGCATTACAAGAGGCTTACTACAGAATAGTGTGTGTATAGCAGTCATCGTTCATTTACAGGGACACACAAAAGAATTCTCTACTGTCTGTTAACAATAATTCCTGGAAGTGCGTTTTAAGTTACTGAACGCGATTTTAATCTTAACTAGCTTTTTGTCTATTACGTGGTGTGTATAAATTCTGTAGATCCTGTACAGGGCAGCACAAAAGTTCGCGAACACATTTCCGCTTACTGACAGAAACTCCAGAAGGATAATTTTAAATTCTGCTACGCGTTTCCTAACTAAACTAAAATTTAGCATCCTATGTAGTATATATACAAATCTATGGATCATATACAGGGCTCAATAAAAGTATTCGGATATTTTTCCGAATATTGTATCTGTTGGAAATTCCTGAAATTATGTTTTTAAATATGTTATGCGTTTTCCAAATTGTTTACTTAGATGTTATCTTTTAGCTTATTAAACGGTATGTTTTGTAAAATTATTTTGGAAGCGTTGGAAAGTGCTACATAATCTATGATTGAAGCATGATTTTTCGTTCTTGTTTGAAATATATTCTGCCTTTATGAAAAAATCGAGACAGTGGGGACATTATAAAGTTTCTGAATAAGAGAACTCTGCAGCAGTTATATGTATTAAATTTCAAACCATTCGGTTGGGTAGTTTTTGCACTGTTATATGCGGACGGACAGACAGATGGACCAAACGACAACTATAGGTACTACGTTTTTATATAATTACGAACGCACCTAAAAAAAATGTGAGCAAAGCACATAATAATTCATAATCATAAAGCAGAAACACGCAATATTTCTTCATCAGAACGCAGAAATACGTATTTATTTGTCTATCGAGGAAAGTTTTATAGTTTTTGCTGTGAAAGTCGAATTTACTTCCCATTTAATATTATTTTGAATCTTCGTACTTTTTTAGCACTAGAAAATTATCTTAATGGAAAAACATTTCAGCTTTTCCAAGAAGAAAGTTCAGATTTTCTAAAAAAAATCTGGTATAGGCGCCTGGGAGAGTACTTCGCCCAATGAGAAAATGTTTCTTAACATATGGCATCATAGCACTGTATGAATGTGCAGACATTGGGGAGAAAAACAACAAATACCATCCTAAATAAAGAGAAAGTCTTAAACGAATAATTTGTCTTTTATTTTTACACAAAAAAGTTGGGAAGGGTTTGGTCATTCAACCTAATAATGCTATTAATTGTTAAAAGAACTGTTGTCCAATAATAAACAGTTCGCATCAACTGAAAACCACACAGACAAAAAAATCTTGCAGTCAGGCTTTTTTAAATAGTCTACTTTACACAGTTAAGTTTTACTCACAGAAATCTTGACATTTAACATATATTTGAAAGCAATACCAACTGGTGCAACATTAACGAATATTCAGCTAAAGAAAAATAATTCAAAAACAAACCTTCCGGTAGCATAATGATTATTACTTAAAAGTATCAAGAACAATAATAATTAGTATTCGAAATAGATTACACTTAGGATTACATTTTCAGTATTATTTACTTATAAATTTTCTAGAACATTATTTTAATTTAGAAAATGATGTCTTTCAGATAAAGATCTTACCATCCACATTACAGGTTTTGCAGGGTTTCTTTCTGCTTCTTTATTATTTTTTTTAATCCATTTTTTAAATTATTATTTTACTATTATAAATACATATTTTAAATTAAACATAATAATCAAATGAAAACACATTTTATTGAGGCTTCAGTTTTTTGTTATATATTGATAATGACTAGGACATTCTGAAAAACCAATAAATCGTTTCTTATCAGCTTTGCATCGAAAATCGTCTTCTATATGAGGGGGTTAGAATCACAGTAGAGTAAGTCAAAAAATTTTAAAATCGAGATAACTATATTTTCACTGAACGTATATTAATTTCTGTTCAATGTGCCTGTCAAATAAGTCATAGTTCACTTATGGAGTCGCTAGAGGGCAAAACAAGTCGAACCACTCAATGCAACGGCGATACAAAAAGTTTCACAAAACGCTTCATTTCTCAATACACTAAATTTTGACTTACTGTCATTCTAACCCTTTCATATATAACGTTTTAAATAGATATTTCTCTCTATTTCTTTCAACGAGAACAGCAATATTATGAGGAAAGTGGTAATTTTCGCGTGACTCTCTACTTGGGAGTTAAGCAGTTTCAATCAAGGGTCCGATCGGCTGGACCAACTGTACAAAATTTGTACAACATTTTCGTTAGATTTGTCTTGACACTGTAGGTAAAGGGGTATATGACGTCACAAAAATATAATATAGCTGACAAGATACCTTCAATTTCTCTGGAGAAAAAATACTTTTTCTGTGATACTCACCGAGATGAGTAGCAAGATCAGTAGTCTAGACGACTACGCAAATGTACAGTTTATATACCTTTACATGGAGAGGAAAAGGAAAATGTCAAAGAAAAACAGAAAAAATTGCAAATTGTACACATATCTTTATTTCCCTTTTAATCTATGAAATTATTAAATATTCAATAAGCAGAGAGTAAACGATATAATGGATATAATCAAATATTAAAACATGTATAGCATGTATTTGAACTTGTGGTTAGAACTGTAAGGGAGATAATACATATCAAAACACTCATTTTTTGTATAGGAAACCAAGGTCATAATCTACTTATCTAATGGGAAAAAAACTTACATAACTACAACCTTCCGCCTTTTTTTCAACTGACATAAGCATATCTTCAGCCAGAAATTATTTAATAAATAAAATAAAACAAGTATTACAAAGAATCAGGAACACATTTTATTTTTAAAAAATTCTGATTCAAAAGGTGTTTATTTCTTGAAAAAAGTCATAAGGTTGTCATTTATATCAGCACCTCACTTCTAGCGAAACCCGTATTTTCGTTCATAACTGTTCTAATAATGAAGATGTTTTTGCAAAACTTTCAACAGAATTAACTTTGCTTTTTGTGAAATGTCACGGCATCAAAGGAAGTGCTGGAACTACATGGCAATTTGTTTAGTGACACCGTATGCACTGTCATCATTCCGAATTTTGAAGTGTCTTGCAGTATTGTTTAGAGGTGTATAAGGGTAAATTCATAGCTATCAACCCTCCGAATTTTTTTCAACTCAAGTAAACATGTTTTGAACCAGATAATTTATTTAATAAAATGTGTCTTGTTTTTATGTGGTAATTATTTCATTTCATTTATTAAATAAACTTTCTGCTTCAAAACAGGGTTGCCAGTTGGCCTGCTTATTTATTCAGAAATTTCGAGTTCATACCAGAAATTCAGAATGGTAATTTTTGCTTTATTTAATGACAAACATCTGGTTATTGCATAAAGTGAAAACTTTTCTTTCAGAATTACCGGTATGAATACGGAATTTCTAAATAAAAAAGTAGGCCAAAGCGGCAGCCCTACTTCAAACTATGTTTCTTTTTATTTGAAAAAAAAAAGCGTAATGACGCCAAGTATGTACCCTGTAATTTTCTTTAAATAAGTACATTGAGACCCTGGTTTCCTATACAAAAATGGTTTATCTTGACATGTCACACTCTTATTTCTAAAGTGGCGCGCGCAACTTAAAAAATGAAGTTTTTCAGAAAAGGCGAAAAGGATTTTCAAGCATTAAAACAAAATGTTTTTTATTTAAAAGGAATCGGGATATTATGATACTTTTTTATAACTTGAGTTAAAAAGAGCTTGTTTACTTTAAAATGTACCACAATTATCTGAAGATTTGTAGGCAGTAGAGGTCTATCTATACTAATATAAGAAAGTTTCGCTCTGTGTGTGTGTGTGTTTGTTTGTTTGTTTGTCTGCGATGGCAAGCAAAATCTATCCCACCTACAAGCCTGAAAATTTAGATTTAGGTAATCCAAGCCCTCTCCTGGTGCACCCGAGTCTCAGAATTTAAATATTTTAAATATTTACT
Source organism: Maratus michaelseni (assembly GCA_963931845.1). Taxonomy (NCBI): domain Eukaryota; kingdom Metazoa; phylum Arthropoda; class Arachnida; order Araneae; family Salticidae; genus Maratus; species Maratus michaelseni. Next base: position 217,729,878 of record OZ007586.1, on the reverse strand, counting down.
GAAATATTAATTAGAATCCACAAAGAACTCTCATCAAAAATACGTCTTTTTTTCTTCGGTTGGTTGGTTGTATAGAGTCTTCACAGAAGAAATTAAATAAACCAGAGTGCGATGCATACATAAGGATTTCTAAGGAAATACTGTTAATGTGGATTGCAGTTACCGGCGTACAGCCATGCTAATATAGTGCCACCTGCACACGGCAAATTACACAGACGCCACCTGTCTAAAACATTTTCCAGGCACGTTTTTCTTCATGCTAATTAGCTGGGTTTAAGGGTTTTTTTTTACATGATATATATTATTATGATAGAGATTATTAATACAGAAAACTTTATTTAACAGATTATTTGTTACATTTGAGGGGATGGAGAGGGGTAAGAGTAAACAACTTTTTATTAAATATCGCATTTATTTTACTTAACCGCGCGCCACCTGGCGGTGACTTTTTCCTTAATTGACATCCCTTATTAATAAATCCAAATGTACTGCTCTGATTTCAACAGAACTAATTACATTTATTAATTTTAAAATTTTTAGTTTCACCCGTAGCGTTTAATTGCTGTTTTATATACAGAATGCCGCTATTTTAAATCTCAGCTAATAATGTTCCGAACTTCTCCAAACCAGTTTCATTTTTACTCAATTATCGAAAAATTATCATTCATAGCTTCAAGGTGTATTTCCAGAAAGCAGTTACCAGTATTTCCGAATAATAGTCGAAGAAAAATTTCAAATTAGGTTCCTAGCTTAACCAAATGAATCAATCTTTAAAAGATGTATAGAAGTCCTTTTAATTAGTTATTTGCTGAAGGGCACTTGAACATTCGCTCCCCCCGACCCCTCCTTCAAGGTTTTTTTTCTCTAACTATGCCCTGTTTCCATATCACAGCAACTATCTTACCGATTTCAACACGATTCCAAATATTATAAGTAACTTAATAGTCCCCCTCTATAACATTAAACTAAATTTATGAGTAGTGGTCACCACTATTTCCGAATAATACTTTAAGGCAAATATGTAATTAAATTCCTAGCTTAACCAAACAAACGAATTTTTTAAAGCTAACGTAGTGGTCCTCTTAATTAGTCATTTGCTGAAGGGCACTTGAACATCCCCTCCCCCGCCGGCCCCTCCTTCAAAGTTTTTCTCTAACTATGCCCCGTTTCCATAACTCAGCAACTATCTTTCCGATTTCAACACAACTCATTACAAACATTATAATTAACTTAATAGTCACCCTCTATAATATTAAAGTCAATTTATGAGCAGAAGTTACCACTATTTCCGAATCACAGTTTAAACCAAATTTGTAAACTCCTAGCTTAACCAAACGAACGAATTTTTAAAGATGCATAGTGGTCCTCCCAATTAGTCATTTTCTGAAGGACACTTGAACACCCCCCCCCCCCCCGACACCTCTCTCAACGTGTTATTTTCTCTAAGTGTGCCTTATTTCAATAACTCGGCTAATAATGTTCCCATCTTCTCCAAACCAGCTCAATTTTGCAGCACGCTAACTATATAGTTCCGTAGGCAGCAGGGACCTGTCTCAGAGGTTCGTTCGGAAAGAGGTTTGTTTAGAACAGAAAGCTTCCCTGGCGGTGGAAGGGGAGAAATAAAAGATTTTCCGGAGCGTACGATCATGCCCGGTATACGGTGCCGAAGCCGTCGGAGACCGTGGCCAGAGTTTCGTTTTTAAAGAGATTTAAGTTTATTACACGGGCTCGGGCAACGCCGGGTGGGTCAATTAACAATGTCATAAACGAAGAAGGATAAAACTGCTCTAATTCGGCCATTTTTAAAGATATTTAAATGTGCTTTTAATGATAGATGGGGAAATATGTTTATGATTCATTCATATTAATATCCCAAAAATCACGTTTTTTGAGTTGTGTCACTATAGAAATGATATATTATAATATATCATAATGTGCGATATATTATGATCCCTTACAGTTTTGACCGATGCCCCCTATATATACAAATTTATATGCTATGAAAATAGAATGGTATCCTGGTTAACGACGAACTTGGTTAACGATCAGTGCCTATAAGAAAATAATGTATTGGTTAACGATTCAGGCTTTGGTTAACGACTCTTGATTATCTGATTACAGAATATTAATGAAATTATTCACGGATGAAATAAAATGGAATAACATTAATCATGCAGTAACAGATCAATTTGTCATTAGCTTTGAATTATAGAAGAAAGAACATACCAACCTGAGCAAGTCCACAATTGTGATAAGGCTGCGTTATTTAGGTAGAAAGTGTCCTGTTGGACATTTTCTAAGAAGAAATGTTCAAACGAAGAAAAATCTTTCATGGGAATAAACCAATGAATGATTGGTAACTTTGCTGTTCGCAGTAAGTACAAGTGAAGTCTGCAACGTAAAACCAATTTACTACTTAAGAAATTCCTGAGTATCCCAAAAGTTCAGTGTCTCTTTACCAAACATCATCAGACATATTTTTTACAGATCCCGCTGTCAAAAATTTCCGACGTGAAACAAATTGTCCTTCTGGAGAAAATTGGTAATTAAAGGCGGCTTTCATGAAAAAAATATTAATGTTTATATTTTGTAGCAAATATAAGAAGTGATATTTAGCATATTCATTGATATTTAGCATATCAATAAGTGATATTTAGCATATTTTTAGGATATTTAAATGGTTTTACCTGCATTTTTAATATGTTTTATGTGAAGAGGAATTTAATTTAGATGACCTTGATGTTTGGGCATATTACTGGCACGATATTCGTAAGGAACCACGAACGTTTTTCTGCAGACAACAAGGAGGGGTTTCACTCATGGTGTGGGGACCATTTTCTTATATTGGAACAACCGATATTGCTTTTTTTTAAGATCATCAATGTTTCGAAAATCAGCAGAAAACGCTTGAAGTGCTCCTACTTCCATTTGGAAAGTTTCTAGGTGGAGACAAATGGATATGCTAGCAAGGCAATTGCCCCATTCACGTCACCAACTCATTGGTTCAGACAAAACCAATTAACTGTAATGGACTGCCTAGGCATAAGTCCTGACCTGAACCCAATAGAGAACCTTTAGGGGATATTAGCTAGAGACGTATAAGCTTATGAGTGTCAATTTGCAATGGTTCAAGATCTGAAGCTACAAATTGAATGAAGTTGGTTTTCTTTAAAGCCAGGATTTCTTCAAACTCTCGTTTTGAGTATGCTTGATCGAGTTGTTGAAGTAATTAGAAAAAACGGCTTAAAAATTTGACGTTAAAGGAAAAAAATGAGTTGTCTATAAACTTTTGGGACAGTTAAATTTAAGTTTTAATTTTCCTCACAAAGTCTGTGATTGTGTAATGTTATTTTTGTTTACTATCATTATTGTTTTGATATTATTTATAATTATAACTTATTTTGAAATTGTTACTCCTCTTTTTCAATTGTAAAATAACTAAACCCCGTTGCCCATAAACTTTTGGGACGTACTGTATGACCCTTTCTTTGCAAATTCTTTGTCTTGACATGCACTATCACTTTTTTCTGTTTGTCACCACGCTAACGAAACACCCTGTATAAAAATCAAAATGTATAGTTGAGATTCCTTTTATTTGAGAGGAGATGATTTATGTTTGTGAACAAATGCGTACAGAAATATAGTCGGGCAAAATAAATAAATAAAAGAAACATGTATTTTTGTCGCTAGATTGTTGCAGAGAAAAACGAAAACAACCATTTTATTGAAAATTATGTCTTTTAAAAATTTGTATTAGAAAATTAAGCTTATTGGGCAATGCACATAGTGAAATAGTAACAAACTCTCTGGAAGTGTGGGTTGTTTCCAGCCGGGGGTTTTGTCCATAAGCCGGCAGGTTTGTTCCCCGTGTTGGTGCTGGGTGTCCTATCCATCTCTTGTGCTCTTGTCTTAGCGTTGTTTTCTATGTTGGAAGTGAAATCGTATGTTTTTGGGGGCGGAGGGAAAATTTTTAATTTATTGGTTCTATTTCATAGAATAATCTTACATTGCTTTAACGCAGAAGGCTAAATATGTAAGTATATCTTTACATTTTTGATTAATTTTTTTTCAATCTTTATTTCATTTTCTTTGAAATTTCTCATACATATATGTGAACATTCCTACTGAAACCAGGTCGAAAGACGGTTTCTGTTTTGAAACTATAGCATAGACTTGAAGATGTGAACTTTTGTTTATGCTGTCGATATTGCAGTCGTGGTAGTAGAATCCGAGCAATTTTAGTTTTAAGGCGTCAAGCCACAATGACTATCTCCGATAGTTGATAAAAAGTCAGCGAATTTCATTAAAAACATTCCGTATTAGAAATGTCAAATCCACGGGTTTGATGGAAAGACTCTCAGAAAGATAAGGATTTGCATCGATGCATATTACGATTCCATAATAATTCTATAACGAATTATATTTCCATAACGGCTCATAACAACTCATAACTGCTACATAAGAAACTCTATAATGAACTCCATACTACCTCCATATCACACACCGAATATTATTTCACAACTCTCTGATGCTACGTGGATTTTGATGACAATACAAAACATGAAAAAATCGCCTCTCTAAGACCGTGCTTTTATTGATCACGGCGTAGAAACACAAAACCTCAAAAAACCGCATTGCGATAAAAGCTCTGAATCAATCAACGCGCCCGCTGGAACTCATTACTGGCGCATGAAAAAACTGATGCAATACAGCGCTGAATGTGATGCGTAATATCCCAAAACGTGTCTCTTTGAAAATTAAAACTAGGCTTACAGCATAAATTAAATATTTAAAAATGGAATGGATTATGATACGGCAAAACTAAGCTAGTAGGCGTAGAAATAATTAAAATTTGAGTTGAATGGGGGAAAATATAGAATATTAAAGTACGATATATATATATATATATATATATAACGACAGTGGAGCACCGATGGTGTCTCCACCTTGTTGCGGTTGTATAGGCTTGCATGACACAATGATCCTTGAGGATATTCTGTGGGATCATCTGCTCCTTATAGGGTCGCCCAGGCCGGACAAGTTCAAGATGAGTGTCCAGAAGAAGAGAGACACTCTGGTGCTACAGGTTGGGTGTTGTTGCAACGGGCTAGCCCCTCATTCAATGTAAAAATTGTTTACGCCTAAAAGTCTTAAAAAGAATATTTTTGGGCCGACTTGGAAACGACTTTGCAAACGAACAAGAAATATGATTTTTGAATGCTGGAACGTTCAGGGGATAATAAAATAGACTTATTATCAGAAGAGCTAATGGCAGCTAAAATTGACTTATCGGTGTTTTCTGAGACAAAGAGGAAAAGAGGGAAAGAAGAAGAATGACGGACTGAATATAGATTTTGATGGTACGGCAGAGGAGCTACGTATATAACTATCTTAACCCCTTGAAGGGCACCGGTATATAATATATACCACTTAATTTTAATTACAAAATGCCACAATGACACCAGAATTTTATAACCAAATTTTAAATTTATGAGGTACATGAGGAAAAGATTTTACTTATTTAAAAAAGAATTCGTTCGTGAATCCTGGTGTCAATCAATCATTTCAATATTTTAGCTACAAGAGTGCTTTGCCCCTGAAAGGGTTAAACAAAATGTTAACCTTGTTGCTCTTGAGATATTGGGTACAAGAAGCAAAAATGAAAGCAACAGTAAGAGCTGGCTAAATAAAGAAATTCTTAAAGGAATTAAAGAAAATATAGAACTATTTTTAAAATGGTTCAATAAAAATTATAATGTTAGTTTAGAAATGTACAAAGTAAGAATAAAGCGATATTCAAACAGATTAGATGATGCAAAAAGGACGAATGGGAAAGACCACGTGCTAGCGTAAATTGCCAACTAGTATACAAAAAAGCCTCAGAAGCTTGGAAGATTTAAAGGGAATGAGAACTGACACTCATCATAAAACTAAACTTGAAGTGATTAAGATTAGCGCTTGGTGGTCATATTTTGATGAAGTACTCAAGGAGAACAGAGATAAATTTGAGGATTCAGATACGTTTGAACACCAAAATGTTGGACTTCAAACCACAATTGCAGAGCTTGAAAAAGCACCCATTGAGGGAAAAAAGCAAATCACCCGGATCTGGTGGAGTATATCTTGAACTGCTAAGATTTAGTGGTAAAATCATTGTAAGCATGTTAACTAAATTATATAACAGGATCTTGGTAACAGACTCAATAGCACAAGAATTAACGGAAGGATATTCAATACCAATTTTTAAGAAAGCGGACAAAAAACTCTGCAGCAACTACAGAAGAACATGAGTTACAAGACTAGTAATAAAATTTTTGTGACGAATTTTAAGAAATAGGCTAGAGTAGGAAGGAATTGAAGATAAAAATGGCTGTTCAACAGGTAGATCTTGTGTCTACCACATTCTTGCTCAAGACAAGTTCTAGAAGAACAGAGACAAGGGAAGAGCAGAATTTATATTTGTTGATATTGAAAAAGGTTATGACAGCGTAGCGAGAAGTTTGCTTTGGAATGTACATAAAATAATAAATATAAATTAAAAGCTGATCAATATCATTAAAGTAATTTATTACAGAAACAGCTGTAGAGTTAAAATTGGAAAAAAGTTGTCTGAACCTTTCATTACTAGTAAAGGCCTTCTACAAGTTTGTTATCTATCACCAACTTTATTTAATATATATATTGATATCTGTCTCAGAGAATAGACGAAGAAATGTCATAAAATGAGCTTAAAGCAGAATGATAGTAAATATATCCATTACTTATTATTCGCGGATTACCAGGTCATAATAACAGAAGATGAATATGTTTCGCAAATTAAAGGATGCTTACGATGAATGGGGATTAAAGATGAATATGAGTAAAACTGAGCATTTAAAAACAAGTTTGAAAGCTGATAATTTATTGGATGATAAAAATATAAAATTTGTTGATAAATTCAAATACCTTGGATCTATCATTCATGAAGATGGATCATGTCAAAGATATGTAAAGAAAAGAATGGAGAAGGCAGAAAAGCATTAGCAAAATTGAATTCTGTTCTATGGAGTAGTTATATTCTCCCCAAAACTAAACGACTAGTTTGTAGTGAAAACGGGCAAAACATTTTACTGTATGGGTAAAGAAAATTCTTTCTACCGAAGTAGACTTCTGGCGAAGTTCAGCAAGAACATGAAGGCTGAAAAAAGTTAAAATTCAAGAATGCATGAATTCATGAAAGCTAAAAGGATGTTGTACAGACGATCGAACATAATAAACTTAGATGTTATATGAATGTTCGAATTAGAGTGCCTTCCAAAAACGAAATAGGGGCATACCAAGAATAAGTTGGAAAAATGATATTGAAGAGCCATTGTAGGCTGATAAGTTAAGTGATGTTATTACCCTAGGCAGGAATAAATGAAATTGAACTCTCAACAATACTTTTATTGGTCAAGGAATCCCACTGCTTAATGAAAATTCTTAAGGATGATAAGGATTTATGTTTTATGAATTTTCAGCATTTTCCGGCACTCAAAAACGCATTGTTCCGTTTTTACTGCCACAAAACTCTGAAATTTCAATTCAAAGTATCCTAAGTCGGTATTTTTTGATCGTGCAATAATGGAAATTTTACTGTTTTATGCTTTTTAGCGTATGTAGAAAATCTTTCTAAATATAACTTATAGGACCCAAGGACTGTATAAAAGTTTAAATTTAGTAACTTAAAAAAAACTATTTTGTTGTAAACAGATTATTATACGATTGAAGCATTTGAAACATTTTGGACTTGGTAGCATGCCTATAAAACTAATCGTTTATTAATTAGCTATTGGCCAACGATACACCCTGTATATTAAAATAAACTAAACCATTCAATTTACAAAAAATCCACTGGTAAAAAATATGTAAAACATTTCTAAAATCTATTTCTCCTAACTCTATATTCTGTTAGGAGAAATAGAACTAATTTCAATTTGAAAAAATCGAAAAATATTTTCAAAATCTATACTAATATTATAAAGGAGTAATTCTTGTTTGTTTGTTTGTAGGGGGTAATCTCTGGAACTAACGAACCGATTTCAAAAGTGATGATGGCAAATTGATGGTGACAACCCCTGCTCCAACATAGGCTATATTTTATGTCGGTGCCACTAACCCCAGGGGGTGCAGGAGCAAAAAACGTTCTAAAATTGCGATTTTTCAGTTATCACACTGGCTGTCAAGCCCTGAGAGCTTGGCAGCCGGTTTTGTATGTATGTATGTACGTACGTAATGCGATAACTCTTCATAGAAATATCCGTTTTCCTTCAAATTTTGTTTATAGGTTCACTGAGTTAAGGCGCTTCCCTGATTAGTTTTCGGGATTGATTGGTCAAGTATAAAGGGTCGGAACAAGGGTCTAATTCCCCCCCCCCCCTTAATTTATATAAATGGGTTTTTCATGCAGAATTATTCCGTTTCCCTTCAAATTTTGTTTATAGGTTCACTGAGTTAAGGCGCTTCCCTGATTAGTTTACGGGTTTGATTAGTTAAGTATAAAGGAGGGGGATCGGGGGGGGCTAATCCCCCCCCTTAATTTATATAAATGGGTTTTTCATGCAGAATTATTCCGTTTTCCTTCAATTTTTTTTATAGGTTCATTGGGTTAAGACGCTTCCCTGATTACTTTTCGGGATTGATTGGTTAAGTATAAAGGGGGGGAACAAGGGGCTAATTCCCCCCCCCTTAATTTATATAAATGGGTTTTTCATGCAGAATTATTCCGTTTCCCTTCAAATTTTGTTTATAGGTTCACTGAGTTAAGGCGCTTCCCTGATTAGTTTCCGGGATTGATTGGTTAAGTATAAAAGGGGGGGGGGAACAAGGGGCTAATTCCCCCCCCCCCTTAATTTATATAAATGGGTTTTTCATGCAGAATTATTCCGTTTTCCTTCAAATTTTGTTTATAGGTTCATTCGGTTAAGGCGCTTCCCTGATTAGTTTTCGGGATTGATTGGTCAAGTATAAAGGAGGGGAACAAGGGTCTAATTCCCCCCCCTTAATTTATATAAATGGGTTTTTCATGCAGAATTATTCCGTTTCCCTTCAAATTTTGTTTATAGGTTCACTGAGTTAAGGCGCTTCCCTGATTAGTTTACGGGTTTGATTAGTTAAGTATAAAGGGGGGTGATCGGGGGGCTAATCCCCCCTTAATTTATATAAATGGGTTTTTCATGCAGAATTATTCCGTTTTCCTTCAAATTTTGTTTATAGGTTCACTGTGTTAAGGCGCTTCCCTGATTAGTTTTCGGGATTGATTGGTTAAGTATAAAGGGGGGGAACGGGGGGATAATCCTCCCCTTAATTTATATATATGGGTTTTTCATGCAGAATTATTCTATTTGCTTCAAAATTTGTTTATAGATTCATTGTGTTAAGACGCTTCCCTGATTAGTTTTCGGGATTGATTGATTAAGTATAAAGGGGGGGAACGGGGGGCTAATACCCCCCTTAATTTATGTAAATGGGTTTTTCATGCAGAATTATCCCATTTCCTTCAAATTTTATTTATAGGTTCACTGTGTTAAGGCGCATCCCTGATTAGTTTTCGGGATTGATTGGTTAAGTATAAAGGGGGGGGGGAACAAGGGGCTAATTCCCCCTTATCTATACTAATATATAAAGTAGTAAAGATTGTTTGTTTGTATGTTTGTTTGTTTGTTTGTAGGGGGTAATCTCTGGAACCACTGAAGCGATTTTAAAAGTGATGGTGGCAAATTAATGGTGACAATCCCTGCTCCAACATAGGCTATATTTTATGTCGGTGCCACCACCCCCAGGGGGGTGCAAGAGCGAAAAACGTTCTAAAATTTCGATTTTTTGTGTACTGAAGGAGATAGAAGTATCAAATTTGGTATGGTAGTTACTTATAAGATGTAAATGCTGTCTAAGAACAAATTATAAAAACATTCGCAATTTAAAAGGGTGAGATGAGGAAGAAGCGTTCTAAAAACATTCTAAATTACAATTTCTATGGAATCTCTGAAACTACAGAACCGATTTCAAAAGTGATGGTGGCAAATGGATGGTGACAGTCCCTGCTCTAACATATGCTAAATTTTTTTGTCGGTGCCACTGCCCGCAGAGGGTGCAGGAGCGAAAAACGTTCCAAAATTATGATATTTTCAATAATGAAGGAGTTAGGAACTTGACATTTTGTATGGTCGTTACTTACAAGATTTAAATGCTCTATAAGAACAAAGTCTAAAAAAATTCGAAATTTAAAAGGCTGAAATAAGCAAAAAATTTTCTAAAAACATTCTAAATTACAATTTGTAAGGAATCTCTAAAACTACTAAAGCGATTTCAAAAGTGATGGTGGCAAATGGATGGTGACAATCCCTGCTCCAACATAGGCTATATTTTATGTCGGTGCCACTACCCCAAGGGGGGTGCAGAAGCGAAAAACGTTCTAAAATTGCGATTTTTGCGATGCTGAAGGAGCTAGAAACTTCAAGTTCGGCATGATTGTTATTTATAAGATCTAAATGCGCTCTAAGAACGAATTCTAAAGAAAAATGATCTAATGATTCTGCGATTTTTCAACTATTGAATTTCTAAAATTACCAAATTTCACAATAGAGTACCATAGCGAAACCTTCACGCGTAATAAGATAATGATAAGGGCGACGTGTCCTGACGTGTATATTGGCTATAGCACGAGTCACAAATTATAGTATCCTTATTATTCTGTTAAAATATAAAAGTGAATTATGAAATGTCAATATTTTTTTTGTTAAAGGTTCGTTAAGAGAAATTGACCAGCGTAGCGGGCGTAGCTTGCTAGTAATCAATATTTGTCTTGACACAAAAGAGAACATATACTCTGTATTAAAAAGAGAAATATAAATCTCAATTTTTAAGTTTTAAATTCGTGTAAATTTTCATCAACATTTAAGTCGTGTTTAATTTACTTCATTACAGCGCCATACATCTTAGTATGAAACTTTAAAATATATATATTAAATGTTTTAAAATGAAGAACGCACAATTTGTATAAATTTCTCTAATGCTAAATAAAATTAATCCACAGAATAAAATAAACAATGAAAAAAAGCTTATTTCTTAATAAAAACTTAATTATCCATAAATCTTCAAATACAACGCTATATTAGGACTATGTACATAAAGTTCCATTTATAATATTATTGTATTTTATATGAAATCTCATTCTTCATATAACTTTCCTGTATATTATCACAAAAAGTTACATTTTAGAAAAAATGCACTTAAATTAAAAAAAAATCATTTCTTAGCTTTAAAATAAAAATTAATGAAAAAAATATATAATTTTATAATTTTATAAACATATTGGACTCCCACCTTCTGTATAAATTTATTCATAATTTACAATTCTTGTTTCCCGAAGTATGTTTTTATTAATCTACTAGCTAATCCGCCCGGCGTTGCCCGGGCCCGAAATATTAATAATCTGTTCTATACGAATATGACTGAAATCTGTAAGGCTATCGAAATCAAGTCGAATGAGGCAAACTTCGTCGTAATCGGGCTCATAAAACCCACGATCGGAAAGCGCATCCTGGCGGTCGAAAGTGCAGCTAAAATATTTAAGGCTATAGATATCAAGTCGAATGAGCATAACCCCGTCGTAATCGAATCCATAAAACCAGATATACTCTTATAGTTCCACTTTCCACCACCAGGGGGCGCAGTCTGTTCTGGAAGAGGCCTTTTCAGAACACTTGACCCAACCAAATTTCCTAGTAGAATTGAAATTTAACTACGGGTAAACATTGCCAAAATAGCGGAAATCGCGAAAGTGGGTTACGTAATCGATCGGTATCTAAAGGGTTAATGTAGATATTTTTTTTAAACCAACGGTGCATTTTGAAGAAAATTAACGTGTCTATGATCTGGAGTCTACTGTTTGTCCGAACTTGCATTTTCCGAGTCGATGCCGATTTTTAAATCTGGACCAAAAAAAGGAAATTCGCGTGAGTGAGTTTTGGAAAGGATTTTTTTCGGAGGGTTAAAATTAATTTTTTTCAAAACGGTTACCAGATTTTAAAAAACAAAGGGATATAGATTAGACACGGTATTTTTAGTTTTTCGTATATTGTTTATAAACGCCAATTCGGATTTTTAAAGATAGGAGAAATAGATAAAAAAGCGAAATTGACTTACGGTTAAAAACGTTTTCGAAAGGGTTAACGTGATTTATTTTTTAAACTAAAGGTTTCCGACTAAACCCGATAGAACGTAGATGTATTTTGGTGTGTTTGCTTTTTGTTTGGTTATTTTAGAAAGCCGATGCCAGATTTAATATATAGCAGAAAATCGGAATTCGCAAAAGAGAGTCCTGCGCACGAATTTTTTTAAGGGTTAATATTCGTATTTTTCAAAAACAAATACAGATATCGAAAAAGGAATAAATGTAGATATTATCTGGTATTTTTAGTTTTTCGTATCTGTCTCTGAATCGCCGATGCAAAATTTTAAAAATTGCCAAAATCGCAAAAATCGCAAAACGGCATACAGAAAATATACTTTTTCGAAGGGTTAATTTTTGTATTTTTTAAAACTAAAGGTGGCTTTGAAAAGGACAAAAACAGTTCTTTAATTTGGTGACCTTCGTTTTTCCGTATCTTTTGTATTCCGGTAGATGCAAGGCTCGGAAAACGGGAGAAAATAAAAAAACACGAATTCGAAGCTTTTTGATTATTTTTTTTGAAAGGGTTAAATGTAAAATTTTTTCAAACCAACCAGATCGTTCGAGACGTAAAAGTATGTTCTTTTAGAATATGTAGACGGTTTTTCCGTATTTTTAGCCGTTTGTCCATGGCGAATTTAGAAATACATTAAACAAAAACGGAATGTCTTCTGCTTTCTTTCTTCTGTTCCGGAAGATACGGAAATTGGTTTCTGCACATGCGCCAGCTCGCTTCAGAATAATGACTCTTTTATTTGTGATCTTTGATCAGTTTTTAATTGATAACTACTTTAATTTTCAAAATATTAAAATTCTGACGTAATGGTGCACCAGGAGAGGGTTTTGACTACCTAAATCTAAATTTGCAGCCTTCTAGGTGGGCTAGATTTTCCTAGCCATCGCCAACAGACACACACACAGACACACAGAGCGAAACTTCTTTTATTAGTATAGATGTCTTAACTATGCTCATGTAATTAAAAATCTGTGTGCAGAAAAAACACAAATGCATAAAGTTAATACACACAAGGTAGAAATTATGTTTACCCTAGACCAGCAGAGTCCAACGTTTTTGCCTTAAAACCGTTTTCCACCACTATTTCAAAACTACTCAGGCTTTGCCCTTCTAGACTTTTGGTCGAGGGACCCCGCTGTGTTCGGGAGCGTATAACTGGGATTCTCCCGTCTATGTCTTAGCTTCATGTGAAAATAAACTTTGGATAGATGGTCGAAACCAGGTTCTACGGTAATCATATTTAGTTTTTTGCATGTTTTAGTTATAGACAGATTTAACATTAATGAAATGTCAAAATTATTAACCTCATTCATGGGACTTCCCAAACAATTTCACTCAACGAATAAAATATCCATAGATGTGAAAATTTAATCACTGGAAACTTTTGCAGTGCAACAGAAAAAACCAGCGTGCTCTGAGATGAAAGCGGATGTAATTTAAAGAATCATAAACAGATCGTTTCTCAATAACTCATAATCAAAATAGTATTAAGTGCTTCAAAGACTGTTCATGTAACGAAAAGAGCATTTATAAATACTTTATTAATAGTTCATAAACTTTATAATTTGTGTATGATTGAATGTTACATCAAATCTCTGAAAAACCCTGTGCAATTGGTATTCACTAAAATACATCACGGGAAAAGAACTCAAGAAGCTGTTAACTCAAAAATTTCATCAGTTCTGTCAGAAATGTATAACGCGTGCAACAGGGTCAAATAACGCTTCATAAAATTAATATGTTCAATATAGTAGTTTATAGAAATTGTTTTTGTAAAACTTAAATGTCATAATATAACTTTAAAGGGAAACATGCGTCTCTTCTTCTTAAAATAAACATATAATTAAAAACATATAATTAAACACAATAAAATAAGTTTTACTGCCAGTTAATAAAAATAGAAGTCGCTGTGCCAGACGCCATATGGAATATACAATTAAACGGATACAACAAGCGACCCATTGGATATTACGTTTTGGATTTACAACTAAGAGCATGGTCGAAGCACACATAAAAGGTAAGAGAATTTTTCCTATCTTACCTTATTGCATTGCATCTTGTTTAATTTATATAATGAGACCGCGCCACTTCAACTTCCTTTCATAAAACAGTTGTGCAGACGGGCGAAACGCGGTTATGTGCTGTCCAAATAAGTAATAAACATTTACCCTTTGATAATACCTTTGATAATTTTTTACATAATAACCATTTATAAAAAATAAAAAAACCTTTCAAGAAAATAATCATCCTATTTTTAAATATATTTATAATAATTTTCTCTAATAAGTCTCTTTTCTCTATTAAAAAAAACTTTCTCTTTTATTTTTTTACTATTAAAAATGTAACAGCTAATAGATTACACAAACAAATATACTTCTGTAAGTTCTAAAATGCTCTTTCAACGACTATTCTGAAAATACATATTAAAAATAAAGGTAGACATCAGCAAACTCGCAACTCACGCAGCGTTCAAGCCAAAAAATAGTAAACAAATTAATCATCCTTGATTAAAAAACTTTTTAAAAAATCCATTTTAAAATAGATTTCTAATACATACACAAAAAATAATAAATTTCTCTGATAGTCAATTAAGTCTCTTTTCTCTATTCAAAAACTATTGTCTCTTTTATTTTTTTATACAAAAAATATAACAACTAATAGACTACACATTTTTTTTCTCTAAGTTCTAAAAAGAAAATTTCAAATTTTATTTTGAAATCTGATTGGTTAATAGCATACGACGTCAGGCAATTGATTTCTTTGCGTGAATGTGCAAAACTATTTCATCCATGGTCCTTATTTTATATTGAATCACAAAGGAATGAATCACTTCTATTGACATTGCTTATCAGTCGATTAGCCGAATTTCAACTGAAGATAGTTCAAAATATGTGACTATTGCCATATAGCTCAATCTCTCAAGATGTTTTTTTTTCACAATGTTCCCAAAAAGGTAAATTTCATGCATATTTATTCCAAATTAAATCTCTACAACTAGCCTAAAATGGCCAACTTTCAGACGACTTCATTGCTTGGTCGGTCAGTAATGAACACTATCGGACAGACCTACGGTTTTATGACAATGATTAAAATCTTCACCTTATTAAATCGCAAAATTTTGGTTATTAAATAAGGAAAATTATTCTCTGAGAAAATAGTGGTAAATCTGTACCCCGCGGACCGTGGGTTGCACACACCTGATGTACACATAAAATTAAATCAATATCACAAAAATAATTTTAAACTATTGAATAACTTTTATTTTTACAATGAAAACTGTTCCAAAATAAAATATTATCTACTCTCCAGACACTCCAAATGGTGATCAAGTATGAATTAAAATTGTCAATAAAAAAAGAAACACCAAATTTGGGCTTTATGTTTATTTATTTATTTATGTTGTTATCGGGTTCAGTCTAGGAACCATGTGTCTTGTCTACAATTGCTATACAAAAAAATTTATCAAGTCAAACGTCATAAAACTTGTTGGACACCGATTGAACCCATTCCCTGCTGATAGTGCGAAAAGGTACCATTTTCTTATGAAAATAAATGTTGAAATAAACAACAATATTTTTGTTGAAAACTAGAATGTTTGTGACATAATCACATAATAAGATCACTAATTATAATTAAAATATAGATAAAATGCTTAAATTATACAAAGAGAAATACAAAAGGCTTATAAAAACCTTTTAATGATCGACATATGTTTCAGCGCTCATACGGTGCCATTTCCAAGATAGACAACGATAAACAAAATATTCTCGCAATGACTTTAAAAATTGATTTTAAAAATAGTAAAATAATTTATCCATCAAGGCTTTTCCCAAGGCAAATTCCTATTTCCCATCTATTATCCATGAATCAATAGAAATCTATATGCGTAACGTGAACATTTGCAATGAATCCTAATTTGAATTACCTAAAATTTGGCACGAGGTACTTTTCAGTTTTAAAAAAACAATAAGGAAATATAAATTTTGACGTTTACAGTTGACTAGTTTAAAGAACCTGCCTTTTTTTTTACATATATTATCTCGTGATTTATGGTTTTCAAGTTTTTTTTTTGTAATTTTAGAGAATATTTTGTTTATCGTTGTATATCTTGAAAATGGCACCGTATGAGAGCTGAAACATATGTCGATCATTAAAAGGTTTTTATAAGCCTTTTGTGTTTCTCTTTGTATCACTTAAGCATTTTATGTATATTTTAATTAGAATGTTTGTGATAAGAAATGCATTTTTTTTTGTTTGCCATTCGCAAATATTTTATTTTAAAAAAATGTGAAATTATAGTTTTGACTCTTTTAAACATATATATATGCAATGTGACTGTACATGCTAAATGCTTTGAAAATTTTCATAAGTAACAAACATTTGAATTTCCACATTTTGTTTTTCATTTTAAAAATAATTCATGTAAGTCATACTGTTGTTTTTCTGTTCTATAAATATCTGATTATATCTAATTCCTGTTGATGGTGTATTTTTAGATCGTTTTACAATTTTTAGACTAAAAAAGCTAATTCCTTTTTCTTTGCAGTTTTGTCAATGTCAATAGTACAACCTATATATCATAAAATATTAGTCTGAGGCAAACATTTTTAATAAAACTTTATTTCGGCAGGGAATATTGAAAGAAATAAAAAGGATTAAAAAATAAGGAATTTTTATTCATTTTACTTTTATATACTATATAGATTAGTATTCCATCCATATTTTCCATCTCCACAGTAATCCATTATGAGAAGCTATGTATAAACGATATAAATGTTTTACCTGCTTTCTAATTCTTTTATGTATGATCTTGTTAAAGTTTATTATTTTGATATTATTCTTTCCTTATATGTACAGTAGCAAAAAATAAAAGAGAGAAAAATCCAAGCAATAATCATAAAAGTTGAAGAATGAATTGGTTGACACCATAGTTCCTTGTTAATTTATTCCTGTACTCTCATTATAATATTTAATTTTTTTGGGGGAACCGTATACATATTTAATTTTATTCAAAATTTGAAAATCTCAATACAAACCCTTTTATCTCTTTCTTCCATTCGAATTGTCACCGCGAATTTGCTCTACACAAATTTCTGCACCCCTATCTTTGAAAACACGGGAAATAGAAGTTAAAATGTACTCTGTGACTACGTTGATATTCAGAAAGGCACTTAAAAATCCACTGATTTGAATAATCATTGGTGCAATACTTTTCAGAAATTGAGCACTTAAAAGTTACTGAAAAAAAAAAATTTGATTGCTTGATTGAAAATTCAATTTTTTTATAACAAAAGTATAAACATACTAGTTTAGGAAAATCTTCCAATTCTCCCGCCTTTAACTTTTGAACGTCGACAGCTATAATGATGAAAATGGCGGATAGGTATAGTAAAGTAATTATGTGCTCTTTGATGAGACTTCTTACATTGCTCCTTAACGATTAAATTTGAGTTATCGTACTAATCTTGAAAACTATACGAAATACGGAAAAATTGTCAATCAGAAAGTTGTAGAGCACCATCGATTTAACATGAAACCTTGCACACATTAATTCTCAGAATAGAATTTGTAAAATGCTCATCTGTGTTACAGTAAAGTGTTCAAACAAATGAACATTTTATGCGTTCTATTTTTAGAAGTGTTGGAATCATGGTTTTGGCCATTTTCCTTTCTGTTTGATCGTACAGGCATTTATGTTTTAAGGGTGTATTCAAATCCAAACTGCTTATTTTGAGACACATTTTTATATTCATTTTTCCTCTAAAATGCATCCAATTGGCAGGTTCTCTTATTCAGAAACTTCATAATGTCCGAAATTGGTCGATTTTTTGATAAAGGCAGAATATATATTTCAAAAAATGCTGTCAAAGAAGACATTTTGAACCGAATTTCCCGAAGCGATAGCGCTGGAAACAAAAAAAAATTATCGTATTGTGAAAATAATTGTTTTTAAATCAATTTCTAATTAATTGAAACGAAAATAAAAAAAACAGGACCCTTATAAATCTCTTCATAAATCACGCCCTCAAGTTTCATGTTTTTACTTTTAAAAATAAGTCTGAAAATGTGTCTCAAAATTTTGAGTTGTTGATCGTAGAAATTTTTTTTTTAATACCGCCTTAAGAAAAATAAGGATGGAATATTTTATTCATGTCTAACACCCTATGCTTGCTGGTGATGACTTAATGCTTGACATAAGTAAGTTAGGCTTATGGATAGCATTTTTGTGTCTAAACTTGTGTTTTTTATAAGTTAAGGTCTCATTCTCCACGACATAATCCTATTGATCACTTTCTGGCTACTTGGAACCAATGTGACTGCTTTAAGACCTCCTATATATACGTTATTGTGGCATTGAGCTGGAACAAATGTTTCTCCGTGTCTTATCTCTACCAACCATTCAGGTATCCAAAAACTAGATTACCAGTATGAAAAGGCAGTACGACGCATGCGCTTTCTTATTAGTTCATAAGTACATTAGAGTATTTCTTATTAAATCATGATGACATATTTCTTATTAAAACCCAACGATTCAGTTATTTTTTCAGAAAAACTTTCATTTATTCTAAGATCCAAGCATAACCTAATTAAAAAAAATTATAATTAAAATAAAACCTATGAAAATGGAACTTGTGTTTAGTTGAAACCTTGATCATTTTTATAGCCCCATCAAGAGGAATTAAATGTATATATAAGGAGCTATGTAGGAGGTTAAACAAGCCTCTCAAAATCGTAGTTTTTACAGAATCTTGCAATTTTGTCTCAGCAAGTTTTACTGTACTTCATTGTAAATTGGGCATGATGTCAAAAGTATGTAAATTTAAATAAACAATTGTCTTGTGAATATTCTATCCAAATTTCAAATTTTTATAAGAACGTTTCTGTCAGTTAGGCACAAAATACTGTTTCTACTTTACTTTTGGGAAACCAGTGTATGGAGGAGAAGGAAAGAGATATGTAAACGTAAAAGAAAAAGTCAGAGAGAGATGAATATATGTCATGGAGTCATTTATTCTGACACATTATACCAATGTATCAAAAGAAATAGAGATCGGTAGATGTCGTATGGGAAATACATTTCTTTTTCATATATTAAAGCCAGCAAGCATGCTCACTTCGATTAGTTTCTGTAGAGGTTTTGTCACCTAATCTGATTATGAGAGAAATTTGAATAATAACCCCATGTATAGATTGTAACTTATTATATTACTGACATTAACGAACTTATCGTTTAAATTCCCATTATTATTTGTTAAAATTCAATATCACTAAATGCTTCCAAATTCCACTCGAACATAAATATTCAACGAAGGTTAAGTTCAATTAAAAATCTTTATTGAATGTTAAATAAACTCAACTTAAATTGAGTAGGTGCTCGTTAAAGTGAGTTAAAGTTTCGTTAACTTTTAAATTTGTATAAATTTAGGATAAATTACCATACAAAATGAACTCGGATCAAACAGGAATATTCGCTCGCTCTTTGAGTTTCGCAAATACCGTAAAATTGTTTTTGATTAGGTTGAAAGATCAAACAGTTGCTTATTATAAATTGTAAATATCTCACACGTGAAAACGTTGAAAAATTATCGACGTCATTACTCGTCTAGATATTGTTCAGTAAAAGTTAATATTCCAGTAGATAGCAATTTGTCACTTTTATGCCGTAATTCATATCAGGAAGGCATCGGAGATTTGCATAATATATTTACAACATTCAAGCTGTAATATTATATAATCTTTATTTTTTTGGTTTTTAATAATCATAATTAAAAATTTTGATATACTAGGATAAAAATGTAACTATATAAATTGTTCGGCTACTAAAATCCCTTACGAAAATCCGTTTAAGACTACGTAATACGTATGTGAACTTCGTGCTTCTTTACAAACCTACAGAAACGTAATTAAAACTTTTAGAATGTATTATAATGCAATTACTCATTGTCTAATGTGAAATAACGCATTATTAGTTATAAATATTATTTTTCAATACGTCACAATGCAGTGTCTGAACCCATTTCGGGCTCGCAACGAACAATCTCCTATAATAACCTTACCATACCAATCGTCCCCGGTCGTTAAGGTCGTCATCAATGAGATCTCAAATTCTCCCGCGCTAATGCTAAACCTATGGCCGTGTGAACATTCGTATTTACAAAAAATCTCCTCAGCAAATTAATATTTTCAATTTCTTTTTCCTTTGTACTTTTCTTGAAGGATGTCTCTTTCTTTTTTAGTTGTCAATATATTTCTAAAATATATACTTAATTTTATATGAAGTGTTAAAATCGTACTCAGTTTCGCTAAGATTTCAACACATAAAATGTATATATTTTAGAAATATTTTGACAACTAAGAAAGAAAGAGATATTTCTAAAGAAGAGTTCACAGAAAAAAGAAGTTTAAAATATTAATTTCCTAAGGAGATATTTTAAAATTACGAATGCATCACAGGTCCATAGGCTTAACATTAGCGAGGGGAATTTGAAATCTTACTGATGAGGAGCCTTAATAATCGCGGTTGTCACTGACCTTTGGAAATTCACACCAACTTTCGCACCGAAAAAGACCCAAACGTTCGGTATGCAAAAATGTCTCGTGCTCCCTTTAAACTACTTCGCGGCGACCGATACTTGTACGTACCGCATAAATTGCACGATATTCTTGAAAAAAAAACAGTTAATTTTAACAGAAATTTTAGCATTATCTAATCGCTGACTTTCATAGGTTAAATACTTTCTGAATTCTGAAAGTTCTATGAAACGAAAAACTGATGCTGTAAAATTAAAAGAAGTATAAAGGACACTCGCCGAGGAGGGGTTAAAGCAGAGTAAGAAACTGTAAGTGGACTTTACTAAGAAATGCATTGCTATTGATTCAGAGTTGGAAAATGTTGTCTTTTCTGACAAAGGAATTCACCTTGGATGGCACCAATGGGTTTAGATACTGTTAGTATGACTTGCAAAAACGAGGCCATTTCCTCCAAACAACAGTTTGGTGGTGGCTTTATCATGATGAGAGGCTGTTTTTCAGCCAAGGGAAGAACTATTGTTACCTTCATGCAGATTGGAATGGCTACGGTGATTAACCTTGACATGTTGGCCGCAAAAATGCTACCAGAAATACCACACATAATTCCTGGTCACTATCTCGTTCAGCGTCCATATAATTTTATAAGACTGATAAAGCACATTTTATTGAATTTCTCGGCTTTCCAGCCAAGATACATCTCAACTACATGGAAAATCGGTAGAGCAATTTAGCCCGATAAATATACAAAAATGGTACACAGTTCCAAAAACAGGAGGATAACAATTCTATTCATAATTCCTGTAATAGAACAACAAATATTTCTTCCTTTTATCGAATTAATATTCCCAGAAACACAAGAATTGTGTGGATCTATGACATCAAGACTCCTTCACATCACAGAAAAAAAGGCAAATTCCTTGATTACACAGGTCTACCAAACTTACGTTTGTCGAAACATTTTTATAATTTTGTACTGATTCTGTATATTTTTGAGATACTTATTCCAAAGTAGACCTTATTTTTTTTCTATCAAGTACAGTTTGTTACATTTATGTATATAGCCTGTTGAACCTTATAGTGGCAAATAAATAAAATAGAACAATTTTATTTGATAAATTATACATAGATATATACGTATACATATAGAATCAATAAAATAGATTTAAAATCACTTCTTTTTCTTAGTCAAAGATCTTATACTGTTTTTTCTTTTGCTAATAAAGCTGAGTTTTGTGGTTTTTCTACTGTGCAGTGATTCTGCGTTTTCACGATTAAATATCCAGCAATAACAATCATATATTCAACAGACCTTGGTACAATACGTACAAAAATATGTTTGTTTCCATTATGTAAGGACTTATTTTAGCCAATAAATCTTTTTTTTTTAAGATATATTATAATATATACTTACTAAAGTCCTCTCTTTGGTAAGTATATATTCTAATATATCTTTCAAAAAAATCGTTTTTATTTCTTCAGCACTAGTGAGAAGTGGGAGTCATCTGTGATGGACTGAATTTCACCAACTGATAAAGTCAAACAACTGCAAGCCATTATAATTCAATGGACTGATCGCATTAAGCGTATTCACGAAGGGAAAAAAATTAAAATCAAAACCCCCAGCTATAATGCACGGGTGAGTTAAAGTGACAAAACCAACAAAAATGAGTGTGCAACATCCATAAATGTGACAACCACCAGTAACAAAGTTTACAATGTGATAAAACCCACGATAGTGACATAATAACCACTGAGACTCTCGAAAGAAAACCAAGTTTCAAAATGTGACAACCAGTTCTAGCACAAGCTAGAGATATCAATTTATCAAGAAAGAGACAAAAACCCAACGAATGATAATAGACAGAAACAACCCACAACAGGGGTAAGCCCATAAAAACAGCAAAAAACCCTGACAGAGACAAATAAAAACGAAAAGTGACATCAGCCCCAAAAAAAGGCGATAAACACTACAGCGACAATCCACCATGAGCATGACAAGCCAACAGAGATGGCAAATATGTAAATCTATGTACGCAAAAGGCGCCTGGTGCATGTAAAATCCGTCGTGGGTGCAAAGTTACCTGTGAATTATACCTCGGAAGGTGCCTAGTCAGGTGAAGGTCTCGTCACCTGGTCAAGGTTCTAAATTACGAGACCAATTACTTTCTCTTCCTTATTTTTTTTTCTTTTTTTAAATCTGCCAATCCAACAAAATTAAATAGAAACCTTGAAACGGCAAACAAAGAGAACTCTAGCAAACCACTAGAAAGCACTGCAGAGATGCCAACAATATAGGTGCCAACCTCTCATTAATATTCCGTAATATGCGGGTTAATTTGACTCAGTTTAACAACGCTTCAAACCAGAAAAATTATTGGATGATTCTTTATTTATTCAATTTCAGGTTTCTACGTGGAATTTATTTAATTTCATTTCTTAAAAAAATTTCTGGTGCGAGACGTGTTAAACCTGGGTCAAATTAACCCGCATATTACGGAATACGGAGATTGGCACCTATGCAACAAAACTATAGTAAGGTGGATCACAGACATGCTGTGATCAGGCGTTCCGCCCCGCTCCCAGGTACTAACTCGTCAAGCTAGACACTCATACCGGGCAGGTAGGGGCCTGGTTAGCGGTATAAAAAGAAAAAAGAGCAATAGGTCTTTTTTTTATCATTTTCCAGTTGGCCATTGTACGAGATGCATGTGTTTTAAAAAGTACTCTGGCGACTCTTATATGTAAGTATGCATGGAAAAATCATTTATATTACGTTTTTTAAGAGTCATTAATTGATGTCATATAAGTTTTGCTATGTATAAAATTTAAAGAAACATTAGAATTATGATATAAAATTATATAAAAAATATAATATTAAATATTAAATGTCTAATCTAATGAACAAAATTTAAGTCAGAAAGTTTTGCTAAAAAGCCTTTGTTCTAGTTGAACAAAATTTAATTAAATTGATAATTTACTAAAAATGTTAATTAAAGTGTTTTGCACCGTATGTGATCGAAATGAATAGACATATTTTAAGTTTTGTGAAACTAAACAACATATAGAGTCTACAAATATGAGTTAAAACAGTTGAAGCTTGAAAAAACATCACTTATATCTGTTCACTTCACAGTTATACTAGATAAAAATAAATAAACACACGTTATGAAGAAATAAACACACACACATGTGGAAAAATAATAAATTTTATTTATTTTAATGTTTTAAACAATACATTACGAAAGGCATTAAATTTACATAAAAAGTACTCCCTGGTACAATCAACCCCTTTTTAAAATATTGATACGACAATATCTAAATTAACAAGCATTAACTCTATATCTCCCATTTATTTAAACTTTCCACGTTCGTTAAATAGAAAACCTGTGTGAATACTTTGACTTTGTTGGTTAAAAATGCAACCCCTGCATACATAAATTCGATTTATGGTGAATAAATTTCTTATTTAAATCATAAACTATATATATCTATATAAAGATACAGCTATAAAGAGAGAGAGACACACAGAGACAAACATGTGTAAAGAGAGACAGATAAGGAGATACAGAGAGACAGACAGAAATAAAGAAAGATATAAAGAGACACAGATAAATCTAATTGATAATTGCTTAATTGGATATCAGAATATTTCTTTATGTTTTTAAATGCATAACAGAATTGTTATAATTCAAAACTAAAGTTGTGTTATTAGATATAACTGATAAACTTTTATATCTTAAATTAAAGGCCAAAATTTTATAGTGAAATTCATACCAGCTGTTAATATCCATAATAAATATCTTTTTTGTTGGAATTTCTTCACTGCTAAACACATTGCGCAAATTATCTAATATGTACATAATATTGCCTATTAAGTAACTTTAAGGTTAAAAAGATAATGTCACATAGTTATTTCTGAAACACAAATGAATTGCAAGATCTACAACTTTTGATGAAGGGAATGATAGTTGTGGTAGGAGAGGTTATGCTATGTACATTTTTTCTTAATTAAGTACGGTAAATGCTTTGTATACATATGGTGAATAAACTTCTTATTTAAATCAGAAGATATATATATGTATAAAGATACAGCTATAAATAGAGAGAGACACAGAGACAGAGAAAAAGAAAGCTATAAAGAGACACAGATAAATCTAATTGATAATTGCTTAATTGAATATCAGAATATTTCTTATATTTTTAATAGGCATAACAGAATTTTTATAATTCAAAACTAAAGTTGTGTTTTTAGCAATAACTGGTGAACTTTTATATCATAAATTAAATGCCAAAATTTTATGCTATCATTCATACCAGCTGTTAATAGCTATAATAAAACCCTTTTTTGTTGGAATTTCTTCACTGCTAAATACATTGCGCACATTCGCTAACATGTACATAATATTGCCTATTAAGTAACTTTGAGGTTAAAAAGATAATGTCACATAGTTCTTTCTGAAACACAAATGAATTGCAAGCTATGGTTTGAATCTACTTTAGTTATTATAACTGCCACGTTTGATGTAGGGAATGATATTCCTGCAGGTGGTGGGAGGAGTTATGCTATGCAATTCATTACTAGTATGTAATGCTACTTGCTGGTTCTTTCAATTGTTCATCAAATGAAATTAAGTTTCTAGCTTGGGTTGTTTGGGGTTTTCAAATAATTGGGAGTTTTCAAATTCTGAAAATCAGAGTCATTAAAAAAATTATTCAAACAGTCCTTAACAGAAAAAGTCATCGCCTATGACTAATAGTATATCATAAAATCCTAATCTTGGCACATTAAAGTTATTCACATAAGTATTTCAATTTTCCCTAGATGCTTCTAAATGTTGATGTTTTAAACAGTTATTTGCTTTACATAATTAAAAAAAAGTTGTTTAATACAAACCTATTATTTATAGTCAACTTTTAAATAAATTACATAAAACTCAAGTATGGTCTAAAAATTTTAATTAATGTTTATAAACGATACCTAATTAATATTGTTAAACGTAAAAAAAATTATAATATCTAAAAAGAATTAAAGTAAAAACTTTATTTGTAATTGACCTAAATATTGCATCAGTATCTAAATTATAATAAAAAACGTGTATGTTGATGTATTTAATATAAATTACGTGAGATTAAAATAAACTACGTGTAATAGTTTAATCTCTTGCATGTATAATTAATAAAATCTATACTTTTTATAACAACTAAGAAAGGACTGTTTAAGTAATGCCTGTATTATGTTTTAATAAAAATTATTTTCTAATTGTATTAGCAACTTCTATAAAATAAAAGTTACTTAAAAAGTTAAGATGATTACAATTTAAAAGTTAAGATATTTTTAAAGTTTCTAGTTTCAGTAAAAAGAAATTTGTACTAAAAAGTTTATGGCATGTATTTCAACATAAAGTAAAATTTCTTTATAGGTTATTTAGATTATGCAAAACATGAAAAATTCGTATTTTAGTTTATCCAACGTATTCAAAATTCTAAAAAATAGGTTATGTAACAGAGTCAATATTATAAAAATAATTTACGCTAGATGTTTAATATGCAAGTAATACCTATATTAAAATACATAAATAAAACTCTTAATCTTTTTTCACCTACATGGTATTTATTAATAATTTTCAATAGATACAATAGTAAAAACATGAATATGCACAGTTCAAACATGAGCGGACAACATGCTATATTTTGGTTTAGATAGTTCTAAATTTAATGTTTTTTTTCTCATGTCCAACAAGATCCACGTACAGTGAACTTCTCAAAGAAGTTAATAATTTTCGCAAAGGAACAACATGCACAGATAAGTTTTTATTAGTCAATTCAACTGTAGTTTTAGAATGAAAATATGAGATAGCAGTCTCCTAACCACCATCTTGCGTTCACTGAAACTCTCCGATTGCTAAATCACATTTTAACCTATGGGAAAAAATATGAGCGCGATGACTCATTACCTAATATAATTATTAAAATACGGTTTTCCCCATCAAAAAGTACACGCCAGATGCCGACGATGAGTGTTTTTAAAAATTGTCTCCATAAATTTTAAGTATTTTTAAAAGAAGGATAAAATTTCATCAAGCGAGAATTTCAAAGTTTGTAGGATTTTTTTAAATACTTAAAGTTTAAGAAGACAATTTTTAAAAACGCAGATCGTCGGCATCTGGCGTGTACTTTCTGATGGTGAAAACCGTATTTAAATAATTATATTAGGTAATGAGTCATCGCAATTCTAAGTTTCCCATTAGAAGTCATTTTTTTAGGTAAAAGGTTTTTATCTCATATATAATTTTCACTTAAATTAAAAAAAAAATTAGCTACTGCACTGAACGTGGGCAAATAAGATAAAGGAAAAGCAATTAAAAATTTCTGTACCCTTTTCCACAATCCAGGATGGAGAGCTGATTGATTTTTGAAGCCTGAACACTTGGTATTCATTTCTGAATTTTACTTTTATTTCTTCGTTAGTTGTGACTTCTACGAGTTCCTCTTCTAAATTTGATGATTCTGCTGCATCTGTGTTTGCGAAAAGATCTAAAACCCAACTCGGTATATTCATATTTAAAATATCCTGGAATCGCTCCGTAAAATCAGCATGAAGAACGTGCAAGTGTTGGCAGTAAGTAAGTAAATCTTCCTGTTTTGCAGAGACTGCTCATAATTTGGGAAAGTGGCTGCATTCACCTCTAACTAGCTAGATTTCGTTTTCCCACAAAAGCAGCTATGACATTTCTCGTTTTCATTAAATTCAATTAATTACCTTGCAATTGTCAATTGACTTCATTAAATATTCTAAATAGGTTTGTAAGTAAGCGATGACACTTTTTTTTGGATGTAATCAGGTTTTCACGCAGTTTTTTGTCTCTGTCTTTAAGGAAGTCCAATACTGAGTCATACAGATTGAAAAAACGAATCAGACAAATACCTTTTGAGAGCCGACGAACTTCTGTGTGCAGCCGCAAGCGGTTGTAATCTTCATCATTTTCACAACAAAGTGAGCCAAATAATCTGTCATGCAATGAATTGCTTCTAATCTTATTGTCTGCCCTAATAACAAAATGAAGCGACGTATGCTTGCGTTAATTCATAATTTTTGCAACTAAAAGCTGACGATGAATAACATAATGTACAGCGAGTACATTTGATATTGTTTGTTTTTTTACACAATTTTTACACACACACACACACACACATATATATATATATATATATATATATATATATGTGTGTGTGTGTGTGTGTGTGTGTGTGTAAAAATTGATCTAAGAAGTAAGAAACAAAATCAGCCCTTCTTTTATCATTTTACTCCGACCATTTCGGCAGAGGAAAGAGGTTTAGTCTCTTAAAAACCCCCACACACATTTTGGTATGGCATGGAGATATGTCTGAAAAATGAAAGTTAATAAGCTACTTTTATAAACATTTACAGTCAATTTTTCCGCACCTGATTTGCGATTTAGCCGAAATTGACTTGAGATTAGCCGTGATGTTACTGTGCATTAACATACTTCCGCATTGACAATCTTTGCACCGCCTGTGGGAGAGATTAAAAAACTCCTTAAATTAAACTCCTTCTAAACTTGTCGAACTTACTTGTAGGTCTCTCGGATTGAGCATGTATGTATTCATTTATCCAGTAAAACAGGTATGGAGCCATTTTTCAATCATTTGAAAATAGATTTTTTAGTCTCAAGTAAATTAGGTAGAAGGACTGACGAGGATATTGGATTAACGAGTAAGAAAAATTCGTTGCATGCCATAAAATAAAAAAAAATTATCTCAAAAAGAGAGAACCAATATCAGCCCTTTTTTCATTTCACTGCGATCTCTTCGGAGGGGAAATGGAGCTGAAACCTCATAACCCCTATCCCTATAGCCTTCTTTGGGTATTGTATGCTGGGGCATCACTGTGCACTAATATATGGGACTAACGAAAACGGCTGTATAACAGAAAAAAAATACAAATTTATCTTAAAAAAAGAAAAAATCAGGAGCTTTTTTCATTTTATTTTTGATTATTTCGTAAGGGGAAGCTGTAACCCAATCAGCTCCTTCCCCTTCTTTGGAATCAATTTGGACTAATGTGGGACTAACGAGAATGGCTAATCCGCTGTATGACAGAAAACTAAATTACAAATATATCTCAAACAGAAATAAAACAGAACTTTTTCATTTCATTTTCGACTATTTCTTGAGGGAACTGTAACCCATTTAGAACCATTACAGCTATTTGGTTATAACTGTGGTAACACTGTGCAGTAATATGGGACTAAAGAGAAGAGTGTGGCTAGACCGTTGAATGATAGGGTGAAAATTACGAATTTCTCTCAAACAGAAAGGTTAACATATCAGCACTTTTTTCATGTCATTTTCGACAATTTTGGAAGGGAGGGGGCTGTAACCCCATCAGTCTCTTTTCCCTTCTTTGAGTATCCTGTAGTGTCAATGTGGACTGATATGGGACTAACGAGAATGGCTAATCCTCTGTAAAACAGAAAACTAAAAAAAAAATAAGGACTTTTTCATTTCATTTTCGACTATTTCGGGAGGAGAGCTGTAACCCCATTGCCCCTTTCAACCTCTTCCGGAAACTGTGCACTGATATAGGACTAAAGAGCAGAGCGTGACTAGTCCATTGAATGATAGGAGGAAAAAAATTACAAATTTCTCTCAAACAGAAAGGGAAAAAATATCAGTGCTTTTTTTCCATGTCATTTTCGACTATTTCAGAAGGAAGTGGCGAGCTGTAATCCCATCAATCTCCTTTCCCTTCTTTGGGTATGCTGTGGTGTCTATGAGGACTAATATGGGACTAACGAGAATGGCTTATCCGCGGTAAAACATAAAACTAAATTACCAATTTATCTCAAACAGAAAGAAAAAAAATCAGCACCTTTTTCATTTCATTTTTGACTATTTCGAAAGGGGACCTGTAACCCCATCAGCCCCCTTCCCCTCGCTGGGTATACTGTGGTGTAACTGTGCGGTGATATGAGACTAAACAGAATGGGTAGTTTGTCGTATTGCAGAAAACAAAGTTACAAGTTTATCTCTTTCATTTAATTTTTGACTATTTTGAGAGGGGGCTATAACCCCATTACCCCCCTTTGACTTCTTTGAGTATAATGTGGTATCACTGTGCACTAACATGGAACTAAAGAAAAGAGAGCGGCTAGTCTGTTGAATGATAGGAGAAAATATACAAATTTATCGCATAGAGAAAGAAAAAAACACTTTTTTTTCATTTCATTTTCGATTATTTCGGGAGGAGGGGGCTGTAATCCCATCAGCCCCCTCCTCTTCTTTCGATATACTGTGATGTTAAAGTGGACTAACATGGGGCTAACGAGAATTGCTATTTCACTGTATGACAGAAGAAAAAAATGCAGATTTATCTAAAAAAGTAAGGATTGCAGAAAACAAAATTACAAATTTATCGCATACAAACAAAAAGAAGAAAAATAAGAATCTTTTTCATTTCTATTTGACTATTTTGGGAGGGGGCTGTAACCTCATTAGCCCCTTTCAGCTCTTTGGGTATAATCTGCTGTTACTGCGCACTAATATGGAATTAAAGCGAAGGGAGCGGCCAGTCTGTTATAGGATAGGGCAGAGGTTCCCAAAGTGTGCTCCGCGGAGCCCTTGGGGTTCCGCCTATACTTTTCAGGGGCTCCGCGGCGTTCCAGGAAAATAAACAAAACATAAAAGAAATTAGCATATTGGAAGCGAAAATTTTTCGAATGTATGTAGGAATTTTGTGTGTGTGTGTGTCAAAAATAAATACATTTATCAGTGGGTTTAAATATTATAATATATTTTTTTAAAATCAGATAAAAATTTGCATTATATATATGTATCCATTTTCTATATAATATTTTTGGTTTGAACTACTTTATTTTATGTTTCTGCATTTAATGTATTTTAAAAATTCGATTCAAAATAAGCTACAAGAAATAGTATTCTGAATCGAATGCATATAGTGAATCGAAAGAACAAAGGCGCGCGAGTGCTGCTATATCTGCCTGCCGAACAAAAGGGAGAACATAATTGTTCTTTGGAGCTCCGCCTATGCATATGTGTATGCATAGTTCTTTTTTTCTTAGTAAACAGTGCAAAACAATTTAACCACATTTTTTACACTAAATATTTATACGATATTGCTCGTTACACTTTGTACAGAATAAAAAAAAATTCTATTGGCATTTAATATTTGTATAGATTGTATATTGTATTATTTTTATTTTTGGAATTTTAATTTCCTTAACATGTTTGTTTTATTTTTATTAAATTTTAGTTATTTAAATCTTTTATCCTATTTTTCATATTTAATTTTTAAAACAATGTTTGTCGCTTAAAACGTCTTTTTTTTTATAAGATCTTGTATAATTTAAAGCCCCTCACTAGATGCATTTTACATTTGTGTAAATTGTATATATATTTCTTTTTCTTTTTATATCTTTGATTTCTTTAATCTGTTTATGTTATTTGTATTAATTTTTAGTTATTTAAATTTCTTTAACATGTTTGTTTTATTTTTATTAAATTTTAGTTATTTAAATCTTTTATTCTATTTTCATATTTAATTTTTAAAACAATGTTTGTCGCTTAAAACGTCTTTTTTTTATAAGATCTTGTATAATTTAAAGCCCCTCACTAGATGCAGGTTACATTTGTGTAAATTGTATATATATATATACAGGATGTCCCAAAAAGGAGTACCTATTTTTAAAAATGAATAAGAAACAAACGAATAGAGTTATTAAAATAATTCTTACGGGAAACGGATGTGTGAAGACTGGAATTTTGTTTACAGTACTTTATTATGTTAGTTCAAATTCTTACCAACAGATTGCGCTGTGGCTGCTGCATTCATCAGCAATAGTTGAAAATTAAATGACAATATTTTCAATATGTCCTCCATTCATCACAATAACATGTCGGAGTCTTAAAATGAAATTAGCACACACACCTTCTACAACGTCTGTACGGAAATGGCTGCACACTCTTGAGAGATTAATCGCTGGAGCTCAGCTAGCGAAGTGGGATTTTGGCAGTAAACCACATCCTTCAGATGGCCCCCAAAGAAAAAAAATCACACGGATTTAAATCTGGTGAGTAAGGTGGCCAATTCATACCCTTGCCGGTTAATTCCAGGTAATCTAAGGCAATCACGCGGTTGTCAAAGTATTCCTCAAGAAGAGTGAAAACCTCAGATGTTCGATGAGGCCTTGCACCATCTTGCATGAACCAGGCTGTTTCGGGTACTTCTTCCAAGGCATTATGGATGTCCTCCATTCATCACAATAACATGTCGGAGTCTTAGAATGAAATTAGCACACACTTTCTGCAACGTCTGTACGGAAATGGCTGCACCCTCTTGAGAGATTAATCGCTGGAGCTCAGCTAGCGAAGTGGGATTTTGGCAGTAAACCACATCCTTCAGATGGCCCCAAAGAAAAAAAATCACATGGATTTAAATCTGGTGAGTAAGGTGGCCAATTCATACCCTTGCCGGTTAATTCCGGGTAATCTAATGTAATCACGCGGTTGTCAAAGTATTCCGCAAGAAGAGTGAAAACCTCAGATGTTCGATGAGGCCTTGCACCATCTTGCATGAACCAGGCTGTTTCGGGTACTTCTTCCAAGGCATTATGGATGTCCTCCATTCATCACAATAACATGTCGGAGTCTTAGAATGAAATTAGCACACACTTTCTGCAACGTCTGTACGGAAATGGCTGCACACTCTTGAGAGATTAATCGCTGGAGTTCAGCTAGCGAAGTGGGATTTTGGCAGTAAACCACATCCTTCAGATGGCCCCAAAGAAAAAAAATCACACGGATTTAAATCTGGTGAGTAAGGTGGCCAATTCATACCCTTGCCGGTTAATTCCGGGTAATCTAAGGCAATCACGCGGTTGTCAAAGTATTCCTCAAGAAGAGTGAAAACCTCAGATGTTCGATGAGGCCTTGCACCATCTTGCATGAACCAGGATGTTTCGGGTACTTCTTCCAAGCCATTATGGATGGCCACAAATTTATGCAATATTTCAGCGTAACGACTGGTATTCACTGTCTCCTGTAGGAAAATGGGTCCAATAATGCCTCTGCTGGATAAAGCTGCCCATACAGCAATTCTTTTTGCATACAACGATCGTGGAACACACACATGAAAGTTTTCAGAACCCCAGATTCACCAATTCTGTTTATTGACGAAGCCATCCAGGTAAAAATGTGCTTCGTCAGAAAACCATATTTGGCTTGCTTGAATGTCGCCACCATCAATCATTTGCAGCATTTCGTTCTAAAATCGATTCTTCCATCAATGGAAGTATCCTGTAGTGGCTGCTGCGTTTGCAATTTGTATGGAAACATTTCCAGGGATATTCGCAGAATTCTGTGCGTAGTTCTTTTGCTTATCCCACAGGCAGCTGCAGTTTTGAGAATAGAGGCTTTTGGAGTGCGTGCAATGGTATTCTGAACAACCTCAACATTTGCTGTTGTTCTTGACGACTGATGTGTACCAACGGTCCCAGTCAATCCATCCGCAACACTACCAGTTCGCTGAAACTTTTCCCATAACTTCTTTATTGCCTTCGGCTGCGGACCTTTCTTTACATTAATTCTTTTCTGGACGCTCCTTCTTGTTGATGTGAAACTTTCACCCAATCGGTGATATTCTAAAAAATGAAAACTCTCTCTTCCAACGACTACGCCATTTTGAAGAATTTACGCAACGACAACTACTGTTTCCCTGGAAATGGTTACTATTGAACTTTCACTTACCACGTCTACTTCTGTCTGGTCTTCACGCATGCTCCGTTTATTCATATAGCCACCAAAATGTACTTTAGCGCCATCTGTCGGTCAGATTTTGAACTATCATAATAAAGTATTCTAAACATAATTCCAGACTTCACACGTCCGTTTCCTGCAAGATTTTTTTTAATAACTCTATTCTTTTGTTTCTTATTCATTTTTAAAAATAGGTACTCCTTTTTGGGACACCCTGTATATATATATATATATATATATATATATATATATATATATTAATATTTTAAGTTGGTGTTATGGTAATGTTTCATTTATGGCTATATATATATATATATATATATATATATATTTCTTTTTCTCTTTATATCTTCGATTTCTTTAATCTGTTTATGTTATTTGTATTAATTTTAGTTATTTAAATTTTCTATACTGTTTTTCATAGTAAAACAATATTTGTCACTTAAAACATCTTTTTTATAACATCTTGTACTATTTAAAGCCCCTCATTAGATTCATTTTACATTTGTGTATATTGTGTATATATATAATTCTTTTTCTTTAATATGTATGTTTAATTTCTTTAATATGTTTATGTTATTTGTATATTTAAATTTTCTATACTGTTTTTCATAATAAAACAATGTTTGTCGATTAAAACGCCTCTTTTTTGTAACATCCTGTACCATTTAATAAATCCCTCATTAGATTAATTTAATATTTGTATACGTTGTGTATATAGTTTTCTTTTTTCTTTTTCTAACTTTAATTCCTTTAATCTGTTTATTTTATTTTTATTAATTCTTAGTTATTTAAGTTTTCTATGCTGTTTGACATAATTGTACTTAATATTTAAAGCAATTTATGTTGCTGAAAACGCATTTTTTGTTACATCTTGTATCACTTAACAACCCCTTTTTAAAATTTTGTTATAATTGTTCTCGTCATTGGCTAAGATTCTTATGTTATGATACCACTTTTTCCTATCAGAAATAAGGCTGCAGCAATCTAAAAAATCATATTGGTTCTTTACATTTGTCATCACACAAACAATCTAAACTTTTGCTCAGCTCCACCCCTTGCTTAGACTTTTCGCCAATGAGTACTCACCCTGATATAAATTTAACCCCACCCATTAATTCCGTTTTGTTAGTAAAGTTTTTTCTACTAGTTGCAGTTCTTTTAACATGTGTAGTTTTTAACCGTATATCTATTTTGAGGCAAAAACAATGGTGAAAGAAAGTTTCTTTAAAAGCTATAATTAATAGCTAAATACCTCAAATAAAACATCCAAAAAAAGTAAACGATGCTGCACCTAACAATACAGGTTATAGATTTTGCCCCGCTCACTTAAACACTAAAACGATGATCTGCTTCTAAATGTATTTTTAAAAAATGGTTCAAAAGAAGAAGCTCAGAGGCGATTCGTTTCTGTTGCATGTTTAGAAGTACCAGAAACGTAAAGAAGAACGAAAAAAGAATCCGTAATCACATGATTCTATTACTGGTGGGTGGGAGTAATGAAAACGTGTTATATAATTACTCATGGGCGAGTGGGCCGACGCATTTTCTTTTTTTCCGCGAGTAGCCTATTGGGATTATACAGAAGTCTGTCTTTGTAAACAAAAAAAAAATACAACTTACCTTTTTTCTGTGTGCGTTTGGTTTTCGCCATAAACAGAGGTGCCAAGCTCTTACTAATCTTCCGTAATACGTGGGTTAATTTAACTCAGGTTTAATACGTTTCGCACCAGAAATTTTTTTCTAAGAAATGAAATTAAATATATTCCATGTAGAAATCTGAAATTAACTAAATAAAAATTGTTATGGTTCAAATAATTTTTATGGTTCGGAACGTTGTTAAACTGGGTCAAGATTAATCTACATATTACGGACGATTAGTGAGAGCTTGGCACCTCTGCATAAATAATAATAGTTTCAAGTAAGCCCCAATGCAATGCATAACCCCGACAGGGTTAACATTTTGATCTTTAATTCGGAGTTCATACTGGAAATCCCGAAAGAATATTTTTTATTTTAAAAATGGATGTCATTAACCCTTTAACAGTATTACTCGAACGTCGCTGGGGTAAGAAGAGTTTGTTTTCATCGTTACTAAAAACTTTCAGAAACCACAAATTTTTAACTATAATTTTTGCTGTATTTGGCGGAAATATCTCGATTATACAAGGCATATATTTTAATACATAAAAGGGGTTTTAGTTCTTATTTTTAATTTATTGTGTCCAACAATAGTAATACAAATAAAACTGTTAAGGGGTTAAATAATAGAAAATTTGATTTTCAAAATTTCTAGTAAATATTCAGAATTTCTGTATCAAGAAAAGGGCAAAACTGAGAACCTTGACCCCATGTTTGAAACTGCTGGTTCGATCTCTTATCCAGCAGATCTTTCTCTGCTCCATAGGCATAAAAAAACATTAATTTGTAAACCATAGAGTACCGTGGGATTAAGGGGCTCCGTCTTAGAAATTCTTCCTAAAAAGGGCTCTGCGAGCCCAAAAGTTTGGGAACCACTGTGATAGGGGAAAAAATGCAAATTTATCGCAAACAAAGAAAAAAAAATCAGCAGTATTTTTTCATTTCATTTTCGACTATTTCGAGAGGAGAGGGCTGTAATTCCATCAGCCCCCTCCCCATCTTTGGGTATACTATGATGTCAATGTGGACTAATATGGGGTTAACGAGAATGGCTATTTCGCTGTATGACAGAAGAAAAAAATTACCGACGTCTGAAAAAGTAAGGAAAAAACACTTTTTCATTTAATTTCGGACTATTTCGGAAGGGGGGGGCTGTAACCCCATCAGGTCTCTTTCTCTTCTTTGGTGTCAATGCGGGCTAATATGGGACTAATGAGAATGGCTAATCCGCTGTATGATAGAAAAAAATTTAAATTTTCCAAAAAAGAAAGAAAAACAAAACAGCACTTTTTTCATATCACTTTCAAAAATTTCAGGGGAGGGGGGCCTGTAGCCCCATCAGCCCCCCCCCCCCTTGGATACGTCCATAGTCCAAGGTATTTGAATTTCTCAACAGTTTTCATATTTATATCATCCAACAAAATATCAGCTTTCAGACTTGGCTCTTAAATTCTCAGTTTTACTCATTTTCCTCTTTAATCCCCATTCTACATTATCTTCTCTACATATCTTTGACATGATCCAACTTGATGAAAAATAGATACAAGGTATTTGAATTTCACAATAGTTTTTATATTTATACCATCCAATAAAATATCAGCTTTTAGACTTTTCTAGAATTTTTTCTTAAATTCTCAGTTTTACTCATATTTCTCTTTAATCTCCATTCAACATAATTATGCTTTAATTTGCGAAATATGCAATATTCTGCTATGAGTAACATGTAATCGTCGTCTTCATCTTTTACTATGATGACCTGGTCATCCGCGAATAATAAGTGATGGATATACTTACTGTCATTCAGTTTTAAGTCCATTTTATGGCATTTCCTTGGCCATTCTCTGAGACAGATATCAACACCAATATTAAATATAGTTGGTGATAGATAACACACTTGCAGAAGGCCTTTACTAGTGATGAAAGGTTCAGACAACTTATTTACCATTTTAACTCTACAGCTGTTTCTGTAATAAATTGCTTTAATGATATTGATCAGCTTTTCATTTACATTTGCAATTTTAAGTACTTTCCAAAGCAAATTTCTCTGTACTCTGTCATAAGCTTTTTCAAGATCAACAAATATAAATTCTGTTGTTCATCCCTTGTCCCTCTGTTTTCCAGAACTTGTCTTGAGCAAAAATGTGGTAGACGCAAGATCAACCTGTTGAAAAGTCATTTTGTTCTTCAATTCCTTCCTACTCATCTTCTAGTCTATTTCTTAAAATTCGTCCCAATAATTTTATTATTCGACTTTTAATACATATTACTCTGTAATTACTGCAGAATTTTTTGCCCCATTTAAAAATAAAAATTGGTATTAAATACCTTTCCTTTAATTCTTGTGGTATTGGATCTCCTACCAAGACTCTATTGTACAATTGGGTTAATATCCTTACAATGCTTTTACCACCATATTTTAGTAGTTCAAGATTTCCTCCACCCGGTTAGAATGATCTTTCCCTCACTGAGTGTTTTTTCACCCTCTGCACTTGTGATTTGAAATCCAACATTTTGGTGTTCAAACATATCTGAATCTTTAAATTCATCTCTGTTCTCCTGCTTGAGGAGTTCCTCAAAATATGATTTCCAAGCACTAATCTTAATCATTTCAAGTTTAGTTTTATGATGAGTATCAGTTCGCATTCCTTTTAAAATCGTCCACACTTCTAAGGCTTTTTAAATCTTAGTTGGCAATTTATCCTATTACATGCTCTTTCTCATTGCGGTCTGTTTTGCAACGATTAAAAATGAATTTAATATGAGAAGTTCCAAATTTTAAACCTGCATATTTCCTAAACTATACTTGATTGACTTCCTGTTGGGTATCTGAAGGTAAAATTTACTGAATAGTCCAAAGATGATGTTAAAATTAGTGTTAGTATTGAAAATTTAAAGTATGTTGCAATTTCTATATGTAGACGACCTTCTAAGCAAGATTTAAGTATAAAGCATTAATTAGACATTATAACTAACTGATTGGTGCCAGCACCGGTCACATTTTTATCTGATGACTTGCGGCAGAGTTAGCAGGTAGGTATATTTTCTACGAATGTACAATATTTTCCCATAAATTTACAGATTATTCGTTACTCTAAATTTTATTAAAATTCCCATGTTAATTGTAATTATAAGTATGTATGTATTTATAAGTAAGTAATTGTAATTATAAGTATTATGCAATTAGGTCAGTTTAGCCTCCACGTGTCTAAACTGAAGTGGTAGCCCTTTCTCATCGCCATATGTAAACATTTTTCAATAATTTTTACCTTTATACGTAATTAGTAAGTCATTAACATGTTTGAACATATGTAATTCGAATATAAAATATTCTGTCCCAGATAATACTTTAAAAAATACTAAAATTTAGAAAAAAATGCTAAAATTTGATAAAGTTTTAATTTTATTGTACTAACATGTAATACAAAAAATCCGCAATATGTAAATGTGTATTTAAGACAATGAGGTTTTATATTTATCATGGTTACAAAATTGAGTCGGCAGAGTAGCCAAACTCTCAGGTTTATAGCAAAATTGCTCCGTCAAGAGGTTTCCAATAATTTTGATCATTACAAGAATAGGGGAACCTCTCGAAACTGTACTCTTCTCCTAATGATAAAAAATTCAAAACTTTTACTGTAACAACCAGGATAATACTTAATGTTGCATATAATGCACATAAAATAAAAAAAAAAAATTCTGAAATTTCTTTGCTAAATTTCTTTCGCTCGTATTAATAAGATAAAGTATTGAGTCACTAATGGGGACATCTTGATCCGAATTATCCATATTTTTAAAAGTCTTTGAATTATCTATTTAAAATATCAAATAAGGCACATTTCTGAAGAAAATAAGTATAACAGGAAGCATCAAAACCCATAATTAATTTTAAATGATGCTACCAAAGATGAAATGTGGAACAATTTTATAGTTGCAATAGAATAATATATTTTACAGCTAATTCGCAATCTTTGAATAAATTGAGGTGTTCTACATTTAAAATTATAACGAAATATATAATCAATTAAAATCACTTTGAAAATAAAGGCTTATAGAAATGTTACAGTTAATGGGTAACAGCATGCTTATAAGTAATTTCTTATCATATAACATTACATGTCACATTTCAGTTACGATTCATGTCTTATATTCATAAACTTATAAATATGCATGACCACTCAGTTAACGGATAGTGTGGTTTCACTGCTGAAGTTCATAGTTCACCTAGCTGTTATGCTGTATGTCTAACTCTATGAATATTATTTATAGTTCTGGCTTTTTGTTACTAAATGATATCATCCTTGTATAATGTAGTGGCAGGGCAATGCAATCGATAAAGAAATCTGATCTTGGTGCAGGTATTTATTCTGTTCCTAAAAAAAGTAGAAAAAAAGAATAAAAAACTCACGAACTGTAAGAGAGAGAGAGAGAGAGAGAGAGAGAGAGCAAGAGAGAGAGAGAGAGAGACTAACTCATGTTTGGGCGTGGCATCCCCCCCCCCATTCCACTGGGATCTAATGCCCCCCCTCCTTTGCGTTCTCGGCGTCGAGAACTCCACCTAAATGACTTTAATTGCTTACACAAGCCTCACAGCCGGGGAGATGAAGACGAATGAAACCATTCGTCTTTCAAATAATAGGAGGGGAGCCATGGGTAGGGGGGCGAGCGTGCTCGCGCTCGCGGACACTTTCTCTATCATATCCATTATCGCAATAAATCATGGGCGCTCGCCTATCATTTACGTGTCGATAGCGGCGTTGTCGCAAAAGGGGGCCCGAGCTCGCTTGCTCCGGCCCCGAAGATCGCATTTCTGTGCCCCCCCCCCCTTCCTCGCCACCATCAGACCGGAGGCGGGGTAGGGTGGCGGTTAAGGGAAAAAGGATTTTCCTTTCTCACGCTGTTCCGCCAAATCGAGAAATATTTTAATCCGATACTGTAGGCAAACAGGGATCCAAGTCATCAATAATTACGTTTAAATAAAAGCCCCCCCCCCCCCCCTTCAAATGAAAAAATATATAAATTGAGTTGTAATGAAGGATCAAAACACATAATATCTGCAGAGAAGGAATCCAATTTTTCTTCGACATATTTATGAAAATTTTTCCGATGCCATAAAATTAACTCTTTTACAAATATATGGATAAGAGTTTAGTGAAACACCACCTCTCCACTTTGCTTGTCGCGCATTTATCATTGGTATCTAAAATAGAGAAAATGAAGACTCGCCCGATGGAAAGATAAACATAGTAAATTTTTTGGGGGTTGGGTGAAATATATGTGATAAAAGTTGCTTACACCGACACAAGTTTGCGATAAAAACATGCTTACTGTCGTATGTGAACATTATATACGCAAAGTCTTACTCCTCTTGAATCTTGATTTACTGAAAGTTGTCACACAACGATATGTTACCTTGTCTCCAGACACGGTCAATTACTATATATGTGTCACTTTTTACCTAGATTAGTCAAAAGATATCGCAAATACTGACAGCACACTGTCATGTCAAATTGGTTATGACCATTAGATGCAAAAGTATTATAAAACATTTCTATCACACATTACGTCATGGCTGTTGTTATTGTTGTAAAAACTCACCAAACAAAGGAACTAATTCAAATTCACCTATGGAAAATGAATTAAGTTCGTGCTCAAATTCAAAATTTATCAGAACGAGTCCGTTCAATCTCATTTTTTAAAAAGAGTGAAAGTCACCAAGGATTCCCTTATTTATTTATTTATTTATTTATTTATTTTAATAAGAAAAAGGAAAAGAAAATCGTGCGAAAAAAATGAATGAAATATTGTGCTTAATTTTATAAACTTACTATATAATACTATATATGTTATTGTAATTACTATATATGTTAATGTAAATCTTCTTTTTTTCTTTTCAGGTATTCCTTACAAACCACGACTATAGTTTCGAGAGCAATTATCTGTTCTCATTATCAGGTGAGTGGAACAAGACTTACTCCGGTGTAGTTGAAATAGTGTAATTAATATAATTAATTTCTATTAATTAATCTTAAATACTTAAGTATTTTTAGTGTTAAATTCGCAGGGTAATTTTCTTTGAAAAATATAACTTACCACTAAGAACATGAAAAAGTATCTATTTTATTTATATTTTTTTTATAATTAAGTGCATTATGTCTTTTTTATTTGGAGACTAACGAAATTACAAATCGCACACAATATTCATTAATATTAATGTGCATAATTAATATGTATAATTAATTAATATCCACGGAGTAATGGAGTTTCCATGTGTAATGTGTTGTCATCGGTAAGCTGATTTTTTCGCAGATGATGATACGAAGTCAGTGAATTATGCCAGGCTAGATAGTGGCAGATCATTGGTGCGCACAGCCAAGGTCTCAGGTTCGAATCCTGGCTTAGATACTTTTCACTCTCTTGGGAAAATTTGTTTAACTCTGACCTCCACCTATAAATGAATCAAGTATACTTCGGGTTGAAATCTCATAAGTGTAATTCATTTTATTTTATTTTATTGGATTTATTGAGCGCAATGGTTATGGGCCTTATTCCCAAAAGTTGGAAACGGCCAGAACGGTGTGATAAAAATTTTATGAACTGAATAGAATTAGACATAATGCTAATCTTCTTTTCAATTAACTTCTTCTTTTCAATTAAGTAAAACCAGAAATTTTATAAAATAAAATAACTTAATAGTCAACTATGCAAAAACAAGAAACATTTCGTTATGTAATTTTTCTGCCTCAAATTATGCTTATTTGACTTGGAAAAGAAAACGGAAAGTTGGCAGCTATGGCATGACCACAATTGTTAAATTCCAGGAAGAACTACAGCGTTTCAGGAATTCCCCCCAAGTTTAAACATTTTGTTTATGAAATAGTTGTGTAGAATATACAGTAAAAAACATTGTTTTGGTAACATTAATGTTTCACTGGTCAATCCCATTTGTTACTATC
Source organism: Maratus michaelseni (assembly GCA_963931845.1). Lineage (NCBI taxonomy): Eukaryota > Metazoa > Arthropoda > Arachnida > Araneae > Salticidae > Maratus > Maratus michaelseni. The sequence goes on along the minus strand of OZ007586.1, from coordinate 217,687,751 downwards.
AGTTTTCAAAGTTAAAAGCCTTTTTAAGTATATCAATGTTAAGTTATTCATTATTTAATTATGCAGTATAAACTATTTAAAAACTGATAACAAGTAATTAATAAAATTGAATAAACTGACATGCATAAAATACATTGTCGCATTTAGGTACATTGATAATCTTATTCAGGTATTTTAACTACTGAAAATGGTGACAAAAAGGATCTAAATGTAACAATGATAAAAGTTTGCTTAGCTTGCAGATAATAATTCGATTTCTACAAAACAAATTAGTTTTGACTTAAAATCATAATAATCATTGGTTTTTGCTTAGATTTGGCGTTGGCATTTTATATTTAATAAAAATACGAAACATATTCTAAATATGAGAAATTTATGAGAAATCGCATCGCATCTAGGCACCATGATATTAATTAATATTAGATAAGTAGATTTAATAAATTTGTAAACAAAAAAAAAGGAGACCAAATTCCATTTTTTAAAATTTACAGTCTGTTAAGGAAATACTTCTGTTTTGTTCAATTTATTTATTTATTTCGCCGCACTTTATAAGATCACATGAATTGAAACTTTAAAGAGGATTTTCTACTAAAATGTTCTTTCTTTTTGTCACCACAAAGCAGTCACGCGCCTGTCACCTTGCAACATCGTCATGCAAATGCCTACTACAAATTAATTTACCAGTTAATATAATGTAAGTATATACCAGCAATTATTAACCGAAGGAAAAGCCAAAATTTTGTAGGTGCTATGCTCCATTTCCGTCCATTTCTTGGATTTTAGTCTTATCTTACAATCAACTTTAAGCTGGATCTTCAAGTTTGTTTATCCCTTTTCACAGAAAAAAAAAACTAAATAATCATGCTTTAAGCATAGATTATGAAACACTTTCCAAAACGTCCAGAATACTTTAACAAAACTTCACAGTTTAATAAGGTGAAAGGTGATGCCTAAGTGAACAATTTAGAAAAGACATAGCACATTTGAAAACCCAATTTCAGGAATTACCATCAAAAGTCGGAAAAATATCTGGATTTTATTGTGCAGCCCTGTATATGATCTATAGAGTTGTATATGTACTACATAGTATGCGAAAATTTAGATCAGTTAGGAAACGCATAGTACAGCTGTAAATTCTCCTTCAGCAATTTCCGTCAATAAAAGGAAATGTACAAGAGATATTTTGTGCAACCCTGTATATGATCTGTAAAATTTATACACAAGAAGTTAGAGGCAAAATTTAATTGAATTTAACAACGCGTATACACAACTGAAAACGCACTTCCAGAAATTATTATTAACTGACAGTACTTTAACCGAATAATTTTGGGTATCTCTGTAAATGAACAATGAATGTTATAGACAATATTCTATAGAAAGCCTCTTCTAACGCTCCTCAGTGATATATATCAATTTCAATATGTTTGAAATGTGTAACATCATTAAAATAAACCGCAAATGAGTTTTTTTCCATAGACCGTAATGTAAAGGAATTCTTTTGAGTGTGCCTGTAAAGGAGCTATAAATGCTACACACTTCATTTTCAATACCGAACATGCCATATAAACGTCAATAACATATATCAATTACACGACAATCCGAGTATATATACGCAAGTCACAGCACAGACAGACAGGCGGCCAACAGACAGACAAACCGAGTTCATAAACACTTTTCAACTATGCTGGAAAGTGTTAAAAAGAAAGAAAGACTGTAGCACCACCAATGCAAACAACTAATTTGATTAAACTTAGTTTAATGAATTGAAGGGTGCATTTTGTTTTCATAATAAATATAGGAAACATGATAAAATGTGAAATTTAAACATTTTAAATAAATAACACAAATACCCTCAAACAAGTGGATTTTTCATTGCTAAACTGAGTGTTAAACCGACAGAGTGAAAAATGTCCCAAGCCGGGAATCGAACCCGGAACACCAGAATAGCGCTCTGAGACTCTACCATTGAGCTACAAGGAACGATATCCCAATTCGGCATATCTCTCCACTCCCGGCTTGGGACATTTTTCACTCTGTAGGCTTAACACTCAGTTTAGCAATGAAAAATCCCACTTGTTTTTTTCTCATTGGTTTCGAGCGAATTTCACTCTCGGAAAATTAATTGGAAAATTACCCCCATTTATATAAACAAAAGAGATATATAGGTATCCCCGTTGAATGCGTTAGACACATGAATATGATGAATTGGTTTTATGATCACACAATCATAGTTTTATTTTCAGCTGTCTCTAGAAATTTAAACAAGAACGAAAAATCATGCGTCAAGCATAGATTATGTAACACTTTCCAACGCTTCCAAAATAATTTTACGAATCATACTCTTTTATAAGCTAAAAGATAACATCTAAGTAATCCGAATACTTTATTCAGCCCTGTATAGGATCTATAGATTTGTATATATACTACATAGGATGCTAAATTTTAGTTCAGTTAGGAAACACGTAGCACAGTTTAAAATTCTCCGTCTGGAGTTAAATAATACGGAAATGTGTTCCCGAACTTTTGTACTTCCCTGTATAGGATCTACAGAATTTATACACACCACGTAATATACAAAAAGCGATTTAAAATTAAAATCGCATTCAGTAACTTAAAACGCACTTCCAGGAATTATTGTTAACATACAGTAGAGAATTCTTTTGTGTGTCCCTGTAAATGAACGATGACTGCTATACACACAATATTCTGTAGTAAGTCTCTTGTAATGAACCTTATATAAATTTCAATGCGTTTAAAATAGTGAAACATTATTTAAATAAACCGCAGACGATTTTTCTCCATAGACGTAATGTAACGGAATTCTTTTGACTGTCCCTGTAAAGTAAGTATAAGTGCTATGCACACCCTATTCCATATTAAGCTTCTTCTAATGCACCTTAGTGATATATATAAATTTCAATGCGTTTAAAGTATTGAAACATTATTTAAATAAACCGCAAATGATTTTTCCCCATAGACCGCAATGTAACGGAATTCTTTTGAGTGTCCCTGTAAAAAAACTATAAGTGCTACACACTTCCGTTGAAATAGGGAACATGCTATAGATAACGATTATAACATATAAAATTTGCAGGGCAATCCGAGCATATTTACGGGAGTTAGAGCACGGACAGACGGCAGACGGCAGACGGCAGACGGCCAGACGGCCAGACGGCCAGACGGCAGACGGCCAGACGGCCAGACAAACCGAAGTCATAAACACTTTTCAACTAGGTTGGAAAGTGTTAAAAAGAAATACATTTATTTAATATAGTTAAATGTGCACAAAGTGTTATTTCAAAGAAGTAAATAAATCACTTTTTAAATGTCAGACATATTTACAAGAATAAGAAATTTAGTGATCTTAGATAATGTATATATCGATAAAACATTTATTACATACGAGGGATATTTGAAACAAATTTTAAAATGTTTTAACTTAAATAATTTAGACATATGTTTCCCCATAAGTGTACGAGGAAGGGTGTTTGCTTATATAAGGCAGACTGTCAGTGAGTAAAATTGAGTATTATATACGTTTTCATAATTTTAGAGTCACCAGAAAAGCCCATAAAATATTTTTATACACATAAATAGCCTAAAAAGGAGGCTGGTTTATATAAGGTGTTACTGCCATCTTTTACACACGAAAATTAGACAGAGACATTAATTTAAGACGGTATTCGATACGCTGCAAATATCCATGCCAGATTCGGAATTCGAACCCGGGCACTTCTTGTATAATAACTAATGCTCTAAACGTTAGACAAGCAAGTGAGCTAAAATTCGGATTGTTTTAAATATGATTTTTACGCTACATATCACATTTCTAGGAAAACCCTTCTGCGTGCAGACAAAAAAAATATAAATGTTTAGGGCATATACGTTTACAAATATTTAGGTACGATAATTCTGAAAACATATAGAAAAACAAACCTATAAACGCTAAATATGTAGGGACCTAGAGCTTCAATGAAGTCTTTGATAATTGCCTCTTTTAAAATATTTTAAAATATTTTTCGTATTTCTGTTAATTTTATTTTTGTAGCAATACAACTTTAAAAAACTACTTTAAAATATCGCTTTATGCTAAGTACTATGCGGTTTTTGAGAATAAGAACATCGTGGTACTAAATATAGTACTTCACACACATGGCCTACTTCTTTGCGTTCTACCGACAATTAATAAGTTTTGCGCTTTCCCTGGAATTAAAAAAAAAAAATCTGTATCTATAATATAAACAATGAATTAATTTTTCACTCTTTTGTGGGACTGGTGAAATTTATTATCTCATTTCTGGGTGAAACTTAAGACTACCTGGACCACATATGCCACTTTTCTAACTCCACTAATTTTAAATTGACACGAAGTCTTTACAATAAGGGGACGCATAATATGATCTAATTAACTGAATATATTTTGAAGCACGTGATTATCTTGCTTTCAGATTTTAAATCGTAGGACCACATTAATGTATTTTCTCTTTTATTGATGAAGAAATATTCGTTCAATTGCAATAAAATTTATAGAAGCGTCCGTGACATCATTTTTATTCTTGAGACTTCGTAATTGATAGGAAAACACAATTATAATGTCAATATTAAACTGTCATTGATATAATAGTAATTATATTAGATATTAATCACGAGAAATTTTCTGGTGCGTAGTCCCATTATGCAAGTATTGACTAAGGTTTAAAAAAAGGAGAATAGAAAGGGCGACAAAGAATGTACAAATATTCGCCGAAACTATTTATCTTTGTATATAACAAGTTTAGCTTTACAAATGTTTTTAAAATCTAAGAAAGTCTATCTGTTATGCTTACAACTTTTAACGAAATATTTTTATTGAAAACACAAATGTTTTTATTCTTAATTCAGTTAGCAATATTTAATAATAATCTAAAATTACATATTTAATAAATTAATAAGACTACTTATTTGCTTTAATTAACTGCAAATAACAAAGACAGTTAAATTAAATCATGTAATCAATGATAATTATGTTTCTTTAATCATGATACGTATATGATTCATTTAGCCGAGTAATAATGGAGATTTTATATTTATTTACTCTTCGAAACTCCTACATTTGCGGCCTGTTTTTCGTCTTTTACCTGAAGGGGTGCTGGATAAAAATGAAGTGCAAGTAATAATATGTTACAATGGGGGAAACATGGTTCATCTGATGAGTAGGGCGACTTAACGTTCCTAAGAAAATGGTCATTTTTTACTTAGTGAACGTCATAATGACGAAAAGTAGTTGAGCCACTCTCCGTGGGCACTCCCGGCTCTGTTTTCATCCGCGGTCTTACTCAAGCCTCTTCTAGAATGAATGAGAATGGCCGTCTCTCATTGGTCATTGGTTTTCAACTACATCACATACAACCAATCAATCTCTGTGACCCTCCCACCGCCTTATTTTTTAAATTGAATTTTTTTCCCATTCAGATATCAAAGTAAAGTGTAGGCATAGTTTTTTCCCCGAGCCTTGTAAGTTATTCTGAAACGTGCAAGCACCCCCCACTACGATGGATTTCTAGCTGTAAAACATCACTCTCATATACCAAAATGAACTCAGTAAAGTGCGAGAGACAGTTAAAAGCACAACTTGCAAGACTATAATTCTCCCGATTGATTTTGTAAATATAAAAATTATCAGGTGGTAAATTGGGGTGGTTCACGTTTTCATTTTGAGTTGGCACTTAAGCGTTGATGCTTTTACACTCCTTGTACAAAAAAAAAAAAAAATGTATGATAATACGATAAGTTATGGTTTGGGATAAAATAAATACCTAAATCTTTTCATTATAAATTGTAATATTTGTTTTATCATGAGCTCAAACTAAATTTTCGGTGTAAGTTACCTCTTAGAAATTTTATTTCAAATATTACAATATTAAATGTGCCCGCAATGAAATATGCCTTTTTTTTCATTTGAAATATTTCTTTAATAGGAGATAATTTGAAAATATATGAAGAAACATTTAACAATTCTTCAGAAAACTATGACTATTTTGTTATACTTTATATTATTTTTATTTCTTCTCGCTTCGAATGGTGAAAATACAATTGTCATAAGTATGATTATTTAGAAAAATATTTATTACGGTGTTAAAAACTCAAGAAAGATTTTACAAATTATAAAATATTGTTTACCTAATAATTGGTGTTTATGTTTTTGTTATGGCCAATTATCTGTGAAAAGAGTATATGCCACCTAATAATTACATGATTTGTATTTATGTTGACCGTTGACCGGTGTGCTTGTGCGTGTTTTGGCACGCAATTAAAGAATAATTATTTTAAATAGCTACTTTATTTGGTAATGTATAGAGTATTTTGCTTGATTTTCTTCGTACATATTTCGGTTCATTTTTTGAATTTCTCATATATAAAATTCTCGATTCTTTTTCAGCAATGAAATGTTCTTTCCACGCGTATTTTGAGAGCTCAAAAATAGGAATGGTAGGACGACAGAAAGGCTCTGTCGCGTTAAAACAACTCATAACCCGAGAGTTTCAGGTTGGGCGAATCCGCGAAATGAAGCCAATAATATTAATAAAGACTAGTAATTGTTGTCAACTTAAACAAAAAAAGTGTATTCTGATGTTAAGTGGTGGTGTGCTATGCTTTTGCGAATGTCGATTTAATGTCTTCAGTATAATAAAGAGGAGTTCCTTTTAAATAACTAATTGAAAACGACATCTTTCCAGTCTTACAAAATAGAGAGAAAATACCCGAGTAAGCATCGAAGGGAAAAGTGGTGATTCACCTGGCTTAATGCATATCCTTTTGGTTTATATAGGTTATATTTGGTTTATTACATCACATTCACTGTCTCCTATTACAACCAGTAGGTGGATTTAAAATTATATATTTTACGTTGCATTTTACTAAGAAAAATCTTGATTTATTTTTCAAACTGTCGATGAATGAATTGTATTTTTTTGCAGTTAGGATATCTACTATCTAAAAGGGCTTCAAAGTTAACTTTATAGCATAACAGCAAATGTTTTTATGCAAGACATTTTTAGCGATAACTTCTGTTCTAATTGAAATTTTTGTAGAATTACTTTTGCAGTGGAATTGTAACATTTCAAAGTATCCATACTAATTTTTTTGAAAAATCGATGTTTTTTAACTTTTAACATGATTTCCCCCCTTAAGTTTTTTCATATAAAGATTGTAGACCACCAACAGCTAAGAGATTCTGCTTTCAAAATCGGTTGACGGGAGGTGCTGGATTCGAACCCATGTCATGCTCGTCGGTCTAACCGTTTGGAGTTTTCAGTAGTTTCTTCTAACTTGCGTAAACGCTGTGTAAATACAGGTTAGGTTCCCTTAGAAAGACCTCCACGGAGGGCAATACCCCCCCCCCCCCTCGGCCTATATTGCTCGTGCAGATAATCGGCCATGACCAACATCACCATCCTATGCATATTAACATGACGCATAACAAATATTCAGTTTATCATCATTATTTTTCTATGTTATTATTTAAAATAAGAATAACTTACTCTTCATGAAAATTTGCATTTAAAACAAACGGGTTTTTGACCTCACGTGACCCTCTGCAATATATTTTTCTCATCAAAAGATCTTGTTAAAGAAAAATGCATTCCTAGGTTTTTCATTTAAGAATGTTCTTTTGCTCATTTATTCATTCATAACATCCTGCACCCGTGCATGTTTTTCTTTTCTTTTTAATACCGTTCTTCCATTATGAATTCTTCTTATTTCTTTTTTCTAGTCTCTCTCCTTTGCTTTCCGCTGCTAATCACAGTTTCATGATGCATACCAGGAGGATTCTTCAATAGAAACTCCCCTTTTTCTTTAAGAAAAATTATTTTCTAAATCAATAAAATTATTTCTAGGCTGCATTTTTCCCTACCTTTTTGTGTCAATGAAAAAGATATCTCTGCGGTAGTCTAGAAAACTTTCATATAAAATCTCAGCATGAAACTTAGCTTCAAGATCTTGAATTATAATTTTCGAAGTTTTTATAAATTCTGCAAAACTGTATAACTGGTATTGGTAGATCGTGGGTTAGTTGTATCGAGAAAATAAGAAAATGAGTAAGTTGCACCGTGAAAAAAAAGGAGAAGAAAAAAGCAGGATTAGATGAGGTCCTACCCACGTATTCATATTTTGTCTTGCAGACACTTTAAAACATGGAGATTGCAAGCTTAAGTTTATTTAATTCCAAGAGTTGAAATTTGCCAGGTGTTCGAAAGGTTTGCCTGCGAAAGGTTTAGGATTATTACTTCGCCTTAAAATCATTACGTTGAATATATTAACAAATTTTCATCTAATTTAAAACGTAAATTATATGTTGTATGAAAAAAAATAAAAACATATTTTCATAAAGCAAAAAAATCCTAAGTATTTTTTTCTTGTTGCAAAATCATCAGGGATTTCAGTGAAATACAGTTGTTGGAATAAAAGACTTTCTGTGCTGTGCAAATCAGTCGATTTTCTCATTGTTATTCATAGTCTATATTTTCTAATACAGTAGAGCTAATACGAGCCCCGTTCAATTGAAGTATATCGAATAAATCAAACTTTTCAAAATTCCTTGCAAATCCCAACATTACCCTTTGTTTTTGACCCACCTAAAAGGAAAGAATATAAAATTATGAAAAATCTTAAAGTTTTGTTCCAAAAATATACCACAAACAGAAGTCTCTTTGGAAGTCGATTTGCAGATTGGTGACTCATTCTTAAATGAAAATAAAAGTACTGATATTGAAATATCAAGTAAAAAATCAAAATGCCAGTTGATTGTGCTGATAAAGTTAGTTACGATGGAGAAATCATTGTATAAAAGAAATTTTCAAATGATATCGCCGTTTGTATAAACTTAAAATATGGTACTAAAAGATCGTTGAAACTGCATATGACAATTTTTTAAAAATAAATGTAACTGTTAATTATTTAAAACAACTTAATATTTATACATTTTATAGCAAAAAATTTAGTTTTTTAAATTAAAAAAGTATGTTATTTTAAAGCTAATTGAAGAGTCTCTGCAAAATTGGATATGCATCAGAATTTACTGACCATTCGTGTTAAAGTAACCATTGTTTGTATTTCACTATTAATGGGAAGCCACATGCAATGGTGCATGAATGCAATGATTACTATGAATTAATATGATTAGCACTAAATACACCAACTACTTGTCATTTGACCGGTACCAAATGAAAATATTTAGATTCGAACCAGAAATTTCTTTATAAAATAAATATAATATAAATCACACAGAAATAAGTTAAATAAAAAAGTTAAATAGTTTTAAATAAAAATTCTGTGATGTTGAATATTTTTATAAAATTTGAATAAAATTTCCGGTAAGTTTACTAGTGTTAGTATTCAATAAGATAACTCAAAATACAGTGTGTTTCATAAAAGATGGGCAAAACTTTAAGAGGTGATCGTACACATCCAAACAAACAACTTTTATCAAAGAATGCATGGTCGGAATTAAAATGCAAAGGTGCTAGAGGGCGCCGAAGGTGATGATGTTATACGAGGCAAAAACACACAAAGAACGATTAAGTGACAAAAGCAATTTTAATGACATGTGATTGCAATAAGTTTAAAAAACAGTGACCGGCATTGTTTATGCGTGCGGCACAACGGAGAAGAAAGGATTGGAGAAATTTCTGAAAAACAACAGGCATATCACGCACTTCACCTGCAGCGGTCGAAAGTCTGGCGACGATGTTTTCTGCAGATTCAATCGATGTCTCATACATAAGAGCCTTCAGCTGTCCCCACAAAAAAAATCGATACATGAAAAATCTGGCTAGCGCTGTGGCCAAGCTACAGGACCACCTCGTCCAATCCATCGGTTGGTAAATGTTATATTCAGATAGTTTTTTCACGTCGAGTGCATAATGGGCTCGTGCTCCATCTTGCTAGAACCGCATTACCTGCCGGATGTATGTGGGAACGGCGTTCAACATGTCTGGAAGCACCTGTTGCAGAAACGGGAGGTATTTTTCCCGTTAAGGCGTTCTGGCAGAAGATAAGGTCCGAGTAGGTAGTCTCCGATTATTCCTGCACAAACATTGATAGAAAAGCGTCGCTGATGAGCATGTGGATTTAAATCCGCTCAGACATGTTAATTGTGGGTGTTAAATGCACCTTCACGTGTGAAGTTACATTAATCCGTGAAAAGCACAGTTGTCCCAAAATCTGAATTTACCGCGTTCTGCGGCAGAAACAAGCGGACGAATTCCAAACGACGAGGAGAAGCCTTTTGAGTCAGTTCCTGGACTCATTGAACAGATAAGGATGCAAACGTTAATCCTACAGTACTCGCCATGTCGTGGAGTGTGATACATGTAATTGCCTAGCCACTATTCGTTTATTGTACTTGGATGATCAGCCACCATATCCAGAATGGCTTCTTCCACAGCTAACATTCCGTCCGTCTTTGCACGACCTGCATCCGACAGGGAAACGAGAAAGGTTCCCGTTTCACACAACTGTCGGTGAAAGTGCTCAATTGTTTTACGGTCAGGCAACCGCCTGTTGGGAAACCGCTATCCGTACAATACAATCGTTGAGCCTCTGAGCCATTTCCATTTGCAGTTAAGTAGATGAAATGCATATTAGCCTTTTCCCTATTAGTGACGGGCAACATCTTCCGATACGTTCCTACCGCGATTGACAGTTGTACAGGCACACTCGGATCAGCCGCTTGTATGTATTAATCGAAGCGAAATTTTGCACATACACGTTCTTCTTCTTCCTCATATCACATTTGCATACTATTAATGTCGTTCTTCTCCCGATAATATGCAACAGCAATGGAGCTTTAACGTTTGCATGAACCAAGTTTCCAAATACGCCAGCACCTTTGCGTTTCATTTCCGACCATGCATTCTTTGATGAAAGTTGTTTGTTTGAATGTGTACTATCACCTCTGAAAGATTTGCCCATCTTTTATGAAGCAGCCTGTATAATTAAAGAAGTCTAATTACAATTTTTAAACACATTATTGAAATATTATTTTTGCTATTATACATTGTTCTAAAAAAATTATATAGCACCATATTAAAAAAAAATTATGTGCATAAATTTCTTTAAAAAGTTATTAATGTTGGAATAAAGTTAATAATGTGAAAAATAATCCAACCGCGGGTGAGCTGTAACATCAGTTTTAATTAATGCAAGAAATAAAAAAAAGGATTCTTTTAATTCTTACAAAGTCCTTTATAATTCTATATTGTATACTTTGTTATAAGAAATAATCTACATATTAAAATTTAAGCTAACTTTGCAATGTTCAATAATAACAATATAATTTTACTAACCTGTTAAAATTCCGCATGTTTTTTTGTATCCGTCATGAATGATTGGTAATTTCCCGTTAGACCCAAAAATGATACATGAAACAGTGATAAGTAATGGGAAGTAACGAATGATTAATGTAGCGAAAGCACAAAAAACGCGATAAACCAAGTCGTAAAATACGCCATTTTTTAACATACACCTGAGATCATTGGCACTAATGGGACAGAGCCATTCAGACATAACTCGAAGACTAATTTACGTATTTGATTACTATTTTTATGTGATATATTTTAAATACCCAAACATAATGACCAGTATATTTAGGAAAAACTGCTCTTTAAATATTAACAATTAATTAAAAATGCAGGTATTAGAATGTTATAAAAAAACATGTACTGTTTTCATTTTAAGTTCAATCAGCATAGTCAAAACCACCCAAAATAAATTTCGTTTCACTTCCGACCACTGATTGTCGAGTTATGGGCAAATATATAAAACTAGCAAGCTACGCCCGCTACGCTGGTCAATTTCTTTTAACGAACCTTTATCAAACAAAATATTGACATTTCATAAATAACTTTTCTATTTTAACAGAATAATAAGGCTACTATAATTTGTGACTCGTGCTATAGCAAATATACACGTCAGGACACGTCGCCCTTATCATTATCTTTTTACGCATGAAGGTTTCGCTATGGTACTCCATTGGGAAATTTGGTAATATTTGAAATTCAATATTTGAAAAACGGCATAATCATTAGATTTCAAATTTATATAAAGAAAAATACAATTTTTTACCTTTCAAATGCAGTTTGTCTAACAATTTTCTGACAAATACTTTTTGAGCTATTATTTTTTTTTAGTAACTTCAAATGTTTCATTTTCCGAGATTAATCAGTTGCAACAATTAGCGAAAAACCCAGTCATCAGCAACGCATAGCTTTTTATTAAAGAGGCTGTTGGAGCAGACATTGTCACCACCAATTTGCAACCATCACTTTTGAAATCGGTTCCGTGGTTCCAGAGATTCCATAGAAATTGTAATTTAGAATGACTTTAGAACGCTTTTCGCTCATTTCAACCATTTAAATTTCGATTTTTTTAAAATTTATTCTTAGAGAGCATTTGCATCTTATAAGTAACTACAATGCTAAATTTCAAATTTCTTGCCCCTTCAGTATAAAAAAGTCGCAATTTTCGAACATTTTTCGCTCTTGCACCCCATTGATGTTAGTGGCACCGACATAAAATATAGCCTATGTTGGAGTAGGGATTGTCCCCATCAATTTGCAACCATTACTTTTGAAATCGGTTCTGTAGTTCCAGAGATTTCATAGAAATTGTAATTTAGACTCTTTTTAGAACGCTTTTCGCTTATTTCACCCTTTTAAATTTCGATTGTTTTTAAATTGTTCTTAGAGAGCATTTACATCTTATAAGTAAATACAATACAAACTTTTAAATTTCTAGCTCCTTCAATATAAAAAAAAATTGCAATTTTAGAACGTTTTTCACTCTTGCACCCCCCTGGGATTAGTGACACTGATATAAAATATAGCCTATGTTGGAGCAGGGATTGTCACCATCAATTTGCCTCCACCACTTTTGAAATTGGTTCTGTAGTTCCAGAGATTCCATAGAAATTGTAATTTAGAATGTTTTTAGAACGCTTTTTGCTCATTTCACCCTTTTAAATTTTGATTTTTTTTTTTTTGGTTCTAAGAGAACATTTACATCTTATAAGTAAACTACAATGCCAAATTTCTAATTTCTAATTTCTAGCTCCTTCAGTATAAAAAAAATCGCAATTTTAAAACGTTTTAATTAAACGTTAAAATTAAGGGGGGGATTAGCCCCCCCCCCTTTATTCTTAACCAATCAATCCCGAAAACTAATCAGGGAAGCGCCTTAACACAGTGAACCTATAAACAAAATTTGAAGGGAAACGGTATAATTCTGCATGAAAAACCAATTTATCTAAATTAAGGGGGGATTAGCCCCCCCCCCCGTTACCCCCCTTTATTCTTAACCAATCAATCCCGAAAACTAATCAGGGAAGCGTCTTAACCCAATGAAAATATAAACAAATTTTGAAGCAAATGGGATAATTCTGCATGATAAACCCATTTATATAAATTAAGAGGGGATTAGCCCCCCCCGTTCCCCCCCTTTATACTTAACCAATCAATCGCGAAAACTAATCAGGGAAGCGCCTTAACACAGTGAACCTATAAACAAAATTTGAAGGAAAACGGAATAATTCGGCATGAAAAACCCATTTATATAAATTAAGGAGGGATTATCCCCCCGTTACCCCCCTTTATACTTAACCAATCAATCCCGAAAACTAATCAGGGAAGCGACTTAACCCAATGAACCTATAAACAAATTTTAAAGGAAATGGGATAATTCTGCATGAAAAACCCATTTATATAAATTAAGGGAGGATTAGACCCCCGTCCCCCCACCTTTATACTTAACCAATCAATCCCGAAAACTAATCAGGGAAGCGCCTTAACACAGTGAACCTATAAACAAAATTTGATGGAAAACGGAATAATTCTGCATGAAAAACCCATTTATATAAATTAAGGCGGGATTAGCCCCCCCCCCGTTACCCCCCTTTATACTTAACCAATCAATCCCGAAAACTAATTAGGGAAGCGCCTTAACACAGTGAACCTATAAAAAAAATTTGAAGGAAAACGGTATAATTCTGCATGAAAAACCCATTTATATAAATAAGGGGGGATTAGCCCCCCGTTCCCCCCTTTATACTTAAACAATCAATCCCGAAAACTAATCAGGGAAGCGCCTTAACACAGTGAACCTATAAACAAAATTTGAAGGAAATGGGATAATTCTGCATGAAAAACCCATTTATATAAATTAAGGGGGGGATTATCCCCCCCGTCCCCCCCCCTTTATACTTAACCAATCAATCACGAAAACTAATCAGGGAAGCGCCTTAACACAGTGAACCTATAAACAAAATTTGAAGGAAAACTGTATAATTCTGCATGAAAAACCCATTTATATAATATAAGGGGGGATTAGCCCTCCCCCTCTTTCCCCCCTTTATACTTAACCAATCAATCCCGAAAACTAATTAGGGAAGCGTCTTAACACAGTGAACCTATAAACAAAATTTGAAGGAAATGGGTTAATTCTGCATGAAAAACCCATTTATATAAATTAAGGGGGGATTACTCCCCCCTTTCCCCCCTTTATACTTAACCAATCAATCCCGAAAACTAATCAGGGAAGCACCTTAACACAGTGAACCTATAAACAAAATTTGAAGGAAAACGGAATAATTCTGCTTGAAAAACCCATTTATATAAATTAATGGGGGATTAGCCCCCCGTTTCCCCCTTTATACTTAGCCAATCAATCCCGAAAACTAATCAGGGAAGTGTCTTAATCCAATGAACCTATAAACAAATTTTGAAGGAAATGGGTTAATTCTACATGAAAAAGCCATTTATATAAATTAAGGGGGGGATTAGCCCCCCGTCCCCCCCCCCTTTATACTTAACCAATCAATCCCGAAAACTAATCAGGGAAGCACCGTAACTCAGTGAACCTATAAACAAAATTTGAAGGAAAACGGAATAATTCTGCATGAAAAACCCTTTTATATAAATTAAGGAGGGATTAGCCCCCCGTCCCCCCCTTTATACTTAACCAATCAATCCCGAAAACTAATCAGGGTAGCGCCTTAACACAGTGAACCTATATACAAAATTTGAAGGAAAATGGAAATTTCTATGAAGAGTTATCGCGTTACGTACGTACATACATACATACAGAACCGGCGGGCACATAAGCTCTCAGGCTTTGATAGCCTGTGAGCTAAAAAATCGCAATTTTAGAAGGTTTTTCGCTCCTGCACCCCCCTGGGGTTAGTGGCACCGACATAAAATATAACCTATGTTGGAGCAGGGGTTGGCACAATCAATTTGCCACCATCACTTTTGAAATCGGTTCGGTAGTTCCAGAGATTACACCCTACAAACAAACAGACAAACAAAGAAACAATCTTTGACCAATCAATCCCGAAAACTAATCAGGGAAGCGTCTTAACCCAATGAACCTATAAACAAATTTTGAAGCAAATGGGATAATTCTGCATGAAAAACACATTTATGTAAATTAAGGGGGGGATTAGCCCCCCCGTTCCCCCCCCCCTTTATTCTTAACCAATCAATCCCGAAAACTAATCAGGGAAGCGCCTTAACACAGTGAACCTATAAACAAAATTTGAAGGGAAACGGTATAATTCTGCATGAAAAACCCATTTATATAAAATAAGGGGGGATTAGCCCCCCGTTCCCCCCTTTTATACTTAAACAATCAATCCCGAAAACTAATCAGGGAAGCGCCTTAACACAGTGAACCTATAAACAAAATTTGAAGGAAAACGGAATAATTCTGCATGAAAAACTCTTTTATATAAATTAAGGGGGGATTAGCCCCCCGTACCCCCCCTTTATACTTAACCAATCAATCCCGAAAACTAATCAGGGAAGCACCGTAACTCAGTGAACCTATAAACAAAATTTGAAGGAAAACGGAATAATTCTGCATGAAAAACCCTTTTATATGAATTAAGGGGGGGGAATTAGCCCCCCGTTCCCCCCCTTTATACTTAACCAATCAATCCCGAAAACTAATCAGGGAAGCGCCTTAACACAGTGAACCTATAAACAAAATTTGAAGGAAAACGGAATAATTCTGCATGAAAAACCCTTTTATATAAATTAAGGGGGGGGGGGGAATTAGCGCCCCGTTCCCCCCCTTTATACTTAACCAATCAATCCCGAAAACTAATCAGGGAAGCGCCTTAACACAGTGAACCTATAAACAAAATTTGAAGGGAAACGGTATAATTCTGCATGAAAAACCCATTTATATAAAATAAGGGGGGATTAGCCCCCCGTTCCCCCCTTTTATACTTAAACAATCAATCCCGAAAACTAATCAGGGAAGCGCCTTAACACAGTGAACCTATAAACAAAATTTGAAGGAAAACGGAATAATTCTGCATGAAAAACTCTTTTATATAAATTAAGGGGGGATTAGCCCCCCGTACCCCCCCTTTATACTTAACCAATCAATCCCGAAAACTAATCAGGGAAGCACCGTAACTCAGTGAACCTATAAACAAAATTTGAAGGAAAACGGAATAATTCTGCATGAAAAACCCTTTTATATGAATTAAGGGGGGGAATTAGCCCCCCGTTCCCCCCCTTTATACTTAACCAATCAATCCCGAAAACTAATCAGGGAAGCGCCTTAACACAGTGAACCTATAAACAAAATTTGAAGGAAAACGGAATAATTCTGCATGAAAAACCCTTTTATATAAATTAAGGGGGGGGGGGAATTAGCGCCCCGTTCCCCCCCTTTATACTTAACCAATCAATCCCGAAAACTAATCAGGGAAGCGCCTTAACACAGTGAACCTATATACAAAATTTGAAGGAAAACGGATATTTCTATGAAGAGTTATCGCGTTACGTACGTACATACATACATACAGAACCGGCGCAGTGTTGCCTGTGGGCTACTTTTTTAAAATTCGAATTACTCGATTGGCACCACTTTTTTGAAATGGTATAATTTTCTTTCCATTCGCCTTATTTAATCTGCCATTAAACAAGGCGACTTTCACTTTCTCAAAAAACTGGTGGAAATCAAGAAAACTGAATTTAAAAAAAGTAACCCACTGGCAACACTGAACCGGGGGGCACATAAGCTCTCAGGCTTTGATAGCCTGTAAGCTAAAAAATCGCAATTTTAGAAGGTTTTTCGCTCCTGCACCCCCTGGGGTTAGTGGCACCAACATAAAATATAGCCTATGTTGGTGCAGGGGTTGTCACCATCAATTTGCCACCATCACTTTTGAAATCGGTTCGGTAGTTCCAGAGATTACCCCCTACAAACAATCTTTACTCCTTTATAATATTAGTATAGATTGGTAACTTTGAGGGATCGTATTTTAAATTAAAGTTGAAAATCCATTACTTATCATTTAATAAATATTAAATACTAGCAGATATACGTTATATATTTCAATTTCCAGAAGATCATCTTTACTCTATCTTTAACAAGTAAATGTTGCATTTTTATTTTAATAATTATTGCTGCAATATCACTCAATTTTCAAAATGCATTTATCAAAAACCACGCAGTCCATATACATACCTTAACCGTGGCCATAATTTTTCGCGCATTGTTTTATCGATGCTTTTTTACAATAAAAGTAAAAAATAATTCAAAATATTTGATGTAAATTATTTTTAATGAAAAATGATACATTTTACTATTAGTGAAATTGTACATTGTACAAAAGATAATTAACGACACAAACTTTGTGGCGAATGAAATAGATTTCCTCACAAGTTTTTCATGTCCCTTATGTTTTGCGCATGTTCAAATGAGAAGAAATGAGTAAGTCTTATCACTTCGTTGGTCCTCTTTTGACAGCTTAAATATTCATCACTCTTCTTGGCATAGTTGAAACTAATCGTTGGTACTTAGAAATCGGAATTTTTTGCCACTCTTCCAGAAGAATTCTTGTCAACTGCTGATTGCCATGTGGTTTCCTTTTTTGAACTTCCTTCTTTAAGTACCGCCACAAATCGTCGATAGGATTGATGTCCGGTGAATTGGGAACCCAATCTAGAACAGAAATACCATTTTGTTGAAGACAGGCTTTTGTTGTCCTAGCTGTATGCGGTTTGGCTAAGTCTTGTTGAAAAAGATAACACAATTGAAGGCCAAGTTTTGAATTGAAGGCAACAACTGATTGTGCAAAATGTCCCAATAACGTTGTGCATTGATGGTCCCTCATATGGCCTCATTTGGCAGATACCAGAATAACCAAAACATTCCCAAATTTGAAGACATGACGGAAACTTGCACTCTTGTTTGACGCATTTTGCGATTAAAGCTTCATTAGCTTGCCGTACGACCCGACGAGCGATATTTTCATCTGACCATATAACACTTTGTCATCGCTGATCTGTCAATTTTAAGTGATCCACAGCCCACAGAAAACGTTTCGTTTTTTGAGCAGGAGTTAACATCGGCTTACGTTTTCTTTTGTAAGATTTGAAGCTCATTTTATACAATCTTTTTGTACCCATTTTATGAGTCACTGGTCGTCCTATGCTGTCTTTCCATAGGGATGCGGTTTCTGTCCTCGTTCCTGGTCTTCTGTTCATTGCCACTCGACGCAACATTCGAACTTCTCGGGACGTTGTTGTTAATGGGCACCGTGTCTGGATACTGTTTCTTGGCTGTATATCTCCGGTTGCAACTAAAATTTTAAAAGCATAACGCACTGCTCATTCAAAAATAATCAAATCCCGTGTTTCGATTATCTTTTTACGCAACTTTACCGTCAGTTTTTACCATCCATTTTCTTTTTATTAATTGATTTGAAACCGCTCTTCTTTTAAACAACAAATGCCATAAGTCCCGTATGCGATACTTTGCATAGATGGAAACAACTAGTCAATCGCAATTGTCGAAAACAACTTTCTTTAAATGCACGTGTTCAAAACAAGAGGGCTTTCTATTTTTAAGAGGGGGGGGGGGGGGTGTTTTACATACCCAAATCTAAGTGTGAGACTTCTTTTATTTTTTTTTTTAATCAATGCAATTAATTTTATACGACTGATATTTCAAGAATTTGATTGTTTATTTACACAAAATTAAGTCTGCGTTTCCTTTCTTTGAAAATCTTCACTTTTAAACTGGTGCGCAAAGAATTAGGGCCACGGGTAAGGTATATTATAAATTATATTTAACGTCAGTACAAAAGATGTGAATTTTTTGCACTTTTCTAAACAGCGTACAACCAACAGGGTGAAAAATGTGTCCAGACCGGGAATCAAACCCAGATACCTTGATATAGTGCACCAAGTGCTCTACCAATTAAGCTATCCGGACGACATCCAGTTTGGCATTTTTCACTAATATACTAATCACTAATATAAGTTTTCCAATTAAATTTTCCGCAGGACTGAAACTACGCCATAAGTCTTTAAATGGCACTACAAAAGATGTGAATTTTTTTCACTTTGCTAAACAGCTTAACTTACAAGTCTGCGATGGCTAGCGAAATCTAGCGCACCTAGAAGTCTGAAAATGTAGGCGAGGATAGTCCAAGGCCTCTTCTGATGCATCTGAGTCTCAGAATTTTTAATATTTTAATAATTAACCAAAATATTAATTAAAAACTTATCAATAACTCATCTCTTTCTTTGCGAGCCGGCTTTCAGTACTCGCGCATGCCCAAAACCAGTTTTACAGCAGCGAACGAGAATGAAGAAGCATTTGAATGAAGAATCCGTTTATTTCGCAACTCTGTTTTAACTTCTATCGACTAAACCATTTAGTTCATTTAAAAGCGAAAAACATACTCTAAAAGATCGCACTCTTACGTCTCAAATGCTGCAATCAGTTTTAAAAAAAATTGATATTAAACCTTTGAAAAACATTTTTGAAAAAGGGTCGTTTTCCGGGGTCAATGTTTTCCCCCTTACTGCAACGCCCCTCAAGAGCGCAATTTTAGAGATACAGACAAACCAAACATATGCTTTTAAAGCCTGAACCTTCTTCTAATCTACGGTATAATTAGTTTTAAAAAAATACAAATTTTAACCTTTTCAAAATACCAGCGAACGCAGGACATTTCGCGCCACACGAGATGATTTTTTTCTTGCGCTAAAAGTTACTAAACGTTCATATTTAGACATAATCTTTTTAAAGCATCTAGGT
Source organism: Maratus michaelseni (assembly GCA_963931845.1). Classification (NCBI taxonomy): domain Eukaryota; kingdom Metazoa; phylum Arthropoda; class Arachnida; order Araneae; family Salticidae; genus Maratus; species Maratus michaelseni. Next base: position 217,667,651 of record OZ007586.1, on the reverse strand, counting down.
ACACCAGATTTACATCACCTACAATAATTTCGAAATGTTCGGACGAGAAGAAATCTTTTAAAAAAAATGAAATCTGAGAAAATTTCGACGAAACCCCATAATAACAGGGTGTTTCTGTGCGGTCACGCTAGGATTCGGGTAACGTTTTCACTATTTAATATGCATATATTTTCATATAATTTATAGAGGACTTGGAAACCGATATATTTATAAAAGACTAAATTTTCAGAGAGTTCGAACGACAAAAATTATTTTTTTTTGTTATGTTAACAGACCCGACGCGAAAACCAAAAAAAGCGAGACGAAAACATATCATGAGAGACGGTAGTATCTCGAGTGACGCAGCAAAAACCGAAAACCGAAAGCCCAAAACCGAAGATTTTCGTTACTCCATATATACAGCTAGAAGGACATCAAAGGGAAATCTAAACGCCGACATTTAATATCTCAGCAAATATGAGGCATACCGTTTTGATTTTTTCACATTAGTCTTATATCTATGGTCTAATTCAATCCTGAAATTTCTACATTTCTACATGCAGTAGATTTTAAGAACTGGAAGTCCATTTTTTGACTAAATTTGGGTAAATGTAAGGCCTCTGAAAATGTCATACCTGTTATCTCGAAAATGGTTCGGACGATTTTTTTAAAATTAATATATTACTAGATGGTACCCGTCAAAACTTGACGGAAAAAATTACAATAGCAATATTAGTAAAATAAGCTTCTTTATTACATAAGCTTATGAAACAATCTTTCAAATATTTTATTAAAAAAAATTTCCCCCACTGAATTACGTTATTATTTCCGATGCAAACTCCAAACAAACAATCCGTAAACAAAATGGAAATCAGTTTGACATTACCGCCATATTCCCCACGGCAAGAAAGAAAATTTCCTGAACCTATGAAGTATCATACAAATAGCATATCCCTACGTTCATCTCATATTCAGTCAATAAAAGAACATATTAAATAAGGCACACATCCCCCCCTGTGATAATGCAACCGAATGAGCTCCTATGCGCATGTGCATTGCTTCTCCCCAAACGCACCGTCGAAATTCGACGTTAAAAAAAGTTTTAAAATGTTTTGATCAAAATTTTTAAAATGTCTTCTTTAATCATTGTTCGTTTTAAATCCATATCTTCTGAAACGCATCTATTGTTTTAAGCTAATCAATTTTTATGTAAAGATGAAGAATTTTTTTTACAATAATAAATCAATCTACAGAAAAAGGAGATTTTTAATGTTTTCAAGTGTAATTTATTTGTATGGTTTCTTCATTCCTTTACATAATCAGGATGATTATTCCATTTCCATAATTAAGAGAAATAACGTAAATAAATAAATATCCAAGATTATTTTTGATTCTGTTTTCATTAGTATATTGTAAATTTTATTGTTAAAAGTTACTGATAAATGATACTTTAGTAAATGGGGCTTTTCTTAATTATTATTATTATTATTATTATTATTATTATTCTTTTTTTGAGATTTAATGGCAACATTCTTCCGTTTGTTTATTGGGCGCTACAGTTTGGCGAATTATTTGAGGTACTTTTCGGTTAGCAGGGCGCCAATGAAGTATATATATATATATATATATATATATATATATATATACTTTATTGGCGCCGGCTAACCGAAAAGTACCTAATTTGCATATAGTTTTTTTTCTTAATAGGACGACGGTATAATGCACGGAATTTCGACGGGATAATGAATATTTTTTATGGTACCAGAATATTTTTCTGTATTTTATAGTTATATTAAGAAATACATATTTTTATGATTTGCTGAATCACTTAGTTGTTTACTTTTTCATGCATTATATTATTGAAGGTTGTTAGTTCTCTTATTCGTTTAAATATACCCTACTTATATAAAAATAGCGTGTGTTCTCTGTGGTGTTTCGCATAAACGTTGTAAAATTCAGGTTATTAGATTTTATCCAACTTTGCTGTCGTAACAGCTGATGAAGCAGCCATTTTCGGCGATTTTTTTGTTACCTGTAAAATGTTTGTTTTTGGTATAGCCCGAACTAAGAAAAAATTGAGTACTTTTCCATTATACGGACACCATTGTTGCCAAGCATATATTTACATGTATGGCATGGTGTCGGTATAACGGAAAAGAACCAAAATTTGCGGTCGATCAAATAATTGAATTTCGTTAAACATTAAATTTTCTGGTACTTTTCTATTATCCGGTCGACCACTTTTCATAACAAAAAATTATCGCCAAACTGTAAAATTAAACGCCAAAAATACAGTCCGATTTACTTGATGTCAGAAGCATTATACGTGTTTGTTACGTCATCAAGTGGTTTTTAATTCGAGATTTGCGTCTATTTTTCATTATGTTTTACTGATTTATTAGCTATTTCATTAATTAAAATAACAATTGTGTCCTTAAATTCATGTATTTTATTTATTTATTTATTTTGATATTCCAATGGCAACGTTCTCCCGTTTATTTGGCGTTACAGTTTGGCGATAGTTTTTTGTTATGAAAAGTGGTCGACGGGATAATAGAGAAGTACCAATTTTCTTATTTTTAATCTGAGAAAGAAACAATAATCATGGATTTAATTAATTTTGCAATATGCGGTGCAACCAAAATAATTTTGGTTAAATCAGTACAGATATCGCAGACGCACCTGGGTTATTTTTTGGCACCTAAATGACGATTTTTGCTTTGTATGGCAACCCGGTGTTTTATAATAAATTTGAATATGTGTGTAAATAAATAAAATAAAATAGGTACTTTTATGTTAGCTGGGCGTCAAAGATAACTCTCCAAATCTTGTTTCAATTGGAATCATTTAAATTGCAACATTTTACGTGAGATTTGTTATTCATATTGATATGTTTACGTTTAGATATTTTATTATGATTATATTCTAGCTAATTAAGTTTTTTTTTTTTTAAGATTTTATACTACAATGTTAAAATATTACCTAGTTGATATTAGTTAATGTCAAAAGATTAGCGAACCACAAGGTTCAGGGAAAAAACTCTATGCCCTCAAAAGTGGGAGTTGTCAACTTTATGACGTCATAAGCAGAAGTAAATGTTTAATTGAAAATTACAGCTAATTAATTAAATTTTCGAACAAACGAATGCACGATAACAAATCTGTGTCCTAATATCTTTCATTAGAAAAAAGAATGGTGTAATTTGATGCAGTAGTTTGTTCTAACGGATTGTCGAAAGAAATCGCTTAGCGGTTTATATATATAGATATTAATCGGTTTTAGATGAAGCGAATGTGGTTTTGCGTTAACGTAGGAAAACTCTTGTTTTCTATATAATCCACTTTTAAAATCGGACTATTTTCCTACGAGATTTCTCATAGGAATACATGGGACCGAATCACCTCTGTTGACTGCTCAAACATAAGGTTAAAAATCGGCTCACGGTATACAGTTAAGCTCGGAATAAATTTTAGCATGTAGCTGATGAATTATTTCGACTCATTTTTTCATACGAAAATATATTTTTAATTTGTAATATATATTGTATTAAATTAAATTGTCGCTCATATATTTTTCTTTTTTGTTCAGAATAGATTTCGAATTTTATATATCTGTATTTCGTTGAAAAACTATTTAGATTCATTTTCTAAATAGGGGAAATATTTTTTAATTATATGCATTCAATTTTACTGTTATTTATAATAAGTTTTTAATTTTTTGAGGATAATATATTTCCCGTTGGTTGGATAATATATTTCCCGTTCCTAAACGGAAGTCTGTCTGACAACCAACCAATTATTCCTTGGGATTGTTTTCATATTCATACGCGTACGATGCATTCTAAGCACGTTGAATTAAAACAGACAAACTTTTAAAAAGATTTCATTCATGAAATCAATAGGAAAAAACAACTCCAGTTCAACATGAATTGCATAAGATCATCAGTAAGTAGTATACATTTAAAAGAAATAGTCTAATCTATGTGTAATCTGCATAAAACATTTCGTAAACAAAAGAGGAAAACCATTACTTTTTTTTCAGGGGTAAATTTTATGTTTTTTCGGTGTTTCGTAAAAATCTGAATTTTTGATATGTCTATTTAGTTTTAACCATTGTAATACGAAAAAGAAGCATTAATTATAGTGATTTTAAAACTTTTTTGTCTGTTTATTTATTTATTTTTGAAAGAATTTTATTTTATTATACATTAAGTGAAATTAGTAGTCAGATGAGACTTTAAATAAAAATACTAAGGTGACCATTTTCGCTTTCGAAGTTTGAATTTGATTATTGATAAATGAAAAAGAAAGAATGTAATATCGCAGAATGTTTTAAATGTATTTTAAAATTAATTTAATGTGAAAGCATGAAGTTAAAATAAATAGCCATAGATATTATTTTAAATATTTTAAAATTATAATAAATAATAATAATTGTTACTTATATTCAACTTCATTTACATTAATATTTATATTTAAATGAAGAAAATCTGACTCACTGGATCATTCTGCTGTCACATATTAAATTATAATCTATAAATCTAACCTCATATGAATTTTTCATACCTTAAAAAAAAATTATTATTATTAACCATACTTCTGTGACTGATAGAACTTTAATGGCATTTATTTTCCCCCTCAAATTTGTTTGAATAAATTGAAAGCGGAACGACTAAATTTAATCTAAATATTTTTTAATGTAACATCTTTTTCGAAAAAAAAAAGTTTTGTTCTATAATTAAAAATGTGAGTCTTCTTTGTATTACAATAATTAAAAACTAAACAAATCTAAAATAATTAAGATTACGGAGCACTGAAAAATATTTATAAAATTTGCCCTTGAATAAAAATAAAAATAGTTTTCCTATTTGTTTACAAGTTTTATTGACAGATTTAAAACAGACTCGGGTTATTCATTTCTTTAAAAAAATTATCCTACTCACTGATGATCTTGTGTAATAAATTTCATATAAATAAAAGGGGTGGGTGTAAACAATAAAACATACAATTCTAAAGTGTTAATCTAGTGTATGCAAAATACAATTTTTAACAGCTTACATTTTACACTAATACTAAAAATAATTTTCTTACTTAACCTTAAAACTTCAAAAGTGATGTTTGTTGTAAAGCTGTGGATAGAAGTGAATAATAAGGGGGGAGGGGGGGAGCTCATACTTTTTCTCTCTCTTGACACATGCACGTACAAACACACACACACAGATATACAGGGGCCGCGCTTGTCATTCGCCTATGCGCCAAATACGAATACATCATGAAATTGGCGAATAAAAAATTATTATGGTGAATAATTTATCGGGAGCTTTTCGTTCTTGTAATCATGTTTTGAAACGCAGATGATTTTTTTTTTTAAAGTTTGTAATGAAAAATATGTATGCTATGCCCAAAAAGTAACAATAATAAAACGGTACTGAGTTCAAATTTAATCAGCAGTTTTTTTTTTTGGGGGGGGGGGGGGTTTAGTTTGCAACAGTTTAATTTTAATCTTTACTTTAAGGCAGAACTACCAACTGTTCCGATTTTCGGATACTACTAAAATTTAATAGAAATTCTTGCCTTATTTAACCACAGCATTTCGACGATTAAATAAGGCAAAAATTTCTATTAAATTTCAGTGGTATGCAAAAATTGGAACAGTTGGCAGCCATGCTTTAAGGTAATACTTGTATTTTTGGATGGAGTATAACTAAAAAAATTTAAAAAAGAAAAAAAAATGGGCACAATTTTTGGACACGCAGCAAATGTAATGCAGCGAGAAAATGCTTTTTTACCCATTCAATAAAGTCAGGGCTGAAAGAGTTAATGATAAAAAATGTATTATATACTTTTGGCTAAGTATAGATAAATTTGGCTAAAAATATTTTAATTTGGCTAATTTACTGGCTAGCATTTTGAAAATCTTAGCGCGGCCCCTGGATATATATGATCAAAGTATTATATAGAAAGATAAATTAGTGCATTTTCATATTGTTTCATATTGCACTATGTTTCTTATTAAACTGTTTATAATAACTTTATTTATACTAAGAAAAGAAAAAGCCGCAGAATAAAAATTTCCTGTGTATAACTAGTGAATACTTATACTTGTGAAATAAGTGATATCAACAAGCAAATGAAAAGCTTACAGGGTTATATCCTAGAACAAGCCAGACAGTTGATGGCATTCTTCCATTTGTTTATTAGGCATTGCCATCTGATGATACTTTTTTTAACGGAAAATAGTCGACAGAATAATAGAGAAATACCTATATTAGTAGTTTTAGACGCTCCAACGGGTGCATAAAGTTGTAAAAATTGAGCATCAGGAACTGTGCTCTGCCAAATTGACGCTATTTTAAAATAAATCAACAATTTCTTCATCAACACTATTTTAAAAGATATATGCCCATAACAAGAGTTCCATATCCTGTACCGGTAGATTTGGCAATTTTTTGTTAAGCGATCAGTTGCAGTCTTCAGCCTTTTGGGTTACTTTATTTAAATAATACTTTTTCTGTAGATGAACAAATATTATTGAAATCACAGCATATGTTTACATTAGCAAATTCACGCAATTTTTTTCTAAATATATTAAAATTTCTTTTAAACGGCTTGTTCTGGAATGAACTAGTATTATGTAAATATATTTTTGTGCATTTTTAACACTTTCCAACCTAGTTGATCCTAGTTGACGTGCTCTAACTTGCGTAAATATACTTTGATTGCCCTGAAATTTTTGCATGTTATTGTCGTTTACTATAGCATGTTCCCTATTTCAACCAGGGCCATAGCTAGGGGGGGGGGAGGTCAGAACTCCCTGAAAATTTTTGAGCCCCCCCTGGGAAAGTTGGCAAGGCCACCAAATGAAATTCTGTTTCAAAAATCCAAATGAAACTCTTAAAAAATTGAACTTAGTTTTGGGGGCTTTTTACAGTTTTGCATAAATACTAAATTGTAGTATTTGTTTAAAAACTGCAAATAAGTGGTTCAACAGGCACGCATCCTATCTGCACATACTCAGAATTTGCAAACTTTTGCTGATGCAGACATTGACATTTGCATTAGTTATATACTGAAATTTTTCATTTTGCAGCGTTTTCCATTATTAGCATAAAACAAAGTTATTCTAATGAGTTATAGCCAGTTTAAATACAAGTGGTTTTAACTTTTGACTAGACCCAAAATAATTTTAAAATGCAAAATACACCCTTGATTATTCTAATGTTTTTTATCATATAATAACATAACTTTAGAATCCTGAAGGGCAGGGAATATTCAGAAAAAAAAAATTAAAGGTTGCGACTCTTTTGAAACAGGCGAAACAGCTTTTTATTTACTTTTTGACATCATCACTTATTATTTCCCTAATATAATTATACACTGAAAATTTTCATTCTGCAGCCAGTGATGTAGTAGTAAAAAAAAACAGAGGGCATACGCTTTAGGCCGAGGGTATACCCTAAAAAGTATATGCTATAGTGTTTTTGAGAAGAGGGTATACGGTATTCCTTAAAATAATCCAGAAGGTATTATATCCCTGTCTGCAGCTTTTACTTTTCTTAGCATCAAATAAAGTTATTATAGTATAGACTCTCTCAAATCCGGCCAGCTTGGGACCAGAGGTTATGCGGATTTTAGAATTTTGCGGATTTCTGGTCACTGTTCTGTTTACATTTTTTAAACAGTAATTTGAATGTAATAATGCACTCAAAATTATCATGAATGCTTACAATAAAGTAAAATATTAAAATAACTATGGGAAATAATGTAAAGGTTACATAAATAATTAATAATACATGACTAAATATGCATAATAATGATGAGATAAATTTTTCTTGAATTATTCATCGAAACTCGCCGCATAAAGGCACACTAGTAATTTACATCAAAACCATAAAATTACAAAATTTTATGTAATGTTTGACCAGATTTAATAAACAAAAAAGCTTGATTAATACATAAATGTATTTGATAAAAAGGTAATTGTAATATGATATTTTGTCTACATAAACCCTTGGAGTTTCTGAATCGATGTACAGAAGAGCTATCAAATCCAAGGTCAACTTATGTTATGAACATTTGAAATGTCAATTTTATGCCTCACATGGTAACCCGGTTATTTTGTTTATGTTATTGTTTATTTACTTTTATTTTTTATTTTAATTCTATAAATTATTTTTATTAGGTATATCAATATTTATTTATATCAAACTATCATTTATTTATTTTTATTTCCTTTTTTGAAATTAATAGAAACGATTTCATTTATTACGTTATTTTATATTTATATTGAAATAAAAAATCACGTGCTATTATTGCATGCTATTTGTAACTAATATTTAAAAACAGTTTTCACCAAATTGGCGGGGAGAAAAAATCGCGCCTATGTGGTGCGTATATGACATCTGTGTCAAGTTTTTTTAAACTTTAAAAGCGAAAGAAAGTTTGCATAAGATTCTTTTTGAAATACAGTAGACTCTCTCAAATCCGCACAGCTTGGGACCAGAGGTTATGTGGATTTTAGAATTTTGCGCATTTCTGGTCACTGTTTTGTTTACATTTTTTAAACAGTAATTTGAATGTAATAATGCACTCAAAATTATCATGAATACTTACAATAAAGTAAAATATTAAAATAACTGTGGGAAATAATGTAAAGGTTACATAAATAATTAATAATACATCTCTAAATATGCATAATAATGATGAGATAAATTTTTCTTGAATTATTCAATGAAATTCGCCGCATAAAGGTACACTAGTAATTTGCATCAAATCCATAAAATTACAAAATTTTATTTGATGTTTGACCAGATTTAATACACAAAAAATCTTGATTAATACATAAATGTATTTGATAAAAAGATCAATCACCACTGATATCAGTGCTATCTTGAAAAATTTCAGAGATACATTTATACTTTCTTTATGAAAAAGCAAGATTTAAATTATATTAACCAGAATTACATAATAAAATGAGTACAGAATGATATAAAAATAAAAAAGCTTGAATTTCCTTCCTATATCTTAACTGTAAGTTTCACTGTTTACATCTGAAACAATGTGTAGATTTTAGAAAATTGCGGATTTTAGGGTTGCGGATTTGAGAGAGTCTACTGTATAAACAATTTAATAAGAAACATAGTGCCTACACTATGAATATGCACTAATTTACCTATCTATATAATACTTTGATCATATATATCTGTGTTTGTGCTTGCATGTGTCAGGGAAAGTGAAAGAGTATGAGTCCCCCCCCCCCCTACATTTTCTTGAGCACCCGCTATTGTTTACTTCTAGCTACAGCCCTGATTTCAACTAAAGTGTGTAGGACTTATAGTTTTTTTACAGGGACAGATAAAAGTATTCCGTTGCATTACCGTCAGTGGGAAATAATCGTTTCAAGCTCTACGCCATTTAAAACATGATATAATTAATATATAATTACGAAGTACATTAAAACATGCTTTTTGTAGAATATGGGGTGCATTTCATTTACAGGGTCAAACAAAATAATTCTCTTGCATATCTATGGGGAAAAATCGTTTGTAGTGTAATTTAGTGATATTTCTCTATTTCAAACATAATGAATATTATATGCATTACTGAGGTGCACTATATATTCCTCTCTTGAAAGTGTAGTGTGCATTGCATTTATTTACAGGGACACACAAAAGATATCGGTTACAGTAGATATGCAATATTTACAGTCTATGTGTGATAAGTGCTTTTTCAAATTTGGTTTGCGTTTTTAAGTTTAAAACTAAATGTTTTGATAGAACGTGTGTGTTTATAAACTCAGTTAATCATATACAGGGCTGCACAAGGGAATTCGTAAGTATTACAAACTATGGGAGTGAATTTCTGAAGGGTAGTTTATAATTGTGTTAAGCATTTTCCTGCTGAACTATATTTAGTAGACAAATAGCAATTTGTGGAATATAAATAAATTCATATGTACTTTGCTACCAAAGAAAAAGATGCATTGTCGTTTACGATTGGTAATTGCTGCGAGTGAGTTTTAAGTTGCTTTTTAGCTTAATATGTGATTGCATATTCCATTTCAAGTCGTTTTAATGTTATTTTGATCAAAATGAATAGAAGAGGAAACATATATATATATTTCCTTTTCTAGTATTAGAATGCTGCTTTAAAAAGAAAATTTAGGATGTATGTGACGCGAGAGACGACTGGGTGATATGGCGCCATTGGAAAAGGCGCGAATAATATGTGTTGCTAGATGTGGCCACATGAATTCATAATTTTTATGCACTCGTTCTACAAAATTTGTGATTTTTACATGCCTGATCGACAAAATTCATCATTTTTACGTGCCCGATGGACGAAATTAATGGTTTTTACATGCCTGATCGACAAATTTCTTGATCTTTATGCGCCCGTTTGACGAAATTCATGATTTTTATGAGCCCGATAGACGAAATTCATGATTTTTACGCACACGTTCGACAAAATTTATGATCTCCCCTCCCTCAATCCAAAAAATTCATGTTTTTTCTGTGTGATTGACGAAATTCATGATTTTCAAATTGATGATGTTTTTCTACTATCTATGGACAATTTGCAAATTTTTTCTGTGACTGTTCATTGAAATTCGCGATCTTTCCACGCCCATTCGATGAAATTCGCTGTTTATCCGTGCTCGATCCATGAAATTTATGATTTTACGCGCCTTATCGACGAAATTCACGGGTTTTATCCAGTGGTTTACAAAATTCAAGATTTTTTTTTCCTTGAGTGATGGACGAAATTCTCAACTCCGGAATTTCTGATTTTGGCATGTCTAGTTTCTGTGGACCGATTGAAATTTGCGTTTTGCGACAAAATGGTGAAATTTGTGATTTTTCCATGCCCATTCGACGAAATTTGCATACAGTCGACGCAATTCTTGATTATATGCACCCAATTGATGAAATTCATGATGTTTTCCTACGATCTATGGACAAAATTTGCAAATTTTTCTCGCGAATTATTAAGGAAATTCGATATATTGATTTTAGTTTCACCACCAGGGGGCGCTTTCCTATCTCGGGTTCTATGGGCCCGATCACAACGAGGTATGGCTCATTCGACTCGAAATCGACAGCCTTAAAGATTTCAGTTATGTTTGTATAGATCAGACTGCGCCCCCTGGCGGTGAAGGATGGAACTAACAGATTTTGCAGCTAACTCGAGTTATATGGGTCCCATCACAATAAATTTTGATTCATTCGACTCGACATCGACAGGATATATTGGTTTTAGTTCCAAGTATCACCACCAGGAGGCGCTTTACTATCTCGGGCTGTATGGGCCCGATCACAACGAGATATGGCTCATTTGGCTCAAAATCGACAGTCTCAAAAATTTCAACTATGTTTGTATAGAACAGAGTGCGCCCTTTGGTGGTGGAAGATGGAACTTACGGATTTAGCAGCTAACTCGAGTTCTATTGCTCCCATCGCAATGCAGTTTGATTCATTCGACTCGACATCAGCAGGGTTATATTGATTTAAGTTCCAAGTTTCACAACCAGGGGGCGCTTTCCTATCTCGGGTTCTATAGGCCCGATCACGACGAGATATGGCTCATTTGGCTCGAAATCGACATCCTCAAAAATTTCAGCTATGTTTGTATAGATCAGACTGCGCCCCCTGGTGGTGAAGGATGGAACTAACAGATTTTGCAGCTAACTCGAGTTATATGGGTCCCATCACAATAAATTTTGATTCATTCGACTCGACATCGACAGGATATATTGGTTTTAGTTCCAAGTATCACCACCAGGGGGCGCTTTACTATCTCGGGCTGTATGGGCCTGATCACAACGAGATATGGCTCATTTGGCTCAAAATCGACAGTCTCAAAAATTTCAGCTATGTTTGTATAGAACAGAGTGCGCCTCCTGGTGGTGCAAGATGGAACTAACGGATTTTGCAGCTAACTTGAGTTCTATGGGTCCCATCACAATGCAGTTTGATTCATTCGACTCGACATCAGCAGGATATATTGATTTAAGTTCCAAGTTTCACAACCAGGGGGCGCTTTCCTATCTCGGGTTCTATAGGCCCGATCACGACGAGATATGGCTCATTTGGCTCGAAATCGACATCCTCAAAAATTTCAGCTATGTTTGTATAGAACAGAGTGCGCCCTCTGGCGGTGGAAGATGGAACTAACATATTTTGCAGCTAACTTGAGTTCTATGGGTCCCATCACAATGCAGTTTAATTCATTTGACTCGACAGGATATATCAACTTTAGTTCCAAGTTTTACTACCAGGGGCGCTTTCCTATCTCAGGTTCTATGGGCCCGATCACGACGAGGTATGTCTCATTCAACTTGAAATCGACATCCTCAAAGATTTCAACTATGCCTGTATAGAACAGAGTGCGCCCCCTGGCGGTGGAAGATGAAACTAATGGATTTTGCAGCTAACTCGAGTTCTATGGGTCCCGTCACAATGCAGTTTGATTCATTCGACTCGACATTCACAGGACATATCGATTATAGTTCCAATTTATATTTCCAATTAGTCCCCCATTTCTACATTCCAGTTCAGACCCTTCATCTTATGGTCCTGCTCAAAACTGTCAGCTGGCTCCTGTTGGGGCCCTCACTATAGCTACCTTAAAAATCGTCCAATTCACTAACTTCTTTTCTAGAAACTTCTAAGGACTTCCAGCTACTACATGAACAACACAAAATTTTCTCGCACAAGACCCGGCCTCCCTGTACCCTTTTAAGTTTTTGTGCCGTAAATTTTTAATAACTTCCCCCCCTCCTTTTCACCAATGATCTGCGTTTTTGGGGCCCCTTTCTACATTTAGTTATTCCCCCGTTTCTGCATTCCAGTTCAGATCCTTCATCTTAAGTCCCTGCTTAAAACTATCAACTAGCCCTTTTTGGGCCCCCTGCTATAGCTCAGTTAAAATCGTCCAATTCACTAGCCTTTTTTTCTAACAACTTCTTAGGACTTCCAGTTACTACATGAACAAAAAAAAAAAATCTCGGACAAAACCCGGGTCCGCTGGACCCCTTTAAGTTTTTGTGCCCTAATTTTTTAATCACTTGACTCTTTTTTTGTCTGATTTTCTTCGTTGTTGGGGGCCCTCTCCAGTTAGTTATTTTTCCATTTCTACATTTTAGTTCAAACCCTCGGGCCCGGTACGCGGCCACTTGAATTTTTTGTTCCCTAAATTGTTAATAACTTGACTCCTTTTAATCTGACCTACTTCGTTTTTTGGGACCTTTTTTCCATTTAGTTATTCCACCATTTCTACATTCCATTTAGGTCACTGGCCTCCTGGGAACCGGCCCGGGACACTTGAACTATTTTTGCGCCATGCATTTTCATCCCTCTAATTGTGTTACTCTCTCGCTGCATAACTTTAAAGTTGAGTCTTGGACTCCTCTCCCTGGGCCACCACCCTGATATTTTTCTTGGAGCCCTAGGGGTCTTTTTTAGCATTTCTTTAAAATTTTATTCTAATGATTAATTTATACCCTATGCTTAATTTCGACTAATTGACATTTTCATCAATAATCGCAAAAAAGTAATGATATCAGTATAAAAACCCTTAACGGGTTAAAAGTTGTGACGCAGCAGTTTCTTTTGGCTCTAAAAATTTTAAATATGGGTCTTAAAAGCAGTGATATCAAATTTGAGTGACGCTATGTTAAGAATTTAAAAAATATATCATTATTTTCTTTTTTGTTTTATTTACATTCACAGATGCAAATATTATTTTTGACATGAAAACATATATAAAGTTTAATCGCTGATGCTTTTTCATTCACATCTCTCCTGAATTCAAAATATGGATTTTAAAAGAAATGATATCAAAATTCGAGTGACACTTTCACATGAATTTAATAAGTATTATTTTAAAATTCAATTAAAGTTATTTTTGGTTTGTCTTCTAAAGTATATTTACACATACAAAAAATGCTTATAATTTTCCAATATACTGTTAAATATATTACTTTCACTGAACCTATATTATGCATTGAAATGTATTTATTTCAATAAATTGATTTATCTTTTGTGCCACGTTATCCAAAATCATTTAAATAAATTTTACTTATGATTTTGGATAACGTGGCACAAAAGATATATCAATTTATTGAAATAAATATATTTCAATGCATAATATAGGTTCAGTGAAAGTAATATATTTAACAGTATATTGGAAAATTATAAGCATTTTTTGTATGTGTAAATATAAGAAGACAAACCAAAAATAATTTTAATTGAATTTTAAAATAATACTTGTTAAATTCATGTGAAGGTGTCACTAGAATTTTGATATCATTTCTTTTAAAAACCATATTTTGAATTCAGGAGAGATGTGAATGAAAAAGCATCAGCGATTAAACTTTATATATCTTTTGATGTCAAAAATAATAATTGCATACTGTGAATGTAAATAAAACAAAAAAGAAAATAATGATATATTTTTTAAATTATTAACATAGCGTCACTCAAATTTGATATCATTGCTTTTAAGACCCATATTTAAAATTTTTAGAGCAAAAGAAACTGCTGCGTCCCAACTTTTAATCCGTTAAGGGGTTTTGTACTGATTTATTTTACAACCAGATAATAATATTTCTGACGTTTAAAACTATGAAACGACCCTTACGTGAAAAAAGAAGAAAATGTTTTCTTACGAGCACTTTTATCACTAATTATATTATCAGTCTTTTTTCGCGATTTTGTCATTAAAAATATAAATTCATACAAAATCGGGTTAAAGATATAAATTAGAAATTTGGTGTATATTTAAGATTTTATTACGGGCCCGGGAAACGCCGGGCGGGTCATCGAATATAATATAAAGGGTTAAATTTGGAAATTGCTGTAACTCATTAAAAGTAAGTAAGTGAAATATATATATATAAGATTAATAAAATATTGAATATTAAAAAATTAAATTTGGAAATTATTTTAGCTGATTAAAAGTAGAGAAAGCGAAATATATGGGATTCAACATCACTGAAGCCCAATTACTTGTCAAACTACACACATATATATATATATATATATATATATATATATATATATTCCAAATTCCAAATGAAATATATGCAAATGTGTGAAAACCAAAGGAATAGATAGTATAAAAATCAAAGATATTATAAAAATCAATTTCAAAAATTAAACACAACAAAATGAACAGATTTTAAGTAACGTTCCTTCTTCCACAAGCACATTCACAATTGTGTCTCTATTTTCTAAGCACTTTAGAAATTTGAAATATGCCCACTATTGGCTGTTAAACTATTGTCATTTTTAATATATCTGCATTAAATTTGATTATTTTCCAGAATATCCTTAAAAATTTTTGTATTTCTTCACATATTTTGGATGTTTTTAAGAGATTACAACTGAGTATTTCTCAGATACTCATGCATGAGAGGTGCACACAAAAAGAGCTTTAATATAAATGGAATTCGTTGCGGTACTGCTTTGAGTTCATACTAAAGAAATAATCATACTTTAATTTTAATATTATTTACGATTTCTTATATTATCATCGAGAGAATGTTTTGACTTGTCTGTGAATTAAATTGTATCAAAATGTTTGTGCTTCGTTTGTATCATGCATTTGTATTTGCATTTCTATAAGTAAAATACTTTTTGTGAGTGAAATAAAAAATCATATACAAATAAACATGAATATAACCATTCTAGTTGAACTGTTTACCCACAAATAGTGTAATCATATATATTATTTCTGATGTTAACATATTTTATCTATGCACATATAAAACGCACAACGATGAGTGAGGTATCATGCGAAATGTTTTGAACAGGCTTTTGACATTCTACATTCACTTTTCGTTAAAAATACGTTGTTTGATTAAACATTCCAGTTAATCAAAAATTAATGAAAAAACGGATTAGCAAACAGCCTCAAAGATTGCAATGTGAAAGCATCGCACCGGTACACTGGTGTTGAAATATTTGCTTTAATTCAAAGTCACCACTCTTTAATAAAAAAAATATACACTACAAATCCAAAAACAATTTACAATTACATTATTGTGCTGTCATTCTAAGATTTGAAGTAGCGGATCTTATTTCTGCTCTCAAGTTGCTTCTACGCTTATAATTTTGAGGTATTATAGGAAAGAGTGATGTATAAAGTTTCAAAAAATACCCAAATTCAACGAAACAAACATATATATTGAAATGCTATTTAAAATTTAAGTCTATTTACAGAAAAAATTAAAAGACATCCTCAAAAAATTATAAATTCTATACTTCATAACAGAATGTCACTTACAAAAACACCATCTTACAGCACATTAGTCGCATTTCAAAATAAACGATATATATATATGTGTGTGTGTGTGTGTGTGTGTGTGTGTGTGTGTGTGTGTGTGTGTGTGTGTGTGTGTGTGTGTGTGTGTGTGTGTGTGTGTGTGTGTGTTTTGTTATCACGGCATTTTTCATCCAAACCTGGGGTAAATACCCAAAAATTGGGTATTTTCATATTGCACTGTAAAAAATCCTAATCCAACCATAATCCAATCATAATCCAATCCTAATCAACTTTCTTGTAATCCTATGGAAAAATAGGGCACAGTGGAACATCGCTTCAAAATGTATTTATTTTACATGTTTTAATTTCATATTTGTTCTCATAAATAGCAGTATAGTAAAGATTATTTTCAACCCCTCATCATATGGCCAAATGAAAATTTATTCATTTTGTTGTCTTCAGCTACCAAAAGAAAAAATTTGTGTCTTTAGAATTTTAAATATTTTTTTTAATAAAGATTAGCAATAGAGAGGGGAAAATGGTTGAAATTTAAAGTTAAGTCACTCATTTAATGTTAAATCTGTGAAAAATATGCCTTTTTATATAAAATAAATACAGAATATTTTCTTATTATGTGTCTACGTAGTGAACAGTTGGCCACTCCAAAAAACGTTACAGTAAATAACATTTTTATGCTGATTTAATAGTGAAATTTTCAATAGAAAAACTTAAACCAATCTACATTTTCTTTTTTCATTTTTTAAAAAAGTACTTTTCCTTTTAAACACTATTAAAATTTATGCTTTGAGAAAATTAAT
Source organism: Maratus michaelseni (assembly GCA_963931845.1). Lineage (NCBI taxonomy): Eukaryota > Metazoa > Arthropoda > Arachnida > Araneae > Salticidae > Maratus > Maratus michaelseni. The sequence goes on along the minus strand of OZ007586.1, from coordinate 217,650,589 downwards.
AAATGAAAATAATGTACGTTCCAAGAACGATTTTCGTGTAAATTAAATTCTAAATTTAGAAGAAAAAAAATCATAACTTCAAAAATGGTCCAGTGTGCCCCATCTTTTTCTATGTGACTATGCTTCAAATATGACAGCAGCTTTCATATAGTTATAGAAAAATACGAGCATTTTGTGCCATTGGGTGGCTTTTCCCATCTTTTATGTTTACTATGTTCTGATATTTGAGGGTAATTAGTCACATTTGTTTCAAAAATTTATTTCGATAATATATATTTTTTTTAATAAATTTTCAAAAAGAATATGAATTTTAAACGCTGAGTTTTTTAACAGAAATCTATTTTTTGGAGCTTCAAGTATAGAAATCTAAAATTACAGTTCATTCCTCCAAGTAGTTTTGAATTATGTTTAATTACCTGTTTTGCAACCATTCTAAAAGGATTTAACATTAGGAGTTCCAAACTTTAAACCTGCATAACTCCTAAACTACATGACCTAATTACTTCCTGTTTGGTATCTTAAGATAAAATTTATCGAGAAAGTCAAATATGATGTCAAAATTAAGTCTTCGTATTGAAAATTTCAGAGTTTGTTACAATTTCACCCTGAAGAGGACCCCTAAGCTTATTTTTATAAACACAAATTTAAAGAAAACATACTTTCCAGTCGAATGGCTATTTCCGTAATTCAAATTCTGAAAATTGTATCTAACCAATATTAAACTACTCTCTTCAATCTAAAATTGCTGAGCTGGTTCAAATATATTTTTTCATTTTGTATATTATATATTTATATATTATTTATTTATATAACTATTTTCTCCTTTAAATAAAAAAAATCATATTTTTGATAAAATGCTTCACAATAAACATATTAGCTTTTTATATTCTTCATTATTAATATACTTAAAAATTAATATAATTAAAAAAGGCATTGCAATTCAATGCTTTCATATTTGTTGTATAACATGTAAAACATTGTGTTTATTATTATTATTATTATTATTATTTTAGAGTTGTAATAAGTCGAAAGTTCAAAATTTTGCTTTCTTTTAGACTCATTCACCATAGCTAATAGCAGTAGGAATGTTTTTCATAGTTGTATTTAATTGGAAAATAAATACCCAGGTAAATACCTAAAATGAGTATTTATCCTGGGTATTTCCACTTAAAAATAAATACCTGTGTGTTTTACATCACTTTTCTTCACGTAACTGTTCTCCGTCAATTGTGCGTCTTGTCGTTTAGGTTTGTTTTCCAACCGCACAAGGAATGAAGCAGCGATGATCTTTACGAGAAATATAATCCCTACAGCTTATCAGCGCGCATACATAAAATGAAGCATTAAATGCTTTATGAAGACATTATAAAATTAAAATATGTTGCGCATGGATGATTTGATGCGGGGTCAGACGGAGGCTGTAAAAGATATTTTTTGACATTTATGACTTTTGGCCTTGTTGACTTGAGTATCACAGAGCACTTCCGAAAGGGAAGATACTCGAGAGGGTGAGATCACAAATTTGCATCTGTTAACAAACAAACGAAGAAAATCAACGGACTTGTATGTGCAAATTAAAGAATGAACTTATAAAAGTACTTCTTGTCGTTTTGAGCATGTGAAAGCACTGACAAATGTCCAAAACTTAGTTTATGTAAACGGATTACAAATACAAATCGTGAGTTCAGTAATAATTCTCAAAACACCAAGAAACAAATGTTTATCCTAAAATGAACAACCAAACTTTAAAACTCAATAAATTATTAACTGTAATAATATAAATATGTGACCATTTTTATTTTCATATATAGTAATTTTTTAAATAGTTCAAGATTTTGTCTCTAGATGACGCTATCATATATCAACAGCAAGAATTTCTAAATTAACTTCTGAACGCGAAAAAAATGTTTTTGCGTTTTGAATATTTGAAATTTATTTCACCATTCTTAAACGTTGAAACAGTGCGGCGGCATTTATTGACTAAATTTTGAACTTGAACTGTTTTTGAAATTACTGTATACAAATTATAGGAGCTATATTTTAAACATGTCCAATACTTCATCTTTATATTTAATTAATGAATTATTGAATTTTAAAGTTTGGATGTCTTTTTCGGGGGGAGGACACTTTAACACGAAAAAATACACAATGTAACCCTGTATAGGGGAGATTATAAAACCGATTTTCACTGATGGGTGCTGCCCTATGAAACAGGTGGTCAGCTTGGCGCAGCTTGTCCCCAATGGCACCTTGCGCCATAAAACCTTATACAACCAACCAGGTGGTCAGCTCCCGTCGGTAAATTATCCGCCTGTAGTTAAGACGGGTAAACAGCACCCGCCTTAACTACAAAACCCTTAGCGTCCCTTAGCAGTGTGCCATCGGCATTTGAGGTGAGTTAATCTATGTGTCCGTGGAGTGCTATTGGAAAGAAATTCACCTCAAAAGTTTTGATTTTTCGCCGTCTTTACTGCTCTCCAAATAAATGGAGTTTGGTATGTAAACAACTGTCTTCTATAGATTTCACACGATATTTTGATGCCATGCAGAAATTATTACGTTCTGCTATTCAGGAGAACAACCATGTTGATTTTTGGACGTCTGTTGAGGCAAAACGTTAAGGCAAACTCATGGTTTTGCATTGAATTCTGCAAAGAATTGTTTCTTTACCTAACAGGTGATGAAGGATGGATACAACGTTCAATATGCAAGAGTGAGCACATGAGGAGTGCAGCTGATATGAGTGGTAAAAGCTGATAAAGCCACTACATGACAACATTAAAGATTTTTTGAAAACCTGAAAAAAAAGTTACTGACCTTAAAAAATGTATACATGTTTTAAAGTTTGATTCAAAATTTATTACATTAAAGCTATTTGTTATTGGAGATGTAAAAACTTAATTTCTGAACCCAGTTTTACTCTAACACAAAAATTTGGAGCTGTTTCAGATGATCCTAGTAAATGCCTTTTCCCAAGTAAAGAAGAATTTTCCTGCGATAACAAGTGTGGTTTTTCCATAGCCTAGATGTCCCCAAACACTTTTGTGGGGTTTCCGATTTTTTCGTCTTTCTAAACTTTTGTCAACAAAGGAAAACCGTTAGGTACCCGGTTTTACGCTGTTTCCCCCTATAACATTAATGTTGCATTCTGATGAGTCAGTTTAAAGTTATAATAACAATAGTTTAAAATAACAATAGAATTATTATTTTTAAAAAATACTTATTTCATAATTTTTATTTAATAGTTTTTAAATTTTTATAATGTTAATTTTTGCATTCTTATTATAATTAACACTTTAATTTATAAAAAGATTATCCATTCACCCCTAAACTCAGTAATTGTATGATTTGAATAGTCCTATGCTTTTCTTCATTAAAAGAGACTATCTTAAAAATAGAAACAAAAACAAATAAAGATATACAATATCTATATTTAGATATAAAAAAGCCAAGCTTTAAAAAAAGGAATGAAAGAAAACATGGTGACAATTGTGTCTAAAAAATGGTGTGATATCAAATTCACAAGCTTATATTCTGGTACTTTATTTAACATATTCCATTAACTAATTTACCATATGTAAGTCTATAACCATAGGTAAGTATATATCTACCTACGTATGATATGTTGATAGAAATCCTTTTCGCCTATAATAAATACATCATAACGTGTTTCTCAAGATTAAAAATTTTAAATATTATACATGGTGGGATTGGAAGCCATCTTTCTACATTTTACAAAACTTTCTAATCACACATGTCCGTACTTAAAAAATCCGAAGTTCGAAATTTTTACTCTTTTCGTTTATATATTTTTAATTTTTAAGCTAGCCCCCAAGCCTATCATGCAAATTTTTCAGAATTTTTAATTTTCAGAAACACGTTATGATGTATTTAGTACAGAAGCAAAGGATTGCTTCTGTACTAAATATAAATTGGATATGTTCTATAGGTTAGGTTGACCCTCTAATAAAAAAACCAAGTTTTCGACCTTCTAGTTCTTGTACGTTTTTCACAATATAAAAAAAAACCCAATATTTTTCGAAACTTTTTTCGATTTTTCTTAAATAACTCTGTTTCTGTGCATTTTATAGAAAAAATATTTTCACCATTTTGTAGAGCATAAAATTCTCTACAACATGCAGTATTCATGTTTGTAAATTGTCCAAATAGGGGGTGAAATACGGAGCCTGGAAAATAGGGTAAAATTTGCAAAAAGTGCAAAAATCCACAAATGACGTTAGTTTTTGCTTAATAACCTACTTTTAGTGCGTTTAAGAGACAAAAGTGTCATTATAAAGTTTGTAAAGCATGAAGTAGTCTATAAGTTTCATTTATTAGATCGTTAAATATCTATAATAGACTCTAAAAATCAGAATAATACAATTTATGGTTAAAACAAAAAAATACCGCCTGACAAGTCATTAATTTAAAAACGAGATTTTATTTTTTATATTGATTAAACGATACAATTAATTAATTACAATATTTACAATAATAGGTAACTGTTGAATAGTTGAGGTGGGGGGGGGGAGCGAAGTTAACCAAAAAAATCTAGTCAAGACATAGGTGCAGGGCCAAGAATTCAAAGTCGAAAGTAAAATTAATTGCTGGGAATAATGTAAAAAAATACTTGAAAGATAAATAAGTTATAATTTAGAAATTTTAAATAGGAAAAGGAGTATCTAAGGCCGAAAGTAAGGGAGGTGGGAGCAAAAGGAGCATGTGGCCCGGGCTCTAGAATGGAAGGAGAAGAGGGCGCACAATGAAGATTTGGTTTGTCGTGTTTGTATTCATTTGTCCCACATATTTTTGTTAGTCAAAGTTTACATTGATGGTAAATGTATCTCAGTTTGATAATGTTAGTCCCAACAGAAAGAATAACAACAATTATACCTAATAAGATGGAAACCTGTATAAAGGAGAAGTGTTTTCCGGTGTTTTGAATTCAGTTTTAAATTTTAAAATAAAGAAAATATTAGAAACTTATCCTGAACATAATAAAAAAAGAATAAAAAGTGCAAAAAGTGCTCGTCGCTTGAAGATTCATACTTCTGCTGAGGTTAAGTTCAATGAGACCATGTTTCCACAGATGCCACAAGAAAAATTGTTGAGGAATGAAAGAAAATAAAGAACTTTTCATTTATATGCTTCGAAATGAATTTGAAAAAGCACAAATGATTACTACGCAGGCCACTGAAGATGCAGATGTGCTAATAGTGAACACCGCTATTTCCTAAGCCCGTGATTACGATGCTGTCATTGTCAATGGTGAAGACATGGACCTTCTTGTTCTTGTGGATTCTCTAGCTGCAGACAATGATTAATTCCGAAGGGCCAGGAGAGGTAAACTGCCTCATGATCTCTACTCCAACAAGTGTTTCAAGTTTAAGAAAGTTGCACAAAATATTCTTTTTTTTTTTTCATGCAGTAAGTGGTTGCGACACCAATTCTGCGCTCTACAGCCATGGGAAAATGAAATATTGCAGAATTCTTCAGAACCCATCCCTGAAACAAAAAGTTCAAATTTTTAAAGACTCAAATGCAGAGAGGCACAAACTTGTTGAAACCACAGAAGGTGTACTTCTTGCCCTGTATGGAGGTGATCCCAAACATAACTTGAATGTATTGCGGTATGTCAGCTTCGCTAGAGCAGCTAACAATATTAAATTTAATTTAGCTAGACTAACACCTACTCGTGATGCTGCTGAATATCATGCGTTCAGACATGGCTGGGAAACGTAAAGGATCCTCTCGAATGCGGCTGGAAGTGGGGTGGTCATGGGCTTATTCCAGTCAACATGATGAATAGAGCAGCTCCTCAAACTCTACTCGATTTCATATCTTGCCAATGCAAAAAAAAAAATTGCAGTACGAATTGCAGTTCTAGAAAAGTAGGCTTGAAGTGCTCAGTTATCTGTGTGAAGTGCCACAACCAACTGTGGCAACGCTCCTGATATTATACTGGACCTTGAGGACTTTGATGACCTAGAACAACCAATCGAGTCAAGTACAGAGACGGACGATGAAGTATCTGAGATGATGATATCATTACCAGGGCCAAGCAGCAGAAAAAGGAAACATATATGACAAAGCGACTACACTTACTATATATTTGTTGATTAATTTCTTGTACTTTCTATAATTAATTAACCACATCGTGTTTTCCATATCAAAAATAAAAGCTCGTTTTTAGGTGCGTTCGTAATTATATCAATACGTAGCACCTATTGTCGTCGTCTGGTCCGTCCGTCTGTTCGTCTGTCTGTCCGTCCATCCGCATATAACAACGCAAAAACTACCCCACTGAATGATTTGAAATTTAAGATATATTATCCTTGCAGAAATTTGTCGAGACATTTCAAATTTTATGAAAATCGAATGAAAACTTTAGAAAATATTAATAAAAATATTTATTAAGAAATTGGAATTAAAAAAAAAAATCGGTGCTTTCTTGTTAAGAGCTTCCGAAGTTTAATCGTCAAGCAAACGAGATACTTATTTTATTACAGAAATTAATCTGCAGACGATATAATTCATTTCACAGAATTAAAAATAATCAAGATCTGAATATTTATATAACTAGCTATAGTACGAACGCACATCATTTGTCACGTTTGACGTACAATTTCGAACTTGTTTAAATTAATAACTTGTCAGGCGGTATTTTCCTGTTTTCACCCAAAATCTTTTTGCTGTGATTTTTAAGGACTATTACCCATATTTAATTATCTAATAAATGAAACTATAGACTATCTCATGCTCTAAAAAGTTGATTACAACAGGTTTGTTTCTAAAATGTACTAAAAGTGGGTTATTAACAAAAAATAACGTCATTTGTGGATTTTTGCATTTTTTTTTTCAAATTTAACCCTATTTTCCCAGCTTCGTATCTCACCCCCTATTTGGACAATTTACAAACATGAACACTGCATGTTGTAGAGAATTTTATCCTCTACAAAATGGTGAACGTGCTTTTTCTATAAAATGCACTAAAACCGAGTTATTTAAGAAAAATAAAAAAAAAGTGACGAAAAATATTGTTTTTTTCGATATTGTGAAAAACGCACAAGGTCTAGAAGCTCGAAAACTTGGTTTTTTTATTAGAGGGTCAACCATTACAACATATCCAAAAATCAGAGTTACCCGAATTTTTGAAAGGTAAAATGCTATTTCTACTGGACTAGAATATCTTATGGATTCTTCAGAGAAGCTTCATAAGAATAAATTCACAGTAAAGATATGTTATTTCGTCGAATAATGTCAGCATTAAGAATAAAATGACAATATTAAGCTCCGTGTAACATATCGAAGAACCAATGATTGAAAGAAATTAAGATAACCAAGAATTGAAAATTCAACAAAAGGATATAATACACACACATATTTAACCAAGCAAAAAAAAAAATGTCAAAGATGCAACCGGAATCATAATTGACTCTATGAACCACGGACAAGCAACTAATCGCATGCCATGTTGGAGAAAAGAGTAAAAAATGACAAGGAAAAGAGAACATGTGCTGCCATCTAGGAATGGCATGAATAACTTACACTACTTAAATGCAAGCTAAAATGAAAGTCACTTGGTCAAAAATCGACAAATGAAATCCAATTATAAAAAAAAAATCCCTGACGGCTCGGCCTACAGGCACAGGTAGATTTCGAAGACGCAGACCGTGAAGCGCCTGTTTGTTGGGAATTGCGGAAGAAATGACCTTTTTGCCATGATGCGGTAGTTGGAACCGCCCACTTCGAAACCTAACTTGTTTGCAGGCGATGTCGGGAGGGATTTTTTTTTTTGCTATTAGGGTTGGTCCTATAAAAAATTTGTCAACATAAAAGTTTTAGATAATATTTAGAGGATTTACAATAAGTTTAAGCGGATTTGATATCTTGTGAATTGACGATGTTATGAATTTTTTTCTTCTAACCCCCCCCCCCCCAGCCCTTTTTTCCCTCCCTTGGGGCCATTTTTAATTATATGAAAAATCTGTCATACATAAATTTCCTAGAAGTAATAATAACTTTAAACGGATTCGATACGTATCATAATTAAGAAAATTATGGGTGTTTTCTGTTTTCACAAAAAGCCCCCCATCTCCCCCCCCCCCCCCTTGGTTCAATTTTGCCCATTAACGAACTTGACCGAGATTTTATGCCCCTTGATTTTATGTATCAGTTTGGAAGAGATTTGTGCAGAATTATGGGAGTTATCGTGTCCATAAAAAAGTGACATAGATAGATAGATAGATTGATAGATAAAGTTTTGAACTGGGAGTGGTTTTGGGTTCTGGGAGTCAAGATCAGCGTAGATCTGCAAAAATTTTTCAAAAATCCCAACTTAGGGGAGAATGTATTAAGTAGTATTTCTTACGAAATCTACCTAAAAATCTATGAAGAAGTGAAACGAGGACAAAAGAAGTATAGGGTAAAAAATAAAAATATCAACATTAAAAAAATCATTATTATTGTCAAATTGCAATAAATAGCTATTAAAGATTTATTTCATTAAAAATTATATTACATTAAAAAATATTAAAAGAGATGTCAATTAGTAATAAATAATTAATAATAAATATATTTAAAGGGATACAAGTATAGGCAAAAATAAGGTGCGATATGTAAGATAATGTATGATAAATAAATGTGTAAATGATTAACTTGTTTAAAAAAAATAATAAAAGTTTTAAACTTTTTTAGTTGTTTTGACCTGAACCCTCCTTATTGGTTTTTCAATTTTATATGTTTTTTGGATATATATATAGATTTTGGATACATATATATGCAATAATTGAATCAGTTTTTATCTACAGAAAATTGACCTATATTTGAAATTTCATTGTTCGTTAAGATTTGTTTATGGTAATTTTTGATTACCCAGACACCTTCCTTAAGTTTTGACAAAGAATCAGAGACATTAAAAAGCTACGCAGTTCTTTAAATTTGTTTATTTTCCTATCGGAGCTTTTTTTTCTGGCATGGGGGTGGGGGGGGGGGGGTTCCCCTAAAGAAGTGCTCTTGTTCGAGGATTTCTGGATTAATCATTCAAAAGATTTAATACCCATAAATATTGTTTCGAATTTTACATTAGATAAGAGTTTCATCAATATTACTTTCCCATCATGTAAATAAATCTATTAAATATTTTTGTAAAATAATAAGAAAGCATCTTTAATATTTCTAGGCCATTTGTCTATTTCTTAAACTTGAGGGTCATTTGCCATTATCCAAAAGTTTTCTATATATGAATTGAAGATTTATAATGGTCAGATTGTACACCTATAACTTCATGAAATAGTGAATTTTATAGTTTTGACTGTTTGAGTGATAAGTAATACTTTTGGTCACTTTTTTTTTTTTTGTAAAATAATATGTAAGCATCTTTACTATTTCTAGTCTATTTGTCTATATTTTTTTTGTTAATTTTCAAAGTAAATATTTACATAATGTGTTTTCATTATACTAATTTGCGATACGATGAAATTTAAATATGCACTATTGAGCATTTTTGGACAAATTTATTTCAATATGATTTAATTATGAAAAAATTATCTGTTGAAATAGACTAATTCAAAGAAGGTGACATAAAAGTTTATTTTTATTTTATAGAATAGGTAATAAATATTCAATAAAATAAAAATGAACTTTAATAAATATTATTTATATATATGCTTATTAAACAACATATACTTTAAAAAAATATTTTTTTTAAACTGTCATTTGAATTTGAATTTTTTATAAGTATCCTCCTCCCTTCTTTTAGTGCTTCTGTTATCTAGGTAAGGTAATCTTATTACTAAATAATTTATATTACGTTGAGTAAAAAGTTTTCCGCCAAGGGGAGATACCTTCGCGCAAACAGCTGTCATTCGTGCGGTTGTTAACTTTTCAGCCAACCAATTTTTGCATTCGAAAGCAGAGCACAGGGCCTATATGAGTGTGTAATTTGTTTGTTAAAAATTTATTATCTTGTGCTTTAAAAAAGTGTTTAAAATGGAGCTATCAAGTCAGCAGATCAGAACGATTGTTTACTAGGAGTTCCGTAAAAAACTCAGTGCGAGTGAATGCCACAGAAAGATGTGTGAAAGTTTAGGAATCAATACTGTTTCTTATGATACAGTCAAAGTTTGGTTTCGGTAGTTTAAAGCTGGAAATTTCGGCAGTGAAGATGAACCAAATTCTGACCGCCCTATTGAAGTTGATTGTGAGCAGTTAAAGCAAATCATTGATCAAGACAGAAATGTTTCAACACAAACTATTGCGTTAGAGCTTAACATTTGCCAAAAAACAATAGTTCACGCTCTCAAACGCATAAACCTAACGTTTAAGTTCAACCGCTGGGTGCCTCACGAATTGACTGCTGAAGACCAAGCACAGGAGAAAAAACTGTTGTTTGTCTCTGCTCAGAGATCAAAGGAAAGAGAACATTTTGGACAGAATTGTGACCTATGATGAAAAATGGGTGTACTACAACAATACAAGCCATAAAGGAAGATGGTTAGAACCTGGGGAATCAGCTGGCTCGGTTGCAAGACGTGCCTTAACTAACAAGAAGGTGCTCCTCTGCATCTAGTGGGATTGTCGTGGAATTCTGTACAAAGAGTACTTGAAAAGAGGACAAACTATCAACAGTGCAATATACCGCAACATGTTAATCAAAGTTTGCGATACCATTCGCGAAAAACGAAGAAACGAGTTCAGAGGGAAGGTGGTTATCTTTCATCAAGATAACGCCCGGCCACACGTTAGTACGATAACCGGCTGGACTCTCTACAAGCTGGAGTGGGATTTGATGCAACATCCACCATACAGCCTCGACATGGCCCCTTCAGATTTCTATCTCTTTTCACATCTGCAGCTGCATCTTGATGGCACAATCTTCCATTCAAATGAGGAGGTCATAAATGAGGTCGATCTCTTTCTGGACTCGCGCACGCCACAATTTTTCGCAGAAGGGATTGAAATGTTGCCAAAACGGCGGTAAACGATTGTAGATTTAAACGGAGATTTCTATCCTCATTAGCTTTGATGATTTCGTATGTATTTATCATTTTACAATAAAACATTTTTTGGCGGGAAACTTTTTACTCAACCTGATATTTTAAAGATTATATATATATATAATGCCATAAGAAACTGTGCGACAAAAATCGGCAAAAGCAATGAATTTTTGTCGTACATTTAAAATAACTGAGATAGAAAATAATGTGTAATATGAATGCGTATTTCCCAAAAGCTTGAGTAAGCTCAAATTTTAATATGTAGATGGTCTCCAAACCCTTATCCATGCACACTATTTAAACCTTATCCCAATCGATTTTTACCGATATTAATTTTATGCGATGATTTTCAGCAGATCAAGGTAGGGGATAGTTTCTTGTTTCAGAACTGCACATAACCTTTGACGGAATTACTTTTTATTGAAGTATTTCGTTTTTCGATTGAACACTTGCTCTCCAAACAATCTGTATATGCTGAACTTCAATATGTTTTTTACTAAATTTCTTATTTACGGAATAACTACACTATATTGCCAAAGGTGATTGGTCACTTGCGATTTTAGACGTTTTGTTAACTATCTAGAAAAATAGATGAGGAATTAGCCTGAAACTGCAGGCGTGTAAACAATATAATATAGGTTATATATTTCCGCGAAGATTTTTTCACGAAACCCCATAGGGGGTTATCCAAATATAGTAGTACGTGCAATATTGTGTACGCTATCTTGGCACTAATCAACAGATATTTGATACAACCCCTCATCTTTTTGCTTCTTTTTGGGAACAACAGATTTCGAGCTTATTCTATCGACGATAATTTTCAAAATTTTCTAGCTATGATTTTGAGACTTTCACAAAAGTTGCTCTATATACTTAGCTAATGCATTATGCATATTATATTTTGATTGCATTCGCGCATGTGCAGTGAAACATTTTTTAGTAAAACTGCTCATTTTTTATCTAATTTTTATTATTTTTTAATTCTAATTGCAGAGTATTGTGTACAATGTTGTTTGTCATATTCTCTGAAAAGAACTTTTTTTTATATTAAGAACTCTGCAAATTATAAGCAAAAAACTAGGCGAAATTTGGGACTGTTTTTATAAAAACCTTAATTTCTCTACGAGTATACATGCTATCCTCATAAAAATGAACACAGTATATCACAATAAGCCACTTATTAATAATTTCGAGTTTGAACGCCTTTGCTACATTAGTTTTTACAGGGTTATCCAAAAGATATTCGTTCTTTTTCAACTTGTTGACCGTCCCTTATGGGGTTTCGTGAAAAAATCTTCGCGGAAATATATAACCTATATTATAATGTTTACACGCCTGCAGTTTCAGGTTAATTCCTCATGTATTTTTCTAGATAGTTAACAAAACGTCTAAAATCGCAAGTGACCAATCACCTTTGGCAATATAGTGTATAAACATTTTCTTAGCAATTTGTTAGATTTACCTGATTCATTTCAAACTTTATACTTTTTTATTAAACATAAATACACACAAATATGCAAATTGCAAAAATATAGTTTAATGTAAATATTGTGTTTTATTTGATCGCTTATATGAAATGGTTAAAAGAAATTACGAAGAAATATTTCTCTTGACATAATATTTGGGGTATTTTTATTTAAGTTACGTCAAAATCAAATATTTAAGTAACATCTAATAACAGACCTCTGCTTTTTAATCAGTTCATTTTTTTTTATTATCTTTCGGTATTTTATAGTAACTACTGAACGTTTTTATTACATTACAATAAACTTAAAAATAACGAAATTTTATGTGTTTAAATAACACCCATTCACATTTGACTGTCTTTAATTTTTTTTTTTTAATTACATATGGGTATCCTATAGAAAACAATATGCACTTTTATTACGTTACAATAAGTTTAAATGGAATTAAAAAATAAACCTCGTTATCTTGATCTGTTTGAATTATTTCTAGTCGCGATATATTGTTGTTAATCAATTAAGACGCCCACGGAGGGCACTCCCCCTTTCGGGCCTATATACCTTGTGTAGATAATTGGACGTCATAAATCACCAACCAACTTGTTAATCAGTTTCTGCAATTTGAATTACTTATTGATGTTCTGTAGAAAATAGTACACGGTCATTTAACTGTTTTATCGTTCTTTTGGCGTATTTTGATAACTTTAGAGTTAATTAACAGGTTTTTTTTGCTAATTAAAGATAGAAATTTTAATTTTTTAAAACTAAACTTTAAAAAAGCACGTAGCTTAAGTAATTACCTGTCTAAAACTTCAATCCTTATTTTTTTTTCTGTCCGATATTTAACACTCTGTGTTGTTTTAAAAATTAAGCTAACAATGAATACGAACTAGTTCATTTTCAATATCTTCATGCGTTTTATTAAAGTTGTGTATCTTTCTTTATAAATCACTAACAACCTTATGTTTGGTGTCAAATTAAAGAGCTACCTCATTAGATTCTTCCACTTTTCGTCTTACCGTAATTTCCGGCGTATAATCCGCAGCTCAAAAAGTCGTTTTTCGACCCAGAAATTTTATTCAATAATTGTAGTTAAATATTTACAGCGATCTTTTAAGTTACATTTTATAAAATAATATTTCTGGGTCGAAAAACGACTCTTTGAGCTGCGGATTATACGCCGGAAATTACGGTATTTTTCTGTGATGATTGGCTCATTTGATATCTGATAGTTTACGGTAGCATGTTTGGCTGAATTTGTATGGAAAAGTTGTCTCCTGTAAGTAAGTAGTAAAAGGTCTGATGGCATTGTATACTTCTTGTTGTTTGTTTATTTAGCGGGCTTAGTTTATTTTTTTAAGCGTGGCTTGGCAGAACAACCGTCCTGCTTAATATTAAGTAATGCACTTTAAAGGCCATGAATGACTTCCAGCCCAGATTTCAGACAGTCCAGACTTTTTTTCATTCTTCTCTGATCGCCGCCTTGTTTTTAGTGGTTCTAGGTAGGTGAGTGCTATGAATCTTACCTCTTTCTTTTCCTCCCCTTAAAAAAATTTGTTTGGTGTAAGAATTTAAAAAATTTGTCCACAACTTTTTTTATTATTGTATTATTAATATTTTTCTTTTATCACGTTTCAACTTTTCTTTCTCAGATTTTAAGCCTCATACGTTGAAATGCTTCTTAATTTTTTAATACATAATAATTTCTTAAATTCTTGCTAATTTCTTAACTAAGAGTACAGAATATTGTGAAGTAATTCATTTTAATATGCGTTCTAGAATAAAAGTTTGATGTCTTAATTACTTTATAATTAATTGATTAATAAAGTTCTTAATGTGTAATCTTTATATTCTGGTTTTTGACTTGCTGCTTAGATATTTTTGATCGCACCGACCTTTATTTTCTGCCAGTATCCTATACCATTCTATACTATTTCCTGTACAATTTTCCAGTTTCCATCATAATTACTTTTAAGATGTTAATTTTTAAATTATTTTCAAAATACAATTTTACTTCCGTTTTCGATTTTATTGGTATTTTTTTATTGGTCGCGCCTGGTAAGACCAAACTGGGATTTTTACCAACTTCTCCCCCCAAATTATCTATCTTTTCTCCAAGCAGCAAGTCTATAGATTAATTAATTGCTGAAATATAAATTATTTCGCATATTTTTCTGCCCTTTTTACAATGTGTGGGTCACAAAAGGAACTTTCGACTCGAACTTTTTGTTTTCCCCCCAGACACTGTGTCTCCTTCAAAATTACTTTGCACTTGCACTGTGTCTGTGCAATTAGTTCCGATTTTCGTTTCCATTTGTTCTGTGTCTGTTCAGAAAGTTATAAAGTCGAAGATGCATCTTCTCGTGTCTAAATATGTCAATGAGTATTTAATAAATTATCTTAAGTTACTTCTGTTTTAGAGAACTTTATTAATGCATTGATATATCTTCTGAATAGAGTTTAGCCATAATACCACTTAACCCTTTCTCGTCCTCTCACCCCGGATTAAATGAATGCGAAGATTCTCCTTTCCCTTGTCTTGTAAAAATAGTTTATTGATTAATTTAAGTTTTGCATTTCGCTCTATTACAATGTTAGTGCTTAATTTCATTCTAAGTTGTTGTTCGTCTCTCCCCACCCTTCCGACATAAATGTGAAGATGTTCTTTTTCATTATTTTTTGTCCACATTGTATTATGTTAACTGGAAGTTAACTTAAAGTTTCACGCTTAGTCCCTATATTAAATTATTTTAAAGCTTTTCAGTTGTTTCCTTCCCTCCCTTCGCCTGACATGGATATGATGTTGCTTTTTGTTATTTCTCCTAATAAAGTCATCAGTCTTTAAAGTATAATATAAAATTTTGTTTCAGTTTCACTCTGAATTGTTTTCATTTCGATTAACAATTTGTCGCCCACCTCTGGCTTTAGTAAGCGGACATGGAATTTTTCCCTTTCTTCCGCCAAAATTGGATATTTTTTTTAATTTTTCGTTCAGTGTCTAGTTATATTATTCAAATCTCTGTTGTTCCCCTCCCGCCATACTCCCTACATGAAGGTGATGACGTTTTCACCGTTTTTCGTCAACTTTGTTTCACGTTAATCTCAAGTTAATTTAAAGTTTCGCGTTCAGTCCCATTTTTAAATTATTGTAAAGCTTTTGTGTTGCTCCCCCGACATGAATATGAAGATGCTTTTTCTTCTTTCTCATAAGACATTAATGTTTAAAGAAAATTTTAAGTTACAGGTTGAATTAAACCAAATTAGGCTGAGCACTGGATCTTTTTTTTTTACTAGTTAACCCTCTGTCGTCCATCTCTAGTTTTAGAACACAAATGGGAAGTTTCTTTCTCTCGTTTGCTTAATTCGTCAAAGTTTAGCGTTCATTCTAAAAAATCTTAGTGTTTAGCTTCACTTATAATTCGTAGGCTTCCCCTTCCACTGGCATGAAAGTGAAGTTGCTTTTCTCCTTCCTTGCCATCCTGGAACAGTTTTTATGCTATTCACCTTCTATAATCATCTTTTCCACTTTATCGTACGAATATGAAGGTGAGTGTTCATGAATGTGAAGGTCAATATGATTGTAAGTATGAAGATTAGTGTTTCTTAAAATGAGGGATAGAAATTACGGGAAAATATTTTTTAATTCATCATTGAATTAACTCTTTTATATGAGCTAGTGGATGTTTACTTTTATAAATATAAATACCTCTAATGATTTTACTTCTACAATTAATTAATTTCTTTGGGAACCACATTTCTCTTGCACCAGTCCCCCCCCCCCCATATATATATTTTTTTTTCTTTCCATATATTAACTTTTACTGTCTACCCATTTTTCGGCATAAAAAAATTTTCCTTAGTCATTTTTGGAATCTCCAGCTTCTGGTTTTGTCTTTAGTCTATCCTATAAGCTGTTTAGCCTTCCTTATCTTCACGGAGATACACTATACGGCCAATGATGACCGGTCACTTGTGATTTTAGACGTTTTGTTAAATATATAGAAAAATATATGAGGAATTATCCTGAAACTTCAGGCGTGTAAACAGCCAAGTTGACGTCATGTATTTCAGCAAAGATTTTTTTCCCGAAACCCCATAGGGGCCGTCAATAAATTGCAGAAAAACGAATATTTTTTGGCGAACCCTGTAAAAACTAATATCGCAAAAGCGTTGAAACAGTAGCACATGCTTAGAAGGCTTCTTTTAACCCCTTCAGGGGCAAAGTACTCTCGTAGCTAAAATATTGAAGTGATTGATTGACACCAGGATTGACGAACGAATTTATTTTAAAATAACTAAAGGCTTTTCCGCATGTACCTTAGAAATTCAAAATTTGATTATAAAATGCTGGTGTCATTGTGGCATTTTGGGATTAAAATTAAGTGGTATATATAATATACCGGTGCCCTTCAAGGGGTTAATAAACTATGTTCATTTTTATGAGGATAGCATGTATACTTGTGGAGAAATTAAGATTTTTATAAAAACAATCCTAATTTCTCCAAGTGTTTTGCTTAGCGAGTTAATTTACAAATATTCCTTTGATGTTGTCAAACAGACATTGATCATTTCTAATTTTGAAATGAATATTTAGATTATTGTATTTGTCAATAGGAAGTTTATTTTAGAGCCTTTCAAAAGCTCGACTTTCCATATTTCCACTTAAGCGTTTCAAAATCTATGATTAATCTGGCCTTGACATTTTTCCTGCTAACATTTCAAAATTTGACTCCTATGCCATATAAAGGGCCGCCGTTGGCACCAACTGATTTTAGTTTCAACGGATTGGCAATGAAACAATGTATTCGGAATAACCCTAGAAGTACTTTGGTCGGCGTTTCAACTCTTAAAGAGTTGACCAGAGTTGCCGTTATACCAGAGTTGCCGTTAACACAACACTAATTTTTTTTTTCAAATTTTTAAACGTACAACTTCAAATATCAGTATCAACGCCGATCTGATATCTGTATCCGATGGATAAATAATAACAATAGCCGCGGATGCGTGTAAAAAAAATTTCTGTATGTTTGATGCGGTTTCCTGACGGTTTTCCCCAAAACACAGTGCATCTATCCTTACTATATACATAATACAAGGTTAATACCATACACCTTTACAAAACATTGAAAAGCAAAGAGAAAATGATCATTTTCGGAACCTTGCATGCTATCTGGGAAGGATCGAGAATGTTAGGCGTCAAGTTTGTTGCTTGATATGGAAATTTTAGGTTTAAAAGTTAAAATCGAAAAGCACAGCCAACGATTTCTAATTTATAATGCGGATTAAGAATATATTGTGTTCCTGTTCCTACCTGCGAAACAAAGAGGGTAAGTTTGGCATAACTCCTTGAAGCAACCATTGATCCACTGTATTGACACATGGAATGGAGCCCCCTAGTCGAAACCTCACACGTTCCAAGTTATATAATCAATCGCTCTAGCGGGCTGCAATTTAAGCTTTTAATGTTAAGTTTATGGCACTTATTATTTACAGTTAATTCTCATGGACACTATTTGTGTTAGATTTTTTACGACAACCATACCGGTTATGGCAGCTATTACTAGGCTGAATTTGATGGTCATCGGCTGAACAGTTTAGGAGGAGTAGAGTAACAAAAAAAACATTAGACTGGGTATATAAGAGCTGAACGAGCGAAGCTCAAATATATTATAAGGAGTAATTTGCAAAAATCCTGCGCTGGATTTTTCTGTAAATTTATTTGTGGTCTATCACAGTTTAGCGTCAGTATTTGTGTCCCTTCATCTACAGTGAAAGGTTTAAGAGACCTTCGTCCTTATAATATTTGCATTTAAATTTATTTTACATTTTAAAGCACAATCCTGTACATATTGTAAATATTAAACACATTTATATATAAGAAAATAAGACATATGACAAAATGGTCTGCAAATTTGGTTTCAAAATTTAGTTATTACACAAAGGATTGGTTACATTTTCAAATCTATTCTTACGATTTTGTATCAATCTCCTAACACATTTAAAAAATTACTTTTGATTCTTTAATTCACATTGTTTTCAACAGTCTGCCTCGTTTGAATTTTAGATAATTATTCTTGTATTAGGTGGGACCAGAGCTAGTAGGCGTAAGTTGTAAAAGTTAGCACACATCCCTTCTGTTTTTACCACAGTGACTTCAGGGCGCTGCTGTCGCTACCCAGTAACACACAACTGTATGTTCATCATCTAATGTAACTTTATTATGATGGAATATCCCAGAGTGGGAGGACAGCTGATTTTGTGTTTTTTTAAGAAAGTTTTTTTTTAATTCAAAGTTTTTGTTGTTTTGTAAAACCCTAAATTATGCTGTTTTTAATGGTTGCATTATATACGAGGGTTAATAACGATTGTATTCATGTACTGGAATTGTTCGTAAAATCTGTGTGGAAGAATGATACAGCCGTGTTGTCATGGTCTAGTGGAGTAAATTGGCATTCAGTTTATGGTTCAGTTTATGGGGCAGTTATATGATTTGTAGGGAGGTGAAACTTACAAGAATAAGAACAATACACGTTCAAAGAAAAATGATATTGAAAGCAAAGACTGGTTACTACTAAGGAGAAATGAGTCAACTGCCTCTGACCCCCTTCTCTAACCTCTAAGGAATCACAAAAATCAAAGATTTTGTTTCTTAAAATTTGAATGAACTAGCTACAAAAGTATACAAAAGTATACAAAAGTTGTCGCTACAAAAGTATAATGCTGGCCCAATTCGAACCTTTGCTCCAGGGCTCTATGTATGGTTATTTACTTTTGCAATTGAAAACATTTTATTTTTCATTATAACTCTATGTAATGTTCTCCTGTCTCTCTCACTCAACAAACATTTCTTTCCACGCTGGTTTTTCACAGATGCCGTTTTTTTAGTCTTAACAAATGCAGTCATAACCATGGATATTACGCCTTGTCGTACGACATCTGAAGATGCCATATCAGATGCAATTACCTATGCAGACAGCAAGGGCTTCCCTACAGATTTTGAAGATGAATGTGAGCCCGGGGTTTTCAGGAACGATATAGCAACCAAAAACCTCCAGATGGAAATAATATGAAAGAAAATCGGAGGAATTATCAAGTGGATGGCTTTGTGGTAGTGAAATATGGTGTTCAGCAATACACAGGAAAGATATGTTCATCAAAACGAAATATTTTGTGTATCTACAATGGTGAAAAATGCAAGTTTAGGGGATCGTCAGACATCGAAGATACACCTGATATAGATCCGAAAAAATTTTGAGTGAATTACAGCCGCCATTCAGTTGGACTTAACGGTCGCTCTACTTTCTTTGTGGACATGAAATGTTAACAATTCCATTCTTCTTGGTTTATTTTTGTACTTTATTTAAAGCATTAGGAATTCCTACCTATTGTGATGTTCGTTTTCTACATAAAAATATAAAGTAATGTCTACTTCATTTTGTAATAAAATACACGTTTTGAACTGGCTAACTTACTTAATTGTACAGATTCCAATACACTTTTATAGTGTGCCAACTTACCCCAGATGTGTGGTGAGTTGCACGGTTAGAATACTTTTTAACAGGTTTTTATGAGTTTAATATACAATTTTAAGTGACGTATTCTTCAAACTTTAGTAGATAATGAGTACCATTATCAGCAGCGATCGTCATTTTTAATGAAAGTATCAGTGAAAAAAAAAATAAAAACCAAAAACTATGCCAACGAGCCCCGGTCTTCCCTATTACATAATTTTGTCACCGAATTTGATATTAACAAATATGGTAAATAATTGAAATATTTCCTGAATTCCGTGATTTAACTAGGCACATAGATACTGCCTAGTTAAAAAAGTGAAAATACTAGGTACATAGCATTAATAATCTACGTTTTGGTATGCAATTAATCTGAATTAAGATAAATGTGCGATAAATGTTAATAAAATACTGGATATATCAGTATTGCACTTGATGTATCAGTACTTGATATATCGAGGCAGAGTATCCATGATTATGACTGCTTATGGTAAGACTAAAAAACATATCTGAAAAACACCAGCGTGGACAGAAATGTGTGTTGACGGAACAGGAAAACATTGCATAGAATTATAATGAAAAATAAGAAGTGTGCCATTGCGAAAGTGACTGCCAAGCTGAATTATTATACCCATAAAATATATCAGTACTAAAACACAACGAAGATAATTCCACAAGTAAGGCTTATATGGATTATCTGCCATTCTAAAACCACTCATCAGTGATGAAAATTCTACTAAGAGAAGACAGAAGTGAAAAAATTATTAAACCTAAACTATGGAACAATGTAATAAAGACATTTGATCAGATTAGTTAAGCTTTATACAATTTAAAAGTTCTGGACGAATTTACGTCTGGAGAACGTTATCTCAAGCTTACAAATGTTCCCAATTCTTTGCTACCAAGTGTGAATCATATCACAGACTGAGTCATACTATGGAAAATTATACTGTGATATTCTACCGGACCTATCATTATCTGCGAAGTCATATCATTGGCCATGACTGCGGGACCATTTTGAATGATTTGCTCCATTCCACTGGGAAAAGCTCCCCGATGAAGATAATGTTTATCAAGATGACAAAGACCATGTTCACACAACCCACATCGTCCAGAACTGGTTTTCTGTGCATCAAGTTTAAGTTTTGTATTTCTCATAGTATACACAAATACCTGGTCTCAATATTTCTCTGTCTTTGTAGTCCTCCTTCACCATCATCACGAATTTGCCAATATTTTGCTGAAAGAATGGTACACGAATCCCTAAAAACTATACAAGATACCTATTTAACCATTCCAAGGAGTATGCAAGCCGTTCTGGATTGAAAAGCTGTTACTACGCTATATCAGTCGTTGTTATATGTATTTTAGTGTGTGTCTCGATATCTTGCCCCCCCCCCCCCAACTGCGTATTTTATCCCATTCTGTACCAGTGATTTATCCTACAAATTTGGACTTTAGTACTGCGCTCCAAATAACTCACAAATAATTTTTTTAAATACAAACATTACAACTTATCATTCTCAAAAATACTTCTCATTCGAAGTAAAAAAAATTTTTGCTAATTTTAATATTATTTTTTATTTTCTGTATATATCAGAGTATAGAAACATTCCTCTAAATCACCTTCTAAATAAAATTAAACGCTTATGCTCTAAAACGCAACAAAAACAAAATATGATAATTTTAAAACAAACTGCGTTTTCACCTATTTTTCCCAAATCATTCATTTCATTCTTGATAAATTATACACCATATCTACCGTTTAACATTCAATCGCTGCAAGATTTATCTTAATATTTAGATATATGGAAACAGATTAATTGGTTTATAATCGGCACTTTCAACAGAAAATGAAACTTTATTTTCAATTAGTTCAGTCGATTCATTCGTGGAAGAATCATTCTTATACACGACGATATTTTTAGATAATTGTTTTAATGTTACATTCATCCGTTTTTCGTGAACGGTTTTTCGTTTCCATGCTTTTTTGTATGTGTGCAGTATGTTCAGCATCCAACTAACCAATGTAACCCACTTTTGTCGTCCGCTTATCAAACAAAAATGCACGTTCTCTTTTTGGAACATTATTTTGTTTCACACAATAACACTTGTTAAAACCTTTGCATTTGGATGCGGTTATATCAAGGTTTTTCTGGCATAATCTACGCAATTATTAAGTTTCTTCTGGAAATTTGGTTTATCCTTATCTTTTCTGTAAGACTTCATCAGGTTGCGATATTTTTTATGATAGATATTTAACATTGCTATGTCTCTGTTATGAGAAAGGGTTGGAACAGATGATTTTTTGTAGACACTTTCAATTTTTTAGCGATATTTTCGGCGATAAAGGAGAATTTGGGTTCTTAATTGTCGACCTCCGGTGCAAGATTGTTCACCTTTCTTGAAAACAACAGCGCAATACATCTTCATACGTCGGTAATCTTCAATCTGTTAATTCTTTTGGGGTTCCACATAATGGACACGTGAAAGTAGAACGATTTCGAAACTTACTTGCTTTCTCAAGTGTTTCCATTTACACTGCGAAACTTAATTTTAAAAGCTATACTTCTACCGAAATTTAAGGATTCCCACACATGTGCTTAGAATAATTCTTATATTTTAAAGTACTACACGTCAAACCTTGTTGCAGTCGAGTAGGAAAATGAATTAAACAAAAAAAACGAACCAAGTGAAATATGTCTTTCTGGCAGCGAGAAAAATTTTTATCTGCCGGCAGCTGCAGGTGTTTCAATCGTAGAGCAGATGTGACAAAATTACAGTAATCATGATAAACAATCCGCGAGGAATTAAATAGAACAGAAAATGACTTTTCGAATCTATTAGAAAGATAAAAAATCCAGAAATATTATAAAGATTATAACAATTGGGAAAAACATAAAAATTAAATTTTTAACATTTTTTAGAATCTTTAGCTTTTTTACGGCAGTAAAAGATATGATGTCACCATAATGAAATTTTATAGTTACATTACTAATATCTTGGTGTAGCTATTGCGTTCTATTAGAAATTCTACTGCTATGTTTGGATAATTTAAAAAAAATTGCAAAAACCATGTTTTTCGAATTTTTGGAATTTTGTTGCTTTTGCGACGGTAAAAGATATCAGCCGATCGGTGAAATATTTTACGAACTTATTCTTTACTACAAAAGGCAACTTTCTCGCGCTATTACGTTTTGATTATAAATATTTCGGTTTTTTCGACCCACTCTTTGTGCATAGCGATTTTTCAACTTTTACCTTATTTCTAAAAGGATTTTTCGTGTTTTAGCTTTCTTCCCTTTTCTTGTTAGCACGTTCTGATGTTTTTCTCATGGTTTACCTATGTTTGTGTGTGTGTGTGTGTGTTTCCTTTTGGACCAATTTGACGTATCCAAAAGTTAGTAAAATATATAGCATTCCTTTGATCCTCTTAATCAGAGACATATATTTTCGCGTGCACCTCCGATTGCTTTATGTTAAAAACGCCAATCGGAATGTATACCTTCTCATCTTTTTATGATGCAGTCATTTAGTTTTAATGGTATTATTGTTCGGTTTCGTTACAATGTGCTATGTTGCCTCAACCTCCGTTATATGTCATGGTTCTTGGTTTCACGCGTGTTATGTATTGTATATAATTCCAGGATTTTGTTTAATTGTTGGTTTTCTCATGTTTATGTCATTATATATATATTTTTAATTTTTAACTTCTAGAGAAAAGTAGGTAAAGTAAATTTAAAATAGGTTCAAATTAATATAGGAAATAAGATTATATTAGAGAAATAGTCCTGCCAGCAATTTTCAAAATATTACATATTTTAAAATGTTATACGACCCTCTAGACAAAAATGGTCTATTGAGGGGGTTAGAATGACAGTGGAGTAAGTCAAAAAATTGAAAAATCTAGATAAACATATTTTCTCTGAACGTATATTAATTTCTATTCAGTGTGGCAGTCAAATAAGACATAGTTCAGATAGGGAGTCGCTAGAGGGAAAAACAAGTTGGACCACTTAATGCAACGGTAATACGACAAGTTTTACAAAACCCTTCATTTCTCAAATTACTAAATATTGACTTACTCCACTGTCATTCTAACCCCCTCAATTATTGTTGAAATGCCGTTGAAATTATTGAATTTGGACATAAATAGGTAAAAAAATAATTATTAATTATTTCTAATTATTTATCAATTTAACTATTGATTAGATAATAAAAAAGATGTAATATGACAGCTATAAGATATTTTTTAAAGTTTAAAAGTTTTTAAAGTTAAAAGAAAAGAAAGGAGAAACAAGTGGGTAAGTGTGATCTAAGATCGCACAAAGGGTTTCGTTTAATATTCCTTTCAAAACACTTTATCCTTTCTTTAATAAATTCAAATAAATTTAATTAAAAAAAAAGTCATGTTTTTTATAAAGTAAAAATTTACCGGTCTATTTTTCTCGTTTTTTCGAATGTCTGAACCGGCCCGATAGCGGACGAAGGTGGACTAAATGCGATATTTAAAAAAATCAATTTCAAAATTAAACATGTTGACGGAGAAACCTTTTTTATGCAATTGATTAATCTCCACGTGCAGCGAACGATTGAAAAACATAGTGAACAAAACCAGAGACTGTCGAAACTAACTAATTGGAGAAATACTGCAGATGTCCCTCCTTCAAAGTACAGCTGTTTGTCCCGCGCGTGTGCACAGAACTCAAATAACAATCTCCCTTCAGTTTCCAAAATGTTTCCGAGCAGTTAACACGCTCTTGTATATATATGATGTAAATATATTTAATATAATGTAAAATTGGAGCACTTATACGCAGCCTCCAAAATGCGATTTTAAACATGTACATCTAGCCAAGAATTATATTATATTCAAAGGAAAATGAATCTTCTGTTTATTTCACACAATTGTTATTTTCTACTAATACTTCTTATTCTTCCAATATAAGTGAATCAATGGATCAGATAAATATCGCTACAACACTTTGGATTACTACTGTGGGTATATTCAGCGCATAAGGAAAATTTCAGGTAAGCTGAACAAACTTCTTTAACATATCAAAAGATGAAAATGTATATTAAATTTGAAGACTGATTTAACTATTTATAAAAATAAGAAAATATATTACGCTACCGACGGTTCCCCCAACACATGTTGTATAGAGACCTTCAAAATCTTAAAATATGCCAATATTTCCATAATCGGGTTTTTATCATGATTCAATACGTTCCTCAAACTTATATATTTACTATTCTCTATTACTCATATTGATACTATCTTTGTATTATTCTCAAACATTTGAAACATCCGTTATGACGTCCGGTTAATTTTCTTTTTAATTCTCTAATGACGTCATAATAAGTTGCTTTCTGCATTTACATATATTCATACTCTATGTATTATTGAGAAATGTTTGAAAATTTCCGTTTTATTACCAATATGACGTCATATTAATCTTTTTTTTTTCAATTATTGAAACTTTTTATTTAATTTTCATTTTTCACGTGGAAATCTTTCAATAGAAAATTAATTATTGTAGAAAGAATTTTATTGTGGATTTTTAATTGTTGGCAACTGCTATAACGAAAAATGTTTAAATTTAATAGGAAAAGGCTGTTAGATTTTCGGTTTTTTATCTCTATCTATTAAAATAATACGATTTTTTACAAATTTTATGATTTTGAGTTTTATAGCTATATTCAGCTATAAATACACAAAATTTCAAGGGTGTAAGTTATATAGTTTCTGAGCACTGGCTCTGTGATGGACAGACAACGAAGCGGGAGTAATAAGGTTTCGTGAGATGAACGAAAGCCTAAAAATATTGGTAATAATAAAATAAAATAGAAATGTGCATCCCGTAGAAGTTAGCCTCTTCGCCATGATCCCAAGGAATTGTAGCACCACATAATTTAGTTTAGTTTTATTTAAAACTAGCTGACCCGCCCGGCGTTGCCCGAGCCCGTGTAATAAACTCAAATCTTTTAAAAAACGAAACTCTGGCCAAGGTTTCCGATGGCTCCGACACCGTATACCGGGCACGCTCGCACGCTCCGGAAAATCTTTTATTTCCCCCCTCCACCGCCAAGGGAGCAACCTCTTTCGGAAAGAACCTCTGAGACAGGTTAACGTTGCCTACGGTACTGTATAGTAGGCGTGCGACAAAATCGAGCTGGTTTCAAGAAGATGGGAACATTATAAGCCGAGTTATTGAAATAAGGCACAGTTAGAGAAAATAATCATGAGTGAGGTGCCAGGTGAAGGGGATGTTCAAGTGTCCTTCAGAAAATGACTAATTAGGAGGACTACGATGCATCTTTAAAAATTCGTTTGTTTGGTTAAGCTAGAAACTTAATTACAAATTTGTCTTAAACTATTATTCGAAAATAGTGGTAGCCTCTACTCATAAATTTACTTTAATGTTATAGAAGGTTACTATTGAGTTAATTATAATGTTTGGAATCAGTTGCGTAGAAATCGAAAATATAGTTGCGGAGATACGGATACAGGCCATAGTTAGAGGAAAAACTTTGAAGGAGGGACCGGGGGAGGGGCGGAGGGGATGTTCAAGTTCTTTTCAGCAAATGACTAAATAGGAGGATCACTAAGCATCTTTAAAAATTCGTTCGTTTGGTTAAGCTAGAAACATAATTACAAATTTGGCTTAAACTATTATTCGGAAATAGTGGTAGCCTCTACTCATAAATTAAGTTTAATGTTATAAAGGGTGTCTATTAAGTTAATTATAATGTTTGGAATCACTTGCGTTCAAATCGGAAAGATAGTTGCTGAGATATGGAAACGGAGCATAGTTAGGTAAAAAACCTTGAAGGAGGGTTCGGGGGGGGGGGGGGATGTTCAAGTTCCGTTCAGCAAATGACTAATTAGGACAACCACTATGTATCTTTAAAAATTCGCTCGTTTGGTTAAGCTAGGCTTAATTAGAAATTTGGCTTAAACTATTATTCAGAAATAGTGGTAACCGCTACTCATAAATTTACTTTAATGTTATAGAAGGTTACTATTGAGTTAATTGAAATGTTTGGAATCAGTTGCGTAAAAATAGGAAATATAGTTGCGGAGATACGGAAAAAGAGCATAGTTAGAGGGAAAACTTTGAAGGAGGGACCGGGGGAGGGGGGGAGGGGATGTTCAAGTTCCCTTCAGCAAATGACTAATTAGGAGGATCACTATGCATCTTTAAAAATTCGTTCGTTTGGTTAAGCTAGAAACTTAATTACAAATTTGGCTTAAACTATTATACGGAAATAGTGGTAGCCTCTACTCATAAATTAAGTTTAATGTTATAAAGGGTGTCTATTAATTTAACTATAATGTTTGGAATCACTTGCGTTCAAATCGGAAAGATAGTTGCTGAGATATGGAAACGGGGCATAGTTAGGTAAAAAACCTTGAAGGAGGGTTCGGGGGGGGGGGGGGGGTAGGGGATGTTCAAGTTCCGTCCAGCAAATGACTAATTAGGACAACCACTATGTATCTTTAAAAATTCGTTCGTTTGGTTAAGCTAAGAACTTAATTAGAAATTTGGCTTAAACTATTATTCAGAAATGGTGGTAACCGCTACTCATAAATTTAGTTTAATGTTATAAAGGGGTAAGTATTATGTTAATTATAATGTTTGGAATCACTTGCATTGAAATCGGAAAGATAGTTGCTGAGATATGGAAACGGGAAATAGTTAGAAAAAACTTTGAAGGAGGGCCCCGGAGGGCGAATGTTCAAGTGACCTTCAGCAAATAACTAATTAGGAGGATCACTATACATCTTTAAAGATTGATTCATTTGGTTAAGCTAGGAACTTATTTTGAAATTTGGCTGAGGCTATTATTCGGAAATACTGGTAATTGCTTTTTAGAAATACACCTTTAAGCAATGAATGCTGAGTTTTACGATAATTTAGTAAAAATGGAACTAAATGGAGAAGTTCGGAACATTATTACTGAGATATTACTGAGAAACTGAGATTTAAAATAGCGGTATTCTGTATATAAAACAACAATTAAACGCTACGGGTTAAAATTGTTAAATGTAATTAGACCTTTACCCCTCGCCATTCCCGCAAATATATAACAAATAATCTGTTAAATAAAGTTTTCTGTAATAGTAGTCTCTATCACAATAATATATGTCCAGTTTTAAAAAAACCTTAAATCCAGATAATTATAACGAAGAAAAACGTGCCTGTAAATGTCTTAAAAAGGTGGCGTTTATGTAATTTGCCGTGAGTAGATGGCGCTGTATTAGCTTGGCTATATGCAGGTAACTGCAATCAATGTTGGCACTATTTCGCTGTAAGTCCTTATCTATGCATCGTTACTCTGATGTATTTAATGTGTCCTGAGAAGATATTCTACACAACCAACCAACCAATGAAAAAAAGCGTATTTTTAATGAGAGTTCTTTGTGCATTTTAATTAATATTTCAGAAAGTAATTAAAATATTAAAATTCTGACGCAATGTTGCACCAGGAGAGGGTTCGGACTACCTAAATCTAAATTTCCAGCCTTCTAGGTAGGCTAGATTTTCCTAGCCATCGCCAATAGACACACACACAGAGCGAAACTTTCTTTTATTAGTATAAGATAGATAATGTCATGAATGTAACGATACATTCGAATGCTATTGTTACTAAACAACATACGCTCATACTTATATAATTGAAAATCTGCAAGTAAACTCAAGGTGCATCCAGCTTGTGGAATGCGAGCCTGTTGAAGGCAAGTGATGTTATCTTGCAAAATGTATAAGAGACAGTCAAATGAAAACGAGTCACATGCCAAGAAATATAATAGAACATTTATTACCTCAAAAGTAATCTCCATGTATACAAAGTGATTATAATTAAAGTTGCACTTTCAAAAGGATGTAGAAAAAGAACCACTGGTCAAAATGACCTGATATTTCATCTGAGTATACATATATCTGAGAGCAATGGGAATTTGTTTTGCGAAAAAAAAAAGTTCAAAGTTGACCGATAGATGGCTCTGTACCCGTCATAAGATGTTAATTAAAAGACGTGACATGCGACTGTTGTGACACTCTTTGTTCAAAGCCTCTATCCACCACGACAAGAATGTTCCAAAGCGGATAGGAAAAAATCGGTTTTTAATTGTCACTAGGCCAAAAGCCGTATAAAAAGCAAAATCGAAATTGGTTTTTAAATGTCCCTAGACCAAAATTCGCACAAAAAGCAAAAACTGATGAAACGATGAAGAAAACGAAGTCGGCTATGACTAGCTTAAGAAATGTTCAATATGCCGTCCACACCGTTTTAAATAATCTGAAATTCACGGGTATTTTTTTCCTGAATTTCACAGAAAAAGTCTCTTTTCGCGACAAAAGGGTATTTTCCGTTAAAAAACCGAAAATTTCTTCATATTTCCTGAAAACAATAAAACGGACGGAGACGAAAGGGGCCAACGGAGATATTCCGTTATCTGCTGCATATTTATTTTCAATGTTTAAAAAACTGATATGTTGCTGCACAGAAAAATTAAAAATTCAATAAATTAAAATTTCGAGTTTATTTAAAACAACAACAACAACAACAAAATAGTGCTTTCGAATTAAAATAGTAACAATTTTCCCATTCTTTTAAAAGTATTTGCAATTTATTTTTTAAAGTTATAAGAAAATATTCGAACTTAAAAGATAGCCTAAACAAACATATTAAAAAATATATATAATAGTTAAATTAAGTGAAAAAAAATCGCAGTGGATACCAGGCGAAAAAGTTTTTCTACTTTTTTTTAATTTTAAACTTTTTTTTAAAATAATTAAATATGAATTGTACAACATTGAAATAATTATTCTAAATCAAGCAGATACTGACCTATTAGGGGTTAAAATTTCATTTTATTGTGTGTTATATGAAATCAGAAATAAAGTAAAGTAAAACTCCTGAGACCCCTTAAATAGATCTTGTAATCAAATGCCTTTAAATCCTTCCCAGATTTAAGATTTTGGAGAATATCGACCATTTTATAGGTTTTTCTATACAATGATTATAATCAATTTTAGTAGTATTTGTTTATATTTGATTAACCGGTCTTCGCCCGTCTAGCCGGTCGCTTCCGAGTGGGGCCTCAGATAGTGCAATGTACAGCTCTGACTTCGCTTGGGGCTCAGAAAGTGTATTTTACATGCAACCAAAAAAATATAAATAAAATAATTTAAATTAAAAGTATACGAAAATAACTAATAAGAATATAAAAAAGCACTTAAATAAAGATTTCGCGACATAAATATTTGTTTCATGAATACCTGACAAAGTAATACTGGGCTCTACCCGTGATTATCTAGGGGTGGAGCCAAAGTAGTACTTTGTATCTGAGCCCCACTCGAAAGCGACCGGCTAGACACATGGAACTACGAACTAACATTCCTAGTTCCATGGCTGGATAGGTGAAGACCGGCAGAGTTGTATATATATGAGAAATAAAATGAGATACATAAGTAATATTTTTTTAATTATATATCATCGACTAAAAAAAGAATTCCGTCGAGCCGGATTCGAACCAGCGACCTATTGATTTCTGATTACGCCGTCCTCTACAGTCCACCGCTCTGCCAACTGAGCTATCGACGGACACAATCTTTGATTCGTTTAACAAATTACAGGAAATTCCAAATGAAACTCTTTTAGTTTTAAGCGCTTTCTAATTTATCTCAATGTAATTATATGTATGAGAAGAACAATTAGACACATATGTAATCCTTTAATTATATATCATCGTCTAAAAAGAGAAATTCCGTCGAGCCGGATACGAACCAGCGACTTACGGATTTCTGATTACTCCGTCATCTACAGTCTACCGCTCGGCCAACAGAGCTATCGACGGACACACCGTTTGTTTCGATTAACACATTAAATAAACTACCAAATGAAACTCCCCTTTTTTTAAACGCATTCTTACATTTTCTCTCAGTGTAATTATATGCATGAGAAATAAAATTAGACACATATGTAATATTTTTATTATATATCATCAACTAAAACAGGATTTCCGCCGAGCCGGATTCGAACTAGCGACCTATGAATTTCTGATTACGCCCCGTCGCGAGTTTTGAATCCTCGGTCCATTCAGAGCAGCTTTGGCGGTTTCGCGCTGTTCTGACTTCTGAGAATACATTTTCTTTTGAGATATTGCGTACATAAAAATTGAGATTCAAACACAGAGTATCATGTAACATCCTCCAATTTTAAATCGTTTAACTGGAAGTATAAAACATAAAATCTTGTTTAAGAAATACTTTTCTAATAATAGTTGAATATTCACTAACTGCGTGGGGGAAAATCAATAGTTATTTATTAATTTTTAATACGCACACGCATGATGTTCATGCGCACACTGAATACATTAGTAAACAACAACACGGCTTCTCAGAAGTCAGAACAACGCGAAACCGCCAAAGCTGTTCTGAATGGACAGAGGATTCAAAACTCGCTACGTCGTCTTCTATAGTCCACCACTCTGCCAACTAAGCTATCGACGGACACAGCCCTTCGATTCGTTTAACACATTACATAAAATTCCAAATGAAACTCTTTTAGTTTTAAGTGCTTTCTTACAATTTCTCTCAATGCGATTATATATATATGAGAAATAAAATGAGACACAT
This sequence comes from Maratus michaelseni, assembly GCA_963931845.1. NCBI lineage: Eukaryota > Metazoa > Arthropoda > Arachnida > Araneae > Salticidae > Maratus > Maratus michaelseni. The sequence continues at coordinate 217,618,973 of OZ007586.1, read as the reverse complement.
AAGTAATATTTTTTTATTATATATCATTGACCAAAAAAGAAATTCCGTCGAGCCTGATTCGAACCAACGACCTAAGGATTTCTGATTTCTCCGTCTTCTACAGTCCACCACTCTGCCAACTGAGCTAATGACGGACACAGCACATGTATGGTGATAAGGTGAAATCACCGAAAATTTTCGAACTTCATTTAACCTCCTTTGTAGTTGAATTTCTAAAATCGCCTGAAATGCATGTTTAACTATCTTTTAGTAGCTATGTTATCCCGAATTTCACGCTCCTAACTATAACTTCTACTGAGATATGGCAAAATAGCGTAAAACATTCGACTCCCATTTAACCCCTCTTAGTGTCTGAATTTCTAAAATCGCTGAAATACGTGTTTAACTATTTTTTAGTAGATTTTTTGATTCTGCCTATAATTTCTACTGAGATATGGTAAAATGACCTAAAATATTTGACCTCCTATTTAACCCACCTTAGTTGCTGAATTTCTAAAATTGCTGAAATACATGTTTGTCTATATTTTTTGTAGATTTGTTATCCGGAATTCCAAGCTCCTAACTAAAAATGCTGCTGAGATATGGCGAACAGGCAAAATGACCTAAAACTTTCGACCCCCCATTTAACCCCCATAATGGTTGAATTTCTAAAATCGCTGAAATATGTGTTTAATTATTTTTTTAGTAGATTTATTATCCTGAATTACACGTTCCTACCTAAAACTGCTGCTGAGATATGGCGAAAACGTGAAATGACTAAAAACTTTCGACCCCCCATTTAACCCTCTTAGCAGTTGAATTCTTAAAATTGCTGAAATATGTGTTTAAGTAACTTTTAGTACATTTGTTATCCTGAATTTCCCACTTTTAACTAAAACTGTTGTTGAGATATGGTGAAAAGGCAAAATGACCTAAAACTTCAGACCCCCATTTATCCCCCTTAGTGGCTGAATTTCTAAAATCGCTTAAATACGTGTTTAATTATTTTTTTAGTTGATTTGTTATCTTGAATTTCACGCTCTTACCTAAGACTGCTGATGAAATATGGAGAAAATGTGCAATCACCGAACATTTTTGAACCCCCATTTAACCCACTTAATGGTTGAATTTCTAAAATCGCCTGAAATACATGTTTAACTATTCTTTAGTAGAATTGTTATCCCGAATTTCACGCTCCTATTTAAAACTCCTGCTGAGGTATGTCGAAAAGACGAAATTATCTAAAACTTTCGACCCCGCATTTGACCCCCTTAGACTGTGAATTTTCAAAATTCCTTTCTTAGTACGCGCCTACATTGTGTAAAGAACATGACTTCCAAATTTCATTGTTCTAGGACAAACGGTTGAGGCTCTGCGTTGATTATGAGAAAATCAAGCTACTCCTTTATTAGTATAAATTTAGTATGTTTAACAAAAGTTTGTTACAAAACTTATATGTAATATATCTAATTGTTACAATTCTAAATTTATTGAGTATTTTATGAAATTTAGGTATAAGAAGTAAATAAAGTAATCTCTCATTAATACATCGGTGCAAGGGACTAACCAAAAACGCCGCATAAACGAGAGAGACGCATAAGTAAAATTCAAGAAAAAATTAAATTTGTAATAAATTTTAAGACAAAATCTTTAAATGGTCAAATAACATGCAGAATAATAAAAAGTACTATTTATTTAGATAGTTAAAGATTTACTAATTCAAATCTAAAATACATATAATCTCAACATTTTAATTACATACTCTATTTTTTAAATAGTTTGAAATTGAATTTTGTTTATGAGCTTGATGTCTGTCCTTAAAAATAGCTTTTAGAGTTCATTGAAACATGAATATGTTGAACCAGATGCATCACTCCATTGGATGTAGTGACGGAGGGTTACCAGATCATGTATTGCCTTTGCAAAAGTCGGTGGATTGTGTTTCAACGTTTTCTTCGCTATCTGAATCATCTGCATTTGCAACATCTTTAATTTCTGAGACTATTTCATGTTTGTCCTTCATTTCTGCTGTTATTAAATTTTCGTCAATATCTACAAAATCGTTAAAATTAATCATTCTCCAAGAAATAGCATTCGGTTCTTCATTTAATACTGGTTGATCTTTGGCAGAAGATGCATCATTTTCAAATTCCTTCAGAATGGAGCCTGCTTCTTTGAAACAGTCCTCTTATAGGTATCAGGTGTAAAGAGATTTGTTCCAGGAATGCAGCTTATAATAGTCTCCAGAAATCAAATGCAAAAAGACAACCAATTGACTTCCTCTTTACAAGCTGACGTGAAATTTCTCGGAAAGGACATGTGTAGAATGGAAAGAAAGGCCAATGAAAACTTGAAATTGAAATTTCGCCGACGCATAAATGAGATATACATTTCACGTTGCGACGCATAAACAAAAAAAAATAACATTGCATCGCTATATCATTATCCGAAACTACCAAAAATCGACGTATAACTGAGAGAGACGCATAAAAGTATAAGTGAGACGTATAAGTGAGAGATTACTGTATACATACAAGGTGTTTCAAAACTCCACGTAAAAATTTGGAGGGGAAATAGTACATCGATAGTAACAATATTCTCAAAGAAATGCATGTCCGGAAATGTCATTAGGAGGAGATAAAAAGACACAAACACAGAATAAGAATACAATGCAAAAGGTGTGTAAATCGCTTTAACCCCTTCAGGGGCAAAGTACTCTTGTAGCTAAAATATTCAAATGATTGATTGACACCAGGATTCACAAACAATTTTTTTTTTTAAATAAGTAAAAGTTTTTCCTCATGTACCTGATAAATTTAAAAATTGGTTATAAAATTCTGGTGTCGTTGTGGCATTTTGGGATTAAAATTAAGTGGTATATATTATATACCGGTGCCCTTCAAGGGGTTAATAAGCAAATTCAACAAGTGATAGACAAGAATACGGTTTCGTACACAATGGCTTTGAGGATCCCTCCAGAGAAAGAAAACGATGCATGTTAAACCGGGGCACCGTGAAGGTAATTTGAGTAGTCCACTGCGCCCAATCTATTGATTAAGATAGTTCCGGTCCAAATACTTACGTACCTTGCAGGCGCTGGCTGTGGGCCTGTCGTGTTGGAACCACAAACAACGACGTATAGTCAGGAGGCACATGGCAAAGCTATCCCTATTAAAAAGCTTTAGACAACTTTTTACTTGTTTCTTACTCTGTCTTTGTGTCTTTTTATTTCTTCCTGGTGACATTTCTGGACAAGTGTTCCTATATGAATAAGATTAGAAATGCAAAAACGCATGCTTGGCTCCAAATGTTAGAATGTCGCCCAGTTTTCGTATTCTTGCCAAATTTTGGCAACATTTGGCGAAAAAATTGGCTTTTAGAATCTGAAGGAATTTTCTATAAATTCCTAGTAAGAGCCAAGATACATGATTCAACTAATCAGCGTCTATAGAACGTTCTCGAAAACAGAATTTGACCAATCAGGATGCATAGAACTGATTATTATATGTTGTACAGAGAATTTATCGTTATATTGAGTTGAACACAAACCTAATTTTAACCGAATATATCTCGGTGTTCTCCGCTGGTATTTATTTTTCTAGAGGACTTTTTTTAACCTGTGAAAATGATGTATTGTGCGTGAAAGTGATGTACGTGTTTCTTTTTCTTTTTCTTTTCTTTTTTTTTTAACTAACTTCAGTATCACTTTAGGTTGTTTTTATTTTAAACTAATGGTCTAGCTAGGGATTTTAAGTCTTCACTGCCGATAAAAAGTCGCATTACATAGAAAATATTATATTAATCTCTAAAATATTTCCAATTAAAACCCGTTCATTTCACTTTAAATAGATTCAATATACTTTTTCATTATTTTTTCAGATGCCCAATAGAAAAAAATGGAATTCAGATAATGGTAACATTTTTAAATATTTTGTGTGGTACATCTGGTAATAATGTGGTACTTTTTTTATTTCAATGAAAATATACACATTACTTGGAACTTTATATATAAATTTTTAAACTTCAACAATTTTGGAATAACTTGTTCTGAAACTTTTAAATACATTTCTATAAATAAACGAGTAATTTTCGTGTCACCTTTAATGATGTTAATGTATATATATATTTATGAAATTTCTATCTATTTTTAAGCTAAAATTTTAATATAAATTGCAGAAAAATAGCTCTTGATATTCATACACAGTTTGTCACGTATAACATGAATAGCCAGAAAATTATGGCCAGTATGCCGACATCAAGGGCATACTGGCCGTCAATACAGCTTCATTGTTTTTTTCCATGGAATCTATTTGTCCTTCGTACATAAACAAAGATGTTCCAAATATTCAAGCAGAATTTCTCCAATTTCTGCAAGTTTCTAGGAGGTGGATCGCGAAAGCTGATCCTTGATATTCCAAGTGTGTCAAATAGTACAGAAACCCAATAAACTAAAAATCTGTAATATTAAAATGAATTTATTTCCCCTATTATATCTTTTTTTTTATCCTTATGGCATAGGGCATTATTGTGTTGAAATAATCCAGCCCCTCTGAAAATACATACACCATGAATGGATGTAACAGTCAGTCCTAATACTGACACAGACACGAGCTTTCGTAAAACCCTTTAGAACATTTCCAATCATCATACTATCGACGTAAAGACAGTAAAATATTATTGGCAGAGAAGATTTTTAGCAAAAACAGACTTGGCAAGCTTGCCATTATCACCATGCTGATGTCTTTTTACGTGTAAGCGTATTCGTTCAAGTCTGGATAAAAGCGTATAGTCGGAGTATGCTACTTGTGCATGTGTCGTTAGTATGATGAATAAAGTTACTCGATTCCTCTATAAGAACCACTAGACAACCAGCTGTATATCGATATATCTGTCAAAGCCTGATGGAGTTACAATTTTTCTGTATTTTCTCTGCTGTACATGTAGCGTCCAATGGTTGTCTGAAATATGTCTTATTCATAACTGGGTTTCGATGAGAAGCAAACGAAGTGATTTATCATACAAAAAAATTGTTTACTGTTACATGCTTCAATCACGACGTTTACTTACCCACTGCTGGCATAAAACAGATGGCGTTCAGTCAAAAAAACACTCTTGAGGATAATTTGCTCCGGTGTCACATATCTATAACAAAGTACGATAAATTTTGGGCTCAAAAACAAAAGTTCTTTGTCGTGTATTATAATTAGCAATCATATAAGCCACATATTTTCTCTTATTTTGATTTATAAAATTCCCCTACGCCCATATTTAGTGATAAGGTGTGGACGAAAAATGCTTTCGTGTCAACCAGAAGTTTAAACTTCCTTTAAAAAAAAAGGTATTAATGATTTCAGATCAGGAACATTAAACATGCTTTACATTTCAGGGTTCCTACAGGTCAGAGAATTTATAGACCAGAAAATTCCTAGAAACCAGTATATTCTTAGATAAAAACTGAAATTAAATAAGGCTAAGTTTTGAACGATTAATTTAAAATAATTTTTCCATAAGAAATTACTGGTAAATACCTGCAGGGTTCCCTGAAATATAGGAACTCTGCATTTCCATATATATTGTTCCAAGCTTTCGAACAATAACCATATAGCCTTTATCAATATTAACAGTTTTCGTCATTACATACGTACGAAATCAATATAATAGCTCTGTATCCCAAGTACAGCTCCTAGAATACATAGTGTGCAAAACGGTTTTACCGATTTTGAATTCAAAAGTTTTGAATTCAAACCGGAAATTCTGAAACAAGAATTTTTACTTTAAGAAGTCACGAAATATCTGCCATTAAGTAACGAAAAGAACATTACAGGGAATTTCTGGTATGTTTGCGAAATTTTGGAATTAAAAAAAGCCAAATTGGTAATGCAACAATACAAACAAATGTAAACATAAAAGTGCTAAAAAATTGTAGCCGATAAACGGGCAACGATGCGATACAATAATAGGGCGATCGCAGCGACATCTGCTTTAAAAATAGATTTACCTTTAACAAAAGTAACCGTTTCACTATTGACAACATGAACATAATTTCTGTTAATTAAACCTTCTTGTAAGTGTATATTTCAGACGTAACTGATTTTGAAATTTGTTTTTTATCATATCAGGGAATTAATTTTTTTTTCACTCTTCTAGCAGTGATTCATCCTTTGGTATGCTAAATAAGAATAGTTTCTTGCTGTCCTGTATCGAGTACTGCAACCCAGGCACAAAAGAATGCGTATCACGTTTTTTGGCCATGATCAATATCATTCATATTTTTAAAGCTTATGAAAATCACTATTCAAGTCAAAAGAAATAGGGTATAATTTAACTATTTAAAATATTTACCACCAGCTGAAACGTTTTCTTAGTTCGATTCTTATACATTGTTTGCGTTGAAAAGAGCTAGCAGACAGTGGCGTAGCCAAAGAGGGGGTTCAAACGCTCTGGAAACCAGTAATATTATAAAGTTTTCTTCGCCTTCAATATCGCATAAAATTCTCCGATTAGATAAGGAAAAAATATTTTTATAAAATTAGTGGTATCCAAACCATCTGGACCTCCACCATGTCTACGCCACTGCTAGAAGATGTCGCTGCGATTGACCCGTTATCTTTTCAGCATCGTTCTACATTTATCGGATTAAATTTTTTAGTACTATTCTGTAGCCCTTTTCTACACTATGTATTCTAGGCCCTGTATCCCCAGTACCTCTTATATACATTACCTAATTTCCATGCGCCATAAAAGTGAGATTTGGGATGTTTGATCGACTTTTTATTAAAATGCTCCTATTTTGTATTTGACATACTGGCTCACAGTATCTTAGTTTTCTTTAAGTGTAAATAGCTTATTATGTATTGTATGACAAGTTCTGGAAAAACAGAGAGACAAGGGAAGAGCAACAGAACCTATATTTGTGGATCTTGAAAAAGCTTAAGACAGAGTACCGAGAAGTTTCCTTTGGAAAGTACTTAAAATAGCAAATATAAATGAAAAGCTGATCAATATCATTAAAGCAACTTATTACAGAAACAATCGTAGAGTTAAAGTTGGAAATAAGTTGTCTGACGCTTTGATCACAAGTAAAATCTTTCTGCAAGCTTATTGTGTATCACCAACTTTATTTAAAATATATATATTGATGCCTGCCTCAGAGAATGGGCGAGCTAATGTCATGTAATGGGTTTAAAACGGAATGATAGTAAATATTATGCTTATATCCATCATTTAATATTCGTGGATAATCAAGTCATCATAGCGGACAATGAAGAAGATGTCTTGACTATGAAGTACACGTCTCGAAAATTAAAGATACTTATGATGAATGGGGTTTAAAGATAATTATATGAGCAAATCCGAGCGCTTAACAAGAAGTCTAAAAGCTGATATTTTATTGGGTGATATAAATATAAAAAATGCTGAGGGATTCAAATAACTTGGATCTATCATTCATCAAGATGGATCATGCCAAAAAGGTTCAGCAAATAGAATTGGTGAAGGTAGAAAAGCAGTCGCAGTGTTGAATTCTGTTCTGTGGAGTAATAATATTCTCCCCAAAACTGAACGGATAATTTATAGTGCAATCGTGTAAAGCATTTTACTCTATGTTTCGGAGACATGGATCTTTAAATGTATCCCTAAAACGAAACACCTCTTTTCCGAAATGGACTCTGGCGAAGATCAGTAAGAACATCAAGACTGGAAAAAGTTGAAAATTCAAGAATATGTGAAATCATTCAAGTTAAACTGGATTTTGTACAGATGATCGAACATAATAAGCTTAGATGGTGTGCGCATGTTTGCTGAATGAAACAAGAGTGCCTTCCAAAAATCTTTGCAGAATGGAGCCCAAAAGGGAAACGAAGGAAGGGACAGACCAAGAAGGATTTGTAAAATTTTTACTGAAGAATCATTGAAGGCTAATAAGTTAAGTGATGCTATTGCCCCGGATATGTAAAAATGAAAAAGAATGCTCAAAACTACTTTTATGGGTCGAGGAAACTCTCTGTTTAGAGGAAATTTCTATGGATGAGATGATGATGTATCGCTTTACGACGTCATACTTCTGAAAAGGCTCTACAGGATTTTTTAAAGTCTATAAGTAAACTAGATTTCAGGGAGGTTTGACCCACTATATCATATAAATATATTTTCACAAAAAAATCTGCTTTATAAAACGTAACTAATATCTGTAGGACATACTTTATCTTCTGTTATTAAATAAAATTTATGGTTTGAAACACGTTTTCATAACCTATGAACTGAGTAAAATAAGGGAGCTTCAGTATGTTAATAACTCGCATTCAAAATTTTACAAATGAATGAAAATTCTCATAAAAAGAAAAGTCAAATTTTATTTTTAAAGCTGCTATTTTTGAACCACTGCTGATGATTGGATGTGGTAGCTTAAAGAGATCCTCAGAAGAAACTAAATAAGTTTAGTATTGCGGTTTTAATAAATTTAAATCTAGATATAAAAAAATAAAATATGATCATTTATAGTACATGAAAAATTGACCCGGGCCTCCATAGGTAGTGGGTCAAACATTTCACGGCTGCCATTTTTTTAAGAAATATTTCTTAAAAAATATTTATTGCCGTGTGCTACAAATATTTTTATATATTTGTAGCACATATATATAAAAATATATATGTGCTATGTTTATTTTTTTTGCCGTGTGCTAAATAAAAGCACAAGGCAATACATATATATCAAGCTCTAATTAACTATTTTACCTTTAAAATCATTAAGTAAATTTCAATTTTTCCAGCAAATATACCTTCATTAAAATTTACAACTAGCATACGTTACAACAAATGGGAAACTTACTTTTTTGGATGGGAGGGTGGTTTCAAAATTCCACTTTTATTTCTTTTATCAGTGAAAATGGATGAAAAACAACATTAACTTGTAAAAAAGGCTTGTACAGTGCTTCCATATTATGCTTTATGAGAAAACACTTTAAAAAAAATTAAAGGGTTCAAACCTCGCGTATGTTCATACCTGCTGCACATCCCAAGTTTTCCATACATTTGTCAAACGTCCTCCTTTGGATGCTAGAGTTGGTCATATTTTTTTGATAGATCAGTGTCCAGCAGTTGAAATCTTCAGGAAATATCTCTTTACAATTTGAAGTCCGGCCCTGTAATTAATCCATTTGGTTTCATGATCATGAGGCATGGATTTAAAATTCATATTTGATCTTACGTAAGAAAGTCGTTCAAGATTTTCCGAATTTTACTTCTAAAAAATGAATTTAGATTATTTACCGTTAGAATTTTTTTCTTGAAGGTACATCTTTCTATGACAAGGGACAAAAAATAGCCCTACTTTCTCGTTTGCTTCTTTTCATGTAACCTTTATTCCCTTCTTCATTTACTTATTATATGACTTGCTTATAAGAACACGTCACCCTGATAAAACCGAGGCTAACGAAAAAGGCAGGCTACCGCGGTGCATTCCACTTATCTTTTTTTTTCAGACCGCTAGAGTGACGTGTTGCTCTTTTCGTACACCTTCATTGGTGCATTCGAGTATCATGTGACTCCCGCGGTCTGTAAAAAAAGATACGCGTAAAGCACCGCGGTAGCCTTTCTTTTTCGTTAGCCTCGGATAAAACATACTCCAAATTTAAAATTTTGAAATGCGGGACTTCTATCTTATTCCATATTTAGATTTTATATTAGGCATTTACTTCTAAAAATAATTACCTAATCATTTCTAAGAAATATTTAGGAATTACGTAAGTATGGGTTTTGATTTTGTAAATATTATTTTTTTGTCAATGCACATATTTTTTGTGATAACTACATTCTTGCTTGAATTCTTTTTTTTTTTTTTTTTTTGGCATTAAGCATTTTAAAATTTATTTTATGAAAATATTTTTTAACAGTTTTTCGTTGAATAGGATTAGTAACACTCTATAAGAAATGTAGGAATAGAAATCAATTCATATCTTGGATGAAATTCATTCACTAAACAAGGAAATGATAAAAGTATGCAAAATATCCTATTCTCTTATTCCGTAATAAATTTCATTTAAATCATCATTTCCATAATGCTATGAAGATAAATACAGGGTGTTCAAAAATGAAGGAACTTTTTGTTTAATACAATGACAAATAAATGGTGACAGCTATTGAAGTTAATCTTGTTGGAAATTAATGTGAGAGTCAGGCATTTCTTTACTACGTTTCCTTGTTTTAGTTCCAAATATCACCGATAGGTGGAACTGCGCACGCGTAGTGTTAAATTGTTAGAACACTCACATTACCGTATAAAAATAGATTACAATTCACTTAGTTTTCACCCTTCATTCTGTTTAGCTGTTGAAACGACAAAACTATTGTTTGTGATTTGAAATTGGAAGCTCACTTTATTCTAACAGTGCTGCGCCATTTATAGGTGATATTCCTAATTAAAACAAGGAAGCTTAGTAAAGAAATTCCTGACTTCACATAAAAAAATTTTAAAAAATAACTGTAAACGTTTACTTGTTATTGAGTTTTAATTCATAGTGTTAAAAATTTTTCTGTGAAATTACAGAGAATCTACTGGTAATCTGTTATCTTAAGTCTTATGTAAAATTAAAGAGATTAGAAAAACAGTGATTTTGTTAAATAACAGAGAAAGTATTAGGTAAATTTACAGAGTCTACTGTAAATTTTTCTGTTAAAAAAGTCTTTATTTTTTTATAAAAATTGACAGAAAACGCCGATACTACTCCAGCTGTGGATGTTGTTAGAATTACTTGAATGAATTATAAAAGCGGTAACGCAGCATTTAATTTTTACAAGAAGCACTTCGACCACAGCCGTGATTCGAACCCGCGTCGTCTGGGTGGAATATAAGCATCATAAACAGTATACCATTTCAGTAGTTGCTGTTTTGTGCCAAGTATGTCTTTTATGATTTAGTCAGAACAAATTTATTGTACTTGCAAAATTTACCATCGCTTTTCAAAGATTTTGTTTAATGTGATGTTTAGTCATAAGTATAATGGGGATTTAAAAGAGGTTTAATTTTTCTAGTCTTTAAATAAATTTAATTAATATTTCATGCTGCGATTTTTCGGATTAATATACGTTTAACTTAAGGGTTGTTTATTGACGGCCAATTATCTACACTAGGGATATAGGCCCGGGGGGAGTGCCCTTCGTGGGGGTCTTTCTAAGGGAACCTAATCCGTATTTACGCATGGATAAATCCACTGCTCGAAGAAAAACACGAAAACTCCGAACGATTAGGCCGACGGGCGCGATTGGGATCGAACCCAGCACCTCCCGTCTACCAGCTTCGAGAGCACAACCTCTCAGCCACTGGTGGGGCTGTTTAACTTAAGGTATGTTTTCTTTTCATATCATATGAAAATACTTAGCGAACTACGCATTGTAAAAATTGTACTTTAAAATATTGTCTTTTTTTTTTTTTGTTTATTTTTTCAACTCGTGTAATATGTCATTTAGAATTCCTTTTAAAGCCTAGAATAACATGCATTTCAAAAATGTGAAACTTTTTTTTTTTTTTTTTTTTTTTTTTTTTTTTTTTGAAACATGTAAGAAATAATTTTGTGAGGTTATTATTTTTTTTTTTTTAATGAAAAAAAATTAATGTAATTCATTTTTTTTTATTTGCAACAAATTTAATAATGTTTTGGAGAATTTTTCGAAATTGTAACACAATATACATATTTTATATTTTTGTTTTCTCATAATGCGCGAATATTTTTTGGAAAGGAATTTTTTTAGTAATAAATAAAAGAAAAATAAATTTTAAAAATGTAAGTTATTTTTAAAATTTGACTGTTAATGTTTTCATATATTTAAATTTAGAAGATTAAACTTCATTAAAAAAAAATTCTTTTTTGTAATATTTATGTATTTAGAAGGTTGATATATTTTTTATAACGCATATATCATTAAAATTGTGCGATTCTTAACAATAATATATTATACATTTTTATAAATATTAACACAAACTATAAAATAAACTAAAATAATATTTGTAAATTATCTTACCTAAATTGTAAATCCAGACTGAAAAAAAAAAAAAAAATTCTTTAAATAACCACACTCTTTTACTATCTTTTGATAAAAGTGATAGCCGATAAAAATCCCCGCTAACTCCGCAGAGATGAATTTTCCCTTTCCAAAATATTCTAATTTTTAATAAAACAATTTTTATACAAAATTTTCTTCATTAATATTTCTACTAAATTTGTAAAATAATGTTAAAAGTTTGTATTTTGAATTACAGATTATAACAAATATAAAAATATATTTAAATAAAGACACGTAAATGCCTACAAGGGATCTGATATAGAAAAGGGAAATGTCTGTAAAATAATGACCGAGAAACTCGATCGAATGCATTTAACAGAGAACTAGTGTAAATTTACAGAGAGTTTCATTTTTGTTTTGTGTTTTTACAGACATTTTTAACAGTGATAGCACACCTTGTATTTGATAATATATAATTAAACTTAACACAATTATTTTAACTTTTAGTATAAAATGATATTATACATAGTAAATTGAAATAGCATTCATATTCGTTATTTTCCTTTAAAGTATTATATATATATATATATATATATATTTTAGAATATTTATTTTTATTCGTCTATAACTCATTGCAAGAAATGTTTATGTTTAAATTTTCTAATTTTAGTCGGACAAACTTTGAAGTTACAATAAATTCTCTTTAAAATATATATCTGTTCACTAATGTGACGGCACTTAAGTAATTCATTATGCTCTAAAATGATAGATGAAATTTAACAATAAAGAATCAAGGATAAAAAAATTTATTAAACTGAAACTCATTTTATAAAATAAAAGCAGTAATTTTAATATTGGATTAAAAAAATCCAATCACTGAAAAGCAAATATATAATGAGTAATGAAATATATGGCGTCGCAAAAAAGTTGAAAAGCTCGTTAATATCTTCACCCTTTAGAAATAAGTAGGCAATGTAATTTGTAAAAGTGTTCAAAATAAGGTAGGAAACAAATTTAAGTTAATGAAATAATACTCTCATTAATTACCAGAAATTTACACTTTTTAAAGTTTTATACGATCCTCATTGATAATATTGGTCAATTAGAACTTAATCTTTTTGGACCAACAATACCGTTACAAAAAACTGCGTACCTGTATCTGTAAAAAAAAGTACAACTTTTTCGTACCATTTGAAAGGCTATTTTATTAGTAAAAATAGGGACTATTCACAAATTCAGGATGCCATTCTTTAGATCAAAAATATTTTAACAAGTGTGAAAAAAATGCATCACAAACACGTCTAAATAAAACATTATACGGGCAGAGATCACGGAAAGAGACCAATGTAGGGGAAAGTGGGGTAATATTGTATAGTCAGGTGAAACCGGATATCTCAGTTTTGACTCGATTTGAGCAGCCCTCTAGCGAGTAATGATTGAAAGACTTAGTTTTGGAAAGAAAAACATGCGGCAATTACAGTATCTCCATACTAACATTTATGTAGCTTCTGTTTTGCAAAGTTTGTTTTATCGTTCTTTGTTTTAACATTTGCTATTTTCTCAATTTCTTAACTATGAACACATTTAAAGTGACTGAATTTTTTTTATATTATTGTGTGCAGCATGATTTTTCTAAAACTGTTAAAGAGGTGAACTTCTTTTCTGCAATTTCTCGAATTATAATGAAGATAATTATCATTTTGTCTTTATATAGTAAATCATTAGACTTATAATTGAAATATTGTTATTTCAGCTCCTTGGTTAAAGTTGTAAAATAAAATATTTTGTTCATTTTCAAAAAGAAAGTATAAACAGTTTTGAACTTCGGTTAAGACTTATATTACTAATGTGGTTTTACCCCAATGGGATAAGACTTGGTGATTTGACGTTTTCTAAAGAAGCACTTATTAAGAAAAGTGTAATAAACTAATTAGATATTTAAAATGATATTATGGTACAAGGATAAGTGCTGTAAGACTATGCACACAAAGTTATAACATTAAAATCTGTAGGAAAATATGGCTTCGAGAGGCAGTTAATAATAACGTATGAGATTTTATACTACTTTCCCCTACTTTTAAATCCCAGAAATGTAATTCAAGAAAAGAAATTCACAGCGCATTTTTAAAGAGTTTTCTCATCTCTAGTTCAAAACTTGAGCATTTTTCTGGCATAGCCGTAGTGTCGGGTGGGGGGTGGGGGTCACAAGTAAACTTCCACCACTTTTTCAGAATTGTAATGGCCGTTATATTTACAAACGTAGACTTTCTGTCTTAAATAACGAGACAAAATCTATTCGAAATATGTAATGGAAGTTTTGCCTGTGCCCCCCCCCCCTCCACCCACCTTGATGGCCTATGTCTTCTGATAATGAATCTGTAAATATTTTTACGTTCTTCATCACTAATATTTTTGCAAACATCGTTTATCGTTTGAGTAATGGGCAACTGCATAAGTATTATTGTCCGTGTTTTCTTATTATTTCATTATCTCACAGATTTATATTTCTGATTTGATACATGGTTCTTATTCACATTAATCAATTTTTAATTAAACATAACTCATTCGATTTTAAAACTTGCTCAATTTTAAAGAAACACATATGCATATTTTTGTAATGATTTTGTTGCAGCAAAAGAAAGAATTATTTAATTGATCAATTTTCTTAGAAGGATCGTATAAAAAATTTAAATAGTGTAACTTTTTGAAAATTAGTGGCAGAACTATTCCATTAATGTAATATTGTTTCCTTCTAAACACTTTTGCAAATTGCACTGCCTACAGGTAAAAATTTGAAGCAAGTTGGATTTGTGGATAACGTTTTGTGGATAACGTTGTAGTGGACTAGCGACTGTCATTGGGAACGTGATGTCACAGGTTAACATTTGTGTGCATGCAGAGACATCTACATGCTATTTTACTTTAATTTTTGATGAATGCGTGTGGCCTTCGGAATTTGTGGATTTTCTGCGTTTCGCAGCGGTTTTATGCAAATTTTGGCTTCCGTGGTCGATCAGCAATCGTATATAAGCAGGTAAGAAAGTGTGTAGCTTCCGATCTAGTCGTATCTCGCTCTGGTGGAAATCAAGGCCTGCGATTGCCAGCAAACAGTGCTTGTATTCCTGAAGTAAAGCCTGATCTAGAGTGATATAGAGTAAAGACAGCCGTGATAACACAGTTTTAGTATATTTGCTTGAATAAAGTTGCTTTGGCAGCCACGGGCTGAAACCATTTTAGGAATTTAGCTCTTCTTTAATAACTTTGTTAGAGTTTGTGTATTTCATTGAAGGATTTTCAACGAGTATTGAACTTAAGCTTGAAGTATCTCATCGCTCGTCTCTGCGTAAGTGAAAGCTTTAAGTATTTACTCTTTTCAAGTGATTTTGTTAGTGATAGAGAAGTGTATTTTTTTCATAGTGGGCTTATTTTAAGAGTAACTGTTAGTCTAGGACAAAGTGGGATTGAGACTCCGCCATTTACCCAACCCGTTTATCTTAAATAAACATTTGTTTTTACTTATATCTGATTATTTCCTGAGCTAAACCGAGTGCAGCATGAACCCGCACATTACAACCTGTATATGATGTAATAAATAATGAGTCTGATGGATTATCAGATTTTGAAGGGAAAAAAACAGTATATTTAATAATTCTAGATCTATTAACATTCTGTTATGTTTTCAACATGATTTTTTATTGTGTCGAACAGGCTATGAAAAATGAATCAAAACTGAGGAGGCTCATTTTATTTGACAGATGGATCCATAAGGATATTTTAAGCAGTTCAGTTTCTTCAGGATAATTTCAAATTGAATTGAATATTTGAATTTTTCGTTATAAATAACAATATTCAAAACAAGCAATGGCAGTGGCGCATTTTTTTAAATATTAATTAATTAAACATTCACTCGACTTTTATTATGTATGCATAAAATAGGTGATACATATGGTTTTTATAATACGCACGTACAATGTCAGTTTTTATAATACGTATGTACAATGTTAGTTTTTATAAATGCGCATGTATATGTTACGAATGAACACTTTTTATTTATACAGTAAGACTTACAGTGATATGCCACTTGCTTAAATCACCATCTCACATATAATGCAAAATTTATTAAAACCCTGCCAAAGAGATAAGGAAATGTGCTCTAAAATTTCAAATAAATCGCCACTCAAAAATATCAAAACCTGTTAAAAAGACACTTTCGACCTATGATTTTTTTCCTCTACAAACAATAGCTTGAAAATCATCGAAGAAATAAAAAATTGTGATAAGGATTTAAATGAGAATAACAAAAAACTTTGTGAAGAGAAAACAACAACGCTGAAATTCCAATAGTCTGTATCTGTTGCATTTAATTTCTTCTTAGAAAAAAAAATGCAAAGAAAAGAATTTCACAATATGCTAGTAAAATTAGACACTGAAAGTGAATAAAAGAAACCATGCAAAGAGAAATCAGACTTCTTTGACAGAAAATGTTAGGCGCATTTTTTGTTTTATTTGTCAGAATATTATGTATTGTAATTCATTTTAATAACCATTGAATTTTCTACTTAATAACAGCTGTGAAATAAACATTTTGTAGTGACGATATATAGCTGAATTTTCACCTTTTATTTTATTTTATTGTATTTTATCATGAGATATATTGTAAATAGAAAACTACCTTTATTATAAAGTAAACTGATTTGTGATTTGGCATCAATTTCATCTCATACGTAAGTATCAATATCATGCTCAATTAAAAAAAAAATGTAACCAATATTTCACTGCAATAGAAAAAAAATGATTCGCTAGTTTCATAACTTCGCTAAAGCGGGATTGTCCCAAGGGATGTCGGTTTAATGATATTTTACTGTAGATTTATTCTATGTTTTAATATAACGATTTCATTGAAGAAAAAAGAAGTTTCACAACATAGAAATATGTCTATGTGTACCAAACCAATGCGTAATTTTAAATCTCTCATTTTTGTTATCAATATCGAGTTAAAGTCCCATTCAAAGTATTACGTCTGAATGAATCCTAGCTCATTATTATGTTTGCTCTTTGACAGCGAAGTTGTGGAATCTATCCTGTTCTTGATTTCTTTTTCCCGCGTAAGGTAGATGAACAGTTTTATTTTCCTATAAAACATTGCCTAGTAACGCCATCTATGAATACTTGGAAGAAATGTAAAATATTTTTTTAGAATGATTCACTTTTAGTTTGAAAATTAAGCAGAATACGGTGGAAGTATTAGTTTTTGTCAGTCGAAAAAGTAGATCAGTGAATGGATTGTAGATTTTTTCATTTAATTACAGCAATACTCAGACGTTTATTTAAAAAAAATATTTTAGCATTTTATTATTATTCCTATTACAATTATAATTCGGAGTGGATAAAATTATCTCGAAATACTTGAATAGATTTATAAATGTGATTTTCTCAAAATCATCAAGAGTTCATACGATCAGTGAAAATACGTACAAAGTGTTTTATGAAACTTTAGAGGGGAGATTAAATTGTAAAATATTTTTAGATATGGGAGAAAAGAGTTATATAATTAAAACTGTTTTTAAATCAAAACAAATAATTTCAGCCGCATGCATAAAAGTTTCATTGTTATTAATAAATTTAGTTTATAAAACAATGCCAATTTTCATGTCAATAAATTTCCAACAGTTTCATTAAAAAGACTAGTGGAGCTAATGCGACATTTTTTACATTTCATACTATAAAAAGTGTAATTTATAAAATTCCCAGATTTACTTTTTTTGACAGATAATTAATTTAAACAGTTTTCTATTAATAGATAAAAAAATTTAGTTGTAGCTTAATTATTGAAAGTGATATAGCCTTAATTTGTGAAATGAAATTTTGTCCCAGAACTTTCCACGTGTCTAATATGATACATTAATTAAACATAAAGGTTTCCTAAATAAGCGAATTCAAGAGTTATATCAGCACTATTATAAATTCAATGAACAAAATCTTACTTTAAAAAATAAATTTTCTTTCTAATTTTGTAAAACTTACGAAGGGAAAATTGATTGAGTTCTTTATTATTTTGTCATGCTTTTATTGAAAATTAATTTTGTTAAATGATATTAATTATAACAGGTACAAAAAAATAAAGCACATTAAGATTTTTGCACACAAAATGTACCATTTAACGTAAATTTTAGATGAAATAACTTGACAACGTTTACATATAATAACTTTGTTGTCTCCCAATTCGATATGTTCCATTAGTCAGTATATCATTTTGAACTGCATTTAGGCTTTTTTGTAAATTAGATATTTATCACTAACACAAAACGTAGATTGTCAATGAATCGCATTGATTAAAAGCTTCATAATCACATGTAAGATTGCTAAAAACAAAGTTAGTACTTTATCAAAACAAGTACTTATTCAACATAAAAAAAATCCCTCACAGTTAGCATAGGAATATTTTGCTTCATACTTTGCAACCAGCTAATAAGAAAAATGTTCAAAACATGTGCTTATGTGATGCTTGTGCTACTATCTATTGAGAAAATCCTGAACATTTAATTGATTTATTTTCTAAGAAAATCTTTTAGTTCCATTAGCCCCCAGTCTTCCCTAAATATAAACTATGACGAAATATGCATCTCCATTATAAGAGTTTTTTTATTCAAATTGAAAGTGTTTTTGAAAAGAAAAAAAATGATTTGAGAACAACTCTACATTAAATAACTAAGCTCTAACTAGCTTTAACTAAACAGTTTTTCCGCTTATAAATCTTGTTATCCTATGAAATGATTATGCATTACTTAATTCATTTCTCAAAATGTGATTTTCACTATAAAAAAGCTAACGCCCAAGACCTATGTATTTATTTTTCAAACTGTGAAGTATTTTAAAAAAGGCAATCAATATTAAAATCTTTACCTAATCACAATAACATTTATTCTATTTTTAAATATATTTGAAATTTTAAAAAACTTTTTCGAAAACGTAATCATTGTGCTTTTTAGTAATTTTTATGCAGTTTTTGGGAAGTATATGAGTTAATATATAATAAATACTAATACTGTTTTTAGATTTTTCTGTAAGTTAATATTGTGTTTCACGATCAGCGAGGTTCGGTGAAGAGTCTCCTGAAGAGACCGACCAGAGATTGTCATCATCAGAAATCAACAACACTCATGACATCATATGAAAAGCAGTTCATATTGAAGAACCTTTTTCTCAAAAAGCGATTTCAATATATTCTTTAAATATTTTTTGCATTGTCTATCTAAACTATTCGCCAAGAAATAAAATAAAAAAGGCCATAATTAAGCAATTTCATAAACAAAACATTCTAGATTTTTTAAAAGTAATGTTTCTAAAAAAAAAACAATAGATTTACCAGAAAAAGAAACGATCGAAATATAGATAATTATAATACCATAAAAAAATACTGAAATCGCTTCAGCAGTTCCCAAGAAAAAAGGTACATTAATATCAGCTATTTTCTATAGGATTTCGATATTGTTGTTGCTCCCTTAAAAAACTTTCGGTAGGACTTTAAAAGTTGAATTACCTGTACACAGAGTTGCAAAGGCTAGAAAAAACCCGGTTTAAACCTGGGAATAAACCGAGTTTTTTGGGAATAATCCTGGTTTTTGGGGAATAAACCAGGTCTTTTGGGAATAAACCAGGTCTTTTGGGAATAAACCTGGGAATAAACCGGGTCTATTGAGAATAAACCCGGGAATAAATCGGATTTTTGCAACTCTACCTGTACATGCATATAGGTAGCATAAAATCATTCGTGGCTATCCCTCTTGAAACTCAAAGGATCGAACCTTTCAGCTTCAGCTTCGTTTCCTTACAAAGATCGCATACAGCAACCACTCTTTCCATATAACTGGATGTATCTGACAGCATTTTCAGATGGCGCTCCTTTGTTATCACTCGCGTGTAGATCGTCTTTTAATATTCTTTTGTAGTTTTCTTGGAAAATTCCTAATTCAATGTTTATCGCTTACAACCACTCTTGTGCCTGTAAGCAATAATAATAATGTTATAAAACATTTTTTTAAATTTTGTATGGCTATTATTAGTTTATAAACGTTGTTACATCTGTGCACGTAAGAAATTTTAAAAAAAACGATAAAGATCTTCGATTGAATACAGAGTTTGCATAATTACTAGGCAGTAGTCATATTTTTGGCTGTACTGCTGTAGGTAAGATCCTCCCAGGGAGGATTTTGGGAATGAAAGTAACCCGAATTATCGTGTAAGGAAATTTCGAAATGTCTGTTTTCAAATAGGATAATTTTTTTTAACTTGTCACACTCCACGCGGATTCAAATCCGCGAAATTCGGCTCCAAGCACCTAATATTTATGGCCAGCAATGAGCGCACACCACCAGTTCGAATAAACAGATGTTACTTAATATATGTATATATTAGGTTGTTGCAGATGAATTGTTGGCTTTCTGGATGAAGTAATTTTCATATTTATAAACACCGCCGGATGGTGCAAGTGCTATTAATCGTAAAGGTTAAATATATTTGCATTCGAGCAAGGAATCATTTGAATGCTAGCTGGTAGTGTTAACGTATAGACATAACATGGATGTAAGATACATATAGCTACTTTTTCTTTACATGGGAGTTCA
Organism: Maratus michaelseni; assembly: GCA_963931845.1. Classification (NCBI taxonomy): domain Eukaryota; kingdom Metazoa; phylum Arthropoda; class Arachnida; order Araneae; family Salticidae; genus Maratus; species Maratus michaelseni. Next base: position 217,598,373 of record OZ007586.1, on the reverse strand, counting down.
TTTGGCTCATAACATCGCAGCAGAGGCATCAAGGAACATAAATAAAGAGTTTGGAGATAACACAGTGAAAGAACGAATCGTACAGCAATGGCTCCAAACATTCTGATCCGGCGATATGAATCTGAAAATGAACCGTGTGGTTACGTAGTATCATTAATTGAAAACGATTAACTCCGAACACTGGTTGAATCTTACCCTCGCCAAACTGTAAAGGCAGAGCAATCGTGCATTATTCGACAGTTTCCCGTCACTTGCACGCATTTGGTAAAGTCAGAAAATTTCGATAAGAAGCTTCCTCATGAGCTCACTGAACAAAACCCTTATAGGGGACTGGAAGTTTGCAATTTTCTTCTCTCCTATAACAGAAACACTCCGTTTCTTAACAGATAAGTGACATGTGATTAAAAGTGGATCTTGTACGATAATCAAAACCGATCTGAACAATGTCTAGATGACGATATGCCCTCGAAGCACATGCCGAAACCAATCCTCATCCGAATAAGATAATGGTAATTATTTGGTGGTGCATATGTGGCGCTATCCCCATTTCGATTTTTAAAAAGGGTATAACTATTAACGTACAGAATGCTGCTTCCAGATTGATACAATGCATCAAAAATTGTGAGTTATGCGGCCTACGTAGGTCCATAGAAATACAGTTTTACTGCTTCGTGACAACACAAGATCACGCGTTTCAAGAACAACTTCCAAAAATTACACAGCTTGCACTATGAGACTTTTTCTCATCCACCATATTTCCTAGACATTTCGCCAACTGGTTATCACTTTTTTAAACATTTAGGCCATATTTTGGCATGGACATAGTTCATCAACGAAGCAACTGTCAAAAGAATTTTTGAGAGGTTTTCTTTGGCTCAGAAAGCCGAACTTCTATATAATTGGCAAAAATGCTTTGGTATCTCGAAAGGAAATATAGTAAATTTATTGGTGATATTTTGATTAATTAAAATCAATTTCCATGGAGTTATAGTTGTTGTAAGTTTATCTACCAAATCCAATATTTCATCTGCAACAATCTAATGTATATATGTGTGCGTATACAGTGAAATCTCGGCTAAAGAGTGTCTTTGCTAACGAATGTTTCGGATAACGAAAGAATTTTTCGATGGCTTTCTCACTCGGCCATCGTGTGTTTATTCGAAGTACGTGCTAACATAACGCATCCATGCTGTCCTTTAATTGGATGGGAAATCACATTTTGGTTAACGAAGATATCGGCTAACTAATGGGATTCCGAAATGAATTATGTTCATTAGCCGAGGTATCATCGTATATTTATTTATTTATTTATTTATTTATTTATTTATAATTAAAATGAAATCACACCGGCAAGGATCCTCAGAGAGTACAAAATACAGGGTCATTCATAATTCCCTCCGGGGTTTCGAAACGTTATAGTAAAAAAACGAAGACGAATATGAAAAAAAGAAACATATGAAATTATTCCGAAACTATTCAAGTTTTACTTACATACATTACAGGTGTTCTATGTGTGAACCCTTGGTCACACGGCATACATCCATGCGATAGTCCAGTTCCTGCCATACTCCGTTTCTTTAAATTTCCGGTACCACACATGAATTGTTTTGTCAGTTGGTCCCTGTTTTCGATATTTATTACGAAAGGCCCGTTGAACTGACACCACTGATTCAGATTTAAAGAAACGGAGTATGGCAGGAACTGGACTATCGCATGGATGTATGCCGTGTGACCAAGGGTTCACACATAGAACACCTGTAATGTATGTAAGTAAAACTTGAATAGTTTCGGAATAATTTCATATGTTTCTTTTTTTCATATTCGTCTTCGTTTTTTTACTATAACGTTTCGAAACCCCGGAGGGAATTATGAATGACCCTGTACAGATCTTATAAAGACGAACTGGACTTCACAGGCACATCGTTCCTCGTGTCCCTCAAAGACATCGCCAAATTCGAGAAGCTGAACGACATCTCAGTGAACGCCTACCGGCACGATAAGAGCTAAGTCTATCCGCTGAATAACTCAAAATTTAAGCGAGACTGACACGTGAGCCTGCTCTTCGTCGAAGACGTTCATTACTGTTGGATCAAAGATCTCTCCAGGCTTGTGAGATACCAAATCACAAAGGATGGTCATAGGATCTACATCTGCGAGAGAAGCTTGGCCCACTCCTATAAAAATGTTAAGTTAGAGGAACAGAAGCAGTATCGTTACGATGCGGCGAAGATCAAGATGACAGATCTTTTGCTATTCGAGTTATCCGGCCTATTCTGAGACAAAAGGGGAGTGTCAAGAATGCGGGAGTGATTTAGAAGAAGAAGATTGGCAGGATCCGACTGTCACATTTAAGAACTACAGCCGTTCGATTAGAGTCCCGTTCGTGATCTACGCCTACTTTGACTCTTTGACTCGAAAGGTTCACACCTGTGAGTTTGATCAGTCCGAGTCCTACAAGAAAAATATCAGACACACAATCCCATGAGCTTCTTCTACTATGGTAAATACCAACACGAGGACTTCAATCCACCAGTCGTGTACCGAAAACTGAAAGCTCCCGAAAAATTAATCCCGAGGGCTAAGAGCATTTCTAAGATACGGACATGTGCCATATCTTCGGTTTTAATATAACTAGGGCATCCAACCCGGGCTTCCCGGGATAGAGAATATATGTGAAAACCATTTTTTTAATTGAAAACTCTAATAGATTTTTTACATTTAAAAATTTATTTTAGAATGCCACCTAACAACACCAAAGAGCATTTTTATACGAAATATGTCAATTATATATTCAAATACAATTTTGAAATTTAGTAAAAGCGGTCATTTCGTATTGCCCTCCAGCCAGAAGTTAATAGCCGAAGAAATCACTAAAAATTTCATTATCTACAGCAGTTTATTTTATTCTAATAATTTTAACAGTTTTAAGCGCTTATTTCAATTACATGTATGTTAAATCTGTGTTTTATTTATACTATTCTATTTATTCCTTAATGAAGTTTTAATTTCGTTATTGAATATTAGCTGGAAACAAATGCTGCACTTTTTATATTGTTTAAAGTGCAAACGGGTTAATATTTTGTGATCGTCTGCAAGCAATAGAGATAATTTTTTTTTTTAAATCATGCTTGAAATTTAATTTAAATGCCATACTACTTTAGTCGATTAAGATACAGATTTCAAACGAATTGCATTTTAAAGTAGATTTTTTTTCCTACATAACGGTGTAAAAATTAAAAATGTGCGATGTTTAGAAATTAAAAAAATTGCAGTAGCAAAAATCGCAAAACCGAAATTACATCGTTAACTGTTGCCATTCACAAAATGACGTCAGCGTTACGCACGGACACGTTTGTCCTTTATAATATAGAAAGAAAACTTAGGTGAAATCAAGATGAGAAACCATAACCATCTCACTGGATAGTACAGAGGTCCTGCTCATTAGAACTGCAATCTAAATTACCATTCTTTATTCTGGTCTTCAACCACAACCTGTCAAAAGTTAAAGAAATACGAAAATTACATTGACGGCTTCCCCAAAATGGAAGTGAAGTATATATCCTTTGCGCAGAAAGTGGGTGTGGTCTGAGGATGAGGTTTGCAGACACGTTCCTGTTCATGGCTTCAGGTTCGGACGTCTTGAGAAGAATTTAGAGAAATACCAGTTTCAGACCGCCAAATTCTTTCACACATTCGAACTACTTATCAGGAAGGGGTGTATCTCTACAATTGCATGGATTCGTGGAAAAAATGCGAGAAGCCTCGACTACCACCCAAAGATACCTTTCACAGCGAGAACGCAGAGGGGAAGACATCAAGGACTCCGACTACGAGCATGCACAGAGAGAATCTGGAAGACGTTCGACATCCAGAAAATGGGGCAGTATTCGGATCCCTACGTGAAGTTGGACGTTCTGATATTTGTAGGCGTCTTACAGAATTTCAGAGACATTTGCATGCAGACTTACGTATTAGACCTGGCATGGTATTTCACGGCACCCGCACTAACGTGGGCGCCATGCTGAAAAATACTACGATTCGGCTCAGCTGCTGAGAGACCATGAAATGATTTTGTTGCTGAAGAAAGGGATTAGAGAGGGCATTTCCCAGTGTTGTCGAAGATATACGCAAGCGAACAAGTACACGAAGAGATACGATCGCAACCTGGAGTCGAACTACCTGGTGTGTCTGGAACTCAACAATTTCTACGGCTGGGCGATCAGTCAGCAGCTACCGTCCGGCGGCCTCCGTTTGTTTGGAAATCAGCTTGATGTGGACACTATTCCAAACGACACGAGTAAGGAGTACATCCTGGAGGTGTATCTGGAACATCCGAGGGAGCTACACGACAAACACTCGGACTCACTTCTCGCTCCCTAAAACCAAGTCCCACCAGAATCTGAGTAAACCAAGTTATTGATCACCCTATAAGACAAAAGGAGGTGCGTTCTCTGCTATCGAATTCTCAAGCAGTATCTGAAAAGGGGTCTCTAGAAGATCCTCCGAGTGTTGAAACTCCACCAATAGCTGCAGTTGAAGACACACAGTGACCTGAACACGGAGAAGCGGAAACGTGCGAACAATGCTTTCCAGAAGACCGTCTAGAAGCTGATGAACAACGCAGCGTTCGAGAAGACGATAGAAAAAATCCGGAATTAAGTCAATGTGAGAGTTTGTTCTGATGCGAAGGAAGTCTTGATGTTAGTGACGAAACCTAATTTCAAGAACTGTTCTGGAAATTCTGGTGGCGGTGCAGATGTAGAAGACCAGGGTCCTCTTTAACAAACCCATCTAACTCGACATGAGTATTTTGGACTTAAGAAGACGCTCATGTACGACTTCCACTACGACGTGATGGTACCTCGATACAGCGAGGGGGCTCAAGCAGATTCACTTGGACATGGACAACTAGATCTATGACATATGAAACCCAGGCTTTTACGAAGACATGAAGGGGATGATCAAGCATTTCGACATTTTTGAGTATCTTGAGGAGTTTCTCAAAGACCATCTGCCCAGCGTGAAGAAGGTCCTGAGTACGATGAAGGACGAAAACTGTGGAAAAGTTCTGTTAGAGTTCGCGGGATTGAGATCGAAGATGTACGCCGCACAGTGCATTGATCATTAAGAAAATGCGAACATAGGATAAAAAATAAATCATTAAATAACTAATATTTTGCAATGAAATATTTTAAAACAATGTCTACAAAATATGAATATATGTTTATTTTTCTAATTATGCAACACTATATCATATATGTATAATTTGGAAAATACATCTTTCAACAATGGAACTTTTATGTGAATTTGAGTGACATTTAAATGTGCTCGGAAATGGCACCCAGGTAAACTATACTAATAACCAATTTAAAATATCATTATTAATGTCCTAAAACACAGATTAAATCATTGCTGACTACATTTTGTTTGACTTTTACGCATGTTTTCACATTATAAATCACACGTATAGAATTAGGGCATCATAAAATTCAAAATTGTAAAACTGAAATTGTTTAAAGTTGTTTGTAATTTCAAACACATATTGGTGCTCCTAAAAACATATACTTTACTAACATGTAAAGGATTTTTTGCACAAACCTGCGCGTTTTCGAAATGAATGGACTTTAAATCCTTTTAGCGGCTGTCACGTATTTTACTGTTTTCAGAAAATACGTTAAATTAACTGTAGACAAAAATATTTTTAAAGAAGATTATGTTTAATATGTTTATAGTATGAAGAGACATGAACAGACATTTTTGCATTAAATTGCGAAATGAAATTTAATATATCTTGGGTTTTATAAGAGTTTATATGAAAATGCAGAAAACCCCACAGACACGCCAAGGAAAATAAATTAAATAGGTGCTATGATATGTCAGTCATAAAGTTTTATTATTTAAAGTAAAAGTTCCAATACTTCTAGAAACTTTCTGTTTCTTTGCATGTTTGTTATTTTCTGTCTAGAAATGTAAATCTAGGGTTATTAAGTCAGTAACGTGTCAGAAGTTATTAACAACTGATGCAATAAGTCTTCGTTGAACGCTCTCTTCGACTTGTTTTTCTCATATATAAGACTCACGGTACTATCGAAACTCTTTATTTTGAGCTTTGCTAGCTCCTTCTGACAACTAAACAATTGAAAAAGCAAAATTTGTAATACACCTTTTCCATGAATCAGTAATTTATGTACTGGCAAAAAATACCACTCATATTTTGAGACACATTGTTTAGCTGTTTACAGTGCGAAATGTCAATTATTACTGCATTAATTGCTTCTTTACAGCAGATTACTTCCATTATAATTTTAAAATGTTTAATAAGTTATTTTTCAATCCAGAGATCTCAGCTGTCTTTTCAAACTCAGCAAAACATCTTCGCAATGCTTCCATCTTGTATCAAGCCACATTCCTGTTTAATGACATCAGTTAGAAAACCTAATAATTTTATTAATTATCTTTGTATTTTTCTCCTTGACTCTTTTTTGGTTCTCAGTTCTAGCACTTCATGCTTTAAATGATAAATTGTAAGAAATATGAAGCAAATACTACATAGACTGGTATTCTAAAATGGAGGCTGGAGATATCGAAGCTGTATGAGGATGCGTTTACATTTCTTTTAACAATTTCATCATTTTTCTTCATTTACGAAGGTTTGTACCACAAATAGAACATGATGAACATGATAATGTATTTAAAATTACAATACTAACTTTTCCATCAATCACGGTGAAATACATCTCCTGATCAACGTTCATAATTTTATGTGCTCTTGCCTCTAATTTTTGTATTTCTTCTTCCATTCGCTGATGCCTTCTTTTTTTATATCTCAGTATTCTCACTGACAAATTTAAATCTAACATGTTGATAATATTTAATAGAGGATGGAGTTCAGTGCCACATAATAATCTAATAGGAACAAAACGAGTCATAAAAATTGAACTATCTGGTTGTAATATGAATTCCTCACCAATTTTTTGTTTATATATGCCTTGGCTTGAAGCACCAACAAAACTCCATTTGCATATTAATTTAAAGTGTGTTTAGGAATCGAATTGTACTTTAAATGCATCTAAAATTGACTGCAAATTGGTTTGAACTAAACTATCTGTAATAGATATTTCATATTTTGGAATGTAACATTCTATTTTAGCTTGTTGAATATGACAGTACGACTGCCACTGGTTGACCTTCGTCCATTCCACTTTACCTTAAAGTAATATATTGTTCTTTAGAAAGATCGAGGCATAGCATCATTGCTAAACAGTTTTCTTTTGAAAATAAATTAGTTTCAATGTTTTTCTCACAAAAATGTCTGATTTGTGAGACTTCATTAGAATTATTGATAAGGTAATCAATCACTTTACAGAAATCCTTAAAACCATCAGATGCTAATTTTTCTCTTTCTATGCAACAGAGCTTCTCTGGAAGTAACCTCTCAGAAACTTTGAATTAGTCTTCTTTTATACATTTTGGTTACTTATGGAAAAGATTTTTGTGGTAACGATTTTTACGAATTTTCAACCGTAAACGGTTTAGACCCGTTATCAACTTTAAAAGAAAACACTAAAGCCAAGAATCGTTTTTCTTATTTGAGCTATCTAATATTCGTTCACATTTCTGCCAACGATCTTTTGCATTTACACAAAACATACGTAAACGCTCTATTAAATTTTGTTTATCAATTGCTCAGGTCATGACTCCACACTGTTCAATTATAAAACTAAGCAGTGATTTGTCATAACTAAAAATGTATCTAATTTTTTTTAAACAGAAACAAGATCTTTCTTTTTCATCATATTTCAATAGAATATTAAAAAAACACAAAAGGAAATAGTCTTGTTTAAAAAAAAAAATCTACTAAAATTAATTAACACAAGATGAGTTTAAAGAACTGAAATCCTACTACAATAAATATGGATGGAAATAATTGTTTTCCTTGCTGTTTTGCAGAAAGATTTTAATGCAATATGCAAACATAAAAAATTTACCAATTAAAAATAAATGAATATTGAATATCAACAAAAAGTGTTTGGATATGAGTAAAAACTAGATAGATAATCCTAATTTTTTTTTATTTCGCATTTCATATTCGGAATGTATTTATGGTCTGCAAAGCGTTTTTATTATTTTATGCAAATTTATTTGAGTTATCCAGCTTTTCTCTAAATGTCTGCTTACAGCAGAAAAGTGTTAATTTTTTTCTAATAAACCACGCAGATACTGTCAGTATCATTTGTTATACTCAGTTAAACCTAATGATGATGTGAGCACGAGGTCGTGTGGACACTACGAAGCAGAAATACTATAAGATAAAGATGCTGACGATCCGCGACTACACATAACCACAGAGTAGAGAAACCACAATCAACTTCCTTGACTACTCTAGCACCCCTTCCGTCTTTTGGTCACGGGTTCGTCCGGATGCAACAAGACCAACTTGAGGTTCAACTTTATCTGTGAAACTTTCTGAATTTCAACAGGCTGTACGTATGTGCCAAAGTTATCTGCGATCCCAAATACTCTAAATTACGGGAGACCTACACGTCGTTTGAGGGAATACAGATTCAGGTTCAGGTTCAGCTGAGCGGGGTGGCCTACTGATTTGCTAAAGTTCTACAAGCCCCGCTCAGCGGGGATACCCACTATCCAAGGACCCTAACCAAGAGGAAGGGCCCGGCCAAACCCCCGAAGAAAGCCGGCCAATCTTTAAAATATTTCTACAAATATAAACAAATAAACAAATACAAAGCAGAAAAAATAAATATCAAATTAGTTACAATATAGGTCTAAATTAAAGTACGGAGAGTCACCAAAGTCACTAAGCTTCTATAAGAACAGCATCTGCTGCAGAAATAACACATCAGGCACTGTAAATGGTTGAGTAAGAAAGAGAAGGGGGAAACTCTGGAGCTGTTCCGCATGCTCAAGAAGGAAGCCGTGTTTTGTTCCACACTAGACGTAACCGTGGATAACATGGGCCCATTCATAAAAAATCTGGTGGTGTCCGACGACTGCGTTACCAAAAAGAAGCAGTGATTTTTTTTCATCCGAGGGAGGAAGAAGAACGCTTCCATCATCTACATCACCTAGTCGTATTATTCGATACCTACAAATATAAGGAAGAACTGCTCACAACTTCTTCATACTCGATTTGGTGAATCTATCCATGAGATACAGAAAGAACTTTGAGCCTGTAAATAAATGAGATGTAAAACAAACTTGAAAATGATTTTATGTGTACCGAAAAAGCTACAAAAGATGTACGTTTGTCGCTTTCAATCGAGAATTTCCTGTTCAGAACTTAGAGCCTTACCACCTTAGCTATGCTTTTGCTAATGTCCTTGAGCAGCGTCGAGATCGTCGACAAGTTTATGCAAGTTTCGGAATGGATGGAAGAGTAAAAGAATACGTATAAGTTTTTTGCTCTTGAATTCTCTACGTGCGAAGGAGAAGGAGGCACTTGTCAATGAGCAAGAGTTCGTGATGGACCTTAAATACCTCTTTATGGAGAAATACCTGAGAAAGAAAAGCCTGAATGGCTACGAAAAACATAGTCTATAATAATAATAGCATGCATAAAGAAAGAGAGCTCTCAACAAGATCATTAATTCATTACCGGTGAAAATGCATCTATCAGGTCACCAGTTCATGGATCCACGGATACAGTTCCTCTGATGAAAAACTCGACTCAACCCCAATTTGACGTAGCAGGGCTTGGACAAGCCGTGATAACGAAACGTGAATCAACGAACGTGAATCAACGAAACCGCTTACAAGAACGACGTGTATTATCCTCAGAAACACTAAAACTCGGAACGAGGTGTGTGACAAAGAGATACTGTGAGACTTAAACGACATTCCCAATCAAAAGTTTGGAGACATGATCGATCAAGTTATCATCAAATCCATCATATGGACAAAACAAAAGTTCGACATGGGATTCAGACCCGTTTATTATCTCAAGGGCAAGATAAAGAGGCCACGCAAAAAAAACGAGAGAGCGGAAGGCCGATGTTGAAAGAAGACTTCGAAGCATGGTATTCCAATAAGAGTACTTTTTAAAGTTATAGACTAGCTTTCCCTTTTTAGGGAAAGTGGGTTGAAATGTGCTTATTACGATCCCATCCAAGGTTATTGTAGAATTAGCCAGCTGCAGAGAAAAACAGGGTTATGCAGAAAGGACGTAGCAGCTTTCCTGCAACGACACGACGGGTACACCAAACAGACAGATGTCAAACACAGATATTTAACTATCACAACGATAACACGAATTACATTCTTCGATATCTTTAGCAAGTACGCCTGGTACGCTTAACAAGTATGTCGTACATGTAAAGCTGAAGACATGTGAGGATATCACAAAAGCCTTCGGCCGGATATTGAAGAAGATCAAACCATACGGACAAATGGGCAGAGTTCATCAAATAAGCAGATGCAACAGCTCTTCAAAGAACTTTACATCCGCTGGTTTACGACCGAGAGCATGGAGATCCAGTCCTCCGTCATTGAACGATTCAACAAGACTCAAAAACGTGCATGTGGAAGTACTTTACGGCGAACGATACCCGAAAGGGAATTGATGTATTGGATCAGCTTCTGCAGAACTACAATCACTCCTACCACCGATCGATCAAGATAATTTCCGTGGAGGCCAGCCGGAATGACAACAAGAGCGAAGTGTACAAGAACCTATACCGACCGAAAGACACACGTAAATCCAAATTTAAAATGGCTGACAACGTGCACATTTTTATCTACAAGCAACCGTTCCGGAAGCGATATCTGCCGACTTTCACCGATGAAATCTTTTGTCGTGAAGGGAGTGCTGGAAATGGACCCTGTCACCTTTAAGATTCAAGATCTCGTACTCTTTACCCATCTCCAGATCCCTAAATCTACATACAGCCTCGTTTACACTCTCGGTCTCTTGCAAAAACAAGTTCAACATCTTATTATATTATATACGGGGTAAAAAAATTTAACACGGAAATCCTACGTCTGTAACACCAGATTTCGAGGGGTTTCTTACCGCGTGATCTTGTAGCCCTTCGAGGAAACATCTCACCTCTCATGGCCCATATGGTAAAGTAATGACGTTTAACCCTTTACTGCGCTCCAAAATCGGTATATAAACACTACTAATATATGTGGACTCTAACAAAAGACGTTCATGATATTTGTTTTGGATGTTACAAATTGTAATAGTAATATTGTTGAATCAATGCAACTTGAAGTGTTTGTACTAAACATTAGAGTTATGGGGTGTTCGAGAGCTTTTATAGTTTTTGATTGCTGAACAATGCAAATTAATACGTTTATGAATGAATCGGCCAATTTAACCTATATATTCTATATTGCAAGAATTGAATTTAATACTGTATATTACATTGTAAGCTTTACAAACGTTAATGTGGGATTATTATTTACAATTTGTGACTGTTCTGTATGAGGGCATGTAAAACAACGGAAGCTGGGAATTTCCTAAATTGAAAATAATGGGGGTGAGGGAGAAGAAAATAGGTAGTGGGATGACGATACATGGACAACCCTATAATGTACCAGGCATTACGCTGTGATTTAACAGAGCTTAAATTGAGAATTGCAAATAATGTACTAAAACTACCATAATGAAAAATATACCAAATAAAAAAATGGAAGTGAATTTTATAATTAGATAATTTGGTCAAGTGAGAGATTAACTCGCGTTCAAAGGGCTCTGTACATTAAATTTATTAATTACTTTTTATTAATTAACAAACTCCTACTAGGGTGAAACCCCCAGTAACTGACACTTTAAGGATTCTTTCTTGTTCAAATCACTATTACAAAAATTGAAATCTATTTTATACTTATCTTTGCTTTTGAAAGAATAGTAGAGATATATTAAAAATATATTGTTGGCAAAATTTTGAAAAATTATACATTTTATTATTAAAAATTAATTTTATTCATAAATATGGTCAAAAACTCCAGTAACTGACACTATCCCTATTTTGAAACACGAATAACTGGCACAAAGTGAACTACTGTCTGACACTTTATTTGAAAAGATTAAAATGCTTAAAAAAACTTTTTTCTTTATTATAAAAACAAAATACATTAATATTTATTATAAAAAGTGGTATTTAGTAAGCTGTACTGCATTATTTGTAATACAGAGTAAATAGTAAGAGTATATAGCAGTAATATTTAGTACTGCATTATTAGTAATGCAGATATCCAGTAACTGACATTTATGAACCAGTAATTGACATCTTGTGTCAGATACTGGTAAAACAACTTAAATTTTAATGGTGTTTACTACAAGATAAATTTAATTTATTATTATGCATTTTTAAACAGTTCAAATAATAGATTTCAACTTTCTTTAATATAACCAATAAATAACACCCCTGTCAGAGACTGGTGAAATGAAATTCTAGAAACAATAACTGTCACCCCCATTAAGCTAAATTAAATAACTATAAACCCTAAACCATGGCCCTAATATATCATATGTATCTTTAAAATAATTTCTACAAGTATAACTTTAAGGCAAAAGTTTAGGATAACTGCATTACAAATAGATCAGAAAAACACTTTCTTAATTTTAGAAATAAGATTGTTGCTTCAAAATGGCACTTTTCGTATATTCAAAAGTTTCTTCCTCATTAAATATGTTATTGGCCCTCAAGTAATGAATAAACTTATTCCAAAATAAAAATAAGTGTCTCATTTATCACTATATTACATTACTTTGCAGAATTTTACAACAAAATGCTCATTTGAGTTAGATTTTTGCTCAAGTGTCAGTTACTGGTTAGGTGTCAATAACTGGGGGTTTCACCCTACCCCTGATTTTTTCATAATTTTAGTTTCAGTAGATTCGGAAATAGTGGGAGGGGGGGGGGGCATATGTTTGCTGTACACTTTAGACGATATCTCTGAAAATATAATACCAAAACTGAAACAAATATATTTTTGAGTTCGGTGTTACAAGATCTTTCGAATGATACCATACACGATACATAAAATTTCTTTTTTCAAATAACTTAATTAATATCTTGGCTAATTACCAACAATTTTTTTCGAAAATCATTATCAACTATCCTTGCATCATTTTGTGTCGATAGATATCTCGAGCGCCCGTCAACTCCCTCTCTGACCACCCGTAAAGTAAAGTTTGTGTAACATAAAAATGCGTTTTTCTTAAAACCTTTGTCACTTAAGAAAATCGCTATAGTTTTCCTGCAAGGTTTAAATAAACTCCTACTACCCCCTAATTTTTTCATATTTTTAGTTTCAGTAGTTTCGGAAATAGAGGGATGAGGGGAACATATTTTTGCAATGTATTTTCGACGATATCTCTGAAAATATTATACCTAAAATTAAAACAAATGTAATTTTGAGTTCTATATTACGAGATGTTTCACATGATACCCCACACAATATACAAAAAGAAAATTTCTTTTTTCAAGTAACTTAATTGGCCCTCCTAAATTTTTCCTAAGCATATTTGTGAATGACTAATAATCTGAAAATATGTGGGTCAATAGGCTTTATAAATTTCCCAAGTTTGAACTTTCCACTTCCCCCAGAAGTAAAACAACTCTGACCGACGGACAGACAGACATAGGAGTGATCTTATAATGGTTTTTTTTACTTTTTAAGTACGGATCCCTAAAAACAAATAATAGAGTAAGAAGATATATAGATAATAAATAATTGAAATAAAGATAACAAGATAATTTGAGAACTAGATTATGTAATTTGTGAAACCATATATATATTATATACAGAGTTCTGTTGAATAGTTAACGCATTCACAACAGTTACACATTTTGGCTTAACAAAAATAGCTGAGAACTTGCTATTTTACACTTTTATAAAATAAAATTGTAGTAGCGCATCTATTAGGTGCAACAAGATCAATCCGACAGTTTATTTTAGGAATTCAACATTAATTTTGATTGGAGATATGATTTGGTTTAGCCATAAAATGGATGAACGCAAATAAAAATGAAATAAAGTTGCAGATGAAAAAACTGAAAAGTCAATATGGAAAGAGAAAAGATTTTTTTTCTTTCAGAAGTCTGGCGAAAGTAAGTAATTAAAGTTCATTATCAAAAACATTTAGTCTAAAATATTTGCCAGTGCTTAGAATAAAATGAATTAAGTATGTTATAAGTAACACTTATAAAAGTAATGTGATTATATTGTTGTCATTTTATTAAGTTTGAGTTCTTAATTAATCGATATAATAAAAACACAAACTTTGTGAAAACAACAGAGATGGTATTATACAGAAAGCTAACAATTAGCCGAAAGAGTAAAGTAAAATTCTCCAACTTGTTATGTCAATATCACAGGTTATTATTAAAGGAAAGATTCGTATAACGTTTTGTACTTTGTACATGTCTGTAGACTGATAAGTTTCTACTTAATAAAAATTATATTTGAACTATCGCAATATCAAGCTATCAAAATAATGGAGATTTTTGGGTTGATAGTTTTAATATAACACCTTTCATTTAACTAAATATCTTATATATATCCCCATTTTCTTAAAATTACATAGGTGCCCAAAATTATTAAACAAAAAAAATTACTTACTAAACGTAAAAGTCTCATAAACGTACACTCTTTAAATCTGAAAACGTAATTAGTTTTTTGCAATGGTAATTGCACTGGTACATGTTCATTACACACTGCATGATACATCCACTGATAAAAAAAATTTAACAAGCTTTAAGTTTATATACCACAAGAAGGCCGTTTACGGTATGCAAATTAGACTTTACACGGTAAAAACATATCGTATTATATCTTCAGAAAGATCCAGCTAGAATCTGTACATTTAAGGTATAATTAAAAGATTTGTGTTCGAGCTTAAAATAAGGATAAGTAAAAAGTATCAGGATATTATTTATACATTTTAAAATATAGTATAAATGTAGATATTTACATAGATATTGAGAGATAAAGGTAGTTATTAATATCAGTTTTTCTTAATTAAATGTTATTGTAAATGCATTTAAAATATCATGGCATTTATAAACATTTTTTCTTTTTATTTATTTTTTTTAATTTTATAATTAAAATGTTTGATGAATCATTTTTATAATACTTCTCGTTATATTTTTTCCTAGAAGATGCTATATTTACAAGCTTACATTAGTAGAAAGTTAAGAGAGAAAATTATATAAAAACACGGGATTTATATGTTTTACCCCAATAAACTTTTATAAAAATACATAAAAATAAACTTAAATATTACACCAACAAATTTTAATGCATAAAAATTTGTTTAGAAAAATACGTTAAAGGTTTTTTAATCTTTTAAAAATAGGAATTGTATAATTTTAAATTCACCGTGAAAGAAATTAACGTATAAAAAATTGTTATATTAAATTACTATGTACGTGAAAATGTTCTGAGTAAGTTTTATATCAAAGATCATTTTATCATCCTCTAGTTGTTACATCAGCGTATTCTCTTAGCTTAGATTTAATAACAGGCAAAAAAGTGAAAAAAAGATATTTAAAAATCTAGTTGCAACAAAGTAAATATATTATAAGTTACAAATTGTTTTCGGCTCATTTCTAATCTAAGATATGAATATATTTTTAAAAGTATTGTATCAATTCACAAACGTTCATTGTTCTAAAATATTACTTTTCTAAACTTCCATGCAATTGATTTAAAAAAATTAAACAAAACAACAAAGCGTACCATATGCCATAAAGTTAGAAGAAGGCTTAAGTTAACAACTGAAAATCAAATTATAACAAAGGAAAAGTATATTAATGTCGGTTCTTTTTCTAATAAGATAATTTTCTAATTAGATGAATATACGTTTATTACATTGAAGGGTAGTGGTATATTACTTATACCACTTAATTCCCTAATGCCAGAATGTTTTAATAAAATTTTGCTTTTACAATGTAGGTGAAGAAAACAATTTATTTGGTTTCAAAGCAACTTCTTCACAAATTCTGGTGCTTTCATTCATTCCAACATGTTAACACAATTAATTTGCCTCTGAAAGGGTTAAAAGTAGTGATAACAAATCGAAAAAAATCCACAACCATACAAAATTATTTTCTTTTTATTTCCATGTAACTTACAAAAAAGGAATCAAAATGTCACATGCTACAAACTTAGCAATTAATTCACATAAATTGCCTTCCTTTGTTTCCTTTTTAGTCAAAATGCTGATTCTATTCATCAAAATTTACTTTTTCAGATTTCAAATATCTGATTAGAAGATAACTCGAAATATTTCCACAGCCGCCTTATTCGAAACTGAAAACAAAATTCGTGATGCTTCTTTGCACGTTTCGCTTCTTCTGGATTTCAAGAATACATATAAGTGGTAATTTGAGGGTGTGCGGTCTGTGCCTCTCTGCTGATCGTAATTTAATGACAATCATTACACGACGATTTAGAAACCTTTACAAGTGTTAAATAACTACTCAGGTAAAGACGAAACTGCTTTTTGCGAAAAGGTTAATCTAAGATCAATTGAGTGTCGCTTTGACGTCTGTATAAATACGCATAGCGATGAAAGCAGTTTATTTTAAGATAACGGAAAGGGTTATAAAACTCAAAAAAATGATTTGATTTTCAGTGAGATGTCGTTAATCCATCATTTGCAGCATATTGTTTGTTTATTTACATATAAAATTAAGTTTAATTTTGAAAATATATTTTCTCCATACCAAAAATAAAGATAGACATTTGTACATATAAGAAAATGCTGTAAATCAATGCAGAAAATTTTAAAAGATAGTTATTTAGGAGCCCCTTCTACACCAAGATTTGTAAAATATTTCTCTGAATATATTTATATTATTTTTCTAACATGACCAAATTCCCCTCGTCCATATGCTGTGGACATGCGCCTATTAAAATACCTGGTCTGCGGGGTAAAATACCTTTTACATTTATTAAAATAATTAATGAATAGACTAAGTTCGAAATACTAAATTATGAGCTACAACAAATAAATATATTGCTTTATTATGAAAAATACCAATGTAAATTTAAATTGATGTATATAGGCAAGACTGGAGATTTTTGATCCCCTTTTTCTAAAATGGTCGTAATTTGTGTTTGACATACAATAGCATCTCAGTTTGCTCCATGTACAAAACTTATTATGCATTCTATCTTTTTACAGCATCACAATTTTGAAAAAGCACTGAATGATCTTTTTTATATATTTCTCATAATTCTGTAAACTGGATGAAATCTCCAAACTTCAGGGAGATTTGACCCAGTGTAAGGAATATTTAACCTACTAAATTTAAAAAAAAAGATATATTTCCACCATAAATCTTATTTAATGAAATGTTACTCATTTTTGTACTATATTTATTTAGTTTATTTTCTATATTAACCCAGGAATGGAAGAATCACTTTTATCCCTTCAAAGGAAGAAATAATTAAAATGATTATTTCTTCCATTACAGGGCTAATAAAGAAAGTTTTGTCTGTGTGTATGTCTATCTGATTGTTTGTTGGCGATGGCTAGGGTCACGTAGAGGTCTGTACATTTGATTCCGGATAAACGAACACAGGTTCTATTGCACCTGAGGCTCTGATTTTAGACTTTTTTTAATTATACGTTTTGTTATTTCGTCTTGAATGAAAAAATTCGCGTATTTTTCCCGATTTTCCAAATTTACCGGCAATTTTGAGCCACTCATAAATGCAATCCAAATTCAATCTTTTTGCCCGATGCAGTAAATTTTGTCCTTTTTCAATAAAGTTTTCTGCATTCGTACAGTGATTTTTGGATTTTTCGCAATTTTTTATTTTTGCAATTTTTATTATGTATTCTACCTTTTTACAGCATCACAATTTTGAAAAAGCATTAAATGATCTTTTTTATATATTTCTCATAATTCTGTAAACTGGGTGAAATTTCCAAACTTCAGGGAGATTTGACCCAGTGTAAGGAATATTTGACCTACTAAATAAGAAAAAAAAAACACATTTCCACCATAAATCTTATTTAATGAAATGTAACTCATTTCTGTACTGTATTTATTTATTTCTTTTTCATATTAACCCAGGAATGGAAGAAACACTTTTATCCTTTCAATGGCAGAAATAATTAAAATGATTCATTCTTCCATTACAGGGCTAATAAAGAAAGTTTTGCCTGTGTGTATGTCTGTCTGATTGTTTGTTGGCGATGACAAGTGGCACGTAGAACTCTGTACATGTGGTTCCGGATAAACGAAGACAGATTCAACTGCACCTGAGGCTCAGATTTTAGATTTTTTTTAAATTATATTTTATGCTATTTTGTTAATTGTATTTTGAATGAAAAAAATTGCGGATTTACCCCGATTTTCCAAATTTACTGGCAGTTTTGAGCCCCTCATAAATGCAATCTCAATGCTTTTTTGTCTAAATTTTGTCAAAAATAAGAAGTATGTTTTTTCACCCAATTTCGGATTGATATCTTATTCATCCCATATTATATTTTATACGCTTGCATGGAATAGATCATCGGGAATTGATTTAGAAAAAAATCAAAATATATGAAATAATTTTTTTAACTAATTATTAAAGAAAATAATGACATCGATTTTCTCTCTGAAACGCAAAGAAGAAAGGAGGATAAAAAAGTTCCAGAGTGGGTTTGCTAAGCAACTCTGTTTGTCGCCCAAAACCGTTACCATCACGACGCAGCTGACATCGTGGTCAGGAACTCTTTCGTGTTCGGCGCGAGGAGCTTGTTTGAAAAAACATACTAGCGTAGTGAGATCGAGATATAGTCAAAGTAACACCGGAAAACGATAAGGTTATTTTACGCAGTGTTGAAATCAGGGTGTGGCCCGGAGGGTCATAACCTCGGAGCATCGAAATGTCCCTCCCGGAAGATGTGGGATTTTAAGTTTGTTAATGGTCTAGAATGCAATTCCTCCTCCTGTCAAACTCCATAGTGTCCCCAGTTCGGAGATGTAGAAATCCCTCCCGGAGAAAAATGTCTAAATTCAACACTGATTTTAAGATAATTAAGGTTCTTATCCCGGACCAGAGAAACGCCGGGCGGGTCCACTCGTAGCTCATACTATATAAAATTTTTAATTCGAAACGCTCGATTCGATCTGGTCACTAGGTAAAGATAATGATCATCAATATGTTAATATCTCGCATTCATAATTTTACAAATGAACGAATATTTTCATAACCAGAGAAATCAAATATCATTTTTAAAGTTACACTTTCTAAACCACTGCTAGTGGTAACTGAATGTGGTACCTTAAAAAGACACTCAGAAGAAATTAACATAATATCTATAGCACAACCTGTGCATATGTATATTACGCATAAAAAATATATTTTTAAGATTTATGTAGTTACATTTTGAATAATTTGTTCTTAATTTTAAACAGTTTAATTAATACTTCCGTTCATTTTTAATAGGTATTTTCGCATTCAGTTTCAATTGAAATATCGTGTTACAGTTCATATTAAAAAAGATATTTATTTAATTTTTGCAATTTGTTGCTGAAATAAGTTAATAATTTTTTTATAAATTTAAATCCAGTTATTAAAATGTATTCAATATCACTAGATAAAAAAAGGGAGATTTGTTCGGGATGAAACATCCCACAAATGCAGTGAATCCAACATTCCGCAACTGTCATTTTGAAAAAAGTGTAGAAATTATATAAATTAGCTGCATTAAGCTCGAATTAAATATCTTATATTTTAGATCATTAAGTAAAATACGCTTTAAAGCAGCCATATATTCACTATCTTTATTTACTGTTTGCAGAGGAGCAATGTTTTGTAAACTCACAAAAAAAGGAACTTTTAAACACAAAATCACCTTCTGAAAAATTATTAAGTTCGTGCTCAAATTCGAAATTTATAAAACTAACTCGCTCAAATCTTCAACTCAAACAGTTTGCTCTTGTACAACACTGCAGAGGAGGTTACAAATGACAAAAATAAAACTTTATTTAGTGGGCTGGGGGTGGGAGGGGGGGGGTTACAAAAATCTGCTTTACTTTTTTGAATTATCACCGCACATGGATGAAAATCAACATTAGTTAGTAGAAAAGGTTTATAATAAGCTTTCATCTTGTGCTTATCAGCAAAATAAAATAAAATAAAGGCAGTCGGTCAAACCTCCCGTATGAAGCCCGCTATATTTATTTATTTATTTATTTAAAAAGCAAAAAATAAGGAAGAAATCATGAAACAAATTTGAAAAGTATATTTGCATGAAAAGTATATTTTGTTTAATTTTATGAACTTACTATAAGAATATCAAAATCGCTTTAATAAATTTGGTATTGGAACAAGACTTAAAATACTCCGGTGTAATTGGAATATTGTAATTAATATAATTCCTTTCTGTCAATTAATCTGAATTTCTTAAATTACTTGAGTGATTTTTAATATTACATTCTCAGAGTTATTTTCTCTGTCAAATGTGACTTACCATTAAGAACATTAAAAAATACCTTTTTACAGTATTTTAGTTTAAGTTCTATTCCGTCTTTCTTATTTCGCGACAAATGAAATTACAAATTGCCCACAACAAAGAAGCTTGTTAAAGAGTTTTAAGAAAATATGTATAATTGTCTGTTCCACAAGTTTACAACACATATTTTCTCAAAATTCTACACTGGAGTTCTGCTAGTTTGTGAAAATTGGCGTTTAAAAGTAAAAAACGTGATTTTAACGACGAAAAACTATTTCAGGAAATTTTGGAAAAAAAGTTGGGTGTGTTTGAGTTGTAATTTTGACTTAAATTCATGGATTTTTTAAAACCAACTCAATTCATGCTCGCTATATGAGCTTAATTGTACGTATTTATGCTCATTTCAAAACGTTAATAAAACTCAACATCAACACTAAACTCACAGTGAAATCAGTGAGTTTGTTCTTGCACAAGACAGTAGAGGGGGTTACAAATGACAAAAAGAAAACTTGATTTTGGAGGGGGGATTATAAAAACCCGTTTTATTTTATTATTATTATTATTATCACTAGACATGGCTGAAAAACAATATTATCGAGTAGAAAGTTTATAGTATGCTTTCATCTTGTGATTATCAGCAAAAAAAAAAAAAAAAATAAATAAAATTAAAATTAAATAAAGGCAATGGGTCAAACCTCCGGTATAAAGCCCTTTATTTATTTGTTTATTTATTTGAATGGGTGTCTGGAAGAAAGGCATATGTTACAAATTTATAATTTTACAGAAATGAGGAAAAACCATTAATGTCAATTATTAGAGATGTCCTGAGCACATCTCAATTACCCTCTAGTTTTGTCTTCAAGATAAGCATTGACGATTAATAAAAAAAACTCGTTAGGTGGGTAAGGAAAGTAATAATGTTATTTTTAGTTTATTGTTTTATTTTTTAATTTAAAGTAAACAAACTTGTATATTATAAAATTGCAATTTTTAACACTGGGTAATTATCAATCATTCCACATAGGTCCTTTACCAAAAAAAAAAAAAAAAAAAAAAAAAAAAAAAAATTCTAAAATTTATAACATAGGCCCTTCTTCCAGACACCCATTTATTTATTTATTTATTTAAAAGCATTTTAAACACAAACTGTAAGGCAATGCAAAATATTGTTGTAAGGCCACTAAACAGATCATCGATTAATCGATTTAAGGAATTCTGTATTAAAAAAATATCCAGGTTGTCCCCTCTTATCGTTGTCGAATAGCTAAGTCCTGAACCGTTAGTTTTAGGTGCATAGTTCCAGTTGTAAAAATGCTTCAAGTGTTATTCTCCATCATTATTAAAAATCTATTTACGTCAAAATAATTGTTTTTGAAAAGTTATAAAATTTAAAAAAAAATTGTACGGCCTCTGAGATGCTTCGAGGTTTAGGCACCTCTAAAAAATTATTTCTGCAAGTATGCATGGTCCATTAAGTTTTTTTAAAAGAAATATATAAGCAATTTACTTCTTAATATTTTAAAGCAGATATATGATATAACGATAAAACATAATAACCAACATTGCCTAAAAAACAGTTTTCAGCTTATTAATAAAATACATGATATCAATCCGGTAAAATTCATAAAAACATTGTATTTTAATGATTTATTTAATAACATTGATATAAAAGACTTGCATAAAACAATGTGTATATTATTTAATGAATTTAAATCTCAATTAAAATTAAAAGATCATATTTCCGTAAATTTTTTAAAAACTTTATTAAACTTTACATTGCATAATAATTACATCATATACTGTCCGACCACGTATTGTGTGGAATATTATCAAGGGTAAAATAAGGACGATTCCAAATACAGACGCCTCGCAGGGAGAAATAAGAAATATAATTACTGGAGAAGCAAACTTCCACCAGTAACTTTTAATAGAATTATTCGGCAGATTTTAGCGCCTTAATCCTGCAGAATTTCTATCCAGAAAATTTCTATTCCGTTTAACTGGTGAGAGTTTACCCTTGAGGTAATCAAGCTTTAGTTGTCACCCCTAATAACTAGTCGATTCTTCCATTTCCGCCTTTAAACCGGATGTTCACCTTTCCATCTAATCGGTGGTACAACAGTATGACAATATTATTTATAAACAATGCCAGGGAATACCGCAGGGTGGGACCGCTTCTAGTATTCTCTCTGACCTTTACTTATATTATTATGAAAGAAATATTGGTCCGAACAATGATTATGTATTTTATCGCTATATTGATGACATTATCATTTTTTATTTCAATGATAAAAATTGCACATCACCACTCAATTTTTATCCTAATCAGCTTACATTAAGCGAAAATGATTTGATTAATAATAATATAAATTTTCTTGACTTAACCCTCTGAGCGTTTTGAAAAAGGGTAAAATTGTAATGCTGTTTTCTCTGCATTTTGTTTTAAATGCTTAAAAAATATGATTCTTTCAGCATTATAAATAAAACTTAATTACAAATATGAATGTAACCCTTGAGAGTATTAATCATTCTTCAATGTTTTGAAAATTAATTAAATCTATAGAATTATATTATCTTAAACATTGCATATATTGCAGTGAAACCTGGAGCTTAGTGAACGGAATATTACGTTCCACACGCTTAGAGGGTTAAAAATTAATATTAATGATAATTATAAATTAATATTTGATATTTATGATAAAATATTTGACTTTCCATTTAAAGTAAATATTTTTACCAATTTTGCTTCATGTTTACATAAATCAGTTTATAAAAATATAATTATCAATTACCTTCATCGTATAAAATATCTATGCTCAGATATAAATAAAAACAAAAATATTAGATTTATACGAAATCAAGCAAAACTTTATGGTTATCCTATTTTTTTGATAAATTCAATTATCAACTCTTTTAAATAACATTTATTACATCATATAAATATAAACATGTTATGTAATAATTTATTTTGTTTTAGTGTGCGATAAAATATAGCAAATGATTTAGCAATTAAAACATATAAGGACTATTATTAAGAGGGTTGAACATTGTTTGCACTTTATATAGTCATGGTGAATGTGCGTCTGCCGATCACCTGTATATTAAGTGATACTAATGATCAGTTATAAAAGTCTATAAAATATGCATTGTATTAAAATAAATGTAAACATAACATATACAAAAACACAATTCATCAAGATTATGATATTTCATGATGTGCACCATGTGGTCGTATTGGTATAAATGTAGACCTTGTGATGTTTATGGAATTTTTGATAATTATTGTGAGTAAGATATTTTATCTGTTCTTTACAAAAAATTTTATTTCCAATTTTACTATTTCCAATTGTTTTCTGGTAATAATACAGTATACCTGGATGAATATACTGATCTTAGCATAAATGCCAGTATATTTATGAAATACTGTATTATTTTTAAAACACGTGTGGATACATCCAGGCTGATGATTATAGCTACACGTGTTTTTTCATATCCATTTTTAATTTAAATCTCTTGTTATCCAATTTTCCATTATATTTAGTTCATATTTCATTTCAAAATACATTTGTATTCACTTGATATCAACTTCAAATTATTAACATTTTATGGTTTATTATATATATATATATATATATATATTTTCTCTCTTTTTTTTAATATTTTTCATATTTTCAGTATTTTTGGCCATTTACCATTGAAGCAAATGCTATGGTAATATTATGATTGCACTTGTTAATTTATTAACTATGTGGTATTCTGTCTACACTTTATTACTAATTATCTCTTAGGAGATTTAATTGGAATGTTGCAAGAACTTGATATGTTTTTTGAAATTCAAAGATATTATAATTATATATATATATATATATATATATATATATATATATATATATATATATATATATATATATATATAAGCTAATCAAAGTGATTTATGATTTATGAGCCAAATAGGCTAAATTATGGTATCATATGAAAATCAATAATTTCATCTAGATAATTATTGAAAAGAATATGTAAAAACTATGGTAAAATTATGATTGCACTTGTTAATTTATTAACTATGTGGTATTCTGTCTACACATTATTATTAATTATCTCTTTGGAGATTTAATTAGAATGTTACAAGAACTTGATATGTTTTTTGAAATTCAAAGATATTATAATTATATATATATATGTGTATATATATATAAAGGAAATCAGAAAGTAGACAACAACTATATCATTTTTTACTTCCACGGAAATAACTATTTCTTACAAAAAGAAGAAAAATAGTAGGTGTGATACGACGGAAAAGCGGGAGCTTTAAGAGGAAAACTGGAAGGGATAAAATTTAGGTCTACAAGGAAGTTAGGAGCAAATGCTATGCGTTCGATATCTTTTATAGAAAAATAAAAGAAAAAAGACAGAGAGAAATTATTAAAAAATATTTCAGTTTAGAACATACTTTGCTGTAAAAGAAATTTGTTTGTACAATTGGAAATAATTTTCGCGATGTTATGAAATTCCAAAATTTACCAAGGAGATAATCTATGCATAGGTAAATTCCTTAACACGCAGTTTTAAGGAAATTTTTTGCGAAATAACTTTTTATTTTTTATTTTTTTATTTTTTCTTACCGTTTGAATGTTGATTTATTACTATTTTTTACTTCCGGATATTTTTAATATTACAATTACTGCACAATATTTTTGTTCAAGTATAGTAGATAAAAATGCCCTTTTCGAACAGCTGACTTTCTTTTTCTCTTTTATGGATTTACAATGCTCAATTTTTCCCTTTTATAATGTTAACATCCTGCTCTTATAAAATAAGCATTTACTTATTATTTTCGAAAATATTTAATTTTTCTGTCAAATTTTGTAATAGTTATATATTTATTATTATATTTATATATTTATTATTATATTTATTTATTTATTGTTATGTTTATATATTTTGTAAGATTTATATATTTTTGTACAATTTCTGATATTTTGTATTTAAAGTTACACCAATTGCAAGATATATATAACATTTATAATTAATGTTACACTTGAAATGGCTATAAAATGTAGCTTAAAATTCAGAATTCTTTTAACTTTCCGGGCGAAAAAAGAATGGAATTAACTTTGACATAGCAGAACAATAGTTAATTTCTTCAGGAGAGGTATATCGTGTTTTGTTATAAAGTGGTATACTTTAAATGCTGACTTTTAAGGAATTTTTCATTTATAGAACGATGACAGAACATATATATCGATGACAGAACAAATGTTTACCAATCCAGTTGATTAAATAAGCTCACAACAGACCTTCATTCTTGATATGCATGTTTCTTTAAACAGAAACGAGCAGGGAAGACCGAGCTATGCTCGGTTAAAATTAAATTTGAGTTCAAATATCATGACCCATGACCAAAATGACCCACTAATTGAATTTTCTCGAACATGTGACTTAGCCCAACAGTCTTCTCGTGCCGGAAAACCATTGGATGCAAAATTTAGTGTAAATTGAGCCGCTTTTTAGATATTGACCCACAATGACCCAGAAATGACCCACTAATCGAATTTTCTCGAACATATGACCTAGTCTAATGATTATCGCGTGCCCGAAACTCGTAAAATACAAAATTTAATCAAAATCGTTAGAGCCGTCTTTTAGATAAAATTAATTTGACCCGCTTTGACCCAAAAATGACCCCCTAATCGAAAGTTCTCGAACATGTGACCCAGCCCAATAGTCTTCTCGTGCTCGAAAATAGTCGGATACAAAATTTCGTCAAAATCGTTTGGACCGTTTTTTAGATACAATTAGCTTGACCATGATCCAAAATGACCCAAAATGACCCACTAATTGAATTTTCTCGAACATGTGACCTACCCCAACAGTCTTCTCGTGCCCGGAAACCATTGAATGCAAAATTTAGTGTAAATTGAGCCGCTTTTTAGATCTTGACCCACAATGACCCAGAAATGACCCACTAATCGAATTTTCTCGGACATGCGACCTAGCCCAATGCTTTTATCGTGCTCGAAACTCGTGGGACACAAAATTTAATCAAAATCGTTAGAGCCGTTTTTTAGATAAAATTAATTTGACCCGCGTTGGCCCAAAAATGACCCACTAATCGAAAGTTCTCGAACATGTGACCCAGCCCAATTGACTTCTCATGCTCGATAATGGTCGGATACAAAATTTCGTTAAAATCGTTTGAACCGTTTTTTAGATACAATTAGCTTGACCATGACCCAAAATGACCCAAAATGACTCACTAATTGAATTTTCTCGAACATGTGACCTAGCCCAACAGTCTTCTCGTGCCGGAAAACCATTGGATGCAAAATTTAGTGTAAATTGAGCCGCTTTTTAGATCTTGACCCACAATGACCCAGAAATGACCCACTAATCGAATTTTCTCGAACATATGACCTAGTCTAATGATTATCGCGTGCCCGAAACTCGTAAAATACAAAATTTAATCAAAATCGTTAGAGCCGTCTTTTAGATAAAATTAATTTGACCCGCTTTGACCCAAAAATGACCCCCTAATCGAAAGTTCTCGAACATGTGACCCAGCCCAATAGTCTTCTCGTGCTCGAAAATAGTCGGATACAAAATTTCGTCAAAATCGTTTGGACCATTTTTTAGATACAATTAGCTTGACCATGACCCAAAATGACCCAAAATGACCCAAAATGACCCACTAATTGAATTTTCTCGAACATGTGACCTACCCCAACAGTCTTCTCGTGCCCGGAAACCATTGAATGCAAAATTTAGTGTAAATTGAGCCGCTTTTTAGATCTTGACCCACAATGACCCAGAAATGACCCACTAATCGAATTTTCTCGGACATGCGACATAGAATGGAATGCTTTTATCGTGCTCGGAAATGCTTTTATCGTGCTCGAAACTCGTAGGACACAAAATTTAATCAAAATCGTTAGAGCCGTTTTTTAGATAAAATTAATTTGACCCGCGTTGACCCAAAAATGACCCACTAATCGAAAGTTCTCGAACGTGTGACCCAGCCCAATTGACTTCTCATGCCCGAAAATGGTCGGATACAAAATTTCGTCAAAATCGTTTGAACCGTTTTTTAGATACAATTAGCTAGACCATGACCCAAAATGACCCAAAATGACCCACTAATCGAATTTTCTCGAGCATGGGACCTAGCCCAATGGTTTTCTGGTGCCCCAAAACGGTAGGATACGAAATTTCGTCAAAATCGTTAGAGCCGTTTTTAAGATAATTTTTGCATATATATATATATATATATATATATATATATATATATATATATAACCACCCACAAGATTTGCTCGTATTAGAATATATGATAACCTGATACTCCCATAACCGAAATACGACCCTAATGGGAATGCACCGTGACCAAAATTTAACTATTATTGTCGTGATTGCTGTTGCTGTCGACAGTCATTTCTAAGTCACAGATTTCACTATGTCCCATTTTGTGACGAATTGCAAATGACTGCCTGAAAAATGGCCCGGGTGACTTCATAGTGAAGTCATAAAGTGACAATCACATGAGAGATATAATGAAACAAAGTAAAGAATTAACATTTGTAACCAGTGTGAAGTCATGATGATGCCATATAGACTGTCTGTACTATTAGGGTAGAAAAACCTAAATCATAGGAGCCTAAACAAAGTTACATCCGTTTAAGGGGATGATGCTCCATGGATAGAAGGGTTTTTGAAGGAATGCAATTCACATTAATATTCAGTTACCCACACAGGGCTGAATAAGATCAATATATTCTATTTTAGCTTCTTCAACAAGTGAAAATACATAAATAGCATACCAAAAGGTCGTTTGAAAGTTTCTGTGGAAATGATTCCATGTGGTTTTTGTTTTTATTCATTTCCTCTAAACTTTAGATTGTGAAACAAATATGTCCCTTTTCAGATATTCTTGAAATCAAATTACAGAGAGGAATAAAATAGATGTAGTGGGTTCCTGAGCTCGTGAGCTAAACTGTAAGGGAAGGTAAAGTACGCATAAAGAAACAATTTTGGTATAGCGATGTAGGGTCGGAAATGTGTTGGCGAAAAAACAAGAAATACGGAGGAAATGAAAACAAGCGTTCTATTGACATCGTTGTGTGAATGTCTTTCTAAGAATGATTTGGTACAATTAAATGCTGAAACGTCCGACCGTTAACGGTGATAAAGCCCTGGAAGTGTCAATGAAATGATAGACGTATATTTCGACCGGTAGAGGGCAGGACGATGCGGTCTTGTGCTGCAAGCTCTCAACGGCATTTTAACGTGATGGACGAATTTATGCCCGCTGAGAAAGCAGACATGCATCTTATGTATGGGACTGCGATTTGTAATGGAAGAGTGGCGTTAAAGTTGTATCTTGAACGCTTCCTTAATGGGACAATGCCGGATCACAAAATGTTTCCGCGTTTACATTGGCAGCTTTATGAGAACGGTTCATTTGATGTCACGAGACAGGATACGGATCGCACTAGACATGTATGAGTTCCAGAATTGGAAGAGCGTATTCTCAGAGAGGTTGAAGGTATTTCAAGCACTAGCAAAAGATCGATTGCACGAACTACACTTGTGATTAAAAGCACCGTATGGAACATTTTGCATGAGGAAAGACTTTTTCCACCCTATTTACAGAGAACGCAAGCACTGAATATGAATGATTACCCTCGAAGTGTAGATTTCTGTCATTGATTTGTGCAGTAAATTACATTGTCCACGAGCTTTTCGCACATTTACTTTTCACAGATGAGGCTTCCTTTATGCGCGACGGAGTTTTCAATTTGCACAATTTCCATATGTAGGCCACATCTAACCCACATGCTTTCCAGGAGTGGTTCTCCGTTATTTTGCATGATTTCCTTATATTGACCCGTGCTTAGTACCACAACTACTCGACGGTGAGACGAATGGCATCTTTCTGGAAGAGGTATTACTGGAATTACTTGATAATGTTCCAGTTGCCGTTCGGAATTCCATGTGGCTTCAGCAAGACGGGGCTTCAGCCCATTTCAGCATCAATGCCCGTAATTACATCGACGCTAAGTTTGGAGTTTAGTGGATAAGACGAGGTGAACCAGTCGTTTGGACACCACGTTCTCCCGCTTTATCAATTATCGATATTTTCTTATGGGGACTCATGCTGGCACTCATCTACGAGACACCAATTGACTCTGATGAAGATCTCATGACAAGACTTTCAATCGTTGCTGCAACTGTTCATGAAACACCTCGAATCTTCGAAAGGGTACGCCAATAACTTTCTAGACGCTGCCAGACTTGTATCGATGTTGGTGGTCCCACATTTGAGCACTTAGTGTAATTGTTATGTCAATAAGATGCTTGTTTTCATAATTTCCGCTTTTTTTTTTCATTTCCGACCCCACACAGCTATACCAAAATTGTTTCTTTATGCGTACTTTACCTTCCTTTACAGTTTGACCCATGCGTCCATGCATCCATGCGACCCTGTATTATATGTTAGCTTCTTCAAGAAGTGAAAATACAGAAATGGCATGCCGAATGATTATTTGAAAGTTTCGGTGGGAATGATTTGATGTAGAGATGGACATTATTTAACCTATTAGGATAAATAGCAATGTTATTGTCTAATAGTTCATTACTGAGTAATAGGTTAACGGAAAGTCCCTGTTGAATTTGAAACGCATTACCCGCAAAGTCTTTTTTTTTTTTTTTTTTTTTTAAGGCTGAAACAATAGTTTTTAATATTAAAATTATAAAAATTTTCCAAAATTTGTTTTCCATATTAACAAAAAGAAGAGCTTAACATGTATTTTCGAATTTAAAAAAAATCCTATTTAAAATGCTTATTATGACACGCCAAAAGAAAGAAAAAAAAAACAGAATCAATAACAATCGATACCAATCAAAGATCTGCCTTCATGTCTTTCCAAGCCTTCAATTAGATTGCGAAGAAATGAGTCAGAATTAGTAAAGCATAAAACCTGGGAAGCTATATCGTAATCAACCAATCACAGTTAAATTCGCATCCAAGCATCATTCAGTCGTCTGTCATTCGTTGAAAAATAACACATTCTTTCTCTACAACTGTTAAATAATTTCCAAAAACCATTTAAGCTTCACAGTTTTTCCATTTTGCAGTAAAATAAAAGAAAGACAATAGCATTGCATTATTTGTGCGGGCACTCAATTTTAACACAATTGTAACTAATTTGAAAAACGTAATGAAAATTTATTTGGATAAATTGTTTTTGATTAAAAGTGTATAAATAATATTGCTATGTTCTTCTGGTATTTACCTTGGACATGCATTAAAGTCGTGGATCAATTTTCATCGTTTTCAAATCATGTTATTAAAACGGTGTTTCATTTTATACAGTGTGTATTTTCTTATTATTTACCAAAAGCCAATTTCTAAACCGTTAGATTTAGAGGTACAGTTTCTATTGCAAAAAGGTTTCAAATTTATTTTGCATCATATAAAGATCGATTTACGTTAAAATAGTTGCTTTTTAAATAGATAAGAAATTAAAAATATTTTACAATGTCTGGGTCTTATAAATTTCTCCGTGTTCTAACATGTAAGAAAGTAAAAATTTATTCTTCTATGACCAAAACTTACTGAGTTATGATACCTGAAATTTAATGATTTTTCAGCGTTTATTCATCAAAAATGCAAAAAAAGTATTTTTAGTATTGCATTAATAAATTGCAATGATAAACATCATTTTATTAAAAATGTATAAATAATATTTTCATGTTCTTGCGGGGTTCGCTATGGATATGCGGTGATAGATATGGCCGCGATATAGTCGGGAGACAAATTTCATTCTTTTACAAATCATGTTGCTAAAACTGTTTTTATTTTTATACAAGATGTCTCTTCTTATCATTTATCAAAAGCTAATTTCTGAACAATTAGTTTTAGAAGTATAGTTACAATTACAAAAAATGTTTGAAATCGTGTTATGCATAAATTAAAAATCAATTTATATTAAAATAACAGATTTTTTAAATAAATAAGAAATTAATTTTTTTTACAATGTCCAGGTCCTGTAAGTTGTATTTTAAAAAAGTTTCTCCTTGTTCTAACAAGTGAAACAGTGAAAATTTATTCATTTATTCTCCTATGGCTAAAACTTACTCTGCTACGATACTTAGAATTTTATGAATTTTCATCATTTTAGGACATTATAAATAAAAAAAATGTTTTTAGTTCCAGAAAATCTGAAAATGCATGAAATTCAAAGTATCATAACTAGGTATGTTTTTAATTCTGCAAAAATTAAGTTTTTAGCTATAAACTGATTTTAATGGTGTGATTTCATCTCAACGAGAAACAGTGTCTAAATTTAGGTTTAATAATTATATCCCACATATTGTTTAAAGGCCTTCTAATTAATACATCTGTTGATAACATACGTTGCAATTAGTTATACGTTACACAAATAACAGGTTGTTGGAACCTGTTACCTGTGCAATTGTGGAACGATGGAACCTGTTAACCAAAAATAACTGTATTTCCCATCTCTAATTTGATGTGGTGATTGTTTTTATATTAATTTTCTCTAAACTTTAGATTATCAAGCAAACATGTCCCTTCTCAGATATTCTTGAAATCAAAAAACAAAGAGGAATAAAATTGATGAACTTGCCGGTCTATAGATAAACACATTTCCCGTTTCCGTTAATGCCATTTTGTTTCAAAATCTCAAGTTTTGCTGGTAATTGCCGTTTTCGAAACAGATCTTTCACAAATGTGGCAGATATTAAATCTAAAATTGCGGACATACAATTGTGTCTTAGTATTTCTGAATATGAATGCAGGTTTGAAACAGTAATCGTCTACATATTAAAAATTGTACTAAGTTTCATTTTTGAAATAGTAACACCCAGTTTCGACACCATATTTGCGTTTCTTGGATCAAATCGGACCGGAAAAGACAACGTTTATGAATAGTCCTGGAAAAAAAGGGTGATCACCCCTTACTAAGTCTACCTCAAATCTTCGTATAAAAATATAATTTGTGCTAATCGATTTGTAATAATCTCTACTAATTAACGCTATACTTAATTTTTGCTTAGGAATCGTCTACATATAGAAATTGTAACATATTTTTAAATTTTCAATACTAACACCTAATTTTGATATCATATTTGGACTTTTTGGTAAATTTTACCCTAGCATACCAAACAAGAAGCCATTCAGAGAAGTAGTTATGTAGGTTTAAAGTTTATAACTCCTAATGCCAAATTCACTTTTAATCATTTTAAAACGTTATTATGCGGGAAGTTTTTAATTATAAATCAAAAACTACTTTGTGAAGTGAACTGTAATTTTGAATTCAAATATTTAATGCATCCAGAAATCGATTTCTGTTAAAATAAACAGCTGTAGGTTACAATTCTTTTTAAGCGACTTCAAAAAATGAAGCTTCTGTTTTTGGTCATTATGTTTTTATATATGTATGTATGTATATACAGGTTGTTTCACGTAGAACCCCTAACTTTGAAAATAAATAACTCGGATACGGTGATACATAGAAGCATGAAACCAGTGGTATGTTTATTAAAAGAACCATAATAATCTGATACATAAATCTCAAACTTTTAGTTAAAAATAGCGCCGATAGATGGCGCTGCAAGCAGCATTACGGATCCCTATAAAGAGTGTTCAGATGCCAAGAACGATCAGTCGTCGAAGATTTCGCTGTTGAAACGTGATTACTATTAGCGTATCGTGAAAGAAATTCCGGAAGTGACACTGAAGTACATTGTTTACTGCAACAATCCTTTAACACTCGACGAGCTGGAGGAGGCTATTTGTCAAGTTTGTTGATTTCTGGTGACATACTACAAAGTCGCTTACAATTTCATTCTTCGTATGCAACATGTGTGTTGTGTGAAAGGTGCACATTTTGAATTGCTTTTGATGTGATACAGCCTACTTATGGTTATGCCACCTTCAGCGCCATCTATCGGCGAAATTTGTTACTAAAATTTTGAGGTTTCTGTATCGGATTTTTATGGGTGTTTTTACTAAACATACCATTGGTTTCATGCTCCTATCTATCACCGTTTCAAGTTATTTATTTTCAAAGTTAGGGGTTCTTCGTGAAACACCCTGTATGTCCTCAATTTTCTCAGCAATCACTGAACGGATTTAAATGTAACTTTTAGACTATAATTCTAGTACATCAGGAAAGGTTTTAAGCTAAAAGAATTCATCGTATCGTGTATAGCTTTTTTCTTACAGAGACACGTCAAATATTTTAGTAAATGATTGTCTACTGTGATGCAAACGTGAGCAATGAGAAATACATTGCCTTTACAAATGTGAAAGAATTGGCATACGAGAAATAAAACTTGATTGATCGAAAGGATTTTGAACAAAATCTTGAGAAATGAAAAACTAGAGTGTCTTTATAAATAAAAAAAGTGACGACATACGAGCAAAAAAATTATTCAGAGAGAGGAATCGACGAAACCGTGACCGATGAGCACCTACAGTGCCTTTATATATATAATAGTGCCGACATACAAGATACAAGCAATACAAATCGATTGTTCGAGAGGATTTTCGGCAAAAAAGCGGCATGTCTGCCATTATCTCCAAGCTAATATTTTTGGATTTGTCGCACTAGGGTGTCTCTATAAAAGAGTAGTGATATAAACACTGCGCGCATGTTCAAACTGAATTTTTTTTTAAACTATGGCAAATGCACATTCCAGAACTTACCTGTACTCTCTCGGACGAGTTCGATTTTGTTTTATTGAGAACATACATCAGATTTGTGTGTTTGACATCAATTGCTCGCTTATAAGCAAGGCAACACTAGATACCGGGCTTGCTCATTCATTCTCATGACGTCACAAATAGCGGCCGCGACAAGCGATTGGTACGCCCATCGTTTTGTTCCAGTCACTGTATGTCTTTCGTCGCGGCCAGCCACCACGAGGCTAACGAAAAAGAAAGGCTACCGCGGTGCTTTACGCGTATTTTTTTTACAGACCGCGGGAGTCACGTGATGCTCGAATTCACCAATGCAGGCGTACGAAAAGAGCAACACGTCACACTAGCGGTCTGTAAAAATTGATAAGTGGAATGAACCGCGGTAGCCTGTCTTTTTC
This sequence comes from Maratus michaelseni, assembly GCA_963931845.1. Lineage (NCBI taxonomy): Eukaryota > Metazoa > Arthropoda > Arachnida > Araneae > Salticidae > Maratus > Maratus michaelseni. The sequence continues at coordinate 217,563,821 of OZ007586.1, read as the reverse complement.
GTTAGCCTCGCAGCCACCATTTGTGACGTCATGATAATGAATGAGCAAGCCCGGTATCTAGTGTAGCCCTGTTATAAGTCATCGTTAATATACAAGAACAGATAGCCACAAGGAAACTCAGATCACCAGAGAGAATTAAAACGGGAAGCTCCACATAGTGTGTGCAATGGAGTTGACGGGATTCGAACCCGCCGACCGGATTCCTAAGCTCTCAAGCGATTAGCTGAATGGTGTCTTAACCACTCGGCCTCGGAGGCCCCTCGAGTTTGATTAGACGAGTGAGACAAGTTAACAAACATTAGCTTAGCGATAATGACAAGCTCACCAAGATACTTCACGTTTCGTTTTTGTCCAAAATCGTCTCAATCAATTATATTTTTTAAAAGTATGTCATCCCTCTCTCATAGAGGCACCCTAGTCTCGCTCTTTTAAAGCTGCGTGAAGTTAGCCCCCAAAAATGAGATAAAGAAAAAAATCAAACTGCATTCGATTGACCAATTTTTGACCACAAATGACCATCAACAATTTTGTTTGACCACCCTTCCTTAAGGAGTTATAAGAAAAAAAAGATACGGGGGATAACTTCACAGCCCCCGAAAATCAGATAAATCGAAAATTCCGAATGCATTCATTTGACCACTTTTTGACCACGAATGACCATCAACAATTTTGTTTGACCACCCTTCTTTAAGAAGTTTTTTAAGAAAAACGTTAATTTAAGGGAATTTCAAGATCTCCACATATATCCAAAAAAGCAAAATAGATAAAATTTAAGTAGTGTATACGATTGACCACTGTTTGACCACCAATGACCATCAACAATTTTGTTTGACCACACTTCTTTAAGGAGCGAGGCTAACGAAAAAGACAGGCTACCGCGGTGCATTCCACTTATCTTTTTTACAGACCTCTAGAGTGACGTGATGCTCTTCTCGTACACCTGCATTGGTGGATTCTAGTATCACGTCACTCCCGCGGTCTTTAAAAAAAGATACGCGTAAAGCACCGCGGTAGCCTCTCTTTTTTGTTAGCCTCGTTTAAGGAGTTATTTAAGAAAAAATGATTTTTAGAGTGTTTCAAGATAAGAAGGCTAACTTCACATATTCCGAAAAAAATCGAAAGAAATAAAATTTAAGTAGTGTATACGTCTGACCACTGTTTGACCACCAATGACCATCAACAATTTTGTTTGACCACCCTTCCTTAAGGAGTTATTTCAGAAAAAAAAATTTCCCAGCAGCGTGAAGTTAGCCCCCGAAAATGAGATAAATGGAAAATTCCGACTGCATGCGATTGAACAATTTTTGACCACGAATGACCATCAACAATTTTGTTTAACCACCCTTCCTTAAGGAGTTATTAAGAAAAACGTGATTTTTAGACAATTTCAAAATAAGAAGGCTAACTTCACATATTCCGAAAAAATCAAAATAATTAGAATTTAAGTAGTGTGTACGATTGACCACTCTGTGTCCGCAATGACCATCAACAATTGTGTTTGTCTACCATTCTTTAAGGAGTCCTTCTGTATATGAGTGAAAGTAAGGATGTCTAAGCAGACCAAGTAGATTCGAAAAGATAACACGGATAGATTCCTGGTCTGCAGCAATCTGAATCGTAAATGGAATTGCGGAAAAGCCGTTTTTCCAGTTACGGTTGTCCCTGTCGAGGCTAACGAAAAAGAAAGGCTACCGCGGTACTTTACGCTTATCTTTTTTTACAGACCGGCGGAATCACGTGATGCTTGAATCCACCAATGTAGGTGTAAGAAAAGAGCATCACGTCACTCTCGCGGTCTGTAAAAAACGATATGCAGAATGCACCGCGGTAGCCTGTATTTTTCGTTAGCCTCGTCCCTGTCCATCATGATAGTAGAGAGCTAAATTTTTAAATATTTAACAACATAAGTTGTGTAGTTCGATATACTATATTTTACAATATATCATTAAAAATAGTATAGGAAATATATTAGGCACTTAAATATCAGAATATTCAGATTTACTAACACGTATTTTGTGTTTGTCGTATTTGGTGTTGTGTACATGCATTGCGTAAATAAAAAAATATTGCCATTAAGTAAAGAGAAATTTTCGAAAGTATTTTTTGTTCGAAAGTGTAATTACACAACTTTTACAGATATTAAAATATACTTATTTAAAAGTTACATTATTTATTTCTTATATATACGTTATATATTATTAACAGAAATTTTTAAAGTTATTATCAATTTATTAATCTGAGATTCCACAACTGCGCATATTTAGTGCGCATCATTGCCGATTTCTAGTTTACTTGCCATGTTTGCTAATTATCCATATTAAAATGATAAAAAAAAACTTAATATAAATGCATTTATTTAAGCTTACTGACTCGTAAGACGAGAATTCATCGTAGATTCTCTCACAGTATTTTGATCATAAAAGTTATACATGTAGATATATCGTTTAATAAAATCACAAACACCTTATAAATATTTTGCGAATTTTTATTTTTCAATTTTTACTATAAACAAAATGAGATTTTTTGTTGTACAAACTGCTTACAAAATTAAACCATGGACTGTCTTCATGGAAACATTTAGAAAAAAGAAAATAAAAATCTGTCTTATAAAAAATTTATGCTGAAAATATATTTTTAATTCGTAAATATACAAAAATTAACATTCAAAAAGTAAAGCTCTTCTTTATTGTATTAATATTTAATAGTTTCATGATATTCTGTATAAACTAAAATATATGGATTAATGGTTTTATTCTCAAAAGTCTTCAGAATTTTAAGTTCCCCAAGCATGTCATCCCGAATTTCCCAATTATTTTTTATTCTTCTGCAGAAGGGAATATAGTGGCCTATTGATTTATGTCCAAGTAGTCCAGAATATTGTAATAAATCTGCTAATATGTACTGTATTTCTTGAATTATTATCACTTCTGGAATATATTTAATCAGAGTGTGCTTTTTGTGATGGAGTAGATATTGCTGAACAATTTCTAAATCATAGAAAATATGTATTCCGGGTTCATTTTTAACAATCATTTTCAATTTACATTTTTTACATTCTTTCTCTTGATCCTTGTAAAATTGGTCCAAACATTTTTCGATACTTGTTTTTAACCCCAAATCTAGAATATTTGTTGAATCACCTTGGATCAAAGTAAAAGATTTCTTTGAAACTCCGCAGTTATCACATATTCTAATTTGTGTTACTGATGGTGTAACTTTTAATAATTTATGTATTAATGATGCTGCATATATATTGCAATCTAAAATATTACAGTTTCTATTCTTTAATAAATTGATTAAAATGACAGCTTTGTCATGTTACAAATTTCTGGATATTCCGGACTTTGCGTAATTTCTAATGAGTGGAAAAATTAATTCACTATTACCAAGCGTTTCCAATTTTGATTTATAACAAGTATTGTCCAAATATAAGCTGTAGACAGTATTTCGACAACTTAATCAAATGCACATGTGTTACGAATTTCCATCCATTTTGATTGAACAAGTAGTGCAGGTTGAATGTTCCCATTCTATATAATAGAATTTTGTTTATTTCTTATAGTTCTATTGTGCACTAGAGATATTTGGGAGTATGGTGTTAGGTACTTTCCTCTCTTTCTGTTACTTAGTTATATTTGTTTTGTTGTATCGTTAACTTTTTCTTCTTTATTAGTTTGTTTTCTTTATTAGTTGTCACAGTTTTCAGAATAAAAACTGGCATATTGAAATTTTTTGCCAATTCTACTTGTGTTAATCTTGTGGTCGTGTCAAATTCTTTCAAAATTTCAATTTTATCTTTCAGTAAAAACAATTTACGCTTTCGAAATATTTTAGGTTTTAAGAAATGAACAGAGCAGCGATATAAAAGAAACAAGGGTGCTAAGACAGGAATTCGAGAAGGATGTGCCTATCAGACAGACCAGTTTTGTGAACTGCCTCTGAACTGACATCCCATTGTTCATTTCCCACCAGCCAAGGAATGCAAACATATAAACCTTTATCCTTCAATAATCTTTATCCTTTAGTTGGCCTTTTATCTGGGAAAATTTTCCCATTAATAGGAAAATAATGATTGAAAAAGGAAATTTTCGAATTTTAAGAAGGTGGTAAACGACGTATAACCGATATTGCGCGTCGTATAAACGCCACATTTTTACAATAAATTGAATAGGAATGAATCGTGACTTCAAGAAAACGACGTATAACTGTAAAAGTCGTATAAATGAGAAACGCATACACGTTGCTTTACTGTATTAGATTTTAGTTTTAATTATTTCGATTTTTGCGGAATATGTGAAGTTAGTCTTCTTATCTTGAAATTCTCTAAAAATCACATTTTTCTTAAATGACTCCTTAAAGAAGGGTGGTCAAACAAAATTGTTGATGGTCATTCGTGGTCAAAAAGTGGTCAATCGCATGCAGTCGGAATTTACCATTTATCTCATTTTCGGGAGCTAACTTCCCGCTGTTGGGAAAAATATTTTTTCTGAAATAACTCCTTAAGGAAGGGTAGTCAAACAAAATTGTTGATTATGGTTATTAGTGGTCCAACTGTGGTCAATCATATGCACTATTTACATTTTAATTATTTCGATTTTTTCGGAATATGGGAAGTTAGCCTTCTTATCTTGAAATTCTCTAAAAATCACGTTTTTCTTAAATAACACCTTAAGGAAGGGTGGTCAAACAAAATTGTTGATGGTCATTCGTGATCAAAAAGTGGTCAATCGCATGCAGTCGGGATTTTTCATTTATCTCATTTTCGGGGGCTAACTTCACGCTGTTGGGAAAATTATTTTTTCTGAAATAACTCCTTAAGGAAGGGTTGTCAAACGAAATTGTTGATGATCATTAGTGGTCAAACAGTGGTCAATCGTGTACACTACCTAAATTTTATTTATTTTGATTTTTTGGATGTATGTGAAGATCTTGAAGTTCTCTTAAAAAAACGTTTTTTCTTAAATAACTCTTTGAGGAAGGGTGGTCAAACAAAATTGCTGATGGTCATTCGTGGTCAAAAACTGGTTAAACGAATGCATTTGGAATTTTCGATTTATCTCATTTTCGGGGGCTGCGTGAAGTCAGCCTCCGTATCTTTTTTTTCCTATAACTCCTTAAGGAGAGGTGGTCAAACAAAATTGTTGATGATCATTAGTGGTCAAACAGTGGTCAATCGTGTACACTACCTAAATTTTATTTATTTTGATTTTTTTGGATGTATGTGAAGATCTTGAAGTTCTCTTAAAAAACGTTTTTTCTTAAATAACTCTTTAAGGAAGGGTGGTCAAACAAAATTGCTGATGGTCATTCGTGGTCAAAAACTGGTTAAACGAATGCATTTGGAATTTTCGATTTATCTCATTTTCGGGGGCTGCGTGAAGTCAGCCCCCGTATCTTTTTTTTCCCTATAACTCCTTAAGGAGAGGTGGTCAAACAAAATTCTTGATGGTCATTTGTGGTCAAAAAGTGGTCAATAGAATGCAGTTTGAATTTTTTCTTTATCTCATTTTCGGGGGCTATCTTCACGCAGCTCTCGTTTAATAGAATTTGTCCAGGGGAGTATTGCCAAGTTCTGGAATATGGGTTGAAACAGTTTGGACAAAAACTTCCAATCTGAGTCTGTACCATGTGCATATGCCACCACTCTTTAATTATAAAGATATTCGAATAGCAACAACGTAGATTAAATTCATTGTGGGTGTTACAATAAATATTCTCTTGCGTGAAACCACTCTCTGGAAAATACGCTAACTGGCGCTCAATAAGTAAATAAAAAAAATAGACTATGTTTATAACATGAGTTTTGGGGCCCTCCGTGGCCGAGTGGTTAAAACAGCATTCCGCTAATCACTGTAGAACGTAAGAGAGGCGACGGGTTAGTCTCCTATTACCTCCGTTGCACGCTCTTTGTGGAGTTCTGGGCTGCAATTCTTTGGTATTGTTATTTCCTTGTGTCTATCCTGTCCTCTTTAAGAAGAAGATTTGTGTAATTTGTCGAAGTCCTGTATGTATGTTTCTGGAAATAAAAATATATTGTAACAACGGCTGCAGGGTGCAGTATTTCTCCAAAAGAACGCTTGTTTCCTTCTGAACGTTAGAAGATGCTCGCAGAAGTGGGGAGGGGGTTGGTCATTTTGGAGCAATGACCGAGAACTTCCGCCCTTACCCCCAGTGGACAGTGTACACGTAGACGTAGAGAAGGAGGGATTCTGTTGTTGGAAAGCGAGCGATGAGGTTCGCTTGTAAACAGCTCCGGTTTGAGTGAGATGTTTTTTTTTAGTGCTTTCCGCTGTGTTCTGCGGTGATTATGAAGATCACGATTAAATTGTAAATCACAAAGAACTTGTACAGAATATTTTTTTTAATTAAATAATTTTTAATTGAATCCAGTGGATTCTTTATTAGTTTAGCTGTGCGTGAATGTTTAAGTTTGAAATTAACACTCGCTACACCACAGCTTATGATTAATGGTGGCAGTGCTCGGTGGGATGTTGGAACTAGATTAATTAGTTCCACGAATTCTTAGCCACCTTCTGCAAAAAAATTATATTTGTTAAAATCGTGCAGTTATCGTATAAGCACGCATTTTGTGGGAGAACTTTGTCGACGATTTCCACGAGTTTCGGAACGGCCAAGTATCCAGAGGTTTATTTTCTGACATTTGGAGTCTCTGTAAAGAAGAATCAGTGTTCTGTCCGGAAGGTCAAGGATTCATTCTTGTGAAGTGGAGCGAGTGGATACCATCGATAAAGATCCGGTGTGGAGCTTCATTTCTGTTGGACTGTTTATCTGCCGACCCTGGAATTTGCCTGGAATTTGCTATGTGTCCCCCAGCGTAAACATCAAATATGGAATGGTAAGCCCCTATATTTCTCGTGCATGCTGAATTTTGGGAGGTCCCATTGTTATATATACATGTACATAAATTTAGTAGAAATAATGTTGGGCTAAGTAATTTGAAGTAGGGTTTATTATTATTATTATTACTTCAAGGTTCATGCGTACGGGATAGCTATAAGTTATTTTATATTCTCTGGTTATTGTACTAATGTTCTCAGGTAAATATTTATTGCAGAAGTGGCGGGTTATTTATTTTATGTATGTTTTTGTTCTTTTGTGATAAGTATAAAGATTAAATTATTTTTTATGCACATGTAGAGTGCTAATGCAGCTAAACAATATGTGTTACAGTGTGAAAGCATTTGTTTAGAGGTAGGAGATTGAATTAATGAAAATTATCACTGTGAATTCATTTTTAAAATAAATTCATATTCCTAGTAGAAAGGAATTTTGTTTAAATTAATCTACTAAGTCTTTTCTTTACTGTGTAGTATTTTTATGAGTGTTTTTTGGGTTTATCTTATCATTTATGGTGTTTTATTTAGGGAGTTACTCAGTTTTGAAAAGAAAAGTAGATCCTTGATTTTCTTTGCTTTTTTATTGCTAATTGTGTTCGGGAAAATTATTGTGCTTTTTTGTATTTTGTGTTGAGATATTTTCTGTGTTTAATTATGGCCAGTTTCTTGAATAAACAAAATAAAAGCGTTCTGCTATTGCTCGCGGCCGATTTTGATACAGAATTACCTGCGGACAGTAAAAAGGTAGCGATAATTCAGGCAATTTTGCGTGCCTCTGATTATGAGGAGCAAATGGCTAAAGATATGTTGGAAGGGATATTAATAGAGAGGGAAAAAATGGCAGAGCAAGAAAGATCAGACAAATTAGCGGAGCAAGAAAGGTTAGATAAATTGGCAGAAAGAGAGAAAGATAGACAGTTGGAGTTAGAGAAGGCGAAGTTACAATACAATGTAGACACTACCTCTGTAGCTTCCACTGTTTCTGTAGTGGCAGAAAGTAAAGATAAAAAAGTAAGTTTAAAAGATTTAGTCCCAAAATTTGACCCTAAATCTATTGACATTACTTTATTTTTTATGATTTTTGAGAGTCAGGCGTTAAAAGAAAGTTTAGATGAATCTAATTATGTATCACAGCTTATACCCTTGTTGCCTGTAGATGTTGCGGAAATTATTGTAAAGGAACCGCTAGAGAAAAGGGATGACTATCAGCACATCAAAAGCGTTTTGTTAAAAAGGTTTAGATTAGGAGCTGGTGCCCTTAAAACTAAATTTGAAAACCATCAAAGGAAGTCAGGTGCACTGTGGTCTGAACTTGTGTATGAGCTGAGAGGGTATTTGGATAACTGGTTGGAAACGGTTGAAGTGAATGATTTCGAATCCCTCAAAGAACTTATACTCACAGAGCAGGTGAAACGTAGAGTCCCTTTTGAAATTAAAGAGAAATTCTTAGACGAATGGGATGAGATGAAGACAGCGTCCTATTTAGCAGAAAAATGCGATAAATATGAGAGTGTGAGAGGGAATTTTAAGAAAATGGAAAATAAATTTTGGAATAATAAGTCATTTGGTAGGGACAGGAACGGTCAGGATAACTTCAAGAGTAAGGGGGAACAGGCAGTAAAGTCGGGAGGGGCTGATAAAAAGGATCACGCAAGTAGAAATTCTTGGAATAAAGATAAGTTTGATAGAAGGAAACCTATTGTCTGTTTCCAGTGTAACCGTGCAGGGCATATCAGACCGGATTGCCCAGATTTAAAACGTAAAGACTCTGGAGATGTAGTTAGTCACCTGGGTGTAGATGTTAGTTTAGGAGAGTGTTTTGCACCGTATTTCAAAAAGGCAGAAATTAATGGAATAGAACGGGATTACTTACGGGATACTGGGGCTGGCATTGATCTTTGTGACCGTAGCTGGATTGATAATGAGGATTTGATTGGTGAAGTCACTTGGATTAAACAACCCCTGGATAATGAATGTAAATGTTTGCCATTGGCTAGAGTTACAATTAAAGGAGATTTTGGAACGGTGGTCACTAAGGCAGCTGTGAAACCTATCGAGTTAGAACAAGGTTATTATTTGTTAGGAAACAAAACGGCTGAGCTTATTGAGGAGTCGAGGCGTAATCCTGTACCGGTAAATGCTGTAGTGACGCGCAGTCAGAGGCGTGAACATGAGAGAGAAATGTCCGCTGTGCAAGTTGAGAGTGAATTTGGTTCGGAGGATGGAGAACCGGATGAAGAGGAGTCTAGTGGCGGTGAGGAAGAAGATGGGATAGTTATTCCGGAAAGGTTAGAGGCAGAGAAGGGGTTGGAGAAGGTATCCACAGAGAAATTTAAGGAAGAGCAGATAAATTGCGCTTCACTTAAGCAGTTGTGGGAGAAGGCCAGTAAACCTAACGAAAAAGAAATTTGTGTTAGAGATGGTAAGCTTGTGCGGGTATCGCAGTCACGGAGAGGTGATGATAAAGTGCATATGACGAATAGGTTGAAAAGGTGTCAGGATATAGCAACTAGGCGTATGGAGGAATGTCAGGACAAAAGGAAGACATGGTATGATAGGAATGCGGTAACTAGAAAATTCAAAGTTGGTGACCAGGTGTTGGTTTTGGCAACATCAAAGCCTCATAAGATGGCCGTAAATAGGGTCGGGCCGGGAACTGTCACTGGAGTGATTTCGGAAACAAATTACACAGTTGACTTGCCAGAGAGGCGCAATAAGGCGACTATCTACCATGTGAATCTTTTGAAACCTTATTACAAGCGGCCTGAATTTGTTAATCTGCTGATTGACATAGATGCGGAAGAGGTGGAAGAAGATGCTGAGATCCCTTATCCCCTGCCAAACCCCACACAAATTGACTTCTGGGAAGTTGTGTATAACAGCGAGTTAGAGAAAAAAGTGACAGATAGCCAAATAAGTTTATTTAAGGAGGTTATAGAGAGAAATAGAAAAGTTTTTTCTTCAGACCCTGGACGTACCCATCTGGTAGAGATGGATATCGAGTTGACAGATGAATCGCCGGTGAGGGCGAAACCTTATAGAATGTCACCTAGGCAGACCGAAATTTTAAGAGAGGAAATCAGGAGACTATTGGAATTAGGAGTGATAGAAGTAGGGCAGTCTGATTTTACGTCCCCCATGATTTTGGTAGAGGTTCCGGGAAAGGATCCTCGTCCCTGTGTGGACTATCGCAGATTAAATGCGAAGACCCGAACGGAATTTTTTCCACTCCCCAATATAGAGGAGGTCGTAGAAAAAGTGAGTTCGGCGACTTTCATCACGGTAATGGATTTAACCAAAGGTTATTTCCAGATACCACTGACCAAAAGGGCCCAAAGGTACGCTGCGTTTGTGACACCTTTCGGAGTATTTTTACCCAAGGTCATGATGTTTGGTCTCCTGAACGCACCTTTCTACTTTTGCAAATTAATCGCAAGTGTTTTGGGTGGGCTTGAGTTGTTTGCCTTGCCATATATCGATGACATTGCAGTGTTCTCTCTTACATGGGAGAGTCACATGAAGGACATCGCTGAGGTTCTGAAGCGATTGTTAGAGGCCGGCCTAACAGTGAAACCCACAAAGTGTAAATTTGCACAGGATAGTGTGAGGTTTTTGGGTCACGAGGTAGGTTCGGGGAAGCGGTCTCCCAGTGACATAAAAGTGAAGGCTATCCAGGAATTTCCAACGCCTTCCACTAAGACGCAAGTGAGGTCATTTCTGGGAATGACGGGTTATTATTCACGGTATATAAAGGATTATGCTGTCATTGCAGTCCCCTTAACAAATGTTTTGAAAGGGAAGATCAAAAAAGAAAAGATAGAGTGGAGTGAGGAGTGCGAAAAGGCTTTCCAGGAATTAAAAGAGAAGTTAACCCAGAGTCCCGTATTGTACGCCCCAGATTATAGTCAGGAGTTTATTGTGCAGACCGACGCAAGTTTATATGGTGCTGGTATAGTCCTGTCACAGGTACGAGATGGGGAGGAACATCCCATTCTGTACTTGAGTAAAAAATTTTCCAGGGCAGAGCAGAATTACAGCACTGTTGAACGGGAATTGGCAGCAATTGTGTACGGTCTGAAAAAACTGAATCACTACCTGGACGGGCAGCGGTTTGTAGTCCAAACAGATCACAATCCTCTGACGTACTTAAAAACTATGATGGGGAACAATGCGAGATTGACTAGGTGGGCATTGTATTTGCAGTCATTCAACTTCAAAATCGAACACAAACCTGGGAAACTTCACGGGAATGCAGATGGGTTAAGTAGGACCGAATAGTGTAATTTCTTTACTTGATTCCCGAATTAGTATTTGTTTATAATTTTTATTTACGAGTTATTGTTTTTTTTTTTGTTATTTATCACTTGTATATATTTTGTGTGTAATTTAGTATTTTTTTAGAATTTTCTTTAATGTCAAGGAATCGCACTGTGTCAGTTATTGAACTCAGATAAATATCTCATCTGTTATATTAGATTTGATTACGAAAATGTTTTTATTATTTGAATTGTTATGGAAATTCATAAGTGAAATCTAGGATTATCATGAGTCTTTCAAAACTGAGTACGCGTGCGTCTGTATGAACCTTGTATAGAGAAAAAATAAAGTGTATAAAGTTATTGAGGTATTAGCAAAAGGTAAAAGTATTAAGGTAAAGTTATTAAGGTATTTCCTTAGCACTTCCAACTGGAGTTTAGGTGTTGGGACCTCTCAGATTTAGTGTGTTAAGAATGAGGGGCTCGGTACCTGGTTCAAATTTACATTTTCATAGGTGTATTCACCGTATGAAAATTCTTTAGGGGGAAGGAGCTGTAACAACGGCTGCAGGGTGCAGTATTTCTCCAAAAGAACGCTTGTTTCCTTCTGAACGTTAGAAGATGCTCGCAGAAGTGGGGAGGGGGTTGGTCATTTTGGAGCAATGACCGAGAACTTCCGCCCTTACCCCCAGTGGACAGTGTACACGTAGACGTAGAGAAGGAGGGATTCTGTTGTTGGAAAGCGAGCGATGAGGTTCGCTTGTAAACAGCTCCGGTTTGAGTGAGATGTTTTTTTTTAGTGCTTTCCGCTGTGTTCTGCGGTGATTATGAAGATCACGATTAAATTGTAAATCACAAAGAACTTGTACAGAATATTTTTTTTAATTAAATAATTTTTAATTGAATCCAGTGGATTCTTTATTAGTTTAGCTGTGCGTGAATGTTTAAGTTTGAAATTAACACTCGCTACACCACAATATTGATCATTCGAGACAACAACAGTCTTGTAGCTTATAGGTCTCAAAGCTACCCCCCTTTAAAACATGATGGGTTTTTTTTTTCACAATTGCAAGAGTTAATTAAGAAACAGTCACTTGAAATCACGTTCTACATTATTTATTTTTTCCAAATTAATGACCAAAAAAATAGTAATTTTAATCTGTAATTTTTTTAACAGAAATAGATTTTCAGAATCTTTAAATATACAAATCCAAACTTAGAGCTCCTTCTTCCAAGTAGTTTTTCAGTTATGTTTAAAAAAAACTAATCGCACTGCAATCTGTTTTGCAATGATTAAAAATAAATTTAACATTAGGAGTTCCAAACTTTAATCCGTCATAATTCCTAAACTGCTTAACCAAATGACTTCCCGTTTGGTATCTGAAGGTAAAATTTATCGAAAAATCCAAATATGTCAAAATTATTAAATTATTTATTTTTTCGAAATTAATTTCCAAAAAAATATTAATTTTAATATATAAATCTTTTAACAGAAATCCATTTTTAAAATCTTCAAATATATGAATCCAAACTTAGATCTCCTTCTTCTAAGTAGTTTTTGAGATATGCTTAAAAAATTACTCGCACTGCAATCTGTTTTGCAATGATTAAAAATAAATTTAACATTAGGAGTTCCAAGCTTTAAACTGCCATAATCCCTAAACTACTTAACCAAATGACTTCCCATTTGGTAGCTAAAGGTAAAATTTATCGAAAAATCCATTATATCTCAAAATAAAGCGTTAGTAATGAAATTTTAAACTTTCTTACAATTTGAATATGTACACGACCTCCTATGCAATATGTATATCTAGCTTTAATTAGTAAACGTTTTTACGAACCGATTGGTACCAGTCATACTTGCATACGTTTATTTGCGACAGAGTCAGTAGGGGGAGATTACATTTTTTTCAGATTGTACTTTTGCTGAAATCTTGATAGAGTTAGAAGAGATCAAACTTTGAGGATACCAATGCTTTTAATCTGCGTGACAAACTTTAATTTCTATCATACCAAAAAATCATCTGATTGAAATGTTTCTTTTTACTGAGAGACCCAGACATATTTCCGGCATTTTTTCGATTCAAAAATATTTTTTTAATTATGAAAATTATTAATAAATTCATATTCAAAAATTTATGAATTATGACCTACATTTAATTTTACATAAAAAGAATAAGTGTTGGCCAGAACTATGGGCTTTTACAGCTCATTCTTATCATTGGGTTTCGAGATGTAGTAAAATTATACTTTTCGATGATCGAAAGAAGCTGTCTCTTTTTATCGTTGGCATCCACATTAAAAAAAAAAAAAAAAGAGAGTAACCGAAAAAAAAGTTTAAAGTTTTTAAGATTTTTCTTTCGTGTAAAGAGAATTTATTTTATATTTAGAATTTCTGCATAATTTATTTTGTTGCTAATTGATTGTTTCCGATATTTTTCCATGTAAGATCTTAATTTTATTTTTCTATAAACCTCTAATACATTTTATTTCTTAATTCTGTAAAGATATAAGAAAAAGTACATAATATATACCTTTTCCTGGCTGATTTAATCCGGTGAACTCAAATATGGTGTCAAAAGTGGGTGTTATCATTTGAAAAACAAAGTTGTTACAATTTTTAATGTGTACACAACCTATATTTCAAAAACTGCATTGATATTCGGAAAGAAGATAGAAATCTCTGTCGAACGGTACGAACTCGCATCTCTCTGCGACAATTTTGTGACAAAATAGCATTCTGTGGTGCTTTTTAGGTACGTTCGTAATTATATAAATACTTAGCATGTATAGTCGTCATCTGGTCCGTCCGTCAGTCCATCTGTCTACATATAACAGCGCAAAAACTATATCCAAACGAATGGTTTGAAATTTAATATATATAATCGTTGCAGAAATGTGCTGAGTCATTTCAAATTTTATGAAAATCGAATCATAACTTAAAAAGATATTAATAAAAGTTTTCTTCATTCTATTAAATCCTATCATACGTAATTAATTCAATTGTATCCCATGATAGGTAATGATTCTAGCTTGCCATGGTGATTACGTCATATTTAACATGGAGTCATATTATTTCCGTATTACTGAATTTAAAAAAAAACGAATTTGTATACTAAAATTGTTTAACTATAGCAATCATATAATATACCGACAGTTTTTTGGATAGAATTCCGGAGAAATAGATATTAAATGGAAAAAGAGTCTAAATATGGATTTCACATTCTGAAATTTTCACAGCTAGGCTTAAGTTTCCCATTGGAATTTTCAGTAAATGTCAACAAAAGATTAAATGTTGCCAACTTAAATTGTACTTATTTTATTACGGAAATTAATCATATCATATTAACAGACGATATAATTCATTACACTGAAACTATAGTTATAGTACATACGCGTTATATACATTTGTCACGTTTGACGTACAATTTCCAACTGCTTTTTTTCTTACGACTGTATGTGAGATTAGTACGCAATATAAAAGAGAACCATGCAAATAAACACGTAACAGTTTTGCCTAACGTCAAGCTCAGTTTAAAATGTTTGACAGAAACTCTGAAGAAAGTTAAAATCTGAACACTTTTATTTTAACTATAACTTTAATTAGAGAATTATTTTAAATGCCTTTATAAAAGCCGATTTGCTTTGATTTAAAAGAAAATCTTGTTAATACGTACAATTTCCAACTTGTTTTTTCTTACGACTGTATGTGAGATTAGTACGCAATATAAGAGAGAACCATGCAAATAAACACGTAACAGTTTTGCCTTACGTCAAGCCCAGTTTAAAACGTTTGACAGAAACTCTGAAGTAAGTTAAAATCGAAAAACTGTTCCTTTAACAATAACTTTAATTAGATAATTCTTTTAATAGCATTTGTAAAAGCTCATTTGCTTATCGCTTTGCTTTAAAAATTTTGTTTATCAATAATGATATAATATAGGCATTTAAACTAATTACCATTACTGCATAATTTCTTCATAAAGTCAAAGAATTTAGAAATAAAAAATAATAATTTTAACTAAGCATATACAAAATAGCAGCTCAATATTTTCAATAATGATAGTAGTTTGAGTTTCTTTAATTATTATAACGTTAAAAATATTTAAATTTGTATAATAGGAATTTTTTTATTATTATTTTTACGTGATCTTTTTTAATTTCAACGCGTGTTTATGTAGCTTTTTCTATATTTTATATTTGTTTCCATCGTTACTCAGATGAATAATTTTCTCTTCCCAACCCAAAAGAATGGGGAAGAAAAGTCGATTCTTTCTAGTAAAAGTGAGAAATGCGAATCATGCATCAGCTTCATTTTTCTCCATTTTTCTCTTTGTTTCCAATAAATTCAGACGCTTTTTTACATGATATATGAGCAAATGATCAAATAACAGCTCTTTAAGAATCATTTCGTTTCGGAGCAGAACGACTCTTCAGTGTTTGGATGAATGACATTTACTTTTACTTCACTTCATTATACTGTTTTCTGTTCTTTGGAAACACTAAATAAAAATAAGGGACTTAACACAAATTGCATATAAATTGCTCCTCTGAAGCGATAACCATTTTATATTAAAGTGTGGTAATAAAAATGAGGTGTATATTTATATTCTGGATACGTTTTTTGGAATTTTATTATTAAGACTGACTTTAGCTGTGCCACGGTGATTTGCATCTCATTTACTTTTTCTGACAGCTGTTAAAAAGGAAAATGAAATATTTTCTGGTATCTGGAAGCTTTAGATTTTATGCAGATATGAGAGATGTTATAGATTTTTGTTTAAATTCAATGACACAGACCAGAAAACATAATTTTGATAGGACATTTCTTTAATTAGACAGTTCATTATTTTTATTTATTTCTCTGATTTTATCTTTAATATTTTCTGTAATATTTTCATGGGTATAAGAAAATTTAAACGATTAGAAATCTTGCTAGTTTTACATGTAAATGAGTTTCAGAAATATTTTCAAGGATCTTCGTAATTACTCATTTGCCAACTTTACTTTAATAAAAAACTTCTTTATGATTTGATATTTTAAAAAAAAAGTAAGCAGTCAATTAAAAGATTGTAAGCGGTAAAGTGAGATAAAAGACAATTTCAACGTATTTTTTTGTCTTACAGCAAATGATAAATTACCTCACCTAATGAGAAAATTGATTGGGCCATTTTATCATTATAAATCAAGACTGAGTTCTAAAAATAATTATGTTTAATAGAATATATCTTTTATAGGTATACAAAGATTATAGATATGATAAATGTTAAATAAATCTAAAGTCCATGGAAATATTAATAACCTATAAAAACTCAAAAGTTTTTCATATACAGTACAGGGTGTCCGGAAATAAGCTGTGCTATTTTAAAATTCAATAAAGACTAAACGATGACAGCTATTGAAGTTATTCTTGAAAGATATCAATGTGTGAAATTGGGAATTACTTTGCTACGCTTTCTTGTTTTAGTTCCAAATATCATTGCTAGAGGACACTGCGCTGTCTCACACTGTCAGAACGCTCAAACGAACGTATAAAAATAGATCAACGTTCATTCAGCTTTTAACCTTCATTCTGTTTAGCTCTTGGAATGCCATAAAATGATTTGCGTTTTGAAATTGCCAGGTTATTTAACTCGATACTACAGTTAGAGACAGTGCAGTGCCATCTATCGCTATTATTTGGAATTAAAACAAGAAAGCGTAGTAAAAGCATTCCCGACTTCACACATTCCTATAGCTTTCAATAGCTGTTACCTTTTTTCCGTTACTTTTTTTGCTGTTCCTACACAATTTCAATAGCTGTTACCTTTTATTTGTTATTAAATTTTAAAGTGTTTAATCCATTTTATAACACCATGTGTATAATACATGCATATAGACTGGTAGATAACTAGATAGATAGTTACGTATCTCCTTTGGCTTGTCTACATCATACAGACAGATACCATCTATAAAATACAGCAAAGTGTATTAAACAAACTTGACAGAAGAAAAACAAAATGTATTAAATAAAGCTAAATGTTATGATAAAAATATCTACTTATCGATACAATATCTCGTGTCTCAACATTGTTCATTTTCTAGATATACAGCAATAGTAAAACAGCAAAGATATGGGAATGGGTTCTTCACTTCATCTAGATAATAAAGCTTGCTGTACGTATCTTGAGTAGAGTGTAAACAAAGTCGAAAAGTGAACCATAGTTTATGAGATGTGATCTTCCCAAGAGATAGAAAAAGTCCGTGCCAGGATTCGAACCCGGGATCCCTTGGCTGAAGCTTCCAGTGCTCTCCCAACTGAGCAATACATGGCGAATATGGCTGAACTAATTACCCCAGTTAACCTTAATGATCATAGCATCTGTTCTGTGTCTGAATCAGCACAACAGAATAAATCACATGTAATGGGACCTCCAGTAAATGCTGGAAACGTTTAGATAAACGTTAGAAACACTAGATTAATTTTGACAGAATTATTTAAAAATGGGATTCAAATATCATTTTGGGTTCTAATCCTGGCCCGGACTTTTTCGCTCAGTTGGGAAGATTACATCTCATATGATTTCTTTACCAATTTGAATAATTTTTTCAAAATTAATCTAGCATACTTTATGCCCTAGATGAAGATCTTCCAAGACCCTAAAACTTTATAGTATAGAAATAAGCATTTTAACAGAAGATGGTTTCATATAGAATTTTTAGCCAAATGTAGATTACAAAAAAATGTTGTATGGTGTATTTTTGATATTAAAAAAAAAATCTGAAAATAACATGGTTATTTGTTGATTTATATTTTATAATTCCTAATAGTTCTTTGACAAACGTACCATGGATTTCCTTGAAACTAAATTAGATCCCCCTCCCCTTCGTTTTTCCTTTGTCTTGAATATTAACTAGAAATAGCCCGAGAAGTAGCAGGTAATTTGGAGCAGGTACTTGATAAAAGCTGAAATTTGGTAGTATAGCATTTCTACCTTACGGCATTACGAAATCATCGGTCTGCCAGCTAGCTGGTGGTGGATTCGCGACTTACGCAATTCGCAACTTGCAATTTTTCGATGAAAATAAAAAGGTTCTTGATAAAAACTACAATTTACATATATGAAAATACATGTTTTTGTAAGGGCAAAAAACTAATTGCCAGACGAATCTTCTGGTACGAAATACATGGCAGGCGTCTTCAAAGTTGTTACAAAAATAATTGAAATCAATCACTGTCATATGTCGTCTGTCTTTCTGTCTTTTAACATTGAAGTAGTCGGTAGTACAGATGGCGTTGCATTACCCAGCCATTAGAATATAGCGCGATACTAAGTACTCATTTATGATATAATATTTGCAGCATTTTGATAATTGATCATTTTTTATAAAGAACAAATAATACATTTTTTGGTCATAACTAACTTAGGATTTTTTCAGGTTCTTTTACTTTTTCTTTTAATGTTCAGAAAATACCGCTCTTTTATATATTTAGTTCTTTCATAAAGGAAAAAAAAAATATTAAATTGAAGATTTTATAATCCTTTGTCCTATAACTCCTTAAAAAGATTTTCATAACTTAGAATAAATAGTAGATACTTGTAGATGGCGCCACGTGTTTTTGGCTTGGGTGTCTTTTTATCACTTTTGAACATTTTTTTGCTCCTTGTCTGGCAACACTATATTTCGTATTAATAGTTTATTGAGTACTTGTGTCGATCATCGTATTTTCTCATGCAGTAATTATATTATATTTTGTTATATATATATATATATATATAAGTTGCTATGCAGTATTTTTTTATTAACTTTTATTATAATAGAAAACAGTGAAATAAATTGTGTACTGTATACAAAAACTGTCAGTGATAAATTTATTGTTTTCATGGATAAAACTTTGGAAAAAAGTAACGTGATTTTACATATCCATAAAAATCGTAATTTACGATACAAAGACGTTGTTTTACCATCATTGCCAAACACTACAAAAGGCTACCATACAGTTTGCTACAGGAATTTCTCGGCTGTACATAATAAAATATCCAAAAATATCCAAATACTTTTTTTTCTTACCTGCGTTAGGTAAATGTATTATAAAATATATCTGATATTTAAATTTAATTATAAAATACTTATTTCTATACCTATGCTTCGACCATCCATTCAATAGACTGTCTCTATCGCGTGCATACCGCTACAGCGCAACCTCTATGTGGCACACACGAACACCATTTATGTCATCTGCCAGGTAATTTGAAACATCCAATAGGCTTGTCATGACACTAACCTACAATTGTTAGCATATGGAATGTGTGTGAACTGAATAGTATATGGAATGTGTGTTTAAACATTTAAGTTTAAAATTTCCTCAAATACCTTTTTTTTTCAATTATTTTTGTAACAACTTTGAAGACGTCTGCCATGTATTTAGTACCGGGAGATTCGTTTGCAAATTATTTTTTACATTTAAAAAACATGTATTTTCACATATGTAAATTGTAGCTTTTATCAAGACCCTTTTTCTTCGAAATATTGCAAGTTGCGAATTGCGTAAGTCGCGAATCCACCACCAGCTAGCGAGCAGACCAATGATTTCATAATGCGGTAAGGTACTATACTACCAATTTTCAGCTTTTATCAAGTACCTGATCCAAATTATCTGCTAGCTCTCGGGCTAAAATGGATATAATATAAAACATCGAGATGGTTTTCATTTTGTTATGTCCAAGCATAATAATTACTTTCTTCAATTGGAAAAAAAAAACGCATTTTCTCATAGGGCAGAGATAATTTTCTTTTTCCTTAAATTAAAAATATTTAACATTGCTATACTTTCTCAGAAATCGGTGTTAAGGCTGTTCTCAAATCCAAAAGAGTTACTTTCTGACACATAACTGAATTCATCTTTATTCGGAAACGCATGGACTTGGCAGGTGTCTTTATTCAGAAACTATCTAATCGAATGGCGTTTTCCATTTTTTGGAAGATCCATCAGAAGATCTGTCAGAAATTACTGTCAAAGTGGGAGTTTTGAATTGAAGTCAAAACAGTCAGAAGGCAGCGCGAGAAAGGAGACAAACTTGTCGTCACGTGACAAGAATCGCTTATAACTCGAAAAATATTTTATTTATCAAAAAATGAAAAATGTTATTCGATTCCAAATTGCTTCAATGGTCAGGCCTGCCAGTTTTATGCCTCCACGTTTAAAAATGGGTCAGAAAATGTGTCAGAAAGTTTTGCGTTGTTGGGTAGGGAATTTGTGAACTACCTTCTAGAATTCAAAGAATATTTTATCATTAGCAACATGTTTAGGACTTTTTAGATTACCTCAAGGGGATGCTTCACCGATGCAGATTTTTGCCTGGCCGATTACGAAATCCATCCCATGTTGACCAATGGGAAAATTTAATTAGGTTGTTACTTATTACCTAATATAATTATCAAATCAAAATACAATTTTCCCCATCAGAAATTAGACGTCAGATGCCAAAGTAGTAAGGGTTTTTTTTATGTTGTTTTCTATTTTATGTATTTTAAAAAATCCTGTAAACTTTGAAATTTCTGCTTGTAGAAAATTTTCAAGTTTTATCATCTTAAAAATACCAAGAAACATTTTTTTTTTAAACGCATTATGTCAGCATTTGACGTCTATTTTATGATGAGGAAAATAGTATTTAGATAATTATATTAGGTAATAAGAAATCACTTAATTAAATTTTCATATAGGTTAACATGGGATTTTGCAGTTCATAAGAAACGAAAGAGAAACAGAAATACTCAAATTTGCGCAGACGAAATCGACATTAATATGTATATGTCTTATTCATTGCTAAAACCTTTTGGGAAAAGTAGATCAGTTTTTAAATATGTGACATAATTTTTTATACTATATATAAAAATGTATTAATTGACTGACCTAGTGAAATTGCTGAAGTTTCTCAGAAACCAATATATTTTCGAGATTTAAAAAAACATTTATGAAAACAAAGTTTCTTTTGATGCCACTGACTTTTGAAACTTTCCCGAGTAGTTTTTATAATGTATTAATCAGTTTTCTCAACCCGAAATGTAGGTTTTTCAGATGCTTTCAATTCTCAAGTTAACATTTTCATGTTCAACAAACATGTTTTACAGACAAACTTGATAAATTAACAACATTAATATTAATATTATTTTGTTACTTTTTGTTTTTTTTTATGTGTAAATTCAATAACCAGCTAAAAATATTTAATTAAAAAATGATTAGCCTCCGAAAAACCTATATTCCGATTAGAGAAAAACTTATTAATACACTATAAAAACTACTCGGAAACGTTTCCGAATATCAGTGGCAACAAAAGAAACTTCTTTAAATCTCTAAAATATATTGGTGTCTGATGTTTCTAAAGATAAAAAACTCTGTTTGGAATCAAGAGAAATACGAAAGAGGATATTGTATATTTTCGTTTGTTATTATATTTTTGAAGACATGCAAAAGAAAAATTTGTCTTTCTAACAGTGTATACCTTTAAAACTAACGGTTTATGATTTAAAGGTTTAAGTTAGCTATTGGACAACGAAATGAGGGGCCATTCTGTATAATGAACTCATATATACAGCGCTATAATAATGATGTCAAGTACTTTGTGCTATACACATTCTTAACACTAATTCTTTCGAGGATTGACAGTGTTAAATATGATTTATGAAGAAATTAAGTTTTTGTTAAATAATTAATGAACACATTTTTTATTGCTAAATGTTAAATGAATATTAGTATTAAATGAATGTAGTATTAATAGAATTGGAAATGCTCCATACGCGAAATACTCCATACGCATGTAATTTTTATCAAACTTCTCAAGATTTATTTCGAAAATACTCCCAATGTTCGAATGAATGTTAAGGTTGTATATGTCCTTCTGCTTTAAAGTGAGAAAATACTCTTTTTCTGCAAATCAACAATAATCATTTCAATATCACCTCATTTTTTCCTAAATTATTTTAAAGTTTACTTTATATAAATAATACCTATAGAAGATAGTACAGAATATATGAGCATTTGAAAAATCAATCTGAGAATTAGAAACACACCTGGTACGTTTCCAATTTGAAATATTTTGTAATATTGATTAGTCTGCAGAAATATAAATACAGTTTTATATAGAAATATGATCACTTATATCATTGGAGTGAAACATAAAAAAAAATATATTTGGTCAAGCATAATCATAGATAAGTAATTTTATAATTTACTTGAAGCAACAAATCAAATTCTCTTGCAAAACTTTGATAGTTTGAGAATTCACTGTCGTTTTAACGCTATTTCTACCGTTGTCAAATGACATCTTTTAAGCGATTTCGATTTATGATTATTTTATTTGCAATTTTTAGATAAAAACAATTACAAATTAATTTTAATACATTGAAGACTTATTTTGATACTTATTAGCTTTAAAAATTACTAGTAAAATAAACATAATCAAAACTTTAAAAAGGTGCCATTTGACACCGGTAGAAATAGTATTAAAGAAATCACTTCAATGCTGAATGGAAGATGCAAAATTGATTATTGCATAATTATTGCAATAATTGGCAAGCTTTTATACAATGCTATACAATTGCAAAAACAAAAATGATTTATACAACGTAGCGTTCCCAATCACTGTGCATTCGCATAAGATATTAATGTAGAAGGATTTGTAGGCATGATTTCTTATCCTGTAAAAAACAGCTCACGTGAGTTGTTTATTCAGTCCGCAATTCAAACCTTAAAATTTGAGAGGAAAATCATTTTGTAGGTTTCTGAATGTAGTTCTACAGAATTTCATTTCTTATTGTAATTACTGAGCTTAGAATCTTTGTAAGACATTCTTTGATCTGGTACTTACGATCGTGGGCGATCAGATAGGGAGTTTAAGGACGAGTAAAGAGTCGCTCAAACTTCCGTAGTAAGAAGGGAATCCAAAAGTGATATCTTGCTCTTAAAAAGAAAAAAAGAGACGCTTGAAAGTGAAACAACTCTTCAAAAGAATGCTGAAAGCCATAAAAAGAATATCACATCAAGAGTATAACAGTATGTGGAAAAGTTCAGAAATCTTTCTCCTAGTCAGAAAATTCCACATCTGGGAAACGCTACCAGCACTTGCATATCTGCCATAATAATTTTTCGGTAATTAAATTATGTTGGCTCATATCAGGAAACCTGTTACATGAGTTATTCGTCTAGGAAAAAATGTACGCAAGTATAATGAGATTATTCATTGGAATAGAAACGATTGTCCAGAGAGATGTTCGCAACCGAATTCCTCTTAACCACAAAACATGATTCTGAACCCCAAACATGCAGAGAAAGATCCGTTAAGAGCAGCAAAATGTCCATAATTCTGGTGATATTGGCCTAGGAGTGATCGCGTGAGAGTGCATTATACATATAATTGCAGAATACTGTTTCACACCTTTAATGGAAGCACCGTTAATAGATATAATCGACTTAAACTTTAACTATTGTCACAGAAATTTTCGCATAATTACTGTGCGCGGTCTCTCAGACCGCTTGATCGTAAATATGAATACAAAGTACAATTAGCTGATAAGATAAATCTGTGTATAAATCTTTATTCACAGGTTTATTATAATTAAAATTAATCTATTCAAAAGCCTCTACAGACGGTATTATGGTTTCTGAACGAAACAAAATTCCACTACTATTTTCAGAGTCCGATTAAGGTTGTCAGAGGCCCAAGGCCCAGCACCTTTTCGGGACCCCACTCAAATCAAAATAGTAGCTATAAGTTTCTTTCCGGAGTATTCGGAGGTTTTCTTGTATTTTATAGAAAAGCTCATGAAACTCAGATTAGTTTAAATTTTTGCTGTTTGATACTATAATACCTTAAATATGTCTTCAATCCCAAATATTTCTTAAAAAATAATTCCAACACAATTATTTTGTCTTCAGCGTACCTAATTTAGGCTGTTTGTAAAGAATGGATTGGTCAAACTTATGGGAAGGTGCACGAAGAATGCTCAGTAGTTAGAAAGGCAGACTGTTTACAATCGTGCATATTTCCTCTGATATATTTCATTAGATATTATTATACAGTTACTTGTTAATCCAAATATTTTTTTTGAGCAAATTATTGCAAAAAATTGGACTTTTAAGAAATTTTTCGAAATCTTTTTAACACTTTCCAACCTAGTTGAAAAGTGTTTATGACTTCGGTTTGTCTGGCCGGATGGCCGTCTGGCCGTCTGTCCGTGCTCTAACTCCCGTAAATATGCTCGGATTGCTCTGCAATTTTTATATGTTATTGTCGTTATCTATAGCATGTTCCCTATTTCAACGGAAGTGTGTAGCACTTATAGTTTTTTTACAGGGACATTCAAAAGAATTCCGTTACATTGCGGTCTATGGGGAAAAATCATTTGCGGATTATTTAAATAATGTTTCACTATTTTAAACACATTGAAATTTATATATATCACTAAGGTGCATTAGAAGAAGCTTAATATGGAATAGGGTGTGGATAGCACTTATAGTTACTTTACAGAGACAGTCAAAAGAATTCCGTTACATTACGTCTATGGAGAAAAATCGTCTGCGGTTTATTTAAATTATGTTTCACTATTTTAAACGCATTGAAATTTATATATGTCACTAAGGTTCATTACAAGAGGCTTACTACAGAATATTGTGTGTAGAGCAGTCATCGTTCATTTACAGGGACACACAAAATAATTATCTACTGTCTGTTAACAATAATTCCTGGAAGTGCGTTTTAAGCTACTGAACGCAATTTTAATTTTAACTGGTTTTTTTCTCTATTACGTGGTGTGTATAAATTCTGTAGATCCTATACAGGGAAGCACAAAAGTTCGCGAACACATTTCCGTTTATTGACAGAAACTCCTGACGGTGAATTTTAAACTGCGCTACGCGTTTCCTAACTGAACAAAAATTTAGCATCCTATGTAGTATATATACAAATCTATAGATCATATACAGGGCTGAATAAAAGTATTCGGATATTTTTCCGAATATTGTATATGTTGGAAATTCCTAAAATTATGTTTTTAAATATTTTATGCGTTTTCCAAATTGTTTAATTAGATGTTATCTTTTAGCTTATTAAACGGTATGATTTGTAAGATTATTTTGGAAGCGTTGGAAAGTGTTACATAATCTATGCTTGACGCATGATTTTTCTTTCTTGTTTTTTATTTCGAGGGATCTATCCGTGGTGTGTCCAAGGCCCGGCCTATGCGGTAATCAGGCCCTGATTATCTTGTTAAAGGTGACCGGTTTTGTGAAAATCGAAAGAAAACAGTGGTCTAGGAGAGCACTTAGAGCAGCTAAATATTAAATATCAAAAAACACTCGGCAGGTGCGTTGCTCAAAGAAATCTATTGAACTGTGCAGGTACTCAAAATTCTCTTGAAAGAAAAAAAAATCTCTTTAACAATTTAATGGACATAGAGTGGAATCATTTAGTTCAGTAAAAGGCTTCTTTTCTACAAATATTTCGAGTAGTTTTGATATTTGTTCCTTTATGTTTTTTGGGTTGCTGAATACGAATTTAAACTATGCCACCTCGAACTGTTCCCAGAGTTTGAATTAAAGGCAAAAAACAAGGAGAAAAATGTTAATGTTATTTATGTTTTTTTTTATTATTATTTACTTATAACTAATTTATAATATATTAAACATAAGTATTTACAAGAATAAACTATATACAATGTCCTACAATTTATGTCATTTCAACTCTTTGGTCAGACGTACGGCTTATGCACAGTGGTGTAGTCGTAAAAACACCACAGGGTATACGTTATAGGTAGAGGGTATAAGCTAAAGACGTTACGCTGTATCTTTATTTGAGAAAGTTCGGAGTTTCTTTTAAAAATCCAGAAGGTATGTGATGTATACCATCGTTTTTGTGTATTCGCATAAGCAGGGTGCGCATGCTATATAAGCAGGGTGCGCATGCTATATAAGCAGGGTGCGCATGCTATATAAGCAGGGTGCGCATGCTATATAAGCAGAGTGCGTCCCCTCTATTACATCCCTGCTTATCCGCAATTGCGCATTGAATTTAGCAATTTTATGCCGCCCCAGCTTGCAATCACTCGTTTAAATATCTGCATCCCGCGCTCGCTTCGTTTTCAAATACGAACCTGGTGACGTTAGAGCTATGGGAAAAGTGAAGCAACACATTTTTTATATGTGCTTGTGATATTAGAGTTCTTAAAAACAAGTTTGTTTCTGTGGTGTAGCGAGTGTTAATTTCAAACACAAAAATTCACTCACAGCTAAACTAATAAAGAGTCCACTGGATTCAATTAAAAATTATTTAATTAAAAAAATATTATGTACAAGTACTTTGTGATTTATAATATTCAATCGTGATCTTCATAATCACCGCAGAATAAAACACTTCTGCTTTCAATTAACACATATCTGTTCCACAGCGGAAAGCACTAAATAAACATCTCACTAAAACCGGAGCTATTTACAAGCGAACCTCATCGCTCGCTTTCCAACAACAGACTTCCCGCTTCTCTACGTCTACGTGTACACTGTCCACTGGGGGTAAGGGCGGAAGTTCTCGGTCATTGCTCCAAAATGACCAACCCCCTCCCCACTTCTGCGAGCATCTTCTAACGTTCAGAAGGAAACAAGCATTCTTTTGGAGAAATACTGCACCCTGCAGCCGTTGTTACAGCTCCTTCCCCCTAAAGAATTTTTATACGGTGCATACACCTATGAAAATGTAAATTTGAACCAGGTACCGAGCCCCTCATTCTTAACACACTAAATCTGAGAGGTCCCAACACCTAAACTCCAGTTGGAAGTGCTAAGGAAATACCTTAATAACTTTACCTTAATACTTTTACTTCTTACTAACACCTTAATAACTTTATACACTTTAATTTTTCTCTATACAAGGTTCATACAGACGCACACGTACTCAGTTTTGAAAGACTCATGATAATCCTAGATTTCACTTATGAATTTCCATAACAAGTCAAATAATAAAAACATTTTCGTAAATAAATTTAATATAACAGATGAGATATTTATCTGAGTTCAGCAACTGACACAGTGCGATTCCTTGAAATTAAAGTAAATTCTAAAAAAATACTAAATTACACACAAAATATATACAAGTGATAAATAACAAAAAAAAAACAATAACTCGTAAATAAAAATTATAAACAAATACTAATTCGGGAATCAAGTAAAGAAATTACACTATTCGGTCCTACTTAACCCATCTGCATTCCCGTGAAGTTTCCCAGGTTTGTGTTCGATTTTGAAGTTGAATGACTGCAAATACAATGCCCACCTAGTCAATCTCGCATTGTTCCCCATCATTGTTTTTAAGTACGTCAGAGGATTGTGATCTGTTTGGCCCACAAACCGCTGCCTGTCCAGGTAGTGATTCAGTTTTTTCAGACCGTACACAATTGCTGCCAATTCCCGTTCAACAGTGTTGTAATTCTGCTCTGCCCTGGAAAATTTTTTACTCAAGTACAGAATGGGATGTTCCTCCCCATCTCGTACCTGTGACAGGACTATACCAGCACCATATAAACTTGCGTCGGTCTGCACAATAAACTCCTGACTATAATCTGGGGCGTACAATACGGGACTCTGGGTTAACTTCTCTTTTAATTCCTGGAAAGCCTTTTCGCACTCCTCACTCCACTCTATCTTTTCTTTTTTGATCTTCCCTTTCAAAACATTTGTTAAGGGCACTGCAATTACTGCATAATCCTTTATATACCGTGAATAATAACCCGTCATTCCCAGAAATGACCTCACTTGCGTCTTAGTGGAAGGCGTTGGAAATTCCTGGATAGCCTTCACTTTTATGTCACTGGGAGACCGCTTCCCCGAACCTACCTCGTGACCCAAAAACCTCACGCTATCCTGTGCAAATTTACACTTTGTGGGTTTCACTGTTAGGCCGGCCTCTAACAATCGCTTCAGAACCTCAGCGATGTCCTTCATGTGACTCTCCCATGTAAGAGAGAACACCGCAATGTCATCGATATATGGCAAGGCCAACAATTCAAGCCCACCCAAAACACTTGCGATTAATTTGCAAAAGTAGAAAGGTGCGTTCAGGAGACCAAACATCATGACCTTGGGTAAAAATACACCGAAAGGTGTCACAAACGCAGCGTACCTTTGGGCCCTTTTGGTCAGTGGTATCTGGAAATAACCTTTGGTTAAATCCATTACCGTGATGAAAGTCGCCGAACTCACTTTTTCTACGACCTCCTCTATATTGGGGAGTGGAAAAAATTCCGTTCGGGTCTTCGCATTTAATCTGCGATAGTCCACACAGGGACGAGGATCCTTTCCCGGAACCTCTACCAAAATCATGGAGGACGTAAAATCAGACTGCCCTACTTCTATCACTCCTAATTCCAATAGTCTCCTGATTTCCTCTCTTAAAATTTCGGTCTGCCTAGGTGACATTCTATAAGGTTTCGCCCTCACCGGCGATTCATCTGTCAACTCGATATCCATCTCTACCAGATGGGTACGTCCAGGGTCTGAAGAAAAAACTTTTCTATTTCTCTCTATAACCTCCTTAAATAAACTTATTTGGCTATCTGTCACTTTTTCTCTAACTCGCTGTTATACACAACTTCCCAGAAGTCAATTTGTGTGGGGTTTGGCAAGGGATAAGGGATCTCAGCATCTTCTTCCACCTCTTCCGCATCTATGTCAATCAGCAGATTAACAAATTCAGGCCGCTTGTAATAAGGTTTCAAAAGATTCACATGGTAGATAGTCGCCTTATTGCGCCTCTCTGGCAAATCAACTGTGTAATTTGTTTCCGAAATCACTCCAGTGACAGTTCCCGGCCCGACCCAATTTACGGCCATCTTATGAGGCTTTGATGTTGCCAAAACCAACACCTGGTCACCAACTTTGAATTTTCTAGTTACCGCATTCCTGTCATACCATGTCTTCCTTTTGTCCTGACATTCCTCCATACGCCTAGTTGCTAAATCCTGACACCTTTTCAAACTATTCGTCAAGTTCAAAATGTAATCTACCACATTTTGATCCGTGTTACCTTGACCCATCCAATTCTCATAAACTAAAGTGTGCGGCATGCGTAAATTTTTTCCATGAACCAGCTCGGCAGGACTAAACCCAGCACTTTCATGCGTCACAGTTCTTAGAGCAAACAACGCCATAGGCAAAACCTCTTCCCAGTCTCGACCGGACTCTAGACACAAAGCTTTAAGTACTTTCTTCAAAGTAGAATGAATGCATCCTTTCCACGCTGTTCGACTCCGGATGGCAAACTGAGCTATGCGACACTTTGATACCAAATACATTAAAAAATTCTGATGTTAACTCGCTGGTGAAAGATTTTCCTAGGTCACTTTGCACCTCTCTCGGATAACCTGTCTTAGCGAATATCTGTACCAAAGCATCAATAACGGATGTGGAAGTGATGTTTTCCACCAGAATAGCATCAGGATATTTAGAAGCGAGGCAAATGGATGTAATTAAGTACTTGTTGTTTTTATTACTAGTTTGCAGGGGACCAACCGCGTCTAAATTTATTTTGGTAAAGCATTCCGAAATTATCGGTACTAACTTCAAAGGGGCCTTTCGCCTATCTCGATTGCTACCTACCTTTTGACATGTATCACAAGTCTTAACATAATTCTCAATATCGTGAAAGCAGTTTGGCCAAAAGTAACATCTCAGAACCCTATCCTTGGACTTAGTCGTACCCAAATGCCCTGACACCTGCTCATGACACAATGCTAGAACTTCTCTACGATAAAGTTCCGGCACACATAACTGCACTTTATCATCACCTCTCCGTGACTGCGATACCCGCACAAGCTTACCATCTCTAACACAAAATTCTTTTTCGTTAGGTTTACTGGCCTTCTCCCACAACTGCGTAAGTGAAGCGCAATTTATCTGCTCTTCCTTAAATTTCTCTGCGGATACCTTCTCCAAACCCGACTCTGCCTCTAACCTTTCCGGAATAACTATTCCATCTTCTTCCTCACCGCCACTAGACTCCCCTTCATCCGGTTCTCCATCCTCCGAACCAAATTCACTCTCAACTTGCACAGCGGACATTTCTCTCTCATGTTCACGCCTCTGACTGCGCGTCATTACAGCATTTACCGGTACAGGATTACGCCTCGACTCCTCAATAAGCTCAGCCGTTTTGTTTCCTAACAAATAATAACCTTGTTCTAACTCGATAGGTTTCACAGCTGCCTTAGTGACCACCGTTCCAAAATCTCCTTTAATTGTAACTCTAGCCAATGGCAAACATTTACATTCATTATCCAGGGGTTGTTTAATCCAAGTGACTTCACCAATCAAATCCTCATTATCAATCCAGCTACGGTCACAAAGATCAATGCCAGCCCCAGTATCCCGTAAGTAATCCTGTTCTATTCCATTAATTTCTGCCTTTTTGAAATACGGTGCAAAACACTCTCCTAAACTAACATCTACACCCAGGTGACTAACTACATCTCCAGAGTCTTTACGTTTTAAATCTGGGCAATCCGGTCTGATATGCCCTGCACGGTTACACTGGAAACAGACAAAATGTTTCCTTCTATCAAACTTATCTTTATTCCAAGAATTTCTACTTGCGTGATCCTTTTTATCAGCCCCTCCCGACTTTACTGCCTGTTCCCCCTTACTCTTGAAGTTATCCTGACCGTTCCTGTCCCTACCAAATGACTTATTATTCCAAAATTTATTTTCCATTTCTTAAAATTCCCTCTCACACTCTCATATTTATCGCATTTTTCTGCTAAATAGGACGCTGTCTTCATCTCATCCCATTCGTCTAAGAATTTCTCTTTAATTTCAAAAGGGACTCTACGTTCCACCTGCTCTGTGAGTATAAGTTCTTTGAGGGATTCGAAATCATTCACTTCAACCGTTTCCAACCAGTTATCCAAATACCCTCTCAGCTCATACACAAGTTCAGACCAC
Organism: Maratus michaelseni; assembly: GCA_963931845.1. NCBI lineage: Eukaryota > Metazoa > Arthropoda > Arachnida > Araneae > Salticidae > Maratus > Maratus michaelseni. The sequence goes on along the minus strand of OZ007586.1, from coordinate 217,532,745 downwards.
AGTGCACCTGACTTCCTTTGATGGTTTTCAAATTTAGTTTTAAGGGCACCAGCTCCTAATCTAAACCTTTTTAACAAAACGCTTTTGATGTGCTGATAGTCATCCCTTTTCTCTAGCGGTTCCTTTACAATAATTTCCGCAACATCTACAGGCAACAAGGGTATAAGCTGTGATACATAATTAGATTCATCTAAACTTTCTTTTAACGCCTGACTCTCAAAAATCATAAAAAATAAAGTAATGTCAATAGATTTAGGGTCAAATTTTGGGACTAAATCTTTTAAACTTACTTTTTTATCTTTACTTTCTGCCACTACAGAAACAGTGGAAGCTACAGAGGTAGTATCTACATTGTATTGTAACTTCGCCTTCTCTAACTCCAACTGTCTATCTTTCTCTCTTTCTGCCAATTTATCTAACCTTTCTTGCTCCGCTAATTTGTCTGATCTTTCTTGCTCTGCCAGTTTTTCCCTCTCTATTAATATCCCTTCCAACATATCTTTAGCCATTTGCTCCTCATAATCAGAGGCACGCAAAATTGCCTGAATTATCGCTACCTTTTTACTGTCCGCAGGTAATTCTGTATCAAAATCGGCCGCGAGCAATAGCAGAACGCTTTTATTTTGTTTATTCAAGAAACTGACCATAATTAAACACAGAAAATATCTCAACACAAAATACAAAAAAGCACAATAATTTTCCCGAACACAATTAGCAATAAAAAAGCAAAGAAAATCAAGGATCTACTTTTCTTTTCAAAACTGAGTAACTCCCTAAATAAAACACCATAAATGATAAGATAAACCCAAAAAACACTCATAAAAATACTACACAGTAAAGAAAAGACTTAGTAGATTAATTTAAACAAAATTCCTTTCTACTAGGAATATGAATTTAATTTTAAAATGATTTCACAGTGATAATTTTCATAAATTCAATCTCAAATTTAATGAATATCTCTACCTCTAAACAAATGCTTTCACACTGTAACACATATTGTTTAGTTGCATTAGCACTCTACATGTGCATAAAAAATAATTTAATCTTTATTCTTATCACAAAAGAACAAAAACACACATAAAATAAATAACCCGCCACTTCTGCAATAAATATTTACCTGAGAACATTAGTACAATAACCAGAGAATATAAAATAACTTATAGCTATCCCGTACGCATGAACCTTGAAGTAATAATAATAATAATAAACCCTACTTCAAATTACTTAGCCCAACATTATTTCTACTAAATTTATGTACATATAACAATGTTATGTATATATAACAATGGGACCTCCCAAAATTCAGCATGCACGAGAAATATAGGGGCTTACCATTCCATATTTGATGTTTACGCTGGGGGACACATAGCAAATTCCAGGCAAATTCCAGGGTCGGCAGATAAACAGTCCAACAGAAATGAAGCTCCACACCGGATCTTTATCGATGGTATCCACTCGCTCCACTTCACAAGAATGAATCCTTGACCTTCCGGACAGAACACTGATTCTTCTTTACAGAGACTCCAAATGTCAGAAAATAAAACTCTGGATACTTGGCCGTTCCGAAACTCGTGGAAATCGTCGACAAAGTTCTCCCACAAAATGCGTGCTTATACGATAACTGCACGACTTTTACAATTATAATTTTTTTGCAGAAGGTGGCTAAGGATTCGTGGAACTAATTAATCTAGTTCCAACATCCCAACGAGCACTGCCACCATTAATCATAAGCTGTGGTGCAGCGAGTGTTAATTTCAAACACAAAAATTCACTCACAGCTAAACTAATAAAGAGTCCACTGGATTCAATTAAAAATTATTTAATTAAAAAAAAAATATTATGTACAAGTTCTTTGTGATTTATAATATTCAATCGTGATCTTCATAATCACCGCAGAATAAAACACTTCTGCTTTCAATTAACACATATCTGTTCCACAGCGGAAAGCACTAAATAAACATCTCACTAAAACCGGAGCTATTTACAAGCGAACCTCATCGCTCGCTTTCCAACAACAGACTTCCCGCTTCTCTACGTCTACGTGTACACTGTCCACTGGGGATAAGGGCGGAAGTTCTCGGTCATTGCTCCAAAATGACCAACCCCCTCCCCACTTCTGCGAGCATCTTCTAACGTTCAGAAGGAAACAAGCATTCTTTTGGAGAAATACTGCACCCTGCAGCCGTTGTTACATTTCCTTTAAAAAAATTAAGTTATTTTATTATTTAACTCTGGTTAATAATTAACTTTGTTTTGAAGCTTTGTAATAAGAAAAAGGTAAGAACTGTCGATTTCTTATGAAATTAAATGAATACCCTGCATTAATTAGATAATTTATATATTTAGCTGGCAGTAAATGTCTTGTTCTTATGCATTCATAGTCTGATTTAAGTATATTATGCATTGATGTTTGTAAATTTCGAAATATAAAATGAGCAACACATACTTTTATTTGTTTTTTAAAGCCTGAGTAATATAAATAATAAGTGCTAGTTATTTATATAGACATTAACTTCATTATTAAAGTAAAGGTAAGTTTAAAATCTTAATGTAATATATCACCACTTTAATTAGATGGGAAAAATTATTTAAATATAGCGTTGTATGGGGGAATAGTTCTCATTTTCATCTATTTGTGACAGTTACGTGGCATTCGTTAGATCGAAATTCTAGCCAAGTGTTGTTGTTGTCTTTGACGGTTACTCTAAGGATGAAGCAAACGGAGGTACTAAATCTGCCGATGGATTAAGGAGATCACACAAATAAATGGGAATTGAGATATTATTTGGTGAAATAATGAGGTTCCCAACAAAAATTCCTGCGCAACCCAAAGAACAAAAATCTCTTAATATCCATGCTGATTACCAAATTCACAGCGGCCAACATGATCTGCAATCAGGCAACAGAAGATGTTTATACTCTAATTATTCACAGAGCTCTTGCTTTAGCACCAACACATGAGTCTGTGATAATAACAGATGAAGATGTCGATCTTTTGATCATTTTAATAGGTCTCTGTGTATTTATCAACGTTTATTTTGTAAAACCAGGGAAATGGAAAGTACTCAAAAGACGTATTCTCCTCAAACTGCGTTTGACACGACTACTACCAAAGATATTGGTTTTTTGCCTGCTATGACTGGGTACAACATCACGTCTCGATTGTTCAATCAGGTCAAAATAAAGTTTGTTCAACTCCTTAAAAACAGTACCCACTTTCAATATGTACCTTCAAACGTTTAAAAACTCTGGTGTTACCTCGGATGCTGTTGCAGAAGCTGCTAAAAGCTTCCTTGTTGCATTGTGTGGTTTTATGGTGAAAGCACAATCCTTGAAAAACTGTCATACAAGTGCTATGTAAAATCATTCAACAGACCAACCAATGTAGCTTCACTACCCACAACAGAAGCGGCTGCAAACCTGCACTCTTTGTGGTTTTATTACAAAGAGGGCAGGTTTGGCTTCGAAATGAAAAAATTGTAGCAGATTGGGTTTGGAAAAGAACCAAAAGTGACCTGCTGTCAATTACTACTCTCCAGCCTTCAGCTCCTGATTCCACACTGAAAATAATATCTTTTAAGTGCAAAAAGAGCTGCAAAGAGAAGTGTGTGTGTAGGAAAGCAGATATGATTTGTTCGATTCTTTGCTTAAGCTGCGAAGGCACTTGTGACAACACGCAGCAAGCTACTTTTTCAGACGAAGATGATGATGTGGATGTTTCCGAAATACTTCAGGAACTGCATAATTCCTAACAAAAATTGAAGAAAAACTGCATTCTTCAGATGAAAGAGCTCTTCTCTATTTCTAATTTGAGATTCATATATTTGAAGCTTCTAGAAACCGATTTCTAATAAAAATTTTATAGGTTACAATACATTTTTTTTTTCGAATATTAATTTCATTTTTTTTATTTTTTTAATTAATATTCGAAAAAAAATATGTAGTCTAATTTATAAAGCTTTAACGGAAATCGATCTCTGGAAGCTTCTAATACCCGAATCCAAAATTACTGCTCCTTCCACCAAGTGGTTTTTGAGTTATATTTAACCCCTTCAGGGGCAAAGTACTCTTGTACCTAAAATATTAAAATGATTGATTGACACCAGGATTCACGAAAGAATTTATTTTAAAATAAATAAAAGCTTTTTCTCATGTAATTTATAAATTCAAAATTTGATTATAAAATTCTGGTGTCATTATGGCATTTTGGGATTAAAATTAAGTGGTATATATAATATACCGGTGCCCTTCAAGGGGTTAAAAAACTACCAGAAATGCAATATGTTTTGAAACGATTAAAAATGAATTTACCATTAGGAGTTCGAAAATTTACATTTGCACAATTCCTAAACTATTTTACCGAATGATTTCCTGTTTGATATCGGAAGTAAAATTGGCCGAAAAATCCAAATACGGTGTCAAATTAAGCATTAGTCTAGTATTGAAAATTTTTAATTTTGTTACAATTTTAATAAGTAGACGACCCTTGAAGCATAATTTAAGTATAATCATTATTAGTAAACGTTATTACTAATCGGTTTGTACCAGTATCATTTTTATACGGTGGTTCGCGGCAGAGTAACTAGGGGCAAGGACTTTTTTCCTAGACTTTACATCAGTGTCCATGCATGTCTCATTCTATACTAAGAGACTTATATCTATCCTTATTTCGTCAAGAAGGAAAATTTTGTTACAGATATAATTGATACAAGAAATATCTTTTTTTTTCTTTTCTTACTTTTCCATGTAGTGAAATCTGCACCATTTTGCTTAATAAGGAATGCACAATGTCTACTAAATATGTAAAGAAAAATCATTTCTTCAGTCAATGTATATGATATTATGAATTATTCCAAAAATAGTATTTGTTTCCCAGCAATTTTTAAGCAGTGTTACGTAATTATGAGATTAAATGTTTTCGCGCAAATCAAGTACAAAATTATCAAAATTAAAAGGAGAGTGTCTGGTGTAAAAACTACTGGGCAATCCACAAATAAATTTCGTACGCACACTTTTCCAAGTATGTAATTTTGATTTCTGAAAATTTACATTTCGCCTGACAGTAGAAAAATTGTATTCCAATTAGTTTGTGACCTCGTCCATATTTGACAGCAAATATTGCAAGTGTTCCGGTTTCTTCTAAACGCAAAATCATTAGTCTAAGATTTACAATTTTTAGAGAACATCTACGCAAACCTTTTACCTATAGAAAAGTTCTAAGAGCGGCAGAAGCCTTGTTGTTTCATTAAAATGAGTTCAACAAGCAAAAAGCTATCTATTAGATAGCTTTTTGCTTGTTGAACTCATGAACGTGTATCAACGAGTTTCATGAACGGTGGTATCATCGTTTCTTGAAAATCTGCTTCATAAGTATCGGTGGTAAGATGACAGATATGTTCTTTATTTCACAAATTTCGTACACAATAGCACCATTTTTTTCTTATCAGCTGTAATGTCAATTAACTGTTCCTTCAGAAATTCAAATGGCATAATAAGAAAAGTATATGTACGAAATTTTGTTGTTAATTTTCCCAATACCCTTTACATCCTAAAGGTCTAAACACTTCATTTTAATCTCGATCATCATGTACATTTTAGACTCCGGTGGAGCAGAGAACTATAAACTCCATAGTTTGGTTGCTCAATTTGGCCTGAATTTGATTCTCTGTACTTCTTTGTCCCCTTTCATCGATATTATTGTCATTCAAGAATTTTTTTATTAAATATAAATGAAATAAAACCCATCTATCCATAGTATATGTAACACTTTTTCTAAAAGTGGACTTTTCAAAATGAACTCGGTTTTCTTCAGGTTCTTTACTGTGAAATCTCTGTTACTCTTACGAACCTAAATATTAACACCACAAACAATAAACTAACCATAACTGTCACTTTAAAATTGTCACGATGTAATGTTATATGCTTCTATTTATTGAAATTATGTCACATATAACTTGATATATGGCTCTAAGACAGGCATTGTAAATAACGACTTTTTATAAAATAATACCTTATTTAATACTACATTCCCTTTCAATTTGGTCAGGCTTTATTCTCTTGAATCACAACATATTTTTTGATTATTGACACTTGTTTTGAGCAGTTTCAGTTGTCAAAATTTGAAGCTTCTATTTTTCCTAATTTTTTTGTAAATTATTTAGTCAGTTTAAAATAAGTAAGTGAAATTTAATAGAGTTTTGCTGATTTATAAAGTCGCTTAAAATTGTTAAATGTACATAATTCCAAAAGTCTTTCTTGATCTTTCATCATTCCTGGTTCAAACAACACAAGTCATTTTGCCTTGGAATAACAAGGTACTAATCGTCAAAATTGAATAACATGAGATGACTTCATTTGTTGATTATCTTAAGTCTTGTCTATAACTTGAACAGACATATAACGCATTCTAGCAAGTATTTTGAGAGTTTGCAATTGGAGGCGGATCTGCTCCACTGCTCCCACCTTCTCCTGGATCAGCACTTTTCCTCTACCTCAAATGCATAAAATATAGTCAATCATATAATCGTTAGTATCATTAAGAGTTAACGTTTGCATAAAATGGTTAGTTTCATGTTACATCAATGTACTATGCCGTAATTCCCCTTTTTTTTACAGCTTTTTTGTTTTTAACACCCATTTTTGCGGCACTCTCACGGCTAAATCATTGATCAGAGAAGAAAACTTTCATTACATAAAATGTAGGAAATTTTATTCTCTTTAATTCATATACTGTTGACTTTCATGCAAAATGCATAGTTTTGGAGTTATTTTGAAAAAACAGAGAAAAATCCGTTTTTTTACAGGTTTTTTGTAAAAAAAAAAAAAAAAAAAAAACGTATTTCCCGAGAAATTTTGTTGTAAAACTTCAGATTCGTGTTCAGCGACCCCAAAAACACAAAGGAACCAAATATTAAAACTACACCAAAACTTTCCATTATTTACCCTTTTTTAGCCCCTAATGCCTGGACTAGAAAGCGAACGTGATAAGAAAATCTCTGAATGGGTCTGGTCAACTCCCGAAATTGCTGCTAAGTTATGACAACCGAAACAACCGTTCTATGATGCGCACGGTCCTTACTTTTGTACACCACTATTTTCAAAAAGAATTCTTTGCCTTATTAAATCGCAAAATTTACAATTACAAATTTTGCGATTAAATAAGGCTATAATTTCTAATCTAAATTAGCACTGCCATACTCATTGTAAATTTTACGAAGTGTACGCACCTTACCGTTCATATGTAGCAAATGTCGAATCATCGCATCATTTTATTAAAAAATATTATTTCAGATATATATACAACTGTATGTAATCATATTTTCATTACTTTAACTAATATTATCATACTTAAATATTGAATTCATGCATAACCGATGATATTCAAATTATACAGAGCACTCTGCAAGAATAAAAATTACACTGCATGCAGTGCAATTTTTATTCTTTATTCCAGATGCTTTTTGATATTCCTAATATTTTTCTCTATGTGTGAACAAGCTGAGAACAAAACCACATTGTACTACACTTTATTTTACTACGAATAGCTTATATTTCTGCATTGTCTTTTAGCATGGCTTCGCAATATAAATATTTTGCATTTTCATATTTAAATAAATAATTCCTGACATAATTTTCCTTTCTCGTTTTGAAAATAAAATAAATTCAAAACGAATAAATAGCAGCACATTTCCACAAATAAAACTTCCTTGTATGTACTGTAACAAAAAATAATATTAAAAATGAATAAATAAACTGACCAGGTATAGGAAGCATAAATTAACTCATTTCCTCAGGTCAAGAGAAGCGCGACGCTTCTGTTGAGACATCATCTAAGGAAGATAGGGTGGGGGGGGGGGCTTTTTTAGTTTTCTGAAGAGAGGGAAATGAAAGATGAATCGAAAAATAAGGTATTTTTAAAAGTTTGCAGCTGGTGTGAAAGACAGTGATGCAGTGAGTTTAAGATTCCAAATGGCGAAAACATTGCGAAAGGGGGGATAGTAACTGAGCAAACAAACATAAGAAAAAAAAACGCGATAGTGCTAGTGGTGGAAAGAATAGATAGATGGAGTAGGAAGGTCAAAAGAAGATCCGGAGGAACAGAAAGAGAAAGTCACGAATCCGCGCTGCGCCGGCCCAAATCACTGTCATTAAGACTCCGAACCCATTATTAGAAGAGTCCTCCTCGGCAGACACGACGCCGAACCGGCAACAGAAAAAAAAAATTTTAAAAATAAGCATCGCATTCCGGGGCACCTCTTCAGCCTTTGCTTGGAAGCCATCTCTCTTTTTCTCCTATTTTTATTATTATTACAGAGAGACAGAGACTTGCTTGAAATATAACGAGCTCACTCGGTTGTATTCATTTGGGATGTGTTAATGAGTTACACGATGTTCCGAGGACTCGAATATTCCGTTGCAGAAAGAAGTACTCCAAAATTCGTATAAAAGGATAAAATTTTATATTTGATTAACACCCAAAAGAGAAAGAGGGTGTTTTTTAAACATGAAAACGGTATTCTATGGGAAATTTCCTTGAAAGTTCAGTTACCTTTGAATGTCATTTGTGGTATGTTTCAGATATTTTTATCTAACGATCTTAATGTATCAATTTCACTTCTTCTTTCATACAATTGTTATTTAAACTTACACATAGTGACAATCTTTGCTGAAATAATGTAAGAAAATAATTTATTTAAATAGTATGAAACAAACATACCCATGTTTTCTATTAAAAAAAATTGTTTAGAAGGATACGCTCCGGTTACTCTTAGCGAATTAAGTCCTAAACATACACAAGTGCGTACACTTCTTACTATTTCTAAGAAATACAGTACACTATGTAGTACATATTCGACTTACGTAATCGCAGTAACTTGTCAAAATTTTCTGTGATTAATAAGGCGAAAATTGCTACAAAGAAATTATAGAACTCAAAAGTGAAAAGCATATGCATGCTACACAGCCTACAAAAGATTTTAAACTATAGGTCTTTGTTTATAAATTTCAGTGTAAATTATCTTCTCCTCTCCTCCAAAAATAAAATATGGTTATTAATTATTATGTACAATTACTTGTTTGGTTATAAATATAAAAGAAAATATATGCCTTTTAAGACATCACATCATCGGGTATTTGGTAAAGTAAAATCTTTTAGCTTTTTAAAATTATGTTGTGTTGATCTTAAAGTATAACATCTCAATGATAAATTATCGCCGCGAAGTTGCCATTAAATGGGGCGGGGGATGCAGGTATAACACCCGTTAAATTAAGATATTTTTTTAAGGTTTTCGGCCTTACCTTAAAATCAATTGTATAGTTGAAATGGTTATTAAATGGTTCTCTCAACTTCCAAGCCCGATCTGTGGTTATTTCTACTTATATACACTGTGTGTGTATAAATACCGGGTGTCCTAAATATTGTCCCTAATACTGACTGATTTTAAAATTCAATAACTTACAAACGGTGACAGATATTTAAAAAATTATTGCAGGAGAGTGATGTACGATGTCAGGAGTTTTTTTACTGCGATTCCCGGTTTTAGTTTGAATTTTCATCAATAGATGGCGCTGAGAGCAATAGGCACTCAGTCGAGACCAAAACTGAAATCAGGAGGTTACATGTATGGAGTGGGTCACTCCATGGTCTTTCACCAATACAATTTTTGTTAGAGCCCGATTCTGAACTGAGACGGTATGACTTCAATATTGTAGGCAGGGAGAGTCAGAGTAACAATAGGAAAAAGTATTGTTTCCACGAAAACGACTTCTACCAAATAGAAATGTTTAACGACAATGTTCAAAATATCAATTTTTTTAAAACTTGTTACATTCCAAGAAGGATAAGGTCTTTTAAAAATGAGTGTCTTCTTTATTCATCATTTTTTTTTCTTTCTAAGACTTTCCAGCACAATTGAAAAGTGTTTATGCACTTGGTTTATCGGACGTTCTCTCCATGCTCTAACTTGTGTAAATATATTCAAATTGCCATGTATGTATCTGATATAGTATATTGAGGTTTACCATGGAGTGCTCTGTATTGAAAACGAATTTTGTAACAATTATAGTTCGGTTACAGGGGCACTTAAAAGCATGCCCGTTTTATTGTGGTCAGTGGGATAAATCCTCTGCACTGTATTTTAATGATGTTACACTATTTCAAACTTATTGAAAATAATATATAGCACTAAAGTGCACTAAAAGATGCTTGCAATCGAATATTGCATGTGTAGAACTTTTAATTCGTTTACAAGGCCACCCAAAATAGTTTCATTGCATGATGGTACATGGGAAAAAATCGTTTACGGTGTATATTAATGATGTTACACCGTTACAAACATAATGAAATTGATTTACATTTATGAAGTGGACATGTTTTCTGTACAATATGGAGTGTAAAGCATTTATCATTCATTTACAAGGCTACGCAATTAATTCTGCTACATAATGGCCTGCGGGGAAAAACGGTTTGATGCGTATTTTAATTATGTTACAGTATTTCTAATATAATGAAACTGATATACATTACCGAGGTTTACTGAAAGATACTTGTTGTATAATATGATGTACATTTTTCGTTCATTTACAGGGACACGCGAAAGATTTCGTTTGAAGTACTGTATCAGGAATACTGTCTGTAGGCGATAATTGCTGGAAGTGCGCTTTCAGTTATGGTAAGCAGTTTAAAAAACATTTTTGCATACTACGTGATGTGTATAATGCTATAGATCATATACAGGGCTACACAAAAGAATTCGTAAGCATTACCAACTATGAGTGTGAATTCCAGAAAAGGGTTTTTTATTCGAGCTATGTTATGCATTTTAATGATATCATTTACAGGGCCACGCAAAGAACTAAATATATGGCCGCCGATGGATGATAATTTCTGGAATTGCTATTTCAGTAATTTTTACCGTGTTTTTTGCCTGAAATAAAATTTAGTTTTATATTTGGCATGTAAAAAATTTGTAGGTAATATACAGGACTGTACAAAAGAATTCTAATATGTTTCCGTCTATTACTAGAAACCTCTGAAGGTGAATTTTCAACTGCATTATGTATTTACTTATTAAACTAAACTTTAGAATACTATGTAGAATATGTACAGTTTTATAGGTCATATACAGGGCCTTTCAAAAAAAGTGGAGTACTTTTTTGGCTATGGGTAGTAATTACTGAAATCTTGTTTTAAAATGTGTTATGCGTTTTCTAAAATGTTTAATTAGATATATTCTTTCATCTCATGAAATGGTGAACTTATTGTGGCGTTTTTAACGCATGGCGAAGTAAAATTAGAACGAATTATTTTGAGTTGCGGCAATTTTCTTTTGCATTCTTAGGGTTTCGTTCATCTCACGAAACCTTATTACTCCCGCTTCGTTGTTTGTCCATCACAGAGGCGGTTCTCAGAAACTATTTAACTTACAGAGCTGAAGCTTTGTGTACTTATAGCTGAATACCTGCTATGAAGTTCAAAATCATAAAATTTGAAAAAAAAATCGTATTATTTTATATAGAAATAAAAAACCAAAAACCTATCAGCCTTTACCTATTAAATTTAAACATTTTTCGTTATAGCAGTTGCCAACAATTAAAAATCCACAAAAAAATTCTTTCTACAATAATTAATTTTCTATTAAAATATTTCCACGTGAAAAATGAAAATGAAATAAGAAGTTCCACCAGTTGAAAAAAAAAGATTAATATGACGTGATATTGGTAATTAAACGGAAATTTTCAAACATTTCTCAATAATACAAGGAGTGTAAGTATGTGTAAATACAGAAAGCAGCTTAATATGACGCCATTAGAGAATTAAAATGAAAATTAATCTGACGTCATAACGGATTTTCAAATGTTTCAGAATAATACAAAGAGAGTATCAATATGAGTAATAGAGAATAGTAAATATATAAGTTTGAGGAACATATTGAATCATGATAAAAACTCGATTATGGAATATTGGCATATTTTAAAATTTTGAAGGTCTCTATACCACATGTTTCATTTTGAAATTGATTTTTTTTATATCGGATTTGGTCCAGATGACAGATATTATTATGGCAGAATATAATAGCGGGCTTAGCCCGCTATCGGGGGCCAGTTCAGATATTCGAAAAAACGAGAAAAATAGACCGGCAAATTTTTACTTTATAGAAAACATTATTATTATTATTATTATTATTATTTTTGGAAATGAAATGTATTTGGATTTGTTAAAGAAAGGATAAAGTGTTTTGAAAGGAATATTAAACGAAACCCTTTATGCGATCTTCGATCACACTTACTCACTTGTTATGAGAGTAACAATCCTGTTTAGAAGATTTTGATTACTTCTTCTTAAAGCATCACTTGTAAGAATTTATTTATTTATTGCCTTAATTTCAAGAACTTACACAAAAAGTCGCAAATGAAATGGATATTCAAAATATAAATAATACGTTGTCAAATGTTTCTCTCACCATTTATTTACCAGAAATACAAAGCTCTTCCGAAGATAACAAATTATTACTACAAAATAAATATATGCATACAGAAAGTGTATTATACTGTAAAAGGAAAGTTTTATGAATAATAAATCAGAATGACTATATCGATTGGATAAATGACGGTGTCACTATTTTTTATAGAGAAATTGATAATGATAACAAAGTTAATAAAGAAATAATAAGCAAAATAACAAAATAAATATTTTCAAATATTTTCGAACAGTTAAAAATGTTTCTAAAAAATAACTGATCATTAAACTTATATAGCTAAAAAAATTAACCAAACAGATAAAGAAAATTACATGGGATAAATACAAATTTGTAAAATTCTATAAACATATCAACTCTTTATAACTCATATTTAAAAGAATGTGAATGCCTCAATCCAAGGAGAAAAGGGTAAAAACCAGAAATTAGACGCGTTCAATCACATTACGATATTCTCAAAATGCCCACCATTCGACACAATCATATGTCTTAAACGGAGAACAAAATTACCACATACGTTCTGCAAAGTTCTTTCTGAAATAGCTTTGCATTCATGAGTAATGATTTGTTGCAGTTCAGTAATAGTGGTGGGATTATGTCTGTGCACTGCGTCCTTTAGGTAGCCCCATAGGAAGAAATCACATGGATTGAGGTCCGGCGAACACGGTGGCCAATCCATACCTGTATCGGTTGCATTTTGATAATGCAATGCAATGACACGGTTATCAAAATATTCATTGAGGAAAGTGAAAACATCAGCTGTCCGATGAGGTCTCGCACCGTCTTGTATGAACCAATCTGTTTGTAAATTACCTAAGGTATTCAACATGGCCACAAATTGGTGCAATATTTCGATGTATCGACTTGAATTTACAGTTTCCTCCAAAAAAAAAGGCCCAATAATTCCACTGCTAGATAAGGCTGCCCACACAGTAATTTTTGGTGAGTAGACTGATCGTGGCACGCACACATGAGGGTTCTCAGTTCCCCATATCCTCCAATTCTGTTTATTGACGAAACCATCCAGATGGAAATACGCTTCGTCAGAAAACCAAATTTGGTTTGCGTCAATACCCCCTTCATCTATCAACTGTAGCATTTCATTTGCAAAAGTTAGTCTTTTTTCTTTCATAATGATAGGAAGTGGTTCCTGCATTTGTATTTTGTAAGGATACATTTCCAAGCATTTTCGCAGAATTTTGTGCGTTGCGGTTTTACTCACTGAGCATGAAGCTGCAATTTTACGGACCGATATTCTCGAATCTTGATTAATAACATTTTTAATAACATCTACGTTAGATTCAGTCATGGCCGATTTATGTCGTCCAACTTTGTCTACCAAATCGTCGGCAACACTACCGGTTTTTACAAATTTCTCATACAATTGTTTAATTGTATTTGGATGCGGAGCATTCCTTACGTTAAATTTCTCTTGGAAACTTCTTCTTGTAGCTATTATGCTTTGATCCAAGCGGTGGTACTCTAGTATTATAAATATTCTTTCTTCCAAAGTATAAACCATTTCCAAGATTCTTTTAAACTGGATTCAACATGCATAAAAATATACTGAAAAACTTCCTTAAAAGATCTAAAATCTTCTTAGAATTTAACAAAATTTATGAAATTTTTAACAACAACAAAAGGAAAAAAATACTGAATCTCTTCTCCTAGTTTTAAGATGCGATGCACAAAATATTATTTAAATCAGACGATAAAAAGTAATTAAATCCAGGAAAATAAAACTTCATAAATATAAAATCGTCTGCTCTCTCACATACTGCTTATTAAATTCATGCCCAATTCTGAACGCTGTCGTTATGTTGAGGAATTCCTTATTTCCATGGCAACAACACATTTCATCGAAAATATAACGACTGAGCTCAGAATCGTGCCCTAACAAAAATTGTATTGGTGAAAGGGACCCACTCCATACATGTAACCTCCTGATTTCAGCTTTGGTCTCGACTGAGTGCCTATTGCTCTCAGCGCCATCTATTGATGAAAATTCAAACTAAAACCGGGAATCGCAGTAAAAAAAACTCCTGACATCGTACATCACTCTCCTGCAAGAATTTTTTAAATATCTGTCACCGTTTGTAAGTTATTGAATTTTAAAATCAGTCAGTCCTTTTTAGGACACCCGGTATATGAAATATTGCTCTTGATAACGTGTTTCACAATGTAAGGTTCCTTTTTAACACTTTCCAACCTAGTTGAAAAGTGTTTATGACTTAGGTTTGTCTGGCCGTGCTCTAACTGGCATAAATATACTCGGATCACCCTGAAATTTTTGTATGTTATTGTTCCCTATTTCAACTGAAGTGTGTAGCACTTATAGTTTTTTTACAGGGACAGTCAAAAGTATTCCGTTACATTACAGTCAATGGGAAATAATCGTTTCAAGTGCATTTTGATGATGTTACGCCATGTGAAACATGATGGAATTGATATATAATTATGAAGCGCAGCGTATTAAAGCATGCTTTTATATGGGTACGAAGCATTAATTATTCATTTACAGGGTCAAACAAAAGAGTTCTGTTACACATTGTTCTATATGGAAAAATCGTTTGCAGTGTAATTTAGTGATATGTCACTATTTCAAACATAATGAAAATTATATGCATTAATGAGGTGCACTATAAATTGCTCTCTTTAAAGTGTGGCGCGTATTATGTTTATTTACAGGGACACACAAAAGATATCGGTTACAGTACATGTGCGATATTTACATTCTGTGTGATAAGTGCGTTTTCAACTTTGGTTTGCGTTTTAAGTTTAACTAAATTTTTTATAGTACGTGTGTGTTTATAAACTCGGTTCTTGATATATAGGGATACACAGGGGAATCCGTAAATATTACAGACTATGGGAGTGAAGTGCTTAAGGGTAGTTTTTAATTGTTTTACGTATTTTCCTGATGAACTATATTTAGTAGACTAATAGAAGTTTGTGGAATATAAATAAATTCATATACAGGGCTACGCAAAGAAAAAGATACATTGTCGTTTACGGTTGGTAATTTCTGAGAGTTAGTTTTAAGTTGCCTTTTAGCTTAATATGTGGTGTGTACAAAAGTCTTCAGATAATATACAGGGCTGTACAAAAGATTTTGAGTGCATTTCATCGATTGACGAAAATTACTAAATGTGAATATTCTAATAGAACTAAATTTTATCATGCTATATAACCACATCTCTTGATCATATACAGGGCTGCACAAAATAATTCAACTACTTTTTGGACACTGGAAGGTAATTTCGAAAATAGTATTTTTCAATGTGGTATACGTTTTCTAAACTGTTTTCTTACATATCTTCTTTCACCTTATTTAACGGTGAAGTTTTGTTACAGTTTTCTGGCTGTGTTGGAAAGTGTTTCCTAATCTATGCTTGACGCATGATTTTTTGTTTTTGTTTTCTTATTGCGTTGTTCTTTCCTTTTGTTTCGGGATTTTTATCAATAACTTGCATTTAGCACTTTTGAATCGAAGTTATTTCTAATTTAATACTTGGTCATATTTTTCTGGCGTCAATTTTATTTTATGATTTAACAAGAATGCTTTCTTTTACAAAAAGTTTTACCATATATAAATATATATAAGATTACGACACGTTCTGGATTAGCCGGAACAGTCACGATTTTGAGAGTATGTCGCAGCTCCCCATCCGGATGCTAATTTGTCCTTGTCCTTATTGACTGCGAAGTGAGACAGATTACCCCAGCTTTCCCCTTAGACATATTATTTAACATAAAAAAAAGAAGTTACCAGACTTTACAAATCGATATTATTGTCTTAGATCATAAATCGAGCATAGTTTGAAGCCATCAATATGTCGTGCAAGAAAATAAAAACAAAATTATGCTTCTAAAGCACTTTTTTTTTTAATCAGAAGTTGTTATTCGTGACTCAGATTGCTCAATGATATGTTTTCAATATCTGTATGAATAAAATAACTATGCATTTTTATAATGGTACTTCGGATAGCAAATCAAATTTTGTTGATAAAAGTTAATTTCGTTAAGTTAGAATTCGTTAAAATAATTCTTTTCCGTTTTAAAATTGACTAAACTGAGTTTGAAACGCAATAAGCAGAATTTCAAATTTACTATTGTTTAACGAAATAAATGCTGTCAAAAAGAAACAAAAATTATTTTCACTACACGCATTTTCGATATTTTTAAGTCATTTTTAACAACATTAAGCAATGGAACAAAACATTGACCGAAACATTATTAAACAATGGAAAATTTCATCATTTGAAAATTTCTGATGATTTGCTTCATTCTGAAAAATCAAAGTTTGTAAACTTTGTTTTAAATATTTTCTTATCTAGATAGATAATGAAAATAGATATAGGTGAATATGCGCTAATGGGATGTATTTGGGGATCCCCTAAAAAAATAAACTATCAATTTAATATTTATCATACGAAAGGTATACATTATAAGCATGTAACGTTTAAGCAGGCCAGTAATTATTTCAATTTTAGAAATTTTACAAGGTAAAACCTATCTTTTGTGTTACTAAAAATCCCAGGGGTGTGACAATTGTTAGTACACGCGTAAGTTATAATTAAATACGAAGGGCAGAACTGAATTAACTTGAAATCTGCATACGTTTACCTGTTTATTTGTAAATAGAACTAAGAAACAATGTAATATGGTCCGAGGAGTGACCAGAGGAGTGATCTTCATTGCTGGCAAAATACCAGCATCAAAGTTCATTAGGACAACAGACCTGTCTTTTGCCCAAAATAGTTGAAACTTTTAACATTTTCCTAAATTATCTCTTTATTACTACGATTCCAATCATTTAATTAAAATTAAATTTCAGAAAACTATCGTAATTTCTGGCGTATAATCCGCGGATCAAACAATCATGTTTCGACCCAGAAATTTCATTTTATACACTGGCCTCCAAAAGTTAAGGTACAACCGGTTTTTTGCATCTAATTTGCAAATGAATGAATATAGAAACAACAAATTTGGTGGAAATGTGCGCTAAACTGTTATTTATTAAATGTGACATAGAAATTTACTTAAGTTAAAAGTATAAAGGAAATTACAACAAAAAAGTACTCATGGTGGAAAATTCCATTCTTGGAGAAATCAGTACATCGCAGTATTATGCAGTAAAATGTGACAGAAACATTGAAAAACTGGTTCTAATACGGAATATGGCCACCCCGGACTTGAATGCATTGGCGGCATCGACTTTCCATGCTCTCAATTAAATTGTCGGTCACCGAAATAGGTAACGCTGATCAGACTTGGAGTAAGCCTTGTTCCAGCTCATTTAATGACCTTGGAGGAGGACTTAAAGCCGCAACCTTTCTTCCAAGATAATCCCAAAGATATTCTATCGGATTCAAGTCTGGAGAGTGAGCTTGCCATTCCATTCTCTCCAAACCGTGATCCTCAAGATAATCCTCAACAACCACAGCTCGGTGTGGTCTCGCATTATCATCCATTAGAATGAAACCATTGCCAATAGCACCGGCATATGGGCGCACATATGAATCAAGGATCTCATCCCGGTATCACGCACCAGTCACAGTTCCTCCATGGAACACATGCAGGTCAGTGTGGCCTCCGAGTGAGATCCCTGCCCAAACCATGATTCCACCGTTTCTGTACCTGTGTGTTTCGACAGTGTTTGATTGATGGTATCGAGTGCATTGTTCTCTCCAGATCAGAAGAGGTCCTGAATCGCTCTCCAGTGTGAATCTGGACTCGTCTGTGAAGAGTAGAAAAGCCTACTGTTGTCTGGTCCAGGAAACATGTTCTCTTGCCCAACATAAGCGGGCCCTTCTCTGTCGTCTGTTGAGGGGGACACACACAACTGGTCGCCTTGCATAGAGACCTGCATTGTGAAGACGTCTTCGCACCGTAGTAGCGGAGATTCTTCTCCCTGATGCTGCAAAGTGGTCTGCAATGAGTTGCGGCACAGTAGTGCGTCTTCTCCTTTGGGCCGAAAGAGCTAGAAACCGGTCTTCTGCTGGTGTTGTAACACGTGGGCGGCCTGAAACATGTCTTCTGGACACGGAATCTTCAGATTCATACTGATCCCAGAGTCGTTGGACTACACTGCGAGACACATTGAGCCGTCTAGCAGTATCGGCCTGTGACGACCCCATTTCCATCTATCCTACCGCCCGCCACCTTAATGAATCGGGCAAACAACTTCTTCTAGACATTTCTAAACTCTACTGGCTGTTGTGAACAAAACTGACAACAATAGTTCGAATACAACAAAACTTACACGCGAAATTACGAAAGCTTCGTAATTGCATATTTTTCTCTCATTCACAAATATCTATTCTTTTCTATAAAATAAAAGTTGTAGCTGTAATTTTTGCGTAAGTTTTTTTAAAACTTATTATTGTCATTCATATAAACTATGAAGTTTAATCTGACTGCCATTTTTTGTCTGCTGAGCTTCGAAAAACATGTTGTACCTTAACTTTTGGAGGCCAGTGTAAAATGTAACTTCCTAGATCGCTGTCAATATTTGACTTCAATTATTGAATAAAATTTCTGGGTTGAAATAGAATTGTTTGATCCGCGGATTATACGCCGGAAATTACGGTACTTTTTCTCGCTAATTTGTAATGCCATGGGAGAGAAATTTATGGGTCACAGAAAGTTAAGATATTCGGTAATATTAGTTAATAATTATTTAAATGTTTTTCAGAAGAATGTTAATTATGCCTTTAACCTAGTAATTATATTAGTAGTTTATCTGTAGTATTAGTAGTAGTAGTGCGATATCGAGATACTTGGCGAATGATCCAGATGTTAAGGGGGGAAAAGAACGCTTTAGAAACAAAATTTTGTTTTCACTTTCTTGGCTTCTCTCTCTTTTTTTTTTTTTTTTTTTTTTTTTTTTTTTTTTTTTTTTTTTGATTGCTTCAAACTTTGCATTTATTGAAAATAAAACATTTAAGCCCATGTTCGTAAATTGAATGGAGCAAGCCAAGAGAGGTAACATATGGCAAAATGTAAACTAATTTTGCATTAAAGGTACTTTATTTTCAAACTTGTTTTGTGTGGTCCTTATAAAATGATGTATTTACCAAAATATTACTGTAATTTATTTTTCTAAATACCTGATTTGCATAACATAATCCTCTGGGTGACGTTTGTACCATTTTATCGTACTCATTAATCGAGCGTGTAATGAGATCAAAACTGCAAAATATAAATAAAGTCGTTTTAAAAGAATGATATATCATTATAGACAACAATTTAACATGAGAATTATTATTTCTATACTAGCAGATGCGCCCGGCGCTGCCCGGTCCCGCCAAAACATAATACGAAATGCGAAATCACTCTTAAAAATCGCTGGACGAAACCCTTCCACTGGTAACTCTTTGTCTTTTGGAAATTAAATAGAGAGATGGACCCAAAGCGGAAGTAAATTTAATACCGCCTCCTCAAATGTCTGGATCATTTGATTCAAAACGGGTCAGTTTTTGGTTAAAATTTTAAAAAAAAAGTTACCGTTTGATTTTCACAAAATTCGTATTTTCGGAATCAGAAAAATAAACTGAGTTCAAATTCAAATTTTCAATACTTTTCTTAATACTCGAGGATGAGTGAAAATGAAACTTTTTCGTTGTCTGAGACTATCAAATTGTAACTTTCTTTTGCGGTTTCAATAAGAATAACCTTTTTTTATGCACGCGCAGGACAATCTTTTAGTTACACCGCCAGGAGATGCATTTTGGTCTAAACAAATTATCCGACACGTGTCCCCGCTGCCTACGATACTGTGTATAGCAGGCAAGCTAGGCACGCGCTGCAAAATCTTTTAGTTCCCGTTTCCACCACCGGTTGGAGCATTCTGTTCTAAATAAAGCTATTTCCGAACGAAACTCCGGCACTCGTTCATGCTGCTTACGGCACTGTGTAGAAGGCGTGCCTTGCACGCAAAAAAATCTTAGTTCCACTTTCCACCGCCCGGGAGTACCAAATCTATGTCTTAAATAATTAGCTATATTTTAATTAGTTCAGGCTAAGTTGAATGAACCGATTCCCCTTAAAATCGGACCCACAGAACCCGAGAAAATAAATCACCCGTCGATATTAATATTCATAAATGGTGGTAACCAAGTGTTGAAAAAATGATAACGAAGTTTATTTAGTACCTGGAAGACCTCGGAAGAATGTCAGAAAAGATTTCGTTTGAATCGGACCAAGGTTAAATGCAAAATCTTTCAGTTACACTGTCCGCCGTCAGGGGGTGCACTCTGTTCTAAACAAACTTCTTTCCGAACTAAACTCCGGCACGTGTCCCCGCTGCTCATGACAACGTATAGAAGGGGTTCTGTGCTCGCGCAGAAAATGTTTTAGTTCCACTTTCCCCCACCAGGGGGCGAGAAATCTATGTCTTAATTAGTTATCTATATCTTAATTATTTCATGTTAAGTTAAATGAATCAATTGTCGTTGAAATCGAGCCTTTTGTTTGAATCGGACAAATTTTAAATGCAAAATTGTTTAGTTTCACATCCCACCGCTAAGGGGTGAACTCAGTTCTAACTAAAACTATTTCCGATCGAAACTTTGGCACATTTCCCTTCTGCCTACGACACCGTATAGCAGGGGCTGCAAAATCTTTTAGTTCCATTCTATATCTTAATTAGTTCGTGTTAAGTTGAATGAACTAATCCTCATTGAAATTGGGCCCATAGAACCCTAGAAAATACTACTCGATGGTCATTAATATTCAGAAATAGTGGTAACCAAGGGCTGAAAAAATGATACCGAAATTTATCTAGTACCTGGGGAACTGAAAAAAAGTTTCGTTTGAATCGGACTAATAATTAAATAGTTCTGATTTTGGAGGCAGGGTGGGGGGGAAGGAGAGAGTTTCGATCAGAGCATTAACGCGCGATATTTAAACTATAATCGAACATTCCACACATAATTAAATCAACGGCGGTAAAAAATTAGGAATTATTAACTTTTGAAACAGAAACAAAATGACTTTTTTTTTCTTTACGTACAAAAACAGTAAGTTATCGTTGTTAATTTCTAAAATCAAATACATAAATGACGTATACATGAAAAAACTCTAAAAATCACATAAAACAAATAGCAAAAATTCACAACTCGCTGTTCGAATTGCAATCAGCTGACGACCTTTTCATCTGCCAATCACAATTGCCCGGTTGACTTCCAGCTACCAATCACAACTGCCCTCCAATGATGCTTGACTTGTAGTGGGCGATTTGTGACGTCATTTGAAACAAAAAACGCTGCAAAATATGAAAAAAAATGTTAAAAAATGAAACTAAAAGAAAAAATCTAATAAAAAAAATCGGGTAAATAAATAATCCGCCCTTCCCTTTTAAAATGAAGATTTTTTTTTATCTGTAAAGAATTATCAACTTTCTCCAAGCTAAAAAGAGTAAAAAAAGAAATGGCGATTGTGAGTGCATCTGAGGCTGAAATGGAAGCAACCACAGCACCAATCAAGCGTTCTGGGCAAAATTACCTGTTGTCGAAGGAAAATAATCGCCAAAAAATCAAAAATCGCTCTACGAATTTCGCATAAACTTTATTGAAAAGAGGATAAAATTTACTATATTGGGCTAAAAGATTGGAACCGGTATCCGGTTACTAATGTGGATAAATCGCAGCGAAACGTCAAAAAACACTAAAAATCGCATATTTAAAATCATGATTTTTTATCTGTAAAGAATTATCAACTTTCTCAAGCTAAAAAGAGAAAAAAAATTACGATTCTGATCGTATCTGAGGTTGAAATGGAAGCGCAACCACCGAACCAATCAAGCATTCTGGCAAAATTTCTTAGTGTCAAAGGAAAAAAAAAATCACCAAAAATTCAAAAATCGCTGTACGAATTTCGCATCAACTTTATTGAAAAGAGGACAAAATTTACTATATTGGGCTAAAAGATTGGAACCGGAATCCCGCTACTAATGGGGAAAATATGCAGTTAAACGTGAAAAAACACTAAAAATCGCATTAAAAATTAAATAAAAAAAATTATTCAAAACTTCCAAAATCTGGCTTCGACGTGCAAAACTGCATGCATAGAGGTACCTTCCCACCGAATTTTGTAGCTCTGCGTGCAGCGGTCTCTTCAAAACACAACGGAGAAACAGACAGACACACACACACACACACAAACTTGCTTCTTTATTATAGTTGGAGATTTAGTACGAATTTGAATTTATATTTTAATTATGCGAACATTAGATATTTCTCCGAAAACGCATTTTTAGAAATCTGGGATGCTTTAATTGAAATAATGCATTTACTTTTTAACAATTTCAAATTAGAAAAAAAAAAAACAAGGAATACAAAGTTACCGACATTCCGGTATTTTTCAAGAGCGCTGTGTTAATTTTACGCAAGTCAAATAAATATGTTTTGAAACTGAAAATTTATTTAATTAAAAATGTCTCATTTCTACGTGGTACTTATTTGGTTTTATTCATTAAGTAAACTTTCCGGTTCGAAATACTTTTATTTGATTTGTATCAAATTGACACAGTATTCCGAAAGAAAATTGTATAAGTGTATTGAGTGAAAAATTAACAAATTCAACTTACTTGTATGGAAAACTGTCGTTGAAGATAATGCATTAACCCTAGGATTCCACTCTGGTGCATTTCACACCCCAGGTTTTCACATCCTTACTTTTTGATAGCTTTGAAGAGAGTGTTTTTATTGTAATTACATTAAGAGAAAGAATTGTATACAGAAGCTTTATAACCTAAAAAGTCTTGATCATGTATTTAATTCTGTAAAATTGGTATTGTTAGAGAATTTACCTAACACCACAGTCGCCAGTTAATTTTAATGCAAATTTTGGATTTTTTTTACAATCTTATCTTTGTTTAAAATTATATTATATTTGCTCTCATATTGTATTTAAAAGTTTTTAACGCTATCTCGACGAACGTCGAATGTACGTGACATATAAAGAGCTCAGAATTCTTCATCATTCCTACAATGAACATTTAAAAATTTTATCTTATTTAATCAAAGAATTTTTGTGATTAAATTAGGCAAAAATTATATTTTGGAAAACCGGTGATAAAATATTAAAAATTCTGTAATATATTAAATAATTAATCTATAATATATAAAAATCATAGAAATGAGAGTAACAAGATCAAGAATAAGAAAAGCAGAAGAAATCCAACAACAAATGTTAGCCGATGAAGATTCACCAGAACTACGAAATGATTCGTTCAGTGACTTTTAAATTGATAACAAGGAAGAATTAGATGGGTCATGTACAGCTATATATATATATATATATATACAGGGTGCAATATGTTATCTATCGCCGACCTTTATTTTCTCAACCGTTGGTCGTAGACATATAGTTCCAATTACAAAAACGTTTCAAATGAAGTAAATATTCATGTTGTGGCATTGTTTAAAGTAAAAAATCAATTTTATAAAAAATACGAAATCTAAATTAAAAATTTAAAAAATAAAAGAAAAAAGGTCCCCCAATCCCTATAGTTATATTTAGTAAAAATTTACACATAACATAACAGATATAACACAAAAAGTTTCACTTCTGTACTACAAAAATTGACACAGTTAATTAATTTCAAAATTTGAGATTTTTGCACATGATTTTGTCTTTTATTGAGGGATCAGTTAAAAAATTAATTAAAGTAATTCGAGATCGAAATCAGGTTGCAATGTCCTTCTTACGGTGAAACCACCTTTAGCCGTTATCGCCAATTCGGAGTATCACCAAAGAGGGAAATTTCATCTAAAAATGTGAGCTGACTTTTAGGTATCTTATACAAAGCGAAGAATGAAATATTGAAATTAAACAGAAAAAGAAATATCAATTTATTATCATATAAGAAAACAGTTTACTATAAAACTGAATACATCAAACGCCGTAATCTACTAGAGATACTGCTCAAAGTGTTCTCCATTATTGGCAATGTACAATTGAATGCGTGAGAGTACTGAATGCTGGACACGTTGGAGCATAGCAGGTGTAACTGTGCGACAAGCAAGGATGATGCGCTGCTTAAGGTCAACCAGAGAAGCAGGCTCAGTCACATAGACCTGTGCCTTGATCTAATCCCAGAGGTAGAAGTCCATGGGAGTCAAGTCTGGCGAACACGGTGGCCTCTCTTCCGGACCACCATATCTAATGATTTGCTGACCAAATTCTGAGACCAGATATGCACGGACGTTTGATGCTTTATGCGGTGGCGTCCCATTACGTTGGAACCACACTCGGCATGCATGTCGGAGAGGCAGCTCTTCATACCAATCGCATACCGTGTTTTGTAGCAGGTGCAGGTAAAGATCGCCCGTTAAGGTCCCATCGTAGAAGATGGGTCCCACAATCCGAGTTCTCCATATACCGCACCACACGTTCGTTAACCAGCGTACCTGGTGCCGTAGTGTGGTAGGCGATGTTGGGGTTTTCCAGTGACCAGTAATGCACATTGTGCACGTTCACAATGCCACCCCGTGTAAAGGTTGACTCATCTGTTCACAGAATGTCACAAAGGAACGACGGATTTTCCTCTACGGTGTTCAGCATGAAATTAAAATAATCAAATTGTCGTGCGTGGTCACCCAGCATCAATGCTTGCACCAGTGTCGGATGGTATGCATGCGCAGCCAGACATGCTGACGCGTGTATCCACATGCCTCACTTATTTCCGCCGTACTCAGTTGTGGATTTTAAAGGGTGAATGCCAGCACCTCCTCTGGTGTTACTCGAACATTACACCTCGCCCATCTACTTGTTCTGGGTCGTGGTGCAACAGAGCCGGTCTCTCTAAGGCGGTGTAATGCATCAGTTATAGTTTCATGCGTTGGATGTCGATCCCTTGGGAAACGTTCTGAATAAACCCTCGCAACTGCTCTCGCATTCATTTGATATTCACCATAAATAAGTATTATTTCGGAATATTGCGTGTATGTGTAGCCTGTCATCACGATCTCAGCGCTGACTAGCATGTACATTGCGAGATGGCTCGCGTTTTATCCCAAACGTGTGGCGCTGCAGTACTATTGTAACTTGCATAATCCCGATTTTCATGCTCGTTATAGTTTGGCTGGTCGTTTGCATCCCGCTGTCATTTATCTATTTCTCAGTGAGTTTGTTTTATTTTCCAGGTATTAATTATACCTACTTTGACTTTTGAATGTTGTTCGACCCCTAAATGACAGCTCAAATTTTTAGATGAAATAAACCTCTTTGGTGATGCCCCGATTTGGCGATACTGCTAAATGTGGTTTCGCCGTTAAAAGGACATTGCACCCTTATTTCGATCTCAAATTACTTTAATTATTTTTTTAACTGATCCCTCAATGAAAGACAAAATCAGGTACAAAAGTCTGAAACTTCGAAATTTAATAACTGTGTCATTTTTTGTAGTACAGAAGTCAAACTTTCTGTGTTATATCTGTTATGATATGTGTAAACTTTTACTAAATATAGCTATAGGGACTGGAGGACGGACCGTATAAAAAGTTAGAGTAAAACAATGCCACAGCATGAGTATTTACCTCATTTGAAACGTTTTTGTAACTGGAACTATATGTCTACGACCAATGATTGAGAAATTAAAGATCGGCGATAGATAACATATTGCACCCTGTATATATATAACCTTAAATAGATTTTTCAAAAATATTGAACATGCATATTTCCGTTTCTCATATATATATAAGAGTGTCCGAAAAGTCTGGAAACGGTCTAATAACTCGAGAAATATGCATCGGGTTGAAATAGGCGTATAATCCTTTTTATCAAGATTTTGACATGTGATTAAATAACACCATCTAAAAATGGTAAGAATTATTCCAATGGGGATTGATTTAAAATTTTAAAATCTTAGGGTGGCCTGAATACCAGAATGGACGTTACGCACAGATAGTGTGCAGTCTTGGGGTTAATTCTGACTTGAGAAAGACCCTGCCCTGGGGCAATTTTTAATAGGAAATATGCTAAAATCAACTTCAATGCTTCATGTGCCTTATTTAATTTTTGTCATGATCCAAACATTTCTCTTAAAGTTGGAGAGAGATAGAATGAACAGGTGAGGACGCAGAGTGACAAATTATCGTATTAATACATCATATCAAATTATCATACAATATATAATATCATTTTGAACATAAATATAAAAATTTCATTAAGTTTGAAAAAGTATAAAGTCACTGAAATCCCCCCCAGTCGTAATATCCCCAGAAACGCTAATGTAAAGGGTGATTAAAAGTCACTTAAGAAATAAAATTGAATAATTCGAAAAGTATATAAAATGTAGCACGATGCAGTTTTCACATAAATACACAGTAACACATGGTATATTTTTTACTAGCAAATATTATTCATAGAATAGCTGCATTTTTCACAGCTGTCCCAAAGTTATCGCCTTTAGCTATTTAAGCCATAATATGAAAAGAATTACAGCAGGCATTTTTTTCGATGCTCTTTAGAGTGTTTTTTTCAAAGTCTAATAGCTATATTCACTTAATGGCTTCCGACAAATTACAAATGTGTAATAATAGTTGCGCTAATCGAACTGTGCTGCGCCACTGTGAGAACTGCCTACACAACTGAAACGCCTCTTGTTGGTGGCAAATGTAGTTATTCTGAATAAAATTTTCGTTGTTCAAAACATACCATGTCTTTCTGTACATTTCTGTGGAAACTGCAGCTTGCTACAGTCAATACTTTTCGAATTATTGAATTTTCATTTCTTTTTTTCCTTTCCTTTTCTCGCATAGCTGTCATCCGTTTCGTTTTCTTCAAGTCAAATAAACATAACTTGAACCATAAATGTATTTAATGCAAGATTTCTAGTTTTTATGTGGTTATTAGTTAACTTCTATTATTTAATAAAATTTCTGGTTTTATTGCAGTAAAAGCGGAAGGCTGGCAGCTACGTAATCTCTATGCATCACTGAAAAACAATTATTCATGTAACTAAGATCTTATATACCAAGTCCATCTCAGAAATCTACTGAAATTTCATTGTAATGCGAGCATATTTGTGAAAATTAGAACACAGACAGATAAACAGATGAATTGAATAACAGAGGCAGTCTGACAAATCAGGATGAAAATTCCTTTTCAACGTTTTTATTGTTTTACATAATTTTTTAATGTACCATTTGTCTTGCTTACCATACTTACGGAAGTTAGAAAAATTATTCGATTGTATTATGGTATAGATTCATATATGGGTCATTCCATGGTAACTTACGTTACATTTAGAATAATTTTCTTTAGTAATTTTCATAATATAACACCAAAAAATATTGAAAATGTAATATTGATATGATTTGTTAATTAAACCTATCCAAAGCGAAATTTGGATGAAAATTACCTACCTTTAGTGCTAACGGATTTTTTTGTCTGGCGTTAATGAGTTTTGCCAATTGTTATTTGGCGTAAAACCATTCGCTGACCTGTGAACATTGTCATGACATTATATATTATTCTTTGCTGAGATGTGAATGTAAAAAGACTTCTCCTTTGCTCTCTTTGTGCAGCGAGCCAGCCACCAGTTTACTTGGATTATTATACTACTTTTCTCTTCAAATAAAGTATTAATTTTGACAGAATTAGTTTCTTAATGCATCTCCAAACGTTTGTTATTTTGTTTACTCCAGGAAACGCATCTGAAGGTTTTTGCTATTTACAGCGAATTTGAGCTTTTAATCGCAATGTACTGTTACAGAGAAAATTTCGCTATGACGATCGCTCTATCTCTTCTATAATGTAATTTGAAAGCAAACTACAACTACTATATACTAAAACTATTGTATATGTGTAAGAGTGTTAAAAGCTATTAGACTTCAGTTAATTTAGAAATCGTCCAGAGAAAAATTATTTTGATTAACCACTTTCCCTTTGGATAATGCGTACAAGAAAAACGATTTATCTCTGACTGGAATAAAATTACAGCAAATTAGAAACAAAAATAAAGTTTAAAAAAAACAGTTATATTAAAACTGTTTATGAAAGGTCTCAATGTCTTTTTCACGCTTATCTAGTTATACTTAATGGACAGAAGACCGTACTTTTGTCTTTATAGCTTTACTTAAATGCTGCGACATAACTCTGCTTCAGTTGTTTGTTGTTTCAGGTAAAATTTTATTATAAATATCCTAAATAGCACTTCTCAGTCGAACATTGTTCTTTACGTCATTTTATTTTCAGTTCACGGCCTATTTCTTCCCAAAAATGTTCGATGGGATTCAAATCGAGAGATTGGGGTGAGCTATGAAGCTGCTTACGAACATGATAGAAATCATTTACATATCTTGGCAGTGTGTTCAAAATCCTCGCACTGCTGGGAAGTAAATGCTATCCAAAGGACAAGTTTGTTACCCTGGTTAACCCATATCAGACCCTGCCCTATAAATAGGACAGCTATAATAAACGTCTTAAAAGTAAAAATAATAAAATTGTAACAGCACAGTTGTACAAGATAAGTTCCTTAAATTCCATGTGAGATTTCTACAAGATGATTCTATCCGAATTTTATTTTATGGACAATTTTATTTTATGAACAATATGGCAAGGCCCTAAAACCCCCTCTTTTTGATGTTTTCTTAAAATGAAGATATTTGTCTTGAGGATTTACCTGCAAGGTCACCGGACTTTAGTACCATTGAACATGTATGGGATGTGCTAGGAAAAGCCATGGCATGAAGTAATTCCCCTTTAGGACTCACCAAAACTTAAAATTTACCGTTTTAGATGAGTGATATTTGTTGCTGCAAGATGTCATCGACAACTTTATTGACAATATGAAAGCTTGTTGGACGATCCGTATAGCTGTGCGCTGTGGCCACACTTTATACTAGCCGGCCTGCTCTGGCTGATAATATGATGGGTTAGGTTTTGATCATATTTCATCTAGAGTTCCTATACTACAGGCTGAATCATACCCGCCATTTAGTAACCCGCGACCAAAAACCAAGTTAAAACCGGTTAGCTTACCGCAGTGGTGCACGGCGAGTGACAGTGAGAGGGACGGGAAACCCCTGCTTTGGCGGTAAACTAATGCTGAGCTGGGTTACAATATGATGGTTATTTTGGGCAACAAGATGGATATGCGTCAGCTCCTCTTATAAGAGCCTTAATTTGATCTACTAAGTATATTACAAAAGTTTTAGGAGAACGTAAGATAAGATTGAATACTTTATTATTAGTAGTTGCATCTTAAAGCGAGGATTTTCAACAAAATTTAATGAAACTGTGTGTAAATAATCTGCATTTATCTTTGTACAATAACATTGTTATAAGTATCTGAATAGATTATTTTTATCAATAAATATTTTTCTGCAAAAGGTCAAATCATTCGGTCTTACCCAACCAGTACAGTAAAACTGCTTGGATATGTTAATCTTCCAGGAATTGAAACAGTTTAGACTTTCTCCTAAAAATTAACAAAATTTTTTATTATGCAACTTTAGCTGAGAATTAAACTAACAATACATTAACAATCTATAAATATATTTCTCTTACGGGGCGCGAAAATCAGGATGAATTGGTAGCTTGCTGTTTGGCAAGAACCATAGTTTCTGGATCAAACACAACATGATCTAAACACAGCATGATCCTTCGGCCGATGGTCGATGGTAGCTGTTTTTGGCGATGCGTGACACTGGTTCGTTTTACGGTCACATGATGCACTCAGCAAATCAGCTTTTTAATGAAGAGTTTCTTTTACACACAGCAGAAAACGTGTTTACGTCTGGGAAATATTGTATTTTTCACGTCGAACAAACTTTAGATGATGATTGTTGATTTATATTGAACTATCTTGCTATCACGTAGTGTTATTCGAAATTAATTTAAGCCGTGCTGTACAATATTATAAGCGCAATGGGTTTTTAATTAATTGTGTTTCCAAGGTACTTTTTTCCTAATGTTAAAATGATTGGTAGCACGAACAATGAAGCTCTCAATTACTTTTTTATACATTAAAAAAATTTATACATTTCATATGTTAAACTGATTTATGATAATATTCATTCTGGCTAGAGTTGCTGCAAAAAGTGTCGAGTAAGCGAAACAGGCTGGGACGCCCTGGCTCAAACCGCCACCCTAATGTACGGTGGTTTGCGAGCGTCAGCCAGCCAGCATTCACTCATGAACGACATTGGACTTTCAAAAGTCAGGTATTTTGATTCTATTACAGTGGTCGGCACCGGCTAACAATATTTGTGTTTCAAAGATTTTTTTCAGTTTATTATTGTGCATTTAAAAAATTTGTAAATTTCATAATGTTTAAATGAATTATGCCCATCGGTAACACCATCCAAATTCATTTTTATTTTCAACTAAGATTTCTCTTACTTTTTTATACATTAAAAAAAATGTAAACTTCATGTGTTAAAATGGTTTTATGATAGTACTCATTCTGACTAGAATTGATGCAAATAGTTGCGAGCGAACGAAACGAGCTGCGATCGCGTAGCAGTCCCAATGTGAATTGCGTTGCAATTCACGGAAGTTGGCGAGCGTTAGCGAGCAGGGGCCTGAGCCTTCTAGTATTATATATAGAACCAACAATATTATACAATACAGTATGCCCACTAAAGTTCCTTGCCATCCTCTTAACTACGGAACGGCTGCTGCTATATTCATAAAGGTGGTGTCTATGTATAGTAAAGTAGACATGCGTACTGAATGAAATCGCCTACGGCGCCACCTGTTTCCACCAAATTTTGCCAAATTTGGAGAACTGTTAGTGACATTGGCGAGACTTGGCGGGAAAATCGACTTTCAAGATTACAAATACCAAAACGCATGCTTGGCGCAAAATGTAATAATGTGCTAAGTTTGCGCATTTTCGCCAAATTTTGGCGATATTTGGCAAAAAGTTGCCTTTCAGTATCTGAAGGAATTTTCTAGAAATTCACAATAGGAGCCAAGATACATGATTCAACCAATCAGAATCCATAGAACGTTCTCGGAAACAGAATTCAACCAATCAGGATACATAGAATGGATTATTACATAGTATGCCCACTAAAGTCCCTTGCCACCCAACTTCGGAACGGCTGATGCTCTATTCATAAAAGTGGTTTTTAGGTATAGTAAAGTAGCCATGCGCTACGGAATGAAACCGCCTACGGCCACACCTGTTGGAAAATTGCGGAGTTAGCATTAGTATCTCGAAAACGGGAAAAGATAGGGAGTAAAGTGATTTACAAAGTTGTAGAGCATCGTCAATTTAGTACGAAAAGACACCTTGTGGGCCTTAATGCGAAAAATAGAACGGTTAAAACGCGCATTTGTTTTTTCGTGATTTCCTACATTGTGACGTGACGAAACGATCGTATAAAGAAAAAACAACTAGTTATAAAAATATACCATAATTTGAGATGTTCAAACTTCTCACCATCAGCTGCAATGCACATTTGGATCCTTGTTTGAATTTCACGTTGCATACGTTGGAGCATAGAGGGTGACACGTTGACACAAGCATCTCTAATGCGTCGTTTAAGGTGCTCCAGTGTTTGTAGAGGTGTCGCATATACTTGCTGTTTCAGGTATCTCCACAAGAAAAAGTCCAGTGGAGTCAGATCAGGCAAACGTGGAGGCCAATCTTCGAAACCGCCATACCCAATTATTTGGTTCCCGAATTCCTTGACGAAGAGATTCCACGCTTCCTTCACTGGAGATGTCTTGTGAGCAGGCATGCCGTCATGTTGAAACTATAGATTCCGAAGATCCATAGAATCGGGTATTACATTCTGTAGCAGTTGTAAATATGGTACGCCCGTTAACGTGCCGTCATAAAATACTGGGCCGATCAGCTTGTTACTGTAAATTGAAAACCAAACATTAATAGCAAACCGCATTTGATGTCGAACGTCAGCAAAACATCTAATATTTTCCACCGCCCAGTAATGGGTGCTCTGCCTTTTTTACATGCCATTCCGTTAAAAGCATACTTCATCCGTCCACACTATACTTGCCAAGAATGTTGGTTGGACCTGTATCTGGTTTATGACGAAGTTGCACCATGAATAGCGTCAATCGGCATCCCCGACCAGTAAAGTCTGTTGAGTTGTTGATCGGTATGGATGAGCGCCTAATTCGCTTAGGATTTTCCAAACCTGACTTTTTGAGAGGCCACAGTGTTCACTGATCTCTCTTGTGCTGCATTTCGGATATACGAGGGCGTATGAGGATACCTCATCCGGTTGAACTTGCCGTCCTACCTTAGCTGGTTTGCCACATCGAGCTCGACTAGTCACGCAGCCTGTCTCCCTTAACCCTTTCAGGGGCAGAGTACTTTCAGTACTAACTGTTGAAATAAATGACTGGTACCGGAATTAACGTAGAAATTTATTTTTAAATAAGCAAAAGGCAAAAAATCACACACTTATTAAGTGGGAAAGATTTTAGCAAATTTCTGGTGCCATTGTGGCATTTGGGAATTAAAATTAAGTGGTTTCATAAACATACCACTGCCCCTGAAAGGGTTAAGCGATTTACAACAGTTAGGATGGTTTGATGAGAAGGATGCGGGCCTGCAAGAAAACGTTGGCGGTACAACCTTGTTGCTGATCGTGCTTGCGTCCACATTCACCGTAAAGTAAAACCATCTCACAAAACTTAGCTTTGGAAAATCGCTCCATGACCATGGGCATCAACATACAACCCCAAGAAGATGTCTTTTTTATAGCTGTCACAGGTGAAGAGGCGTAACGTTTCTTACGCATTTACATACTGCAAAAATTTCGAACACCAAGCGAAAGTTGCGTTGAGTTGATAAAACACTATTTTACACGATCTACATACTCTGTTTATAAAGACTGGTCTACACTGTTTATAAAGACAATGTGTACAAGAATGCAACCCTCGGGGTTTGAACCGCAGGCCTTTTGATTGGGATTCACAAGCGATACCACTGTGCCACATTGCGGTGTCGTGTTTATTCCGAAAAATAATTATTTCTCCTTCCGTTGAAATTTCGTGACGTCACAGTGTAGGAAATCACGAAAAAATAAATGCGTGATTTAACCGTTCTATTCTTCGCATTAAGGTCCACAAGGTGTCTTTTCGTACTAAATCGATGATGCTCTGCAACTTTGTAAACCGCTTTTTCCCTCTATCTCTTTCCATTTTTGAGATAGGAATGCTAACTCCGCATTTTTCCACCAGGTAGCGGCGTAGGCGGTTTCATTCAGTAGCGCATGGCTAGTTTACGATACCTAAAAACCACTTTTATGACTATAGCAGCAGCCATTCCGAAGTTAAGAGGGTGGCAAGAGACTTTAGAGGGCTTACGTATATAGTCTAATGAAGTTGAAAACTTTATTTACCTATCGCCACTTCTGGGTGCTTTTTTTACTAATTAATAAGTCTGATGGTGTTTCTTCAAGACGAACTTTCATTGCTCATAACAGAAAATATTTCAATAATTTATTTGCTTAAACAAAACTTTTAATAATGAAAAGCATTTTCATCCAAACTGCACGCTCATATGACAATTACTTGATCTTTTATTAAATTTAAAATGTGTCAAGGACGTTTGGCCCACTCTGTATATCAGCTCACTTTCTAATATATGACATTCAATGTTTGATTTTAAGGCTGTTTGTTGTTAAGGCTCACTAATATTAAACCTATGGGTGTGGAATCCATTAAAATATGTCCTCAGGAAATTAATTTCTTTTTTTCTGTGTACTGTTTGTTCTTAAAGGATGTCTCTTTTTTCTTAGTTGTCAAAATATTTCTAAAATATATGCTTAATTCAATATTTTGGCTGAGGAGTTATGAGCTGAGGAGTTATGAGTAAGATTTTAACACTTCAAATAAAAGTTAAAACTATTTATTTCCTGAGGAGATATTTTAAATACAGAAATGATTTCTATGCCCCATATGTTTAACATTAGTGAAGGGAATTTGGAAGCTGACTGACTAACAGCCTTAAGGGGAACAGAAAGGTTTAAAATGACGAAAAAAAAACATTTTTTATTGCTGTTATTTTTATAATGTTTAAACTTTTAAGAATGTCGTACAGTTAGTAAGGGGAATAAAGGAAAAATTCCCAAAATTACAGTCGTACGAGCCGCAAACGTTGAGCTGGGAACCGGCGATATCTGCGAAAGGAAAATTTTTAAACTCAATTATCTAGAAACACTGTTTTTCAGCTGTTTTGTCACGGTAACTTTTGGACAAGTTAAGGAATTTACATGTTTTCTTTTTTTAAAAAGAAAGCAAATTAAATTCTCTACAAACTATACCTGAAAAACAAAAAATAAATAAAGTTATAGCAAAAATATGATCCAGTTTTCTGGATTTTAAATTTTTTATTATGTATATACATTGGAACTTCCCTTTAACGAAGTCCCTATTTAACGAAGTTTTCTACTTAACGAAATTTTCTGCAGAACTTTGACTTTGAACACCATTAATATGTAAATTAATCTCCATATTACAAAAAATATATTCTATATAACGAAGTTTCTTTCACTTTTGTACGTGTACAGAATTCAAACTAAGAGGTTGCTGTTGCGATGGACATGCGAAATTATTTCAGCGCGGATTGTATGAAAATGAACACATTTAAATAATTTCCAATTTGCTTGGTGCTAAATAAAACATTTTTTCCACACTAAGAAAAACACTTGCTATCACCACTCTACCACCTCGAGAGTCAAGTGCTAACAATTGGGGGAAGTCAATATCCCTTTATTTACATTAAATGGTATAGAAGATGCAGCGCGCAATGGCGCCAGATGCATTGAAGCAAAAAATATCAATTAGAGTCAGACAGTTATCATTCTGCCCTTCCACTGCTTACAGACAATTGCTTTGTACATCCACAAGAACGTACTTCAAAATGCAAATCGAAGAACATCAAAGTTATTTTTGTTCCTGCCAATACAACTTCTAAACTTCAGCCATTAGTCTAAGGAATAATAAAAAATCTTGAAGTAAATTATTGAAAAAGACAGAAAAAAGACAATGCATTGAAAACATTAGTTCGAGAACCTGTGTATCAGAGCTGATGTAAGCTTGGGAACGTGACGTGATTCCATCGACCACACACAACTGTTTTTTAAAAGACGGCTTCAAAATTGTAACTGAATCCAATACCTATTTGTCATATTTGAAGGGAAATTTTCCTGAATTTAAGTTGATCTCTATTTAACGAATTTTCTTCATAACGAAGTTTTTAAGTGTAACGATGAGACTTCGTTAAATTGAAGTTTCACTGTATATATATATATTAATTTTTTTTCCAGCATATCGAGAAAACCAGTAAATAATTTAGACTATTACTTCTTTTTTCATTAATTTATTTATGTTTCATAAATTGTAAAATACAATAACAAAAGTTTTACTATTGTACAATGTACACTACTCGACAAGTACTAATGAACAGAAACATTTTTCGGCATAACTAATGATAGACATCGTTTAAAGAAATTAAACTTAGTATATATTTTATAGAGGTCCTTGTGTATCTTTATTATTCAAAACGATACAGATATTATCACATGGCAATGCAAATGCGCAAAAGAACAAAATATGCTTCTTACAGCAGTTTAACATTTACGAAAAAGGCTTGTTCTGCCCAAAAAAGGAACACATACGTATGAGTCGGTGAGAATGGGGATGACTTCCTCCGACACTGAGGCACATTTTACATCGTTTTGTGTTTGCTGTTCACTAAACAGTTGAGGAAAGCTTGGGGATCTCATTTATTTCACAGGGCGATTTTCAGTTTTTGCACCGTTCGTGGAGAGTTCTGTGTTTGAGCATAACGTCTACCGAATGGATCCTAGGCGTGCTCTATAAGATTTATGTCCGGAAAATAAGCAAGGCATGTCATGCGCTCAATATTGTCTCCTGCTAGTATAATGGACACTTCAACAATCTTATGTGGGTGGACATTGTCATCCATGAACAGAAATTCTGGAATATAACCCTTAAAAAGTCCTGTGCATTGTACAATACCACTGACATATCACTGTAATTTTTTTCAAATATGTGAAGCAGAATTCTGTCATTATGCCTGATACTCGCTCATACAATCACTCTTTTGACCATAGTTATCAGTTTGCTGGATGTTTTGTTGGTGGGAATGAATTCCTCTATCTTTCTACACTAGCTGGAGCCCAGAATTACAGTTGATAGTGTAACGGGATTCATTAGCAAACATAATTCTGGGCCACTGTTTCTGACCCCAATAAATATGCCCCATACACCAAAAAATACAGAAATGAATTCCTCTCTCTTTTCCACTAGGTGGTGCCCAGAGTCATTGTTTATATTGTAGAGAGATTCATTAAAGAACATCATTCTATACCATTGTTTCTGACCCCAACGAATATGCTCCTTACACCAAAGTAAACTTTCCCTATGATGATGTGCTGATACTGTAATGCGTGTAACAAGCTTATGTGCATCTAAGCCAACATTATTTAATCACCGAGAAGTGGTTCTCGCAGCTAACCAAGTACCAGTAGCGTCAGCAAAGTCTGAGGCCATCTGACCTGGAGTATTATTCCCTATGATGATGTGCTCATAGTGGAATGCATGTAACAAGCTTCCGTGCAACTAACCAACATTATTTAATCCCCGAGAAATTCTCGCAGATATTTTCAGTTCCTGCATGGTTCAAGGGGAGTTCTGTCTTTGGTCATTGTCAATTTCCTGGAAAATCTGAGGATGAGGATGAATTTCTCTGTATTTCCCACTAGGTGGTGCCCAGAATCACTATTTATATTGTAGAGAGATTCATTAGAGAACATGATTCTATACCATTGTTTCTGACCCCAACGAATATGCTCCATACACCAAAGTAAACGTTCCTTATGATGATGTGTCCATAGTGGAATGCGTGTAACAAGCTTCTGTGCATCTAAGCCAACATTATTTAATCACCGAGAAATGGTTCTCGCAGATAACCAAGTACCAGTAGCGTCAGCAAAGTCTGAGGCTATCTGACCTAGCGTATTATTTATGTTCCTTTTGACCACTAGGCCTGATGCTCTTTAGGTCTAATTTTCCTACCACGGCCTCCACAATGCCTTTTTGGTGCACTTAGACATCCTGAGGTCTTTTTAATCCACAATATTACACTCCTTGACACGTCTCTTGATTTGGTAACTTAAGTGACACTTTGCCCTACCTTGAGACATCCAACTGTTCAACCATGATCGTATGCAATCAAATGATGTCTTACAGGCATTTAACAGTCAATACCTGTCGTAAAAAGTTAATATACAGATATTACTTATTATTATACTATATATAGATATTATTATACTATAGATATAGATATTATTATACTATATCTTCAGAAACCGACAGTATGACTTCCGCCTCAAATGTTACTACTTGCAATTTCAAAGAAGGAAATCACGTGAGTGCACTGTCTTTAGTACAGACAAAAGACCTCTCCATACAACGTCCTCTATTGTTTTTTCTGCGATTGTGCAGCTTAATGAAGCACAATTTTGAACAAATTCGTGTTTTCGTTATCATTAGTCAAGCAGTGTAAAACAAAACATCTTGTGTGAGTAGATTTGCCACGATTTTGAAGTCAAAGTTCCATATTTTTAAGTCATTTCTTTTTTATACTTATTAAGATATCTGTCGATTATACTTGAAAAAGAAAACAAAAATGTGCAAAACATTTAGAATATTGTAAAAAATTTCAAAATCCATAAAAATTGATCACATTTTTGTTATAGCTTTTTAAAAAACTTTTAGTTTTTAGGTACAATTTGTAGATTATTTTTTTTTAAAGAACATATAAATTTGTTAATTTGTTCAAAAATTATCGTGGCTGACAAACAGTCTTTCAAGATAACTGAGTTTAAATTTTTGCCTGCGCGGCTCAACGTTTACGGTACGACCGTAATTTTAAGACTTATTCTATCAAACCAACAGATCGACATTCTAAAGTTCAAACATTATAATAATGATAAAAAGTTACATTTTTTCGTCATTTCAAATCTGTGGTCCCCTTAATTTTGTCATACAAGATTAAAACTTTTGTTATTGTTTTTTGTTTTTTTTTTTTCCCACAATTTAACAAATACTTTTATTTCTATAAAACATAAATAAAATAAGCCAAAAGAAGTAACAGGCTAAATTAAGTACAGGCTTCGAAATAGCTTATCAAACTTCAGCCAAATTTCGTCATTTCAAACTATTCAATCTAGTCCCTTTAGGTATAAATCGAATTGTTCGTGTACAAAAATTTATTTTTCTTCATAGTAATACTTTCTTCCTATTTCTTTTATTTCAGGTGGACTGACACAAGCACACATAAAATAGAGCAACACACCATACATCTTTTTTCTCCTTTAAAGTCCAGTAAAATGATTGTGCAGGACCATAAAGATGCATGAATACTTTAACATCACTTTCTTTTCAGAAGATAAAGAACATACGCTTCTCTATCTCATGGTGATTTTTCGTGTCAGCATCCTACAAAAAAAGGGAACTAAAAGACTGTAATACTATTAAAGGAGTTCTTTTTGTACATAAACAAATTGATTTCCACTAAACATCAACTATTCGATATCATTATATAGAAAGTGGGCTAATATATGTATCTTATTAACCGTTCATCAAAAATGGCAGCCCGTAATACTGGTAATGTAATGTGCGACTGCTACGTTCTTTGAAATTGTTTTTTTATAAGTCTATTTTCTGCTGGCACATGAAAAATTCGGTATGTTATAACGCATCAGTATTAAACCATAAATATTTACGTTCAGTTTATGGTGAGTTATTAGGACATATGAATTTTACTTTTTTACTTTTTATAACAATTTCTAGAAACAGCAGACTCTCTAAGCAAAACATTTCTGCTTGTGTACGATATTTCACGTTTCCAGTTAATTTATTTTTCCAAAAAAAATGTGAGACTTTTGATAAGATTTTTATTTTATTTTATTATCGTAAAAGGATATATATATATATATATATATAATAAAAATTGTGTAAATAGGGAGGTTTATATACATGAGCTGACT
Source organism: Maratus michaelseni (assembly GCA_963931845.1). Taxonomy (NCBI): domain Eukaryota; kingdom Metazoa; phylum Arthropoda; class Arachnida; order Araneae; family Salticidae; genus Maratus; species Maratus michaelseni. Next base: position 217,493,255 of record OZ007586.1, on the reverse strand, counting down.
TAAGCATTAAAAAGTTTCAATCTAAATAACCTAAATGTTTAGAAAATTCATGTGTTGTCAAAATACTGATATAAACACCCAAAATCCCATTACTTTTATTTCATAACCAGTCAAAGGATACTTTTATGTAAAATTAAAATTTCATAGCACCTCCGTCTTTTGGTGAAAATACATTTTTATGTAATTCAGTATTTTTCATTTGTATTTTTTTTTTCAGTCAATTTCAATACCTCATTTATCTTTCACCTCATTTATATTTTTTTTTCAAATTGATTTGTTCATTACATATTGAAATATGCCTCGTCATGATTGATTTGTATATTGCATACGGAAACTTTGTGTGCATAATATTTCATATCTACTAAATTTTTCAGTTAAAACGCCTGTAATTTTTTCATAAATCATATTTAAAATTAACATATTGTAAGGATCAAATTGACCATCACATCTGAACATTAATGAATGCACGAAGTTACGGAATTATGCTAATTTATATGTACGTTTGGCTGTTTGGAATTGTTTTATCCACTGTACACTCTCAAAAATTTTTCGTCCAAAAACGTAAAACGTACAGGCAGCAAACAGCCGGAACACCCCTGTGATTGAAAGAGATTTCTCCTATTTGAAGAAATATCCGTCATTTGACTGCTTAATTTCAGAAAAATTTGAGTTTAAGTTCGCAATTTTTTCGTGTTTTAAGGTAAAAGGAAATACGTAAAAATTCCGTTTCTAATACGCAAAAGTACAACGCAGCACAGTTGCCGGAACGCCCCTGTGATTTGACGAAAATGCATATTTATACAGGAGGGTTTTGGGAAATGTTTACGTTAGATTGCGGAATTTTATGTATTTTTAGGGAAATGGGCAAATCAAAGAGGAAATTTCCGTGATTTAATGAAAAATATTCAACGGAAAAATTGGTATAATTCACAGATTTTTGAAAGTGTATACAAATTGAGAACGCCAAAGAGAAATAATATCTTAACTCCTTCGCGACGAGCATTCTTTACAGAATTTTAAATGGCTTTCACCAATTTTTCAAAAAGAAATTTTTGCCTCATTTAATCTAAGACATTATTTGATTAAATAAGGCAATTTTTTCAATTAAAAGTTACAGGTACGAATAACCAAGGATTTTGAGCGCCACGTATACGTGACACTCGTCGCGAGGGGTTAAATGAATTCGATTCTTTGTTAGAGATTACAAAAGAAATATTCATATATAAAGATGCATAAATCTAAAAAATAAGAAACAATTGCATGGGAGTGAATAAGATCAAATCACTACAAGTCGACAAAATTGGTAGATTTGAATATTTTCCTTTTGCCTTAACAAATTGCCTAATCAAATAAGAACGAAAAATCATGCATCAGGTATAGATTATGAAAAACTTTCCAACACCAACAGAATATTGCTAAGAAATTTCATTTTCACATTCAATGAAATGAGATATCTAAATCTGTTCATATCCTGTAATGTGTGCAAATTCTTTCGTGCAGCTCTATATAAGATTTATAGAATTTATACACACAGTGTAATATACTAAAAATTAAAAAAAAAAAAGTATTAAAATGCATACCACAGTGGAAAAACCACTTCCAGCAATTATCGATTATTATCAGTCTTGTAACTGAATTATTCTGTGTGACTCTGTAAATGAGTGATAGATGCTTTGCACTTCATATTCTACAGAAAGCATTTTTTACAGAATCTCATAAATTCATATGGTTTTCATTACGTTTGAAGCATTATAATATCATTAAAATGCTCTACAAACAAGTTTTTATCATAAATCGTAATGTAATGTAATTATTTTGTGCATCCCTGTAAACGAACTATAAATGCTACTTATTCTATACTCCTGAGAAAACATTTTGTAATCCACCTCAGTGATGCATCTCAATCTCATTGTGCCACATTATGTTTGAAATATCGTAACATCAATAAAATCCTCCTCAAATGATTTTTCCCTATAGATTAAATTAATTCTAACTTTTTTTCGCGAAAAAACATTTAAAGACAAATTGATATTATTTTACACAATGCAACGAATTTTCGAACTGTATTGAGATGCTCGGTGCCCTCTAACAAGACTCAACTGGCGCAAAGCCCTGGACAGCATTAAGACACTTTAAAGTGTCTATTTTTAACCATCCGTTTCAGACACTTATATGTCTGATTTTCAGCCATTTCAGTTTACAGTGTATGTTGAAAAGTGTTAAAAACTGTATATTTTATTTTAAAAATTAACTGTATTATGATTAGAAAAATCTGACGAACCACTTTTCTAGCAAGTAAAAAGCTATTTCATCATTGAAAATTGGAACAGTTTACAAATTGGTGACGGCGTTCTTTAGATCAAAAATATGCTAACAAGTGTGAAAAATTTGCATCAAAAATGAATCTAAACAAAAGACAGTGATCGTAACAAAACTAAATGCTCACTTTTAGGCATATTAAATGCTTTATTACAAATACATCTCCCAATTTAAACTACGCATTTCTGAAAGGGAAAAATTATTCATCAGAAAGCCGTGAGATTTAAGAAATGTAAGGAGATGATGGGAATTCTTCTAAAACAAAAGTTTTTACCAAAAACCATTAATAGAGAGCGTATATCTTCATAAATATATAAAATGCACAATATGATTTCTCCGTTTAATGAGGACAAAACATGTTCAATATAATAGCCACGATTATGTGTTGCCATCAGGAATCCTAACATAGCATGTTCAATTGTCGATTGCAGTGTATACGTCGGAATGTTAAGGCCATGGTGTGAGGATATATGGCATTTCGGTTCCGTCCGTTACCATTTCGGTCTCGCCATTTTGGTCCCACTCTATTAGAATGTTATTTTATAGATGGACTGATTAAAACATGGGTAGATAACCGAGGGCATCGGTTATCCAAATTTCAGATATGTTTATATATTTTTGTGCTTTTATATTTTGTATGGTAAACGTAATATTAATAAACGGGAACCCGTGGTTTTTTAACCGAAGCCGCCTAAATTTTAGTATAGCGCGAATATAAAGGAACGATAACCACAAACACTTATACCACGGATCCAAAGTGTCGCAGCCTGCACAAATTTTGTATGGTAGATGTGATCGTTTTAAAGGCGAAGGGCACTCTGTAGATTTTTTATCGAAGGCCCCATATTTTGGTGTATCATAAATATAAGGGGCTGACAACGTAAAACATTTATATCTCGGGCTGTAATTACACACTCATATTTTGTAAGGTAAACATAATCTATATAAAGGGAAGACTTTGTTTATGTTTTTAACAGATGCCCTCTAAAATTTAGTATAGCGCGAATATAAGGACCCGATAACCACAAACACTTGTAAATCAGATGCAAACTGTTGCAACCCTTATAAATTTCGTATATCATTCACAAGTTGTAATAATTAAGGCTACTCAGGGTCCGTGGTACTTCCTTAACAAGTTTAAGCGATTCTGAAAACCCTTTGGACTTCTCCCAAATGAATTGTAAAAGAAAGAAAAGGGGGAAGGAGATAACAAATAGAGAAAGAAGAAAGCAAAGGGAAAATTTTTCTCTCTTTGAAAAACTCAAACCTTACGTCAAAGAAAATCCATAGAAACTTTTAAAAGATCATTGCAATTACATTGGAATATTTAGTCTACATGTGGTTCTATACAATACAGTGATTAGGTAAAAAATATTGATATCTGCTGATATCGGGCAGGGGGGGAGGGGGGGTACGGACTGTAGCCTCATCAGCATTTCTCTCAATACGTCACTGGTCCTTTTGGATGAAATAATAATAAAGATTTGGGACATTTTAACCCTTTCCGGCACAGTGGTCCCACTCCGGGCACACCTAATTTTAATTCCAAGCTTGCATTCGACACCAAAAATATTTTAATAAAATTTTGCTTCTACAATGAAAGCTTAAAATAAGGAGTTCATATTTTCTAAAAAAGTCGTTTGTAAATTCCGGTGTCGTCAGTCAGTAATTTCGCATTTTACGAACAGAATTTGTCTGTGCTGGAAAGGGTTAAATTGGTCATTATAATGCTAGAGTCGCTATATAAAAGAATAGGTTTGACTTCATATTTATCATTGTTTATCATTTGATAAGGAGGACAAATAGGCGACCAAAAAAAAATTAAAGAAAAAAAATAATACTTGGGATCACTCTGTAAAATAAAATGCACCAAATGATCTATCGCTACAGAATATACATAGGCAGACATTGTACAATATGTGTATTCATTTGTGTAAGAATAGCATGTATAGTAATAGAAATATAGCGATTTTTTAAAAAATTTAAAAAATCTTGCATGTTTTTTGCTTATAACATACAGGGTTTTAAACCAAATTTAAAGCCAGTTTCAGAAAAATTGACAAAATGTAGTAGAAACAATATAGTGCAATTGGAATATAAATATATTAAATATTTAAGGAAATATGGGCAGTTGTATAAAATAATTTTTATCTGCGCATGCGCGAACGATAACAAGGATCTTTTTTCATAATTTAATAGTCAACTCTATGGAGTAACTTATTAAAAAAATCAGTCAAATATCGTAAAAATTCAAAGAGATATCGGCGTTAGAGTCAGCTGTTTTTTAGTTTCTTACTAAAACTCGCTGAATCATAAGGGATTTTCCACAAATTGTCATTTTTTATTTTATACCATTTTCCAATTTTTAATGATACTTTAGTTCTCTTTGAAAAACTACCGTAACGAGCTTATTCGAACAGAAAAAGAATTATCAAAATCAAAGGATCCATTCTAAAAGTATTATAACCTGATGATATAAAGTTTTTCAAGGCGAACTAAAGTATCAATAAACAAGTTGGAAATTGTACGTCAAACGTTACAAACGAGGTGCGTTCGTACGCACGTTTTAGAATTAAATTCATGATATCCCGTGCGTAGAACGGGTTAAACAGCTAGTTAAGTATATATTTTATGACACTGTTCATACAAATATCTTAACTAGTTATATAAATATTCAGATATATATGTATCAGCTAGTTATATAAATATTCAGATCTTGATGATTTTTAATTCTGTGAAATGAATTATATCGTCTGCAGATTAATTTCTGTAATAAAATAAGTATCTCGGTCGCTTGACGATTTAACATCCATCGGAAGCTCCTCTAACAAGAAAGCACCGATTTAAAAAAAAATTCAAATTTCTTAATAAATATTTTTATTAATATCTCCTAAAGTTTTGATTCGATTTTAATAAAATTTGAAATGTCTCGACAAAATTCTGCAAAGATAATATATTTTAAATTGCAAACCATTTGGTTGGGTAGTTTTTGCGTTGTTATATGCGGACAGACAGACAGACGGACGGACAGACAGACGGACAGACAGACGGACAGAAAGACAGACAGACGGACGGACAGACGGACGGACCAAGCGACGACTATAGGTGCTACGTATTTATATAATTACGAACGCACCTAAAAATGAAATATAGTATAAAAATTAAACATGACAATTTGTGGACAATCCCTTATCATTTAGCGAGTTTTATTGAGAAACTAAAAAACAGCTCACTAACGCCGATATCTCTCTGAATTTTTACGATATTTGACTGATTTTTTTTAATAAGTTGCTCCATAGAGTTGACTATTAAATTATGCAAAAAGTTCCTTTTTATCGTTCGCGCATGCACAGATAAAAAATATTTTATGCAACTGCCCATATTTCGTTAAATATTTAATATATTTACATTTCAATTGCACTATATTGTTTCTACTATATTTTGTCAATTTTTCTGAAACTGGCGTTAAATTTGGTTAAAAACCCTGTATGTTATGAGCAAAAAACATGCAAGAATTTTTTTATTTTTTTTTAAAAATCGCTATATTTCTATTAATATAGATGCTATTCTTACACAAATGAATACCCATATTGTACAATGTCTGCCTATGTATATTCTGTAGCAATAGATCATTTCGTGCATTTTATTTTACAGGGTGTTCCCAAGTATTATTTTTTTCTTTAATTTTTTTTTTTTGGCCCCCTAATTATACTCTTTATCAAATCGATGTTGATAAATATGAAGTCAAACATGTTCTTTTAAATTCTAAAATTCCAGAAGAATCTGACAAGTACATTTTTAACTATTCTACAAAATGTCTAAAATTGAAAGTTGCCGGTCATTAATGGCCATATAGTGTATATACTGCTTATGAAAATACCAATGCATAGTACAAGTACCAAATTATTCAAAAATATCTCTAGGTTGAATGCAATTAAAGCAACAGATATGAATAAGTTTAAAAATATCCTTTTTTTAAATATAAATAAAAAATTATATATCGAATGCATTTTCCATTTTTTTTCTACTTTGAACAATCATGCTGGTAAAATCATAAATTAAATCTTAAAATCCAATTTTTACTCTCCCCTCTCAGATAGACATTAATATTATCATAATTAGTACTAATATTATATTATAAATATTATTAACGTAATACTTTTCTTAGATATTAATTTTTTAAATGCTACTTTTTCTTTTAAAAAAAGATAAGATAATAACTCTCACCACAGAGATTCTGACAGGAATGGATTAAAACACAAAATATTTTTAAATAATATTTTCAGTCTCATGCTGGAAAATCAATGGTTACATGATCAAACTCTTGCTTTAGGTTATTATTATTTGTCTCAATACACAACATTATGAATATGATTAGGACAAATTTAACAATAGAGATGATTTTTTTTACATAAGATGTTTTTCGAACAAAGTAGAAAATAAAAAGTATTCTACTAAAACTGCAACTACTTCTAAGTTTGGGATCCCAAATTATGGGGGCTCTGGACAAATGCCTGACTTGCCCATACGGAAATCGCATACTCTTTTAAACGATGTTGGAAATCAGTAAGAACAGAAAAAGAGCATGTTGCAATTCCCCGCAGCTATCTTCAAGAAATTCGCACCTCCAAATATTTCCCCATTAAGACTGCTCTCAAATCCAAAGTGGCTATTTTCTGACACATTCTTGAATTCATTTGTGTTCGTAAACACATGAAATTGGCAAGTGCTTTTACTCAGAAACTATAAAATCGAACAGGTTTTTTCATTTATCGATAAAGGCAAGGGTCTTTCAGAAAATGCTGTCAAAATTGTCGTTTTGAATCGAATTTCTGTACGCGACAGCCCGATAAAAGGTCATTATGAGAAAATGTCGTTTAAAATTTAATAATTCATTTTTTTAAAAAACTATTCAATTCCAAATAATTTCAATAGTCATGCCTGCAAGTGCCGTGTTTTTATGTTTACAAATTAGTCCATAAATGTGTCGGAAAGTTTCGCGTTGATGAACCTGCATAAATATTCAATTTTTATAGAACCACCATAATCAATAAATTTAGATCCTAAATTTTATATCAAAACATCTTTGTAAAAGCATTTTTATTTCTGCTGTATGTTGCCTAAATTATGTTCCCTTGATCCAAATCACAAAATTTTGGCTCATATTTTCTGTTATTCCCTTAACTCTGCCCTTCCCCTACCTTGTCATTTGAAAATTTGAGGTCCTCATCATGGGGGAGGTGGGGGAGTTTCCACATGTAACTTTGTATCATGATGTTTTACGATATAAAATCTGAACGCGCTGCAATAATTAGAAAGCAAATTACAAGTATTTAAATATTTGAGGCCATGATCATGGGAGTCTTTTACGACCATACATAACTTTGTCTTATGATGCTTTACTATACAAAATATTGGCGGGCTATGAGAATTAGAACGTGAGTTACAGGCAGTTTACATTTTTCGATCATCACCAGGGGTGGTCTTCAGTCACACATACATCATTATTTCATGATTACAAGCGCTTAAACATTTTTACTTTCGCTGTGGGGGGGGGGGGGGTGTCTACAATCACCATATGTAACATTGTCTCATGATGTTTCAGCATACAAAATCTTCTTGCACTACAATAACTGGAATGCGAATTGCAGATATTTTAATATTTTCCGATTCTTACCAGGGGGGGGGGGTCTCTCATCCCATCTGTAACATTGTGTCACGTTGTCCACGCACACAAGATTTGAACGCGCTGTGACAATTTCATCACGATTTTAAAAAGTTTAAATTTGTCTTGCCTTTATATTCAGCTTTTTATAAAATTTAGGGTGCTCGATTAAAAAAAACGACAGATTAGCCATATTAATAACTTCTCATGATTTTGAACCATATAACGTTTGGCAGGTCTATGACAATTAGAGTCCGATTTATAAAGGGACCGGAATGGCATATGGTCGAAATGGCATCGGGACCGAAACGGCTCGGCATGACCGAAGTGTCGTGACCAAAACGTCCTGCTTCATGGCGTGCTATGTTGCCTTTGGCCAGAGATTTTATAGGATCACGGTACACAAAGTCATTGAAAACTTTTTCTCTTTAGAAACAATTCCCACCATCTCCTTCATACACTCTCCAGCTTTAATGACTTTCTGGTGAATAGATTTTGCTGTAGCCCCCTCGAAAATGTGTACTTTATTTTGGAGCCTATTGTATATTATTGATTTTTAAGGTAACAATGTAACAGTAAGCAATTTTTTAGTAAAAGTTTAGCTTCTTATAAACATTAAACCAAAAGGAAATAGAGCAAGAAATAATTCAATTTTAACCAAAGTATATCAATTTTTTTCGCGTCAAAAAAAATGAACAGAAATTGTTAATAACAAAACATAAGTGAAAAAAAGTAAATTATTCTTATCAATTAATATTTTGCCTGCTTTCATTTTCTTTGTAAAACATCTTTTAAACTTCTACGCATATATTCCGCCATATATTTTGTTTTGTCTGACGAGATTTTAGGCTAGTCTTCCATTATAGTTTTTTAAAACTCTTTTTCATTTGAAGTGATTCTCTGACATAGTTGTTTCTCAAAATATACCATATATGCCCAATGGCATAAATGCCCAATGGATAAAAGGTCTGAGGACTGTGGTGGATGCTTTGTAGTCATTCGATGCAATAGAGATTTCTTCACTATTTTCGATGTATCCTTGGAATATATCTTATGTTGGAAAATCCAGTTTCCTGACAAGCCCGTCTTCTCAATGCTTGGCATAACATCTTCTCTAAAGATGGTTAAGTTAACCAATTTATGCTGTGTTGACAAAATGAAAACTTAGACACCTGCTGCTGCCTTACTTACTCAAATCAAAATTGATTCCCTTTGGTCTTAATTACGCACTTGTCACTAAATTTTCTTTGATTGCATTATTTTTTGCAGCTTTTTTGTACTAAAAATTTCAAATTTGCTTTCATTACTAAAGGGAACGTTTCTTCAAAAAAAATAAGTCTTTAGTTTGAAATTTAATGACGAATCGCAGACGTTTTTGTATTTTGCTTTAGATATTTATGGTTTCTTACTGGTGTATCCTTCCAGATAAACCATGTTTGGGAAGAGTTGTATTATTATACACACTGAATTTCCTCATGTTTTCTTGAGAAATTTTGACAGCACTTGAAGATGATTTCGCTTTAAACTCTCTTGCCACTACTCTCACTTCCATATTAGTCAGCTGTTTCGGTCTTCCTGACCGCTGAAAATCTTAATCTACTTATATTTGGCGTGGTTTTTTTTTTTTTTTTTATGTTTTTTTTTTTTTTTTTTTTTTTTTTTTTTTTTTTTTTTTTCTTTTTACTGATGGCTCCTTTTTATGAATTTCACCTATTTTGCGTAAAATCTTTCCTTTTTTCTTCAAATTTAGTGCTATTTTTTGCATTCCTATTGATTCTTCCTTCTCCGCTCTTAAACTTCTCACAAAAAATAATAACAGAGGAACAAATTTGAAAAGAGATTATTAGATTAAATTCGACTTATTTTTAAATTATGTAGGGAAAAAATCGTAAACTGCTCGGAAATGAAAGAAGTTTGACGGAAAGAGTGGCCAGTGATGACTTTCTTTTGACACGAAAGAATCGATGCATTTTTGGATTAACCCTCCGCTTACCAGACGAGTCCAATGGATCCAGCAGGAACATTCATAATGGACTATTCAAACCAGAATTTGTTGCATAAAATAAGTTAAATATAAACCACAGAGTACTAAAGTAAATGAATAAGTTGAATAGTTTTAAATAAAAATTCTGGTGTAAAATGTTTTTATTAAGGTTGGGTAGAATTTCCGGACATCCTAGGGTTAAGATAAACATTTCTTGTTTTATTTTGCTTTTGTTGTATGTTTACAAAGAATTAAATTCTTAACGAAAAATTACTTAAATCTATATTATTACTTTATTTTGTGTGTCAATAATATATTTACAATAAAACATGTAATATATGTCTTTTTTTTTTTTTTTTTTTTTTGTAGTTTGTTTTTGTTTTTACGTTAATTGAATTAAGCAGACAGAGATCAGGAAAACAGAGAAATGTGGTTTAAAAACATAGAGACACATTTCAAGGAAAACATTTCGCAAAGTATTGCAAAAACGCTTTCCCTCACCTCCAGTACACATATAAACCACAGAGAACTAAAGTAAATAAATAAGTTGAATAGTTTTAAATAAAAATTCTGGTGTAAAATGTTTTTAGGAAGGTTGAGTAAAATTTCCAGACTTCCTAGGGTTAAGATAAATATTTCTTGTGGAATTTTGCTTTTGTTGAATGTTTATAAATAATTAAATCCTTAATGAAAAATTGTTTAAATATATGTTATTACTTTATTTTATGCGTCAATAATATATTTACAATAAAACATTTAATATATGATTTTTTTTTTTTTTTTTTTTTTTTTTTTACGCTAATTGAATTACGCAGACAGATCAGAAAAATAGTCAAATGTGGTTTAAAACATAGAAACACATTTCAAGAAAAACATTTCACAAAGTATTGTAAAAACGCTTTTCCTCACCTCCAGTACATAAATTGATCTCTACTGATAATGCTTCTGTAAGTATTTTGGAGGTCTCAGTCACTATTGTTGTTACAAGCATCGATTATATTTTATTTAAATTCAACTGTATTTAGTGGAAAAGTATTACAACAATGGTGGTCTTTGTGCAGAGCGAACCGGACAACCGCCCGGCACATCGAAATCAGTGAAGTGAGAAACCAAATATGGGATTAATACGTTTTGGGTTTACACCAGATTCTATGCTTCAATTTCTTTTAATTATATTTTTTCTTTTACTTCTTTATAAATCTTTTATCACCAGTCACTTTTTTAAAACTTGTAATATATACTTTAAACTATGGTTGCAAGTTAAATCACATTCAAAGACAAAAACTGCATAATATAACAACTTAATGTTTTAAATATTTGAATTCTAAACTATGGGAATTAATTTACAATCTAGCGGAGATCAGGTGCTCAACACTAAACATACCGGGAATTTTACTTAAGTTTTATAAGAATATTTCACATCAGAAATTTTATTTAAAACTATTTAACTTATTTCTGTGTGATTTATATTTTATTTATTTTATTTAGAAATTTCTGGATCGAATCTAAATATTTTCGTTTGGTACTGTTCAAATGACCGGTTGTTGGTATATTTAGTGTTAAAAAATAAATGTATGGAGAAAAACGTGAATGTTGTCGGTGTTTGAAAATAGGGATAGTTTTATGGGAGTTGTGGTGTGAGGAAGGGAAAAGTTTGGCCAAAATGCGATTTTGTCAGGGTGCAAAATCTGCCTCAGACCGCCTTGATTATAAATCAGTATTCGAAGGCTACTTCCTAATGAAAAATCCAGAAGATCAAATTAGGAGACCTGGAGGACCATTCTGTGGCTTCTTTTAAAACAATCCACTGAATTCGTAGAACCATTTTGTCACATTTATAGATTGGTGTGCCAGCACCATCTTGTTAATACTACCGCCGATTATTCGAACTGCTCAGGACTGAAGGCAGTAGCGGCTGGTCAGGGGAGTTCACAATTTCTTTTCTACCAGTATTTTAATAAATTAAATTTCTCCTTTATTCATAGGTCATTCCACGATTAGATAAGGTCAAATTTAAGATACTAAAATTCTGGTAGTAAAGTGCTTGTAAACCCCTTTACAAGCCACTGATTGAAGGCCACTTGATGATTTGGCCACTGATTGAAGGTGTTTCGGATAATCAGAATTTTGAATAAATGTACAGTTTCTTAAGATTTGGTTTAAATGGGCGTATACAATGATACTTCGGCTAACAAAGATAATTCGTTCCACACTGTAAAAAATGACCAGTGTTTCTTATTTTATGAAAATATGCTATAACCACGAACGAAAATATAATATAATCTTCTGAGCTATCCGAAATTTCAAATAGCATGTTACATTGTCTTTTGAATCCCCAGAAACGAATACATTTTCAAAATTTAAAGAATAATTTATAAAAACAAATTATTTTTAGCTGCCCGAATTTTTCAGAAACGTTTCCGAAGGGCTTTTATAGTGTATTAGTTAGTGTCTTCAGGCTGGAATACCTGTTTTTCGAATGTTATCCATTCTCAAGTACACGTTTTCAGCCGCATAAATTAATTTATACATGAAAGAGTAAAGAAATAATTTTAATTTTAATGTTATTGTTAACGCTGTTAATTTTGCATGTTTGTCTGTTAAAATTTTTTTTGAGCATGAAAATGTTTACTTCAGAATTGATAGCATTCGAAAAACAGGTATTCCAGCCTGAGGACACTAATTAAGACACTATAAAAACCCTTCGGAAACGTTTCTGAAAAATTCGGGCAGCTAAAAATAATTTGTTTTTATAAATTATTCTTTAAATTTTGAAAATGTATTCGTATCTGGGGATTCAAAACACAATGTAACATGCTATTTGAAATTTCGGATAACTCAGAAGATTATATTATATTTTCGTTCGTGGTTACAGCATATTTTCATAAAATAAGAAACATTGGTCATTTTTTACAGTGCAGAATCACTTTCCTTAGCTGAAATCTGCGTTAACCGAAACGTGATTTCACGCTTAATTGAAATACACGTGGCTGTGTTATGTAAGGGCATGTCTCCAATGAAAAATCATTACTCGAGTCCGAAAAACAGCAAACTAAATCTTAGTTAGCCAAAATATTCATTATTAGAGGTATTCATTTACCGAGGTGTTGCTCTATAGCCAGGCATAGGACTGGCAGCTCTATTTCAAATAACACTGGTATGTTTTTTTATGTTTATCAGAATATTGCCAAGAAGGTCCAATAGCTATTGGGCAACATAGATTAAGGAATAATAAGTTCTTAGTGACAACTGTTAATAACTTCCATATTGGATGAGACTTTATAGTAGAATTTATTATCACAAGCAGTGGTAAGAATTCTGCCATTATGAAAAAAACAGTAAATTTCGTGGGTTGGAGGAATGCTGTAAAGTAGAACCACCTTCAAATCTCATTTTCATTATGGTTAAATATCTCTTTTATTTGTTCCATTTTGGTAAATATTTTCTAGAAAAGTAACAATTGTAAAATGCTTTGCAAAGAAGGAATTCCCTACTAAATTATCTATACTTAAAATCAAAACTAAATAAACCACGATTCGGATAATATGCGTTCTATTTTAAATATTTGTTCAAATGATAATGACATCACCTCCAGAAAATTACTTACATCCGTTTGAAAAAAAATATCACATATTTGAAAGTTGTAAGAATACCTACATAAAAAACCGGGCTAAGGAGATTTCCCATCCCTAATTCCGCATCACACGGACACAGAAAACTTCCTATGCCGGTGTATTTTACGGACAAAAAAATTGATTCATTTTACTCCATTAATGGTTGTTGTGGGTATACATCGCTCTTTCTTTTTTAAAGAAATGTTCACGTCCACAGAAAACTCTTAATGACGTTCGAATCTATGTCCTGTTGGATTAACAACCAATCAGAGGGATACGGATGAAGCGCTTTAAGTTTTGAATACAAAATGGATTCCAATGATATGTGTCAAGTATTTCAGCACTTCACATGATAAGCTTTGCTAAAACCTATCATGTGAACCCAAAATTTTTCTTTCTGCTCGAATATTTGTCCGTAGATTGGCAGAAAAAAAAGACGACGATGTCAATTTCTTGATCCTCTGTGTACAAGGTAATCAAGGAGATTCAGCACCATGTCTTCGATGAAACGAGCTATTTCCTTAAATTGTAGTTCTTAATCGTCTCATCATCTAATAAACAAATGGAAAAGAAATGTTTGGCAATTATGGGTATCGCCGCCCAAATTCATGAACCATTTCCGCATTATTTCTATTGAGCAGAGCATACAACATTAATTTTTAAAAAATATATTTATTAAAAATGCCATAATGCACAACTGGTCTTAATTTGTCATTTTGTAACTACACAGTCTAGTGATTCACTGAAGGATTTTCAATCTTTCTTAGATTAACGTATAAAAAAAAGCTGGTTGAGTTACATTGAATGGAATACAGAAAATAAAAGAGTACATCAAAAATAAATCCTGTTCGCAGTTCATTTTTAGTCTTATTTCGCAATAAATATTTGGAACAAAGCTAAATTCTATTTTATATAAAGGGGGTATCGTCTGCGAAATTAAGAGCCAAGAATTCAGATGTGCAATATTCTGATAATTTAAAAAATTTTAAAAATGTGGGTTTTTTTGATAAAAAATGGCATGTTTAAATATGAAAAATACGCAAGAATCTTTAAATATATTGTTGAGTCTACGCAGAATTTGCAAAACTTTCCTTTGTGTATTATTATCTGCGTTTTTTCCTTCTTGCGATATCTCACTGATTTACATTTCTAATATGATATATGGTCCCAATTTAGAATGGTAAATTTTTAATTAAGCATTAACTCATTCAGTTTTAAAGATGTGGATATGCAATGGTTTGTGATGATCTTGTTGCAGGAAAGGATAAATACTACACTGGTTTCCAAAAATTAAGGAAAAATCACAAAAATAGCGATAACTCGTTCAAAAAGAAAGTAATCCGTATGAAATTTTCAAATATTGTTAAATAAAAGATGCTGAATAAAAATACTAAATGCAAATTAGTGACGCTCTAATCGCATTGCGTCATCTGTGAGGAACATAAAAACGCACGTTAGAGAGTAAGGCTGCAGTTGTCACTCTGATAGTGATATTATAAAATTGGGATAGGCAATTCATTACAATGACCTGGAGGAATGATGTGCCCGCAGAGCTGCGATTTAGAGCTATTGGGAAATTGGAGGCACGGCAAAGTCAGACAGAGGTGGCTAGATTGCTAAATGTGAGTCCTTCTGTGGTTCATAGGCTTTGGCAACAATTTCAAATCACTGGTTCGGGATCAAGAAGGTTCAGCCAAGGACGGCCAAGGGTTTCGACAAGCGCCGATGACCGATATTTGCGGTTATGTGTACGAAGGACTAGAACCAGAACCCCATCTCATCTTAGATCGTCCCTTGCTGCAGCCACTGGAAGGTTCGTGTCAATGTCTACTGTGCGTAGAACGCTTCATGAAGGTGGACTTTACGCGAAGCGACCAGCAGTTTGTGTGCCGCTCACCTGACGTCACCCGAGGGAACGTTTGATGTGGGCACGTCAACATGTCCACTGGACGGCTGATCAATGGAGGCGTGTTCTCTTCACGGAGGAGTCCCGATCTAGTTCTCTAAAGTGATAGTAGGCATTTTTCGATTTGGAGAGAACAGGGAACACGTTATCATCCATCAAAAATTCGTGAAAGAGATTCATATTGAGGAGGCAGTGTCTGCGTTTAGGGTGGTATCTCTTTGGGTGGACGCACAGACCTCCATGTCTTTCCACGTGGAACCATGAATGTTTACGTCCATAGAGATGACATCCTTCATGCTTATATGCGCTCTTATGGCGGTGCAATATGTAATGGTTTCCTGTTACAGGACAAAAGCGCTAGACCGCACAGGGCTCGCATCGTGGAAGATTATCTTCAGCACCAGACAATTCAGCGCAAGGAATGTCCAGGTCGCTCAACGGATTTGAATCCCATCGAGCATGTTTGGGATGCTTTAGGAAGACGTGTTGATGCTCTCAATCCCCCTCCTCAGACCCTTACCACGCTTGCAGCTACTTTGCAAAAGCAATGGCCTGTACTTCCCAGCAAACTCACAGCTAGTCCGAGCTGGTGGAACAGCCGACCGCGTAATTGACAGTATGAAACATCGCTGTATGTGCTGTATTGCTACTAGGGGTGATCATACGGCATATTAAAGGTACTTTTCCTATACCAAACTCACAAATTGATTTTGCTAATTTTATAATCATGCTATTTTCTGAAACACCATAATTGTCTGGTAATTTCTTTTCATGTTATTTTATACCTTACTATGCGTTGTAAATTGTGGCAGAGTTTCATTAAAATCTACATGTAATATTTTGAGTTATCGCTATTTTTGTGATTTTTCCTTAATTTTTGGAAACCAGTGTAAAAACTGAATAACTTTATTCTAGGGAAATAGTATAAAATTTTCAAAATTGTAACTTTCAGAAAATTGATGATAGCATTATTCCATTAATATGTTATCTCCTACCCTATTTTGGACACTTTTGCAATTGACATTGCCTGTGTATCTTCGACAAATAAAAACTAGAGCGTGCTTCAACTTTTTCAACTGAATTTGCTTTTGGGAACGGTTGCGTCTGCTCAGTTTAATATTTGGTTCATATGATTTCGCTTTAATTGCCTATCTTACACGTTTATCCGCTTAAAAATAACATCCTATTTATGCGTAACTTTATAGCAATTTTACTGTTTTTGAAACAATATTCAATGGGAAAAGAGGGGATAGCACTGTGTGAATATGTTTGAATTATTCGGAGAAAGAATCACAAGAGTTTTGAGAAATAAATTTTTAATTAAGATTAGGAAAAAAAATCTAAATCTTAAATCTACATATTTCTTAATTTCTTAATGCTCTCTCTCTCTCACAAATCAGTCTGATTTACATCATAAATAACGATGTCGAAGGAAAATTACAGTTTTCGGATAATAAATATTATCTTTATATAATTTTCTATTTAAAACATGCACGGCTAAATTTTCAAGGATTCTTCATTAGTTTTCTTTTTTAGCCATTCAACTAATTTAACATAGCACAGAAATGTAAAATTTGTGAATGGTGTCTATTTCTGTTTTGATCCTTAATATAACAAATAACATGATGATAACATGCAGGTATGAGTGTTATTGTCATGCAACGTCACTTTGACTTGACTGTAAACTGTTCACAAATGTAATGGAACTTATTAGGAAGTTAATACATTTATGGAAAGAAGGTTTCTCTATTTTCAACTACAGAGAAACGCAAAACAAAGACACTAAATTCGTGCCAGTCAAAACGAACGGTTACAATATGAAGGGATGCTTCCATTGTTTCTAGCTTACACAGAATAATTTTAAAATAAATCAAAAAATTCAATCCTTTGTTTGTTTGTTTGTTTATTTCTTATAAGAATGTGTGTGCTTCACTCTGAAAAACAGTCAGTAGACGTGTATAATTCTTCCGTTATTTAAGATCTAACATTTCCCGTTTGGATTTGTCCTTTTTCTCTCCAACCACAGAAAAGTCTCCATTCAACATTTTCTAATATAAGCTTGTTTTCGTGAAATAATGCTGGATTTCCGGCATCTGTACTTCTAGTAGTTTATACCGTTTCTTAACGGGTTTTCTCAGGGCAACACTAGATACCGGGCTTGCTCGTTCATTCTTATGACGTCACAAATAGTGGCTTGCCGCGACTAGCGATTGGTACAAAGCGACGCGCCCATCATTTTGTTTTAATCGCTGTATGTCCTTCGTCGCGGCCTAGGGCTCCTATAATACAGGCTGAATCATCAAGCATTTTGATGCCCACTTACCGTTTGTTGCCCATTGCTGCCTATGAGGCGAGAAATGTTTAAACGATTATCGAGTCTATAAATCGCTTAAAATGGACGGTTGTTTCGCATAAAATTGTTCTAATCTATCAAGGAGTGGATTTAGAATATTTAAAATCCATATAAATGAAGAAAGGCGGAATAATTTGTCTATAAATGCTAGAAGAATAGATCAGGATTGAAGAATTCCGCCAAATGCCACGCCAACCAGATCACTTGTATACAATAAACCGGTTCTTCGAGTCCGATATGGTATATTGCAGGACGGATGAGAAAAGCCTAATTGTTAAAGAGGAGAAAAAAAAGTCGTATTCACCCCCCACCCCCCTGTCTAGAAAATCCACCTTATTTATTTTTTGGATGGGTGAAGGGGGGGGGGGGGATTTAAATAGTTAAATTCATTTACTGTTGTTAAAAAGTGTAGAAAAGGGACTTTCTTTAATCGAAATTTAAAGATTTTACGCTTTACACTTTAAATTTTGCGCGGGAGGGGGGAGGTCAAAAGGAAAAAACTGAAAGTTGAGACTAGGGTTGGGGGGGGGGGGGGACGTGATTGAAATGATTATATATTTCTTGTTTGAAAAAAGTAACAAACACATAAGAAAAAAAAAAGAGATTTTTTATTTCATCAGCTGCAGAAAGGAGGAGGGGGTGGGGAAATCTTTTATTGGGGAAATTTTGACGATTCATTATTTATTTACTGTTATTGTAAAATTACAAATAGGGCAGAAAATTTTTGCAATTAAAGAGTTTTGAAAAAACACATTGCAAACACACTGATAAAACTTTGTTACTATAATAGGTGCAAATACTAAAAACACAGTTTTAAAGCATTAAAACAATTTATGATGTAACATCAGATGTCAAAATACCTAAGCGCTTTTGGCTAAACATTAGCCATCATCAGAGGATAAAAAAACAGTCGAAAAACTATATACCTTGTTTTTATATAGTAACAAATAAATTTTTACTAATGTAGAATGTTACCAATGCATTGTATTTTTTCAAGTTTAAGAAGGTGAATTTGACGTTTTTACTATATGGAATTTTCTATATATTTTTAATTGAAAGAGTTTTGTTTAATGTGGTTTTCAAATTCCCTGCTCAAGAGCGCAAAATTTTTGACATATTTTCTGACTCATTTTTAAACGAAAAGGAATAAAATTAGCAGAACTGACTATTGAAGCGATTTGGAATCGAATAGCGTTTTCTAGTTTTTGACAAATAAATTACTTATCGAGTAATAAGCGATCATTGTCACGTGACGACAAGCTTCTCCCTTTCTCGCGCTGCCGCGTCGGAAATTAGATTCAAACCGTCCACTTTGACAGTATTTTCTGAAAGATCTTAAGAAGATCTGCTAATTTTATGTGAGTTTGAACAAAAATGAATTCAAAAATATGTCAGAAAGTAGTTTCTTTGGATTGAAAAACAGAGGGGAGGAGGCGAGATCAGTAATTTCGAAAAGGGGGGATTTAAATAATTGGTTATTTATTGTTGCAATAAAGTAATAAATGAGTAGACAAAAAAAAAAGTAAGTTTTACAAATTTTAAACTTTTACGTACTGGGTTGGTTGAAATTTTTGAACTGTAGGGATGGGGGGGGGGAGAGATTGAGATAACATTAGAGATTGAGAAACAGAAATTATTCGAAACGCGGAAGGTTCTCATTCTTCATCATTGTTATTTTTTTTAATAAGGATTATTTTACATGCGATTAAATTGTAAAAACTGAATATCTAACATACGAAATTTATTCCTTATTATCAGCACTTTAAGACTCTTTTACTAATAACAAATTATATCACAACTTAACTTCATACTGAAAGTAATAAAAATATAAGAGTCCAATGCATGTGAATATATATTTTCACATTAAATCAAATTTAGAATTACTTAAATTTATATTGTCACTCTTAATTATTCATGTAAAGCAAAGCAATAAATATTAATTGATGAAAATGAATTTTTAATTTTAATATATTATTATACAAAAGCATAATTACATGTTTTTTTTTCTTTTTTACTTTTTAATATATGTCTACCTGTAATGTATGTCTTCTTAATATGGCGCTATTAAATATCTTAGCTATTTATTCTTATATTTTTGCATATGATTAGTAACTAAATTCACTCGCCATCTACGCGATAAGACGCCAAGTCAGGCGTCCGCTTGGGCAATTAAATGGAGGCGTGAGTCAGCCTGGTATATAGGAGCTCTAATCGCGGCCAGCCACCTTTTGTGATGTCATGATAATGAATGAGCAAGTCCGGTATCTAGTGTAGCCCTGGTTTTCTGGTTTATCAATTTTATCTCAAATCACGGAAAATTCTCTAATCTTAACTAAAAATGATCAATATTCTATATAGCATTATTCTTTATAGTATTCTTTATAGTATCTTTATAGTATCAGTATTCTTTATTTCTTATTAAGTATTCTTAATACTCAGTATTTATCAAAGCAATGCGATTTTCGGACAATCCGTGAAAAATACTGTCCAGTATTTTCTGTTTTTTATGAAATTGTTTTTTAGAGTGTGTCTACGTGTTTCTGAAGAATGAAAATTATGTACAATATAAAAAAGTAATGAAAAAAATTCCCAATCCCCAAATCCTTATCTAAATTCATTGCAAAAAAATCTACAAATAAAAATTATCTTTGTTATGAAATCCTTCTGGGCTATTTCTCTCCAACCACAGTAAAGTCTCTAAATTTAATTTTAAAAAGTCGAAATTTCCTAGTAACGGGTTGCCTGGTTTGTCCGTTTTATCTCAAATCACGGAAAATTCTCTAATGTTAGCTCAAAATGATCAGTATTCTTTAATAAATATAGCAGTGTGATTTTCAGAAAATCCGTGAAAAATCCGGTGCAGCCAATATTTTTCCGTTTTCTATGGAATTGTTTTTTTAGAGTGTGTCTGCGTATTTCTGAAGAATGAAAATTATGAACTATATAAAAAAGTAATATGAAAAAATTTCCAATCCCCAAATCCATATCAAAATTCATCTCAAAATAATCTGCAAATAAAAAATTATCTTTGTTATGAAATCCTTCTGCACTATTCCTGTCCAACCACAGAAGAGTATCTAATTTAAAATAAAAAGAATTCAAAATTTTCTGATATAAGATTGTTTTCGTGAAGTAATGCTAGATTTCTGGCATCTGTACTAGTATTTTATACCGTTCCTTAACGCGTTACCATACTGGATTGTCCATTTTATCTCAAATCAGGGAAAATTCTCTAATCTTAGATAAAAATGATCAGCATTCTTTAACAATCAAAGCAGTGTGATTTTCGGAAAATTAGTGGAAAATACTGTGCATCCAGTATTTCCCCGTTTTTATGGAATTGTTTTGTTTAGAGTGTGTCTGCATGTTTCTGAAGAATGAAAATTATGCACTATATAAAAAAATATTACGAGAAAATTCCCAATCCCGAAATCCATATCTAAATTCATTGCAAAAACTATCTACAAATAAAAAAATATCTTTGTTATGAAATCCTTCTGGACTATTGCAATTTGAGTTTATTGACGTTTGACCCTATTTTTGCATCTCAAGACAGGTGCCCAATCTGTGGCCCGCGGACCACAAAGCTACCAGTACTTTATAATAGAATAATTTGTCAAATTTAACGACAAAATCTTGTAGATTAAATAAAGCTAAGTTTAATATTCGGGAAATGAAATGACAAACGTATTTCAGTTTCAGGTAAAGCAGTTGGTCAGCCCTACACTATACGTTTTCAATAACTTTCAATGAAGTGACAGTCTTGTTAATCAGAAAAATGTATTTATGGCAAAATAATTCTTCATAGAATCATTTTAATGATAATAGTAAACTCATTCTTTCACTCATACATTTATTTGCCAAAATTAGCAATTTTTTCAGCACAGTGCAGAGTTTATCAACAGCAGATTACAATTTTGTCCTATCTGAGTGCGGTGTGCACCTGTGACTTGTCAAAGAGGCTGATTGTTTGTGGTAGCAGGAAAAAAATTATTTTAAAAAGATCCAAAATAAGTTCAAAATTTAAAAAATCATGAAAATTTAACTAATTGTCGTTTGGAAGTGTAGTTCGCACCAGACAGTGAAGGAACAGCTGTGTGCACCAGTGGAACGATTGTCACAACTAAATTTTAATCGTACTCATCTTTTTTAATCTCAGAAATTATGTCCTTAAATAAGGCTAAGAATACTATTTAAATTTAATGTTGAGAATTGACTGGTTGATGCTCAGCTGTTTCATTACTATACCATAAGACTTGTCAAAAAGTGGAATTCTTCATGGCAAAGGGAAAACTAGTTCTTAGTCCCATAAGTCTGTCCACCTTTCGAAAACTCATACAAATTTAAGATATTGTCGTATTAGAGTGCGGTGTACACCATAAGACTTGGAAAATGGTATAAATTTTGTATTAAAAATTAGTTCAAAGAAAATATGAACTATTTTGTTTCTTTTTGCCACAAAATTTCCGACATTTTGACAGGTCTGCACAGGCACACCACACTCCGATATGACAATTTGTTATTTTTTATGATTTTTTAAAGTTGTGGCGTATTTTTGACGCATGCAGTAGTTTTTATATTCAGCACTGTTTTTATTGACACAGTTTCATTCGGTGACTTATGCACTTTTTAAAATGACCAGTTGAAATAAAATATTAAAAAGAACGAAAAAATTGTAAGGTGATAAAATTTATGAAATATAGCTTAAGTGTAGATTTCGATTTTAAAATGATAATTGGGAATTATGATGCATTTTTATTGATCAGGTTCGGATTAACCCCATTTTTCAAAAAAAAAAAGTCGAAAATATTATTTCAGATGAAAAAACTACGTATTTTAATATAAATGCGTATATTTGAATATAGGAATTTTCGTGAAAGGTAAAACTGATATAGAGATAGATTTTTTTTTCCAAAATTGCATTAAAATATGGATTATTTTCCTTCACTTCTGGTTCACGTGTGTCAGCTTAGTGTTCGGTTTTGGATCGAAGAAAATTATTTCATCAGTTTTGGGTCGGGTTTCTGTCAAGTTTAGATTGGGTTTCGGATTTACTTCAAATAGAATTTTCGGGCTCGGGTATAACCCGACCAGCGCAGGACTCGAATCTCAATGCGGGCGGCTAAGTCATCGCTCTCCCCTGTCCCTCGATTTTCAGCCTATTTAAACCAAAAGAAAAAAAAATCATATTTAAACATATCTAATAACTTGATACATTTACTTTTTCTAGAGAGGTGTGTACAGGGGTCAGATGCGCTTAAGAAAAGGAATTTTAAAACTTTGGTTAATTGAAAAAAAAAAGTGTAAATCAAACTGCTCAAACTTTACGAATCACACAGCTAAAATTACAGGGGCACGTGCCCCGAGACCCCACTTTACCAAATTTAGATAAACTGTTTTTGCTTCGAAAAATAACACAATAATTATTCAACACAAAATGTTGGATTATAAAGGCATAAATGATACTTTACGAAGCCTAAACTCTAAAAAAATCTCTTTCTTGTAGAGCCATTTCTACGATATTAGCATGATCATTCGATAGTGTCGAATGAACAGACTTAAAATAACATAAAAATACAGTCCATTGCAAATATATATATTGCAAAATAATTGTGGGAAGTAATTTAAATGAGAAAAGTTAATTCCCAATGCTTTAAGTACAAGAAAAACAAATGTTTCAGTCTTTAAAAAGAAATAAAGTTCACTAAAAACAGCTTTGTAAATTATCTGGTTACAGCTATGACCTTTGACTTTACCAAGAAAGTTCACCACGTTTACTCAATTTTTAACAACATGAAAAAATTCTATTTCTCTACTTAAACTGCTTTTAAAACTGAATAAACTACTTTTATCTACTAACTATGCGCCCCGTGGACTCAAAACCAATTTTTTCAGAGGATTATTCTAAGTTATCTTACCACTCGACAACGTTATCTTTAAGCAGCTCAGGAATCTCCATCAATGGACACGAACTCCCAAAAAGTACACCTTACGTACAGAGATACACGTGCCTTTATACTGAAATACTGCTAAGAAAACGACTAACATTTACATATTTGCAGACAGTTAAAAGTGTGTACTTTGGTGGCATTCATACTTTGAAAATTAGAAGAAATTTAGAAAAAAAACTATAAAATAAAAATGTGTTAAATAAACTAAAATTTAATAAATATAATCACCCCGCTCAAAGATCACTATTTCCACCAAAATACAACTATCTTTAGAACTTCGCAAAACTTCGCAAATCCATTCCAGATTCATCTTTTAAATAAAACTCACTAAAGACATCGAAACTCACGATCGATAATTCATAATTTGCCATTTTGTTCTTAAGAACGCGTGACTATGAGTACCATGATATGTCAGAGTAGCCCTCAAAGACTCTACTATTACTATGTTGAAATTGAAGCTAAACTTTCGATAAATCCATCAACAGGCGCGGATCCAAGCGAAAGGGGGACGATGGCATTTGGGCGATCGCCCCTCCCACAATAGTTTTAAGCAGATTTGTTTTCTTTTGTACTCATACGTCTTTATATTTCATTGTTACAATGAAAAAAATATTTCTTGCTTGCTTTTTTTCACTCAAGTTTATACGAAATGTTAAAGGAAAGATACTAGTGAAAGAGTGACAATGTCGTTCGTTTCTCCAATGGAGATGGATAGTGTTATAGTGGACTGTTTTCAGGACAAAGCTAGTTGCTAATAGACCCATCAATCAATTGTAACACATCTAAACAACTGTATCTACCCTATTGAGTTAAACCCTCAGAGCAAATATACTAAATTTATTAGGTCTATGGTTAAACCCTTTTTTACCGTTCTTCGAAAAATCATCGTGGTGAAAACAAAGGTGGTTGAGACAAAAGAAGTCGGAATTAGTTAAAAGCACACGTTGCCTGACATTTTCTTTTGTTATACTATGTGCCTAATCTAACTCTTTTTTTTCTCTCCCCACAAAGCTTGCACGTGGGACAAGTGTTTCTGAGACAAAATAACTATTAAAATGGAACTTGACTACAAAACCGTAGCCAGAATTTTTTTACGGGTGGGTGAGCGGCAACTTTTTAGGTTTTAAGCTATAATGCCTTTCATAAATGAAATTACATGAATGGCCCCGGGACCATGGCCCACTTCTTTGACTCTGGCCATGCTTTACTATAACATAATCTTGTTTTTAACGGAAACAGTTCAATGTCCCAACAGAGCAAACACCATACGATTAAACCTGGTAATAGACTTTCTAAAGCGGAATTTTTTCCCAGTCCTTGTGATTCGTTTTCACAGGTTTTACTGTGATATGTAATAACCAATGTATTGTAAAACACACAGTCAGATATATTTACTTTAGTTAGATAGAGGTACTTGTGTCGCAGCTTCATAAAGGAGATCTTGTTTTAGAGCAAAATGACAAAAGAGAATGAAAAACTGCAGCAGCAAAGTAATGTGTTGGTTGCTCTTGTTTCTCATTATCTTTTATATTGCACTAGCTGACCCGCACGGCGTTGCTCGGTCCCGTGATAATAACCTTAAACATACCTCAAGTGTGTATCATTTTATATCTTTAACCCGATTTTGTATAAATTTATATTTTCAAATGAAAAATTCGCAAAAAAGTATGTTGATATCTAGTGGTAAAAAAAGCTCATTTTCCTGTAAGAAGACATTTTCTTGTTTTTTTTACGTAGGGTCGTTTCATAATTAAAAAAAAAAAAAAAAAATTTGTCCGAACTCTGAAATTTTGATCAGTTATAAATATAACGGTTTTACAGCCCGTGTAAAAGTTTCGTCAAAAAATATTGTTATCTAGTTGTAAAATAAATATATTTTCTTCTCGCTTTTTTTTTTTTTTTTTTTTTCGCGTCTGGTCCTTTAACATAACAAAAAAGAAAAAATAGTTATCATCTTTCGAACTCTCTGAAATTTTAATCGGTTATAAATGTATCTATATCTGAGCTCTCTTTAAAATGTCGTGAAAAAATATGCATATTTAGTAGTGAAAACATGAGCCGAAGCCGCGCCGAAATAACCCACATTTTGCAGTTTTCAACGAAAATTTCTCAATTTTTTTCTGTAAATACTTCTTTTCGTTCGAACGTTTCAAAATATTTGGAGGTGATGTAAATCCGGTCTGCCGAGGAGCTCTAAAAATATATTTCGAAATATGGACGTTTAGTTACTTTTAGCGAAAAAAATATCGTCTCCGAGAGACGAGAAATGACCTGCGATCGCCAATGTTTTTAAAAGGTTAAAATTTGTATTTTTACAAACCGATTGCACCATCGAAAAGAAGAATGCCTCAGCTTTAAGACCATGTATTTTGTTTGTCGGTATCTCTGAAGTTGCCTGGGGGAGCGTTCCGTTAGAGGAAAAAGTCAACTGCGAAAATGGCCACTTTTGAATTTTTTTTTTTTCAAAAGGTTAGAAACAGTATTTTTTCGAACTGATTGAGGAGTTTAAGACGTAAAAGTACGAACTTTAAGAATATCTTTTCCATTTTTCCTTATTTCGAACGGTTAAACCAAAATGGAGGTTAAAACAAAAGGCCAAAAAAGCCAGCATTTAGTTATTCTTTCCTTTCCGCTCGAAAATCAGGTTCTGGGCATCCGCGCGCGTGTCTGCTGATTTTTACAAATTTTGACAAAGAAAGGTAACTTTTTTTCATGAGTTTTTAATTAATATCTCAACTAATTAGCAAAATATTAAAATTCTGAGCCTCAAGTGCATCAGAACCTGCCTTGGACTATCCTCATACAAATTTTCATACCTCTGCGGACTGTAGATTTTGCTTGCCATCAGTCGACACACAGACAAAAAGAGCAAAACGTTATTTTATTAGTATAGATTTTGCATTCAAAGAATTCTTTGTTATAAAGTCTCGAAACAGCTTCATGCTAATTTTTTAGCATTTTAGCTTTTTTTTTTTCGTTGTTTATACACGTCACTTATGGATCACAACAGAAGGGTTTGCACTTATCGTACCAATTTTTACTAGGTCTTTAACCCCTAAATCCCCTCCTTTCCCTTTCGCTGCGGCAAGTGTAACTACAAATTTTTTAGTTATGACATATGTATTACTAAATTTTTTTTTTAAATTAAATTAATCCTAATGCTTATTTTTAACGCTTTCCAACATATTTTAAAAGTGTTCAGGAATTCGGTTTGTCTGTCTGTCTGTCCGTCTGCCGTCTGTCTGCCGTCTGTCTGTCTGTCCGTGCTCTAACTCGCGTAAATATATATGTATAGTCATGCAATTAATATATGTTATTGAGGTTTGCTATGCCATGTTAAGTATTGAATATGAGGTGTGTAGCACTTATAGTTTTTTTACAGGGACACTTAAAAGAATTCCGTTACATTACGGTCATATGGGGAAAAATCATTTGCGGTTTATTTTAATGATGATATACAATTTCAAACATGTTGAAATTGATATATATCACTGAGGTGCACTATAAGAGGCTTACTATAGAATATGGTGTGTATAGCACTTAAATTTGTTTTACAGGGACACTCAAAAGAATTCCGTTGCATTACGGTCTATGGAGGAAAATCGTTTGCGGTTTATTTTAAGAATGTTTAAATATTTCAAACAAATTGAAATTTATATATGTGACTAAGGTGCATTACAAGAGGCTTACTATAGAATATTTAGAGTATAGCATTTATCATTCATTTACAGGGACACACAAAAGAATTTGGTACTGTCTGTTAACAATAATTGCTGAAAATGTTTTTTCAGTTGCTTAACGCGTTATTAAATTTAACTATTTTTTTTTCTATTACTTGGTGCGTACAAATTCTATAAATCATATACAGGGCAGCACAAAAGTTCTGGTGTACATTTACGTTTATTGAGGGAAATTCCAAAAGGGAAATTTTAAACTGTGCTACGTGTTTCCTATCTGAACTAAAATTTAGCGTTCTGTGTAACATATATACAAGTCTATAGATCATATACAGGGCTGCACAAAAGAATTCGGATATTTTTCCAAATATTGTTAATAATCCATGAAATTGGATTTTTAAATATGTTATGCGTTTTTCCAAATTGTTTACTTAGATATTATCTTTCACCTTATTAAACGGTAATGATTTGTAAAAATATTTTGGAAGAGTTGGAAAATGTTACATAAGCTATGCTTGACGCATGATTTTTCGTTCTTGTTAGATATTTTAAGATACTTCGAAGTCTATTTTCCCAGGAACCTGTGACCTACGTCACCACACATCCACAATAGCAAATAGTGTGTATTAAAATGGTTAGAAATTACCTCAGTTTGTAGCAAAAACAAGGGGTGATAACTGAACTAAGAATACTGAGAAAATGAGCCCATAGAAAAGCAAGCAATTCAAAAAATGACATTTTTTTTTTTTTTAAACTTCAGAAAAAAATATTTAAGTGTACCTAAACGTTCTATTTTTTTATTTTCTATCCTTAATATTTTGAGTATTAGTTACTATTAGTTCTATCAAAGTTCGCAGTATAATTTTTCTGCTTTTAAAGAACTAAAATTATTTCCTAAAGAGGTATTCTAATGGTAATAAAATGCAGTAAAACCTGCTAAGTTGGAATTGCTAAGGACAAAAGAAAGGATTCTCTTTTAGACAAGATTCCTACTTAGCAGATATAATTGTATGGTACACTCTCAGAAAAAACTGTAGAATTTATGAGCATTTGCCCTTCAATTTTCACGGGCAACAGCCTTATTTGATGAAAAACGGTCTGATCCACTAAATAAGCGGCCTTATCCCTTAGATACTTAGAAAATTAAGAGCAATCCACATATTCTTACAGTTCTAGCCCATATGTTAGCAAAAATACGGTACGACCCCATAAATTGTCTTCCGCTAGGGTGTAACCCTTCATTTTACTCGTGTTTCGAAAATTTTAACCCGCCAAAACAGCGATTCTGTGATGATTATCTAACGTGCTACGTGCTACGGAACAGTAAGTAAAGTGTTATTGTGTTTTAAAGTGCATTATATCATGTGCATTATAATGCTGTATTACTTTGCCCCGTAAAATTACGGGCTGCACAAAATGATGGGCATGGACTTCTTTTTTTTACGGGGTCTGACTGGAATCTCTGCTGCAGTAATTTTACTGCAATTTTTTTAACAGTGTATAAATTTATCCCCAGCATGCAAATTTTTTATTTAATGCAGGATTTTATCATAAACTGTTTCCGTTTTCTCAGGTTTTGCTGCTCTTAAACGGAAAACTTCATGGTTCCGACGGAAGGAATACCGTGCAATTATATCTGCTAAGACGTTTCCGTTTCACAGGTTTTACTGTACTCCTTTTTGTAAATCATTATAAACACCCATAGTACAGTAAAACCTTTGAAAACAGAAACTCTCTATAATGAAGTCCTATCTTAAATGGAAAAATTGCATGAAGGAATAGTATAAAATAAAACCTACTAAGACAGAAAACTGTCTAAAACGGATCTTTGCTTGGGTCCCTTGCCATTCCATCTCAGCAGCTTTTACTGTATTAGCTTTCTGTTAATTTAACAATTAATAATAAACTACAAAGTACAGTAAAACATATGAAAATAGAGTCATTAGGGACCGAAATTTTTTTCTGTTTTAGACAGGCTTCCATTTTAGTTAGTAGATATGTATAATATTCCTTCCGTCGGGATCATGATTTTTTTTTCCATTTAAGTCAGGATTCCGTTACAGACAGATACGTTTACACAGATATTACTTATGAATTAACTAACAAAAATTATGACTTATCGTAAACAATAACTTACTATATCGTTTTACATAGACATACGCTTAAAATCTCTGACAACGAAATCGCTTATAGTACTGGGATAAAATGCCGCTTTAGAAAGGTTTCCTCTTAGCCGGTATAATTGTATGGTTTTCCTTCCGTCGAAACCCTGAAAGTTTTCCGTTAAAACAGTATTCTGTTATAGACAGGTTTAGTTTTTAAAGTTTTACTTTACAATATTATATCGATTATATGTAACTCTGTATCGTCCCTCCCAAAAGCATTCTCTGGATCCGCCCATGTCCATCAATTCACAGCACGGATATCTTACATTCTTGTTAGATGATATGTGTATTAAGTCTTCATTAATTTGTACTTTTGCGCTGATTAAAGATTTATCATGTTTTTAAGGGGGGGAGGGGAGAGCCCTGTTCGGTATTGGCACTTGAAAAATAATACTTGAAAATTGTATGAATGCGGGAATGAAAAGAATTTTGCAATTCTGTCAAAGAAAATCCGCATTTTCGAGCAGAAAATTTGAAAAATTTGAGAACATCCTTTATCATAAACACTGTAAAAAAATTTGGTCAAAAATTACGGTACATATACTGACAACTTTGTGACCAGTATATATACCGTAATTTAACTGGACGGTATATGTACCGTAAAATATTTAAAGTATATGTACCGGCTGCACTCCCCCCTCTCCTCAAGCTTGCACGCATTACGTAAAAAGAGCAAGAGCGTCATTTCAGGGGTTGCCGTACACCGAGGCGGGTCTACCAGCTTTTTCCTTACTGAAAAAAAAATTATTTTACGGTATAAATAGCGATTTTTTACTGAAAAACAATCATTTTACGGTATAAATACCGTTTATATAATCAAATGGAACATATGCGGTTTTTTCACGCTTAATATGCTTTAGAAGTATGGTACTCATACCGTAAGGAGTGAAAACGGTACAAGTACCGTTAATTTACGGTACGTCTACTGAAAATTTACGAAATTTTTTTACAGTGAATCATTCTGTTCTTTAAAATCATTTCATTTCTTTAGGAAATACAATCTTCATGAAAGATCTAGTTTATAAAGCTTTACACTAAAATCTATGGAGTTTTTATAAATTAAAGTTTATTTCTGATTCTCCTGATTTCTGATCTCTAAATGTTGGAACTTTCAGTGTAAATCGGGGAACCTGGCAACACTAGCTATCACAGTCGACGGACATGATTTGTCATTTGTTTCCTACAATATTTTTATGAAGTATTAATATTATTATTATTATTTAATTATATACATGTATTGGAAGATTACACCACACCACATTTCCATTATAAAATAGTTTCAACTGCAATTACTTTTTTAAATAAATATCATGTGACATCGTTTTGTACGTTGCTGGGAGAATGGCCTTCTGGGAACTTTTTGCTTTTAATTTCGTTCTACAATAAACATTGATTGTTTAATGAAATTTTATTGCCTTTCACTGTAATGAAATTGTATTGCCATTTCGTAAGTGGGATTTTGTGAAAAGGAATATAATTTCCAAAATAAATTATGATTGATTAAATAAAATATAAATTAATTTTTTTTTAAATCTCATTTATCTTAAAACATAAAGAAGAAAAACTTGAAAAATATTTGATCTCGTATTAAATAACTATTATTAATCTTTGATCTGGTCAACCGCATTCTTCAACCCTTCAGATTCCCTCATAAGATCTATTCTGTCTTTTATTTCTTTTTAGTTATTTAGCCTCGAAATAAGACAAATGCATACAATATATATATCATCAACATCAACAACAACCGTTTTCAATCTACTGATAGGTGTAGAATTTTCCATTGTTTCCTGTCTAATGCTTTGGCCCTCTAATTAACGCCACCACTTTTCTGATTTCGTCATTCCTTCTTACACGAGGTCGTCTTCTTGATCGTTTTACATCTCTGGGATGCGGCTCGTTGCAAAAAGCCCAGCTAATTAGATAATCATCTTCATTTTTCCAATGGGCCTGATATTTTTCAGGCTTACTGCAAAGAGCCTAAGGAGCTTTAGGCTAATTGGAAAATGATCATTTGTTTCTCAATAAGCCTGATATTTTTCCAGGCTTATTACAAAAAGCCTCTGGAGAGTTAGCCTAATTGAAAATTGGCCATTTATTTCTCAATCTGCCTGATTTTTTTTTCTTTTTTCTTTTTTCTTTTTTTTTTTTTTTTTTTTTAGACTCATTGCAATAAGCCTGTGCAGTTTTAGGCATATTAGAAAATAACCAGCTGTTTGTCCAAACAGCCTAGTTTTATCCAGGTTTATTCCAAGGTAGTGATTGCTTATGCATACTTTTATATAAAAAATAAGAGCGGGAACTTAGCATGCTTATAAAAATGTATAAGAAAACTTTCTTATTGACAGATTTCATTAACGCGACTGAGTGTTTAGAATACTTCATTTTTATTTTACGGGTATATTTTTCGCAAATACCCCGTACAGAAGTATCAATAAAATCTGCAGATGAGGCAGATTTTTACTGTTTTCTCAACATTACGTGGAGAGGATGGGTTGCCACTGAAAATAATTATAAAAAATATATAACAAAATTTCTGCAAGGCATATTTTTAATTTTTTCCTATAGCGTTACGTAGGGTTACTAAAGGAAAATAATTATAAAACATATATAAGAAAAATTGCTGTAATCAATGAAATCTGTTGATGAAGCAGATTTGTAATGTTTTCCCAACATATAGAGAAGATGGATTGCTGATGAAAATAATTATAAAAAATATATAAGAAAATTTCTGAAATAATGAAATCTACAGACAAGGCAGATTTTTAATCTTTTCCCAGCATTACATAGAGAACATGGATTGCCAATGAAAGTACTTATAAAAATAGATAAGAAAATTTCTGCATGCAGATGACACAGTTTTTTTTATTGTTTTCCCAGCGTTACGTAGGTTGCTGAATGAAAATAATTATAAAAATATATATAAGAACATTTCTCTAATAATGAAATCTGCAGATGAGGCAGAATTTTAATGTTTTCCCGGCGTTCCGTAATGAAAATGGGTTGCTGAATGACAATAATTATATAAGATATATAAGAAAACTGCTGTATCAATAAAATCTTCAGATGATACATATTTTAAAGTTTTCCTCGCATTACGCAGAGGAAATGGGTTGCTTAGTAAACATATACGAGATATATCCACAAAGTAAGTTCCGTTTGGTTATATAAAAAAAAGTGTACAGATACAAAAAAAATATTTATTGTACAAAAATCTACAAATGTGAAACTATTTTTCTACATAGCTTCCGAAATTTTGTAGTCACTTGTCGTAGCGTGCCACAACACAAGGTTTTGTATGCCTTCTTCATAGAAGGTTGCCGCCTGTGTTTTCAACCATGTGATCGTGAGATTTGCGAAAATTCCATAGCAAGAGCACTAATTGTAAACTTACGGTTTTGTTTAACCTTCTCGTCAATTGCGTGAACCAGTTCATCAGTAACCAAAGACGGGTGCCCACTTCGTTCTTCATCGTGCACTTGATCACGTCCTTCATTAAACTGTCTGACCCATCTTAACCATTGAATCACTCATAGCATTTTGTCCGTAAACTTCGCAGATTTGCCGATAAATTTCACTTGGTTTAACTCTCTTTGCATTGAGAAAACAAATCACAGATCTGATTTCACTAGCGGCGGCATTTTCAATTAAGGTTGACATTCTAAAGAAGCACTACAAATAACACGTCGGCAGCAGCGATCTGAAAATGGCGTACATTTCTTCTCCTTCAGTCAGAGTAACTGTCGCGCATGCTCGGAACTGCGATCGCAGCGCTGCTGCGGATAGAAAAAGAAACGGAACTTACTTTGTGGATATACCTCGTATATAAAAAAATTGCTGTATCAATAAAGAGCAATGGCAGATGAGACATCACTAACCTTAGATATCCAGTCACGTTAATGAAATCTGCCAATAAGACAGTTTTCTTATATATTTTAATAAGCATTTAAAATTCCTGCTCCTATATTTTATACTAAAAGTATGCATAAACATTCACTACCTTGGACATATTGCAATAAACCTGGATGAAACTGGGCTGTTTGGACAAACAGGTGGTCATTTTCTAATTAGCCTAACCTGCATAGTCTCATTGCAATTTGAAAAAAAAAAAAAATCAGGCTGATTGAGAAAGAAATGGATAATTTCCAATTAGCCTAACTCTCCACAGGCTCTTTACGATAAGCCTGAAAATATCAGGCCGATTGGAAAAAGGAAGATGATTCTCCAATTTGCCGGGCTCTTTGTAACCAGCCTAGGCTCATTGCAAAGGACCGGATTCCTCAATTAGCCTATGACATATATATATATATATATATATATATATATATATAATTCCTTGATAATTTTTATAAGACAAGACTTTATACCATTACACTAAATAGCTAAAACTATTATATCTAAAACGATTATACTAAAATTATTATAAATCGTGAATAAATGTCAGTGCGCACCATTTAAAAGTCTTGGTAAACACAAAACGTAGGCAATGGCATAATCTCGTAATCTAATCTCGTGAGTCAAAAAGGTACTAAGAAGTTTGGAAATTCATAAAAAGCGTCTGGTTATAACAGCAAATGTTGATTAAATATCAACACCTTCATTAGTTCCACAAGAAGCCTACAGATGTGCCTAAACTTGTCTGTGGCGATATATATATATATATATATATATTTTTTTTTTGGGGGGGGGGGACAATTATGGAACAATATAAAAGAAGTAGCGTGGAGTGTGCATTTGGAAGTTAGTTTCAATAAGTACAAAAATTTTACATATTAAATATCTATATATATATATTGTACAACAAATTCCGTGTGTTCAAATTCTATCACATATATAAAATATACCTTTCCTTTTCTTTTATTTCTTTCTCCTTTCTTAATGGGGTTTGGAACCTTAATTTTCTCAGTAATAAAACAAAGATGATATTAGAATGTTAAAAATAGTCTGTAATTAAATTTTCAAAACCTTGATACTTCGTATGATCAGTCGCAACACACTTACCGTGCTCTTATGACACATCTGTGCACTTGTGTGTCTTGACACACCACTGCTCAAGCGGAATGATAATGCTTGGTGCTGCCATCTATCAGTCACACTTTAAACGAATTACATTAATAACTCAAACGTTGCTTAGCTTGCTATAATCATAATTAGATATGATCAAAGACAGTCCATTTATATTTCTTTTAGATTATGTGTGGGACATTTCTAGCACTTATAATTGAGACCAAGACGCACATTTGCTTCTACCTGAAATTTTGCGAAATTATTATTTTTTGTAAAGGGCAATTTTATTTGAAAATTTTGCATAGTGTCAGTGGAAAAATTCTCAGACTCTCTCTTATTTAGTTGGACCAGTTGTTCAGTCTTTTGAATTTTGCTGAAAAGTATTCAAAGCTTCACTCATGTCGATTACCTTGACCGCATTATAAGTTTTATAATAAACTCTAATCTAAACTAAATTTGAAAGTATTGATGAAACAGACATTGCTATGTTCGTTATTCATATTTGTCTCTGTAATATTATTTTTTCCCTTGAATAGCAATAAATGATTAAACATTATCATCTAAGAATAATTATATTTTGAATTTCTTTTTTTGTTATTTGTAAGAAAATTCCAGCGACTTTAATTACTTATTTATTTTTATTTTATTTTTTTAAAACACTGTAGCTATTTGTACAAACAATTATTGTAACAATTACATCTGTTATTTGAAGTTACCCGAAAAAATAATACGTAACAAAAATTTTATTGCCTTTAGTTTTAATTTAAATTATATTAAACTGCGTGTTAATTGCATGTTAAAATGTTTTTATTTTTATCTTTTTTGTCAAACTGACTGATCAAACTTTCAAATCACTGATAAAACTCTATAAACTTGCAAATATTTCGGGTTAACTTTGAATATTTGAAACTCATTATATACGGTTACCAATAACTTCGCTTACAATTTTTTATTATATAATATAAATATGACATATTTTAATGAGGGTATAATGTTATGTTGTTATAGATTGAAAAATAACATAGTGGACTAAAACGTAACAATGTGCAATATAATAAAACCTTCGAAGATGCAATGACAAGGAACCTGGAAAAAAAAATCAGTTTAAGACAATTTTTTCTCTTAGTAGGTACATACAATTGTATTGTATTATTTCACCCGGGCAATGAAATTTTTCTTTTAAAGAAGGACTTCGCTATAAACAGGCTCGACATTCACGGTCTTTGCTGTACATGCACGCAAAATTGAAAAAGTACCATAATCAATGAGTAATATGGAAACGCATTTTTAAAAGGCGTCTTACAATTTTTTCCACAGACTACAGATAATAATTCACCGTCCTTGGTCCTAAATATTTTAAACCTGCATTGAAAGGGTTTAAAATAATATTTTGAGGGAACTTAAATCTACTTTTTACAATAAATAATAAACGTTGTATTACTTTATTTTTTAAATTTACTTAGCTTCACTGTAAAATGTTTGACTCTCTAAGTAAAATAAATTCATCACAAATAAAGGGACGTGGCCATTGATAATTATTAAAATTGCTAGTAACGTATAAAATCAAAATAATTAATACGAAAGACAAAAAAAAAAAAAAAAAAAAAATAAGAAGAAAGATAATAAAATCAAGAAAAATAATATTTTACGAAAAAGATCGCCGAAAGAATCTTTTTGGCTTACTACAAAGCAATTTCATATAATAAGCAATAAAATAATAGTAAAAATAGTAAATTATACATTTTATTAAAAAGTTTAATAAATTCACGTCATTTTTATTTGTTATTTCAATTGTACTGATAGTACCAATAGTAAATTACAGAGGGCAGCACTATTAAAACAATTAAGATCGCGCATTTATGTATCGTGCAGGAAACTTTACAATTTAAAAACAAATAGTAAATAAAGTTCTAAATAAAATTATTCAAATAATTAAATGATATAAATAAGTTTTATCTGCCTCCAGTGTTTTCTGAGTAATATAGAAATAAAAAATAAATAAATAAATAAATAAAATCCGGAAAGACATGTGATTTCGTTTAACTTTTCATTTTGTTATACTTTATTACCAAAATATATAATTATTAGCATACAAATAATTTTTTAATTATTTAATCTGCATAAAATAAAAAGGTTATTCAACTGCGAATTTATCAAACTCTTCGTACAAGTAGTATTTTTATATTCAAGCAATAGCAATAATTTTTTGGCAATCCGAATATGAATGGATTCTGCATGTGACTTACTTCGAAAAAATTCAAAAATTAGTACTACGGTGATGGTGTCTTTAGTTCTTGTTGATGATGATGCTGTTGTTTCCTTTAAAA
Organism: Maratus michaelseni; assembly: GCA_963931845.1. Classification (NCBI taxonomy): domain Eukaryota; kingdom Metazoa; phylum Arthropoda; class Arachnida; order Araneae; family Salticidae; genus Maratus; species Maratus michaelseni. Next base: position 217,456,290 of record OZ007586.1, on the reverse strand, counting down.
AAATAAAAAAATAAAGAAGGAAAAGAAAAATGAATATAATAAAATGCCGGTTTGAAAATCACTCTTGTCCTAGTTATACCTGGGCCCCACAAATGGCTGAGAGGTTCTAATCTCAAAGCTGGTAGACGGAAGGTGCTGGGTTCAAACCCCTGTCACGCTCGTTGACCTAACCACTCGGAATTTTCCGTGGTTTTCTTCGAACCTTGCCGTAAATACGGGTTAGGATCCCTTAGAAAGACCCCCACGGAGGGCACTCCCACCTAAGGCCTATAACCCTCGTGTAGATAATTGGCCGTCATAAATAAACTGACCTAGTTATACCTGACATGTAACTTAACTTTTTCGCACCAGATTTGGGGATAAAATACTTTTAGGTTTAATAAATTAAAAGTAGCTATCCAAATTATAAATATTAATGTTTACTGAAATTTAACGAATGTGTCATTTGCTGAAATCTAACGAATAGGGTTATTTTACGTACTAGTAATGTGATAACAAGCTATGGAAGCATTTCTGAAGACGTTTGGGAAATGTCGTATTACAACAGGATTAAATAGATAAAATTTCCGTTATTTCCTTTTTATTATTATTATAAATTGGGAAATGTCGTCTTACAACAATAAATAGGTAAAATTTCCGATATTTTCTTTTTATTATTATTATAAATTATTGATTCGAAGTAGCCCCTATTTCTAAATTAAAAAAATAATTAAACACATTTTTGAAATAAAAGTCTCAGCAATGGTGTATAAAGCTTAAAGCGAACTCTTTTTTCTGCATTATAAATGCTGAAACATAAATGATAGTAAATGTAAATACATATACTATCATTACAACATGCAGATAACAACAAAAGAGAGTGTAAACACACAAAAATAGTTAATGAAAACATATGCCTTAATATTAGGACGACAAATCCGAAAAGGTTAAGGCAAAAATTCTTTCCATATTATTATACAAGCTTCGTAATTGTATGTAATTCTAAATCTAGTTAAATTTAACACATCTTACACTTTCTTGGTAAGTTAGTCGCAACACGGATGAAAACGTTTCAGAAATAACTGAAATATATAAGCGGTGATGAATATAAGGGGTGGTACGGGGGTATAATCCCCCTCCCCCCACCTCGGAACATCCAAATGTCCCTTTCGATTTTATGATGTTTGGGGTCAAAAGTGGGAAATGACAGAAATCATCCCCATCCCTGAGCACTCAAAAGTCACTTTGGATTTTATACTTGGTATGGTCAAAAAAGGAAATCCCCTCCCTCCCCGGAGCTCTAAAAATCCCTCACGGAGAAAATGTCTGAACTTAACACCGTAAGAACAAGAAAATCCGTAAAATAAACTCCCTTTTTTTCCTTTCATATTCCTGCTACTTTTTATGCATTAGGAGATAGAAAAGCGTATTCACACATAAAAACTTAGTTAACATTTAGTTGTATATTGCTTTTGCATTACTTAGAAGAACTGGCAATTCGGAAAATTGGTATTGGTTTGACAATGTTCCAATGTGGCTTTCATATTTTTACAAATCCCAATAACGGATAAATTCACAAAACCTTTGTTGGCCACAGTGCGTACAAAACACGATTACGGCACTATGTAGGCACGATATTAATATCATTTGAAAAAATGATGCATTACTCAAAGTATTTCTTCCATATTCAAAAATTTCTTTAATAATTACATATAAAGCAGCATAATCCCAATCATAATTAGTAAAATTTCAAGAAAATATTTAATGTTCATCATTAGACATTTCTTTTATGGTGCATAATCTTACAAAATCATCTTATAAAATCGTAATGATTTTGTACGAAATTTGCTGCTTGGATTTAATAAATCTCGTACATAACAAGATACTTATGTAAATGAGTTTTTGTTCTTCATTTTGTAGTGTTTAACAGAATGATGGAAGAATATAATTTTATTTATAATTATAATTATTAATTATAATTATAATAATATATTAAATAATAATATATTAATAATATAATGTAATAATAATACATTATAATAATAAGATGTCTGAAAATTTAGATGAGGTAGTCCTAATGCAACTGAGGATCTGATTTTTCATTTTTTTTATTAGCCGATATATTAATTAAAACACACAACGAACGCTCATCAAAAAGATATTATTTCTCTCAAAATGACTCGCAACACCAGTTACAAAAGATCGCTCTCAGAGAAGAACGAATGTCGGAACCGGTCTTTTTCTATCGGCGAATTTCGAAACCCCCATCGGCCAAACCATCCGAAATACGAAAAAACTAAAAATACACATTTAAATGTCATACTTGTTTCTTTCAAACGGCGCAATTAGTTTTAAAATATACAAATTTTTAATTTCTCAAAAAAGTTCGTTTTTTCGATTTTCTTTCTACTTTTTGTCGAAGCTCATATCGGTCTCAATTTCAGGGATACGGATTAACGAAAAATACTCACTTAAAGCAAACACCTTCTCCTCTACGACGGTGCAATCCGTTCTTAAAAATACGAATGTTAACCCTTTCAAAAAATTTGCGATTGCAGGTCACTTCGCGCCTCCCGGAGACACAATTTTTTCTAAGCTAAAAGTAACTAAACGTCGGTATCGGTATTTTAACACAATCTTTCCATGCGTACTTAGTACACTAGATCTACATCACCTATAAAAATCTCGAAGAAATCGGATGACTAGCAGTAATTAAAAAATAATAAAATCTGAAAAAAAATTCGCTCAGAACGCGAACACGCGGGCGGCTTTGGCTCATGATTTTACAATATCCATATTTTTCTGCAGGCTTCAGAAATGTTACATTTATAACCGATAAAATGCCAAAGTCTTTGGACAATAAGAACAATTTTTTAACTATTAAACGACCCAACGTGAAAAAAAATTACAAGCGCCTTTACCACTTAATATCAATATTTCTTTTACGATTTTTTTACACAGGGTATAGAAATAGTATATTTCTGACTCGTAAACCTTTCAAAGAGTTTGAACGATAACAACTATTTTTTTAAACATTTAAAGTACTCAACGGCATTCTCCTTTTTCTTCTTTTTTTTTTGTTTGGCAAAATTCAAACTTACGCATCAGCTCAAGCATTCAAAATACGAAGAAAAGAAAAATACCGAACCGTAAGTAAGTTCATTTCTCTTTCTAACGGTGAATCCTTTAAAAATTTAATTTTAACCCTTTGAAGAAAATTCATTTCCGAAAGTCACTTTTGGAGGATTTTGTTTTTACCGTACATTATCCTATAGGATTAACATAACGTACATTTTGATTTAAAAAATACACTTCATTTTATACAATCGCTCTGAAATTTTAATACAATTTACTAACCTTTTAGCCAATGATCGAGTATAAATCTGGTTCAGAAATTATAAGTTCTGGGGGCAAAATCTATTTAAAAATAAAAAGATTTCCCATAGGATTAATTTTGTACACTCTTATATACACTTATAACGTAAACTCATTTTTGCGCTAACTCTCTAAACTTTTAATACCTTTTAGCTGTTCTTCGATAAAAATTTTGGTTTAGAAATAAAGAGATTTAGGGGTAAAACAATCAGTTTGGGAAAAAAAGCCTTCTGCGAGTCTCCTGATGCGAGGCTCGTTTGGAAAGATTTTCGTTTAAAATTACCAGGTCTTAGAAAATCGAAAGGGTTAAAGATATAAAGTCATACAATTATTACGGGCCCGGCCATCTAGTAATTTATAAAAATTGTCGCATTAGGAAGAACAAGTAACCAGAATCTATTCGACATCGGAACTTGGACCGTTGCTGCTGCTTTTATAAAATTTCAATCTTCATATTGTGGTAACGTTCTTCCAAATGAACGGTATGTAACAAATTAAGCAGACTATATATAAGGCGTTGAGAACCAGGGAGGACTATCCCACATTTTAGTGAAAAATGAGTTTGAAGTGTCAAAGCATTGTATGGCATGCCATCTATTGGCTGTACAATGAATTTTATTAATTTCGAAATTATTCAAGTGATAGAGCCACTTTAATAGATGGTCCAGCGTAACTTGGATATCAAGTTACCAGTGTAAGAGCGTATCAAATTGCTTGGTCCACTCTGGCACTGACAGAACTGGCATAAAGGAGTTTGACAAAAATTTCTACAAATTTTGAAAAGTCTTTTTCTCGAAATCATAGCTGGCGAGGTTGGTCCACTCCGGTTCTCAACGCCTCACATATATATATATATATATATATATATATATATATATATATATATATATATATATATATATATATATATATATATATATACGAGGGAAAGTCATTAAGTAAGTCACAAAAACTAATTAAATAATAACTTACAATGATATTCACTTAAAACTATTTTTATTTCTCATCATATTGTAACGAAACTAACAGTCTGTACTCGAGAGAGCCTTCCGGTTGATCAAGGCCGACCTCACTAACTATAGCTAAACTGTAATAATCCCTTGTGTGAACCTATGGCTTCGAGGTAAAGTGCTTGACTATAGACCGGAAGGTGGTGAGGTCGATCCCCGTTGAAGGCAAGTATCCTAAAATTCGTTTTGGTTTAAAGATTGCTTTGTATTTGTTTCTAGTTCCTTTGGAAATATGCTAATTGTTATTATGTTAATTCTTATGTTAATCGTTATTTAATTTCTAGAACTTTCCAATCTTGGAATGTTCCATTCGAGAAAGAACCCCTCGAGTGTATTTAAACTGGTGTAGCCTTGAGTTGAGGAAATAAAGCTTCGAGTTGGTTCATTCTTGTTGTCTTCACTCGTTCTCAGTTAATACCTACGCGACAGTTTGGTGGAGGCGCCGGGTACTATACAAACTACGGAAGAGCCACGCAGATGTCAACGCCTTCAAGGAGTGTCACCTGAGTTTGGCCTCTTACCTGATCCAAGGAGAGTTAGAAGAAAGATGCCTGAGGATAAGGACAGTGTCCCAGAGAAGGCTAGTACCGTTCCAGCTAACGTTACTCCTGTACCCATCATGACATACCAGCTACCTCGGAATCCGTGCATCTTTTCGGGAGAAGACGAACAAGATGTCAGCAGGTGGCTGAAAGACTTCACACGAATCGCCACCTTTAACCGCTGGGATGAAACGATGTGTCTGGCGAATGTTATTTTCTATCTTGCTGGAACAGCTTGACAATGGTTCGATAACAATGAGGGAAGTTTTACTAATTGGACTGCATTTAAAAATTCCTTAGAAAACACGTTCTGCCGAACGGACGACGTAAAGAGACAAGCTGAGAGACTGTTGCTTACACGGGCGCAGAAAACTGGTGAAATGGCCGAATCTTACATCTGAGACGTTCTTGCCCTGTGTCGTAAAGTTAACTCCTCTATGTCAGAAGGAGAGAAAGTGGCTCATTTCATGAAGGGGATTGCAGAAGATTTGTACCAGGTCTTGTTGGTTCAGGATTATCAAACTGTCGATGACTTCGTGAAACGCTGCCGTCAAATGGAAACACTTCGACGTAAACGTGTCATCCGGCCAAGATTCCAGAGGCTTCCTAATGGTGCTACAATGTCAGCCGAAGCAGATTTAGGTGACATAACATCATTGATACGAGTAATTGTGCAGGAAGAGCTTAAAAAGTTCTTGCCGGAAGCGAGTTGCTGCACAAACGATGAAAGCGAATCTCCAACGGACGTTGCTTCGTTAATAAGAGAAGTTATGGAGGCACTGGCACCACTCACGGGTCCAAAAAGACGTACCTTTACTCCCCGACGGACAGTTCCGGTCAGGCCTCAACCAAGGCGTGAATCCAGAAACAGCACCGTTCCGCAACGAAAGACAGATATATGGAGAACTACCAATAATGGACCCTTTTGTTATCATTGTGGACGTCCAGGGCACGTGCTAAGGTACTGTAGAGAAAGACGCATGGTATTCGCGGATGCAAACACCTCTTGGACATCCAATCCTGGACAAGATATGGACACTGACTCCCTACGCCGCTCCGACGAGAATTATTCGCAGCCAATATCTTCTAGTTTCAGAAATAGTTCGCCTTATCCCCGTCGCTCTTCTAGCCGCCGACAGTCGCAGTCACCTATACGTCGCTTTAACCGTTTTCCACGCCGAGCTAAAGAGGGAAACTAGCTCTAGCGACCTATGCAGGAGGTGAGGCCGCAATAAAAGAAAATCCTCCGGCGTACATTATAACCAAGTTACAAAAAAATACCACCTATGTTACCGTAAATGGACAGTGTGTAAAAGCCCTCGTCGACTCTGGTGCCGATTATTCGGTTATATCTGAAGCATTTCGAAGGCAATTGAATGTACCTATGTTTAGTGAAAATGGACCTATATTGAAGACTGCATTTGGAAAGCCTGTAGCCGACTCAGGATATTGTGTATTAAAAGTTAACTTGAATGGAATTGTGAAACCATTTGACTTTCTTGTGTTTCCACGATGTAGTCATAAAATGATACTTGGATGGGACTTTTTCCGCGCCACTGATGCTGTTATAGATTGTGGGAATGAAGAGCTACAACTATCGGAAATTCTCCCAGACACCATGGTATATAAACCTGATTCTCCCTTGCTTGCCGCAACAGATTACGTAATTGAGGTAAATTCAGCGAAGCAAATATGTGCCGTTAGTCGAGAAATTCAAGAAGCAGATGAAGCTATGGTTATTGGCAACAAAACTCTCATGTGGGAAAGAGAGCTATCCATACCAGCATCAATCATTACGGTAGAAAATAATTGTTGTAAAATATGGGTAACGAATTTCTCTGGACGAACTCAGATAATACCAAAGAGGATGAATATAGCTCGCTTAACAGTAATCGAAAATAACTCCATCTGTTCGCTGAATGATACTGATAGAGAACATACCAAAAGACATAGGTCCAGAAAGACACTGATTCGAGGAAAATTTAAGGAAATGTTAGATCATGAGCTAACTAGTCAAGAAGTAGACGCGCTCTTAAATCTGCTGGAAGAGTATTATCGTATAGTGATATTTTCGACATTAACAGAAAATCGGGAAAAATCTAGATGCAATGGTGTAAAGCACAAGATTGACACAGGTAACAGCGCTCCAATTAAGCAGAGATTTTATCGTACATCAGCAACTGAGAAACAAATAATTGAACATGAAGTACAACGGATGCTAAAAGAAGACGTGATACAGCCATCAAACAGTCCTTGGTCATCTCCCGTCAGTGCTTGTGAAGAAGAAAAATGATGAATGGCGCTTCTGTGTCGATTATAGAAGATTGAACAAAGTCACTAAAAAAGACGTCTATCCGCTGCCACGCATCGACGATGCTTTAGATTGTCTTGCCGGTGCGACAATTTTCTCTATGATGGACTTGAAGTCATGCTACTGGCAAATAGAAGTTGATGAAAAAGATCGAGAGAAGACAGCTTTTGTGACGTCAGACGGCCTCTATGAGTTTAAAGTCATGCCGTTTGGGCTACGCAATGCCCCCACTACATTCGAACGAATGATGGATGAAGAACTGCGAGAACTCAAATGGAACATCTGTTTTTGCTATTTAGACGACTTCATTGTGTATGCACCAAATTTTCAAGAGCACCAATAGATCAGTTTCAACCACGTGATCACCTGCCCACCAAGCGTTATCCAGCCAATCATAATTGTTCATTTGTAGCCTGTGTTGCGAGCCAACCAATCACAATCCACTATTTTTGGCGGGCAAACAAAAAACAAAGCTAGTTGCTAAGGTGGTTGCTAGGGTATGACGTCAGTTGAAACTGATCTATTACGCCTGAGGAAAGTTTTGCAGTGTATTCAAGAGGCAGGATTGACGCTTAACTCTAACAAATGCTCGTTCGGCAAAAAGGAGCTGACCATATTGGGACACCTAGTAGATCAACATGGGATCTATCCCGATCCTCAAAAGACAGCTGCTGTGACAAAGTTCCAGAAAATGTTGCAGATGTTCGAAGTTTTCTAGGACTGTGCTCGTATTACAGACGATTCATCAGGAATTTCGCCGATATCGCAAAGCCCTTGCATGAGTTATTAAAGAAAGATGCAAAGTTTTCTTGGGGCACATCGCAGAGGGAATCTTTCGCAACGCTCAAGAAGTTACTGACCAGTGGCCCTGTTTTGGGACATTTCCTGCAAAACGCTGAAACGAAGATACATACAGACGCTAGTGGCTATGGCATCGGTGCAGTATTAGTACAGGATCAATATGGTAAGGAAAGACCGATAGCCTACGCCTCCAGATCCCTGACCGCAGCTGAAAAGAACTATTCTACAAACGAAAAAGAATGCCTTGGTGTCATTTGGGCGATCAGTAAATTCAGACCATACATTTTTGGAAAACCCTTTACTGTAGTGATGGACCACCATTCTTTATGCTGGCTGGCTAATGTTAAAGATTCATCTGGAAGACTTGCCCGTTGGGCTTTGAGGTTACAGGAGTACGACATCAACGTCATCTATAAGAGTGGTCGAAAACATTCCGACGCTGACTCACTGTCAAGAAAGCCCCTTGCTGAGACAGCAGTCGACGATAATGGAGAAATCCCTTTCTTTGCTGTCATCGCAGACTACGGAAAAGAACAGCTAAAAGATAAGCTGTTGAAACCCATAATTAAAACTACCCAAAAAGGCGACGGATGACGAGGTTACCAAATGAGAGGCAGGGTGCTCTATAAAAGAAATTACGGCCCTATGGGACAGCAATGGCTCTCGGTAGTCCCGAAACAACTCCGTCGCGACATACTAACGAGTCTTCATGATGCTCCAACTGCAGGTCATCTCGGATTCGCCAAAACGTATGATCGGATAAGGAGGAAATATTATTGGCCAGGACTATATGGCAGCATACGCCGTTATGTGGCACACTGTCGAGAATGCCAAAGACGGAAATCTCCACCTGGACTTCCACCTGGACAACTTCATCCAATAAAGCTCCCTGATGCACCATTCGCTAAAATTGGAATAGATTTACTTGGACGATTCCCAATTACTCGGAACGGGAACCGATGGATTATTGTCTGCACGGATTACCTGACGAGATTCACAGTTACAAAGGCATTACCAACTGCTGAGGCTACTGAAATTGCCCAATTTATAGTTGAAGAAATCATACTCAAGCACGGTGCTCCCAAAGAGATGATAAGTGATCGAGGACGTTCCTTTCTATCCAATATTGTGAAAGACATTAATCGACTATGTCAAACATCTCATCTTCTAACGACAGCCTATCATCCACAAACCAATGGACTGACCGAAAGATTTAACAAAACATTGGCCGACATGCTGTCTATGTATGTTGACGTTGAGCAAAGAAACTGGGATACGGTCTTGCCTTTTGTGACTTTCGCTTACAATTCAGCAAAACAAGATACCACCAGGTTCAGTCCCTTCTTTCTCGTACATGGTAGAGATATGCAGACTCCTCTGGATGTGATCTTTCCTCACTTCGCAGAACCCTATAAAGAAAATTATGCACAACATCTAGTCACCAGGGCAGAGGAAGCTAGACAGCTAGCGAGACTTCACATCCTCGAGGCTCAAGCAAGTGACAAACGAAGATATGACGAAAGACATCGACCAATTAGCTATAATATCGGAGACTTAGTCTGAGTTTTTACTCCTATACGAAAAGTTGGGCTTTCGGAAAAACTTCTAAGGCGTTACTTCGGACCATACCGAATCACACGACGACTTTCTGATGTGTCATACGAAGTAGAGAGCATGGAGGAGAATAAAAGGCGACGAAGTTTGAAGGACGTAGTCCATATTCTGAGACTGAAACCCTATTTTGATCCAAATGAGCAAATAGCTGATGAAGAAACGCACAGGAATTCCAGGGGACCTGTCACGAGGAGTCAGACTAGATTGCAGCGGGACGCTGCTTCCTCCTAAGGAAGGGTAAATGTAACGAAACTAACATTCTGTACTCGAGAGAGCCTTCTGGTTGATCAAGGCCCACCTCACTAAATATAGCTAAACTGTAATAATCCGTTGTGTGAACCTATGGCTTCAAGGTAAAGTGCTTGACTACAGACCAGAAGGTGGTGAGGTCGATCCCCGTTGAAGGCAAGTGTCCTAAAATTCGTTTTGGTTTAAAGATTGCTATGTATTTGTTTCTAGTTCCTTCGGAAATATGCTAATTGTTATTATGTTAATTCTTATGTTAATCTTTATTTAATTTCTAGAACTTTCCAAGCTTGGAATGTTTCTTTCGAGAAAGCACCCCTCGAGTGTATTTAAGATGGTGTAGCCTTGAGTTGGGGAAATAAAGCTTCGAGTTGGTTCGTGCTTGTTGTCTTCACTCGTTCTCAGTTAATACCTCCACGACAATATTCTCCACCAATATTTATGCACTTATATATCACCGCTTTATCAGTGCCCTGACACCAGCTGCATAGCATTCTTTGGGTTGCTGTCTAAGCCACATTAGGACTTCAAGTTGAACCTTTTCATCATCTGTGAACATCATCTTGCTTCCAAGATGATTTTTTAGTGGACTAAACAGATGAAAATCGCTTGGGCTAAGTCGAAGCTTATGATGGATGCTGAAGAAGTTGCCAACCAAACTTTTGAATTGTCTCCTGTGTTCAACTTGCAGTCTAATGTGGCTGAGACAGCAACCCAAAGAATGCTATGCAGCTACTGTTGGGACACTGATAAAATGGTGATATAAGTGCATAAATATTGGTGGAGAATATGTTGAGAAATAAAGATAGTTTTGAAGTGAATATCATTGTAAGTTATTATTTAATTATCTTTTGTGACTTATTTAATGACTTACCCTCGTGTATATATATAAACATCAATTCTTAAAAATACATAAAACATTTGATTTTAATCATCTATTTAATAATATAAACATCAAAGATTTAAATAAAACTATGTGTTTACTTTTTAAAGAATATAATACTCAATTAAATTTAAAAGATTACATTTCTGTTGGAGTCTTTAAAACTTTATTGAACTTTACCTTGCATCATAATTATATTATCTATAATAATACAATTTATAAACAATGTCAGGTAATTCCTCAAGGTGATACGGCTTCAAGTAAACTTTCAGATCTTCATCTACATTACTGTAAAAGGAATCCATTAGGCAATAATAATGATCACGTTTATTATCGTTATATTATTGATATTATTGTTTTTTATTTCAATGACTCTAATACCGCATCATTACGTACTCAGTATCCCACACAGCTTACATTGAGTCAAAAAGATATGATAAATAATGTAATAAACTTTCTTGACTTAAAAATAGCTCTTAATAATAAAAATGAATTAATATTTGACATATATCATAAAATATCTGATTTTCCGTTAAATCTAAATAGTTTTACACATTATAATTCATCCTTACATATGTGTATAAAAAATATTTTACTTAATTACCTACACCGAATCAAATACTTATGCAGAGATAAGAATAAAAAAATATATATATTAAATTTATAAGTAATCAAGCTAGATTATATGGTTATCCTAAATGCATGGTAAACTCGATAATTGATTCATTTAAATAATTTGGTGTTTACATACAAAAATATAAAGATTAGAGGAAGTTCGAGGTGTCTATGACTTGTGTGTGTATTAAAATTTTAAAATACTTTGGTCATTGCTAAGCGATTTCTCTTACTATCGGGTTCATCATAATAAATATTTATTGATGTTATTAAATTTATTATTTTATAAGATACCATTTAAATTAAAATGGAATTTATATACTATATATATTAAAAAATTTAAATAATATCTAATTTTCTTTTACTAAAATTATTTATGAGAATTAGTTTCCAGTTAAAAAATATGTAATTTTATTACAATTATAACATAGATAAATTGGATAATTATTTGCAAAAAATGCATATAAATTAAAGAAGAAAAATATGTATACTTCTATATAAATTTAGACATGGCCTTTACTATTATTACTATTATTAATGATTAAAAATATATTAGTTGAATAATTTGGTTTAACATTGTTTTTAAATATTAGAATTAAACTTTATTATTATTATTTGAAAATTATTATAAGTAAATAATAATTTTCTGTTAATTTAAATTAATTTGTTTCGTTATAATTAGTTATATTCGTTATATTCGTTTAGTTAGAATACTATTACTTGATTTATTTACAATATACTTATTTGCTAATAGATGGCAGCACTACATATTTAAATGATTTACTAGTCACATTATATTCATTTGATTATAGATGGCAGCACTAAAATTTTAGATTTATAATACTTATTCTTTGACATTTTATCTATGCAACTGATGTATGGTTTCATAACAATAAGGAAATGTCATGATTACAAACAAACACTCCCGTCAACCAATCTACCACTACATTTTTGTCATAGTGATACTTGCAGGAATCGTCATGGCGACATAGGCCAAATCATAGACCTGTTTAACGTAAACCAATCAAATCGCCCCATTTCCAGTGTACAGTAGAAGTCATAAAGAACGACAGTTAACAGTTGCAGTTTACAAAGGGCATGTTTGGAAACAAACACTTCCGTCAACCAATCTACCACTACATTTTTGTCGTGATAATTGGAGGAATCGTCATGGCGACATAGGCCAATCACAAAACGTATACATATCAAGCGTTCCAAGATATATGGCAGAGGTGTCCACCGAGGTCATGCCAATGAAGGTCGTACGCCGCATAGCGGAAGGAGGGTGAACTACTAGAGGTTCAATAATTATTGTAATATCTATGAAATAACTGCGCATGGGCAAACCAAAACGCAAACGATTATTTCATTCGCAAAACATTTCGTTTGTTGTCTTATTTTTTATTTGTTCTTCAAGATTGTTTTAGGACATATATATTTCATTATTTAAATAAAATATAATTTGTTGGAACTACTTTTAAAAGTATATTCAGTTTTATTTCATAATGTTAGTATTAAATCTTTGACATACTGTTTTACTATCTGAAAAAAGTAGGCATAAATGTATCAGCTGTTACCCATTATTCAAAAAATGCATTTTTATTTCTGCAACTTAATTTTTGAGAACCTATTTATGTGGCACTTCTACTATATATATACGCCAAGATAAGGCACCATAACTAAATAAAAACTGTGGTTTATATTAATGCAACTTTAATGAAAATGTATTTTTTTAAAAACCTTCTTTTAATTTATTCCCAAAAAACAATTTCTTACTTAAAGAAAAGTTGTAATTTATTTTTCAAATGGCCATTAATCAGATATAGCAAATAATATGGCAAATATGTTTTTAAAGCCATTATATTGATTCCACATGCCTCACATGAACATATATATTTATAGCCAATTTTTAATAATACCGATAAACTTTGCTTTGAATCTAATAAAGTATTTATCACAAATGAAAAATAAAGCTCTTTTTTTTTTCAAAAAATATTACATTTTTTCTTTTAATTCTAGTTTCTTTATATTGTATTTTATTTTGTAACATGTAATATTTTATTTTCTACTTTTTAGTGTTTAAAATATTTCATTGTTGCAATCTCACAACCAGCTGGCATATTTTAGAGATCGTGGTTTGGTACATAATTATCTCCATTGTTGAATCTTGTATACAGTTGTAACAATCGTATAGAATTTTTGGTGACTTATCACCTGCGCCCAGATAACACAAAAACTCCATAAAATGAATTTATTAATTTATAATTAACCCTTCTTTGCATGAGTTTTTCTTTTACAATTGTGTTTTTTTTATACATATATTAAATATTAGACACCAGAAATTTTAAGATAGATTTTTAACTTTGTTCAGCAACATAGTTCACGGGAAATTTACTGGATTAATATTTCTATATAAATATAGTGGTGGCGAAGAAATTGATTTATTTATTAAAAGTTAAATAAACAGTGATGGAAATTTACATCACTATGCAATTAAGGGTTAAGTTACAAAAATATCAAACTGTTACCGAAAACATATCGGTGTACATATATTTTTTAGGACTCTAGCATAATTTTAAATCAATTACAAAATTCCACATTTACATATATATATATACAGGGTCATTCATAATTGCCTCCGGGGTTTCGAAACGTTATAGTAAAAAAACGAAGACGAATATGAAAAAAAGAAACATATGAAATTATTCCGAAACTATTCAAGTTTTACTTACATACATTACAGGTGTTCTATGTGTGAACCCTTGGTCACACGGCATACATCCATGCGATAGTCCAGTTCCTGCCATACTCCGTTTCTTTAAATTTCCGGTACCACACATGAATTGTTTTGTCAGTTGGTCCCTGTTTTCGATATTTATTACGAAAGGCCCGTTGAACTGACACCACTGATTCAGATTTAAAGAAACGGAGTATGGCAGGAACTGGACTATCGCATGGATGTATGCCGTGTGACCAAGGGTTCACACATAGAACACCTGTAATGTATGTAAGTAAAACTTGAATAGTTTCGGAATAATTTCATATGTTTCTTTTTATCATATTCGTCTTCGTTTTTTTACTATAACGTTTCGAAACCCCGGAGGGAATTATGAATGACCCTGTATATATATAAATCAAGTTAAGGTAAATAAAATAGCGTAAAAAAAAGAGTACTTTAAGAGGCTACTTAACTCACGCGAAAACACCCGCTCGCTAATGTTAATCCTATGGGATAATTATTTTATATCTCATTTGCATTTCAATATTTTTTTTTTTTTTTTTGCATTGATAGTTTAGGTCGATTTCTATGCAGGCCGTTTTTTATTTTTCAATTTTGGTTACTGTTATTTTAATGAGGATACTTTCACTTTCGAAACCGGTTCGAAAATGAAAGTATCTTAATAAAAATAACTTGTAAACATAATCGAAAAAGTAAAAAACGACCTGCATAGAGATCAACCTCAGCTATCCAATGCAAAATAATAATAATAATAAAATATTGAAATGCAAACGAGATATTATAAAATAACTGTCCCATAGGATTAACATTACGGAGGGTGTGTTTTCGTGTGAGTGAAGTAGCCTCTTAAGTTAGCCGAGCGCAGTTGATAAATCGCTAAATGTTGTTCCCATCACCAGCGTTTGTATTGCATTCATTTCGAAAATTGAAATAATACATCAATTTAAAACACATGCCCTTTTCACTCATTATATTTAAAATACAATTTTTTTTCGATAATAAATAACAACAGAAACCAAAACACTTTATTTGAACATCAAATCATTGTTTCTAATTTGTACACTCACTCAAACCATAAAACTTCTATTGGCGAAAAAAAAAAATGCTATTTGCAAGATTTGCGGACATAAAATTACCAAAACATTTATTTATTTTCTTTTGGTTATATTTTTGTGATTGCATTTTGTTTCTCGATAAACTGAGCCAAATCTGGCGATTAATTGCTGATCGTCAATAAATCCGGCAATTACTTAAAATCTAAACAAAGCAAATGATCTAAATATGTGCAAAATTCAGAAATCCACAAAGCCCTTGGCTGCAACCTGTGCGATTTTTTGTGTATTGTATTAGCTGACTATAATAAATTCTTGTGTACGTAACACTTATTTTATTATTATTATTATTTTCTTTTTTAACAGGAAACATAAAATAGCCCGTAAACACTAAAATGCGTTTTATATTGTTTTATTATTTTAAACAGATTGAAGCTGTTGTTGTGCACGCGTGCTTTTTGCTATTATCGACCAGTTTTTACTGTAACTTTGGTGGAATAAATGAGATGATACTCTCGATTAACTAATGCTTTTGACAGATATTTTTATCCTTGATTTTTCTTTTGAAGTTTAAACCTGTATCTAAAAAATATTAGATAATGCCAAAAAATATTTTAGATTGCAGTGCGAAACCCTCGCACGGTTTCGCTGGTAATTTTTTCGTAATTTTTATTGCTGGAAAGTATATAATTATATTTTGTGAACTTATGTTGCGAATCTCAGTCAGGGAAGATGTGTATCTTGTTTACTAGATTTATTGCCAAATATTTTTGATACAGTTTGTTTTGATAGAGTTATGTATATTTAAAAAAAAAACATTCACAATATCATATTAACTTCGGGTGAAAAGGAATTAGTGCTACAAAGCATTAATTCCTTTTTTCCTGAAACTAATATGGTATTTTGAATGTTTTCTTTCTTTAAATATACATATCTCTATCAAAACAAACTGCATCGAAAATATTTGGAAATAAATCTACTAAACAAGATACGCAGCTTCTCTGACTGAGTACAGATTCGCAAAATATGCTCAGGAGATGCGCAGATGGTAGATTTTGTGTCAGACCGAGGCTACCGAAAAAGAAAGGCTACCATGGTGCTTTACGCATATCTTTTTTAACAGACCGCCGGAGTCACGTGCTGCTCGAATGCACCAATGAAGGCGTACGAATAGAGCATCACGTCACTCTAGCGGTCTGTAAAAAAAGATAAGTGGAATGTACCGCGGTAGCCTGTCTTTTCCGTTAGCCTCGGTGTCAGACCTAATGACGTCATCCTAAAAGCGCGCGAATTGTCATTATGCCCTCCGTCCACAAGGTAGCCCCAGTTATTTCAATTTTGCGGCCCTGTTCTAGTATTAAGTTGGAACACTTAATATGTATACGTTTTGGGCCAGTCATATCATAGACCTGTTTAACGTAAACCAATCAACATACAAAGCGAACAAACAAACCAGGTTTCCCAACCATGTGATCACTTCACTCAACAAAATTCTGTATAGGTAATAAGGAAAGGGCAGCTGACGTCACTGTTGGTTAAGCAAGAAAAACCTGTCCGTTCTTTATGACTCCTAACTGTACACATGAGATGGGGCGATTTAATTGGTCTACGTTAAACAGGTCTAAGATATGAATGGTCTACGTCACCATGACGATTCCTACAATGATCGTTACGATGAAGATATAATGGTAGATTATTTTGTTTGTTTATTTTGTTGAGAGCATACATCTGACTTGTGTGCTTGATACAAATATCCGCTTATAAGTCACCGTCAAAAAGAGGACTGGATAGACACAAGGAAATAAACATCACTGAAGAATTACAGTCCGGACCTCCACAAAGAGTGTGCAATGAAGGTGACGAGAGTTGAACCCATCACCCCGACTCTTACGCTCTCAAGTGATTACCGGAGTGCACTCTAAAAAAATCCGTGAAAATACAAGAGAGTTTCCGTTAAATTTTACGGAGAAGTTTCATTTTCCCAAAACAACAGTATAACAACAGTACGAAAAGAGCATCACGTCACTCTGGCGGTCTGTAAAAAAAGATAAGTGGAATGCACCGCGGTAGCCTGTCTTTTTCTTTAGCCTCGTAAAGAACAAATGCAAACAAGAATTCACCGATGCTGTGAGTGGAAACAGATGCTTTAAAATAATCCGAATTTCCTAAAGACTGTAATAACAGGAGATGAAACTTGGGTGCATCATTTTAATCCCCTAGACAAGTCCGCAATAAGTATATGGAAACACACCGATCTCCGCCTCCGAAAAAAATCCGATAAACCAAATCTGCTGGAAAGGTCATGATGATTATTTTTTTTTTATCATAGAGGTGTAATCTATTAGCATGCTATGCCTCCACAAACTACTGTGAATGGTGAATATTATGTTTCAGTTTTGAAAATTTTGCAACAACACATATCGAGAAAGCTCATGAACTGGTAGAGAATTGCACATTACACCACAATAATGCTCACCCGCATGTCGCTACTTCTGTTCAGCAATATTTTAGTAAATGTAATATTAAGATCATGCCACATCTGTGTGGGGTTGCGAATCTCACCGATTCAGGCATCCATAGAGTGAAAAGGGGGCAATGTCCATGTTTGGATGGGTGCCGCGTTTTTTTTTAAACACCCGCATAAGTCTTACAGTCCGGATCTCGCATCATGCGATTTCTGGCTGTTTCCGACGTTGAAGGAGAAGCTCAGTCGCAGAAAATTTAATACAGATTCTGAAGTTATTTCAGCAGTGCAGGGTTCTTTGAAGCAGCTTCCAGAAAAAAGGCTTCTCTACTTGATTTGAAAAGTGGGTTGAACGATGGGACCGTTGCATATCATCTGAGGGAAGGTATTTTGAAAAAGAATGATGTATTTTTTGCTGTAAATATATTTCTTGATTTTTTATAATTTTACTCTGAGTTTTTGTGGAACGCCCTTTGTATGTTATGTACAAAGTTAAAAGAAATACTAAGTTCATATAACAAAATATAGTTACATATAAAATAACGGCTCGTTGTCATGAGCGTAACTCAAACTATTTTGTGTGGTGGGCCAGGGCTATCTCAATAGCATAGCAATATACCGGGCTTTGACAGCTCACCACTCTAGGGAGAGTCACGTGATCAAAGGAGGGAACGTGGGAGCGACTTGAAATCTTCACCCCTCTCCGATTTCTGTCCCGAGTTCAAATTTGACTTGTGTTATTACTACGGTGTGAGCACGTGCTGCATGCGTTCTTTCGTTAGATGCAAATTATTGTACAAATTGAATTTTAAAAAAATCTTTAGAATATTTAAAGACTCAATCATTTTTGTTGACAAAGTTACATCAAAGATGGAACAGTTACAGAATATCAAATGAAGTATCTGGACCCAGTTATTTGAATGAAAATGTTTTCGTGAGGCATGCTGCAAAAAATAGCTGGACAAACTAAAATGAAGATTTACTGGATACTTTTCTCGTGATGGAAAATATAAATTCTATTTCGGATATTGAAGAAGAATTGAAAGGAGAAAATAATAGGATTGATACCTTCCTTAAGGATAATTATGTGGATATTCATTATTGCGATGAATGCGTTCGCTTTTATATATGTGGGATAAATGTGTTAATATTGTGAAATCGGTGCAAATCGATATAAATTTACAAGTTGCTATCTTTACAAGTAAGCAAATAATTCATAATTTTTATGTATTTTAACTAATATTATCTTGAATTGTTGGAGAGAATTAGAAAATAGTTTAACTAGTGTAAAAAATTATTAAATTTTTGAATCTCATGAAAATAAGATAGATAATTATTCTGAGACTTGGAAACTGTTTTTATATGAAAATTCTAATAGTGACATATTAGATCAACTATGTATTACTTATATAATTCTAAATTACTTTGTTTGCCATCTTAAAGGCATTTAAAAAGAATATCTGCAAAGTTAAAAGTTTCTCTGGGTGTTGCAACAATTAGAAATAAATCATTTTAAAAAGATAAATGAATTAATTTGAAACAAATTTTAAAAAATAGTCAACTTTTTATAAAGTATTTCCTATAATAATTGCAAACAATTCAGAAAATCATGCAACTACTATACAGACATTTATGTGTTTTATTTATTTATTATATTTTAAAATAAAGATATTATTTAATTATTTGATTATTTAAATAAAGATATTATTATCTGTGTTATTCATTAATGCTTATAAAACATGTATGTGAATTTACATATTTTTTCTTTAAATGAAAATATACCGTATTTCATCTATTTCAAAACAAATTAATTTTTTAAAGCTCTTTTATACAATAAATATTATATATCTAGAATATACAATATCTTCTCATTCATTTAGGGGATTCTTTAAAATTCATGTGAAATTTTGTTTTATTATTATTATTGATAAAAATCAATTGCATTCGTTATGTAAAATATTTATTATCTCTGAACTGAGAAAAAATAACTCGATATATAATTTTATGCAATTGATTAAACTCCATAATATATATTTGTGATACCCTTTGATGCATATAAAACAGGTTTCTAAATTTATAATTTTTTCTTAAGAAAGAAGACTGTATTTCATCTATTGCAAAGAAAAGGTTTTTATTAAAGCTGTTTTCAGGAGTATGTCCAGACTTTTCTCATAAAATCAGTTTATTTTATTTTATTTTATTTTATTTTATTTTATTTTTGTAAAAATTGTGAGCGTCTTTTTATATTTGTGAAAAATGTTAATAATTTTGTGAATCTGAAGTTAGAGTTATATTTAGGTTTCTGTTTAAACAATTGAATTATAACAAGGTCTTGTTTTAACGAAAAAAAAATATATAAATGCATTAAATGTAGATATATTTATATATAAACATATTTACAAGTATAAGGCAATATAACGATGACACGGAATCAAATTATTTTTTAATTGATATCATTAATGAATATTATAAAAGTATTATTAAATAATAATTATTATTAGTAGTAGTACAATCTTTATTATTATTTATCTAATAACAATATTATTATTACTTATATCATTTGTTATTTTTAATTTAATAAATATTGTTATTAAATATTAATCAATACAAACTGTTTTTATCATTTTTTTATTTGTATTATACGATTATTTTATTTTAAATAAATAATAATAAATATTTATATTATTTAACAAATTATTTTCTATGAATGATGTTCATTGCTGTTATTAATTATATTTATTCGTTTGTGCATTTCAAAATTGGTAATTTTTTACATTACCTTTTCAAAAAAAAAAAAAAATGTTTTCTGCATTCTCGGTTAATGTATTAATAAAAAGCTACTTGTCACAGTGTGCGTTGTTATTCTTCTATTTCTTAGCAATTGATTTCTAATCCCGACGGTACTTAAAAGTAGTCAGATAGCGTTTCTGCGGCTGTTACTGCGAGTGCTCTTTTTACGATCGCTATGATGACAAAGCAATTGAAATGTTATAATTATCTTAAAGAGAATGAAGCCATTTCTTTAATTACTCTTAAAAGTAGTCCAAGTTTCCCTCCAAGAAATGTACTTAAAAAATAATCCTCATATTTTTCGCACTGCTCCACCCACTTCTGGCACCAAAGAAATGAGAAAAAGTATGAAAAATACACGAGTAAATAAGGTAATGATAGCGACGAACAGACAAACCAAAGTGGGTAGTTGGTGGAATTTCTCAAGGAGAAAAAAAAATTAGATTCCTCTTAAGATTTTAATAATCAGGAATATACTCTACAGTTAAGTTCACACAAAAGAAAAAGTGGAAGGCTTTCAGAGAAAGATGGCATGCTGAATTTGAGCTAGGGCCCACACAGCTCAGTAGTTAGCATGCTGGCCACAAAATGAGGAGCTTGGACTGGCGTTCATGGGTGGTTTGAAACCAGCACGAACTCGGTGGGGTAGCTATGCAAGGCTCATAATGAATAGAGGGATTCAACTAGGTAAATTATATTCAATAGTTGGAGTATCATAGTTATATAACCTAATTCCTTTCTTAAATGTGTTGTTTAATATTCTATATTATATCAAAAGTATATTTTAGTGAGATTTTTGTGCAATTATTTACTTAAATAAACAGAAAGTAAGCTTGAAATGAATATAATTATTTTACCCCCACACATCCCATCCGACCGTCCAGGTAGTCCTGACTCGGGCCCTTTAGTGGAGAAAATGACCAGGAGCCTGGCATTGCGAGATGTTCTTCGACACGACGGGGGCAGGTAAGCTGACGAACCACCTCATCGCGGTGGATGCGTGGTAAAGTGGTGTCTGATTAGCCGGTAGTGTCCTCTGTTCTCGACTGCAGGAGGTTTGCGGCATAAGCTCGTGCCCTGATCAAAGCAATTGAGCTCCCCCTACGACCCGTGGTCTATAGCGCCCGCTGACGTGGGATTCAGGTGGATATCTCTTTCGGGGATTTCGGGAAGGTTGGGTGGTAAAAGGACATCACGTAGGCCAATCCCTCGCACCTAGGTTCCCTCGCACCTAGGTGCCCTGCGCCAAGGATGATGACACGAGGGCAACGGCTAGCTAACGGTGGCAGGAGAGCTTCCAAATTTATCTAAGGCGAGACGAAGGCGAGGACGGACTCCGCAGGACAAGGAACTCAGGTGGTTCCGTTGTGACGTCTGGTCAGTGCGCGAGGCGGCGTGCAGCAACTCTCGGTACTGGCAGGCGGAGAAACGTAGACAGTGAAGTGCGGAAAGAGGCCTGATGAACTAGGCGCCAGGTCTTAAGGCTCGCCGCACTTCCCTGTGTCTTCCTTTGTAGCTGGAGTAGTTGTGTGCCGCCCTCAAATTTCGGTCGGAAAGAGAGGATGCCATGTTTGACCAAGAGTGGTTCGAGTCGCGGAGGGCCCTTCAGGTCCGTGGTCTGCGGCTCGTATCACCTTCCCTGGGAGAGGACTGGATTCACTTTTTAGACTGACTGATTACGAGGAAACGTGTATAGGAGGCTCGTCTGTCAAGTGACGGCGTCCAGACCTAAGTCGGACCTTGGGTCGAAACCAGTTCAGCGCGTCTTTGCGTAGTCAGAGTTTTCTGTGACTGACGGTTTGGACTAGCAGGAGTCTTTGAAATAACTTTCACGCTATTAATCTCGATCTGGACCGCTTCTTTGGCGCTTTTGAAGGGAGTTTCCACGTCCTTCAGTGTCCGATAGTGGTGTTTAAACATAACTTTCCGTTTTTGTCTAACATTTGTTGTGTTTTTGTTTGTTTTATATGTCATGTGTTTCCGAATGACCCCCTGTTGAGTCGACCGGAAAAGCCTGCGTTTCGCCGTAGGAGTTCGTCAGAGGGGAAAGCTTCAGGAGGCCACGCGGAGAGAACCAAAGCCAGGACGTGTCTGTGCGTTCAGGGACCCCTTTCCTCGAGGTCCCGAGCTGGCGAGAGGCCCCCTCCTCCTCACCGCAGCAGATGACCAAGTTGTTTCCTCCCTCCCTAGGACTCGATGATTGGAAGCTGCGGTAAAACAAAGGTTTGTCAAGGGAACTCGGCTTAAGGCGTAGAACCCGGTCTCCTCTTTTGGATTCCGGCTCCGAAGCTGTCGGGCGACTCAGGCAGACAGTCCAAGTGTTTTATGGTGGTGTACTCTGAGTTTGGGCTCCACCGCATGTTGCAACGACCTTTGTCGTCAATTCATTTGGGTTAGGGTAGAGATACGCAGGTGGCGTATGCCCCCGTATTCTCCCCCATGGCCGACGATCCAGCCTGTGGAGGTGTGTCCGGGTAAACCGGCCCTCCCTGGTGAATTACTCGTATGGATTAACGAGAATCTGGAATCGGCGGTGGAGTACGCCTGTCTTTGGCAGGCGTAGCTTGTCATTACCCCACACATTACTTATTTTCATTTTTCCCCATGGCATGGGTTAAAAATAGTTAATTAAGGATGTGTTTTAAAACAGCATTATCAGTAATAATTTGAATTTTTTGGTGAATGTTTGCAAAGAAAAACAAATCCGAGATATACAATTAATTTTGCCTTCACTGGGTTTTTTTAAACATCACAATGTTTCAATAAGCAACCAAACACATAAAAATGAACCATTTAATATTAAAATGAATCGTTTAATGTCTGGTAAGCAGTTATACTAAATAAACAATATTTTTCCCCAGAAAATACTTAGGAGTAAATAACAATACAATTATTTTAAATTACATGATGTTATTTATATTTTTTATCTTTTATACTAATTTTTTTATTCTAGAATAAATACGAACACTTATTTATTATGGGTAGTCAAACAACCTTTTCATTGTTGATTTAATTTTCCAAAAACGATAGTTTTTTTTTTTTTTTTACATGTACAGTTTGTTAATCATTCATATGTATGAGATATATTTTGAAAGATAATACAGCACTATAACATTATCACAAATTTCAATAATAAAATCATTGACGTTCTTAAGTTTTTATTTTATCATATTTATCGTAATTAAGTATGATTATTATATTTTTTAAATGAGCTTGATAGTAGAGCAGAGAAGAAAAAAGTAATTTTAATATACGTGTATTATATTTTTTAATGCATTAAAAAACGAAAATTGTGAGAAAAGTCCCTAAGTCTTGTTTTATTTGCTCAAATTTGCTACAGTTTTAAAAAAAATATCTTTTTATTTTTCACAATGAATCCTTAAGGGGTCTTTTCACTCACTTGAAAACACCCGTTCGCCAATGTTAAACCTATGGGAAGGTTGTTTTCGAATTTCTTGTTTAAATTTAGATATTTTTAAACGATTTTTTTTTTTTTTTTTTTTTTTTTTTTTTGCATTGGATAGATGAGGTTGATCTCTAATATGGCTATGTTTTACTTTTTCGATTTCGGTTGCAGATTTTTTTAATTGGAAATTCAAGTGCTCGAATACGCCATCTGGTGGCGAAAAGAAATAACTTCTCGCTTCAGGAAAATCATTTGCAAGCCCATTGCATTACATGCATTTTTAATTTGTTCATAATGATTATTTTTTTGCACAATTTCAGATTTCATGTGATATTTCTGTTCTGTGTTTATATGACAAGGTAAAAATTATCCAAATTTGAATATCTAACACTTTCAAATGCGTTTACAATAAATAATGGTTTCAATGGCACTTTAGTATTAGTTAAAGGGACAATTTTCCTGTACCGACGGCTGCGATCTGCGCCTCTATAGGCCGTTTGAAGTCCAAATAAAGGTACTTTCACTTTTGGAACCGGTTTCGAAAGTGAAAGTGGTAATTATTTTATTCATTTATAATTTATTTTATTCTTTTATATCTTAATTATAAATCTAACTGTATTGTTTCCGTTTTTTATTTTAATCCATTCCTCATTCTAAAGTGGATAACATTTTATGTCTTTAAATATAAATCATAAAGTATATTTTAATGCCACTCACGATAATTGATTTTTTTAAATTATTTATTTATATTTAATTGTTAAAATATATATGCTATTAATAATAATTGTATAAATGATTAATTATTTCTTATATATCTTTTTTTTTTGTCTTACTAACTTTTAATTTTTCATTATTTTAATATTAAGTTTATAATTTCAGCCTGCAGATGGCAGCACTTTTGCTTCATTTTACCTAAAAATTATAAATTACAGTATTTATTTCATCTGATGTTAATTGGCTTCTTTTTATTTTAGTTGGTTGTTAATATAGGAATAATGTATTTTTTATGATTTATTACATAGTAATTTATCTTTTTATCTTACTTATAAAGGTACTTTCACTTTTGGAACCGGTTTCGAAAGTGAAAGTGGTAATTATTTTATTCATTTATAATTTATTTTATTCTTTTATATCTTAATTATAAATCAACAAATTTCTAATTTTATATTTAAGTACATCATATACATTAAATTTAACTTTTGGTACATCATATACATATAATTTCTGTTAACAGATGGCAATATAAATATTTTATATATTAACTTAAAAATGATCCATAGTGTATATTTTTTACTTCTAATGAATCTTGATATATATATTTTTTTTTTCTGTCTTTCCTCTTTTTTTTTCTTTTTTTTTTTGTATGTTATTAGATGGTTAAAATAGACAATTTTTAGATGCGTTCGTAATTATATAAATACGTAGCACCTATAGTCGTCGTCTGGTCCGCATATACACAACCGAATGGTTTGAAATTCAATATATATAATCGTTGCAGAATTTTGTAGAGTCATTTCAAATTTTATGAAAATGGAATCAAAACTTAAAAAGATATTAATAAAAGTTTTCTTCATTGTATTCAATCTAAAGGCTACTACTATAGCATCCTTAATTAAATACTATCATACTTAATTAATTAAATGATATCCCATGATAGGTAATGATTCTAGGTTGTCATGGTGCTTATGTCATATTTAAGATGGATTCATATTATTTCTGTATTACTGAATTTAAAAACCGAATTTGTATACTAAAATTCTTTAATTCTAGCTATCATATAATCTACCGACAGTTTTTGTGGATAGATGTTTCTGGAGAAATAGATATTAAATGGAAAAAGAGTCTAAATACGGATTTCAAATTCTGAAATTTTCAAAGCTGGAATTTTCAGTAAATGTCAACAAAAGATAAAATGTTGCCAACTTAAAATGTATTTATTTTATTACGGAAATTAATCATATCATAATAACAGACGATACGATCCATTTCACTGAAATAATAACCGTACGAACGCACTTCATTTGTCAAGTTTGACGTACATGTACAATTTCCAAACTTATTCTAATGGTTTTACAATTAATATTTTATCTTTAGTTTAAGTATTTATCTTGATGGTTATTTCATAATTTTCTTAAAATAACTGCAATCTATTAAAAGTTAACATATAATTATTCCATGTGTTTGTAACAATCTTTGGTCCAGTTCATACGGTTAAAGTCGTATTGGTAAGTGAAGATTATTCTTTTGTTTTATTTCTTAAATTGGATTTATTGATAATGTTTTTGTTTTTTTAATCTTTTCCATTCAATATGAGATAATATTTATTTTGTTTTTCCATTGGTATTTGATAAGACATTTTTCTTATGTGGATTTCAGGATTGATCCACTATTAATTTACCAATATTTTCTTAATGAGGTGTCGCAGTTAATCGGGCAGTTTGAATATAGTAATTTCTGCTTTCAAACAGAAATCATTTGCGACTCTCTTATATTGTGAAATACTGCCCTTGATAAAGTGTTTTACAATATAAGTTTCCATCTCTTTTTTTTTTTAATGTTATTACTTTCTGTTATTCAATACATTTAGCAATATTGTATATACATTTTCTATTGTATTCTAATTACTGGTTAAATTATATTGTGTCTATTATCTTGTGATTTAATAGTTATAATCATTACATAAAGTTTTATTTTATATATATGTGTGTGTTCACGCATAACCTTTGAATGGATGGTTCGATTTAAAAATAAATTAAAGAACTCTTTCTTGTGATGGTTCCATATTAATTTCATTAGTATACAAAATATGGTATATTTGTCTTCTTCCTTTTTTTTGTGTGTGTGTGTCTGTTTTTGACTTTATAGGCTCTAACTTTCGTAAAAATTCACCAATTGTCGCGAAATTTGAATATGTTGTGAAAGTACACAGCACTACTTTATGCTTTTTAAAATAAGAGCCGTATCGTACATGTTTTTTTTTCTTTTTTTACAGGGACACGTCAAATATTTTAATACGGGATTTTCTACTGTGCGTCAGGGAGAGTGATATAGCAACAACAGCATAAAGTGGATGTGAACGGTAATAAACGGTGCCACAAAACCACTGTGTTGTGTCAAACCTCTCTCGCTAACTGCAGGGATAAAAGCGCTGCGCCACAAATGGCCGATTGTCACTAACTAAATTTCAATAATATTTATCACTTTATTTAATTCCAGAATTTCTGAAATTTAACAAGATAAATAATACTATTAAAGTTTAGTGGTGACAATTGGCCATTTTTGGCGCAGCGCTTACATTCCTGGCTAACTGGCAACTGACGTACAAAAAGAAAATATCAGTACCACTATATGGTAAGAAAGAATATATTGAAGTGTGATTTATTTTTTTCTTAAAAATTTTTTCTATTTTGCTCAGAATCTGGTTTTGGATAGGCTTGAAATGGAGTTTTCGAGACACGTGCAGACTCCAAATGTAGTTTTATTCATTCGTAACTCTTTAAATCTTTCATAAAATGTACAGGAGAATTTTTCATTTTTTTCAATTATTTTTACGAGGGAAAGTCAAGTAAGTCACAAAAGATAATTAAATAATAACTTACAATGATATTCACTTCAAAACTATTTTTATTTCTCAACATATTCTCCACCAATATTTATGCACTTATATCACCGTTTTATCAGTGCCCCAACACCAGCTGCATAACATTCTTTGGGTTGCTGTCTCAGCCACATTAGGACTTCAAGTTGAACCTTTTCATCATCTTGCTTCCAAGATGTTTTTTTAGTGGACTAAAGAGATGAAAATCGTTTGGGGCTAAATCGAAGCTGTATGGTGGATGTTGAAGAAATTGCAAGATGATGAAAAGGCTCAACTTGAAGTCCTAATGTGGTTGAGACAGCAACCCAAAGAATGTTATGCAGCTGGTGTTGGGGCACTGATAAAACGGTGATATAAGTGCATAAATATTGGTGGAGAATATGTTGAGAAATAAAAATAGTTTTGAAGTGAATATCATTGTAAGTTATTATTTATCTTTTGTGACTTATTTAATGACATTCCCTCATAGTTATTTAGCATCTAAATAAGCCAAATATATTAGCCAAATTTTAATGGGGTTTTGTTTGATTTTATTTAATTGTTTTAGAACCAAACATTATGCTTTGGATACAAGAACAAAGTTCCTTAACAATTTTCATTCCTCAACAATTTTCATACATATAGTTCCTTAACAATTTTCATAAAACTATTATACTAACGATAAGTGTGAAAAAAAAATGTGAGTACTCATTTTTATAAATTATTGTAAAAACAAAACTGAGGCAACGTCTAAATGTCGTGAATCAAAATAGCATGGAGAAGTTTGGGAAATTATGCAGGGTAAAAAAACAACAACAACTTGGACAGACGTTTTAGCTTATAATTATTTTAATAACCACAGAAATCAAAATCCTATTACTGATAGACAAACTGATATATATCTGTGACTTACAGAAAAAATACAAGTTTCCGAAGTGACTGGCCCTTTGCTTTTATGTAACAGCGAAATCATTTGATAAAATTTTCAGCAACAGGTTGCAACTCATCTCCTGATATTTTGGCCATTCCTCCAGGAGAGTTTCTTTAGACTCCAAACGGATTAGAAAAATTTTTTCAATTTGAGATGATCATGCAGAATAACCTATATGATTGATATTTATAGAATATAGGAATCATTTTCCATGCTCTTAAGAGCCTACATCAGTCATGCAAAAAAACGCTCAAGCTATAATGTTAATTCTATGGGAAGGTTCTTGCGCGATTTCTCGCTCGCATTTTAATATTTTTAAATGATTTTTTTTTTGCATAGGATAGCTGAGGTCGATCTCTAACGTTGTTAGTTTTTACTTTTTCGATTTTGGTTCCAGTTTTTTTTTTTTTTATATAAGGGTACTTTCACTTTCAGAACCGGTTCCGAAATTAGAAATGTCCGCTTATAAAAAAAACTGTTAACTAAAATTAAAAAAAAGTAAAAACTAACAACGTTAGGGATCGGCCTCACCTATCCTATGCAAAAAAAATCATTAAAAAATATTAAAATGCGAGCGAGAAATCGCGCAAGAGCCTACGCTAGTCACGCGAAATCACGCTCAAGCTAACGTTAAGTCTATGGGAAGGTTCTTGCGCGATTTCTCGCTCGCATTTTAATATTTTTAAATGATTTTTTTTTTTTTTGCATAGGATAGCTGAGGTCGATCTGTAACGTTGTTAGTTTTTACTTTTTTGAGTTTGGTTACAGTTTTTTTATAAGCGGACATTTTCACTTTTGGAACCGGTTGGAACCAGTTCTGAAAGTGAAAGTACCCTTATATAAAAAAACTGGAAGCAAAATCGAAAAAGTAAAAACTAACAACGTTAGAGATCGACGTCAGCTATCTTATGCAAAAAAAATCATTTAAAAATATTAAAATGCAAACGAGAAATCGCGCAAGAACCTTCCCATAGACTTAACATTAGCTTGAGTGTTTCTTCGCGTGACTGATGTAGGCTCTTAAGAAGGCTGTCAGATGTGACGTTCAGCATTCCAGTGCTCTTCTTGTTATGTGTCCTGAAAGATAATCTTTCTGGAGACTCCATTTTTTATTTCCGAAGTACTTTTGGAACCAAGAAAGCAAAACAATCTTTAAGATACTACATTCCTCAGTTAAAGCGAGTGGTGTTTTGTCATATAAACAAATCCCATGCCAAACCATGACCGATTGGAACTTTTACTGTCTTTTGATAAAGGCTGATGGACAAAAAGTATACTTTGATCAAAATCGATTCCTTTGTCAGTTGTAAAACCAGTTCGATTGTGAAAATTTTGGAAAAACTTTTTGCCATTGATCAGTAATGGCCACAGAGTTCAAAGAAAAATAGAGAGGAAATGTGCTGCTTTGGCGTGAAGCCGAAAATGCAACCCTAAAATTTGGCCCAAACATTTGCAGCTCCCTTTGAAACACCTCTCCCATCCAATTAAAACTACTAAACCCTTGTTCCTCGTACTTATTAATTATTCCGAATTATTATTAAGCGGGCCGAATTATTTGAGCAATAACTGGCTTCATATTGTATAGGGCATTTACGGTATTACTGCATCTCTATTGTACTTAGAAATCTGTGAGGAGTGGCCCGCTTCATTGTTGCTATATATTATTGAAGGCTTGTATTTTTGTTGTCCACCGTAAGATTCTGACACAGTTTAACTTTCTTAGATTGGTATCCTAGGCAGGCCCTGACTATCGCACGGTCACTTGGGGCCCATGCCCTGGGCACGAAATTATCATAATTTCATCTAAATTTCTATTTACAAAAATCATAATTGTAACCAACGTTTTTATTTCTTTTAGGACTTTTGTTTGCACTTAGTATCAGTTTGGTTTTCTCATTTAATATCCATAACATCATTAATAAGTAGACTTCTTATCATTATTTTCTAGTAATTGGTATACTGAATTTATCAAAACATTCAATTTTATCCTATTGCACACTTATTCGAAAAGTGACACAACTGAAAAAATGTGATATTTCAGATATTAATACGATAAAATGACAAAAATATATCTCAATCTAGGATTAAAAGCACATTTCAATAAATAATAGAAAAAATATTTTATTTTTATTCCTGGAACCGTTTTTTAATTTTCCGGAAAACGTAATTTTTTCAGTTGACACTTTTCGAATAAGCGTGCAATATGTAAAAAAAACTAGTATCAGCAAATCAACCAATCTAAGGGGGCACGAAAAATTGAAAGTGCCCGGGGCACAAAAACTTGCTAGTCGGGCCCTGATCCTAGGAACTACTTGTCGAACCGTCTCCCGGTGACTTTTTTCATCAAAATGTTCAGAATGTTTCCAATCCTCTTTATGCTTCTCTTTCCTCTTTGTGACTTCTGGAAATGTTGACTGTTCTTTCTTTATCCGTCCCTATTATGGCCAAGCTATTAGAACTGTTTCACAGCATCTAACAGTCTATCATGCAAATTTTAGCATCCGAACGAATTCTCATTGCTTCATTCCTGCAGAGTGTAATGTGAGAATAACATTTTTTTTTCTTCTTGAGAGACCATTATCACAAAGCTTAAACAATCTGTTTCAGTGAGGTCTGCGGTTTATTTCTCTTGTAGAGTTAATATAATTTAAGTGATTGGGTTTAATAGTGTTTTTAATTTCAAATTTGAATTATCCAAGTTATTTTTGTTACCCTTTAAAAAGTATCTGATTATAACAGAAAGTTATGATTAGATACCAATACTTTCATTAATTCCCCAATAAACCAATAGGTGGGCCTATACTTGCCTGTGGTGATTTTTTTTGAAGAATTATAGAGTAAAAAGAGGATAAAAGGGTTAAGGTGAATGTAAAATTCAAACTTCCAACTTTTTAACACATTCACAAAACCATTTGCATTCACAAACGTATGTTCCTGTCAATTTTGAATACAGACCTTATCTTTCGAGGATGATTTTTAAATTATCTGTGCGGAAGAGTGGGGTACAGAAGCAGCTAATAGCATATTCTCCTGATTTTACTGAAAATAGCACTGTGCTTGAAAGTAAATCTTAACAATACAAGGTTTCCCATAAATATAGTTAAAATGAATTTTAAGTAAATCAAGGGCTGTTACAATTTTTAACATTCAAGTGAATTTTTAGAAGTACAAAATAGTGTCAGCTTAAATTAGATGGCTATACTGTCAACTGAATACTAATAAAATAAATTGAATTGGATACTTCATTGAAGCTAAAGTGGAAATTTTTTTAATTTTCTTTAAAGTTGCATGATATTTTTACCTTAAAAATATTTTTTAACTAACTATTTTATTAGAGCCGTCCTCAGGGGTGTGCGACAGGTGCAGCCACACAGAGCCTCACAACCCCCCCCCCCCCCAAAAAAAAAATACAAAATAGCTAAATATTAATTATGCACTTTAATGAGAGTTATTTATCGAATAATAAAATTGATATGCATAAACATGCTTATTTATAAAATGTAAAATGTTTTAACAATAAAATGTTTGGCGCAAGTTGTGGATGATAGATTGTTTTAGCTGATATTCAATCTATAGGCATTGTTATTCCAAGTTATACTCTAGCCCAGGCAGCGACAGGGACATGATTTGTTAAGAGGTTGGTCCTGATGATCATTTTGACAAACTACTCACTATTATTTTAATGATTATATGTAATGTAATAACACAGATTTGCTTTTCTTCTTGTGTACTCAAGTTTCTCTTTTTATTATATGAATATCGATAGTCCTGTCCATACACATACATATGCCCTGTTGTGTAAACATGACGGGAAGGCAAGGGAGTTGAAACCCCCTTCCCCCAGGACTAAACTAAAGGTTTAAAATCTCCAAAAATTGTCAAAGGTATGATTTTGTTTTTAAAGGTTTTTAGGAAAAATAAAATTTTGGTAAATGTTGATTTTGACTCAGATTTCTTCCTATTTTTAAATTCTCGTATTAAATTAAAAATATTAACCTGTTTAATATTTGCTAATTAAATCAAAAACTTTAAACATTTTACAATTAAAAAAGGAATAGGATTTATAGGTAAAAAATTTCAGTACTTCTTTTTAATAATGGCCTCCATAATTATGATTAGGCCTCCATAATTCAAGTTAAAGTCAATTTCACCAAGTTCATGAAGTGCAAACGTATAATAGAGATAAAAATATAAATACCATTGCATTAAATATTTTATGTTAATAAGAATATATTACAATGTTTCATAACAATTTCTCACAATGCTTCACAATAAACACCTTTTTAATTTTTTTTAAAACTTCTCTCATGTAACCATTCCAATCTACTGTCGTATTTTCACCCATATATAGTTGTTTCTTACATCATTTTATCAATGTTATTTCCTCTGATCAAAAGTACATAAACCTTAAAGTCGTTACAAATGGTATTCTCGAACCACTAAACTAATTTCCAACATGGAGGCCTTTTTTTAAAAAAAAACTTTTTACGTTGCATCTCCATATAGCTTCATTATTAATAATATAGTTTCATATCATGGCCATTTTCATATAGTTATTCGTTGGGTAAAAGCCCTTGCTTCTGACAAAATGAGATTGCATCCATCTCAGTACTAGGTAAATCAAAGATTGTTTCCATATTTATAAAAAAATATATATATAATGGAATTAAAACTATCATATAGCATAAACATGTGCTGTTTCTTTAGGACTGCAAACCATTTGAAGAGATTTTACTTGGCAATTTATCCATGGGAGTCGCTATAACAAAGTACCAAAATTTCATCATTATCACATTCATTACTGCCATAATATAAAGTGAACTGATCAAGTAATTTAATTGATAAACCCTTTGACTATGAATTTATTTTTTATTAGATATTGTTGCAACTGGTTACTATTTTTTTTTTAATTCTATTCATAGCACCATAAAAAAAATAAAATAAAAAATCTTTATCATACACTTCTATGATAATTTCAAGAGAAATCTACCACAAAGATTTTTTTTTTTTATATAGTAGTATGAATAGATTATAAAAAAATATTCAATAGAGGCAGCCCTGCTATCTGTCTGTGAGACGTATGTGTCTTCCGTAGTCAAATACATAAATATATTAATCTTTATCTTTGATTTATGTTTCTGTTTAAATTATTAGAAAGGAATTAACAATTTTCTCTATCAAATTATTTAAAAAATTGCTTTATTTTACATAAATTTAATTGAATCCTGACTATTCACTGATTACGAATGTCACATAAATATACTAGAAGTCTTGGGCCAAAATTTTCAGACCCAGGTCCAACCCGAGCCAAAGAAATCTATCCTGATATGGTATAAAAACCAAACAAAAATCATTAAAATCAGGCCCGACCAGACTCAATTTTTAAAAAAATTTCTGATATTTGTCAGCCAGTATTATTCTACAATTAAAATTCTTTAAAAGAATATTGGATACATATTTAAGTGAACATTTTAAAGTACAGAATCTTTCAGATTATATGTCCGCAAGCCATAGTATATGGAATCACAATATTAGTGATCACATAAGACTATTACATTCGAATGAAGATTCATTAAAATTAAGTAGTACAGAAGGAAAGAAAGGGATGGTTTGTTTAAAAATTCATAATTTTGAAGCTCTATAAAGGATTATTAAAGGCTCTATATATAGAATTTTTAAAAATCTCCCTCTTTAATTTATTAAGCCGAAATAAATTTCTAAAAAGTTCTTTAACAATGTAAAGTCGCCAAAAGAGAAAAAAAAGGAGAGAGAGAGAGAAAGCCCCATAGTTTTTAATCGTTAGAGGTACCTTTCAGTGTCAGAATTTTGTCTACTTACCAAATATGAATGTAAATTTTGAAATAAAGGTCATCTACATATTAAAAATTGTGCCAACTTTAAATTTTCAAATAATAACATCCACTTTTGACACCATATTTGATATTTGAGTTCCTTGAATTAAGGCAGCTCAGAAAAAAGTATTGTTTATATACTCTTTCTTAAATCTTCATACAGTTATTAAAAATGTGTTAGGGATTTATCCAGAAATAAAAAAAATAAAATTGATATCTTACAAAAAGATGTATCAGAAACATTCAATTAGTTACTAGAAAAATTAAACAGATTGTTTAGTTTAAAACAAACTTGCTTTATACGTAAAAAAATACCATAATTTTTTCTCCTGGTTAATCTCTAGCATTTTCTTTTCTGTGGATGCTTTATAACAGGAGACTGCCCTTTTAAGCCATCAAAAAGTAAAATTTATCTATATCTTGAAAATTAATGATTAGATTGAACTGTACACTTACATACCCATTTCTTTTTCTTTTTTTTTTACAATTGTGCTTCATTTTCTGTGAAAATTAATGTCGATCATATTTCATAGCTTTTTTAATAGGAATTTATTAATAATTTTCCTAATTCAAAATTTGCTTTTGAATTGGAAAAAAAAATACTGAAATATCTTTGGGTCTCTGCATTGTATCACATAAAAAAAAGTCAATCGGATGATTTGTTTGGGAAGGTAATAAATAAAAGTTTGTCATGTGAAAATTAGTTAACATCCTCAAACTTTGAATTCATGCAACTCTAGGGGAAATTTAAGAAAAGGTATACAATCTATGCCTTTTCCTGGGCTATTTTGATCAAAGGAACTAAAAAATCATTATAAAAGTGGGTGTTACCATTGGAAAATTAGAAGGCTTTTAGAACTGCTTTTTTGAAAATACTTTTTTTGTCATGAGAATGTACAACTTTTTTAACCCATGCTGTCTAAATTTGGTAACCTTATATTAGTTTGTATATTTTTTATTTATGTACACAATACAATAAAATGTATGTTGTCAGTTTTCCCAACAGACTAATCTGGTCATACATTGATATGATGAGATACAAATAGAAGTTATACAAGCATGAGAATAAAGTTCAGTGAATATGTTTATAAACAAAAGATTCTTACCTAAATCAGAGAAAATGATTTATATTCTTTTGAAGTAATGTTTGTCATTTGCAATTTTTGACAGTTACTATATAGTTCCTGAAAAGTGAGAGCACTTTCGGTATCACATGTAGAATCCCTGTCACATGGTTTTGAATGTTGGGTGAAAATTGTTCTCCATTTAAGGTTCATATCAAATCTGTTCATTCAAATCTGTTGAAGCAAGGTCAGGTGAGTATAATGGATGATCAAGGGCTACAACTCATCTATGGGCCATAAACTATTTTAGGAGCATGAACAATTATAGCTAGACAAATTCAAAGCCATGTGAGGAGAGTTCATGTGATACCAAAAGAGAACATTGCTCACAATTTTCATGAACTGTACAATCATTTTCAAAATTTTAAACATTACTTTGCAAAGATTTGGAAACATTACTTTGTAGACAAAGCGTTTTTCATTATTTAGGTAATGAGTTATGAACATAATTTATGAACACATTCACTAAACTTTATTTACACACCTTGCATGCAACTAAACAAAATGTATCAAAAGAGAAAAAAGTAAGGCACATTCAGAATGCAAAAAATATTTTATTTAAAATTCATTTCAGTTAACAACATCCATCTTACTGCATTATTCAGACATTGTCTTGGTTTCAGTTGATTAAACAAAATATTATACTCCATCACAATATTACTATGAAAACTATTTTAATATTTGCAAATGATAATGTAGCAGATTTTAAGTATGTTTATTTGTCAAAGCTTTTAAAAATTATTAATCAAAATGATTTTCCTTTAGATTATGAGCACCCGAGGAACAAATAAATAAAGCACACATATCTATCATAAAACACCCATTTAGACAACATTAAAAAAAAATAATATTTAATATATTCAAAAGCGTAGTGTTAGAACACTACAACACACATTTTGTATCATAAGCAAAATCATTAGCAGCCATTTGTTATTTACAAAATTACTTACAAATGAATAAATTAAACACAAATATTAATTGGTATAACAATAAAATTTTAAAGGTAATGATCTACAACTTTTACTCACTCTCTGTTAATAATGTATTTTCTGTTAATAATTTTATTTCCTTTAAAAAATCTTAATAAAATGTGTTATAAAATTAAAAATGTTTCAATAGAAAATATAAATATTGACACTGAAAATTGAAAATAATTCAAATATTTTAGCACAGATGAAATTTTGACTTCTCAATTAAACAGACTTACTTTTCAGAATGTCTAATTTAAAGCAAGCTCTGACATGTATAAATTTATTATAAAGAACCAAATAAATCATGTTTTGCAAAATCTGTAAGTAAAACAATCTATAAATAGAACTTAACTTACTAATTTCAAAGTAATGATTTTTTTAATAATTATTATTATTTTAAAACTAAACTATAATTATTATAAACAATCATAAAATTTTTAAAAAATAACAAAAGTAATCCTGATAACTTATATTCTGAATACAAATTGAGTAAAAGATGGAATTATTACCTGTGCGGAATGAAGCAGTAACTATAAAATGATCAATGATTCAAATGATTTAGATAAAATTCATTTTGAATGAATGAAGCATGAATGCACAAGGAACATAATTTAATTCTAAATACATCACAAACAATAACAGTGCAAATAAATCCATAACATACTAACAATAATCTTTTATTAAAATATAAAATTATTCTGAAATGATAAAGAAAATATAGTGCAATTACATTTTATGCATAATTCTGTGCAATAAATTAGTATAAAAGTTAGGATAGGAGATGAGACTAGACAACAAAAGAAAAAAACACCCAATCAATTTAAAGCAAAAATAAAGGCTTTGCCATCTTATCCAACTGGCTGATTCTTCAAATATCATAAATTATTGTTCATATTTGTAAATAAATAATAATAAAAAATGAAATAGCATGGGTTATAAAATATATATATAAAAAAAAACATTATTTAGTTTTTTTTTTTTTTTTTTTTTTTTTTGCACAGGTATCTTTTTTTCTACAAATTTGCTTCAAGTATAAAGAGTTGAAACACTTCTAACAAAAATTTTGATAACATATACCAGTTATATTTTAATTAAATAACACATTTACCCTATTATTCTTTTTCTGACATGCTTAACTGCATGCTGACTGCACATGGTCTTTAACTGTTAACACACTGTGCACTCTACTTTAAATGGTGACAAGATCAAATACTTATTAGAAAATTATAGGCTTATGACATAGAGATTTTTTATTCTATCTTTTTTTTTCAACTTTGGTTTAGTTTCATTGAAGTAAAATTTATAGAAGTTCAAATTACAGCTTTATTATTTTAATTTTATAAACAAAGTACTTCTCAATGTTTCTAAGATACAAATAAAACAATTAGTGACTATGATATTGAATTTAATTATATATGTCATTTAATATTTGCAAAATATATATCAACAACTCTTTCCACCTGTCTTTCTTATATGTGCATATCTTATTTATTTGAGAATCTTTTAGACACATTTTTCTCCTTCTTCATTTTCATTT
Organism: Maratus michaelseni; assembly: GCA_963931845.1. Classification (NCBI taxonomy): domain Eukaryota; kingdom Metazoa; phylum Arthropoda; class Arachnida; order Araneae; family Salticidae; genus Maratus; species Maratus michaelseni. Next base: position 217,418,470 of record OZ007586.1, on the reverse strand, counting down.
GTTAATGAAAATGACTGCAGCAGCACTTAGCTCGACTATATAACATTTGTGTCTACCTCTTCAAGCCTCTGTCCACAGATGGGATGCTTAATTTAAATTTGATGTTGCTGATTTAAAATCTTGTTGTAATTTATTTTATTATCTAAGAAAGATACTTTATTTTCATAAAGGTGAATAATTATTAAGAATAATTTTCTGCTATTATTGCCAATTTATAATTGTTCCTGAAGTGGTTAACATGCATCACATTTCTCACTGCTTAAAGTCACAGACCTTAAGAAATAAATTAAGCTTTTTTTAGAATAAAATATTCAAATGCAGAAACTATTTTTTCATGAAACTGTAATGAGAAAATCCATTCTTTAGAAAAACAGTTATTGATATTCTATTATTTGACAAGATTCAAAAGCATTTTATTTCGTGTTGAGCATGTCAGTGACTTAAATGCTACAGAATAATGGTAAAATACCTTTTTTCTGGGTATAATACTTAGTCATTCAGAAAATTCTGATGCAATTAAGTTAATTACAGCACTAGATTTTTCTGCTGCAAGATCCTAAAATTCTAAAAATTAATTAGAATAGGTTTAGAATAACAAACAATGTTTGATATTCTGGATAATCGTTAGGATGATGACTGGTCTGGAGGCATCATCTACATTTTAAGGACTATGATATTTATAACTTCCAAGAGCAATACAACATATTGATAAGCTTATAAAAGTTTAAATTGACTTACTGATTTAAGGCAAGTATAGAGACTTATATCTGAAGAGAAGGATGATTTAAAATAAAATTAGCATGCATTAATGACACATCCAATAAAAACTTCCAAAATCTCCAGAAACCCAACCTACATTGAATTCAGAAATAAATACAAGTTTCCATGATTTTAGTGTTGAATCATTACCAATACAAAGTAGTTAAAGTTAAGCACTATGTAAAAAAAGGAACATGCATGCATGGCTTGCAGCATATTGAGCAAATTGACAGAAAAAGCTCTAGTGTTAGTCTATTTTTCAGTTCACTATTCAAAACTACATGATACGACACTGCTTTACACTTCATACATAAAATTACGTAAAAAAAAAGAGAGTTACTTTTGGCTTGGGTAATTATTTTTCATTAAATAGATTTCAAAAGAATTATCAATGGCCCTCACATTAAAAATGTAGGTGACGTCAGTATAAAACTGATTGAATATGTAGTTTTCATGAGAAAAAAATTATGAAATTGATCTTTTTTACTACAAGCATCCCTCAAAAGTAGAGTGCAAAAACTATTGGAGTAAATATGGTATATATACATATGACAATACAAACAACTATTACTATTACATTTATCTTTTTGTTGTCAAACATTTCTTTCATGTAATGGAAGATATGCTACATCATATGCTGATGCAATAAGCTGCCTTCAAAATGGTCTTAAATAAATTAGATAAGAGATAGCTAAAAACAAAATAAATATTTCCCATTAACATATTTAAACACATAAAAATAAAAAGAATTTAGAACAACTATCACAGTGCTACTAAACAAACTAAACATTGTGATTGATTTAATTTTTTTTCACAACTTATGGATTAAGATTTTTAGAAATTATTATATTAAAAAAATGAAATTTCATAAAATTAAAATAAAGTATACTTAAATGTAGACCCTTTATTTGAACATAATACAACTAAGCCTGAACTGTAAACATGTAATTTTACGATTTTAAAAATACATATTGTCAGAAATATGAATTTTTTGATCAGATCTTTACAACTTCATCTACATTTAAAGACAAGTTTTAACAATACATTACATCTTGAATATAGAAAATGAAACACCTTATTAAAGATTAAAATTGACATGTTTGATTTGTTCTTACCTCTGAGGCATTTCTGATTATACTTCCCAACAACGAAAGTTACTTTAATCTGCATTTTCATATCATTCAAACAAAAAAATTTAAACAAACATGGACTGTACTTTACTAATCCCAAAAAAATAGCATTTATGTAAAACAGTTAGTTATTAATTTATTCATTAAATGAATTTCTTGTAGAATTTTCTCTTATAAAAGCCACATAATGTCTTATTAAATAAATTAACAACACAATCAGATAATAACCATGTAATATATACATGTAATACATATTTTTTTTTCTCTAAGAATAAAACTATTTATGTTGCAAAACTTTTAACAAAATCATCATTGATTTTAAAAGAAAAAATACAACTTTTATTCTTACATATATAACTATTTCCCAAAATTTGAAAATGGGAGATACAATTTAGTTATTGAAATTTGATACTTTTCTCCAAAGCAAAAAAGTAGTTCAATGTATAGATTAAAAATTTTAATGACACAAAACAGCTTTTCCTCTCCCCATGCAGAGCCAAATAAATATATATTAAAGAAAGTGAATGAAATTCTCATTTACATTATATATATTTGCATTCATTTTCCATATAATCTGTACAGACTCTTGTATCACAAGGCAAAGTTTTCACAAGCTGTTTCTGAACAATTTCTTAATTATGTATCAAGAAAGAAACCCAAAACTTAGGACAGCACAGAAGACAAAAAGGAACCAAATTTTCCTTTTATGGGCAGGAAGATATAATTTGGAAAACGTCTTGAAAATTTTAAGTCAATAAGGTCATTATTATTACAATCAAATGATTTTCACAACAATCTATATTCAAATGTATGATGCACATTCTCAAATCTTTAATTTTTGGGTAGAATTCCTTTATCCACACAAATAAAACAACTGCTAGACTTACATTTCATAACAGAAAATGCAAATTACTTTCAACATAAGTTTTAAACCAAAACACATTCAAAATGCTATATAATCCGTTTATAAACAAATAGTTTTGTATATAAATAATTTTCTAAAATAACATAAATGCAGAAAACTAAAAGTATGGAGAAAATGGTAAAAGCTGCTCTAAACAAGGCTGCATAAAAAATTTAAATATTCTATATGTTATGCAAATATATATTAATATATAAAAAGTTATCACAGTAAGAAAAGTACATTTTATTTCATTTCAGAAGCAGAAATTATTACTATAATATTTTTTTGCAAGAAATATGTGTTATTATTTTACAATTTAACTGCTGAATGTAAACAAAATATCAAAATTTTGCATTTATTTTCTGTAGTAAGATAAGAATAAAATTATAAACTATTTAACATAAGCTGACAAATCAACTACACTATTTTAAAATTCAAAATTAACAGATTTCAATATTCAAAAATTTTGAGAGCAAACGAAGTAAATGAAGATAAAAAAAAATATCCAAAATGTAATGTAACGTACATTCAATAATGAAGCATAAAGGGATTTTTTGAGGACATTCAAGCTAGAAAAATCTTAAAATTTTATAAATCAGTCAGCTTAAGATTTTTGTTATTTTTTTCCTAAATGTCAGACAAATTATTTGCATTTCTGGGTCTCAAGGTTCCTGAAGCATTTCTTAGTCTCAAGGTATGAAACTACTTATTATCAACCATTTTTAACACTAAAAATGAGGCATAAGTAATTACCTTCTGGTGCAAATGTAGAGGAAAATGTTGAAAAATACTATCCCCACAACATATAACTGGTTCATATTGGCCAAACATTTAGATTCATGTACTCACAGCAGAACAGCTTGGGTTCAGGACACTGTCATTGAAAGCATGCACTTTAAATCCATAAAGTAAAAAAATCTTTTATGGACAAGTGAGATGTACAGAACCATGTGATTTCTCTCTTCCTTTAATGAGCAAAATTGTACAGCACTTGATAAGAGCCTGCACAGGTCTACAGATATGGTGGCTCCACAATAAAGTTATCTACACTTAGGAATTATGCATGATCAATAAGAGAAGTGCAGGCAGTATTGAAATGTTGGGTGCTTGGAGTGAAAGAAATCAAAGAAGATTACTTCTCTGTATTTAAAAAAATTCTTTAAGAGGAGGGGGGGGGGCAAAAATCCTTTCCTAGAACCCATGATTTCTTTGCAAAGCAGTGGAAGGCTTTCCATACAGGGCTGTATACAAACACTGCCTACTACAAACATGGATATTGGCTAACCCACGATTGGCTACCCCCTCTGCCTACCACTGTAATCACTAGAAAGTGACCTCTATCAGCCAATGGCTAGAAAGGGAAAGAGCCCACCATTAGCCAAGCACACACTAATGAATTTATATAATGGGTAGAGCTAAATTTCATCTCTACTATCCATTTATTCTGTAAAAGACAGAATGTGGGACAAAGAAATTTAAAACCTTTGTTTTCAACTTCATCTGTATTTTTTATTTAATCAAAAGTTTTGTGAGAATGAGCAGAGCAACACAATAAATCTTAACCATAAGAGAGCAAATATGGTTATCATATGTGATGCAACTGTAATTCTTGCAAAACAGATGTATAACACAATGTTCACAAGTATTCCAACACTGAGCAGAAATGAATGCACAAACTTCATGATTTACATCATCTTCCTGATAGAAAATTTAGCATTTTAAAAGTTTGATAAACTTTTGAAGACAAACAGGATTTTAGAATTTTATATTTTTAAAGAAGACAAGAAATTTCTAACTTCATAGATTTTTTTTTCTTTGGTATTATAATTGAAATTTATTTATGTATTAATTTATTTGTGTTATAAAATAAAACAATAATGATGAATATTTTCATTAAGCCAACAAAACATAACTCTTGATAATTTGATTTTCTGTTTTACTAATAAATAAAATATTAAAATAATTGATCCATTAATATGAAATGCAAGATTTAAAATGCACTTTTACATAAAATAATTTTAAAGACCCTCAAATAAAGACACACACATGCCAAAACAACAACAATAATAAAAACAGCAATATTTGTTCAATAACAAAATCCATTAATATTTTTCATCACTAAAATTATAATAAAATTAAGGCTATAACAAACAGTTAAAACAGATCATTAGATAGTTAAAAAGAAAAAAAAATAAACTTTCTGTTTTTTGTATGTCATTTTTAAATTGTAATGAAAGTCATCTAATGGCACTACTCAACCAGTTAGTCTAAAAACTAAGATAGAGAAAAATAAATAAATTCAAGATTGAATTCTTTATTTTTTATGAAATTCAGAAGCTTAATATATTAGTAAAGTACAACCATGCAGCCAATATATCTGCATATAATATTGAATATTTATTTAGTAATCAAAATGTACTGTTGTTTGATATTTTTTATGTACAAAAGAAAACAATAACATGATTCAATTAAAACAGAAAAAAAAAGATTGTATTACATGATTCTTTTTAAATCATTAAGAGAAACAAATGTTAGATTTTTTTTAAATGTATAGTTCCTACTTGAGGCATAAAGTATAATAAATAAACAACAAAAGTATAGATAAAATGATTTGTTAAAAAAGCAATCACAGACTAATGAGAACAGTTAAATGCTTATTTTTAAACATTCATGAAAGTGAGCTGAAAAACAAGATTTTTGTGATCAATTATATATATATTCAGCAGCAGTTATAAAAATCTAGGGGGCCTAATTATGAATTTAAAAAGAAAAAAATGTTATACTTGTTATTTAGCTCATGGTAAAATTATAGCTATTTAGCTCAAGTTCACCTCAACAAATGAAAAATAAAATAAAAATGAAAAGTGAATATAACTGTCAGATAACCTTTAGGTATACATAGCTGAAACATGCACATTTGTATTTAAAAAAACATTATGGATTTCCATTTACTCTTTCATTTTCTTCAAAAAAGACTTTAGTGATGACTATATCGCCTGTTGATAATGTCTGAGATGCAGAACTAGATGATTGTACAGACTGAGGTTTAACAGGCCTAGGTGATGCTGGATGTTTCTTATGACATTCACAATTGCAACAATTCATACCGCTACAACTACTGCCTTCTGGAGACCAGCTATTAAAATGGTCAGAGCTTCCATTTGTAATTAGTTCAGGTGATGCAATGCGATAGTTGGATAGTGAATGTGTAGGAGATGTGTATGATGTAAATGGATCAGAAAATGAGCTATAATTAGATTCACTAATATCATATTCTCCTTTACTACTTAAATTTTCTTCATAATCGTTGTTCCCATCATCACTACTGACACTGGAATTGTCATCTTCTGCATTACCGGATCCAGAATGAACAGACCCTGAGTCATTACTTGTTCCTCTGCTACGTAAACGTTCCAGTTTTTTAGCTACTTTAGGCATACCTTCAATTTTGGCACGATCTTGAGGAGTAAGCTCAAGATACCTGAAAATAAAGAGATATATTCAGAATGTATTTTGTAGTACTTTTCAAGAAAATACTTTTTTGTTATAAATAAATAACAGAAAAACTTTTGGCATGCTAAACCCATTTTATCATTAAATTCTAATCTTAAGGTTCAGAAAACATTTGAGAAACAGTTTAAGACCTTTTGAGAGCATCTAACAAAGCAGAGGAGATAAATTATAATAAACATATTATAATAATAAAATCAAAATATAATAATATTGCATCATTACATGTTATCTGCTTCTACTGAAAACCTAGCACACATCACACATGACTGTTTCAAAACTACAAACAGTAAAATTTCAATATGTTCATCCTGTTGCATTGTTAAATTATAGTATGTACATAGCATTTTTAACACTTTATGACACATGTTAAGAGTTTTATTTAATGATTTGCATTTCATCAGTTCATTTTTTAAATATGTGTGCTATTGAATCAAAATGTAATGTACTGAAGTACAGTAGAATACTCTGTACGTACGGCACATGCTTCTGGTTTATAAAACATCTACATTTATATGTTATTTATTGTGGTCCTGGTTCATTAATATTCCTATTAATGACAAAGTATTTTATTCATATAGCAGATGATTGTGTATAAATGTTGCTTTTATTCATTTTTAGAAATGAAATCCAAATAGTTTGCCATTTCCCCTCATTTTTCTCTCTATAACATGTTGGCAGGGCTACAAATGCAGCACAAGAAGGAATATTTTCCGTGAGTCACCAACCCTGGGGCAAACACGAAACCAAATAAAATCCAGCATCGATAATTGAATAAATCTATATTCAATACTTGGAAATTTTTCCATAGAAAATTTCGCATGCCTTGCATTCATAATATTCAAACTTTAATTGCTTAAGACTAAGAGGCGTATAGCCAACATAGTGAAAAAGTACCCAAGCCGAGACTTTTCACTATGTTGGCTTCTTAAGCAATCTTTTAAGCAATTAAAATTTGAATATCATGAATGCAAGGCGTGGGAAATTTTCTATGGAAAAATTTCCAAGTATTAAATATAGATTTATAGGATATAAAAAATCAATAATAAAAATAAAATTAGAATTAGCAAAAAGGCATGTTTTGTCATTTTCTCTCATTCTTCTGATATCTAATGAACTATTTAAAATTTAAATATGTGTTAGTTTAATTTGTGAAACAGGTAGATGAGATTAGAAACTGACAAGATATTAGTTATACATCATTTGATTCATACATCATATTAATGATCCCCTTCAGAGATGTAGAATTGGTGCTTTATTATGATTAATTATAAATGTTTTTGCATCATTAAAATAGAATTTTTACAAAATATATAAATGATTACATTTGTTTCAATTGGAATTGATGTTAAGTTCAGTAATGTATGAAAAAGAAGAGGCTCAAAACGAAACAAAAGTTTTCTTTTCAATTAAGGTGTGTTCTTCCCAGTGCATGGCCCAGAGTTATGGCTGGAACTCCCAAAAATATTTTATAGCAAAAAAAAAAAAAACGAATTTTTAAAAGAGTAGTGCTATAAAAGATGATGAGTAATAATAGCAAGACCGAATAAAAAGCAACTTTTTGTTTACTACGTCACTATTTAGAGGATGGGATGCACAGGCAAAAGTCTCATATGAAAATGATTCGTGGTCCCCAAGGTACGGATATTTTTATGCCTGAAGCACGAGAGGAATACTATTGTACGTTCTGAAATAAGGCAGCTAACTCTGCTTTTGTATAGAACGTCCTTGATGGCAGTTGTCCTATGCTAGGAAGTTAGATCTGACTACAACACTTTGCTTTGGTTAATAACAATCTCTGTGGTGTGAATCACTTGTACATAGGACTACGCTACCCTCTACCCTCACCCATATTATGTATGAAAATGCAGATAATATTCAAGAGGTTTTTTTTTTACTAATTCTATTTTTTATATCTTATTTTACAGGAAGGAAAACAGTTTTATTGTTATTTTTGCTTAGTCTTTGTGAACGTTTATCTAATTTTTCATGCCTAAGTATGGTTTCGTGGTAGGGGGGGGGGGGGTGATAGTTATAAATCATAATTCCAATTTATCTACTTACCAATATATCTATGACATTCAGCTTTCCTCACGCACCATAGCACAGTTGTGAACGACTAATTGATGTCTCGCAATTATTCTATATATATATATATATATATATATACCTTTCAGAAATATTTTACAACCATATCGATTTTAGAATATTTATTTCTAATATGAAATAAATATTCTTTTACTTTCGGATATTTACAAATTCTGAGAGAAGGAAGAGGGGTCATGATCTGAATGAGGCAGACGCCGAGTTCAGGCCAATTTTCTTGCATTTGATTTGTGGCATGCCCAGGCTTAACTTTCTTCTGAAGATTCAAATTGAGCCTAGACTTGAGACTTCATTCTTTCAGTGTTGGACCGGCCGGGGACTTACATTTTTTCTGCAGATTCTGGCCGGGTCGCCGTGGATTTCACTTTTTCGGTCCACGCTAGGCCGATTTTTTAGGTGTGTTAGTAATTATATAAATACGTAGCAACTATAGTCGTCGTCTGGTCCGTCCATCTTTCTGCATATAACAGCGCGAAAACTACCCAACCGAATGGTTTGAAACTTAATATATATAATCGTTGAAGAATTTTGTCGAGTCATTTCAAATTTTATGAAAATCGAATCAAAACTTAAAAAGATATTAATAAAAATATTTATTAAGTAATTTGATTTTTTTTTAAATCGGTACTACCTTGTTATAGCAGTTTCCGAGGATTAATCGTCAAGTGAACGAAATGTACTGCCAAGTTATCTGGCATGTAAATGTATGGCATTATAGACATATGACAATTTATAACCTTTATGACCAAGTTATAGTTTTATCACACATAATTAATTCAATGATATCCCATGAAAAGTCATGATTCTAGGTTGTCGTGGTAATGACGTCCTATTTAAGATGGAGTCATATTATTTCTGTATTACTGAATTTAAAAAACAAACTTGTATACTAAAATTGTTTAATTATAGCAATCATGAAATCTACCGACCGTTTTTTGGATAGATGCTTCCGGAGAAATAGATATTAAATGGAAAAAGAGCCTAAATATGATTTCAAATTCTGAAATTTTCAAAGCTAGGCTTAAGTTTCCCATTGGAATTTTCAGTAAATGTCAACAAATGATAAAATGTTGCCAACTTAAAATGTACTTATTTTATTATGGAAATTAATCATATCATAATAACAGATGATATAATTCATTTCACTAAAACTAGTTATAGTGCGAACGTATCTTATTTGACGTACAATTTCCAACTTGTTTTTTTAAGTGGGTAATATCGTGGCAACTTTTCCTTAGTGGAAAAAGAAAATGATAAAACATTCCTTTGTTTCGTTTTTTAAATAGAGTAAATATTTTACAATGGACACTCCCGAATACCGGACACCTCTATTTAGCGAACATTTTAAATCCTTTAACAACTCTTATGCTTTAGTTTTTACATCTGAATAGCGGACTCTCCTAATAGCTGCCGTATTCCGGGGTCCTGAGATGTCCGCTATTCAAGGGTTTTACTCTATATGTACAGTGCAGGATCCTTATCTGAGAAAAGTTTTGAACCATTGTTTGTTACTCATAAAATGAACAGTTTTCGTTGTGTTACATGTCCATATGGTAGTGTTTAGTAAATTACGCGACACATAAAAACCGACGTAATGGCACAAACAATTATAATAAATTTAGCATCTATGTGTTTTAAGGTTTCCTAAAAGAGTATCACCTTCAATCTTTAGAGTGGGGGGAGAGGAGAATAAAGAGACGGAGAAAGAGCAGCAGTCAGCAACATACATATTACTTTGCTGCTATTGCTCCAAACTTTTTCTCTTGTTTGTTTTGTGTTTAAATAGAAACTCTTATAGTATGAAGCTTGAAATAGTTCAATGGTAAACATTTTATGTTCTTCATGATTTTCTTTACTTTGGTTGTTACACATTATATTATACAAATTATTTTGTATGCATCTTATCAGCTTTTAAATGCTCTGGAGGGGGAGATAAACTCGAAATCACGCCCTTTGCCGCGACAGTGTATGTATAAAAAAAGTGTGTATATCCTAATATAAAACTATTCCTTAAAGTGTGTCACATAAATTTGATAGCAACTTAAAATTAATTTAGGCTTTAGTTACATCTGCTTAAAGGCAAAAAAATTATAGCGGGCTATTTTTTCTCATATTTTTAAAATTTAAATTACTTTTTAAACTCTTTTGGAAGAGTTAACTCTTCCCACTCATCAGGAGGGATTGACTTATGGAAAATAAAAAATCTACGGTTAAAAGGTAAGAATAAACATTGTATGAATGTGTGTAGATAACTGTGTGAATCTCTCCTCATGAACCAAATGAAATAGAGACAAGCGCATTTAAATTTCAATCTTCTATCTATTTAACCGGACACAGTAAAATCTCTATCTGGAATTCATCCGCTATTCAGAGGTAAAAACATACGAATATAGTACATTGTTATTAGGGTTTTCAAAAGTGTTTTGTTAAATGGAGTTTTCCACTATTCGAGAGTATCCGTTATGGAGGTTTTACTTTACATATATGTATATATTAAACATAAAAGTATCCCAAATGTAGATACTTAAAAAGACAAGTTGTCAATCTAAGTAAAAGTGTCCATGTGATGTGACTGAATTGTGCAATCGGCCAAAAGGGGAAAAAAGAGAGAGAGAAATAATCCTCCTCTATATACACTTTAATCTTTAAATTGTTGCAGAGAAAAATGAAAATAGCCATTCGATTGAGTATTGTGGAGGGTTGCTACGGGTCAGGGAATTTTCCAGGGATAGTTTCAGTATTTTCTTATAGAAAAACTCGCCTTAAAAAAAAAAGAGATAGTTCCACACGATTAAATTACACGAATTTTTCTGTAAGAAAATACTGGTATGTTCCCTGAAAAATTCCCTGACCCGTAGAAACCCTGATTACGGCTTTTTTCAATTTTTGTTTAAAAAAATAAGTTTAGAAGGCCGTCTCCATACTGACATTGTACTAAATTTTGCAATTTTCAATACGAATACTGAATTTTAGCATCCTATTTGGCTTTTTTTGAAAATTTTCCATACGGTGGAAACCAAACGTGGTGACGTGGTTTAAGAATTTCACAGCTAAAAAATTTTCAACTCCAACCGTTAAATTCATTTGTAATAGTTGCAAAACAAACTGCAATGTGTGTAGCGCGGAAGTTCTACTTCTTTGGCCTAAAATTACGTTATTTTTACGATTTTTTCGGTTACAAAGAAAAGAGATATTACCTTTGGACTTCTTGCATTTTATTTATTGACATTTTACTTATATTGTGATATATTTTACCTCACGTTTCAATCCGCCACTCGGGAAGATAAATATATTATTCTTTATCGTTGATTGATATGCTGCCACCACCCGTATAAATATGCCAGATACATGATACTGGACACACTGCCAGTTCGAAAAACAGTTCACTAGGACACTTCAAATAAATATTAAATTATCATTTATTAATGGCACCCTTTAACATTTACAAGAAAACACAATATTTATATTTACCGGCAAGGATATAGCAGATCCTGCACTCTATTAAGTTACACTTGGAATACTCATTACGACTCGGTTAAAACGATATTAAAACACTGTCCTTGTCTCTTTTAGACGTACACTACTAGATTTATCTGATATTATGACCACGCAGGTCTCCAGAATAACAGTTTGCCCTTAGGCTTTCTCTTACAGGGCATTTTCAGGAAACAAACACTCGTGGTCTGCTCACAGCACAACCACTCTCAAAACTCAATTCAAACTGGTCTCACGGCTTGCCCACATCAAGAACGCATTCCAAACTGAACGGCTTCTAACCTCAACTGAAAAAGGCTTTCTCCTCCTTTCTCACTTCCAATCTACAAGGCTTTAAATATGTAAATCTAAAATTTTAGCTCATTCCGCCAGTAGTTTTTGAGTTATACTCAAAAATCTACACATATTGCAGTTTGTTTTGCAGCTATTAAAAATAAGTTTATCACTAGTAGTTGAAAACTTTACAGCTACCATTATACAGTAGGGTGGATCGAAAAATCGAAATGTGGATAATCGAATCGGCGCGGGGTACAAAAGTTGCCTTTTGTGTATATTAGTTTACATCTGTTTTTTTATTGAAATCTATTCATATCTTCCGGTGCCCCAAGCGCCCCAAAAATAGTTAAAAAATGAAATATTTATGAAAATTTATATATTTTATTATTTTTATTATTTTAAAAAATTACTTTTGGCGCGGGGTGCAAAAGTTATCTTTTATGCATTTTAGTTTACATGTTTTTTTAAATTGAAATCCATTCATATTTTCTGGTGCCCCAAGCGCCCCAAAAATAGTTAAAAATTGAAAGTTTTGTGAAAATTTATATTTTTTTTTGTTTTTTTTTATTCTTTATTTATTTCTTTAATTACTTTTAGCGCGGGGTGCGAAAGTTGTCTTTTAAGCCTACTATCACACATGCAAAACATTTTTAACTTCAATAAATATCTTCCGGGTGTCCCAAGACACTTAAATACTTACCGAAAATAGATTTTTATGCAAATCTTGAACTTAAAATTATAAGTAAAAATAAGAGTTAAATAATCTTTTGTATAGCGTAATTATTAGATCCAGGGGATGACAAATCGTTTATCGTTTATATTAAATGTATAATTTTTAATACTAACTGTTATATACGAAGTTTTGAACAGAGCAGTTGCTTCAATTTGCCAGTGCTGTTTTACAAGATATTGGAATTGTACACAATAAAGGGACTTCGAATTTAGTAGATCGCAACAAAATTTGTCGATAGTATACAAAGGCTCGATATTTAGTTGCAGAGACGAGCAATTTAGCTGTGCCTCTGTCTATTTTAACCGTATTATTTTCCGATGGGAAAAATACAATACAAAAATGCTAGTGATGAAGAGCACAATGTGCTACACAAAGATCACAAAGGAGGAACATTATTCTCTTGTAAAGGAACCTGACTCACTGCATATTGGACACGTTACATTTGTAACAGAAGAAGCTAAAGGTCTTTATGACATTTACTACATTCTTTAGATGTGCAACAACTGGTACTAAAGCCTTTTTGTGGGCCAATTGTTACAGCAATCAAAACCTGCGAGGAGCTACCTGTAGCTTCCTTTTCTTCAATAAGTGTTGATAATATGCTAGATAACATAGGTAGAATGGTTCTCAGCAATGATCAGCAATATTTATAAGATATTTGCGTAGAAATATCACTTGGTGAAAGTGGCTCTGACCGGGCATTAAAAAACCCTGTTCCAGTTGTTTACTCAAGATGGCTAACGACTGCAGGTAAAAAGTTAAGGTTACAGGTGGCCACAGAAAATCCATCTGAGAATCTCATTATTCTTAGAAAATATCTTATGAAAGTATAGATCTATATGGCTCCGTCCATATCAAAACAAAGCCCTCCATAATAGAAGGACAGCGGTATATTTAGAAACTTATCACATTTTACCCCAATCTAAGAAAGATTGTAGACGCTGTTGTTCAACTATATAGCTTCTTTTGTCATGCTGAATTTTTTTTATTATCTAAACTCAGAGATAACACAGAGCCTATCAGGTATTTAATAATATGAAAACTATTTTGTGCTAGAAATGAAAATAGGGGATTACCAGAAAGAATTTCTCAAGTACCAAAAATATACTTCAAAGCAAAGTATTATTGTGAACTTATTGACTGGCAATGAGTTGGAAGTTTCGAACCACCTCTTTTGATGAATGTGCCTTACGAAGAAATTGAGGCCATGGTAAATGTAGGAAAAACGGAGGAATGGTCAAAATATCAATGCCATACACAAGATGATAAAAGATGCATTCATCTAGTGCCTGAGGCATCAGAAAGTGTATCTGCACAAGAAAAGAGACTCGGTTTCACATTGAATTGAATAAAATCAAGACGCCATATCAAACATTTTAATCCCAAAAAGGATTACAAACTTTAGAAATATGTAAATCTCCAAATTAAAAGAAGTAAACAATTTGCTACGTAAGGTCAATTTTTATAATTTTTATGATTTAGTGCTTTGATTTTTAAATTTATACTTCATGTATTATTATAAAATTTTTATTATTTATAAGTTTTCTTCATTAATTAAACACTTTGCCAAATTTGTAAGACATTTTCTTAAAAATTTCAATATTTAACTATACTTGGGGCACCGGCAGATATTATATATATATATGCACCTGAAGATATGAATGGATTTCGATTTAAAAAAAACATGCAAACTAATATAAATAAAATACAACTTTCACACCCCGCGCCAAAAGTAATTTAAAACAAATAAAAAAAACAAAAAAAATTATGTTTTCATAAAAATTTCAATTTTTAACAATTTTTGGGCGCTTGGGGCACCGGAAGATATGAATGGATTTAAATAAAAAAAAACGTGTAAACTAATATACATAAAAGGCAACTTTTGCACCCCGCGCCAAAAGTAATTTCGAAAAAAAAAAATTTTTCGTATACTTTTCGATCCACCCTATTATACAGCCCTCTTATTAGAATGGCTATTTTTGTTTCCTCTGAAAAAGCTTTAGCCGTTAAAAAGTGCTGGGTGTTGTCTTTTTTATTTGATCGACTGTACGTTTTCAGGAGTGTATCAATAGAGAAACTTTATGTTGAGTATTATTAGTTTTAACTAAAGTGTTTACTGTTATTGTTTGGAAATTATGAAACAGTTGGGGCCGTGCCCCCCCCCCCCCTAGAAAAATTCCCTAGTTACGCCCAGGTCCCAGTGGACTAACGATAATCAAATCAGAAGTGTTCCTTCTGAATGTGGGATTAAATTTATAAATTTATTTTTAAGGAGATTTAAAGGGTGAATAAATTAATAACTATTTAAATAGAATGGAAACGACTTTAGCAGCTCTATGACATGTTTATAGGTATTTAATTGTAAAAGTGACAAAAATTTTAAAGTAATTTGTTCTGTAGTTACAGCTTGTTAAAGTAAAGGTGAAATTCATCATGGCAGGCTGTATAGCATAGGTTGAGGCCAAGTAAAGATGAATGTATTGAATTCATATCGTTAATGTTGGAATTAAGTTTTTCAGTACAAAAAGTTGTACTAGATCACCTTATTTTCAATAGGTAAGGTTTATTGTATTATGAGCAGTAAGATGACAAACTTGGTTATATGATCGTTTTACCTGCGATGGTAAAATGGTGAACTTTTCAGAAATATCCCTGGTCACCCAAATATATGCTGCCTATATCAAGAAATGCGTGTGAATTCTTTTGTTCAGCCCTTTATATGATCTATAAAATTTATACACACCAAGTAATACTCTAAAAATTAGTTAAGTTTAAAAATACATACCAGAGCTGAAAACGCCTGTTTAGCACTTATCGATCATAATCAATCCTGTGACCTAATTTTTTATGTGTCTCTGTAAACGAACGATAAATGTTATGCATTAAATAATCTATAAAAAACCTGTTGTAATGCATATAATCCATATCAATTTCCTTATGTTTGAAATGTTGTAACATTTTAAAAATGCACAGCAAACGATTTTTCCCAATAGATCTTAATGTAATATTATTATTTTGTGCTCCCCTGTAAACGAACTATAAATGTTACTTATTCTATACTCCACAGAAAGTACATTGTAGTCCACTTCCATGAGGAATAACAATTTTATTATGTTTGAAGTATCGTAACTATTAAAAATTCACCACAAATAATTCTTCTTATTAATCACAACTAGGGAATCGAACCCGGGCTTCCCGGGTTACAGAACGTAGGCGAAAACCAATTTTTTCTAAATCTAATAGATTTTTCATATTTTTATTCGTCAAGGTTGCTGCATTTACTAATTCCTTTTCTTTTTGCTTGTTTGCTTTTTTTTTTCTCGTGCGTGAAGCGCTCACACATGCGGTAATTTTTTTCTTTGTAAGCATTCATACATTCGATATAGTAATCGCGACATTAACGAATTTCAAGTGTGTTTTTTTTTTTTTTTTTTGTATTCCCAATACAGCTCCATCCAGTGATGTTTTGTTTTCATTATATTTATTATTCGTCTTCTTATGCATGCGATATAGTGATCGCGATATTAACGAATTTCATGAAAATTCGTTTTTTCCAACTTCGCAATTATCGTTTATCGTTAACATTTTTTTGTAATACTGATGAAATGTGAATTAAAACGTTGTTCCTTACTGCTCATATTAACTTTTTTATATGCATCTTATTAAATTTATGAAATAAAATTTTTATATTTTATTCATAAAAATGCAATATCTTATGTTTATATTATTTGTTAAAATATCCTATGTTTGTTTATGGTGCAATTAAATAATTCTTCTTTTAAATTCTTAAATTATTACAAAGCATCCTTTTGTCCAAAATCGTCTGAACTATTCAAATTTTGTATCCGGTATATCGCTACTCTCATATAAAGGCACCCTATTCTTGTGACGTTTTTATCTCAGAATTCATAAATTTTACTATCTGTAACTGTTTAAAAAATTATAATGGAAACATTCTTGCATTTGTTTATTGGGCGTTTAAAAAATCATGCTTGAAAATTATTTTATAAGCCATAATAAATCAGGCAATTAAGATATACTTTTCAAACAAATTGCATTTGAAAGTGGATTTTTTTCCCTATATAACGGTGTAAAAATTTAAAATGTGCTATGTTTAAAAATTTTTAAAATTGTAGTAGCAAAAATCGCAAAACCGAAATGTCATCGTCAAGTGTTGCCATTCGCAAAACGACGTCAGCGTTACGCACGGACACGTTTGTCCTTTATAATATAGATATAAAGAAATTTTTTGTGTGTGTCCCTGTAAACGAACTATAAATACTACACACTTCATTTTTAATAGCAAACATTCTATAGTGAACATTAATAATAAATATATACAAATTACATGGCTATCCGAGTATATTTACGAGAGTTATAACACGGACAGCGGACAAACCGAAATCAAAAATAATTTTTAACTATGTTAGAAAGTGTAGGTTTACAGATTCTACTTTAAGTCTAGAATATGATTTCGTTTGAAGTTCATACAGTTTAAAATAAAACATCACCATACACACTAATCGGCTACAGAAAAAAGTTGGTTCTGCATTCAGCCAGTGTATATGTGTATGTGTGTGTAAGAGTGATAACATATTCGTGCAAATGTTTACAGTGGGGTAATCTGATTTAAGGATTTTTTTACACATTTTACCATTTTCAAAATTAAAACAAGAACGACAAATGCGTCAAGCATAGATTATGTAACACTTTCCAACACTTCTAAAATAATTTTGCAAATCTTTACCATAAGGTGTAAGATGATATCTACCTAAACTATTTTGAAAATCCAATTTCAGGAATTACCAACAATATTCGGAAAAATATCCGAGCACTTTAGTGCAACGCTGTATAGGATCTATAGATATGTATATATTACTAAGTAGAATGCCAAATTTTAGTTTAGTTAGGAAACGCGTAGCACAGTTTAAAATTTCCCTTCTGCAATTTCTGACAATAAACGGAAATGTACTCGAGAACTTTTGTGCTGCCCTGTATACAATTTATACACACCAAGTAATAGACAAAAAATGAGTTAAATTTAAAAACGCGTTCAGCAACTGAAAAAACATTCCCAGCAATTATTATTAATAAGTAGTACTTTGACCAAATTCTTTTGTGTGTCCCTATAAATGAACGATGAAAGCTATACACACAATACTCTAAAGCATCTTGTAATCCATGTTAGTGATTATATCAATTTCAATATGTTTGAAATGGTGAAACATTACTAAAATAAACTGCAAACTATTTTTCTTCATAGACCGGAATTCTTTTGAGTATCCCTGTAAAGAAACTATAAGTGCTATGCACAATGCTCACGTCATTCTATAATTAGTCTCTTGTAGTGCACCTCAGTGATATATATCACCTTCAATATGTTTGAAAATGTGTAACATCATAAAATAAACCGCAAATGATTTTTCCCCATAAACCGCAATGTAACGGAATTCTTTTGAGCGTCCATGTATAAAAACTGTAAGTGCTACGCGCTTCATTTTCAATACCGGACATGCCACACTAAGCCTCAATAACATATATCAGTTGCATGACGATCCGAGCATATTTACGTGAGTTAGAGCACGGACAGACAGACGGCAGACATGCAGACAAACGGAATTCATAAACACTTTTCAACTATGTTGGAAAGTATTAAAAACAAAGATAAATGAGTGAATAAATAAATATTTCTCTGGAAAAAAAAAAAAAAAAAAAAAAAAAAAAAGATCTGCGATGCACGTCTCCCATCTGCTACCGGAAATACTTCTTTAACCCCTTCGCGACGAGCGTCCTTTACAGAATTTTTAATCTTTTACCACCGGTTTTTCAAAACAGAAATTTTCGCCTACTTGAATCGCAGAAATGCTAGGATTAGATAAGGCAAATCTTACAATAAAAAATAACTGGTGGGAATAATCGAGGATTCTGAGCATCTTATGCGTCACGTATACGTGTCGCTCGTCCCCAAGGGATAATAATTAATCTCGCAGGTAGAACATTTTCACACCCGATCTTCAATCTTCATAAGATCCGATGATCATATGAAGATCAGTTGTGGAACATTTTTCTGTGCGCTCAGAAAGCAGAGTTCGTAAGTTCTCTCCTGTGACTAGGATTCTCGCTGTCGATCGCCTTTGAGGCAAATCGCAACAAAATGTTCCATTTGGCGAGAAAACGAAAGAACGATTAAAATCGCTAAATTCCGAGAGTTTTTTTTTTCTTTCGGTGAAATAATACACTCTGAGTAATATTATTCAATGATTAAAAGCTTTTCTATGTATCTTGCTTTTTATTTTTTTCAAAATTCATTCACATTTTTTAAAAAATATATTCATTTATTTGCTTTTACATAACTCAGTAACATGTTATTCCGAATCCCGAGTTCACTCTGGTTTTATTACATAAAACTATTTAGAAATAAATCGGGTTAGACCCCCCCCCCCCTGGCTTTCCAAAGCATCTAATATGCACTTAACTAGTTTCTATAGTTCCGAATTCAATTTAAATCAATAACTACTCTAAAAACAATTACGCAAAATTGGACACATATGGAAAAAGAAATAGTGAATTATTAAAGAACTATTTCAGAATCAACGTTTCACTATAAAAACATTGCTAACATTATTTTCATTTGGTTATAGGTTTCCCCCCCCCCCCCCTTTTAGATTAGACAAATTGCTAAGGTTTATCAAAAGCCAGTGAGAATCCCGCCTCTGACCATTCTGGTCTGGGTGACCAAGTTGTTTCGGAGAATTTCCAAATATGTAACAAGTTTCTGGCTACTGTAGATGAGAAATTTCTCTCTGAAAGTGAATGAACTTTGGTAACTTAGAAAAAATAATAATCCTTTCCTAATGAAACTTTCTTTTCGGTGGCAGGACACGAAGCGTATGCAATTATGGCGAAATGTTAATTTAATTTTGATCCTATTCAGAATCAGCCTAAACGATAAAAGCGAGTTGTCATTCTAAACCTTAAATGTACACAGTTTTCAGTAAGCATTCTATATCGACTCCTTTCTCTTTTCATTAGAGTTGTCGAATAACGACTCAAATCATACATTATGGATAATTTTTATTTTACTTTCAAATAAACTGATACCAGCAAACAATGAATCTCAGAATAAACTGCATACAAGTTAAACAAAACAAAACAAAAAAAAAAAAAAAAAAAAGATACATATATCTAACAGGTTTGTTAAGCAGAGACTGACTTGATCAAGTCACAGTTTACAAAGTAGCAATATTAAAACAGAAATAAAGAAGTAAAATCTTTAAAAAAAAAATAAAAAAATTGGAGTTTTGATGAAAAAAAATAACAATAATGAGTTGATTGACCGACCAGGTTAGGCAAAACTTCAAATATATCATATAAATTATATATTTAAGTCAAACAAATAAGTTTTATTTTAATAAAAGCGCTGAAAAAGAAAAGAGAGATAAACTACTCAAAAACCTATAAATGACACAATAACAACTGTTAATTAAAAAATAATTTTAAAAAACCGCTACTTTCGTCACTAATTGATAAGTTTCGTGACATTTTCATGGCCGATTGGCGAATTGATTTTTTCTGCGGCCGATTGACAAAATTCGACATTTTTCTGTTATTGATTGACATTTAGCTATTTTTTTCCGCGACTGACTGACGAAATTCGCAAATTTCTCTGCGATCGATTAATAAAATTCGCAAGTTTTTCGCGGCAAATTGATAATTTTTTCATAATCAGTAGACATCTTTTTTTTTTTTTTCAGAGAAACGTAAAAAAATGTTTAACAACTATTTTTCGTCTGATAATTTATTTTCTGTGCACTTTTTATGGCCACTACGATGCATACGTGACGTTGAAATTACAAGGTTTCCGAATGCGACGCACGTAATATATTTTTATCCATTATTATTAAAAAAATCCCGGTACGTCTATATTTTCCTGCAAACCGTTAGCAGCAGTTGGCCGCTCAATGCTTATGCGGACGTAGTCAAGGAGTTATTTCCAAAATACTGATTTTATGGAATTTCGGCAAAAAACAAATGATTCGTGGAATTCCACAAAAAATAAAAATATATTAGCGGAAAAATCACATTCCCACGACAAGCAGCAAACGCTATCTACATCAAGAATTTTCCATGAAATCAATAAAGCTTGCTGCAAGTTAAAAATAAACAGTAAAATTATTAATTAAATTTTTCTTCCTACACTATTAGAATGCAGTTTGTTTTCTTACTAAAACTGTTGATCACATTCATAGTATATCTAATACTGCGACATGAAAAAATGCGAAATAGTTACTATATCCTTTCTTAAGAAAATTATAATTTTCAGAATTCTTACATAAAATGGGATTCGGGACTTAAGGCTGTTGGTTAGTCAACAACCCAATTACCTTCACTAATGTTAAAACCTACGGGTGTAGAATGCATTTATATATTTAAAACATCTCCTCAGGAAATTAATATTTTTAACTTACTTTTTCTTTGTACTCTTCTTAAAGGATGATCTCTTTTTTTCTTAGTTGTCAAAATATTTCTAAAATATATGCTTAATTTAATATTTTATGTGTTAAAAGTTGACGAGCTGGAGTAAGATTTCAACACTTTAAATAAAATTAAGTATGTGTTTTAGAAATATTTTGACACGCACGCACACACACAGACACATCATTTAACAACAGTATGCAGAAAAAAGAAGTTAAAAATATTAATTTCCCGAGGAGATATTTTAAAAATACGAATGCATTCCAGGCCCACAGGTTTAACATTAGCGAGGGTAATTGGAGAATTGAGTGACTAACAGCCTTAAGTGGTGAAATACTATGATAAGATCCTTCAAATATTTTATGACTCGAGCCAAAAATTCAAGTCAATTCCAATTTGTTTCACTTAATCAATTAATGATAACGAGTTTAATAATAAATACTAGAATATACGTGCATGAGCTATGTGATATTGTTATCACACGATATCGTTGTATATTTGAAAATTCCTTTTAAAATAATTATTTATTTTTCTAATTTTCTTTTTTCAACATAATATACGTTAATTTATCTCCCCTCTTCTTTAATTTCCAAATCATCACCTTTCAATTTCATACCTTGAATATTAATAACAACGCCCTCTAACAAGATAATAAAAAAAGAGAAAGGGAAATCATGCGTCATGCATAGTTTATGAAACACTTTCCAACCTCACAAAGAATATATTATGAAATCTTCGACAATGTCAATATCAAAACCGACAAATACATTATACTCATTATTCACAAAAGCCTGTAAAATTACTTACAGCAACAATAAGTGTACATGGAAGCCATTTTTGAGATTTTGAAACTATAATAAAATGTCATTCAGTTTAAAAATGCGTAAGCACTGAAAAGTATTTCAATCAAGAATGGTAATTTATCCAAATTATTTTGGACAGCTCTATGTAAGAACTATAGATGATATATATATACGACATAGTATACAAAAATTTAGTATAGCACCTCATGATGAAAGTTTTCAGAAAAGTTTTATTCAAGGGTTTAGCCTTCTTTTCCCCGCCAAAATCCTCTTAAACTGCAAACCAAATTTATGTCCACAATAAAACGTATCTTTCCAGTTTCCCCATTATTTATATATTTTTTCCAAAAATGTAAAAAAAAAGTAAGCGCGATAGAAGTGCCTCCTGAAAAATTGCCTTCCATTAAAGTTCTTTTAAACTCAGCCCCCCCCCCCCCCCCCCCCCCACCACACACACACCAGAAAAAACTTCCCCAGCCTCTTTTCAATTTCTGATTTCATGATAAAAAATCAAACAATCAAACGGCGGAATATAACAGTCATAATAACAGGAAATAGTTTAACAGAATGTAATAAACCCGATAATTTTAGATGCTACTACAAATGTTGGAAAAAACTCTAAAACCAATAACTTTATCGTATTTTTTTAGGCGAATTTTGAAAACGTTCACTTTATTAAAATGCGCACAAAAGAATCTTCTTGATGACTGAAAAGGGATATTAAACTTAATTATTAACTTTCTGATTATTACTTTAAATACTTTGGCATAATTACTTTCTCCTATTTAAAAAATAAATTAATTAAAATTAAAATTAAAAATGAAAGAGAGAGGAGAAGAGGAAGAAAAGAAAAAAGAAAGAAAGAGAAATTTTGAGAAATCCAATTCATTCAAAACTAAGCATTATGTATAAAAAAGTCATTAACATTTTTGAAAAGAAAATAGTTCCTTAGCTTAATATTATTTTAAATTATGTATAAAGTTGACTTTTCTGGTAATAAAATAATAAATGCGAGTTTACACCATAGCAGCTAAAATGCAGCTTTAAATGCAGAAAAAAACTAACGAATTCTACATTCAATTTGTGAAGTTTTCATTCGACGACCAAATCTGAAATTATTGTTACGAAGTCACTCTATTTAAAAAAAAAAATGGTGAAATAATATTTAAAATGTAATTGTTTCTCTTACGTGTAAATTATATTAAATGAATTGATTCACAATTACGAATGCAAATTAAGATTTTATTTTTCATTTAATCTATAATAATAAAGATAGAAGTTTGTCTGTCTGTGTGTCTGTGTGCAGTGTTTTGAACAGACAGCTGCACGTAGAGCTAGAGGATTTGGCAGGGTTCTATGTATGTGTTATGCACCTTGAAGCCAGTTTTGGAATTTTCGGATTAGATTATTTTAATTTACTTTTTTATGCAATTTTTAGCTCAACAAAAATAATTTTTCCTCAAAGTGGCGTGCGGCCGTTCCGAATATGTTCGGAGATCACAAGCAGGGATGATCCGACGGGCGAGATAGTCTCTTTTTCGCGTCTTTCGAAGCGCGCAATGGCTCGATTATTCGAAATACGAAAATACATGCTTAAATTTCGTATTTTTTACTTTCTTCCGTTTAAATAGTTCGTTTAAAAAATATTAATATTAATCCTTTCAAAAAATCATTTATCAAACTTTGAATTCTTTTTTTTTTCAGCTGTTTTTCGAAGCCCACATCGGCCAAACTATTAAAAAAAAGAGCTAAAAATACCAGACTATATCTACGTACCTTTTCCTCTCTAACGGTGCAATTCGTTTTAAAATATATTAATATTAACCCTTTTAAAAGATTCGTTTCCGAAATAATTTTGGGGTTTTCGTTTTTTCTGCAAAGCTTAAAAATCTGCATCAGCTTCATAAATCGAAATACGAAAAAACACTAGATCACATCTACGTTCATTTTCCATTCGAACGGTGCAACCCGTTAAAAATATATTTATATTAACCCTTTAAAAAAATTCGTTTTCGAAAGTCATTTTGGCGATTTTTGATATTTTTTCTGCAATGTTTAAAATTTTGCACCCGCGCTTTTGACCAAAATAGGAAAAACAAAACATACCCTCTTAATTAGCGTTCAGTTTTCCTTCGAACGTTGTAATCCTTTTAAAAAATATATTAGTATTAAACCTTTAAAAAATTAATTTCTCGCAGTCACTTCACGCTTACGTTAATGGCTTTGTTTCTACTGCCCATAGGGTTAACATTAGGCACATTTTGATTAAAAAATAAACTTAATTTTATACAATCGCTCTGAAATTTTAATACAATATACTAACTTTTTAGCTAATGATCGAATATAAAGTTCGTTCAGAAATTATTAGATTTAGGGTAAAAATAATCAGTTTGAAAATTTTTAAAAATCCCTTAGGGTTAACATTGCGCACTCTTATTTTTGCGCTAATGCTATATTTTTAGCGGTTGTTCCAGTAAAATTTTGGTTCAGAAATAATGAGATTTAGGGGTAAAAAATGAGTTTGAAAATTAAAAAAAAAAAAAAAAAACCAATAGGATTAATAGTCGTGTAGTCTGAGATTTGGATTCTTCGGTAATGGAAGATTTACTCAGCAGCTATGGTTTATTAATATTTTTACCAGTTATTTTATTATTTAACCACTTTTGTCCCTTCTTATGAGTGTATTCCCCCACCCCTCTCTCCTGTTCGTGTGATTAAAAAGAGGTATATGTTTGTGTAGTTTTTTTTTTTTTTTTTAGCTGGGTTTGTGGGTGAAGCACCCCCCCCCCCTTTATATCAGGGATTAAGTGGGATAATCTCGGGAGCGGGATCCCTAACATTAGGTTCGTTTGGAAAGATTTTCGTTTAACAATATAAAATCAAAACAGACCTAAGCGTGGGTAGCACGTCCGGTGTACGCTGTCGAAGGCATACCTCCAACTCTAGGTTCGTTTAGATAGATTTTCATTTAAAAATATAAAATCATACAAATTCGAGGGTATACGCTGCCGAAAGCAGTATGTCCATTTGGAAAGATTTTCGTTAAAAAATATACAGTCGTTCAACTCTGATTATAGCTATATTTAAGGTTATTGTCACGGGCCCGGGCAACGCCGCCGGGCGGATCAGCTAATTTTAAATAAAATAAAAGCAAATTTGTTATGCTTTACACGAGTTTTGTTTAATAAACTCTCAAAAACTGTGTAAAGTAGCGCCATTTTAAGTCGATAATGTAATGATTTAGAAAAACTTTATTATCTAATAATAAAAAGTTACTATTTTTACTGGAAATAACAAACTCATTTTAAGTATTTTGTAACATAAAATTAATTTAGTTCTTTATTAATCCTTATGACAGCTTCTTAATTATTTCTATTAATAACTGTGTGCTGTAAATTAATTTCATCATAATCTAAATAGTGCATTCTACAGAAAAAATATCCTAAAAAATGAAAACCTTAGCCCAAAGATTTTATTTATTTTTTCTTTTCTTTTCTTCTTGTTTATATACATATACATTTAACTAACAAAATAGGCTGCAGACAAGTTCAGTGTAGATTACAAATGTCCAATTCTTTATTTGCATTTACAAAAGAATTTACAAAAGACATTTGTAGCGCCTTCAATAAACAAACATTAAATGGCTAATTTGAATTCATTCTAACAAAATATATGGAATAGAGGGATAGAAAAAGAAAAAAATTAAGAATAATTAATAAATACAGCTTAAAGTATATGTTGGATAGTTTTAGTGAAGGAATAAGGAATTGGCAACAATGCAGATGTTAAGCACTCCAAAAGCTTCATCAGTAGAGATTGGAAAATATTTTCTAACTTTCATCTTACAAAACAAATTAAGAATTCAGTTAAGAGATGAATACACAGCAAAACTTATTTTCATGTTTAAAGCGCTTAATGCTTCTGGTGACATAAATATTTAATGCGATGCGTTGTTCAGAAAAGTGATACGGCTTCCAGATAGAGTTTTACCTATTGTGTGGATGTGTCATGAACATACGATCACAAAATTCATATTATAGGAATGACACCACGTTTCAGAAGGATCCGACTGGAATTTATGTGCATATTTTTATTTGATCTGTTATCAAAATAATTAAACAAAACAGTTTAATTTTTGTCATTGCTTTGTAAACTATAATTTATTTTTCTTCTAAAATAATTCATATGTTTTTTTTCTCCATAACGCACAGTGACGAGATGATGCCACTGGAGTGTATTTTTATACTTTCCTTGTAGCAATATTTTAAAACAATAAATTTGCTGCAGATTTTACTTGCACATGTTGTAGAAATCAACCACGGGAGATTTTTGTTTGGAAATAGTGGTACAAATATAAAAAGGTAAAAAAAGTCGCCAGTGACACCCTTGAAATATTTTTAAAAACTCTGTGTTATGGAGACCGGCATCCCTGTGTTGTTCATTAACGTACGACTGTATAAGATTCGATTAATTACATTCAATTATTTTAATTGAATATGCTTTTAAAAACTAACATATTCTCTACTCATTTAGTTCTTTGCAAACTTATGACACCGGCTTTACTTTATGCCGCCTGGCGTTGCCCGGGATTACTTTAAATATATCTATAATTACCTAAAATGTAACATACAAACGAACTTAGTCAATAAGTTCCCACTAGTGCCCGGGTAGGGGGGCTTCAGCCTCGTACCACTGTTCAATTCAAACATTTTTCTCCGGGAAGGAATTTTGCAGATTTTTTTTTTTTTTTTTTTTTTTGGGGGGGGGGGGGGGGGGGGGTATGCACTTTTAGACCATTACGAAACACAAAATCTGGAATCTTCGGGGCGGGGCAACGTGATGCTCCGGGCCACCCTCCAAATTCATCACTGCAACGTACTAAGTGATCGTACAAATACTATAACGGTTACTTTAAATATACCTACCTATATACAATAACAAAAAACTTAATCAAAAATTTTCGAAAAAAAAAACCCCATATAAATCGGCCAATTAGTTGTCGCATTATTAAATTTTTATCTGTTTAACACGTCCGATTTAAAATCATTATCATTTTTCATCTTTAAAGCCATGTGTACCTCACCTCTCGGCTGCAAAACAGAATTAACTTCTCCCGAATCACATGGACTAACTTGAATACATATCAACCCTCCCCAGCTTAGAAATCGACCAACGTGATACATCACATCACTCATCAACGCGTGTTGCTTGCGACAGCAGGAAACTGAAAAGGAAAAATGACCTTCAGGGAATAATTTTTGAAATAGTGAATATTAATATTTTTTTAACGTGAAAGATATCGTTAGAACCACGAAGGCACCGCCTATTTCTCATTTTTTGTGTCCTCATGTTTTATACCAATGGGACCCCGGCGATGGCAACATGAAGCGGTAGAAAAAAAATTGTACAATATCCTTCCTTTCTGCTTGAAGTTCCACGTCTCCCCCCTGACATGCGTGGAAACGATTGTAATGTCTGCAGGCTGCGGAGAATCGAAGCTCGCTAATTACCGTTCGATAAGGGTTTTTAATTAATATCTGGACTAATTAACAAAATATGAAAAATCTGAGTCTCAGTCGCATTGGAATCGGTCTTCGTCCATCCAGAACCAAATTTGCAGACTTCTAGTACCTACGATAGATTTTCCTAGCCATCGCGAACAAACACATACGTCCACTGCGTGCGTTTACACTTATCTTTATTATTGTAGTTACAATGAATTCAAAAAATGGGAAAGGGGAGGGAAAGAAAGAAAGAAAAACTTATTTCGAAAAAAATTGTGCATTAGATTATTATTATTATTATTACAGATCAGCTATATATATATATATATATATATATATATATTAAGACATATATAAATTTTACGACTCGTTAATTTAAAATGAAAAAAGAATATAAAACTATAGGTGTTTGGAAATTTTTTTTTAAAAGTAAGATTTCGAATTATCAGGCATAAGAGTGGGAGATGGGCAAAAAATCTGAAAATACGGGCGAAACTCTCATTTTGCAAAAAAGAAAAATGTACATGTGAAACGAAACCATAGTTTGAAAAAATATATATGAAACTAAATAGTTCAGATACGACAAAGAAGTTTTAAAAAATAAAATAAAATAATTAGAAGATTTTCAGAAAGTTTACATAAAGGTTTCTTAAAATAACTTCACTACTACGCAGCATCAATACATAGAATTATTTACTAATTTATTTTTTTAATACCTTATGTACAATACCAGCAAATTTCAACTACCATACATACTTATATTTTATATATAGTTTAAACTATAAATATATTACAGTTATGATTAACAGGAATAAAAAGAACACAAATGTAGACAAACTAAGACAAACAGACGTGATTCTAGTTTATTTCAAATTCATTTAATAATTTTTCTTCAGTAAATTCCGTGCGTTTGGAAACAAAAAAAAACTTTAATGGTGTAATTCAGCCAACAGCTAGGAATAAAGATGAAGGAAGAAATGTAATTTATTTAAGTGATATCGTAAAGAAAATTAGGTAATTCCCCTGAACACATTAACCCATTTTCGGCCAAAGGTGCGTAAACGCACCATTTCAATAAATATATTTTTATTAACACTGTGACGTATATTTTTCACTAATTTTTTTCTGCTATTTTTAAGGGTTCTGGAGACATCTATAAAATATTAATAATTCAATTGAAATACTGACTTTCTGTTGAGAAATTTTCAAAATACGCTGTTTTTTTTACTTGAAACAGTTATTGACAAATTCGACTTTTTGAAAATGTATAATTATTCCATTTGAGATTAATCATATGTTTTTATAATGGAGTAAAGTTGCAAGTTCTGTAAATAAAATAAAAATAAAACAAATGCCATAAGAAAACTTAATTTTTTTTATTTAAATTTAATGGTAAATTATCAATGGTAAATTAATAATGGTAACGTCAAATTAAATAAAATTTTATTTTTCATGCACGAAACTTTTTTGGTGTCTTAATGAATGTAATTTAAGCAAATTTCAATGCAAATAATACAACATTTTATAAAATTTCTATGCTTGGCCTAAAATGGGTTAAAGAGGCAGAATCTTTCTTTGTGATCTCTTTCTTTGGGCAGAATCTCTCTTGGGCAGGCCTCTCTTTGGGAAAAAAAGAGGAAGGTGGGGATGGGGGGGGGGGGATTAATTTGAATGATTTTTTTTTCCTAATGCAAAAGTTAAAAATGTAAAACAAAATAATAAATCAATGGTAAATTAATAATGGTAACGTCAAATTAAATAAAATTTTATTTTTCATGCACGAAACTTTTTTGGTGTCTTAATGAATGTAATTTAAGCAAATTTCAATGCAAATAATACCACATTTTATAAAATTCCTATGCTTGGCCTAAAATGGGTTAAAGAGGCAGAATCTTTCTTTGGGCAGAATCTCTCTTGGGCAGGCCTCTCTTTGGGAAAAAAGAGGAAAGGGGGGGGGGATTAACTTGAATGATTTTTTTTCCCCTAATGCAAAAGGTAAAAATGTAAAACAAAATAAAAAATCTGATTTAAAAAAAAAATCTAAGAAAAGAATTAATCTTATTCCGTAACTACTATGACAGCTTTAGCCTCAAACTTTATTTAACCTCTATGAACTATTAAATTTGAATAAAAATCTATCTGATAATGTTAAGAAAAAAAATGTAAGAAGTAAGAAAAATGAAAGAACTTTCGAACTTTAGTCATCACAAAATGTCGCATGCTATGAACATGACTTGTTCTGTGGGAGCAAGATCGTCAGACATCGGCTTATCGCTTGGATGCGTGCTCGGCGCTGGTAGCACATCGGTTATTGAGAGAATCTTTTTCAGAAAAATATGTATCTCATTAAAACATAAAAGCAAATGACAGATTCCTAAAAACACTGTTAAGAAAGTATATTTTAACATTTTACAGGCCAATGTCCCCGATTGAGAACAGCGAATTAAATAATTAGCAGTTACAACTAAAAGAGGCTTGATTTCTTGAGATAGAAATTACGTTTCAGTAAACAAAAAATAAAGGAAAATGTACATAAAACCCTAAAATCGACCTTTTCCCCACAGTGTATAATTTAAAAATTCATATAAAATTGAAAAAGGATCCAATACTTCTAAAAATTGGTACATGTATTTAAAATAATTATCATTGCTAAAACAATATATGATATAAGAAAAGCACTTGCTGTAATTCCATAAAATTTGTATTCACAATTGGTAACATTGATCTCTAAATTTAAGATTAGCTTGGAATGAGTGGAAAGAAAGATTATACTTAGGATGCTCTTCATTATAACATAAAAACATAAAAACAAATTTTTTGTTCAAAATTTTTTTTTTCATTTAATTTTACACATTTTGAAATTTAATTCATATATATTCTTGAATTTAAAAATAAATCTTACACAATGTCTTACTACATGCTTATTATTTAATCTACTCATCATTATATTCCACTTTTTAATTCAATGTAGGAGATAATAGTTTGTAGTGCCCAGTTTCCTGAATTGGAAAAAGGGCAAAATTATATATTAAAAAAGATCTCCCGCATTTTAATGATTGATATTTTTGAACTAAAGCATTAAACTGCAAAATATGCAAAAAGTATTAAATTAAAAATACACCCGAATCTCAATTCGACCAGTAAAAGTTAATGGCTGAACATATTTAATGATTTCATATGTGGATTACAGGCGAAAAAAATATATGTTGAAAATAGTTGAATCAAAGGAAGTTAAGTTTTTGTGTGGAAGACCAGTATAAAACAATCAGGGTATATATATAATTGATTTGTTTGATTATTTTATTTTTTACTTAATATTTAGCATATTTTTATTTTGTTTTTTTAATTGTTTTTTTCTGCGTTAATTGGTACTAAGAATAAGTAAGCATCCACAATAATTTCGAAAATAATTAAGCATATACATCGATGACAAGAAGCATAATCTATATTTTAAAATTTTAATTACTAAAATTATAATTAGCTACTATAGAAATAAGAATAATAAACATCTCAAATAAAGAATTGCATTCATTAGTAGCACAAATGACAAATCAAACAATACCAAAGCATTTTTTTTGTTCTTTTTGAGGGGGTTGGGTGGGTGAGGTGGGGGGGGGGGAGGGCACAAATGACTTGTAAAAATTTTTTTAATCACATAAATGTAAATTTATTTGTATACTAAAAAAAAAATGACAAAATTAATTACACCCTTTTAATGCATGCATACACACAAAGTAAATAGTCATAAGAATTACGATAATCTGCATTTTGCATAAACGTTCCAAAATATTAAATACTAGTAGCGTGACAATCTTATGAGTTGCATTTGCATTTCATGAGATCTTTAGTCTTTTTTGGGAAAAAAAATCTATTCTAAAAAAATTACGCCAAACTTTTAAGAGAAAATGGTAGGACTTGCCAAAGTACAATTATTAATTGCATTAAAAGTCTGCATTCCAATAAATAAATAAAATATCTACAGTAAAATATATGCACTTGTTCAATTCACTTAACCTAAAGTTAAAACAAAATGAAAGTAAATAATAATAAAACAAAATTAAGGTGTTGCAGAAAAGGGTGGGGAGGTGGGATACAAAATGATACATACGTGTTTTAAAAGAAAAAAAATGTAATCATATTACGAAAATAATTTTACTAAATAGAAATATTGAAAATATCACTTAATGAAGCGTGCAATAATCGCAAAGTTAAAAAAATACATCTTAAAAAATTATTTCTACGAAAGAATTACTGTAATACAAAATGATACATACGTGTTTTAAAAGAAAAAAAATGTAATCATATTACGAAAATAATTTTACTAAATAGAAATATTGAAAATATCACTTAATGAAGCGTGCAATAATCGCAAAGTTAAAAAAATACATCTTAAAAAATTATTTCTACGAAAGAATTACTGTAATGTTTCTGTAATAAAAAATGTTAATATAAAAAGCTCGAAATTATCTGTAACTGTAACAAATGATTTCCATAGCCCTGTACAATGTATGCATTTGTGTAAGAATAACACAAAGTCATGAAAATATACATGTTTCTTTTAAAAATTCCAAATAATTCAGCATGTTTTAGTTTTAAACCAAATTTAACGCCAATATCAGAAAACTTGACAAAGTGGAATAAAGCGCATACTGTAAATTAGAAAATAAAAATATGGAATATTTCATAAAATATTGTTATAAACATTGCATTTGTATGAAATAATTTTTAACTTACGCGAACAATAGCACTATTTTTTTTTCTTTCATAATTTGGTCCTCAAGATTATAGGACAATTTATATAAAAAAACAGTCATATATCGTGAAAATTCAGAAAGATATCGGCAATCTAGTGAGCTGCATTTAAAGTTGTTTTCTAAAAGTAACTTCATGATAAGGGTTTGTTCATAAGATGAAGTTTATCTAACATAAACTACTGTAATTATAAAATGCAATTTAATACAATATATGTGATGTATTTTTCTTTATTTGTAAGTATGTGTGTGTATTTAGAGTATTAATAACTTTCATATAATTCAGTATAATTATCATATTTAGTATGATTTAGGATGAAAACAGCAATTTGTAGAAAATTCCTTATAGTCGAGTTATTTTTAGAAAGTAATTGAAATGTTGCATCACTGATATCTTCTTGAATTTTCATGATAATTGACTGGCCTTTTCTATAAAAGTTTTCCTATAAAGTTCAATACTAAATTATAAAAGAAAAAATGTACTATCATTATTTGCATGTGTAACAAAAAAGTATTTCATACAAATAGTTATATTTTATGAAATATTCAATATATTCATTTTTCAATTGCAGTATAATGTTTGTACTGCACCTTGTCAAGTTTTCTGAAAGTGACGTTAAATTTGTTTGAACACTCTATATGTTATAAACAAAAAACATACTTTAAAAAAAAAAAATGTTTATATCTTCATACGTATGCGTGCTATTCTTACACAAATGCATGCAAACGTTGTACAGGGCTTGAAAAATCATTTTTTTTTTTTTTTAATCGTTACAGATTATTTTGAGATTTTTATGGTACAGAGTGATCGTAATTAAATATATATACAAATTTTAATTCAATCTGGCGTTAGTCCCCTAATTGTCCTTCTGACTAAATCATCATTGAAAAATATAAAGTCAAACATGTTCTTTGCACCCCCCCCCCCGCCCCCTCCCCCGATGCTCAAGAACAATTAGTTAAGAATTTCTCAAGATATTCAACGATACGTCTAAAATAGAAAGTGTCCGGAAATTTTGCCCATATACTGTACTATGTAAAGAAAATATAGTATGGGATTTTAAAGGGAGCAGTTTAATGTACAGGCGGGTTATGGAATAAAAACATCATTGACCTCTATACTTTAATTTAAATGTAAAATCTCTACGGAAGAACCTTCTTAAGGATGGCCTTTACATAACTGCATTACATTTATAAACAAGAAAGAAAAATCAAGCGTCAAGCATAGATTATGAAGCACTTTTCAACACTTACGGAACTTCACCTTTAAAAATGTGAAACCAGATTTCAGCAATTACCGTCCACAGCCAGAAAGGTACTCGAACTATTTTGCCCACCCCTGTATATAATCTATTATTTACAAATCTGTATATACACTACACAGTGTGCAAAAATTTAGCTTAGTTACAAAACGCACAACAAATTCACACAACAGTTCAAACGCACAACAGTTCAAACAAATTCACCTTCAGCATTTTCCACCAATAAACGAAAACGCACTCTAACAATTTTGTGCGCACCTGTATATTATTTACAGATTTTTATACGCTCCTCATATTAAACCAAAATTTAATTTTGGGGGAGGGGTGGAGAACACAGCACAACTTAAAACTTACTTTCAGATATCACCATTCATAGACAGTAATGTATATGGCTCTTTGCATAGAACAGTATTTATTTTCATTCTACAAAATTCTGTTATAGTGTACTAAATATCGTTCAGCTGGAAAATGCATAACTCAATACATAAAAAAGATACCACATCTGAAAACGCACCTCCAACTTTTATCGCTCATAGACAGTACTGTAACCGAAATCTGTTGTGGTTCTGCAAAATGAACGATAACTGTCATGTAAGTCATATCCGAGCAACATTATTAAAATACGCTGCCCCCCCCCCCCCCCCCGTAGACCATTATGTAACCGAATTCTTTTGAGTTACCCTATAAATGAATGATAAATGCTTTGCAAACCATATTCTACAGAAAGCATGTTTTAGTGCACTTCATAAATACGTATCAATTTCATTATGTTTGAAGTATCGTAACATCATTAAAATATACCGCAAATGACTTTTCCTCTTTATCATAATGTAACGGGGATTCTTTTGAGTGTCCCTGCAAGCGAATTATAAATGCTACACACTCCATTTTTAATAGATTTTATAGTATTGCAAGGCAATCAAATATTTACGAGAGTTATGAGTACAGACAAATCGAAGTCATAAACATTTTTCAACTTTGTTGGAAAGTGTTAAAAATGACTAAAATGCTATAAACGGAAACATCACGACCGAGACTATTTACTTCTTTAACTGCAGTCTAACAAAATGTTGCGTGCAGAAGAGAAAACTTCGCGATTTGATTTTGATCTATTGCTTTTATACGAACAATATACTGACCTCACAACAAAAAGGAACTTTTGTAACTTTTACGAACGGGTTATAAAAAACAATATTCAACCTTAATACATTACCTATCTCCAGATGGTTATTTCCATCATAAATAACCTACTGTGATAACAGACGGCAAGAAAAGCTTGAGAAAAGCCAATGGATTATGTAATCTATAATCATCTTTCGGCAAGTCTTCGCAACGTTTTAAAATACTGGCACTATAGTATTCAATTCAATGATTCGACATGCATGATAAGCTATATGCTGAGCGAAACAAAACTAGATACCTTCATTACAAGAGAATGCTCGTATAAGTTGAATTTAACAAAGGAAATTTCGAATATTTCGTTCATGCGATAAAAACTACCGTTAACATTCAAACAATTTTAGAAAGCTTTCAGAAAACAAAATTATTACTTGTCCACATTTTTATAAAAAGTCCGGGACGCTGGACAAAATTGAAAAAAAAAAAAAAGAAAAAATTGGACGAAATTCCACAAAATTTACCGAATTTGCATATATTGAGAACATAAAATTATTGTTATGATATAATAAATTTGAGTTTCAAAAAATTTTTATAGCACTAAAAATACTTTTTAAAATTAATCCTTTAATTAAAAGAGAGTGATTGCTTATTCCTCATAATCTGATAAATCCACAAACAAAATGTTAATTACGTGGTGACATAATTTATTTTATGAAATACTTTGCTGTAAAGTTGATCTAATTTAACAACATAAATCAGTGACTGAATATTAATTGCATTAGGGCAATTCCATTGTAACAGACTAATTTTCATAGATGACAAAATGGCCTTACCTCATTTAAAAAATAATAATTATGTAATTCAAAGATGGCTACAATTAGCATATGATATTAGAAGACAAATTAATATATAGTTATTATGAATAAATTATTTAATGTAAATAATTAGGATTAAAAAATGGAAATGTAACAGACAAACAGGAATTACCATGCTTTTCGGTTACCTTGATGTTTATCGATATAACTTATAAAATAACTTACAATTTATTGTATTAAAAATAGATTTTCATTCAGATGGAGTTCTGAAACATACGCCGTTTACAAAATTTGACTGTTGCTATAAGATAGTTACGAAAAATATGTAATCTTACCTGTAACAGACCAACATTTAACATGTAACAGACAAACAAATAAACACATAAAAAGAAGGCATGCTGATTATAATGGATTTTATTGATTTTGTCTATTCAGAATTTTATAAAATGCATTGCAAATATAAAATATATAGGTTTTACTATCATAAATATATATATATATATTACCTATTCGATGTAAAAAATAAAATACTAGAAATGGTAACATTGGCTTGGAATTGCCCATTAGTATAGTGTATATTAAAAGGGAAAAAAAATGGTTATTTTCATGGTGTTAACATAAAACTTGACAAGAGGAAAAAGATTACTTTCACATTACAGTTTTTCATGAACCACATTGCAATCTAATACTAGATTGTAAACTGCATAATCATATTTTAAAAATTCTTTGTTAGAATTGAAATTTTGGAGGGGTTTTTTCTTTGTTTTGTCTATATTTTATTTTATTAATTTTTGTTTTTATATATTTTCTTTGTTAGTTTCTTGTTATTTTGTAATTAATATTTTTATCTAATTGAAAGTTTTGATCATTATTGCATAAAAGAATAAAAAACTTCTTAATAACACCATAAAATGAGAAATGCGCAAGGCCTTTCGAAAGAACTTTGTCTTTCTTCGTCAGGCGCAAAGAAGACGAGCAACCACTTTGAAGGCAGGTGCAAGACTGGAAGGAAATGGTAGGAACAAGTTAAGGGAACAGCTAATAGGAAAGCAGAAGGTATCAGTCAATCACAGAAGAGAATTACCGAGAACGCAGAAGAGAAGGAAAATTATGAAGAAAATTGGCAAAAAACAGAGTAAAAATAAATAAATAATAATACAAAAATAAATAAAATAAAACACATAAAAAATGAAAGTAATATAGAGATAAAAAAATAATATAAACAATCATAAAAATGAATTTAAAAAAAATACAGGGAATACTGAATACGTTTTTCCAAGCTACAAAGAGCATAGTGGAACAGGGCCTGATTACCAACGGGGCACTCTTCCACCAGTAAAATTTAACAGAAATTTTCGTCTTATTAAAACGCCCTATTCATGCAAAATTACTGCCATGAATAATGAAAAAAATTCTATTCTTTTTTACTGATGGAAGTGTACCCCGTTGGTAATCAGGCCCTGTAGTGGAATCATATTTATCATTAACAATAACCACACGATTAAGATAAATAGCTACATTTTCAAAAAAGTCCAATTCTGGCGGGATGTTGGCAATAAAGATAATTTTAACACTTTGAAAATTAAAACTATGGCCGGAATCCCACGAATGCTTGGCAATAGAATATTTAGAAATTTCTTGGTTAGTGACATAACAGGAGTGTTCTTTTAAGCGGGTTTCCAGATTCCTTTTAGTTTGACCTATATAAGGTACATGACAACCATTGCAAGGAACATTACAGATACACCATTTTCGAAGATGAAGAACGGAAGACTTAATGGAGGGAATTTAAATTTATTGGCAGGTTTAGAGATAACACTAAAGTTTAAGCGTTTTAAAACATTAGCTAATTTGAAACATAAAGGAGGATAAAAAGGCAGAATTAAATTATCAAGTTTGGTTTTAATAGATTTAAAAGTGTAGATTTACTACAGGATCTATTGAATTTATTAACAGCATTATCGATAACAAAAGGCTTGAAACCTCTTTTGACAGCAACAGATTTTAAACAATTAATTTCATCATTAAGGGAAACAGAATCTGAGCAAATTTTGAGGGCACGGTTTAGAGAAGTGTAAAAGACACCGATCTTCTGTTTGGCTGGGGGATTTCAGCGAACATGAGGAGGATTGGAGACAGAAAATGATTTTCTCAGGATGCATAGGATTTGAAAAAAGAATCACATCTTATTTCCCTCCAGTCTTGCTCCTGCCTTCAAAGTGGTTGCAGGACGTCTTTGCGCCTGACGAAGAAAGACAAAGTTCTTTCAAAAGGCCTTGCACATTCCTCATTTTATGCTGTTATTAAGAAGTTTTTTTAAGCATTTATAGTATCACACCAGTTTATTCAATACTACAAGTCATTATTGAATATTTTCTTATTGTTTATTGATGTTACTGAACTACCAAAGTAATCTGCATTTATTGATTGTTTTCATGCATATATAATAATAATGATCAATAAACCATTTCATACACTTGCATAGCTTTCATTTGCGTATTATATTTTCTTAATTAACACCAATATAATATTTCTTATTACTTAACACTATCAAGTGTCTCATACTTTTAAATTTCTATTTCACTTTTGTAAACAAATCATAAACTGACAACAGAACTGCCACTGGACAAACGTATAGCCACTGAAGAAAAAAAGTATATCCCCCATTTCAATTCTTTCACAAAAAATAGTGGGAAAACGAAACTGGTACCACTCTATTGTATATAACTTTTACTTTTATTTGGCACTTAATTTTTTTTTTATATATAGGTAGCTACCTTCATAATAAAATAAACAGGAACTTTAAGTTTTTAATACGAACACCTAATTTTGACACCAGAGTAGAATACTAATCTAAACATTCAACTTCGCCTAAGGTAATAATTTTCACAAAATTTCTATGATATGTTCCGGAAAAATTCTATATTAAAAAACTAGCTGACCCGCCCGTCGTTGTCCGGACCCGTGATAACCTTAAATATATCTAAAATCAGTGTTCAATGATTTTATATGTTTAAACGAAAATCTGTCCAAATGAACCTAATGTTGGGGAGCTCACTGCCTTTGGCACAGTATATCCTCGATTTTGTATCATTTTATATTTTTAAACGAAGATCTTTCCAAACGAACCAAATGTAGGGGGCCCACTGTCTACGGTAGCGTATACCCTGTGTACACTCCAGTCTGTTTGGATTTTATATTATTAAACGAAAATCTTTCCAAAAGAATCTAATGTTGGGGGCCCTACAGCCTTCAGCAGCATACACTGGGCATGCTACGCAAGCTCCGGTCTGTTTTGATTTTATATTTTTAAACGAAAAACCAGTGTAATTCGGGTCCGTGATAATAATATTAAATGCACCTAAAATCAGTGTTGAATGAATTTATATTTTTAAACAAAAATATTTTCAAACGAACCCAATGTTGAGGGCCCCTGCTGTCTTCGGCAGCGTACACTCTCGAATTTGTAAGGTTTTATGTTTTTAAATGAAAATCTTTCCCGACAAAGTAAGAGGGATCTAGTGATTGCCAATTTAATTTGTGACAATTAGATATATTAAACTTTCAATTCTGACCAATACATACCGCGGAAACCTACACTCTAAAAAAAATCCGTGAAAATACAAGAGATTTTCCGTAAAATTTTACGGAGAAGTTTCATTTTTCCAAAATTACAGTACAATTTCCGTAAAGGACATTAGTTCCGTTAAAGAGACTTCACATCCGTAAATATGCAGAAAGTTTTCCGTAAATTTAATGGATTTTTTCCGCATTTCTTTCAAAACAGTACAATGTCCGTATTTCTTGCAAAACAGTGCAATTTCCGTAAATGATGTTTAAAGGTTGAGTAAAGAAATCGCTTTTTTGAAATGCGAATTAAGATTGTTATATTTACTAGAGTTCTTCTAGGATACAGGCCTGGCCAGGCTCGACCCGCTGGCTTATTCTAACCGAGGCCATGTCAATTTATTGTGAAAAGAATAGTAATATTTATATTTTTTAATGAAATATTTAGAAATTTATTTTATTCTTATAAATTAAAAAAAAATAATAATAATCGACTTATTTTTTAAATTTACTTATTTTTTTCTTGATAATACTTCAAATGTATAATTTTTTTTCACTATTTTTTTTAAATTATTATTTATCTTTTTTAATGTGAGGCAATATTGTGTTATTTAAAGGTTTCATAACATAATATCTCTGCAAATTACAGCTATGCAAATTGGTATTAAACTAAACTGTTTTGGCTTACAAATTTATGAATTACGCTAAAATTTATTGTTTTATAAATTATAATTTTACAAAGTTTACAATTTTTTCCTTAAATTTATAAAATTAGTTGATGTTTTTTCTTTACTTTTATAAAAATCAAGTTTTTAATTTTATAACGTTTTTAATTTATTTCGTTAGTTCATATTTTTATAAATTAAACTAATTTAATTTAAATTAAATCAGTTAGTCCATATTTAAATTTACCTATCCCAAAGTCATTTATTTATTTTTTTTTTCTAAATATTTTAAAAATGTAATGTTAAAAATATAATGTTTAACAGAACCTTACGCAGAAGCTCTCAGCATAGCTGAAATATAATAATTTAATTTATTACAAAATCGTTTATTTGCGTAAGTTTTTTTTAAATAAGAGATTAAAAAAAAAAAAATATTCCAATAGCATCTAATAAACAAGTCTGATTAAGATAATTGATGTTTTTATTGGAATTGATAAATAGATAATCAGGCAAATAATTTAAAAAAAGTATATGTTCGAAAAAAGAAAATGCTGGTACCACTGTTGAATTCAGGGGGTGGCCCGGAGGGGACATTATCCCCCGGAAAATTAAAATATCCCTCCCGGAAGATTTGAGATTTTATACTTTTAATTATCAAAAAGTGCAACCCCCCCCCCCCCCCCAGAGCAGAAATCCCTCCCGGAGAAAAATGTCTGAATTCAACACTAGTTAGTACTGTTGCAAAAAGAAGCAATTATTACTCTTAATACAATTTTTTATGCATATAATACATAATAAATTAAAATTTATCTGTTATAAGACACTAAATAATACAGTAAATTATTGAAAATTATG
This sequence comes from Maratus michaelseni, assembly GCA_963931845.1. Taxonomy (NCBI): domain Eukaryota; kingdom Metazoa; phylum Arthropoda; class Arachnida; order Araneae; family Salticidae; genus Maratus; species Maratus michaelseni. The sequence goes on along the minus strand of OZ007586.1, from coordinate 217,377,741 downwards.
AAAAGAAAATATTAAAAACATTGGAAAAATCTATCTACAAATGAAATCTCAAGTTTTTACATCATAAAAAGCGATTCAAATAAGTTACAGCTTTTGAGCGAAAACCTCAACCGGTCATAGCGTCGGGGTCTAGGTCATCGGGTTAGTACACCGGACATTGTGGCTTCGATTCCGATCGCGGGTAGGGTTGGGTAAATTCTATAAACTCACTCTGAAATGAAAAAAAAAGATGCCGAAATGTATCTGTCCCTTATAAGGTTGTCTTCGCGAAGTACCTTATTTTTCCTTTTTGGTAGTATACATTTTATTTTAACGACATAAAAATTTCTATAAAATACGGAAGATATCTGTTAAATAACGGAAATTTAAAAACAGATATTTCAGAATTCACGGAAAATTTCCTGGAATTTACGGAATTTTTTTTCCGTTAAAATACGGAAATAGTACTGGCGTCTCGATTGCCAGTACTGCACCCCACACACACACACACATACACACACAATTTTCACATTTCCAAAATACAAATCTCTGGTTGCCTTGTTACTTATTATATTAGTCTAAAAGAGCTAGCAATGTCAGAAAACACGTGATTTTAGCAAGGGTCCTTTTCCTGTATCCCATCCAGTTTTATGGTGCAGCTGACTGTCTGGCTGACCGGAGACGTTGCGTTTACCCGTGAGAGTAGGGGCAATGCAGGTCAAAAAACGACAAAATTACGTTATTTTAGCATGAATTTTGTCTGTAACACTTGTTTCTGCTAACTATTCATAATATTAAGCCATTATTGCCAGACGGTTTCACTGTTATTAAGACCATGCCAGACTTTCATTTATAGGTAAAATTTATAGGAAATTTTAATATTATAATCTTTGGCTATCAGACAAGCCATACTTAAATTGCCAGACGCAAATTCCGTTGCTAAATTACTGCCAGACGCCAATTTAAAAGAAAGCGCCTATTACCATTGTTGGCAGCTTTTGTAGTGCGTTGGCTACAGTCAATGACAGCCAAGGCTTGATTATTGCCAAAGCAACGATCGTTATACTTTCTATTTCTTTATTTGAATTAATAATATTTCATTTCTTAGGACTACATAATTTAATTTGTAATTTGACTCTGCTATTTGGTATTGTGATTTTATTGTGTATGGTCAGTTTTTACTTACCCATCATACGTAGTATAGGGTAAGTCTTGTAATCGTTTTGAAAATCGAAATTTTTTTTTTGACGGATTTACACGTTTCAGACACTGGAGATTCCGAAAAACATATTTTTAGAAAAAAAATTTTGCCGTCCGTCTGTGTGTCTGTCTGTTTGTGTGTCTGTAAACGCTCTATCTCCCGAAAAAATTGAGATAGAGACTTGCAATTTGGTATGTACTTAGTATGTAATAATGGGAAGAAGCCTATTTCATTTCAATAACCTCGATTAACCGGAACAATTTTTTTCGGACTCTCGAAATATTCGTTCTGATGAAAGGTATATAAAAATTTTCGAAATTGTTTATTTTAAGAAATGAATATAAAAGACAATAAAAAAGCATAAATTTTGAATAAAGCATGAAGTCGATCGGATAATTAGTTGCCGAGATATTTGGAATCCTATTTTCCACACTCTTCGATTTTTCATGACCCTGTATTTCATCCAAATTTCACTTCAAAAATATATTTTAATTGGAAATTTGACGCTTAATCAGATGCAATAAACCGCTAGTTAATAGGATTATTATTTTTGGAGTTATAAGGAAAAACCTCTTTCAAGCAATTCAGTAATCGAGCCTTTAAAGTTTGTGACGTCATCAAGCCACGATTTTATTTGAATTGCAATGCATTTTATAAGTAGTTTACACATTTTTATTTTAATATTTTACATTATGCATATCCATGATGGGTAAGTATTACGGTGGCCCCCAACGACTAGTCTTATGTTTCAATGGTTTAACTTTACAATAAGTATATATATTTTTAAGTATGCACAAAAATTTCACTGATAGACTACTTTATGAATCAATTTTTATCAAATCTCGTAACTCATTATATCCTTATGGTCTTAATTCTAAATTATTTAATCGTACAAACCTTGTTTATACTAATACTACTAAACATGAACATTACAGTAGCACTTATGCTATATTAAATCATACAGCAAATACAAAAACTACACGTACAAAAAGGGGTAAAAATTGTAATAGTTCACAGTATATCTCTAGTAATGATATTGAACGGCAGTTTTCTAATTTGGAATATGAATTCAATAATTCTTACAATTGGCTTGATATTAGGAAAAATATTTTTTCGATCAAAAAGAAAAATCTTAACAAGTATTATAAAGTTTTTTTATCATTAAATCTATCGCCACATTTTAGTGATGTTTATTTTGATCTTTTATTATTTAGAATTAATCAACTTAATGTAAAAATTTCAAAAAACACTTACAAAAAAACTAACAACACTCTACTTATAATTACTTTTTCCAATATTGTACTTAATAAAATAAATATACACAATGTAATTAATAACATTGAGAACAAATTCCCCATAAAAAATTTTACAATACATAAATCGTACAAATACAACGTTACATTAGGACGTAGGATTTTCAATTACAATAAATTTGCAAAATTTCTAACATCAAATGATAAACCTCCTTGCTTATGTAATAATCCTAATTATAGCAATTATGTAGATATGGTACATGGTCACATTATTACAGGGGATATTAATATTGTAGAGAATGATTACTTGCGTAATCTTATGACTAATGGGACTAAATTTCGATTACCTTCATGTTATACAATTTTTTCTATTTTAAAACAATTTAATCTGGATCTTGACCTTTTTATTTATAAAATATCAATAGATTATAATAAACCTCTTGAATTTTTTAATGAATGGAAATTAAATGTTTTAAGTAATTTAAATGCTGAACTTCATAGGAATTTGGACATATATAATTTTAATTTTAAACAACTAAATAGTGAAATAACGAATTTACAAAACAAATTTATTATTACATATGTTGATAAATCACCAAACAATTATGCTTTCATCTGCAAATATTATTATTCGCAGTTAATAACTAAAGCTATAAATACAAATTTAAACTTTAAAATAACTAATCTAGATAAAATCATTAATAATCGACATATATTTCAATTTTATAAATTACTAAAAATTAAAAACTATAACTTTAATTATCCATACATAGTTGTTATACCTAAATTCCACAAAACTCCTTTGAAATTTAGAACTGTAACAATCGGTTGTAATACTTATAACAATAATGCAAGCAAATTTTTATTAAGTATTCTCACTAAATTGTTTGAACTTACAAAACAAAAAGATAATTTGTATAGCATAAAAAATAGTTTTCAACTTGTCAATAATATTAAAAATTTAAATAACATAAAATACATGAAGACGTTTGATTTTAATGACTTATTTAATAACATTGATATTAACGATATGTTCAAGATAGTAAATTTATTATATAAGGAATACAAGGATTCTATTAAATTAAAAAATAAAATTTCGTTAAATTACTTTAAAACATTAACTAAATTTATTCTCCATTATAATTATATTGTTTTTAATGATACTATATATATACAAAGCTGTGGACTCCCTCAAGGTGGCATTGTTTCTTCAATTCTTGCAGAATTGTATTTATATTATTATGAACGTAACTCTAATATTGCTAATTGTAAAATATACCGTTATATAGATGACATTATTGTCTTCTATTTTAATAGTAATTCAAATTATTTATTACCTATAAAATATCATAAAAATTTAACTTATAGTTTCAATGTTATGGCAAATAATGAAATTAATTTTCTTGATCTTAAGATAATTCTTAAAGATAATAAACTTTTGTTTGACATTTATGACAAGCGAAATGATTTTACTTTTAAGGTTAACTTATTTACTAACTATTTGTCATGTATACATAAATCAGTATTTGTAAATATTTTACTAAATTTTGCACATAGAATTAATAATCTTTGTTCAAATAACTTTAAAAATCAAAATTTAAAACATATCCTTCAAATTGCACAAGTTTATGGATATCCTTACTATTTAGTTAAATCAATTTTACACATATAAATATAGATTTAATTTGGGTTAAATGTCTGTATTTTTTTTTTTTTTTTTTGTTAAAATCTCCTTGATAAAAATGATAATCAACTTTTGATTGTTGATATATTTGGCTAAACTATGAATCCTATTGTGTGCGTTGCTGCATAGGATTATCCTAGTTTAATGTCATTCATATTTTAAAATTTAACGTTAATTTTCAACTTTTGACTGTTGATATATTTCGCTAAATTATAACTCATATTAAGAGCATGTGCTGCATAGGATCATCTTAGTTAAAAGTCATTCATAAATTAAAATTTACATGCGGGCAAATTCTATAATTGTTGTTATGATTATATGGAGTTAATATTATTGGGGTTGTAACAAAAGTTAAAATTATCAAGGATGTTACAATGGGTTAATCAATACAATATAATATTAATATGTTAAACATCTTTAATTTTAGTAAATATTAAATATTTATTAAATATAGTACACTAATAAACATATCTCTTAGTTTTATATTATTTATTTTATTTTATTATTCAATCATTTAATTTAATTAATATTTATGTTTTTTATATATTTTTTTTTCATGGTAGATATTATTTAAATAGCTGGATTTAAATTATAATAAGTGCATTACCATATTGAATAATCTATGTTATTTCTAAGTATAATACTAATTTATAAAATGAAAGCATCATATGGATTCTACATTAATGTTTGGGTTAAATTAAGATATATTTTAAATGGGTTAGTTAAAATATAAATTATATTATACTAGTAACTCTTATTCTCTATATATATCATTAATATTAACTAGTAAAATTAATATATTTACACTACATTACAGCTGCATATAAGTAATTATACATACAATATTAAAGTTTTAGTAGAATATCTGTACACCAGATGTCAGCAGCAATGTATTTGATAGTATGCTAAAATAGTCTAATATTTTTACAATAGATAGCAGTAGTATAGTTTATTTAAAATATTAAAACTTGGAAACTTAGTATGGAGGTAATAATATCTATGAAATACTTTCAAATTATCAAGTAATATTATATATTTTAATTTATTAAATTAAAATTAAAATAAAATAATTAATGGTTTTTATTTATATGTATATCATAATTTTTTTTCTACATTTTTTTAAATGTTGTAATCTATTTAGTTAAATAAAAATAACTGTAACTGTAGGTTACAATTTATGATCTGAAGGATTCTCTATTTAACTGTGAATTTAACCTCTTCTTTTGGATACAACTTTGTACATGTGCTCACAATATACTAAATATCTTGGGATATTATCAATATAAGTAATATATATATTTTTTAATTCTTTTTCACACTCCTTTTCAAATTGTATGTATAATTTATAATATTCCATTGTAAAGGTCTTGTTATTCAATATTGTTTCAGCGATTGTTCGGGCAAGATATGGCACTATATTTAGCAAAAGCTGGTGTCATATACAGAAAACAATCGTTCTTTGCTTATAAATGTGATTTTCTTGCCCTTGAAAAAGTAAATTACTTTATAAGCTTTTATTTGTGTATATACTCGTGTGGTTTATATTTCATTCCTTATTTTCTATTTATTTAATTTTTTTTTTCTGCTTCTTAATTTGAATTAATAATGTTACTTTTATTAGGACTACAATTTTAATTTGTAAATTGACAGGGCTCTTTGGTATCGGGATTTCAGTGTATGTGGTCAGTTTCTTATGTTTCAATGGTTAAATTTTACTTAAAGTTTTATATATATATATATATATATATATATATAGGGTGGTTATAATATAAGTATCCCTATTTGGAGCTGTCTGTAACTTGAAGGAATAACCGGAATTAAACCAAAATCGGTACATTTACTATTCGAGAAGGGGGAAGAAGAATGGAACAATAAAAAATAATAATTGCAATGATCGCCGACAGATGGCGCATTTGAGTGTGACATGTCAGTATGTTGTTGAAAAATGTTCAATATTAATGTGTAATATTGTGTACCGTGGAGGTGTGACAAACGTCAATTACTTTACCGCATATCACAACATGTGCGAAACATCACTCCTGATGCGATTTTAGACGTTTTGTTAACTATCTAGAAAAATACATGAGGAATTAAATTGAAACTGCAGGTGTGTAAACAGTATAGTATAGGTTATATATTTCCGCAAAGATTTTTTCACCAAACCCCATAGGGGACTGTCAACAAATTGAAAAAGAACGAATGTCTTTTGGAAAATCCTGTAAAAACTAATGTAGCAAAGGCGTTCAAACTTGAGATTATTAATAAGTGGCTTATTGTAATATACTGTGTTCATTTTTATGAGGATAGTATGTATACTCGTAGAGAAATTAAGGTTTTTATAAAAACAGTCCCGAATTTCACCTAGTTTTTTGCTTATAATTTGCAGAGTTCTTAATATTAAAAAAAAAGTTATTTTCAGAAAATTTGATAAACAACATTGTACATAATACACTGCAATCATAATTAAAAAATAATAAAAATTGGATGCAAATGAGCAGGTTTACTAAAAAATGTTTCACTGCGCATGCGCGAATGCAATCAAAATATAATATGCATAATGTATTAGCTAAGTATATAGAGCAACTTTTGTGAAAGTCTCAAAATCATAGCTTTATCGTCGATAGAATAAGCTCGAAATCCGTTGTTCCCAAAAAGAAGCAAAAAGATGAGGGGTTGTATCAAATATCTGTTGATTAGTGCCAAGATAGCGTACACAATATTGCACGTACTAAAATATTTGGATACAACCCCTAATATTTTTGCTTCCTTTTGGGAACAACGGATTTCGAGCTTATTCTATCGACGATAATTTTCAGAATTTTCAAGCTATGATTTTGAGACTTTCACAAAAGTTGCTCTATATACTTAGCTAATACATTATGCATATTAAATTTTGATTGCATTCGCGCATGCGCAGTGAAACATTTTTTAGTAAACCTGCTCATTTTTCATCAAATTGTTATTATTTTTTAATTCTGATTGCAGAGTATTATGTACAATGTTGTTTGTCATATTTTCTGAAAATAACTTTTTTTTATATTAAGAACTCTGCAAATTATAAGCAAAAAACTAGACGAAATTTGGGACTGTTTTTATAAAAACCTTAATTTCTCTACGAGTATACATGCTATCCTCATAAAAATGAACACAGTATATTACAATAAGCCACTTATTAATAATCTCGAGTTTGAACGCCTTTGCTACATTAGTTTTTACAGGGTTATCCAAAAGATATTCGTTCTTTTTCAATATGTTGACAGTCCCCTATGGAGTTTCGTGAAAAAAATCTTCGCGGAAATATATAACCTGTACTATACTGTTTACACACCTGCAGTTTCAGGTTAATTCCTCATGTATTTTTCTAGATAGTTAACAAAACGTCGAAAATCGCAAGTGACCGGTCATCTTTGGCAATATAGTGTATGTCAGAATGATTATAGCTTTCACATTTATATTAGATTTCAATGTTAATTTTGCTCTGAACTATTTTTTTGATATATCTGACGATTATTTATATTTCTACTACACTTGTGAATGACCCCTATTTCGCAGCAAAAAATATACCAACTTTAAACAGCTATTACTCGGTCAGTTTTAATGTTTGATGAATGGGACATTTTTTTGTCTTACTTGTTAGTGTCACAGTAAATTTTTACTAAATATCACTTATAGGACCGGGGGACCGTATAAAAATTTAAATTTCGTAATTTTTTAATAAATATTTTTCTTGACCCAAATCGCTTTAAAAGTAATTCTTTACCTTATTTAAACCATTTTTGTAATTGGAAGTATGCATCTAGGACCAACGGTTGCGAAAATAAAGGTCGGTCAGGTTATACGTGGACACCCTGTATAAATGATGTTTCTTTAAAATCACAAATTGATAAATTGTTCAATATCATTGCATCGATAAAGCATATATGAAATATATTTTAAAAGTGATTAAAAAAATTAACTGTTTAATGATGTTTTAAACAACGATTTAGTTACAAATAAAAATTATATAAGTTAACATTATAATTGATGCACAATATTATAATTTTTAATTAGGATTATTAAATAATAATTACAAGTATATTTATAAAACAAAAATGAGATAATCAAACGTAGCTTGTCCCGGTCTCGAACCCGGGCCCTCGGATCAAGGAGCAGACGCCACACAGTGGGGCATTTGGCGGATTTAGCCGGTCAAAAGTCAATTTTTCAAAACACAGTTCACAAAAAAAATATGTAGGTAACTGTAAAGGTAAATAGTTGGGGAATCTCCGTACAGTTATAATTTTTTTGCATGTGCAAGCAAATTAGTGCCAGGCAAGTTAAAACTTGCTTGTAGCAGTAGGTTGGCTATCTGTGCTCTTAACTGCAATTTTAGGTCTGCTCCTTTCAGTGTGATTTTTTTTGTTCAAAATTCACCAATATGAAATAGTTATGGATAATGAAAGACCACGTAGGTATGTTTATATTTCACGTGAATATGTTTATATTTGCTTAATTGCTTGATTTACTCGCTATATGATAAAGCGACATGAAATGTACTGTATAATTTGGAAAAAATTATTGTTAATTGAAATACTCCATAAAGAGTTAGTTAACCTTAAGGGTGAGATCCGATGATATTTTTTACATGAATTGAGAGTTCAAGATATGTAGTTAATAACTTTGAAAACAACAGCCGCTAATTTAGAAGAATTTCTTTCAAACTCAAATCTGTATGTTTCTTTAAATGATAATTTTTTTTTTCATTTTTCCTTTTTTTAAAATGTATTCTACGATAGCTAAATCACAAATGTTGCACAATGTGTCGTCTGCGGGCATAGAAATTTCCAATTTACGTATCTCATCAATAAAATTATTTGCTGATATCGTCTGTTGGTGTCTATAATGTTCTTGTGTTACTTTTGTATGTTCTAAATTAAAAATAATATATGTCTTATTCTTAGAAAATGTTGCATCATTTTATAGCATCTTATAAACATTGTTTCGTAAATACATCTATTGTTGAATTATGGATTCTGAAAGGCTAGGTAAATACATTTATATTTCTCCTGAATATGTTTATATTTGTTTATTTAAAAGATATGATAAAGCGACATAAAATGTATCGCACATGCTCGAATTTTTTGTTGCCAATTTTAATATTCTATAACGAATTCGTTATATTTTCCGATGAGTTTGGATCATTTTTTTACTTTAAATGGAAGTTCAAGACATGTAGTTAGAAATTTTGAAAACAGTAACTGCTAATAGCTCCTAATTTAGAATAATTTCTGTTAAACGCAAATCTATATGTTTCTGGAAATGCTAAAATCATGCCTGCAAAATGCAGAATAGCAGCTCCATCTTGTGGGAAATTTAGACCAAAACCTAATCAACAACAACTTATGTCAGCATCTAACTGAATCTGAAGTTTGATGAAATTCCGTGCATTAGTTCTTGAGATATACAGCTATCGTGAAAATCATGAAAAAAAGTAGTATAGTAGCGCCACCTATTGGGATATCTACACCAAAACGTAATCAGCGTCTATTTATGTCAAGGTATAACTGAATCTGAAATTTGATGAAAATAAGTGCATTAGTTCTTGAGATAGAGCTATTGCGGTAAACGCGAAAAATGTAGCATTAGCTGCGCCACCTGTAGGGCGATTTTCACCAAAAACAAATCGGCACCAATTTATATTAGGGACTAACTGAATATAAAGTTTCATTCAATTTCGTGCATTAGTTCTTGAGACAGAGCGTCCACAAAATTTTTGTCACATAGACAGAGTCAAAGACTCACAGACAGACATTTTCTAAAAATAGTCAAATCGTGTTCAGGACCTTCTAAAACGTATAAATCCGTCATAAACTGGAAGTTAAAAATTTTCATGAATCCAATACTTTCTTCTTTTAAAGATAGAAGAAAGTAATAATTTGATATCGATTTCAAAACATCCAAAGACTCTTGATAAAAAAAATGTTAAAAACACTATATATCTCTTAATTTTTGAAATAAATTACAATATCACGGTACAAACTTTAATAATTTAGTTACTCTATATGATAGGATAATTTTTTTCTTTAACGGATAGGATGTCATCGCAATCATATTATTCACTAATATTTTATCGTAAATAAAGTTAGTCTTACCTGTTACAGTGTTTCTCGTATACCCTGTATCTATATAAAGAACATATTTTTCAAAGAAAGATAAGTAAAAAATTATAATAATATGATAAACTAATCAATTATAAACTTTACACCAATTTTTCAGTAAGAAATATTTTTGGCCGGCTAAATCCACCAAATGCCCCACTGTGCGCCATAACAACTGAGCTACGACCAACGTAGTAATTTCGTTACAAAGTATAACTATTTAAGTTGTGTTAAAATATTAGACCCCCTATTTCTCGAGAAATAAGGAGCATTGTATAAAGTCTGTTGAACCTGAGACTAAGGGGCTTCTATCCAACAACATATATAAAAATAATAAAAATCTGTGATTACCAAGCTTGGTCCTCTCCTTGTTAGACATCATCTTTCATCTTATTAAACGGTGAAGTTTTGTTAAAGTATTCTGGACGTGATGAAAAGTGTTTCATTATCTATGCTTGATGCATGATTTGCCGTTCGTTTTTATATTAAAATGAATATATTTACCCACATCTCATCAATATTAAATATATAGTTTTAGGTAGATTTCTTAAGAAACACTACCTATTACATTCTCCCCTATGTTGGAATTCCTGAAACATTTTTGCAGGTCTAACGCAGATCATGACTCCTAGAACCCAACCCCCAACCCCCAGTTCAAAACTTATATATATATCACTTTTTTATGGATACGATAACTTCCACAATTCTGAACAAATCTCTTTCAAACTGATACATAAAATCAAGGGGCATAAAATCTCGGTCAAGTTCGTTAATGGACAAAATGGCACCAGTGGGGTGGGGTGGGAGGGTTTAAGAAGAAAAAAAATCATAACTTCGTCAATTCACAAGATATCAAATCCACTTAAATTTATTATAAATCCTCTTAATATTATCTAGAACTTTTATATTCACAAGTTTTTCATAGGACCAACTCATACAGAAAAAAAAAAACCTGCCAGTTTCGCCTACAAGCACAGGTAGATTTCGAAGTGGGTGGTCGCAACTGCCGCATCATGACAAAAAGGTCCTTTTTCTGCAATTCCCAATAAACAAGAGCCCACGGTTTGCGTCTTCGAAATCTACCTGTGCCTGTAGGCCGAGCCGCCAGGGATTTTTTTTTTTCATTTGAAAAGTGTATAGGTCATTTGAAAAATGCCGACACCGACCCGAAGAGTCAAAACCCAACCTGAAACAGACCCGGAAACGAAGAATTTAAAGTCAACCCGACCCGAACTCAACCCGCAACGAAACACATTAGCGATAACACGATCCGAACCCAACCCGCAACGAAACAAATTAGCGTTAAACCAAACCGCTAGTCGGTCGGGTTTGGGTAAAATAGGATTACCCAACCGGATGCAGGACATATAGACACACATGAAAAATAAAAAGTCATTTTTGATCACACGTCGCGCGACTTTTAAATAGACGAATGAATTTAGAAATAGGTGTCACAGGTATCAATAGGTGTTTAGAAATGGGTGTCTGAAAATCACAGACATACACTCCAATTTTATATATATGTATAGGTAGATGGATAGATGTCATTTTCTAACCCCAAATAAACTTGAGGCGCCATAGCTATTTCCAACACAATTTCGGAAAAGAATACAAAAATTTCCATTTCTTAAGCTATTTTTATAAAATAAAATATACATTTAATTAGTTTAATGCATTAAACGTTGACTTTGAAAGATTTTAATCAAAGTATTTTATACAAAGGGGCATCTTCTATCGAAATCAAAACAGTGAAGCAATATCTATAGGATAATTTTAATGTAGGCAAAATAGGTGACATAGAATTCAATTCCAATTTATTATAAAGAGGTTTTTTTTTCTTTTGTAAAAAAAAGTGGAATTTAGTTATATTTATGCATTGTGCGGTAAATTTGAAAGCTTTTAATCAAAGGATTTAATACAAAGCGGCTTCTTCTATCGAACTCGAAACAGTGAAGCGATATAGTATAGGATAATTTTAATTTAGGCGAAATAATGTTCAATTCCCATTTATTATAAAAAGGTTTTTTTTTTTTTCTTTCTTTCGTTTAAAAGTAAAATTTGGTTATTTTTATGCATTGTGCGGTAACTTTGAAATATTGTATTAAAAGCGGCATCTTCTAAGCATCAAAGAAACAGGATACGCCATAACGAAGAAGAAAACAGCTTTAATTTGGGTGAAATAACGCTAAATTTTGATTTCTTAAATACAGGTATTTTTAAATGAAAATGTATATTGTTTTCTAATGCATTATGCGGTAACTTTGATGAAACGACTTTGTATAAAGCAATATTTTCTATCGACAGAGATACTGAATGATATCTTTTAGGACAATTTTAATTCAGATGAAATGATACTAAATTTTGATAATACTGAACACTACTTTTTTCATTTCCTATATAAAATATCAATTGTAAAAATGCACAAATAGTTTTCTAATCCATTATATATTTTAACTTTAAATAGTTTTATTGAAAGGGTTTGATAAAATGCAGCATTATCTAACAACAGGGAAATAAGACATCCGTAATATAAAGATAAAGTAACATTCATTTACATGAATTAATGATAAATTCTGATTTCTTAATTTTTCTTTTTTTGTAAAATGTACATTTTATTAACACTTTCCAACATATATTTTTTTTAATTGCTAAAAGGTGTAAAAAAACAAACATTATAAACAGTAAAATAAGTTTTATTAGACTGTTGACATTTTTCGGCTCCATCTGAGCCATTATTAAAACAAATAAGAATATTCTATAATTGCACGGCCTATTACGGAATACTCTTACTTGTTGTGATAATGGCTCAGATGGAGCCGAAACATCTCAACAGTCTAATAAAACTTATTTTACTGTTTATAATGTTTTTATTTATACCTTCTAGGAATTAAAAGAATTATATTATTACAAAGTGTTGTAATTTGTTATACTTTCCAACATAGTTAAAAAGTGTTTTATGACTCCGATTTGTCTGTCCGTCTTTTCGTGCTCTAACTCTCGTAAATATACTCACATTGCCCTGAAATTTGTATGTGTTATTGACGTTTACTATGGCACGGTCGCTATTGCAAATGAAGTGTGTAGCATTTATAGTTCGTTTACATAGACAGTCAAAAGCATTCCGTTACATTACACTCAATAGGAAACCATCGTTTCAAGGGCATTTTTATGATTTTTACATCATTTCAAATATAATGAAATTGAGATACATTTATGAAGTGCACTAAAACATACTTTCGTGGAATATGGGGTGCAAAGCATTTAATATTTATTTACAAGGTCACACAAAAGGATTCTGTTACAGAATGGTCTACCAGGAAAAATCGTTTGCAGTGTATTTTACGATATTACATTATTTCAAACATAATGAGGTTTTTATGCATTACTGAGGTGCAGTATAAGTTGCTTATTGCAAAGTATGGTGTGCATTGCATTTATCATTCATTTACAGGGACACACAAAACAATTCGGTTACAGTACTGACTATGAGTAATATTTGCTAGAAATGTGTTTTCAACTTTGGTTTGCGTTTTTAAATCTAACTAAATTTTTGCATAGTACGTAGTGTGTATAAACTCTGTTGATCATAATACAGGGCTACACAAAGGAATTCGTAAGTATTACTATTTGAATTGCTTAAGCGTAGTTTTTAATTGCGTCATGCATTTTCCTGCAGAACTATTTTTAGTATATTAATAGAAGTTTGTAGAATAAAAATAAATTCATATGCAGGGCTACGCAAAAAAGAAGATACATTTCCGTTTACGGTTGGTAATTGCTGGAAATGTGTTTTAAATTGTTTTATGCGTTTTTTATTTGAATTAAATTTTAGCTTAACATGTGGTGTGTATAAAAGTCTTTAGATAATATACAGGGCTATTCGAAAGAATTCGAGTGCATATCCATCTATTGTCAAATATTTCTAAAAGTGAATTTTCAACTGAGCTAAATTTTAGCATGCTATGTAGTACATATGCAGATCTATAGATCATATACAAGGCTGCACAAAATAATTTGATTACTTTTTTGACTATGGAAGGTAATTGCTAAAACTGGATTTTTAGTGTGTTATATTTTTTCTAAACTGTTTACTTACATATCTTCTTTCATCTTATTTAAAGTTGAAGTCCGTGACATTTTTCTAGATGTGTTGGAAAGTGTTTCATAATGTATGCTATATTTCACGTATGATTTTTCGTTCTTGTTTAAATAGTTTTTGTATGGTTAGAAATAAATTTGTCTGTACTTTCAAAAAATTTTTTTAGCCAACTAAAATTTGAAATAGGGTTCTGGTTCGTGGATTTTTCCATTTAGAGCCCTGCCTGATCATACATGGTGATCATTGAAAATGGGCACTGTACTTTCACGCCCATAAATTGTTACTATGGTGAAGAAAATAGTGGGTCCCTGTGCGCTTTTCAGTCTAACATATTGTTAATACAGCGATCCCTATGACGGGGCCCTGTGTGCTTCTCAGCCATATATAGTTTAGGGATGCACCGAATAGTGCTTTTGGCCGAATTCAGAATACCGAATATTCGGCTAGCCGCGTACTCCTATATTTCAGGGTTTAAAAGTTTTAAAAAGTTCAAATTTAAAATAATTTTACATCATATTTAACACAAAAACAACTTTTATGAACAAAACCTTTTTCGCAATTAAACTTTACAATAAAAAAAACTATGCTTTTAATTATTATTTAAGAAGAATAGTCTTAAAACTTTTTTAATTAATAAAAAAGGATCAGGATCCATAAGCCGTGTTTTTGATTAATGAAATAGACTAAAATTCGATTTTATTATACTGACTTAATTATTTCACTTTTTAATATTAGAAGGTTTATCCTGTACGATTTCAACAATAGTTTTTGCATTTTGTTCGGATTTATATGACTTACACAAGCTCAAAGTTCGTATTATTCGTAGTTTTTGATGAAAAATACGCAATTTCTCCTAATTTTACCTCAATTATTTATATGAGCGCAATCGTGCAACACTTTCTTCTTTACATATATTATAAAATACATCAAAATGTACAATATATGTAAAAATAAAAGTGTTGCAAAGCTGCGCTCATAGTAAAATATTAAAAATTATATTAAAAGTTGTGAGGTAAAATTAGGAGAAATTGCATATTTTTCATCAAAAACTACGAACAATGCGAACTTTGAGCTTGTGTAAGTTATATAAAAACGAACAAAATTCAAAAAATATTGTTGAAATCGTACAGGATAAACCTTCTAATATTAAAAAGTGAAATAATTTACTCAGTATAACAAAATCGAATTTTAGTCTTATGTCATGGGCCAAAAACACGGCTTATGGACCCTGATCCTTTAACTCCACGATTTCTTCGGTGAACTAAAATAAATGAAAACAAATTTCTTATATTATAAACAAATATTTTATAGCCATACAGTGTTTATTTGCCAGGAAGCGAGTAAAAAAAATTAAAAAATATTCAAATGATGGCAACTTAGGTTTTTGTATGTACCAGGTCTAAAGTGAACGATTGTTTTCAGATGTTGGAAATGTACAGGGTGTTGTTCCTAAAATGTTAGAACAAACTTCCAAAGCAAATAATGCAATCAAGAGAAACATTTTCTATACAGAAACCAACATCACAATCAATTTATTCAATCAAAAATACAGGGTGTTTCACTGCAAACTGAACCTGAATTTTCGTTCACAATTTTTACAATAATGAAGATATTTTCACAATAATTTCATCATATCAACTTTGCTTTGAATAAAACATGATGGAATCATTGGAAGTCACTGAATTTAAGTCAGTGTTACAGTATATGAACTGTCAGCTGCATTCTGAATAATGGAATGTCTAGTTTAGGGTTGTTCACACTGCAATGGTGGCTATTTCTAGCACGTCATGTCCATATTTCACAGACTAAGTAAATTTTATGTTTGACTATATCCTTATAATATGTATATTATTGTTAAAGCTAAACGAAAATGTAAGTTCGACTTAGTGTGAGATACACTGTACTTTTGAATAAGTGGATTGCGATCCTGGTTTCCCATACAAAAACTGTTTGTCTTGATACTTATTATAACTCCCGAAATCTGCGCATTATCTTCCATAAGAGTTAGAAACACCCAATTGTAAAACAGTGATCAATATTCAGGAATGCATTTATGCATCATTAATTTCTATAAATGTCGTCATTAACAGTTAATTTTCTTAATTGTTACTTTTCAAACAGCAAATAAATAACCTAAAAGCAATCTCTGAGAGACTGCTTTTAGATTATTTTTCACTTTCGGAACCGATTTCGAAAAATCGTCAGCGAGATAGAACACTAAAGTTTGATTAGTATGTTATAAATACTTTCACTGCTAAAAAACTGAGAAGAAATTTTATAAAAAAAAAAAAATCCTTAAATATCACAAAATTATTAAAGTCAGTAGTGGTTATCTTAATTATTACCGTTTTCAATGATATGTTACGGTCAATATGATTAATCCGGTTATTATTAATAATGACCGCTGTTATTATTAATAATAACCGGCCATTATGTCCTGTCATTATTAATAATAACCAGTTATTATTAATAATGACCGGATTAATCATATTGACCCCGTAACACACACATATATATATATTACACAAAACCGCTGTAAGCATCCAATGCAAGCAAGGGGGTCCCCCATAAGCATCTGTGCCCAAGGCCCCCGAAATTATAAATCGGTCCCTGCTTAAAGAAGTTATTATTACTATATGCTTGATTTGAATTTGAATTTCATCTTTTGTTACAAAATGTTATTTTCCCCAAAAATATAATAAATTTCACAAAAAGAACTTTTACTTTGCACAAAATGGGCATCAAGAAAAAACACTGGATCGACCCGGACCCTTGTACTTTTAATATTATTAACATAAAAGTAATTTTTCCAATAGTTGAAAAAAATTCGGACAAGAAGGGTTTGAAGAACAGGAACAGTAAATAAATAATTCATAAAATTATCACATTAATGTACCCACAGCATATTAAATGGGATAATTTTTGAGAACACATTTAAATAATGAAGCAAAAATTACTAAATTATTCGATCAATCTATTTATAGTGTTTAAACAATGCAAGGACAAAATTCCGTAAATTACTCATTCGTTTTAATTTAATAGCATTATTTAAGAATAAAATACCGTATTTTGTAGTACTTAACAAAATAGAATTCTTTTAGAATAATTCAGAAAGGGGATAAACGTAAAAATGAAATGCACATACGTATTTTTCCCTGAAAATCCGAAGAATGGATTCGTAAAATTAGCGATCACAAGCCGCAATATTTCTCGGAAACTGGGAGATACTAACATAGCCTGATTGGTCATGGGGGACTCAGAATATGAGTGCACAAGCAAAAGCAGATTCGGAAATTTGGGCGCCTTCGATCCAGTTTAGCCTTGAAAAAGAAAGCCGCCTCATTTGAAAAAAAAAAAAAATAATAATAATAGATGAGAGCACTAAATATTCAATTATAAGAAAAAAAGGAATTGGAAAAGGGATTTACAGTGTTATCACATCACCTTTTACACAAAAATTGAAAAGTAAAAGACATTTAAAAATATGCTCCCATAGATTTAAAGCGTTGTTGTCATTATTTTTCTATGGTCATCGCCGAATCTAACGATGACCAGAGGCTTCGCCGCTGCGCTGAATCTCTGTTATTTAAATATGATTCTATTTCTTAATTTTCATGAATATCTTTATTTATTGAGTGTTTAAAAAAAAAGTTATCTAAGGTTTTTAAAATATTTTTAAAAGCGTTTTCTTTATAGTTTCTTTATAGTTTTCCATTTAGTCGAATATCAAGTTATTCGGCAAAACCGAATATTCGGCAGACCGAATAGTTTGATATTCGGCCTGACCGAACACCGAATACATACCGAATATTAGGGGCTTCCCTAATATCGTTAATAAAGCGATCCCTATGGCGGGGTCCTGTGAATTTTGCGTGCATAAATCGTTAAAATGACAATCAATTTAACAGAGCCCTGTGGGTTTCACGCCTATAAATTGATTATACGGCAGTCACAATAACGAAGCCTTGTGTTTACCCGAATTAATAAATATGGCGATTAGGATTTAAATCGCAAATCTTTACTTCCAAATAATGTATTTTGAGAAGAGGAGGAACTGTACTATATTTTGTATAAAACTTAAGATCCCATCGCTAAAGAAGAAAAGCGCAAAACAATTTATAATATATGAAATTTAAAAAGAGATACTTTTCGTTGGGCAATACTTTTTCGTCACGCAAAATATCTAATAAGAAATCAGGAATAGTTGTCTTATTCGTCTAATCTTCCATAATCGAATTCATAGTCGATGTTGGCGTCAAAATTGCTAGCTCTAAAATCGCTGAAACACATGTTTAACTACTTTTGTAGAAGAATTGTTATGCTGAATTTTACGCTCCTAGCTAAAACTGCTGCTGAGATATGGCGAAATGACATACAATATCCCCCCCTCCCCATTTCACACCCTTAGCAGGTTAATTTCTGAAATCGTTGAAATACGTGTTTAACTATTTTTTTAGAAGATTTTTTAGCTTGAATTTTACGCTCCTACCTAAAACTGCTGCTAGTATGGCGAAATTACTTAAAAATTTCGACACCCCCCCCCCCTCCCTGACCATTTAACCACCTTAGGGGGTGAATTTTCAAAAGTAA
This sequence comes from Maratus michaelseni, assembly GCA_963931845.1. NCBI lineage: Eukaryota > Metazoa > Arthropoda > Arachnida > Araneae > Salticidae > Maratus > Maratus michaelseni. The sequence continues at coordinate 217,358,798 of OZ007586.1, read as the reverse complement.
TTTCTTAGGGGGTATATCTAAATACATTTGTGTAAGGAGCATGTCTTTAAAATTTCAATATCCTAGGAACAACGGTTAAGAACCTACACTAGTTATGGGAAGAAACGCTCAAGCTAATGTTAAGCCTACGGAAAGGTTATTTTCAAATTTAACGCTCGCAATTTAATATTTTTAAATAGTTTTTTTTTTTTTTTTTTCCGTAGGATAGCTGAGGTAGATCTCTAACGTTGTTCGTTTTTACTTTTTCGATTTTTGTAGCAGGTTCTTTATGAGGGGACATTTTTAATTTTGGAACCGGTTCTGAAAGTGAAAGTACCCTTATATAAAAAAACTGGAACCAAAATCGAAAAACCAAAAACTAATAACGTTAGAGATCGACCTCAGCTATTCTATGCCAAAAATAAATAAATAAATAAATAAATAAATAAATAAAATAAATAAATAAATAAATAAACAGAATAAAAAATAATATTAAAGCGAGCGAGATATATATATATGATAATGTTTTACAATATATATATATATATATAATGATTTGCAGCAGAATTAGTGGGGTTATGCTTTTTTAATTCTATGACTCGATGTATTAAACATTAGTACAAATATAGTAATATACTTTATAGTAACTATTTACTGTATTAGTATAATTTAATATTGATATACATTTGTTGAAAAAGTCATGTTTCACAACAAAAATATTTTTAGATAAATTTATTTTATACTTTTCACAAAGCAATGCACATACAGTTAGTTGGGTGGATAAATATGTGCATATCTGGTGAAAAGGAATGTTTCATGAATGGAAAAAATAAAGATATTACTTTTTTGTGTGTGTGTGTGTTTCTAATTTACAACTTGCAACTGAATAAAAGTGATCAAAATGGACAAAATAATATTTTGTCCAGGACGTTTTTTTTTTTTTTTTTTTTTTTTTTTAAAGATTTTTCGGGCACTTTTTCCGCCGTAAGAAAAAAAACGAATCCTGACAGTAAGTCATAATTGTAACAGTAGTTGACCTTTCTAATCGTTGACCAATATCTGGATCTAAGTTAGTTTTAGAGGTATAGTTCCAGTTACAAAAATGTTTCAACTATTGTTCTTCATCACATGAGTATCCATTTACCTCAAATAGTTACTTTTAAAAAAAGTTACGAAATTTAAATTTGTTAAATTGTATCACTTTCTCCATGCTCTAACCAGGACGCCATGTCAAAATTTTCTTAGAGAACGGTGGTGGTGGTGGGGGGGGGGGGGGTTGCAAAGTTTACTGTGAATTGCCGTGTTTACCGTGTTGTGAATAGCCAGTTTTATTTTTATATATTTTACCTGCTTTTTTTTTCTACAGAAAATATTTAGACGATTTAAACCCCAAATTGTCACCTAACATTTTTTTTTTTAAACCGCTGACTAGGCCCCTATCTGCCGGGCTTTTGCCAAGCTTAACGGGTTGATGCCTGGCGGTCGATAAAAATTACGAATTTTACGGGCATATATATGGCATATACACAGCAGTGTGTCAAAGAGTAAGTATGTTACAGATGCCCCTTCCTCCCAGTTATGAGTCTAAACGACCCGCCCCCTATAAAATACTAGCGTATAGAAACAAGAGTAATGCATCAGGAAAAATTAGTAACCCGATTTTTCCCGAAACGCGGTTCGTGTTCGGACCAGGTTGACTCTAGATTTTGATGTCGAAGGTAAATGAAGAGGATCAGTTGAAAAATGACTATCAAAAACGCATGAAGTGACCAAAAAATTATTTAAATTTGAAATTATTTAAATTTGTTAGAAAAAGTGTCATTGTGAAAATTAGAAGTTAAACGTCACATCCAACTACAGCCCTGCCCGGGTAAGAAATAAAATTTGCGGGCAGCAAATTTTATTTAAAGGCAACCCGCATCCCGACTCGAGTCCAACAAAAAAAATTTCGTCGACCCACCACCCGAACCAAAACCAAAATACTTCAACCTGAACCCGAAATATTTCAATTCAACCCGATCCGAAATTAGCAATCGGGGAAAATTGATTCAGAATTTAATGTAAGTATGGTAAAAAGTCTGTGTTCATATCTCCAGTATCGATTTTGTCCATTATATTGAAAAATAAACATGTGAGGAGCTATTCATATTCTAGTATATAGATTTTCATCTAAAATAGGTTGGATTGTACCCGACCCGAAACCGTAAATTCCGCTTAAAGTCAACCTGAAACCCAACCCAAACCCGACGAAAAAATTTCTTTTGACTCAAAACTGACAAAAAAATTTTTGTCGACCTCAACCTGAAATACTTCAACCCGAACCCGATTCGAGACAAAAATGGTCTAGAATTTAATACTATCATAAAAAATAATCTACAATTATATATCTGATATTACATTAATATCAAAAAGTGGAGGAAAATGAAAATATTGAGGACCTCCTTAATTTTAAATTCTCGAAAGTATTCTGTGAGTTCAGCATTCCTACAAAATTGCACTTAGGCAGACTGACTGCTGACAGCATTATCTTTTGAGTTATATATAAAGTGTGATGATGTAGAAATTTCTGCAGTCGCATCCGATTATTTTTTTTCGACTAGCATATCTTATTCCAATTTTATTATTATCCAAGTAATTTTACGAATGTTGTAAATGTGATGTTTTTATTTTGTAGCGTTTTATTTATTTATTTTTTTTTTCATTTTGATGTTAGCCACTATGGTGCATAAATTTCAAAATTAAAAAACCCAATTTCTGTTGCAACTTTTATGTTACACCCACTCATTATTTATTTACTTATTTAATGAATAAGTTTTCTATTTGTGTAAAAATATTTAGGAACTTAATCTTGTTTAATGGCGTTACTTTCCGGTAAAAAAAAAGAGACAAAGTTTACTTTGTACATTCTTCAAATTTATTTATTCATCAAGTAGCAACGCCACACAAAATGAATTTTTTATACTCTAGAGCAGCGGTTCCCAAACAATTCGTCGTCTATTGGTTGCGGAACGATCAGTCAAAATCTTCAATAAATAATTCTTTTTATCTGCTGCAATAATCTAATAGAAACAATATGTTGCAATTTTAAAGAATATATCATGGAAAAATGTGAGTTTGGAACTTTGTGAAAGACAGTGTTTTGTTTAACTTTGTGCAAAAATGCAAAATTAAAATTGATAAAATTTAAAAGTTTCAATCTTGATACAGACTGTCATTTGTGTAAAACAATACTATAAATCGCACTGACTTTTATACTGTATATTTCTAATACATTTATTAATAAACATTTTTTTTACATTGTAAAAGTTTCCGACAACTCCGCTTTCACATTAGTGTTACCTATTTTTGCTATCGTGTGTATGCTTTGTGCCAAAGTTAATTTTGGCTTTAGTATAGATTATTCAAAAACTCTACATATTAGGTGGGTCGCGAAAAAATAATAAAAATAAAATAAATTAAGCTTTAAGGTGGGACGCGAAACAATAAAGTTTGAGAACTACTGTTATGCAGAATAACCTATCAATATGTGGAAATATGCGCAACGTTTTGTACGTCAATACAAATCTAGAAATTTTCAATTCTAAAAAATAGTGAATCAAAAGATTAAAAAAAAAAAAAAAAAAATTGTATTAAACTTGTAATTTAAATTAATTGTATTAAATTTGAAAATGCATAACACACAACTGAAAACGCACTTTCTCGCAATTTTTGTTCATAAAGGGTATAATGTGTCTTAATTATTTTGTGAAAGCACATTAATGGTTACATGTACCATTTTTTATAGGGGAGACTATTATCGCCCACCTCAAGAATGTATATCAATTTCACCATGTTAAAGAATTGTATAGCATTCTTAAAACACAATTAAAAACAACTTCCTACAGACAATAATGAACACAAACTCTTTTGTGTGTCCCTGTTAATAAACGATAACTGTCACGCACACCATTTTCGATAGAAAACATGTTATGGTGTATATTAATTTTCTATTATTTCAAGTAGTGCAGCATTATTAAAATGCACTTAAACATTTATTGCCCATAGACTACAATGTATCTATTTTTTGAGTGACCCTCTAAACAAACTACAAATTCTATACACTCCATATGAAATAGGGAGCATGATGTAGTAAATTTGTGCTAATCCATGCATATTTATGAGAGTTCATAGATATCTGACAGACGACCAGACAGATAGACGAACGAAGTCATAAGTACTTTTCAACACAGTTGGAAAGAGTTAAGAATTTATAGAATGAGTATTTATTTTATTTTTAATTTCTAAATCAACCGTACTAACTGTTTGTGACTAAATAATAAAAAAAAAAATATGTAAACTAATTAAGTAAAGCTTGGCCATAACAAGATCCTCGTTGCAGCATGGTCCAACTGAGCCATGGCCCTGGACCTCATGAATTTTGGGGCCCCAAATTTTGTATGCAATTTTTGTAAAACTGGTTTTTTAAATACCTTTTAATATTGTACTGATTGTAAAAAATATATAGTGCATTTAGAGTAAGATAAGATTAATAACAGAAAATATATTTACCTAAATTTGTATTTATATATTCATACATGTATTCTAAGGCATGGGAAATGTTTTATTTATTATTACAGTGTAGAAAGGGGGCTCCCAAATGAATACTACGCCCAGTCCAGGCACTCTCTTTGGCTTGATCGAGCACTGACTATAAATTTTACAAACCTCCTAGAAAACTTATTTCCAATTGTAATGATTTTATTCATAAAGTACGAAAGGCTTCTAAAGTTTTAAAATTGCAAAACCAGAAACGTTGAATTTTTGAAACATATGTATGAGAAGAGTTACATTATATATATAAAAAAGAAAGTTTCTTAATCTAGAAAAATATGATATAACCACTAACGAAAATATACAATAACCTGTTCTGAGTTACCCACGATTCCGAAAAGTGTTCCTTATCTTTAGAAAACTCGGAAAGCAATATATTTTCGATATTGGAAGAAATTTTTATTAAAACAAAGTTTTTTTTTCTCTTTTTTGCTGCCATTGATTTTCAGAAACATTTACGGGTAGTTTTTATGGTGTATTAATTCGTTTTCTCAACCCGGAATATAGGTTTTGGAAATGCTATCAATTCTTAAGTAAATATTTTCATGTTTTACAGACAAATATGATAAATCAACAGCATTAACATTATCATTAAAATTAATATTTTGTTATTATTGCATGTATACATTAATTCTATTACAACCTTGAATTATTGTAATTACCTACTAACCAGATTAAATTCAAAATTTCAACATCGTCCTTCACGTTGCTACAGGAACCACTTTGGCATTTCCCCCCACTTGGATGTAATCATGGACGTAGCAAAATTTACCATTTCAGAAAATAAAATATCAAAAAGTCGTCGTGGAACGCAAAAAATCACATAAAAAATTTAGGTAAAAATAAAAAAATTAGCAGAAAAAAATTACTGTATCGTAAAATATAAGTCCTTTCACGAATGTCACAAAATTGACGCAAAACGCAAAAAAAACCCCGCTAAAAATCGCAAAACAATTCCGCGAAAAATTATGCGTTATTTTAATTATAGGACACAATTTACTATATTGGTGTAATATTAAAACCAGACTCTTTTACGAATGGCAAAAAATCGCCACGGAATGCAAAAAAACGCTGAAAATCTTATCGTTTAAAATTCAAAAATCGCAGAGGAGAAAATATACTATATTCGGCTAAAAGATTGAAACCTGGTTCCTTTTACGAATGTAAAAAATTCGCCTCAAAACGCTAAAAAATCAGAAAAATCACATAAAATATTCAAAAATAGCAGAAGACAAAATTTACTATATTGTGCTAAAAGATTGAAAGGGATTGCTTTTATGAATGTCAAATACTTGCTGCAAAACGCAAAAAACTAAAATCGCATAAAAAAATTCGCGAAAAATTTTAATTTTTTCTACGCATTCCGAATAAACTAGGGCTAAACTATTCCTGAATAAACTTTATTGAAAATCAGACAAAATTTATTAAATTGACTAAACGATTCAAACCGGATTTCTTTGATGAATGTCAAAAAATCGCATAAGAAATTCGCGAAAAATTCAAACATCAAGGAGGACAAAATGCACTAAAAAATTTAAACTGGATTTCTTTCACGATTGTCAAAAAATCGTCGCGGTAAGTGAAAAAAGTCTAAAAATCACTTAAAAAATTTGCAAAAAATCGCTGTGTGAAATACGAATAAATTTTATCGGTAAATAGACAAAATTTACTATAAATTTTGTCCGATTGATACATATTGATTGAAAAACAATAGATTGAAAACAAAGATTGTGACCGGATTCCTTTTACTTATTTTGAAACATCGCCGCGAAGCGCGAATAAACGCTAAGAATCGCATAAAAATTTAAATAAAAAAGATATAATCAAAAAATACAAAAACTTGCTTCGAGATGCGTAACTTCAGACATACAAGTGCCTTCCTGCCAAAGCTTGTAGCTCTGTCGGTCTTTTCTGAACACAGCACACAGACAGACACACAAACACCTATCTTTATTATTATTAGATTTGAAATTTTGAACCCACAGTTTTATTTCTTTCATATTAGTATTACTGCAAGTAAACTTTAAGTAATTTCAGATATATTTAACTTGTATAAGAAGTAAATTGTAACACGAAGTACGATTACATGCAACATTGCAAGACTGTTTTTGAATATTATGTTTTTCTTTCTTTGAATTTTTTTTATTATATCAAATACTTTTCATTTCCGAGGGCTCTGCCCCCCTGAACCCCACACTGTCTCATTAATTTGACAATCAGTTGATCTGATTAATCTCTCTGCCATTCTGTATCTCAAACCTTCTATCTAAAATAATTAAAATGTTGATTTTGTGATAACAATACTAATCAGTTTGGTCAATTAATTATTCTCATAAACCTTTTATTAATTATTGATATTCCTAAATGAGCAATTTATTTGAAAATGATTAATTGAGCTCCTCGCATAACTTTTGAATTCTTAAGCCACTGCAAGCGTAATTTTCTATAAGAAAAATTGTACATTTGTAATCACGGATACTACTGTTACACGGTTTATCGTGTAAAGGATGAAGATTCAATGAAGATTCTTTGAGCGCTGATATAGCTACTGTTTGCTTGTACGAAGAAAATAATGCGGCGCACTTGTGTAATTGGTATTTTCACTTATTTAAACTAACCAAAATAGATGAGAAATTTTTTTAAAATCCTGATGATTCTTTTCCGTTATCTAAAAACAGTTTGATACGCTAATAAGTAAAGAAATTATTTAAAACGGATTTTAAAAACGACATTTAGGGATCATGAAACTGAAGAGACTATGACTCTGGGCATGGAAAAGATCAAAATATTTTACAAATAACGCTATCGATGTAAGAAGATCTGGAGATGGAAATACAAATAGAAAAATGTAAGTCATACCGAACTTACAAAGAAAAGAAAATGAAATGACAGATGTTGATCTGACCTTTAAAAAACGAATTACATAATATGGAAATAGTGGAATAAGCTTATAATCGTTTATTATGTATGATTAAATAATTTTAGAACACAATAGAAGTTATAAGAGCATTTTTAGGTTCCATCTCCTTCCCCCCTCTCTCTTTATTTATTTTACTTTTTTACCTATCATATTCTAAGCATGAGAAGTAAAACGGTCTGAGTAAGTCTTTTTTTTTTCCCTTTTGTGATTATATGTGGATAAATTGTATTAGTGTAAATATGAGTGCTGAAGTATAAATAAATATATAGTGCAGGTAGTAGATAAATCTCTCTCTCTCTCTCATCTCTAATAAAGTAATATAATTGTATTTTCTTTTAACTAGGTATCTTAAAAAAATATTTATATCAGAAACTGTGAGCGGTTCTGTAAAATAATACGTTTACACATTTAACATTTAACTTCTTTAAATAATTATAACTGTTTCAAAACATAACTTTTCTTTTAAATTTGCAAAAATTACATAATATCATCTAAAAATGTCTTGCCTAATTTAGCGCTAATTGGATGCGGATGGTGACTGCTTCCACCACATCTCGTGACATTGTCTCATTTCAGGTGGTGTAAGTGACCATTTCCGCATCCAATCAGCCCTAAATTAGACTATGCAATTTTTTCCCCCCGTAAAGCATTACATACGGTGAAATCGACAAAATTACTGTATACTTTTAGCATTTTTCATGATTGCATCGCATTTTTCACAAAGCAAGTTAAGTCTGATGCAAATATCGTTACAGTTAGTGATATACCGAGTAGTACTTTGGCCGAGTAGTAGTGTATAAGAAAGAAACAGTGATGCGCCTTTGAAGGGAGCTTAAGGGTAAACACGCCTGTGTGTGTGCTGTGTATATATATATATTATTATTAACTTTTAATTAAAAAAAATATATCTACCGTAATTTTCGCCGCATACACCGCGGCTCAAATAAGTCTGTTTCAAACCAGAAATTTTATTTAAGTTACTTTTTTTTAAATAAAATTTCTGGTCGGAAACAGCTTTATTTGAGCCGCGGCTTACATGCCGTTAAATTACGGTAATTAAATTAGGAATTTAATTGTGCACCTTTTAAAGTCAATTTTTGAAAATTCAAAAATTTCAAAACAGTAGCATTATTTAAATAATATGAAAAAAGAAAACGAAAGAATTGACGCATAAAAAGGTACAATTAACCAATATGAAATTAAAACTGATTCTTCAATTCATCGAACTCATTCTGATACCTGAAATCTGTCTATCCAAAATGGTTATTAGTTGCTGTAACAATTCACTGAATAATGCAATATGCTGATGTTAAAAGGGTAGCTTTCACCATTCGCAATGTGCAGCTTATAATAAAATCGGATTTATTGCCATAACGTGTTATTTCTGACATGTTAACTATAGCTAAAACTATTGTGGGACATTTTAACCACTCCACAACTAAATGCTCAAAATTTGAAAAGGTTCAATTGGATTTGTCTGCGAATCAAATAATAATAATAATCCAAGATATCTCCACAAGATGGAACTCAAACATATTATATGTTGAAAAGATTGCATGAATTAAAGCGACCTTTTTGCCTTTTATGCTGCTGAAAATTAAATAACAAATTTAACCTCACTTCAGTGGCAATTACTGGAAAGTGTAGTGAAATTGTTATTGCCATTCAAAGAAATCACAGCATTGATGAACTCAAATGAATCGATCATAGCATAGAAGTGATACCACCAATTAAAACATTGCTGCATTTTTTGGAAAAAGAAAGTTCATTTCACTTTGGTTGTGGTACAATGAAAGGGACATTAAAAAGTGAATTGTAAAAAAGATAAACATTCGTGAAAAAAAAGGCAAATAAGAATCAGCTGGATACTATTGAAAATGAAATACAAGAACATTTTCATTATTTTATAGCAACAGCCGTTGATACTCGATTTAAATTGTCATTTTTCACTGAAAAATACAAATATGGAATTAAAAAATGCTTAAAAAATAAAGCCCTAGAACTGATACATGAAGATCAATCAGAAATTCAAAATCCACCCAAAAGAAGGAAAATAGAGAATGAAAACATTACTAATGATGTCAGGGTAGATGATGTGATGTAAAAGAGAAGACACTAGAAAAAAAATTGTCTATTTTTTGGCAATGTTTTGATGAGATTACAAATGAACAGGAGAATAATTATGAGACTAACACTAGATCGGAAATTGAATATGAAGAGAAGTAGAAAAAGAGATAGAGACTCTCTTAGCAGAAGTTATTGAGTAAAACTGACACTGTATTTGCAAGGCGGAACATAATAAAACTTTTCCCATTATGTGAACCTACAAGGAGTGCTTACAACGAATGCATTTTTTCTGAGGCAGGCCTAATCTACAATAATAAAAGAAATGCCCAATTTCCTGAAAATGTAGAACAATTGGTGTCTTTGTACAATAATTTGTGATATAACAAACATTTTTTTTTTCTTAATTTCATTTATTGTATTTTCTGTTTCTACAAATTGTTTCTTTATTCAAAATTAGTGTATTTTCTTAGTTTTAAAAATGACCTATTTTTATTTGTATAAATGTAAAACTAAATTTTGATCTGCATTAATTTTACATTGTTTTTTCTTAACTTTTCTATATTTTGTAGACATATTTTTATTTGTCAAGTAAATTATTTTTTTAATATATTATGCATTTATATTTGTATAAATTTTTACAGATCAGTTATAAATCCCTTTGTCTTCAATAATGACAATAATGCTTAAAAAATTAAATTTTTACAACTACTCGGTACTAGCCGAGTGCCGAGTATATACCGAATACTCAGTACGGCTCTAGTTAAAATATCTTCATTATTATTAAAGTTATAACCAAAAATCAGATTGAAGCGAAGTTCCCTGTAATTTTGATTGACCCAGTTTACCTACAAAAAAACTGAAAGTTGTAGGGTGCTCTACCACCTCTTAAAGTTTGTAAAACTGGTACTGAAACAACCTGTATATATAGAAAGTGGGAAAGAGTTTACATTCACTTAGTGATGTCACAGTTGTTGCAAGGACATTGTTCATTTGAACTTGGTGGGACACACAGTGTTTTCTTGTGCATTGTATCACTGTCCACCAAAAGAAGCTTTGACAGTGATATGTGTATGGAAAGTGGGGGGGGGGGGGGGGGGAGAGACACTTGAATCGGTTGGTCAGCTGGAGTGTCTTTTTTCCACTATAGCTACAGACCTGCGAAATTGTACCACATGAAAGTGACGGAGGTCTGTCACTAAACTGACCAACAGGAGGCGAGATGCTACAGTCCCCCCTGGGTGAAGGAACAAATGATGAAAAGAAATTTCTCGAGACTTTGGAGATGAGATGACGAAGATCAGATTAAAATCTGTGGACATTTGAGAGAGTAGCTAACTCAGTAATGATTCTAAGTTTATTTATTTTATCTGTACAGCTTAATTTCAGGGGTGGCACCATTGTACCCTGGGGAGTGTACCAATGTTAGGTTTTGGAATCTTTTTCATTCTTTTTTTGTTTTAATTGTTTATGTTTGGCTAAAATAAAGAACGTTAGTTACAAAACACGGCCAGGTCACTCTCATACACGGTGACAATTTCTTGTAATTATGCATAAGTTGTGGCTCGCTATGCAACAGCTTACATAAATTGGTGGCAGCAAGTTGGGATTATATGTCTGCACAAATTAGACGTAGGTCCAATGCTCTTCAATGCCTGGATGAAGGAACCAGCAGGAGAATCGGTGTCTGACAGAAAGAGAGACTAGTTTGACAGCAGTCAGCAAAATGCACTTCTGAAGTGTGTTTCTCAGTGTACTGTGTTATGGGCAGAAAGTGTTTGTCAGTGAAGTTTGTGCAGTGACTGTTTAAAAAATGTCTCAGGTGTAACAGTTAAGACGAAGTTTCAGGTATGCTGAAGGCCTAGAAGAGTAAAGTGGACTACTTTGGTAGCAGAGTGAAGTGAGAATTCTACAAGTGGAGGTAAAACTTTTTAAGTGATTTCTAGAGAGGTCTGTAGGAATTGTCTCAGTAGTTTTGTAAAAACTTTTGTAATTGAATTAAAATTCTGGGAGAGTAAATTAATTCAGGTTTTGAATTATTTGGATAGAATTTTATCATTTGTTTTGGGTTGAAGTCTGATAAGCAGCTGTTTGTTAAAAGCATTTAAATACATAGTGTTTTGGGATTTTTGTTTGGTTAATGAAGTGGATTAATCAGTTTTTAATCATAATTTTTGTATGCAACTTTATTAGGTAAAGCAGGGATGTATACAGGTTTAAAATTTTGTATAATCAAAATCAATGTTTAAGTTGTGAATGTGTCATGTTAGAATTGTGACTAATGTTTGTACTATCTACCTAGTGGATTGTTTGAGCATTTTGAGAAAAACTCTCAATTTTTGAAAAAAATACACCTGCATTTATTATTTTCGGTAGGAAAACTAAAATATTAGTGTGATATTGTATGCTTAGGATGTGAGTTTTTTGTGTATTTTTCTGTTTGAATTAAGTATATCCTGAGAAATTATGGCAGATTTCTTAGCAAGGTATTCTAAAAATATCCTGCTTTTATTAGCGAATGAATTTGAAACTAGCATGTCAAAAGTGGACAATGTTAAGGAAATCATTCAGATGACTGGGCAGGTGTTGAATTATGATGAGGCGTTTGCGAAAATGTACTTAGAGTTAATCGGCAAGAAAGAGGCAGACTGTAAAGAAAAATAAGTAGAAAATTGAGTATAAAGAGAAGGAAAAAAAAAAACAGCTCAGGTAAAATTGGAAAAGTTACATAGAGAAGAGGAAAGGAGAGGTAAGGAAATGCAATTTGAGTTGAAAAAATTACATATTCAAAATTCCGCAGAGGTTAGTAGTTTATCTATCTTAAAATGCATCAATGTTGGAAGCACCTAGGATTCAAAAGATTTAGTTCCTAAATTCAACCCTAAATTAATTGATATCACCTTCTTTATTATTTATGGCTGACAATTTAGGGTTAAATTTTTTGGAGAAATACGTTTGTTGAATTCACTTTAAAAAAAAATAAAGTGTACTTGGATGAAACCTGAATTATTATTAAATTTTTTCCCATGGTCTTTATAACCTAAAAATTTTGTGAAATATGCGGTAAGTCCGACCGGTAACTCTTTATGGCCAATCAAGCCTTCTAAACCTTAGAATATGCTTAGAAACAATACAAAAATATCATAATTTGTTACGTTTTCCAAGTTACTTAACTTAGAAACTGCCCTGTAAAACCACCTGGTATATCCAAAATTGTGAATTGTGATAAAAGCATTATTGGTCTAAAGAATAACCATCTTTTAAAGTCTCTGTAACCAAGGAACATATCAGGCTTTAGAAACACTGGAATTTTTCCTTGTGACAAAACACAAATTTCCAGAATCAGAATTTAATCTAATTGATCTAGAACAATACCTAATGAGAAAATTATCTTCCACTCCATCATTTGTTGAGCAAAAACAAAATTTGTCAAGTTTATCAAGTGATTTCAATTTAACTAGTATAATTTTGGAAATACTGTGAAAGTGAACTGGGTCAAAACACAAACTTCCTCCAAACTTGCCAACCTCCAACAAATAATCCTCCAATCCATAAAATGTGAATTAATTTGAATCAAATTATACAAGTTTCAAACCAGAAATTTTTTTTCATGTTTAATTATTTAATTTCATGTTTGTATGTGGAATTTATTTGATTTCATTTCTTAAATAATTTCTGGTTCGAAACGTGTTTAACCTGAGTCAAACTAATCCACATTTTATGGAAGAATAGTGGAAGGTTTGCAATGTCGTTCCTTTGCCCTCATAAGATGTATCTAGTTATACTTGAATTATTTCTCTCCCTTCAACATTAAACATCTTTCTTAACACCATTGCAGCAATCTATGTCATAATTAATAACAGAAAATAAATATTTATATAATTTATATGCAGACAATTTACCTATTAAAAGTCAAAAGATGTCTAATTCAAAATACATTTTTGTTAGTCTATCACAAATATTTGTGACAGGCATATTTGCTGAAAATGGAAAATACCTGTAAATGATCCCAGCACAACAAGGTCTCGAAAAAAAAAAACACCTTCATAAAATGTCACTATTTAAATTACAAAAATATGGAGAAGTTCTGACACCAGAAAGTATGTTGAAGAGATTGGAAACAGTTGAAGTTGTCAAAGCAAAGAAAGTACACACTAGAAAGGGAATTTTACAAAAGAAAGACAGATATTAGCAAACAAGAGTTGAAAAAAGATTTATCCTTTGCCGATTTGTATGAATTTATATGGAGAAAATAAACAGTGGTCGGAATTGCCCTGTTATTGGTTGGAATTGGCCCAATTTTTTAAAATTTTACTTTATGTTAGGGTAATTTTGACCATACTTAACAACTGAAGTTAACATACTTTTTATTATTTTATATTATTTACAAGAGATCAAATTATCCTTCAACTTCTTGTCTGAAAGGTGATATTATTTGTTGAAAACAAATATGTTAAAAGTGGGCAGAATTATCAAAAATTTTAATTGGAAAAAAAAAAGGAAGGCAGACGTTCTAACATAAGAAACTAAATTTAATCGACTTGTAGGTAATGTTCCTAAATTAAAAACATATATACAGAATTTTTAAAAAAATGAAAAATTTTACTACACCAGGAATAAAGAACGAATTAAAACTATCCAAAATCAAAATTTTTAAAATAGAAATACTTATAACTTACCTAAGTAACCGAATTTCTCGGTTGCTAAGTACTATTTGTTTCGTATGCGTTGAATTTAACTTTTGTTTTAAGTCTAAAACTTCCATATCTATTTTTCTTTGTTTTTTCGATGATTTTACCTCCTCTGGATGAATGTATGTCATAACCTGTTCATGGCACAACTCATCTAACATGCGATATGACTCAGGTCGAAGTAAGCTGAAAGAGAATATTATAGAAGTAAGAAACAATATTTAACATACAAAATAAAATGTTGCATATTATATCTTATTTAAATAAAATGAATTATGCGCTCTTTATAATTGTTTATAACTATAAAGAGCACAGCTCACAAACATCACCACCAATGCAGTTACTTTCATTGTTATCGAATAGGTTTTCAAGATGGAAAAGAAAAAAACGATCTCTTATTCATTTACTTAAAAAATTATTACCGAATTATAATTTCTATACTTGCAAACTTAAAAATATATTACTAAATATTATATTGAGTCAGTTATAACAAAATACAAAATTTAGAAATAAAAACAACGATATAGGAGAAAAATATTTCCATGAAATTGTGTTAGAAATACAATACTAATTAAAAATATAATGAATTAAATTACCTTTTGATATTATAGTACGTTGTAGGTAAAAGGCAATATACATCAAAAGCAGCATGGAAAATCATGTCTTCCGTTAAAGGTCGCCGACTCCAAAATTTTTGATCTCGACGATACAGGCTTTTCATTTGATCTTTTCGGGGGTTTATTGATCCACCATATGTACTACACAAGGTGTTGAGAGACACGTTTTTAACTTTATAAACAGGCTTGCCAGCATCCTGTTGCTGTAGAACAGCATGAGCAGCCTAGAGAAAGATTTAAATAGAGTTGAAATCAAAATGAATAGATTTTACATTAAAAGAAACAAAATAATTCTATAAATGTTCAACTGTCTTCTATGGTCTGATCTTTGTTAGGCACAGTAGGCCTGGGTTGAGGCTTCCAAACTTTAAAAGTCCCCAAATTCTCAATAAAATTTTGTTTTGTGTCCAATAAAATTAGAAACATTACAAAAAATAGGGAAAAAATAAACTTTAGTATGAAGAAGCAAGTAAAGAAGAAATTGGGTAAATAGCGATTGTGTTGTATTTTATAATCATAACAAAATATTTACTGCAATGAAAAATATCAAATGTACCAGAAAATGTAGGTGCAGTATTAATTTATGAATCCATGTGCAATCGACTGGATGCTAGAGAAGCTGTTTTGTTAGTTATAAAACTGTTAAAATTTTATTATTAGGCATTGAATATTATCATTAACATAAAACCCTGACTTTGATTAATTTAATAATCTTGCAAATTAAAGGTCTGAGTTACTTATGACCTTTAAAATGTTTACATTAACGTTTTTAATGTACAAAAACTTTGAATTTGAGGCACGGAACATATATAACTTTAAATATCACATCCGCACAACTTGTTTTGATTTCGCGTATCCACCTACATATGTCATATAAAAGCCTTAACCCCCACTAGCCATGAAATAGTCCAGGCATTAGGGGATAAAAAAGAGCAAATAAAGGAAAGTTTTGGTGTAGTTTTTTTGGGGGGGGTCCCTTTATGTATTTTGGGTCGCTGAACACGAATCCGAGGTTTTCCAACAAAATTTTTTTCGGGAAATATGTTTTTTTTTACAAAAAACGTGTAAAAAAACGGACTTTTTTCCGTTTTTTCAAAATAATTTTAAAATTGTGCATTTTACGTGAAAGTCGGCAATATATGTATCGTATTGATATTTGTCATAACGTTAGAAGCTAAGGCTTAAGTGATCGTTTTCTTATAATAAAACAGTGGCTGGAAATTTTGGTTCTTCTTGTATCTTGAACAGAGAGTATAGTAAGTATAAATACACGACATACCTTCAGTAAGTAGATCAGAGAAGACACACAGTTGCATGGAATTAATTAATTTTTTTATTTGCATCTTTAGTTGGAATTACTGGGATCCCTGGATTGGCATCTGGGTCACTTTAACTACTTTGTGTAGTTGCTTGTCTCTATGTACAAGTCTAGGGAAACCTCAAATCTTGCTCTGTCCAACTTCTGTGCTACACGCTGCATTCACTCGAAGCATCCTGGTCACGGCACCATATTTATCGTATTGATATTTGTCATAACGTTAGAAGCTAAGGCTTAAGTGATCGTTTTCTTATAATAAAACAGTGGCTGGAAATTTTGGCTCTTCTTGTATCTTGAACAGAGAGTATAGTAAATATTAGTAACGACATACCTTCAGTAAGTAGATCAGAGAAGACACACAGTTGGATGGAATTAATTAATTTTTTTATTTGCATCTTTAGTTGGAATTACTGGGATCCCTGGATTGGCATCTGGGTCACTTTAACTACTTTGTGTAGTTGCTTGTCTCTATGTACAAGTCTAGGGAAACCTCAAATCTTGCTCTGTCCAACTTCTGTGCTACACGCTGCATTCACTCGAAGCATTCTCGCACGGCACCGGGAGAACCCGGGCACTGCCCTTATTGAGAGACACCCTACATCTCTCAGGCTGCTTTCTGTACTGACTGACTGCAGCAGCTAAAACGCGGTTGCCGAAAATTGCGGGAGTTAAAAACCGCCAAGACCGCGCCAAGTGGAAGATGCGCACGCCTAAAGGTTGCGCCAAGGAGAAGACGGAAGCGAGACCTTACGCGCATGCGCGGTGAGAACCGGCTGCCTAGGTGAAGGAACTACGAACCGCTTCAATGAAGTACGTTGGCTTACGGTCACAAATGAAGAAAGAGGATGCATGTCTGCGCACTTTGGCTCTGGGCCAAAAGAGAAACGAGAACGGCAGATTTTAAATTAACGTAACGCAGACAGGACGATCGATAAAATGAAATGTAAACACAGGTTAAAAAGGATCAAAATTAATGAACAGTTAAATAAATAACTAAATTGGATGAACTTGAAAGATAAATAAAATATGAGAATATTACGATGGGGTGGAAAGGAAATACAATATGTCACAACATGACAATATGAATTAAAGAAAATAAAATTTCCTATATTTTATGTAATGAAAGTTTTTTTCTCTGATCAATGGTTTAGCCGTGAGAGTGCCGCAAAAAAGGGTGTTAAAAACAAAAAACTGTAAAAAAACGGGAATTACGGTAGTGTATGTCGATGTAACATAAAACTAACCATTTTACGCAAACGGTAACCATTAATGATACTAAAGATTATATGTTTGACTGTATTTTATGCATTTGAGGTAGAGGAAAAGTGCGGATCCTGCGCCAGGGGAAGGTGGGAGCAGTGGAGCAGATCCACCTTCTCTCATGAGTCGAAGGTGCTCCTCCGCTGGAGTGCTCATACTGTAAAATTGGGAGGTGTAAAAGACAAAAAACTGTAAAAAACGAGAATTACGACTCTGTATGTCGATGTAACATGTATTCACAATATTGAAAAAACCAATATTTTTCGGCACTTTTTTCGATTTTTCTTAAAAAACTCAAGTTTAGTGCATTTTACAGAAAAAAGCGCTTTACCATTTTGTAGAGCATAAAATTCTCTACAACATGCAGTATTCAGGTTTGCAAATTGTCCAAATAGGGGGTAAGATACGGAGCCGGGAAAATAGGGTAAAATTTGCAAAAATCCACTAAAGACATTAGTTTTTGCTTAATAACCTACTTTTAATGTGTTTTACAGACAAAAGCACTTTCACCATTTTGTAGAGCATAAAATTCTCTACAACATGCAGTATTCATGTTTGTAAATTGTCCAAATAGGGGGTAAGATACGGAGCCGAGAAATAGGGTTAAATTTGGAAAAAAATGTAAAAATCCACAAATGACGTTAGTTTTTGCTATAACTTACCCCCTATTTGGACAATTTACAAACATGAATACTGCAAGTTGTAAAGAATTTTATGCTCTACAAAATGTTGAAAGTACTTTTGTCTCTAAAACGCACTAAAAGTAAGTTATTAAGCAAAAACTAACGTCATTTGTGGATTTTTACATTTTTTTTCCAAATTTAACCCTATTTCTCGGCTCCATATCTTACCCCCTATTTGGACAATTTACAAACCTGAATACTGCATGTTGTAGAGAATTTTATGCTCTACAAAATGGTAACATTGCTTTTGTCTGTAAAATGCACTAAAATTGAGTTATTTAAGAAAAATCGAAAAAAGTGCCGAAAAATATTGGTTTTTCCAATATTGTGAAAAACGCACAAGGTCTAGAAGGTCGAAAACTTGGTTTTTTATTAGAGGGTCAACCTTTACAACATACCCAAAAATCAGAACTACCCGAATTTTTGTAAGGTAAAATGCTATTTCTACTGGACTACAATGTTACCGCCTCTTAGAATACGAGCTCTCCGGAGAAGTAGCAACTTTGACTCATGAGAGTAGCTGGATCTGCCCCACTGCTCCCACCTTCCCCTGGTGTCGGATCCGCACTTTTCCTGTACCTCAAATGCATAAAATATAGTCAAACATATAATCTTTAGTAACATTAATAGTTAACATTTGCGTAAAAGGATTAGTTTCTATGTTACATTGACATACAGTACCGTAATTCCCGTTTTTTTACAGTTTTTTGTTTTTTCCACCCATTTTTGAGGCACTCTCACGGCTAAACTATTGATCAGAGAAAAAAACTTTCAATACATAAAATGTAAGAAATTTTATTTTCTTTAATTCATATCTTGCCGACTTTCACGTAAAATGTATAATTTTGGAATTATTTTGAAAAAACGGAAAAAAGTCCGTTTTTTTACACGTTTTTTCTAAAAAAAACATATTTCCCGAAAAAAATTTTGTTGGAAAACTTCGGATTCGTGTTCAGCGACCCGAAAAACATAAAGGGACCCCACAAAAAAAACTACACCAAAACTTTCCTTTATTTTCTACCAAATGCCTGGACTAAAATATATTTACAACAATTAAAGGTTTATAACAACAATTGAAAATCTGGTCTTAAAAATAACCTTTGAATATATATGTAAAAGCATAACAAAAATAAGGTAGCATGCAAGTTTAATACTTCCGTAGAGTTAGACAAAATTTAACAGGAAAACGGGGGTAAAAAATCTATTACCAAACAAATTGATATATATTTATACTAATAAAAGAAAGTTTCGCTCTGTGTGTCTCTCTCTGTGTGTGTGTGTGTGTGTTGGCGATGGCTAGGAAAATTTAGCGCACCTAGAAGTCTGTAAATTTAGATTTAGATAGTCAAAACCCTCTCCTGGTATACCTGAGCCTCGGAATTTTAAAATTTTGAAAATTAGTTATTAATTAAAAACTAATCAAAGATCACAAATAAAAAAGTCATTATTCCGAAGCTAGCTCAGAACCCAATATCCGTATCTTCCGGAATAGAAGAAAGAAAACACAAGACATCCCGTTTTTTTTTTTAAGTTTTTCTAAATTTGCCATGGGCAAACGGCTAGAAATACGGAAAAACCGTCTACATATTCTGAAAGAGCATACTTTTACGCCTTAAACGATCTGGTTGGTTTGAAAAAATTTTACATTTAACCCTTTCAAAAAAAAATAATCAAAAAGCATCGACTTCGTGTTTTTTTATTTTCTCCCGTTTTCCGAGCCTTGCATCCACCGGAATACTAAAGATACAGAAAAATGAAGGTCACCAAATTAAAGAACTGACTTTGCCCTTTTCAAAGCCTCCTTTGGTTTTAAAAAATACAAAAATTAACCCTTCAAAAAAGTATATTTTCTGTATGCCGTTTTGCGATTTTTGCGATTTTGCCAATTTTTAAAAATTCACATCGGCGATTCAAAGAAAGGTACGAAAAACTAAAAATGCCAGACAATATCTACATTTATTCCTTTTTTTGACATCTGTATTTGTTTTTGAAAAATACGACTATTAACCCTTCAAAAAAAATTCGTGCGCAGGACTCTCTTTTGCGAATTCCGATTTTCTGCTATATATTAAATCTGGCATCGGCTTTCTAAAATAACCAAACAAAAAGCAAACACACCTAAAGACATTTACGTTCTATCGGGTTTAGGCAGAAACCTTTAGTTTAAAAAATAAATCACGTTAACCTGGTAAATAAATCTGCTATCCGTTTTGAAAAATTTTAATTTTAACCCTCCGAAAAAATATCCTTTCCAAAACTCACTCACGCGATTTTCGTTTTTCGGTCCAGGTTTAAAAATCCGCATCAACTCGGGAAACGCGAGTACGGACAAACAGTAGACTCCAGATCATAGACAGGTTCATTTTCTTCAAAATGCACGGTTGGGTTATAAAAAATATCTATATTAACCCTTTAGAAACCGATCGTTTACGTAACTTACTTTCGAGATTTCCGCTATTTGGACAATGTTTACCCGTGGTTAAATTTCAATTCTACTTGGAAATTTGGTTGGGTCGAGTGTTCTGAAAAGGCCTCTTCCAGAACAGACTGCGTCCCTTGGCGGTGGAAGGTGGAACTATAGGAGTATATCTGGTTCTATGGGCCCGTTTACGACATGGTTTGGCTCATTGGACTTGATATCTATAGCCTTAAATATTTTAGTTGCACTTTCGACCGCCAGGATGCGCTTTCCTATCTTGGGTTTTATGAGCCCGATTACGACGAGGTTTGCCTCATTCGACTTGATTTCGGCAGTCTTACAGATTTCAGTCATATTCGTTTAGAACAGATGATTAATATCTCGGGCCCGGGCAACGCCGGGCGGGTTAGCTAGTATAATATATTTTTAATTTCTATATTTTTTCTTATTTAACTAAAATATAAATATATTCTACGCCTAGTAACTTAGCTTTCCTATATTGAAATCATTCCATTTGGAATATTCTGTTTCTGTCATAAGCCTAGTTTTTTATTTTTTCGGAATACGTTCTATAATGTTTTTGCTTTTTTTTTCATACATAGCTACTTAGTGCCTTTGGGTTAGCTGGATGGCTAGGGATCCAGTTCACTTTGGTTTTTAGACTTTTGAATTTATGTGCGCAGTAATATAAAATATTTTGCACACTCGCAGAAATTTTTGCTAGTTTTGTTGTCTAAAAAAGTTACGACAGTTCGTCAGGACGTCTGTCTCTTGCAGATGTCTTCTGTCATTATTGGAACCACAAACCTTTTTCTCTGCATTACTACTAAGTTCGATAGATTGGATTGTCATGAATTATTATGAAAGCTGCTTGCCAATAATTTAAAAATGACTTATCTGGAATTAGAGCCCCTCAGTTATTGTTTATTATGATCTAAACTAAGTTCGCCAAATATGTTCGCTCAATAAAACTTTACTTTTTTTTAAGGGGGTTTTCCAATAAAATGCATTTCACCACTTTATTTTCAGCGACGGACTGACTTCCGTTATTGATTGCTAGATTCTTCTAGTAAACGAAATTTACACCTGCACCAATGGAATATGGAATACTAGGAGTTATTCTGCTAACATCTTCAAATGTGAATTCATTATGACTGACTGACTGACTGACTGACAAACAAACAAACAAACAAACACACACACACACACACACATTAGTAAAGATAAAGAACGAAATTAATTTAACAGTTACTGACACCAAAATGTTTAATTTAGTCTTATAAGAGATGTTACACAATCAATTATAGTGGTACTAGCTGACACAGTCAGCGTTGCCCAAGCTTTGAAATTTTTTCAAAGGGTTAATATTAATATTTTTGAAAACTGAAGACGGTGTTAAAAAGAGCAAAGTATGATCTTTAATTTGGTGAAATCGGGTTTTCCGTAGTTTGCTTAGTTAGGCAGATGCGAGCTTCGGAAAACGGGGAAATGAACATGATTTGAAGTTTCGTAATTAATTTTTTTGAGATGGTTAATGTTAATATTTTTTGAACGGATTGCGCCCTTTCAAATGTAAAAGTACGAAATGTAAGAATGTCTTTCGTTTTTCCGTATTTTCAACGGTTCGATCGACGCGCGTTCAGAAAAACAGTTTAAATAAAGCCGATCTCGTTCTTTTCGATCTTCTGCATTCCGGTTTCGAAAAGCACCGAACTGAGCATGCGCGGGCGTGCTGGCCAATTTGAAAAAAAAGGGGGATGCTTTTTCAATGAGTTTTTAATTAATATCTCGGCCAATTATCAAAAAATGAAAATCTGAGCTCTAAGTGCATTAGGGCCTACCTTGGGCTGCCCTCATCCAATTTTTCAGACCATCCTAGCCATCGTGCGCGCACGTGCACACACACACATAGACAAACATCTTTCTTTTATTAATATAGATAAGAAGCATGCAATGATTCAATAATCCTCATTTGTTTTTAATTATAAGTCTTATAAAATATTGTATATCGTTAAAACTGTCATCCTCAAAATGACTTTTCATAATCATGTAATTACTTTTTTTAAATAAAAATAATTGAAGAATTTTTTTTTAAGAATGTTGGAAAAAATGCCCTAAAAAAGAGTTATAGTAATAGTAACTTTTCGGCAGAATCTTTATTATAAGCACGCACCAAAAAAAAAAAAAAAAAAAAAAAAAAAAAAAATTCGTTACTTGGAGGATTTATTGACAAATTGGCTACATAGAAATAAAATTTAAAAAAAAAAATACTTACAAATTTGTTGACGAACAAACTCACTACAGTAAAATTTACTTGCCCACAGGCTATTTTTGAAGGTTTATTGTGAATTTTGGGGAAGACTAAGAATTGTGAGGGGCTCATTAATTTTTTATGTAAGAAAGGATAAAAGTATCACTGGATAGTAGAAGTAAATAATTGTCTTTACATTTTAATGGAAATATACAATTCCACTTACAGAAAGTCAATTTGATATGTCTAAGTATAAAATGATAAAATGCAAACTTTTAATTTTTTGTGATGAAATAAACTTATTAAATAAAAATAATAATAAATTTAAACAGCACATTTAATAGTGGTAATGAGTTCATATAATAGATAAAATGTATATTACAAGTGTCTATTGATAATTTAAAAATATTATATGTATCAAAATGCATAGTTAAAAAATTACTATTCGGCCGTCAAATATTTGGTATTCACCAAATCACTATTTGTTACAGCCCTATTGTGAACCATCTACACGCTGGACATTTTTTACAACTTCAGTTTTGACAAATTTATTAGTAATTTGGATTTGTTGAATTTAACTATCTTAATATGTGCAAGATAGTAGAAACTTTAAATTGCTAAAAAAATTTCTCGAAATTATTTTTTAAACCATGGGTAAACGAACTTTACCCAATTCGTGAAGCCTTGTAAATTTCAAAAACCTTTGAAATAAAGGATTCAACAAGGATAAATTATCAGTCAAATCGGATATCAATAGAATTAACTTTGGACAAAATATTTTTTTTATACATTAATCTTTAATTTATTTTTGTTTTAAAAATATATAGAACTGAAAATATCAACCCCTGTCCCCGTTAAATGAAGATTATGCTAAACCAGAGGACAGGGTGGTGTGAAAATTTAATTAGACTAACGACGGAAAATTAACGATTAGATTTTCAATCATGACTAAAGATTGACCGATCAAAATTCATTTCACTCCTACTCATGCAATTAATTTAATTTTAATAGCTCTCTTTGATTATTGATTAAATTGATTCGCAATCTAATTACTTAATCTAATTAATAATTAGAAATATCATGCGTTATTTAGCTAGAACTGATTGGGAAATTAAATATATTTGACTTTCTGTCCGCTTGTCATTCTTACTTTAGTATTAGTAAATACGTTTTTTTTATTTTGTTTTTTCACATGGCAACCATATCGAAGATAAAAACAGATAAGACAGAATCAACTCAACATTCGTGGAATTTTTAACGCCTACAACCGTGAAACAGAGAAACAAAAGTAACAAATTTTTATAAATTTAAAATTTTATTTATGGTTTATCGAATGGAAGTCGGAACAAAATTAAAAATAATTTGGACAAATTCAACTCAACTTAATTTTATGCTGTTATCGCTACCTAGCGGGAATCAGAGTAACTAAACTATTTTAAAATTATTTTTTCATATTTCCTTATATGGCAATTAAACACACACAAAAAAAAAAAAAAAAAAAAAAAAAAAATCGTAGGACAGATTAAACTCAATTTTCACTTACGCGGCTAGCGTCATCTAGTGTGAAGTAGAGAAACTAAAATATCTGAAAAATTGTTTTGAGTTTTCTCATGCGAGAACCATAACTTCGAAAAAGAACAGGCCAGTTGCAATAGACGTCATGTTGGAGGTCACACACTACAAATAGGCAGTTCTGATTGGTGTAACTACCCTGACCTCTAAGTGAAGTACAATGGTTGATCAGCTGATTGCAACTTCCCTATAGGACAGTCCCAATCTTTCTTTGACGATGCCAGCGCATGTTAGCGGAAAATGGACAAACGAAATTTATTAAATTGATTTTTTATCTTTTCTTGAATGGCAATCTAATCAAAGATAGAAATAATTAGGACAGATACAACTCAAGTTTCTTTTACGTTGCTGACGCCACTTAGCGGAAAAATAAACAAAATTAAATATTTGAAAATCTTTTGTTATGCTTTCTTTTAGTTCCCATTTTCTCCGGTAGAGGGCGTTCTTCTTTCTCCTTTTTATTATCTTACTATTGTTTGGCCTTTTTTTTGGTAATTCTACTTGAATCTTACATCAATGATCATGTATAAATTCCCCACACTTTTATTTTATATCTCATCTTCCCCGCTAGAGGGAGTGCTCGCTTTCTTTCTTGAGCTATTATTATTATTTATTTTTTTTTTTTACACTGGATATTTTACATTACAGTTGTTTCGTAAAAAGTAGAGTAAACATTATCTAAATATTTCATCATATATTATAACACGAGCAAATCTTGTGTGTGTGTGTATGTGTGCGTGTGTGTGTGTGTGTGTGTGTGTGTGTAAATATGCAAATTTTATTTTAAAAACATCTCTAACGATTTTGACAAAATTTTGTATCCTACTGTTTTCGAGCACGAGAAGAACATTGGGCTAGGTCACATGTTCGAGAAAATTCGATAAGTGGGTCATTTTCGGGTCACCGCGGGTCAAGCTAATTTTATCTAAAACACAGCTCTAACGATTTTGTATCCTACCGTTTACGGGCACCAGAAGACCATTGGGTTAGGTCACATGCTCGAGAAAATTCGATTAGTGGGTCATTTTGAGTCCCCGTGGGTCAGGGTTAAGCTAATTATATCTAAAAAACGGCTCAAGGGATTTTGATTAAATTTTATTTCCTACCATTTTCGAGCACAAGAAGATCATTGGGCTAGATCAAATGTTCGAGAAAATTCGATAAGTGGGTCATTTATGGGCCGCCGCGGGTCAAACTAATTTTAACTAAAAGCGGCTATAACGATTTTGACAAACTTTTGTATCCTATCGTTTTCAGACACACGAAGACCATTGCGCTGGATCACATGTTCGAGAAAATTTCGATTAGTGGGTCACTACGGGTCAGGGTCAAGCTAATTTTATGTAAAAAACGGCTAGAACGATTTTGAATAATTTTTTATACAACCGTTTTCGAGCACGAGAAGACCAGTGGGATAGGTTACATGTTCAAAAAAATTCGATTAGTGGGTCATTTTGGGTCACTATGGGTCAGAGTAAAGTTAATTTTATATAAAAAACGGCTGAATACATTTTCACGAAATTGTTTGTCCTAACACGTTTTCGAGCACGAGACAACCATTGGGCTAGGTCACGTGTTCAAGAAAATTCGATTAGTGGGTCATTTTGGTTCACTATGGGTTCGGGTCAAGCCAATTTTACGTAAAAAAACGGCTGAATCGACTTTCACGAAATTTTGTATCATACCATTTTGGATTATGAGAAGACCATTTGGCGAAATCAAATGTTCGTGAAAATTAGATTAGTGGGTCATTTTTGAGTCACTACCTAATTTTATCTAAAAAATGGTTGTAGCGATTTTGACTAAATTTCGTACCATATCGTTTTCGAGCACGAGAAGACCACTGGGCTAGGTTACATTATCGAGAAAATTCTATTAATGGGTCATTTTGGGTCACTATGGATGAGGGTAAAGCTAATTTTATGTAAAAAACGACTGAATACATTTTCACGAAATTTTTGTCCTAACGTTTTCGAGCTCGAGACAACCATTGGGCTAGGTCACGTGTTCGAGAAAACTCGATTAGTGGGTCATTTTGGTTCACTATGGGTCAGGGTCAAGTCAATTTCATGTAAAAAAACGGCGGAATCGACTTTCACGAAATTGTGTATCATACCATTTTGGATTATGAGAAGACCATTTGGCGAAGTCAAATGTTCGAGAAAATTAGATTAGTGGGTCATTTTTGGGTCACTACCTAATTTTATCTAAAAAATGGTTGTAACGATTTTGACTAAATTTCGTACAATATCGTTTTCGGGCACGAGAAGACTATTGAGCTAGGTTACATTATAAAGAAAATTCGATTAATGGGTCATTTTGGATCACTATGGGTCAAGATCATGCTAATTTTATGTAAAATACGACTGAAACAATTTTGACTAATTTTTTTATTCTACCATTTTCGAGCACAACAAGACCGTTGGGCTAGGTCACATTAGTCAAGCTAATTTTATATAAAGAAAGGATCAAGTGATTTTGACTAAATTTTATACCCTACCGTTTTCGAGCACGAAAACACCATTGAGCTTGGTCACATGTTCGAGGAAATTCGATTAGAGGGTCAGGGTCATGGAAATTATACCCAAAAAACGGCTCAAGCGATTTTGGCTTCGGGCACGAAAGTACCATTCAGAGCCGACCTTAGGAGTGTACGATAGGTGCGGCCGCACAGGGCCTCGCGCCTAGGAAAGTCTCGCGTTAAAAAAAAATAATGCAAAATAGCTAAATATTTATTATTAATTTTGCTATTATTTTTATTTCATAATAAAATTTATATGTATAAACATACTTATTTATAAAATATAAAATGTTTTGTCAGTAAAATGTTTGGTGCAAATTGTCATAGCTCGAGAAGAAAATAGATTATTTGTAGCTTATATTCAATCTGTGGTACTGTTATACTCTAGCTTAAGCAGCACCAGGCGTACAACAACTCTGGATAGACACATGAACGTTAAATGAACGTTAAACGACGGATAAATGTTAAAGGGTCGATGTTGCTGATGATTCTGACAAACTGCTCACTATTATTTTAATGACATATTTATAATTCAACAACACAGATTTGCATTCCTTCTTTTGTAATAAAGTTTTTATTTTTATTATAAGACTATCTAATGTTTCTGGCTACACACATACGTATGTCCTGTCGCGTAAACACGACGGGGAGGCAAAGGAGCTGAAACCCATACCTGTTCAGACCACGAGAATAAACTGAAGATCTAGTCTCCAAAAATTATGAAAGGGTAGTGGTTTTAAAAGTTCTTAGGTAAAACAAAATTTTGAGAAATATTGATTTTTACTCACTTTTTTTAAATTTCTCCTATTTTTAAATTTTCTTATTAAATTATAAATATGAATATGTTTAATACCTGCTAATTAAATCAAAAACTTTAAACGTGTTACATTTAAAGAAAGAATAGAGTTTATGGGTTAAAAATTTCATCTTTATCACATTCATTACTGCCATAATAACAAGTAGACTGATCGAGTAATTTAATAGTTTACCCATTGAGTACGAATTTATTTTTTATTAGAAATTGCTGCAACAACGACTTTTTATTCTATTCATACAACTTTTGCCAAAAAAATATATATGTATTTCCCCTACATTTTTATGACAATTTCATGTGAAATCTACCACAAAGAAAATTTCTGGTAAATAGTAGTACAAAACAAATATAAAAATATTCGATAACCCTACTATTCGTCCTTGGGACGGATATGTGCCACCGTAATTAAATACATAAATATTTTAACCATTATTTTTCATTTATGCTTCATTTTAAATTATCACAAAAGGAATTAACAGTTTTTTCCACAAAATGGTTTTAACAATTGTTTGATTTTGTATAATTTTAATTGAATTTTGGCTGATCACTGATCGCATACCCACGAATGTCAGCTAAATTATACTAGATAGTTAGTCTGGCCGGGTGTAAAAGATAAAAGCTTAGTCCCAACCTCAGTTGAGCAAAAATCATTAAACTCAGGCGCAACCTGACACAATTTCTATACAAAATTCCGATATTTGTTAGCCAGTATTGTCCTACAATTAAAATTCTTTAAAATGCTATTGTATACGTATTTAAACAAATATTTTCAAATACAGCTTTTTTTCAGATTTGTACACAAGCCATAGTATACGGAATTGCAATGTTAATAAACATTTAAGACAATTATATGCAAATAAAGACTCATTAAAATAAAATAGTTTAGAAGAAAAGAAAATGATGATTAAAAAGAAAATCATAATTTTAAACCTCTACACTGTAAAAAATTTCCAACCCTTTTCCGTTTCGTAAAAGATAAATTTCCTTTACGATACGGGAAAACAACCGATAAAATATTTTTTCCGAATCACAACAGAAAGTTTTCCTACAGTCATAAAAAATAATCTTTTTATACCGTATTAGTTTCCGAAATGATGGAAAATAACTTCACCGACTTACTGCGCAGTCTCGCTCTCTGCTGACGTATGAAAGGCGTGGCGTCACGTGATTGATAACAGAACAGAATCGAGATTTTCGATGAAGAAGATGTCCGCCATGTTGTTAAATATTGGACAATTGTTCTACGTTGTTCTAACTTCGCAATGGTAAGTACTAAAATTTATGTGATTTTTAATATTTGGGATTTGATATGTCCATATATTTACAGTGCATGATTATCAAACCGAATAACATGTTTAAGGAGCTGCGTAGCCTGAAATAAAATGCATATTATCTTATTTCTCGCTCAGTTTATTTTTTATGAGAAAAATATCCCCAATCAAAAAAATATTTTGATGTGCCAGAAATTTCTAACTTAGATATTATCTTAATGAAAACTCAATTTTTGTAGACTGCTTTTTAAGTAGTTTTTAACTTATTCTAAATTCAGGTACTTGTTTATTTGTTTAATTCTGTAAGGCATCCAGTGTTGAATTCAGGAGATAGCCGGGGGGGGGGGGGGGACATTCCTCTCTCCCGGAGCATTGAAATGGCCACCCCCTCTGAAGATTTCGGATTTTATGATTTAATGGTCAAAAAGTGCAATCCCCCCCCCCCTCGGAACTCTATAATATGCCCCCAGGAGCCACAGAAATCCCTCTCGGAGAAAAATGCCTGAATTCAACACTGAAGATACCAATAACATACCTATGATCTTAAAATAAATTCATGAGATTTTTCTGTGTTCGATGCCATATCAGAATCATATATTGTCTTTTTTTTTCAGGTACTACATTATTATAGAATCAATTTAACATTTTATTATTTGTAGTGTATTAAAATTCAATTAAAAAGGAATGTCCATTAAATTCTATAATGTTGATTATAAAATTGAGAAATGTATGTCAGGGTGCTATAACGAAATTTATAATGGTATATGGTAAAATAAATTTCAGTAGTCTTTTAATATCAGACAATATTTTAGTTGTGAAAAACGTAAAGTAGAATATGCTTAATACCTTGAGGTTGATTTTACCTATATTCATGCTGTAAAAGCTTGCATGCAGAAGCTTTCAACTGCCCCACCCTGTATATTCAAATTTAATTGATTAAATTTTATTTTTCTCACATTATTTTGAAAATAAAAAATGACTTTTAATCTTTTCTAATAATTTAAAATAAACAGAATAAAAAAAGCAAACAGGGAATTTTTGTCAGTAGAGGTGCGGGGGGGGGGGGGGGGGGGGGATTTATTTTAAAAATATAAAGCTTCAATTCTTCATTTAAAAATAAAAAAAAGAAAGAAAAAGAAAACCTGTAATAGCTTTTGTTACATTTCTGTATTGTTTTTCATAATAATTTATATAAAAATTATCTTGTATGTGGGTTTCTAACAAAAAAAAAAATATCTAATTTGATTTTATTTCATATTTGTGCTTTCCTTTAACTAAATCTTGTCATGTATTTAAATGCACGTGTTAATACTGTGCAAATTTCAAGAAATAAAAAAATGTTCAAATGAGTCATAATGTCAACATATAAATCATAAATGTTCTGAAAATTCTGCTATTTTTGGAGTTCACAGAACCCGAAATATCATTGTAATAGAATTTTTTTTAGCTCACAGGTTATCAAAGCCGGACCCCCCCCCCCCCCTCTCCCCCCCCCCGCTTAATTTACATAAATAGGTTTTTCATGCAGAATTATCCGATTTTAAATTTTCAGATTTTATATATATGTTCATTCTGATAATCCGATTCCTTGATTAGTTTTGGGGGTTAAATTGCTAAGTATAAAAGGGGGAGGGGGAATGGGGGCTGATCCCCACTTAATTTATATAAATGGGTTTTTCATGCAGAATTATCCGTTTTGTTTCAAATTTTATACATAGGTTCACTCTGATAAGGCGCTTCCCTGATCAGTTTTGGGGGTTCATTTCTTAAGTTTACATGAGGGAACTGGGGGCTAATCCGCCCCCTTAATTTAGATAATGTGTTTTTCATGCAGAAATATCCGATTTGTTTCAACTTTTGTATATAGGTTCATTCCAATAAGGCGCTTCTCTGATCAGCTTTGGGGGTTCAATGGTTAAATATAAAGGGGGGAACAGGGGCGAATCCCCTCCCTAAATTAAATAAATGGGGTTTTCATGCAGAATTACACAATTTGCTTCAAATTTTGTATATAGCTTCATTGTGATAAGGTGTTTCCTTCATTAGTTTTGGGGGTTCATTGGTTAAGTATAAAGAGGGCAACGGTCATTAATCCCCCCCACCCTCTTAATTTAGGTAAATGGGTTTTTCATGCAGAATTATCCGATTTGTTTCAAATATTGTATATAGGTTCATTCTGATAAGGCGCTTCCCTGATTATCTTTGGGGGTTAATTGATTAAGTATACAGGGCGGAACTGGGGGCTAATCCCCCTTAATTTAGATAATGGGTTTTTCATGCAGAATTATCCGATTTGTTTCAAATATTCTATATAGGTTCATTCTGATAAGGAGCTTCCCTGATCAGTTTTGGGGGTTCATTTGTTAAGTTTACAGGAGGGAACTAGGGGCTAATCCCCCCCCCCCCCCTTAATTTAGATAATGTGTTGTTCATGCAGAAATATCCGATTTGTTTCAAATTTTGTATATAGGTTCATTCCGATAAGGCGCTTCCCTGATCAGTTTTGGGGGTTCAATGGTTAAATATAAAAGAGGAACAGGGGCTAATCTCCCCCTAAATTAAATAAATGGGTTTTTCATGCAAAATTTCCCAATTTTCTTCATATTTTTTATAGAGCTACATTGTGATAAGGCGCTTCCTTTATTAGTTTTGGGGGTTCATTGGTTAAGTATAAAGAGGGGAACGGTGATTATTCCTCCCCCTTAATTTAGATAAATAAGTTTTTTATGCAGAATTGTCCGATTTGCTTCAAATTTTGTATATAGGTTCATTGTGATAAGGCGCTTCCCTGGATCAGTTTTGGGGGTTCAATGGTTAAATATAAAGGGGGAACAAGGGCTAATCCCCCCCCTCTAAAATAAAGAAATGGTTTTTTCATGTAAAATTACCAAATTTACTTCGTATTTTGTACATAAGTTCATTGTGATAAGACGCTTCCCTGATTAGTTTTGGGAGTTCAATGGTAAAGTATAAACGAGGGGAACGGGGGCCAATCCTACCCTTAATTTAGATAAAACGGTTTTTCATGCAGAATTATCTAACTTGCTTCAAATTTTGTATGTAGGTACATTGGTGAAGTATAAAGGGGAGAACAGGGACTAATTCCCCCCCCCCTCTCAATTGAGAAAAATGATTTTTTAAAGCAGAATTATCCAGTTGTTTCTAATTTTTTTTATAAAAGGTTCATTCTGATAAGGTGCTTCCTTGATTAGTTTTGGGGGTTCAATGATAAAGTATAAAGGGAGCGAAATGGGACTAATCCCCCCTTAATTTATGTAATGGGTTTTTCATGCAGAATTATCCGATTTGCTTAAAATTTTGTATTAGGTTGTTTCTGATAAGGCGCTTCCCTGATCAGTTTTGGGGGTTCAATGGTTAAATATAAAGGGGGAACAGGGGCTCGTCCCCCTAAATTAAATAAGTGGGTTTTACATGCAAAATTACCCAATTTTCCTCATATTTTGTACATAAGTTCATTGTGATAAGTCGTTTCCCTGATTAGTTTTGGGAGTTCAATGGTAAAGTATAAAGAGGGGAACGGTGATTAATCCTCCCCCCCTTAATTTACATAAATGGGTTTTTCATGCAGAATTATCCGATTTGCTTAAAATTTTGTATATAGATTGTTTCTGATAAGACGCTTCCCTGATCAGTTTTGGGGGTTCAATGGTTAAATATATAGGCGGGACAAGGGCTAATCCCCCTAAATTAAATAAATGGCTTTTTCATGCAAAATTACCCAATTTCCTTCAAATTTTGTATATAACACATGGGCTGATAAGTTCCCGGTCTGGCACACAGATGGCGTTGCAATTGCCGAACCGATGCTTTTTTTTAGTAAATACGAACCTTTAAAAGGTAGCAGAAAAGATGTCATGATGATTCGCCGTGTGGATAAAACGTTAGAGTGGTTTTATTTGAACAACTTTGTTGATAAACAAAAAAAATGGATAAACAAGAATTTCAAGAATTGTATTTTGATGGGAAAAAACACCGTTCAAACAAAAGCTTGGCTTGATAAGCATTATCCGGACATTGCACCAGGTAAATCAAACATTATTGACTGGTTTGCTGAATTTAAACATGGTCGTACGGACACCAGTGATGCACCACGCAAAAGAGGTGATTACTCCGGAAAACATAAAAATAGTCCAAAAAATCGTTTTGGGGAACCGTAAAGTGAAGTTGCAGGCAATAGCTCAGACTCTGAAGATATCCAAGAAACGTGTAGGTTTTATTTTGAATGAGCATTTGTCTATGAAAAAGCTGTTGTCAAAGTGGCTGCCGCACGTGTTGACTTTTGACCAAAAACAACAACGAGTCAATGATTTAGAACACTGTTTGGAGCTTTTTCGTTATAAAATTATGTTATTTATTATTAAACTATTATTATTATTTATTTATTAAATTATTATTATTAAATTATTATTATTTATTATTAAAGTTATGTTATTTATTAAAGTTATAAAAGTCATAATGTTTTGTCAAAAAGTTGTGTTTTTTTTATTAGACCGGGAACTTATCAGCCCATGTGTTAGCTTCATTGTGATAAGGCGCTTCCTTCATTAGTTTTGGTTGTTCATTGGTTAAGTATAAAGAGGGGGATGGTGATTAATCCCCCCCTTACTTTAGATAAATGACTTTTTTATTCAGAATTATCAGATTTGTTTCAATTTTTATATATAGGTTCGATGTGATAAGGCGCTTCCCCGGATCAGTTTTGGGGGTTCATTGGTTAAATATAAAGGGGGGAAAGTGGTTCAATCCCCCGTAATTTGAATAAATTGATTTTTCATGCTGAATTATACAATTTGCTTCAAATTTTGCATATAGGTTCATTGTGATAAGGCGCTTCCCTGATTAGTTTTGGGGGTCCAATTGCTAAGTATAAAAGGGGTGGAACGGGGGCTGATCCCCCCTTAATTTAGATAAATGTGTTTTTCATGCAGAATTATCCAATTTGCTTCAAATTTTGAATATAGGTTCATTCTGATAAGGCGCTTCCCTGATTAGTTTTGGGGGTTCATTGGTTAAGTATGAAGGGGGAATGGAGGCTAATCCCCCTAACTTAGATAAATGGTTTTTTCATGCAGAATTATCGAATTTTCTTCAGATATTGTATGAGGTTCATTGTGATAAGTCTCTTTCCTGATTAGTTTTGAGGGTTCATCGGTTAAGTATAAAGGGGGGGGAACTGGAGGCTAATCCCCCCTCCTTAATTTAGATAAATGGGTTTTTCATGCAGAATTATCGGATTTGCTTCAAATTTGGTATATAAGTTCATTCTGATTAGGCGCTTCCCTGATTATCTTTGGAGGTTAATTGATTAAGTATACAGGGCGGAACTGGGGGCTATCCCTCGCCTCCTTAATTTAGATGAATGGTTTTTTCATGCAGAATTATCCGATTTGCTTCAAATTTGGTATATAAGTTCATTCTGATTAGGCGCTTCCCTGATTATCTTTGGAGGTTAATTGATTAAGTATACAGGGCGGAACTGGGGGCTAATCCCCCTTAATTTAGATAATGGGTTTTTCATGCAGAATTATCCTATTTGTTTCAAATATTCTATATAGGTTCATTCTGATAAGGCGCTACCCTGATCAGTTTTGGGGGTTCATTTGTTAAGTTTACAGGAGGGAACAGGGGGCTAATCCCCCCCCCCTTAATTTAGATAATGTGTTTTTCATGCAGAATTATCCGATTTGTTTCAAATTTTGTATATAGGTTCATTCCGATAAGGCGCTTCCCTGATCAGTTTTGGGGGTTCAATGGTTAAATATAAAAGAGGAACAGGGGCTAATCTCCCCCTAAATTAAATAAATGGGTTTTTAGTGCAAAATTTCCCAATTTTCTTCATATTTTTTATAGAGCTACATTGTGATAAGGCGCTTCCTTTATTAGTTTTGGGGGTTCATTGGTTAAGTATAAAGAGGGGAACGGTGATTATTCCTCCCCCTTAATTTAGATAAATAAGTTTTTTATGCAGAATTACCTGATTTGCTTCAAATTTTGTATATAGGTTCATTGTGATAAGGCGCTTCCCTGGATCCGTTTTGGGGGTTCAATGGTTAAATATAAAGGGGGAACAGGGGCTAATTCCCCCCTCTAAAATAAAGAAATGGTTTTTTCATGTAAAATTACCCAATTTGATTCGTATTTTGTACATAAGTTCATTGTGATAAGTCGCTTCCCTGATTAGTTTTGGGAGTTCAATGGTAAAGTATAAACGAGGGGACGGGGGCCAATCCTACCCTTAATTTAGATAAAACGGTTTTTCATGCAGAATTATCTAACTTGCTTCAAATTTTGTATGTAGGTACATTGGTGAAGTATAAAGGGGAGAACAGGGACTAATTCCCCCCCCCCCCCCTCTCAATTGAGAAAATGATTTTTTAAAGCAGAATTATCCAATTGTTTCAAATTTTTTTTATAAAAGGTTCATTCTGATAAGGTGCTTCCTTGATTAGTTTTGGGGGTTCAATGGTAAAGTATAAAGGGAGCGAAATGGGACTAATCCCCCCTTAATTTATGTAATGGGTTTTTCATGCAGAATTATCCGATTTGCTTAAAATTTTGTATTAGGTTGTTTCTGATAAGGCGCTTCCCTGATCAGTTTTGGTGGTTCAATGGTTAAATATAAAGGGGGAACAGGGGCTAGTCCCCCTAAATTAAATAAGTGGGTTTTACATGCAAAATTACCCAATTTTCTTCATATTTTGTACATAAGTTCATTGTGATAAGTCGTTTCCCTGATTAGTTTTGGGAGTTCAATGGTAAAGTATAAAGAGGGGAACGGTGATTAATCCTCCCCCCCCCCCCCTTAATTTACATAAATGGGTTTTTCATGCAGAATTATCCGATTTGCTTAAAATTTTGTATATAGATTGTTTCTGATAAGACGCTTCCCTGATCAGTTTTGGGGGTTCAATGGTTAAATATATAGGCGGGACAAGGGCTAATCCCCCTAAATTAAATAAATGGGTTTTTCATGCAAAATTACCCAATTTCCTTCAAATTTTGTATATAACACATGGGCTGATAAGTTCCCGGTCTGGCACACAGATGGCATTGCAATTGCCGAACCGATGCGTTTTTTTAGTAAATACGAACCTTTAAAAGGTAGCATAAAAAAAAATGTCATGATGATTCGCCGTGTGGATAAAACGTTAGAGTGGTTTTATTTGAACAACTTTGTTGATAAACAAAAAAAATGGATAAACAAGAATTTCAAGAATTGTATTTTGATGGGAAAAAACACCGTTCAAACAAAAGCTTGGCTTGATAAGCATTATCCGGACATTGCACCAGGTAAATCAAACATTATTGACTGGTTTGCTGAATTTAAACATGGTCGTACGGACACCAGTGATGCACCACGCAAAAGAGGTGATTACTCCGGAAAACATAAAAATAGTCCAAAAAATCGTTTTGGGGAACCGTAAAGTGAAGTTGCAGGCAATAGCTCAGACTCTGAAGATATCCAAGAAACGTGTAGGTTTTATTTTGAATGAGCATTTGTCTATGAAAAAGCTGTTGTCAAAGTGGCTGCCGCGCGTGTTGACTTTTGACCAAAAACAACAACGAGTCAATGATTTAGAACACTGTTTGGAGCTTTTTCGTTATAAAATTATGTTATTTATTATTAAACTATTATTATTATTTATTTATTAAATTATTATTATTAAATTATTATTATTTATTATTAAAGTTATGTTATTTATTAAAGTTATAAAAGTCATAATGTTTTGTTAAAAAGTTGTGTTTTCTGTATTAGACCAGGAACTTATCAGCCCATGTGTTAGCTTCATTGTGATAAGGCGCTTCCTTCATTAGTTTTGGTTGTTCATTGGTTAAGTATAAAGAGGGGGATGGTGATTAATCCCCCCCTTACTTTAGATAAATGACTTTTTTATTCAGAATTATCAGATTTGTTTCAATTTTTATATATAGGTTCGATGTGATAAGGCGCTTCCCCGGATCAGTTTTGGGGGTTCATTGGTTAAATATAAAGGGGGGAAAGTGGTCCAATCCCCCGTAATTTGGATAAATTGATTTTTCATGCTGAATTATATAATTTGCTTCAAGTTTTGCATATAGGTTCATTGTGATAAGGCACTTCCCTGATTAGTTTTGGGGGTCCAATTGCTAAGTATAAAAGGGGTGGAACGGGGGCTGATCCCCCCTTAATTTAGATAAATGTGTTTTTCATGCAGAATTATCCAATTTGCTTCAAATTTTGAATATAGGTTCATTCTGATAAGGCGCTTCCCTGATTAGTTTTGGGGGTTCATTGGTTAAGTATGAAGGGGGAATGGAGGCTAATCCCCCCTAACTTAGATAAATGGTTTTTTCATGCAGAATTATCAAATTTTCTTCAGATATTGTATGAGGTTCATTGTGATAAGTCTCTTTCCTGATTAGTTTTGAGGGTTCATCGGTTAAGTATAAAGGGGGGGGGGGGGGAACTGGAGGCTAATCCCCCCCCCTCCTTAATTTAGATAAATGGGTTTTTCATGCAGAATTATCCGATTTGCTTCAAATTTGGTATATAAGTTCATTCTGATTAGGCACTTCCCTGATTAGCTTTGGTGTTCTTTGGTTAAGTATAAAAGGGGGAAAAAGGGTTAATGCTCCCCCTAATTTAAATAAATGGGTTTTTCGTGCAGAATTATCCGATTTTCTTCAAATTTGGTATATATTTTCATTGTGATAAGGCACTTCCCTGATTAATTTTGGGGGTTTATTGGTTAAGATTAAAGTATAGAACGAGGGGCTAATCCACCTTAAGTTAGATAAATGGGTTTTTTATGCAAAATTATCTAGTTTGCTTCAAATTTTGTATATTGATTCATTGTGATAAGGCGTTTCCCGCATTAGTTTTGGGGGTTCATCTGTTAAGTATAAAGGAGGGAACGGGGACGAATTCCCTCCCCTTAATTTAGATAAATGGGTTTTTCATGCAGAATTAACCGATTTGCTTCAAATTTTTTATATAGGTTTATTCTGATAAGATGCTTCCCTGATTCGTTTTTTTTTTTTTGGGGGGGGGGGGGCAGGGACTAATTGTCCATTTTAATTTAGATAAATAGTTTTTTCATGCCGAATTATCCAATTTGATGCAAATGTTGTATACCGGTTTATTTTGATAAGGCACTTCCCTGATTAGATTTGGACGTTTATTGGTTAAGTATAAAGGACGTAAATAGGGGAGCTAATGACCCCCCCCCCCTTCTAATTTATATAAATGTGTTTTTTCTTTGAAATAAGAGTATAATATGCAAATAGTGTGAATAGCCTGTGAGCTCAATGCCATCAGTTTGACTGAGCACTTTTATTTTTATTATTTTATTTCCAATTTAATATATATAAATTTTTTAAATTAATATACCTTTTAAAAAGTTAGTATCCAGCCGAATATTTGATAATCTGCTAAATCACTATTTGTTACATATCGTAAAATTATTGTTATGTTTTTCTACTATATTCCTGTGGCACCATTTTTTTTTTTTTCTGTTAATGCTGATTGTGAAATCCCATAGTAACCTATGTAAATTTTAAAGAAATGATAAATTCCGTTATACAATTATCAAAATATAGCTTTCACCAGCAGGAAACAGATGTCCAATGCTGGTAGAGTACATTTTTAAAAATTTCCTTAATTTTTAAATTTTTTAAAAATTTTATGAATTTTGAATTCTTTATTCAAAGGAAAATTTTCAAATATTTTGTTCTTAAAAATACTTATCGCTGAAGACGAAGTGTCCCCTTAATCATTCTTTGCTCTTGTGCTGTTTTTTTATATTTTTAAATATACATGGTCACTAGCAATTAGTACAATAAAAAAAATTAATATTATTACTGGTATTATTACAGGATAATACTGCAGTGATCAATGTCGCCTTACAGCTAGAACAGATCATCCTTGCCTACTAGAGAATGAGGATGTTAGAAAGGACGTCAAGGTGTTTTCGTATGTTGAGGGTGTGACACTTTTTTCGGAGAAATGTTCAACTGAGTCAATTTCGTTGCTGTAGCATCCTACTGGGTGTTAAATAAGACTGTTATCAGGCCGGAATCTAGGCAGGCTTTTTTACTAACTGCATCAATTCTAAAGCATACATAGCATAAATACAGTGCTGTAATTTGTTTTATTAAAACATTTTGATTTATAGTTTTGTTGAAAATAAATTTTATTTTTCAGTATAAATGTTTGTTTTATTTTTTCTGTCTTTTGTTGTTAGCCAGAAAAAATCGAGTAATTTATAATTTTTTTAAAAAATAGTATTTAGTCAATTTAATGTTTGTGTAAATTAAATGCACTTGATTTATTTTAATAAGTTTAAGTAAAAAAAAAAAAAAAAAAATAGCACATACATATTTTCTAAGACCGATTTTTTATTGAATTCACTATTTTATAGATATTTTTTCTGAATTATTTGCAATTTTTAATATTCTGCTATTAAGTGATCTGCCATTGAGGAATAAAAGACTCACAAACATTTATTTCTTTGTTATTAATCATGATAAAAAAAATTTGTAATCAATATACTTTTTAAAAAGTTAGTACTCAGCCGAATATTTGATAGTCTGCTAAATCTCTATTTGTTACATTTTGTAAAATTATCACGTTTTTCTACTATATTCCTGTGGCATCATTTTTTTCCCCTTTAATGCTGATTGTGAAATCCCATGGTAACCTACGGAAATTTTAAAGAGGTGATAAATTCCCTTATACAATTATCAAAATATAGCTTTCACCAGCAGGAAACAGATGTCCAATACTGGTAGTGTACATTTTTTAAAATTTCCTTAATTTTTAAATATTTTTTTAAAGTATCTTTACTTTAATTTATATTTAATATATATATATTTACTGGCAACTGGACTTCCCTGTAAGTAAGTGCTTATATATTCCATATTTTTGCTTTTTTTATTTGTAAAGAGTTTATAAATATTATTCACAAGTCCTTATTTTATTTCTTCAAAATAAAATGCAGGTTTTAAGTTATCAAATTGGCTTTTGATAAGTTTATTTAGCTGATTCACCAGATTGGTGTTATAACTTTTACTTCAATATAATCTTTTGTTAAAATATTGTATGCAAGTACATGATTTTGGAAAGAAATTTTTTTAATTACTTTTTTTTACAGCAATTGGTAAATTTTGGTATCTTTTGAAATCTAAGCATAGTTTCATTGCCAATTTCTTCAACGTTATCTAATCAGTTATAATACAGAAAGTTCAGAAATCTTAAAATATTTAGATCAATAATTGAAATTATATTTCAGCACTATAATCTCAATTTAAATTAAATAATTGCTAAATAACACTTGTGTAGTCTAACAATTTTTAATCAGAGTTCATTGATTTATATCAACTGGATTTCAATCCTGATTTAAATCAACTGATTTATTTAAATACACTTTTTTTTTTCAAATTTAGGTTAAGATATTTCATTATAAATATTATTTTTGACAACAATACATTGTAAATTTAAGGACTGGGGGAGACAACACTCAAAGTCCTTGCTTTTTGAATTTTATTTAAATCAAATATCACACTTAAAGATAAAAATTCTAATTTAAAAATAGAGAATCTCAGCTGAGAAATGTTAAAAGATTAAAGCATAAATTTATTTGTTAAAAAAATATGTACAAATCTTATGTGAATTTTTTAATACAAAAACATGGAGAGTTTCTGCGAGGATTTGTAAAACGTTAGAATAAATAAATATAGGTCAATCAAAAGTATATTTATTGTTATTTATGTTGATATCTCATGACTTCATTGTGCACATGTAAATAACAAATGGTTCGATATTCCAATGTAATTCATTTATGGAAAGACTCGGAAAATAAAGATTCCATGGTTAGTAATACTCTGAAATGTTTATATATATTTTTTAATATAATTTTAATTACTTATAAATGTAAACTAATAAACAACTAAAGTGTTAAAATCTTTAAAAAATCAAACACCTGATTTAAAAGTATCTTTTATTTTAAATTTTAAAAAAATCAAACTTTAATTCACTGCAAACTCTGTAATCGCTTATAAAGAACTCATAAAGCTGGAAAATTGGTGTTTCTTTTCAAACATTTTAATAACAAAGAATAATTTTTTCAGATCCATTGAAATTTATACCCAGATAATCATAATTATCTTAAGTATTTTTTATATATGCTCCAACTTCATTAAATGAATTAATGTATGTATTTCAGAGTAGTGTATATAATCTGGAATAGGTATGTTTAAAGGAATACTGTATATAATCCAGATCTAGAATAGAATGCTTAAAATTTCATTTTTTTTTTCTGAATAAAATTCTTACATTATCTTTTATATTTTAAGATTTTTAATCGAGAAATTTGGTCAAAACAAAAAGATTTAGCTTTTAGTAATGAAGAGTTTATATGCTTTTTATTTTATCAAAGGGGTAATTTAAGGTGGTATATATTTTATACAGAATAGGTCAATAAAAAGTATATTGTTAAATTGCAGTTAGTGTAAATAAGTGATATATAACACAAGACAATTTGTTTACTTTATTTCATGTTTTCAAAAGTAAAAGAGAATTCACATTTTCAAATTATATCATTTTCTGTTGCTCC
The DNA here is from genome assembly GCA_963931845.1 of Maratus michaelseni. NCBI lineage: Eukaryota > Metazoa > Arthropoda > Arachnida > Araneae > Salticidae > Maratus > Maratus michaelseni. The sequence goes on along the minus strand of OZ007586.1, from coordinate 217,317,214 downwards.
ATTTTTTAACTATATTTTTAACTGTTTATATGATTAAAATATTTCAAATTAAACAAGTGAATGAGTTTCTCTATATATTTTTAATTTCAAATAAATTTAAATGAGCTTTTCTAATTATTAATTTTAATGATTTAGTAAAGGTTATTTTACTTTAAAACGTGTAATTTTAAAATTGTATTTTGAAAAAAAAAATAGCTGATTTAAATTTTAACAAAAAATGATTTTCATTTACTGAGCCTTTTTGTTATGTAATTTTCAGTTGAGCTTCAAGTTCAAAGTCTTGTACATTTTCAAATTGTATGGCTTCTGAAAATTGTTTATCATCAACGTATTTATTAGGGTTAGCTGAATTCTGTATATTCTTATAATTTACATGACTTCAAAAGTTTTTAGATTTACTTTATTATTATTATTATTTTATGGCGTTTTTAATTTAGACAGGAGAAAAAAATTACCTTCCACATAAAAGATAAAAAATTAAAGTTTCAATGCTGCTCTATATAAATTTTCAAAAATTATAAAATAGTTTCTGGAATTTTTTTTTTATTTTTATTATTTTTTTTTTTTTTTGTGTGTGTGTGTGTGTGTGTGTGTGTGTGTGTGTATTAGAGCAGAAAAGCACCCAAATTGGGTTATAATAGTTAGGTGCAGCAATGTTCCTAATTGGAAAGTGTCTCTGTGACACAAATTGAGTATAAAAAGTGACAAATTTGAAATATCATATGCGCAGGGTGTATTTGGGGACAAAAAAGAACATTTAATCTCCAAACTGTCACAGTAAAAAACAAAGTTATTCTTCTGGAAACTGTCTTTTTTAATTTAATGTTGAAAAAAATAAACTTAGAGGGTCATATTCATGCCGAAATTGTAGCAAATTCAATAGATACATCTAATTGGGGCATCATGTTTGTCTTTTTCAGTAAATGTTGCCCTATGATAACAAACTGGAATTCACTCAGTCAAGTAGTTTTGAAATTATGAAAATTTAAAGTTTGTAACTCCTAATCTGTAATCGTTGCAAATCAGACTGTAATGTGGGTAGTGTTTTAAGCATAACTTAAAAACTACTTAGCGGAATCAGCTGTGATTTTTGATTTGCATATTTGAAGTTTTTAGAAATCTATTTCTATTAAAATTAATTTTTTAATTAATTTAAAAATACATTTTTTTTATAAATTAAACCATAAAATAAACCATAATCTATAATTTTTTAACCGAAATAGATTTCGAAAAGCTTCAAATAAAATATACGAATATAAAATTATTACATCAAGTATTGAATTATATAAAAAAAACTCCACCAGCTGTTTAACATTAGGAGTTCCAAACTTTAAACTTCATAATTCTTAAACATTTTGACCTAGTGACTTCCCTTTTGGTATCTTTGAGAAAAAGTTACCGAAAGAGGCAAATATAATGTCAAAGTTAGATGTACATATTGAAAAGTTTGGAGTTCTGTGCAACTTAAGAACGAAGACGACCCCATAAGCTTGTTTTTTTTCTTTTTGAGGCGTAAATTAAAAGAAGTTCTAGTTTTTTAAGGAGGGGCGGTCACTATTGTGATTAAAAAATGTTTTGTATGTCCTTTGTTTTGGATATACAGCAATAGAAAGTCTTTCCAGTACCAATAAAACTTCAATGTTAGTTGCATACACTTCATACGCATGCAACATGTCATACACTTGTGCTACACCCAATGACATAAGTGTGGGTTTTAAATATCCAGTCCAAATTGAAAATATTTTGTTCCGTTTTTAATATCTTATTTAACAGTTTTTTGGCATCACCTAAATATTTAGTGCCTGGGGCAATTATCTCCCACACACACTTCACCACTGGCTACACCTATGTATATTCTGGCACTAATAAGCTGGCATCTCTGTACAGTCCACTTTGCTATACAGACAACAGATGAAAAGGTTTGTTTTGGACACTATTTGGATTTTCTTTTATATCGCTTAAAATATATATATATATATTTTTTTGTTTTTTTTTCCCTAGGAAACATATACACATATTCTAAAGAAAATAAAAGTATATTATGTATTTTATGAACATAAAATCCATTTCATTGTGTACTTTTTATTTATTTATACACTTTTCTTTTACGAGAATGACTTCTCCTTGTTTATAAAGATACTTCTCTAGCATTCCTTGTATAAAATACTTATTTAAAAAAAATGTAAATACCCATGAGCTAAACGTATCAGTATTACTTGTAACAAATAAATAAAATTTCAAGCTGATTCTGTATTGTAAAGAAACTTTTGTTATAAAGAGTAGGACCAATAACAGATGAAAATATTGCTTTTGGACACTATTTTGATTTCCTTTTATCTCAGTTAAATATTATTAAGAACTTTTTTGAATACATACATACATTTTAAGTATTTTGTTATCATAAAATGCATTACATGTAATGCATTTTATGATAACAAATACTTAAAAATGTGTGTATGTATTCAAAAAAGTTCTTAATATTTAATTGAGATAAAAGGATATCAAAACAGTGTCCAAAAGCAATATTTTCATCTGTTAATGTTCCTACTCTTTAAAACAAAAGTTTCTTTACAATGCAGAAAATTTTCCGATCATAATGAAAAAAAATTCCGTAAAGCAAAGAAAAAGTTTCTATAGTACACAAGAATTTTTAATTTTTTCATGATTAGTTTACTGACTGATTCGGAAAAGTTTCCTTTTTAAAACGGAATACTTTCTGTCTATTCTACCGTTCTACCAAGACATTTCTTAGTGTGAATGGAAAGTTTTCCTTTTTAAAACGGAATACTTTCTGTCTATTCTACCAAGACATTTCTTAGTGTGAATGGAAAGTTTTCCTTTTTAAAACGGAATACTTTCTGTCTATTCTACCATTTTACCAAGACATTTCTTAGTGTGAATGGAAAGTTTTCCTTTTTAAAACGGAATACTTTCTGTCTATTCTACCGTTCTACCAAAAAGTTTCTTTATGTGAATGGAAAGATTTCCGTAAGACTCAGGAATTTATTCTGTGTCTAAAGATTAGTTTCTGAATCAAACAGGAAAAGTTTCCTGACGGAAAGAAAAAACTTTCGTTTTTTTTTCCGTGTTGGTTCGGAAAAGTTTCCTGTCCTATACGGGCAACTGGAAATCCTATTCCTACCGGAAACTTTTCCGAATTTTTTTTTACAGTGTATAAAGAAAAAAAAGTAGATTTTTAAAAATATTTCTCTTTAATTTATTAAGCTAAAATAAATTTCTAAAAATTCTGTTAACAAACTTACGATTATCAAAACAGAAAAAAAGAGAGAGAGAGAGAAAACACCCCAAACTTTTTAATCGACAATTTGTTGTGGAGAGAAGCAAGAGGTATCTTTTCACACAGAATTTTCTATGCTTTCCTAATATGAATTTAAATTTTGAAATGACGGTAGTCTACATATTAAAAATTGTGTCAACTTTAAATTTTCAAGTAGTATCGCCCACTTTTAACACCCTATTTGAGTTCCTTGAAATGTTTTAATAAACTGTTGTTATTGTTAAATTGTTTCAGTGCCTTCATTTCAAGTAAGCAGCCGAAAAGAATTGTCACAAGGTGAATATTTGTATACTTCAAAACAAAGACGTATCGGGATCCAGGGGATTCCATATGAATTTTCAGTTACCGTCAAAATGGATTTTTAGGTTCTAGTAAAAGGAACTGTTAGGGCAATGTGAGCTGAGTTAATACTTTATAAATAATTTAACAAGTTTAGGAAAGGATTTCCTCCTCTTAGTTTTCACTATTGAGCTTAGTTTCGAACCATCTAAATTAAGTCTATCCACTCCACTCTGTTTATAATCCCGACTTATTGTTCAAATATTTTTTTGTGTGTGTCATGACCCTTCTCAAGCTAACATCCACGAAGGGGTGGTTGAAAGCTTTTACAAAAAAGCTGTAAAATGTTTCATTTTTTAAAATTTAAATTCACTGAGTATTTTAAAATCAATCAGATGGATTTTGTAAGCATTAGTGTTGTTTGCCAAATCGCGTAGCAAAAAACAGACCATACTTCTTTTTAATCGCCAAATTGTTGCAGAGAAGTACCATTTCGACTGGGAGTTGTGTCCACTTTCTGACTATGAATACAAATTTAGAAATAAAAAATTGTACAAAGTTGGTAACATCCTTTTTTGACACCGTATTTCAATTCTTTGGATCAAGAAAGCCTAGAAAAAGGTGTAGTTTACATACTTTAAATCTTTATAGAGTTAGAAGAGTTCAAAGTTTGAAGTGATGATCATATCACCAATGTTTGTGCCTGGCTTGATCTACATCCCAATCAGAATAATCAGCATGAGCTCAAGATTTACCCATGAAGCATTGGAACCAGAGTTCATAAATGCCATGCCAACAGATAATGCAGTTTTTACTGTCGTAATCTTTCATATCATTGTCATCTTTGTTACCTTACCCCACCACCGTATTTCTTTGAACAAGGTTTATCGGTATATTCCTCATTGTAAACAACCTATATTTCATTAAAATCTTTAGAGTTTTATTTTGAGAATATTTTAGTAAGGGATTGAAATAATTTATCGCAGATGAATAATTCCTTGAACTGTGAGGTCCAAAAATTAGAAGAACACACTTGGAATTCGGCTCATAACGACTTACTGATTGCTCTGAAGTGAATAGTTTATGGCGACTTATCTGAACCTCCAGCAAGGGTTGCTGGTGCACGACGTATGTTACGTACGTCTTGATGGAAGAAAAACGGAGTTCGTCATCTTACCCTCCTTTCCTCACTTTCCTCTATACCTTTTTCTGGGCTGCCTTGATCCAAGGAATTAAAAAGTGGTGTCAAAAGTTGGTGCTAAAATTTGAGAATTCAAAGTTGGTACGATTTTTAATATGTTAAGTAAGTCACTATTTCAAAATTTGTATTCATGCTCAAAAGTAGACACAATTCGCAGTTGAACAGTATTTCTCGCATCTCTACGCAACAATTTGACAATTAAAAAGGTATGAAGTGTTTTTTTTTTTGTTTTTTTTTTAAGGAATGTACAGTCATGCATAATCATCAACATTTTTTTTTCAAAATATTCTGAGTATGCGCTTTAAAAAAATGTAATTGAAAGTTACACAGAATATGTAACTTTTAATTAGAACTATATGACTGGGTCATTCTATGGAACACGTTAATTTCTGAGCATAAAATTTGAATAAAAAATTAAAGCGTAACAATTTTCTATTAATATCCATAGTTCATCCTCTTTTAAGATTTACATAGGTAGACGTGTACAGTCTTTTCATTATTTAGTGCTTAATTTATTTTATAAAGATTTGGAAGGTAATTTCTTTAATAATATTGTAATGTAACATAAATCTATACGAAGGATACAAATACACAATGTTTTGTTTCATAATGCCACGCTTATTTAGAGTAGGATATGAAACTTCAAGTAAAAATCTAAAAAAAAAGGCTTTATGCATATGAAATTAGAAACTTATTTTGATTAAATAAATGATGGTTACCTTTTAAACCAAGAACGGGGGATACATAAAGTTCATGATCTTTTCTAGTTCAGTGAGAATATTTGAAAATGAATGACAAACGATAAAGTGCACATTCACGGCTAACAACTGAAATTAAAAAAAGAAAAACCTTCTGTCCTTGAATATTTTTATTAGGTGACGAATGCTACTATATTTTGGAAATTATTGCACAGAATTTTATTGTAACGAAGGATACACGAAGGCTTGTAACAGTAATTCAAACGTAATTTTAAAAAAATCATAGCAAAATTTAATTTATAAATATAGGAATTTTCTGAGAAAAAAAATACAATTTTTAATTATAATATATTAATTACAGTCACAAAATAAGTGAAAATGTTGATAGAGGACATCAGGCGTAACATGTAACGGAGGTGTACAAGTATACCCCCATTCATTTAAATATATATATATATATATATATATATATATATATATATATATATATATATATAGCACATTATGTATTAAATGTATTCGGCAGACCCAGAATTCCGCACCATAATTAAACTAGGAATAAATAACAAACATAAAAAATAAACAGATATAATCTGAGCAAGAAAAAACCAAGAAAAACAACCAAAAAGCTGTGGCCTCATCAGCAGTGGGCATATTAAAAAACACAGCGATGTTTCCGACTAATTACAAGCACAACAAACTATTATACAGTAGTGGCAGTGGGTTTCGGCCAGAATGTCGTGAAGCATAAATCAAATGCATGAAAACAAATGAAAGCATGTCACAAACATTCCCCCACCGGACCCAACGCCACTGTTGTGCTTGTAATTAGTCGGAAACATCGCTGTGCTTTTTAATATGCCCACTGCTGATGAGGCCACAGCTTTTTGGTTGTTTTTCTTGGTTTTTTCTTGTTCAGATTATATCTGTTTATTTTTTATGTTTGTTATTTATTCCTAGTTTAATTATGGTGCGGAATTCTGGGTCTGCCGAATACATTTAATACATAATGTGCTATATTTAATCTGTGTGATCAATTGCAGCTATAGCGCTTATCGCATGGATTTTATTTTTATTTTTATTTTTGTTTATTTTTAATCTTTATTGAGCATATATATATATATATATATATATATATATATATATATATATATATATATATATATATATATATATATATAAACAAATAAAATAATTCACAAATCACCAATGTGTTATATTATGTAAAATCTCAAACATTTTTAAATATTCTTTCAAAAATTAACTACTATGTACCGAAAAAGTAACGTTTTCTGTAGAATGATCCAATTAACATACAAAGTTACAAAACTTACATTACTCTAAGAAAAGTTCAAATTCACGGTCTGCCAAATATGTTATCTTTATTTATTCTTTTTTTTATTATTATTTATTTATTTATTTATTTTTTAATCTTCAGCTGCATTTGCAACAAAATTAACTATAAACATAATTAAAAGAAAAAACTTTTTAAAGAAGGTGACAAAATAAAAATTGCTCTAAAAAAAGAAAAGAGATATTTTACGGTTTGATAAATACCTGGTTGTTATTTATCTTGCAACAAAGTTAACTATAAAAATAATTAAAAGCAAAGCTTTTTGAAGAAGGTTAAAAAAAAAAACCTAAGAAAATATAAAAGCGACATTTCACGGTGTGCTAAATAAATATCTGATTATTACGGTTTGCCTCGGTACAGGAAAACACGCCAACTTGGCGGGTTCTTGTAGAATTTCTTTTTCCAAGTTAGTTGGATTTTGTTCTATGTAGCCTTTTTGATGTCTTGTTCTCTTTGCGTCCGCGACTTTCTCGATTTATATGGTTGGCTTAAAAGCCCCAGGGGTCATCATTGATTGAAATTATATGTAAATACTATAAATAAATCATTTATAATTAAAACAGAATGTAGTTTCTTCTTTTTAAAAATTACAGTCCACGCTCTCATTTACAATATGCAATATTGGTCACGTAATCCGTAGGTATTAGAATTGTTTTTTTTTTTTTTTTTTTTTTTTTTTTTTTTTTTTTTTTTAATTTATGGAAAATAAGTCGTAATTATGGCCATTAAAGAAAAATTAATTGCCCTTAGTAGAGATGCTATAAAAAAAATAGTAATTTTCCTGGATAATAGAAATAGAAAGGATACCTTGGAATACCAAGTAAAATTGGATAAACGTAAGAAAGGTGATCAGGAAATTAAATGACTTAAAAGTTCAATTTGTTTGAAGTTGTGATCGATGAAATCGAAGTAGAAATTCACCAAAAATTTTTCACAGAAATAGAAGAAACTGAAACACTAGAGGTAAGGCTAAGAAAATTCTTATTGTCGAGAAATAATAAAATTGGATGCTATTAGCAACTTAGTTTAAATAACCCTAAATTAGATAATTTAGCTATACATTTTAAATTGACTGAGATACCTCTACTTAAATTCTCAGGAATATATCAAGACTGAAATATGTTTAAGGGCAATTTTGTAATATTAATCGATTCGAATGATAAATTAAGTAATATACAAAAATTGTATTATTTGAAGTCATCTCTTAGCAATAATGCTTTAGATGGTGGTGATTCATATGATTCACTTTTCAAAAGAGTTAAAAGATCTTTTTTTTTTTTTTTTTTTTTTTTTTTTTATTTATTTATTTATTTATTTATTCTTACTAGTCATAAATGAAATACTATCCATGGAAATATCAACACAGGAAGCAATTTAAAGTCTAAGAGATTTGACGGATGTCAAAATCATATTCGAGATATTAATGCTATAGGTTTAGAACTTAATCAGTTTTTAGAAATTGTGTTATTAAATATAGTTCTTGAAAAACTAAATAAAAAAGCAAAAAAAGCGTTTTGAAGTATCGCTAACTACTACCAAAATGACAGGACTTTACTAACTTTCTATAAAAACGTTATTTGTTCCTATAAAATTTACAAGAAAAATTAAATGTAAAAACCTAAATATTTATTATGTGAAAAAATATCTAAAATTGTAAAATAATTCCTATAATGGGAATACATGTCTTCTTTGTTGATCAAATCATTCCATATTTAAGTGTGATATGTTTTTAAAACTAAATAAATATGATAGATATTAAATTGCGAAAATATTCAATTTTTGTTTGAATTGTCTTAGTTCAATGTACAAAATTGTGCAAGGTTCTTTAAAACCAATTTCGAATCTATGCTCAATAAATCACAATGCGCTACTTCATCTTAAGCCATTACAGGTGCTAGACAAACGAATCAAAAACATGGCACACAACAAATAAATAAATTGTTCTGTCTCCCCTAATGAAATAAACTGAAAAGAGGAGAGGCAGAGGTTTAGCAATCTCTATAGAGTAAGATTTCGTTATCGGAAAAAACGAAAATAAAGTGCTTTTAACTACTTGTATTATTTATGTAGAGAATTCAAATGGAATGAGAACTTCAGCATGTGCGATTTTAGATAGTGGTTCTAAAGTACAGGGTGTCCCAAAAGTCTTCGTACAACTTTATAAATTTATTCCAAAAAAAATAATAGGCGTACAGCAAAAATAATTACAACAGTGCATAGAGTAACTAAAAAAGTTTTTTTTCTACAGCTTTAGTAAAATTCAACATGAGATCCTTTCGTAACACTAAGAATATCAAGATGATACTTCAATTCAATCCACGAACGTTTTTCATGCTAACATCAACAGTAGCTACTGCTGTTTGGATCTTTTGTTTCAGTTCCATGAGGCTATTAACTTTTATTCAGTTGGTTGGTTGGTTGTATAAGGTTTTATGGCACAAAGTCCCTTAGGAGACATGCAACTTTTATTCAGATTTCATCAAACAGTTGTAACTACTGTTGATGTTAGCATGCTGAAACGCACGTGGATGGAATTGGAATATCGACTTGATATTCTTCGTGCAACGAAAGGATCTCATGTACAAGTGTACTAAGGTAGTAGAAAAAAACTTTTTAAGTTACTCTATGTACTGTTGTAATTATTTTTGTTGTAGGCCTATTATTTTTTAAGTTGTGCGGAGACTTTTGGGACACCCTGTATGTTTCATTACTAAACAACTAGCCAATTCATTAAAAAATAAGACACATAGAGCTAGTGTTTATGTATCATGGATTAATGGAAACATTACAAATATGAAATCGAAAATACAGACAACTGCTATTTCAAATAAGGATGATTCTTTTCAAAAATGGTTTACATTTTTATTACACCATAAATAACTTAATGGGTACCTTCAAGCAATACACATCTAGTTAATTTGAAATTACCAAAATACGTGGGATAAGCAGATCCCCGTTTTGGAAAATCATCAAAAATAGATATTCTAAATGAAGCAGAGTTTTCTATGAAATTTCAGAAGCGCATAAATATAAAATCTAACAATTAATTAAAAATATATAAAACAATTTTCGGTTATATTGTTTCCATAACATTAGAAAATAAATGTCATCAGACATTTTGTGATATTATCCAGCAAATAGATATGTTAAAGGAAAACCATCAAATATTTTGAAAAATGGAAAGTGTTGAGGATGAATCACTCTTTTAGTGCAAAAGGACAGCTATACAAGAGTAAGTTTTTAGCAGCATATCCACGATATGACACCGGAAGATTTGTGGTAACAATGCGTCTAAAAGAAGGTCCGGTTATTCTTGGAGATTCCAAAGCTATGGCGGTTACAACAAATAGGAAAGCTTATTATTGCAATTACCACGGAATCGCCTTAAAAAAAGTCCCCAATGCGACAATTTTATTGCGATTTCATGAAAGAATACGAGATCCTTAACCACATGAGAAAGGTTATGAAAAATACAGAAGAAACAAGTCGTCATTATTACCTTCTGCACCATGGGGTGTACGTCGTGAAAATCCCACGACGAGACTCTGCATTATTTTTAACGTTTAGCGTTATACAGCTAACGAGAAGTCATTAAATGATACTCTTTTGAAAGGACTAATAAATAAAGATTTATACAAAATAATGATATGCTTTAGAAAACATAGATTTTGTTTCCTCACCGACATAAAAGAGATGTACAAGCAGATACAGAGCTAAATCCTGAGCAATAGAAGCTGTTAAAACTCATATGAAAAATAGATGTTACGGTTCCAGTAGAACAAGAGTTAAACGCAGTGACGTACCGAATGTCCTGTGCCACCTTTTTTATTTTGAAACAATCATCTGTAGAAGTACAGATAATTGTTTCAATTTAAAAATGTGATAGGCATTCTCTTGAATGACTGTTAAATGGGTGATGTTATCAATGACGAAGATAGTCTTGATGCTGTTAAAGAACCTCAGTACAAGCTTATACAACTTCTAAAATCCACTGGAATGCACTTGCATGTTAATGGGAATTTAGAAAGTTTCACTTAAAAAAAATGAAATGAATACTTTAGGAGATGCATGGAAATCTCGCTCAGATGTCTCGAGTTCAAGGTATAAATAGACTAACAAGAAAGGACTTCTATCTAACAAGCCCGACTCTTCCACAGCTGCTTGATCTTATTTATCAGTTCTGTTATCATAGAAGCAAAACCTTCCATGCAAGAGCTTTGGAAGGATCTGATTTCCGATTCTTTAGCTCAATCCTGGATTCAGTTTATAAGTTCTTAAAAATGTTTCGAAAATCTTAAGATCAGTCGTTACATTTTAAATCCTAGTGCACAGCAGATTACATGTACATTGATTTACTGATGCGTCATCTATTGCCTTTAGAATAGCTGTCTATATTCAGTTTTCTTATCACACTCAAGGTTCATCCAAATTGATCAGTAATAAATCACAAGTGCAACCATTAAAAGCAGTTACTATTCAGTGGCTCGAACTCTCAGCTTGTCCCCTATGCAAAATCAATCGTCAAAAATTTGAAGGCCTTAAACCTGATCACCTATGACGCCTAAACGTATATTATTTCACAAATAGCCTTAACCTCCTAGATTAAACACCACCTAGAAAGTTTAAAACATTCGTTAACAATTGTGTTGCTAAGAAAGATCTAAAACTATACAGGAATTTTTATTGACACACATTGCGTCGAATAGGAATCCCGTTGATTTAATATCTCGAAGGTTAGACGCTGCAGAGCTAGCTAACAATGAACTATGGTGGCAATATACAAGCAGAAATAGAGATTAGAGTAAAATTAGATTGGTCGAGACGAAATTTGGGAAGCCTAATGTTATATTAGATTTGACGAGCCTGCCATTATCGCGAAGTTAATGTATGTTCACCTGTCCCACGCGTCTAATCAAACTCGTCCAAGCGAGTATCTCCAAGCTGTGGAATGTGGGTTTCCATAGTTTGGACAAAACTTCAATGTGAGCATATATATTGTGCGTAAGTCGCCACTCTGTTATGTATAAAAGTCACTTCAGTTTTCTCGAACATGAATTTCCTTATCTATCAACAAAGGATAAGAAACTGCTCTTGAAAGAAATGAACGATGTTTTTACAGCCGACCATTTAAAGAGACTATTGAACTAGTAAATATTAGGTTATTTAGCATCTAATGATTTTTATTCAACTCTTCTACAGGGTGATCCCGAATTCATGGTACAAACTTTAAGGTTTGGTACAGGACACTGTAGCAATCATTTATTGTATAGGAAACCAGGGTCAGAAATTATTTTAGTCAAAATTACAGTCTCACTTCAATCTGAAGTCGCGTTTTCGTTCATAACTTTAACAGTAGTGAAGATATTTCAATAAAATTCGCAACAGACTCATCTCTATATCAATTGTAAGGATATTTTAAGGATTTCATTAAAATATCTTCACTACTATTAAAGTTATGAACGAAAACGCGACTTCGGATTGAAGTGAGACGCTCTGTAATTTTGACTAAATAAATGGATTTCTGACCTTGGTTTCCAATACAATAAATGATTGTTACAGTGTCCTGTACCAACCCTTAACTTTTGTACCGTGAATTTGGGATCACCCATAAATAATAATTTTATACAGGTAATTAGAAATTTGTAGTTTCATTTTTAGGTTTCTTGAAAATTGTAGAAATTTCAAACCCAAAACCTCTGGTCTATTGACAATTTCAAAACTAAAGAATGGTGACGCTTGCCTTATCAAATAGGTACAGTATGTCTTTTTTGAGGAGGATATCAAAAATCTGAAGAATAAGAGGACTCTTTCAAGTAATAGCAAGTTAAATTTTTAAACCATTTCAGATCCTTAGGACACTTTTAGGGTAAGGGTTTGCCTACAGAATTGCAATCTGACCTATAAAAGAAACACGATGTCGTGTAGCCAGGAAACCATAAACTGGGTGAGGGAATTTTTTAAAACTTTCACAAAAAGTGTCCTAAGTACGGCACGTGAGACAAAATTAACGGTAAATCAGTGGAAGATATCTTGTTGCTGGGTAGTTCATAAATGAATAGTTTGTTTTAAAAGCAAGCCAACAAGAGCCAATCAAATGGTAGGAATTTTACCCTCAAAACGATTAAACTCTAGTCTGCCTTTTCAAAAGAATGGTATTGATTTTTGTGTATCCTTTTCAATTAAGTACAAAAATCAAATCACTTAGATAGTGCAATTGATTTAAAATATCAATCATTAAACGCTACACTTAATAGATTAGCTCGAAGAGTAAAAGATTCACGATTTTCGATCGATAATGGAATTAACTTTGTAGGAACAAATGCTGAAATAAAAATAATTACATTGCATGTTAAATAAATCCTGTGTCACTATGGCAAATTATTTGACATCTGAAGCTATTAATTGGAAATCTATTCCCATTAAGTTGCCGAAATTTGATGGATTAGGGGAAGGCAAGTTGAAAGTCGTAAAGTATCAACTTTAAAGAATTTTAGTATGCAATTCTCGAGTAATATTCGTAGAAGTTTGACTAGTAATCACACAAAAAAAAGGGAATTGTAAACTGACATCTGATCCAATATTCAGGGCAGTCGGAAAGCCCTATGCCAAACATGATGAATTAGTGTACCTTTTCTCATAAACTATCAAAAGTATGCACTTTTCTTAATAAACTGAAGTCAAGTTTATACACATATATTTTTCAGTACTTTTTTGTCTTGAATCTGAAATGCAAACCACTATTAAATAGCAAAAAATATGCACTTTTTGTGGTTCCGTACTTAAAAAGTAAAAACGAAACCATTATAAGATCATTCCTGTGTCTGTCTGTCAGAACTCTTTTTCTGGTAACAATGGGACGTGGGAAGTTCAAACTTGGGAAAGTTATAAAGCCTTTTTACCCACGTATTTTCTGATTATTAAGCCATTCACAAATATTTTTATGAAAAATTTAGGGGGCTAATTAAGTTACTAATTAAAAAAAAGTTTCATTTTTGTATATCGTGTGAAAGATCTCGTAATAACAAACTCAAAAATCTATTTGATTTAATTTTAGGTATTATATTTTCAGAGATATCGTCGAAAATGCACTGCAAAAATATGTCACTCCCCCCCCCCCCTCTATTTCCGAATTTACTGAAATTAAAATTATGAACGAATTAGGGGCAGTAGGAGTTTATTTAAACCTTGCAGGAAAACTATAGAGGTTTTTCTAGGTAACATAGTTTTTGAGAAACACGCATTTTCCGTTACACACAAACTTTACTTTTCGAGCGGTCAGCGGGGGAGTTGACGAGCGGTCGAGATTTCTATGGACGCAGATTCAGCCAAGAATATTTGATAATGATTTTCGAAAAAAAATTCGGTAATTAGCCGAGACATTAATTAAATTACTTGAAAAAAATTTACTTGTTATATATCGTGTAGGATATCGTTCGAAAGATCTCGTAACATCGAACTCAGAAATACATTTGTTTTAATTTTAGGTATTATATTTTCACGTCGAAAGTACTGGAAAAATATGCCTCACTCGCAGCAATTACCAACCGTAAACGACAATGTATCATTTTCTTTGCGTAGCCCTGTATATGAATTTATTTATGTTCCACAAACTTCTATTAGTCTACTAAATATAGTTCAGCAGGAAAATGCGTAGCACAATTAAAAACTACCCTTAAGCACTTCATTCCCATAGTCTGTAATACTTACGGATTCCCTTGTGTAGCCCATGAACAACCGAGTTTATAAACACACACGTACTATGAAGAAATTTAGTTAAACTTAAAAACGCACTTATCACACAGACTGTAAATATCACACATGTACTGTAACCGATATCTTTTGTGTGTCCCTGTAAATAAATAAACACAATGCACACCACACTTTAAAGAGAGCAATTTATAGTGCACCTCAGCAATGTATATAATTTTCATTATGTTTGAAAAAGTGAAATATAACTAAATTACGCTGCAAACGATTTTCCCCCATAGAACAATGCGTAACAGAGTTCTTTTGTTTGACCCTGTATATAAATAATTAATGCTTTGCACCCCATATTCTACAAAAGGCATGTTTTAATGCACTTCATAATTATATATCAATTCCATCATGTTTCAAATAGCGTAACATCATCAAAATGCACTTGAAACAATTATTTCCCATTGACTGTAATGTAACGGAATACTTTTGACTGTCCCTGTAAAAAAAAACTGTAAGAGCTACACACTTCAGTTGAAATAGGGGCCATAGTAAACGACAATAACATACTAAAATTTCAGGACAATCCGAGCATATTTACGCGAGTTAGAGCACGGACAGACGGCAGACGACCAGATAAACCGAAGTCATAAACACTTTTCAACTAGGTTGGAAAGTGTTAAAAACGGAATCATCACAAGATCACTCCTGTGTCTGTCAGATCCCTTTTTCTCGTAAACTATGGGACGTTGAAAGTTCAAACTTGGGAAAGTTATAAAGCCTTTTTACCCACATATTTTACAGATTATTAGTCATTCACAAATATGTTTAGGAAAAATTTAGGGAGCTAATCAAATTACTTGAAAAAAAAAAAAGTTTTCATTTTGTATATCATGTGCGGTATCGTGTGAAAGATCTCGTAATATCGAACTTAAAAATATATTAGTTTTAATTTTAGGTATTATATTTTCAGAGATATCGTTGATAATGCACCGTAAAAATATGCCATATTTTGCCAAAAATACACTTCTATTTCCGAATTTACTTAAACTAAAATTATGAAAAAAATAGGGGTAGTAGGAGTTTAAACCTAGCTATAGCGATTTTTCTAGGTAACATAGTTTTGAGAAAAACGCATTTTTTCTGTTACTCACAAACTTTACTTTTCGGGCGGTCAGCGGGGGAGTTGACTGGCACTCGAGGTATCTATCAAAGCAGAATCATCCAAGGATATTTGATAATGATTTTCGAAAAAAAGTATCAGTAATTAACCGAGATATTAAGTTACTTGAAAAAAACTTTCTTTCTCTGTATCGTGTAAGATATCGTTCGAAAGATCTCGTAACACCGAACTCCAAAATATATTTGTTTTAATTTTAGGTATTATATTTTCAGAGATATCGTTGAAACGATAGATGAAAAATATGTCCCTTCCCTCTCCCTCCTCCTCCTCCCCCCGCCTATTTCCGAATCTACAGAAACTGTGAAAAAATTAGGGGTAGTAGGAGTTTATTAATTAATAAATAGTAATTAATAAATTTAATGTACGGAACCCTTTAAGCGCGAGTTATACTCGTGCTTGACCGATTTATTTCTTTTACTTTGAATAGCAAAAGCTTGAAGAAATCAGCATATAAGATATCTTAACGGTTTTATAGTATTTATATAAGAAAGTAATAAATCGTACACAACTTTTTTTTTTCTTGGATAAAATTAGCTCTAAATTAATAGTTGCATAAAATGTACGTCACAGCAGGGAGGGAGGGGGGGGAGTGTATCATTCGATTGTGAAAACCTGTGATACAGGAAGGAGGGATAAAAAAAACAACGAAATTTGCTGGACTTAATTAATAGATGACCTTTTACAGGAAAAATAATTAAATTTAATTTAGTAATTAACAAGTATTAAAGTGAACACTGAATAACATGTTTTATTTTAATCAAATAATTGAATCCAAAAAAGAAATTTCACATCGTTATAATAAGAAATTTTAGTCTGGAGTTTTCCCAAGTATATAAAAATCATTCTGCATAAAAATAAAAATCTTTTGGTGTACTTATCGATAACACTATTATTATTAATATACTTAAATTAATATACCAAGCTACAATGACGAAAGAAAAATTCTTATTTACCCTTTCAGAAAGTAAATAAGTCAAATGCTTTAAAAGTTTAAATGCTCTTCATCAAAATTCAATGAAATTTCGCTTTTGAAAAATCCTTTTTCACATCTGCGCATAAGAAATTCGTTTAAACAAAACAAAACATTACTTTAATAGATTCAATTAACCAGGGGAAAAATAAATCTGCCTTTGAAATAAAATGGAGAAGTTACTTAATGTTAATAACATCATGACTTATTCATGTTCCATTTAAACCGTGAAATATTTAAATCTAAGACTGAAGGACTTTTTAATTAAAACACTGAGCTAACTGAGACCTTCTCTAAACAACTGATAAGTACTGATGAAAGAGTTTCATAATACAACGTAATCTAAAGCACATCTGAAGACTTCACCTAGTAACTCAGGTAGTAAAGATCTCAAACAGTCTAATTTCGTTGAATTCCGGAAGTGAGCGGTTGTCAACAATGACCGAGGCATTGAACCTTGAATGTATACAGCGCAGCGTTTCGTTTCAGAGCAGACATAAAAAGCAATTACACAGGAGAGGTGAAAGGGCTTGACATACAAGGTAAAACATTTCAACAAAGTAATTTTTTTTTTTTTTTCAATTTTCAAACAAAACGGAAGATATAAAATTTGAAACAATGTATTATTTGTGGCTTATAAAGATGATACTTAAAACTGTGTTATAACAAAGCAGCTGCACAAACAAACACTTGTTCGTACACGCGCAAATATTTTTTGACTTTTCAAAACAGTGTTTTGTTCATGCAAATGCTGTTTTTATTTATATTTATTTCACTTTATTTATTAAATGATTATTTATTTGAAGAATAGGGTCTGTAATTTAACATTAATAATTTTAAAGCTCTTTTCGTGATAAATTCAATATTTTAAATGTCTTTGCTCAGTGTTTGAGGGCGTGTTCATGAACAGACAGAAACGCTTTTATTCTGGACTTCTTGAGATATTCTATGTTGCGCCACAGGGCAACAAAACAGGAAAATGTGCCATCATCAATTATAATGACATAGTTTTTATTTATTTCCTGTCATTTTTTTATCACATTCATCGTATATGTCATACAGTATAAAATAAACCTGGAATAAAATAATGTTATATAATTAATGCCGAAATCATGATTTTTCTATCGTAATGTTTTTTGAAATAATCGCACCAAATGATATTTTCGATCATATGTTTTCTCATTGCATTAAAATAAATTTATTGAATTCATTTCGATGAAATAAAATGATGCGAGCTAAATTTATTTGTGAACGATGATCACAAATCATGCCTAAAACAGTAGTAAAAACTATATATTTTTCTAAATTCCCTATCAATGAAATAAGTTAGCGAAATCAGAAGCATTTCTAAAATCTCAACCCGATAAACTGATAGTAAATCAATCATGCCGAGCAGTGTAATACAAAAAATATATTCGAAATGGTATGCATATGGGCGTGAGAGCCTAGGGGACGGCAGGTTAGGTCTTGGTAATACTTTTTTTTCTTTTGCATGTGGCGTGGCTGTTTTGGCGTTGTGAACAATTTTATTTTGCAGTTCATTTCTTTTTGTCCATATTAAACCGAAGTCAAGCTATTTCGTTCAAACCGATCATTCTCAGCTGCATATTTTCTTAAAAAGGTTATGAAATAATGAAGCAATCATGCGCGATTGCCTGCTTCGTTTTATAAAAAGCGGGTAGTTTCATTTTACAGAAAGCTATTCAACAGTTATGTGAATGGGTTTAGTAATAGTGAAGTAGGCTACAAAGACTGTAATCATTTATCTAGAAATAAGAACGGCATGAAAAAAGCGGAACATATTTTCAAATTATGAAGCAATGTGTAGACATAAAACAACATAGTACAGAAAAAAAGAAAAGTTGGAGATTTTATGATTTAGGCCCAAAAGAAACTTGGGGGGAAAAAAAAAGAGGTGAATAGCAGATTTTGAAAGAATCATTAATATTATTCAGTTTATAAACAGAAATAAAAAATAGCTATTAGACGGAAAACGGAAATGCTATTTTATTTTAAAAGGATTATAGGATTTTTTTTATTAGTAAAAAATATTTCAATATTTTATTATTATTATTATAGCAGAGCATATTAATCACAATGGAAGAAGCCAGGAGACAGAAGTGGGATTCATTACCTTGGTCACAGCATTCAAATATAATTGGGGAAATAAAATAATTAATTGTAACTGGGAAAAAAAACTAAAATACATGTAAGTTTCTGAGACATTCTAAATCTTATTCGTTTATTTAAAATTGATAGATAGATACACCAGACAAAAATTCTGCGGAACAAATCATGGTAGTTTTCAGATTTGTTATTTAAACCCCTCAAAGAAAAATGTTAGAGAGCATTTTCTTGGATTATGTTCGATTACTGACACAATCGGGCAATGATTAATAAGTTTTTACTGTAATTTTTAAATTAGTTAAATATTGATATCCAAGATAGGTGTGGGCAGGGGCTACAATAATGTTTTGAATATGAAATGCTAAAAATTCGGCTCAAAAAAGATGTTATAAATCTTGGAGCCTTTCATGTCCTGGATAAAAATTGTGATCACCCCCAAAAATACATTTGAGAAAAAAATAACAATAGAGTGGATCCCACATAGTTCGTACAAATTCATTTTCCTTCTACAAGCGATGAGTGATGTATTTAACGGCGATTCATTATCGAAAAATTAAACATGTCAAGACTTCTAGTACAGTTGTTTTTAGATGTAAAACGACATTTCAATACTAAATCGAAGGCGCTGCAATTTACTTTATTTCGCTATTTTTCATAGTGTTCGAGATAGGCTTGATAACTTCCAAATATCACCATTAGGTGTGTGTGTGGGGGGGGGGGGCGGCAAAAATCTAGCTTTATCCGTTCAAGAGTTATTTCAGCGTACCCGAACTTCACTCTGCAACCAGTATCTTGACTTCCAACTTTGAATCCAAAGTATAATTACGAAGTTTTTCTAATAACAGTTGTGATATTAGTTTTGTAATTTGAGTATTAATTCACCACGAACACAACAAAGAGTATTACAATTTTACATTTTTTAGGAATTTTAAAATTTGATTTCCTCAAATTTTAAGATTAGAAAATAGAGGCTATATACACATAAAGTTACAATTAAAAAAATATGAAAGAAATCATCCCACCCGAAGAAAATGCCCAATGGTCTCCCTTTTGCGAATACCACTAATTCCATTCAATAATCTTCGAAAATGTTGAAGAAAACCACCAAGATTATTATGGTTTAAAATTAGTGATGTTCAAAAAACGGAAGAGTGGAAGCCCTGAAAATGCATAAAAAAAAATCTCAGGGTGATAGAATAAAACGTGGATAAAATTTGTCAATTTCAGCCAAAATAAATAAATAAAAGGGAAAAAAAAACTTGTTTCCTTTTGATAATAAAATTAGTATTGTAATATATATATATATTATAGTTAATTCTGGACAGGGACTGACTTGGGAGTCCTGGGAAAACATTTTTTATGGAGCTTCTCCAACCTTTTATGCATAGTTGGCCATAAAAGAAAAACAAAAAACAGCCCATATATTTTAATTGCCAAATTATCGCAGAAAAAAAATAAACGAAAATAGCCATTCGATTTGAAATTATTCTTTTTTCAAAATATGTTTTAAAAAAAAGTCTTAGGGGCAGTCTTGACAGAGAAATCGCACCAATTTTGACATCATATTTAGATTTTTCAGAAAATTTTACTCTAGAATACCAAACTGGAAGTCCTTCGGAGAAGTAATTTAAAAATTATGCAGATTTAAAATTTTGAACTCCTAATGTTAAATTCATTTTTAATTAACTGTAAAACAAACTGCAATGCGTGTAGTTTTTTAAGCCTAACTCAAAAACTACTTGGTGGTGGTGGAATAAGCTGTAATTTTGGATTCACATACTGGAAGCTTCTAGAAATTGATTTCCGTAAAATAATTTATTGGTTACAATATATTTTTTTTCGAATATTTATTTCATACTTTATATATTTTTTAGTTAATATTAGGAAACAATATATTTTGTAACCTATAAAACAATTAATACAAAATCGATTTCTAGAAGCTTCAAATATGTAAATCCAAAATTACAGCTCTTTCCGCCAAGTAGTTTTTGAATTATGCCTAAAAAACTACACACACTGCAGTTTGTTTTTAGAATTATTAAAAATGAATTTAATATTATGAGTTCAAAACTTTAAATCTCCATTAAATTCTCCATTCTGATTCCTTTTTTTTCTGCGACAATTTGACGATTAAAATATGAGGTACTATCTCTCTCTTTTTTTTTTTTTTTTTTTTTTTTTTTTGGGGGGGGGGGGGGGAGGAGGGTGACTGTACATTTTAGTTCCCAAATTTGGTCTGTTTTAGAATCTGTAGCCCCCTACTAAGATTTGGAACTCAGGGCACATAGCCCAATTGCATAAACCAGGATCTGATTCTGGTTAAGATCAGAGTCTGTATTTGTGACGTATTTCTATTTATTTTCTTTCTTAACAAGAATTGTGCCCACCATTATTCTCATAAAAATGCATGCATAGCCAAATTACGACTCTATCTAGATTATATTTTTAATTAAATAAAGTCCACTTTCATTGGTTAATATTCGAAATCAGAAACGACTAAAAAGGTCGTTCTTTTATGATTCCCCCCCCCCTCCCCCCGAATTCTCATAAATACAATTTTTTTCAGATACTTCTTTTATTTTTAAGTGCCTAATACTCTGTTTACCAATACCAGTAGCACATAATAAATATATAAATAAATAGAAAAAAAAAAAGACTTACGGAATTAACATCAGAAGAACTCAAATCTGAGGTTTATATGATAACTGTCACATAGTCGTCAAAAATGAATGTGTGATCGATTTATCATGATCGAGAAAAGATCTACAGTAAGGTTTCCTCTTTTCAGCCAAAATAATCCAAGATGTAACTTCTTTAAAAAGATTTTTCTCTAGTACTCCATTTTTTATTCTGAGCACGTGAATCGTCATACTTTCTTATAATATACCTATTTATCTACTTTAGATGTTTATCTATCTGTCTTACAGTGTGAGTGTGTGTGTTTAAAACATTAGTCTTTCATCATGATGAAACAGCTCAAGAAAAATGCGAAATCAAAAAATATATATCATTATTATTTAAGAAAGTAATGTATCTCTACTACATGAACGAAAACACATCTTAATGCAAAACAAAATTATCAAGACGAGAAAGCACTAAAATCTCAATTATTTACAAAAATCTTACCTGCGTGTCAAAGACGTTGGCCATGACCACACCAAACTGGTGATATAAAGCTCCGCTATCATTTCGACAGTCGTGTGCAACCTAAAATAATCAAACGAGAACGAAATTAAAACGAATATAGGCATAGATACTTAGCTAGATTTACTCATTAAGTATATTATAAGAAACACAGAGAGAGAATCAAATACAAAAATACATACAGTACAAAAAAAAAATTATTTTGTATTTCAGCGAAATATCTTTTAACCCATCCCATAGCGATTAACAGATACAGTAGTAAAAGTTAAGTTCAAGCTAATAGTAATCTATACTAATAAAAGAAAGTTTCGCTCTGTGTGTCTGTTGGCGATGGCTAGGAAAATCTAGCCCACCTAGAAGGCTGGAAATGTAGGTGTAGATAGTCCAAGGTCTGGCCATGTGCACCTGAGCCTCAGAATTTTAATATTTTGATAATTAGCCTAGATATTAATTAGATTATCATTAACCATCGCTTCTAAAATGCCAACTTTTAAATCAAAATGGCGAAAGAAACGGACTGGCGCATCGGATTTGCGACCGGAAATGAACGAATTCGAAATTATTTAACTAATTAGCGAATTTTAAGAAAACTAATTGAAATATCAATTTGAAAATTTCTGAGCATATGTAAAAAAATATTCTGTATCTGACTATGTGATTTTTAAAAAATTCGGTTGGTAATTTTTTTTAAATTTACGCAAAAAACTGCCAAAAATCTGCAGGCGCCAGTGAAAACGATCCCAGAAAGTTTCAGACAGGGATCTTTCATTAAAAACTGAACTACAAAGAGATCTGTTTCTCGGGAAAATCCCTCCATTTAGTTTGCGAAAATAAAGGAAATAATTGCCAATTTTTACTAATGAACAAAAATTTAGGTAACTAATTAAGATATAGATTTGAAATTGCGGTCGGGAAGGGGTGACATATGCCGGCTATATTAGCGTAGCGTCTTCGTTATGTTCTAATTATCAGAAAAATGTAATTATTTTTTTAATGATCGCGTTGATGTAGGTGACGGTGGTTCTCTTGAACAAATTATTCATTATATTTGCGGGTATGGGGAGGGAGGGGGTTAACGCCTTTCTCTGAGATTGTAATTATCTCGGGCCCGGGCAACGCCGGGCGGGTTAGCTAGTAATTATAATAAAATGCTGCATTGACTTTTTTTTTTTTCAAATGAACTAAAACTTGCTAAGAGGGAATCGCAAGAGACCAGACTAAAATTCCGTTTTAGATAGGTTTCCGTCGTAGCAGGTACTATGTCCCTTACGAAAGAATTATATCCTTTTCACCTGGACTATAAAATTTTCCCCTTCAATGCAGGTTTTCTTTATATACAGGTTCCATTTTGACAGGTTTTAATGCATTTTAAAATTTATTTTGTGTATGTGTGTGTGTTGGAAGGGACTCGGTTTTGAAATTTAATGTGCAGCAAATTAAAAATTTTTATAGGTAAGGCAAATTTGTGGAGTACTGCTATAGAAATTCAGACTTAGATTTCTCTTCACAGTCCATAAAATGACACATTCTTATTTATTTCATGGTGGAGAAATTGATTATTCTACAATAATATACAATGGATACAGTATTTCTATTTCTTTTCCACAGATTTTTTTTTTTTTTTTTTTTTTTTCTAGAGCCAATTAAAATGTTGGAGGAATGTAAGAACACTAAGCATGACATAATTTGTCATTTTATTTAGAACTAGCAAGCTACGCCCGTTACGCTGGTCAATTTCTTTTAACGAACCTTTAATCAAACAAAATATTGACATTTCATAAATAACTTTTATATTTTAACAGAATAATAAGGCTACTATAATTTGACTCGTGCTATAGCCAATATACACGTCAGGACACGTCGCCCTTATCATTATCTTTTTACGCATGGAGGTTTCGCTATGGTACTCCATTGGAAAATTTGGTAATTTTTGAAATTCAATATTTGAAAAATGGCATAATCATTAGATTTGAAATTTATATCAAGAAAAATACAATTTTTTACCTTTCAAACGCAGTTTGTCTAACAATTTTCTGACAAATACATTTTGAGCTATCATTTTTTTCAGTAACTTCAAATGTTTCATTTTCCGAGATTAATCTGGTGCAACAATTAGCGAAAAACCCAGTCGTCAGCAACGCATAGTTTTTTATTAAAGAGGCTGTTGGAGCAGGGATTGTCCCCACCAATTTGCCACCATCACTTTTGAAATCGGTTCCGTGGTTCCAGAGATTCCATAGAAATTGTAATTTAGAATGACTTCAGAACGCTTTTCGCTCATTTCACCCATTTAAATTTCAATTTTTTTTAAATTTATTCTTAGAGAGCATTTACATCTTATAAGTAACTACAATGCTAAATTTCAAATTTCTTGCCCCTTCAGTATAAAAAAGTCGCAATTTTCGAACATTTTTCGATCCTGCACCCCATTGATGTTAGTGGCACCGACATAAAATATAGCCTATGTTGGAGTAGGGATTGGTCCCATCAATTTGCCACCATTACTTTTGAAATCGGTTCTGTAGTTCCAGAGATTTCATAGAAATTGTAATTTAGACTGTTTTTAGAACGCTTTTCGCTCATTTCAGCCTTTTAAATTTCAATTTCTTTTTTATTTTGTTCTTAGAGAGCATTTACATCTTATAAGTAACTACAATGACAAATTTCAAATTTCTAGCTCCTTCAGTATAAAAAATAAAAATAAAACTACCCAGTTAAACTGAGGGCATTGAGTTCACAGGCTATTCACACTAATTGTATATTATACTCTTATTTCAAGGAATTTGAAATAAGCCCATCGAAAAATAAAGAAATAAACAATATATTAAGGGAGGGGGCCATCCCCCCGTTACCCCCCCCCATAGTTAACTAATGAACCCCTTAAACTAATCAGGTAAATCTCTAATTACAATGAATATATATACAAAATTTGAAGAAAATCGGATAATTCTGCATGAAAAACCCATTTATATAAATTAAGGCGGGATTAGCCCCCTCCGTTCCCCCCCTTTATACTTAACCAATCAATCCCGAAAACTAATCAGGGAAGCGTCTTAACCCAATGAACCTATAAACAAATTTTGAAGCAAATGGGATAATTCTGCATGAAAAACCCATTTATATAAATTAAGGGGGGATTAGCCCTCCGTTCCCCCCTTTATACTTAACCAATTAATCCCGAAAACTAATCAGGGATTCTCCTTAACACAGTGAACCTATAAACAAAATTTGAAGGAAATGGGATAATTCTGCATGAAAAACCCATTTATATAAATTAAGGGGGGGATTATCCCCCGTCCCCCCCCCTTTATACTTAACCAATCAATCCCGAAAACTAATCAGGGAAGCGCCTTAACTCAGTGAACCTATAAACAAAATTTGAAGGAAAACGGAATAATTCTGCATGAAAAACCCATTTATATAAATTAAGGGGGGGGGAATTAGCCCCTTGTTCCCCCCCTTTATACTTAACCAATCAATCCCGAAAACTAATCAGGGAAGCGCCTTAACACAGTGAACTTATAAACAAAAGTTGAAGGAAAACGGATATTTCTATGAAGAGTTATCGCATTACGTACGTACATACATACATACATACTGAACCGGCTGGCAAGCTCTCAGGGCTTGATAGCCAGTCTAATAGCTAAAAAATCGGAATTTTAGAACGTTTTTTGCTCCTGCACCCCCTGGGGTTAATGGCACCGACATAAAATATAGCCTATGTTGGAGCAGGGGTTGTCACCATCAATTTGCCACCATCACTTTTGAAATCGGTTCGGTAGTTCCAGAGATTACGCCCTACAAACAAACAATCTTTACTCCTTTATAATATTAGTATAGATAGATAACAAATTTATTTGGTTCTTATTATCTATCTAAAGATTTTGAAACACCTCTTTGTGCGCGCAAGGAAAAATAAATGAAGAATAATGTCAGATGCAACGAGTGCTTACTATTGGCTTCTAATGTAGTATTTTTATAAAATTTCGGTTGATTCCTCCAACTCGTTTCACAGTTCTGCTTAAAAATACATCACCAACACAGTTTGAGGGACCATATAGTCACTGAAAAATAATTAATTTTATAAAAGCTAATACAAGTGAATGACACAACAATGAGATGTTTAAATTATTTATATAGAGTTTTTCTATCTTTAATGATATTTTCTATCGAAAAGTATTACTAAAATTTCGTTAAACTTGAACCTTACAGTAAGGGATTTCACTTTTGAGACCACCCCCAAAATTAGCCCAATTTTTAAGTATTATATAACTACGATCTATTCGTAGAAACTTTGTGAAAATTTATATTTTGGGTTAATTTTAGAGATTTAGATTTTTTTTCTGCTGTCAAAACTAGGCATTAGCAATGAAAAGTTCAAAGTTTGTCCCTATTTTTATATGAAGACGGTCCCTTTAACTTATTTTATCTATATGGATTTAAAGAAAACTTGATTCCCAATCGAATGGTACTTTTCGTTTATCTAAGCTTTAAGCAAAAGCAGTAAAATATTTTCAAAGATTTGATTGCAATCGATTAAATATGGACGATTTATATTTTTCGCAATAATGGAGCGTTATACACAAACCATTTTCTTATTTTTTCTTATCATCTACTTAAAATGCAAGAAGATTATATAAATGTAAATGCAAAAAACTTGTATCAATTTTGTACTACTAAAGATGTATGAAAATCAATAACTATACACACTTCCACATGATTAACATGAAAACACTTGCATAAAAAATTACGATTCCTAGCCAAAAAATAGAACTTATTACTGGTCAACAAACAAATACTTTTTGTCAGCTACTTTGACAAATATAGGTGGACTAATTTGGCTGTGCTGATTCCAAATCTGAACTCGAAATTTCTCTATCACGTCAGGATGTAAAGTTATTGCCATCCTGCTGTTTCAAAAGTAAAAACTGCTTACCATCATTACTTTGGTGTGGAAGTTGGAGATTAGGATAAATGGTGGGCTGTATTGTGTGCAATACAAGGCTAACACAGTGGTTAAGAGGTAAAAGAAAAGCAATGTATTTTTATGTACCCATGATATGGCACGAATCAAAAAATCACCTCTCAGACTGTTACTTCTGTATGACAAAGATATCCGGATTTTCAAAGAAAAATAAATCTAAAATAACATATCCAGATTGTGAATCTGCTGTGAAACAAATAATATTGCTCAAGTTTCAGTTGTGTAAAACAGTCTCATAATGTCAAATTTAAACATTGTTAGTTTCTATAACTCGGAATCCTGACGTGATAGAGAAATTTGGAGTTCAGATTTGGAATCAGCACACTCAAATTAGTCTAAAACACCTATATTTTGCCCATTAGCAAAAATTTGGTTGACCAGTGTTATTTAACAACGATAATTAAAATTATGTTCAGGTTGCATCTAATTTTTAAAACAAGAACGAAAAATCATGCGTCAAGCATAGATTATGTAGCACTTTCCAACGCTTCCAAAATAATTTTACAAAACATACCGTTTAATAAGCTAAAAGATAACATCTAAGTAAACAATTTGGAAAACGCATAACATATTTAAAAACATAATTTCAGGAATTTCGAACAGATACAATATTCGGAAAAGTATCCGAATACTTTTATTCAACCCTGTATATGATCTATAGATTTGTATATATGCTAAATTTTAGTCTAGTTAGGAAACGCGTAGCACAGTTTAAAATTATCCTTCTGGAGTTTCTGTCAATAAACGGAAATGTGTTCGCGAACTTTTGTGCTGCCCTGTATAGGATCTACAGAATTTATACACATCACGTAAGAGACAAAAAGCGAGTTAAAGTTAAAATCGCGTTCAGTAACTTAAAACGCACTTCCAGGAATTATTGTTAACAGACAGTAGAGAATTCTTTTGTGTGTCCCTGTAAATGAACGATGACTGCTATACACACACTATTCTGTAGTAAGCCTCTTGTAATGCACCTTAGTAATATATATAAATTTCAATGCGTTTAAAATAGTGAAACATTATTTAAATAAGCCGCAGACGATTTTTCTCCATAGACGTAATGTAACGGAATTCTTTTGACTGTCCCTGTATAGTAACTATAAGTGCTATGCACACCCTATTCCATATTAAGCTTCTTCTAATGCACCTTAGTGATATATATATAAATTTCAATGCGTTTAAAATAGTGAAACATTATTTAAATAAACCGCAAATAATTTTTCCCCATAGACCGCAATGTAACGGAATTCTTTTGAGTGTCCCTGTAAAAAAACTATAGGTGCTACACACTTCCGTTGAAATAGGGTACATGCTATAGATAACGACAATAACATATAAAAATTGCAGAGCAATCCGAGCATATTTACGGGAGTTAGAGCACGGACAGACGGCAGACGGCCAGACGGCAGACGGCCAGACGGCAGACGGCCATACGGCCAGACGGCAGACGGCCATACGGCCAGACAAACCGAAGTCATAAGCACTTTTCAACTAGGTTGGAAAGTGCTAAAAATACCTAGTACTATTTCAATGACAAAGGTTAAATTGAATATTTAAATGTATAAAATTGCAAGATTTTAAAAATAGAATTTTTGAAACATGAAAAATAAATAAAAGATTCGTTTTTGATTTAAAAAAAAAAACCGTAGCATTTAAATGAAAATAAATGCTCTTCTATTAGTTGCTTTAAATACTCAAAGTATCCGCAAACACTTTTCTTTAGATAGCAACTGCATATCTCAAAATACTTCTGCCTACCGACTATTTTTAATTAACATTTTTAAGTATTGAGATAGTCCGTATAATTATTTACAAGTAAACCGGTTTAAATAATTATTTCTGTTTAAATTTTACAAGTTTTAAATTTATACACACACTGTGAGAGAAGATAACTATTCGTATAATTCAAACTTTACTCAAGGTACATTTTCTAATTCCATTTAAATAAATCACGATCTCGCTCTACATTCTAAGATGCGCTTAACTTTACTACCCTCAATTTCGGTATACACACATGAATTTTTAGATATTCCATGCTTATTTATATACAGCATAATCTACTCTGAGGATTTATATATATAGAAACATGCATACACAGGCAAATAGAGAAAATTATAAGGTAAAAGTGGGATATTCGGCCTAAAGCGATACACTTACACATGCGAATACTTTTGTAAATGAATTCCAATCCCACACGAAATAAAACAAGCTTTCTAATAATTCCTTGACCTGTTTTCCAGCAATATTTCAGTTTCGTGAGCTAGTTTTCTGCTTTTATTTTTATAAATTGTTTTATTTATGTTGGATTATTTTTACACATTAATATGCAAAATTTTATGCAAAATTTTAATAGATATTAATAATAATAATAAATCTAATTTGGCTGTTCTTTAATGCTCTTGAATGCATGTGTTACATCAAAATCGATTGACAAGTTCACGGAAAAGACACTGTTGGACAAGAAGAGATTACAACCATGATTTGGTGTTAGTTAAATATTTGAATATGCTGCGCCTTTGTTAAATATATTGCTGAAACATACTACATTACAAAAATGTTGATAAAAATCACTGAACAAGGAATCAAACAAGGAGAAAAAAATAAGTACACATTTATATCTACCAGAATAAGCAGGATGCGTCTAATAATAATATTCACTGAAACAAATATTTATTCTCTGATCAGATTTTGTATCTATTATATAAAATATAATAAATAATGTTTAACTGAATAAATTATAATAAAAACATTGCCATTATGCTGCGTCTTACATACACTGGAATCTTCAAAACAATTTTTGTTGTTAAAATGGAGTGGGCAAAAGAAGGCTTTATTACGCATTCGCCACTTTTTGACCCTATTGCCTCTGGAGCAATACCTTCACGGAGGATTTTTTAAGAGAAGGTGACAGAATTCTCGTTTCTAACCGAATTCTGAATTTCTAACCGAAATAATTAATTTAATTTTTTTTATTAATTAAATATGTATATTTTGATCTAATTGATGTGTTCTTTTTCTGGTTACAAACTGAGCGGATGAACTGAACTCTCCCCATACAAGGAAAACTCCGAAAACCTTTCATAGCCACCCGGCTCTGATAGTTAAAAAGTTTGTTTATCCGGTCATGTCTGATTTTCAGGTGAAAATCCCGAACAAGACATATAAACAGTAGATAAGAAACCATGGTAACTGTTAAATATTTGTGAAGACACTGAAAAGTATTACAATAAAATGATACACTACACATGCAATAAGTAATACAATAAAATGATACATTACACATGCAATAAGTAATACAATAAAATGAATCACTTTAATTGAAACAAAAATAGCTAGATGATGTAATTTCTCCAAGGAAAACAAAATAGATAAAAGTGTATGAAAAACAAAATAGATGAAGATATGTGTAGTAAAGAGAAGATAACAATGTGTCAATCGTGTGTAACCAATCCTTAACATGTTATGTTAAAAAAATACTTTATAACTATTTTACGATGAAAAATAACTGAAATTTGATCCATGCAATAAATAACCCGTTACATTTTCTGAATCTTAAAAGAAGCACCCCAAAACGTCCGTAAACTGATTCCTTAAAGCATTATTTTTATTTGCCAATCTATGGAAAACAATTATATTTATATTATATATATTAGAGGGTTTACATGCTACTATTAATGCATTACTTTCTTTACATCCTCATAATATTGATATTATTTCAAATCTTTACCTAATTTTTTACTATATCATAATTATATTTTCCAAAATAATGCTATTTTTATTCAGCAAGAAATCCCACAAGGTAGTTTCTAGCATATTATCTGACTTATATCTTTACGCTTATAAAAGAAATTTCATTAGCAACATTTTACTCTACAGATATATCGAGGATATAATTATTTTTCTCTCAACGATAATCAATCTATGTCTCTTCCTGTAACTTATCCTCAGAATATAGAAGTTAGTACTACCAATTTATCTAAATCTACTATTAATTTTATGGATATTAATATTATTATTCAACCTAATAAAACTTTAACATTCAATATCTATGATAAATAAAGTCCTTCCGGCCTGTACCGGTAGGAGAAGGTAGCATCCACATGCCTTGTTTTTAAAAATTCAGCTTATTTTACTCAAACACACGAAGCTAAAATGCTTGGAACACAGATTCAATCCCAGTTTTCGTCAATATTGAAAGACGAAAATTTCATAATTTGAATGAGAACTTCGCCAAATAACTGAGTTATATCCAAGTTGCAGGATGCGCACAGACTCCTTGGAAACTCCTTAGAAGTAAAAAGAGTTTCCAAAGAGTACTTAGAACTTCTTAAATAAACAAAATACTCCTTAAAAACTCTTTCAATTATCGCGAAGCTAAGTTTAGCGTTACTCAATGATTTAATTGAAATATAGCAGATTAGAAAATAGAGATTTGTATCTTGCACAATGAATAATCATCTTTCTTAAGTATGTATGGCATGAAAAAATTTAAACTTTAAAAGGAAGTAAAATAAAAGTATTGTGTTTACAATTGTAAAGTTCAAGTGACTATTGCTATTTGGTGAGGGTTGGGGGAGAGAAGTTACTGTTATCATTTTGTATTAACACGTAGTTTTTTCCTGTTCAAAATTTACTTTTAAAGTTTGGATGCAAGTGATACTTGATAAGTATTTGAGATTTGCCTGGGCTCTGAATATATGACCATTGTTCACTGCATAAAATAGTTGGCTGGCAATTTCTAATTCAAATTTATGAAACTATTAATTAATACTTTGTGAATACTATGCAACTTTAAGCACTAAATATTAGATTTTAATAGAATAACATCTGTTTTTCTCTCTAAATGAGGTATGAAAAATTAGGGTGGGTGT
The DNA here is from genome assembly GCA_963931845.1 of Maratus michaelseni. Taxonomy (NCBI): domain Eukaryota; kingdom Metazoa; phylum Arthropoda; class Arachnida; order Araneae; family Salticidae; genus Maratus; species Maratus michaelseni. Next base: position 217,285,410 of record OZ007586.1, on the reverse strand, counting down.
GCGTGGAAGACGAGGGTGTGCATACATGAAAAAATGCGGTGAGCATTTAAAATTCTTGGACTCATCATACTTTTTTCTAGACTCCATGGATTTTTTCTTCTCGAGTCTGTATGAACCCTGAAGTTGACTTCATTTATGGCGATTTAATTTTCGTCGCCAAATTTGGCGGGATTTCGCCAGGTATCGCCAAGCTTGGCAATAATTGACAGCTGGCGGATATGACTATGTAGTTTTAAACGTATGAGAGAAACAACAATGGTTACAACAATTCAAGTAAATTTGCGAGAAACCATGTTTTCTAAAGCTCATAAATGAAACCTAATTATGGAGTAGCAGCCACCCTAGAATTTCAAACTGCTAATATCTCAGTTTTTTTTTTTTTATCTATGATCTTTTATAATGCCATTTTTAACATAATAATTGTTTGCACTACCGATTTACAAAGACATTATTTTATTTACAAAAACATCAGAATAGTGTACACGTCTAAAAGCCTTAAAAAATACCTTTAAAATTACACAAAACTAGTCAATCTGTTAAAAATTGTGAAAATATTTTCACCTGTCGTTCTCAGGCATCCTCAGTTACTGATGTTATGTTTTCTGCGTCATCAGTCAATCAGTTGAAAACCTTCATTTTGCTTTTTTCATTCCAAAAATCTTTTTCAATTTCTATTTTTTTTTTTTTTTTTTTTTTTACATTATTTTGAATTAAAAAAAAAACACTTTTTTAAATTAAATGGCCACCATTTTGAAACAAAATAGACTTACAAGATGTCAGAAAGAGGAATTCTGGTTTTTCAAAGGGAACGTCGGTTTGAACCTCACTCTTGACTCTGGTGGTGTTAGTATTCCGATAACTCAGTTCAGTAATGCAAATTGTATTTTATTTCAGTAGGTTTTTTCTTGATTAAGTAAAATTTACCACCCCGAATTATTTTTTAATTAATGATTTTCTATTTAAAATTTTTAATTAAAAGATTTGGCATGTAGTTATTGATTAAATAAATTAAAATGACCTACAATTTTTGTTATATATTTTATTACTATCGTTAGATAAGGCGTAAGAAAAGTATGTGATTATTTTCAGGGGGAAAAAAAACAAGAGGAAAAATATTTATATAAAAATTTTGATGTCATCTAGTGGTACTGTAATGCAGTTAAATTTTAATATTTGAGAAAACTAATAAAATTTTGAACTTAAAAAATTCTTCATTTGTAAAATTTTTAAGAAAAAAAAAACCTGGAGTTACTCTTTTTGGATTTAAAAACTGAATTCCCAAGAAAATGCTCTGTTGTCTGTATCCGTATAAAAAGAGTTAATATGCAGCCGGTCTCCAGCCCGGTTATAAAAACAGAGGTTTTTATTTCTTTTAATTATTGCTAACAAATAGTCTGTAAAAATGTCTGACTTTTTAATGATGTTATGAAGCTTTATATTATGTGTGAAACTTTTCAAGTTTTGACGGGTACTATCTAGTAGTTGAAATTCTAGTACGTTCCATACGTACGTTCATTAATGATTATTTTACCTTTTTTTATTACTTCAGGAATAAAATAAACGTTGTTTTTTTTTGTTAGATAAGGCGTTTTCACGGGGAATACGGGGAATTGTAACAGTACTTTGGCTTATTTTATAAGCAATTTTGTTTTCGGACGGTCCCAATTAGTACGGATTAATGAGAGTACTGCATTCCAGAAAATGCGCCCATTTACTTATTTTTATAAAAGAGCAATGATTATTATTTTTAAAAAAATCCCCAAATTTTATATCCAATAACGATGAACGTGAGAGCATACACTCTTTTGAATGTATACCTTATCCTCTTGCGAAACACAAATCTCTAAAATTATACATCTTCTTTAAGATGAAGATTCTTAAATAACTTCTGTTATTTAAGACTCTTCTGTTTTATGTACAATATTAATTTTCAATGATTTTAATTTTTTTTTATTTACGCGTTTCTTTTAACTGTTAAAATAACGAAACACGAAAAAAGAAAGACTCGACAAAAGTAACTTTGGGATTTCTAACACGATGATTAAAACCAGAGTCTGCCAAGTATCAAATAAAACTGTTGATAATTCCAATGGATCTGATCTGAAACGAATTGTTAAAAAAAAAAAAAAAAAAAAAAAAAAAAAAAAAAAAAAAAATGTAGTGATATCATAAGTGAAAAATTGAGTTGTTGAATCCACTGAAAATTATTACAGAGTATGCTTTAAATTGAAATATTCTAATTCTCGTATATATAATCTGACTGTCATGTAATTTTTATATGTTATTGAGGTTCATTATAGAATGTTCGCTATTGAAAAGGAAGTATGTAGCATTTACAGTTCATTTACAGGGTCACACAAAATAATTCCGTTACATTATGTTCTATGGTAAAAACCAGTTTGCGGTGCATTTTAATGATGTTGGCATTTGGATGATACATTAGTATATGGATCACTGAGGAGTATACAATAAGTAGCATTTATAATTCGTTTACAGGGATGCACAAAAAATTCCATTCCATTAGGATTTATACGGAAAATGCGTTTGCGGTACATTTTAATGATGGTACAATACTTCAAATATAATGAAAATGATATGGATCACTGAGGTGTACTATATCGGTTACAGGATGAGGATGGACTATATGATCGGTAATTGCTGGAAGTGCGTTATCAGCTGTGATACGCATGTTTAAACTTTACTTTTAGTATATTACGTTTTGTGTATAAATTCAATAGATCACATAGAGGGCTGTACGAAGGAATTCGCACATATTACCGGCTGTTTTTATGGTAAAGGCATCAATCACACTTATATGAGCTTATATAGTCCCTTACATTTGGTAATCTGGTATTTCGGTAATTTTGTATTTTGGTAATTTGGTAGTATGTCAAATGTATCGAAAATATTATCAGAACGAGAAATTTCAACTTTCGTTTGAATTTATCGCCTCACCTTTTTACCCCTGTACCCCCTCAATCAATTTTTGTGTGTGGAGCGACTGAGCACACTTTTTCCCCCTTGAAATATAACATAAATGCTGAATGTTTTTACAAATGCAGCTCAGGATAAATGTAAACAAACATCAACCGTTTCACATCGTTGAATGTCATTGACACCTTCCCCCACCAACACACACCTTCAAACGTAAATCTCATACGATGATGAAGTATTTTTTAAACAAAAACTTCTTTCGTCATTTAAAAAGCTTTTTCTTACATTTATTTATTTATTTTTATAAGTGATGTAAATATGCTTATAAATATGAACTTCAAAAATAAATTACAGTGAACACAAGTCTTATGAAAAAGAAAAGAAAAAAACAAAAGAAAAAAGAAAAGAACGAAAAGAATGGAAAAGAATTCAAATGAGTCATTCTCAGATAAAAGTAAATTTAAGTCCTTAGCTAAGAAATGTGAATAAAACTAGTCAATCATAAATCTTCAATTTTTTGTGAGCATTTCTTTTCAAAAACTACATTTTGCACTATAGTTTAAATATGAAATATATACATTTCAATATTAAAAAAAAATTTAAAAAAAAATAAAGTTGTAAATGCCATTACCTTGGCTTGTCCCAAACTTTGATATTATTAATTGAAACGTTTATTTTTAAGAATTGGAAAGCTTTAGAACAAAGCCAACGATTATCTTGGTTATATTTCATTTCTTTATTATATAATAAAACTTTTTGTTAATAATAACTATTAAATCTCAGGAAAATCGACAATATATATATGAACCAATAACTATAATACAATACAAAAATGTATATCTAAAAATGTAAAATTCACAAGTTGAAAATATATTTGGCACTGTAGACAAAACAGAAAACGTTTCTATTAATTATCCTTATTTAAAGTTTGACCCTAGAGATAATTGTAATCCCCATGGTGTAGAGTAAATTTTTATTCAGGTTTCCAGTAGATGGCGTTTTCATATGCTAATATTTTTAGGTAGAACAGTTCCATATGTTTTTACAAACAATGTCTATTTTGTATTAACTAAGTACTTTTATTCCAAAATTTCAATCGGTGTATTTATTATGTGTCATTAGCAAGTTTATTATTGCTGAAATACATTTTTAATAATTTAAATTTGCAGGATGAAAAGTAAAAAAAGGTTTGGGGCTACTTTCAGAATATAAGCATACCAGAAGCTTTCAATTGTTACAGTTTAGTCTGAAAATAAGTTTAACGTTAAAAATGTCATTGCCGTAGTCATTACCAAGGCGTTTTAAATTTATGGTTTGGAGGACACAGCAAAATGTAAAAAAAAAAATCATGATTTTTTTTTTTTATTTAAAGCGGATTTTTTTTAATCATGATCAATTTTGTGCGATATAAACAACTATATATACCTTAGATTTAAAGTTATATACTATACTACATTGTTACACATTGTAAACATTTTCAAATTCGATCATTGCTAATCATTGTCAATAAAATAATTTTCAATAATTTAAAAGCAAAATAACAGATAAACAACCAATAACAAAGTGATTTCAAGCTAAAAATCAAAAAAGAAAATAATTATTTTTATCTAATATAAAAGTAGAAAACATCCTCTCTATCCCTGCATTTTATTTTTATTTATTTATTCATTTTTTTATTTTTGTTTTTGCTGTACCTAAGAATTGTATTGTATCAAACTCTTTCTGATCTACACAGTTCTTTAGAAGTGCTATTGATCTCCAAGATATTTAAGGATTCTAGAACTTCTGTATCAAACAAAGTTCTATTAAATAGAAGGAGAGTGCACAATGAATTTTAGTAAAATGTTTAATAAGGAGGTATCATTATACTTTTCTTTAACAAAGTTTAAAGCTTGATCTTTTTCATTTATTATTAAACATTCCACATCAGAATTAGAATCCAAGAGATAAGCTAAAAATGAGCTGGTGTTAATGCTTGTTCGTATTGTTTTATTTTTTATTTATTTTTTTTATTTTATTTATTTATTTATTTATTTTTTTGCAACAATTGCCATAATTTTTCCTTTAGATTTTTCGAGACATTGACATTTGATGCAATTATCTCTATGCATTTTATTTAATGCCATTGAAATGGATTCCAACATCTTCTGCATTTCTTTTAATTGCTATATTCATGACTTTTGATGTGATATTGGTGTAGAAATTAGAAAAATATACCAAAAATGTTCAAAACAATGCATAAAACTGATTTTTGATTAAAATCAATGATTTAAAAAAAATCATTTCATTTAAATCATGATTTTAATCACTGATTTTAATCATTTACACCCTGGGACATAGTAATGACAATTTTAGACATTTTTAAAAACTCATTACTAATCCTTAGCAAAAAATTACCATTATTTAATTATATGCAGTAAATTGAGCTAAAAATCATGTATTAAAGCAATAAAATGTAATCATTTTTTAATGTCAAAATTTACTATTATCTGAGAATGAACCAAATATTGAAATCTATTGGGGGAAATGGAAAGTAGTCCGTAAAAAATTTAGATTTTGCTTATGCACAAAATATAAGTATCTTAAAAATGTGAAATTGGAATGCTTGTAGTTTATTTCTACAATACTGAGGTATTATTTATCAATAATTGCTGGAGTTTCCCCTGTTAGGTAGTTGCGACTTTATTTTTTCTAGGATTACTGGATTAATTTAAAGCTGGATGAGAAAAGATACTGAAATAAATGACAAAAGAAATGTCTAATTATCGAATCTTATTGAAGGAATAACGGTTTGTGGAGAAATCTCATTTGAGTAAACCTGTTATCGACAACAGGAAAAAACATACGAGATATACGAAAAGGGTTCGAATCTAACAGTATAGAATAATATAAACTGGAATAACTATCATTCAATTGGTAAAGTGCAAATTATAAAAGAATTAAAGCTTTACATCCTTAAATTACATGCAGATTCAATTACAATATTTATATCTTTACAAAAAAAATCACCGAGGAAGCTGACATCAATGCTAATATATAGTTAGCACTTTGTTAGAACACCGTAAAAAATAATACATTGATTAACGAAGATCGTTTCAACTTGAAAAATAACGGATTCACTTTTTCATACATCCTGCATATTACCGCCGCTTGCTTTTGTCAAGCTGGTGAAAGTCTGAGTTATTGTTTATATCGAAGCAATCCTCCTCAGTTTATGGTGCCCGAACAAAGTTCTAATTACTTTTTTTAAATCTTCCGCAAAATAATAATAATACATAATGCAATAACACACTGTAAACATGAAACAGTTCCTGGATGTAAGAAATATTCACAACATCATTTGGAAGTTTCATTTTTTAATATACAATATCACTGCAAATTTGCGAGGTAAGAAAAATCTATAAAATACATCATTCAGAATAGGAAACCATATTAATCAGTAAAAATGCCATTTTACCATATTCATGCATATATAATGGATACCCATTATATATATATATATATATATATATATATATATATATATATATATATATATACACTAGTGTGCAAAAAAAAAACTTAAGCAACAAACACAAAATGCTAATTTCTGAACATGTGAGTACTCAAAAGGAAATTCTGTAAACAGCATGTATAGAAAATAGATACTACCCTATCAGCACAACCAGTCGATGTGACGTCTCCCTGACTTCACAAATGATCACAATTGTCACAGTCACAACAATGAACTGAAATATAATATCTTTCATTCGTCTCATTTATACTCTCATTTGTTTACTCCACTGAGAAGTCACCTTGACTGCTGCTTTTTGACAAGTCACCAAGTGAGTTTACAATGAAATCACCTTGTGACTCTCATGTGACTGTCATTTGGAGATTCCATTGTAAAGTCATCATGATAGCTATTCTGTGATGAGTTTCCAAGTGACAGAAAATGAAATCATCTGGTGACTTTTCACAAAGGAGTGCAATGGTGACTTCACAGTAGAGTATCGGTCACCTGAAAGTCATCATGAGACTTCATTGCGATATTATTTGGTGACTCATCACAATGTAATGCTCACAATGACTTCGAAGTTGAGTCTTCAAATGACAGTCACGTAAGAATCCCAAGGTGAGTTCATTGTATTATCACCTGGTGACCCATCACAAAGCAACAATCACAGTGACTTTTCAGTAACAACAATCATTTGAGAGTAATAATGAGACTAATGAAAGATCCCATATTTTGATTCGCTGTAGTGACTGTGACACTTGTAACCATGTGTGACGTCAAGGAGACTTCATATCAACTGGCTGTGCTATGTTAGGATAGTACTATTTCCTACACTTGCTGTTTATACAATTTTCTTTTGAATACTCACGTGTTCAGAAATTAACATTTTGTGTTTGTTGCTTAAGTTTTGCACACTAGTGTATATATATATATATACCCATCCCCCTCCTCCCAAATTTTTAAGCCTAAAAGGGAAAGTGTGTTTTGCTTCGATGTAAAGAATAACTCAGACTTTCACCAGCTTGACAAAAGCAAGTGGCGGCAATATGCAGGGATATATGAAAAAGTAAATCTGTTATTTTTCAAGTTGAAACGATATTCCTTAATCAATGTATTATTTTTTACGGTGTCCTAACAAAGTGCAAATTATAGATTAGCATTGATGTCAGCTTCCTCGTTGATTTTTTTTTTTTTTTTTTTGTAAAGATATAAATTTTGTAATTGAATCTGCATGTAATTTAAGGGTGTAAAGCTTTAATTATTTTATAATTTGCACTTTACAAATTTTTCTTCGTTGAATTATATTTATTCCAGTTTATATTATTCTTATTGTTAGATTTGAACCCTTTTCGTATGTTTTTTTTTTCTGTTGTCAATAACAGGTTTACTTAAATGAGATTTCTTCACGAACCGTTATTCCTTCAATAAGATTCGATAATGAGACATTTCTTTTGTCATTTATTTCGGTATATTTTCTCACCCAGCTTTAAATTAACCCAGTAATCCGAGAAAAAATAAAGTCCACAGAATATTTCTGACAGCTATATGAAATTACGCATACTTTCACTAAGTTACGGCAAAAAACACATAGATTTCACGATAAAATTGCACGAATATAGAAGTAAATAAGCAAATATGAGAAATAGCTGAACTTTTATTTGCCGTATTTTATGCATTATGAACAATGGGAAAAAAGTACACATTGCGAAAACCTTAATTTTATGGTGTTTTAAAAGAAGGGGCGGGCGGGGGTAATATACGTAAGTAAGTATGGTAATGTAGGTTTGGGATTTTTTTTTTTTCTCAGACAGCATTTCTACAGAATTTTTATTTTCAAATTTCCGGCCGTTAAATTATATCAAGATGTGTGATGTTAGAAGATAATTATATCAGATGTGTATATCAAGACTTCTTTCTTTTCTCCCCTATCAAAAACAAGATGTGCATTATACACACACTTAAATACAGTACTTTAACCTTGTGTATCACCGCGTTGCATATCTGCAACATACCCAAAAGTCAATGTTACTTATACAGTGAATTTTAAAAGACGATGTTATTTATTGCTGCTATATCCCAACACAACAGTTAATATAAATTGTTCATAGAATAGCCAACAGACAGCGATACTGAATTAAATTTCCATGCCAAAGTTTTATCATTTGAGCAGTTTCGCATAGTTATTGCGAAAATGAACTTAGTAAATTTTGTAAAATTAAAAAGGCAGGAGACGACCTGAAATAGAATTTTTAGGATTTTTAAGTTAAGTTCGTATACGTTACAGTTTTGTATAAGAAAATTGATAATATTTATGAGAAGTACGTAATTTTCTGTTTATTGCAGATGTAAGAAAAAGTACCTTTTAGTCAATATATATATATATATATATATATATATTAGTGTATTCTAATACCTGAGTAAATATTTTTCACATCGGAGTTGTTGCGCTACAAAGGGTTAAATTGCATGTACCTGGGTACCCAGCATTCAAATGATTCTGCGGCACCCTTGTAGAAATAGTATACATATACAAAAATTTCGTAATGGTTTCGAACATTTACCGGTTTTCCTCCAAAAAGGCCACAAAACATCAGCAAACTGCCGACAATGCTTTCCGCGTAAATGCGTTGCCTCGCACCGCTGCCCACAACTATCTAGATTCCACCATATGCTTTCTTTTTGAAGCGAGTAAGTATGACGTAATAGAGGTATCTCAGGTTTCATTACCTTCTGTGCTGAACAGAGCTATTCAATAAAACGTAATTTACTGTCACCTACCAAGATCTCATTTTACAATTATAAATCAAAGATAAATTTTCCCCTTAGTCATCCGACAGAATGGCTTCTTTCTTTCTTTTTAATTAAAAAAAGTTTAAAGAAAAATCTAGACAGTTTCTTGAATATATATTTTTTACATAAAAAAGAAAATTATTCATAATTAATAAAGACTTATTTCCATTTTTAAAAACCACTCTGAAATATATTTGAAAAAATTATCTTATAATTAATCGCCTTTATAATCATGTATACTGTGGTTTGTCAGAAATAATTTGTGCATTTTTTCATACTAACCTTCACTTATTTCTGGTTTACAGTACTTTCAAACAAGGAATTCGTTTTTTTTTTTGTTTGTTTTTTGTTTTTTCATGCAACTGTAAAAGAGATTATATTCAATGTTTTATTTGTCGCTTTTCAAAATTGGAATAACACTAACTACATATTTTATTTTTTGGATATTATGTCGATTTTGTGACTAAATGGAAAATGTCACAGCTCAGAACAGCTATAATTCTTCATTTTTTCCCCCCCAATAACAATTTTGATTTTAGAATGGTATTGTTTCATATTTTATGTATTAGCGCATTTAATACACTGTCGTTAGACAATTTCATAAAATCTAGTTGTTGTTTATTTATTTATTTTTCAGTAGGCGCGACTCCCTTAAGCTATTTTTCTCCACATAGAGATTGACGGAATGCGATTTTATATTTTTAAAGACATGTTACGGTAATAGGCTTAAGGCTAAGGAGTTAATCAAAACAATGTTTAGTTATATGATACAATTAAACTACTGTCTAGTCAAAAACGATGAACTTTGAAATGACCAAAAATGCCATTAACCCCTTAAGCACAACGACGTACCTGCGTACGTCATGAACACCCAAATTTGTACCAGATTTTTTTTTAATGAGATTGTGCGTTTATATTTTATGTGACGAAATCTATTTAAAATCTTTTAAATTAATTTGTTCTTAAATTCTGGTGGCGTCCCATTATTTCAACATCTTATCAACATAAATAATTTCCCTTATAAAGGTTTAAGGCTGAAAACTGCAAAATCTATACTTCGAGAAAATTATTTTTAAAAGTGTACTGTTTCAGTAAATTCTTGATTAAAAAAAAAAAAAAAAAAAAAAAAAAATCGCCAGTTCGGCTAGATAAACCATTATTCTTATCATATATTAAAGTATACCATCAAACTCTGGAAAATGCCCTTAAGGACCAATCCAAACAAAGTTTTCCTTTTAAGTTTTTGACGCTGCATCTATGACATGAGCTTAAAAAAATGCATTTCGAAAGTTAAGTAACTATTAAGATGAGTAATAAGAAACGATTTTGAAGGTCGAAGGAAACAGAAAGGGGGGGGGGGGGGATACGAGTTTCAGAATATATATTATAACAAAAACAATTTCCAAATTCTTTGAGATAATATTTTTGATCACATAAGCAAAAACAGAATCAAGATTTCAAAAAGAGTATTTTCAATGTCGTAACTTCGGCAAATACACAACTCAAAGATTGAACTCTAAACTAACGCTGACGCTACAGAAATCATTCTTTTTCATGTCAAATATATTAATTGTCAAAATAAATTCTTATCATAAGACTTTTCAAATTTTAAAGGCAAATATTTAGGTTTTATTTAATTATTCTATTAATATATATAGTTTTTAATTTATTATATTTTCTGGAATCATATATCCATTTCTGTAAGATGAAAACAACAATGAAAACAGATATGTACACCGCGAAAATTCAGAAAAAGAAACGGATTTTTTTAAGTTAAAAAACCCCGGATATTATGGGCAAAATGGGGGAAATTAAAACAACATATATACAGGGCGTCCCCTCTTATCGTTGTCTAATAGCTGATTCCAAACCCCTAGTTTTAGAGTGCTTCCCCTAGTTCCAAATACAAAAATGTTCGAGGTATGGTCTATAACTGCCAAATTTCGCCACTAGCGGCGCTGCTAACGGTTGCATTAGGTCGGCCATAATCACTTTGCTATTCTGTTATAGCGCTTGCACAATTGTAGCTCGCTCCATATATATATATATATATATATATATATATATATATCATCATCATCATCATCATCATCAACCGTTTTCAATCCACTGCTGGATGTAGGTCTCCCCCAGATTTTTCCATTGTTGCCTGTCTAGTGCTTTAGTCATCCAATTAACACCGGCCACTTTTCTGATTTCGTCACTCCATCTTACTTGAGGTCGTCTTCTTGGTCGTTTTACATCTCTGGGATACCACTGTAGGGTGTTTGTGCTCCATCTATTGTCTTGTCTTCTTGCAATGTGCCCAGCCCATTTCCATTTTAGCCATTTAATTCTCTCGATAATGTCAAAAACTTTCGTCTGACTTCTTATCCACGTTATTCTCTTTCGGTCTCTTCTGGTTATGCCTAGCATACATCTTTCCATACTTCGCTGTGTTGTTTGTAATCTTTGTACCATCCGTTTTGTTAGTGTCCAAGTTTCTGCTCCATAAGTTAGTGCAGGCAAAACACATTGGTTAAACACCTTTCTTTTCAAACAAAGAGGCATGTTACTTTTCAGAATAATATTGTTCTTCCCAAAAGCACTCCATCCATTTCTTATTCTTCTATTGATTTCATTCATGATACTGTTGTCTGAAGATATTTCTTGTCCAAGGTACACATAACTTTCAACATCTTTAATCTCAGTGTTGTTGTAGACGATTTTCTTTTTTGATGCAAATGAATTGAACATCACCTTAGTCTTTTCCAAATTTATTTTTAATCCCACATTAATGCTAGCTTCTGCCAAATCTTTTAGCATATTTTGCAATTCTTCAGGGCTATTACTGAAAATTAAAATGTCATCAGCAAACCGGAGATGGCTTAAATATTCCCCATTTATTCTAATCCCTTTGTTTTCCCAATCCAGCTTCTTGAAAATACTCTCTAAGACAGCAGTAAAAAGCTTAGGCGAAATGGTGTCTCCTTGTCTTACTCCTCTTTCAAGCTTGATCTTCGCTTTTCCTTTGTCCAAACGGATGGTGGCTGTTGCTTTCTTGTAGATCTTCTTTATGATATTGATATAAGGTTTGTCTATACCAATGTTCTCCAGAGAAGTAATTACTGCAGATGTGTAGACCGAATCAAATGCTTTTTCATAATCAATAAAGGCAAGACAGAGAGGTAAATTATATTCTTTATGTTTTCCTATAACTTCCCTTACTGTTTGAATATGATCCATTGTGCTAAATCCACTTCGAAATCCTGCTTGTTCTCTAGGTTGAGCTGAGTCCAGAGCTGATTCAAGTCTTGTCGTTAAAACTTTGGTGAAAATTTTATAAATCACTGACAGTAAGCTGATTGGACGGTAGTTTTTAATGTTTTCCTTTTCTCCTTTCTTATAAAGTAACACCATCACAGCATTATTCCAATCTTCTGGTACATCTGATTTCTCGAGACATTTGGAAAACAGTAAGGCTAGCATTTTTGCAAATTCTTCTCCTGCTTCTTTGATAAGATCAATTGTAATTCCATCTTCGCCAGGGCATTTACCTTTTTTCATGCCTCTAATGGCTTGTACAACTTCATCTGTCATCACTGGGATTTTCTCTTCAGTTTCTGTTATGTTTACTAGTGGATCACGTAGGTTGATTTCCCTTTGATCTTCACATTTATATAGATCGTTATAGAATTTTTCGACAATGTGTACTATTTCATTATTGATTTTGGTGATTGTTCCATCTGCTGTCTTCAGTGCCCAGCTAAAAAGTAACTGCAGTTTTTCTACAGAAGTGAAGTGTTTTTGAAGTTTTTCTACTGTCAACTGTAGATTTTCTGCACTGAAATCTTGACTGCAAAAATACTTCAGTTATTTTGTAGCTAATGTGAAGTAATTTTGCAGTGATTTATTTCAAAAATACTCTGAGCTATTATCCGCAAAAATACTGTAGTTTATGTGAAATCATTTTACAACCATCAATTAAAAAAATAATGAGACTTTACATTTGTAGTAAAACTGCAGTAAATTTGAAGTATTTTTACAGTTATTAATTCAGAAGTATATTTTCTGATGTATCTGCAGTTTAACTGTAGTTACTATGAGATAACTTTACAGAACTTACTTTATGGAAAGCTCGTGTTATATTTTCTGTAGTTAATCTGTAGTTTTAAAAGTGATGTTAAAGCTTTTCAGTTTTTGTTATTGTTGCATGACTCACTATTTTCTTTATTAATAGTAATTAATACTGTTTTCAAAACTTTTATTTTAAGGACCTAATTAGAACACCTGTGAAAGTCCTCCCCTCCCCCCTTCTTTAAGTGAAACAAAACAAATATTCAAATATATCAAACTTTAAATTCAAAACAAATATACATTAAAAATCAATCAATGTTGTTTATCGTTAAAATGTTAGAGCTAACCAGGGACCGACTTACAGATTTCGGGGGCCCTGAGCAGAAACATAATAGCACCCCCTATAACATTTTAAGTGCAAAACTAATACATTAAAACCATTTCGTCTATTATACTAATTTACTATCCATACAGTATTATATAATTATCTTACGCATTAATTTAAAAAAATTAAAGTGCTATGAACCAGATACATATTATAATTCATATTATAAAATTCAATTAAAACGTCTAATTGTATAAAATAATTAAATATATATACTTAAACGTTTTAAAACTTAATCGTACAAAGAAAATCTAATTAGTTCGCAAATTAATTCACCTTATTTTTATAAATTACTTATTCATTTACAAAGCAATAACTAATTTTCTTATTTATGCAAAAATTATTAATTATTAAAATTAAATTAAAATTATTTTACAAGCTATAACAATATAAACCTGTCTCTTCGCCAAATATATATATATATATATGTAAATAAAACAGAAAAAAAAACTAAATCGCAAATTAATTCAATTCTTTTTTTTTTCTTTTTTTTTTTTTCTTTTTTTTTTTTAAGTACGCATTAATATAAAAAGCAGCAACTATTTTTCTTATTTTATTTAAAAGTTATTAATTATTAAGACTAAATTAAAATTATTTCACAAGCTATAAAAATATAAACAGGTACCTTCACAATAACCTTATCAATAGTAACTTCACGAAATTACTATTAATAAAACAGTGTCCCACACAAAATTCTCTTAATAAAATACGGCTCTTCACAAAATCTACTTTTATAATAACATACTATTTTTTAATAATTTTCATTTTCGAAATTAATATATATGTATTTTTTAATTTAAAATATGTAACAAATAAAAAAATATATATATATCTCCTAAATTAATTCAGTATATAAATAAATAACCACTAAGATATTTATTTCACGCCTTTAAATAATAAATTAATTTCGAAATACACACGCACAGAGCATTTATAAAAATTCTCTTCAAAATCCCATTTTTCACCGCGTCAAATCACCTAAAGAAGAGAAAACCTGTTTATTTGACTACCCTACCCTTATGACCCCTCTCAATCGATCCTATTATAAGACCCAGTTGCTCAGTCGGTAAGATGCTCGACTTCCAACCGTTACACCGCCGGATCGAATCTCCCCTCGGCAAGTGGGGAAAAATGTCCTTTTAAAATGTTTACAAAGAAATATGATAAGATGACTCATAGATGGCGCCACCAACAGAAAGAAAAGCGAAATAAAATTTTTTGTAAAATCACTGTAGTTTATAAACTGTAGTTATTTTGCAGTTGTATCAACTTCAAAAACACTGCAGTGATTTGTGCCAAATCACCACAGTTTTACAACTGCAGTTTGTTTTAAGTTTCACTGCAGTTCATTTTTAGCTGGGTGCAAAAATACCTTTTCTTCCAACACACAGTTTGCGCTTAGCTGATTTTAAACTTTTGTTATCTTCTAGAACTTTTTTGACAAGATCACAGTTAAATTTTCTGATATCTTCTGTAACACATTTTCTTACCGTTTTACATAATTCTGCATATTCAACTCTTGATTTAGGATAGTTTTTCTTCATTTTAAATTCTCTGCGTTTCTTCATCAGTCTTCTTGTTTCTTCTGTTATTTTCTTTGTTTGCTTTACTTGTGCTTCACCAGCTATCGTCCTTGCAATTTCCTGTAGAGTATTTGTTATTTTCTTGTTCACTACTGTAACATCTTGTTCTTCTTCTAAGATTGATTGAAGTACTTGAAAACGATTTTTAAGTTCTAAATTAAATTCTTCTTTATGTTTCTGGAGATTTATAATATCGACTGATTTCTTTGAGCATTGCAAAAGCTTCATTCTTTCCACTTTAGTATTTAAAAGCAGTTTGCATCTAACTAACCTGTGATCGCTTCCTGTATTGAAGTTATTGAGAACGCTGCAATCATGAATAAGATGCTTTTTGTTTGTCAAGATGTAGTCGATTTCACTTGTTGAGCCATTTGCACTACGCCATGTCCATTTTCTTTGTGGCTTTTTCTTGAAAAATGAATTCATGATATACATCTGTTCACATTCTGCAAATTCAATCAATCTGTTTCCTCTTTCATTACGCACCCCATATCCATGAATTCCTACTGAGAACTCACCTTTCTTTTTTTCCCCAATTCTAGCATTCCAGTCTCCCATTATTAATTTTATGTAGCATTTTCCTTTTTGATGCATTGAAGCTACTTCTTCATAGAAATCCTCAATTTCTTCATCAGTATAGCTAATTGTTGGTGCATAAACTTGGGTAATTTGCAGTTTGTATCTTTTTGACACTTGTATAACTAACCTTGCAACTCTATCTGATGCACTATCATATTCTACGATGTGATTCTTCCACCTTTTATGAATCAGAAATCCTACACCACTTGTTTTTCCATCTTCTGTACCTCTGTAGTACAATACATGTCCACTGGCAAGATCAATCTTCTCTTCACCTTTTCTTCTTATTTCGCATAATCCTAGGATGTCCCAGTTGATTCTTTCTAATTCTTCTTCAAGTTCCTGTAAACGACTTTCAGAAGATAAGGATCGTCCATTATACGTAGCCAAGGTCATCAACTTATGGCAGCCAAACCGAGCCCGGTGATTCTTAGCACCCTCTGTCTTCATGTCTTTCTGATCGCTGCCGTAATCAGGAACATGCAGACTGCCGGGAATTGAGGGCCGTGATTTGTTTTGTGAATTCATGGTAAAATAAGGGGGGAGGTGGCCAAATTCCTCCACGCTGGCCAAGCGGGTTGGAGGAAGCCCATCCGCGTTCGTTCCCCATGCACTAGGCAAGGGTACTAACAGGCTGCACCGATGGAAGGTGCGGATTGGACATCAAGTCCCTGCTCCCAGTCGATTCCTTTAAGTCCTCCTCTGAGGCATTTAAAGGGTCTTCTCCTAGTTAACAAGCAGAGGCTATTAAACAGCCCATATATATATATATATATATATATATATATATATATATATGTGTGTGTGTGTGTGTGTGTGTGTGTGTGTGTGTGTGTGTGTGTGCGTGCGTTCACAATTTATTAGATATTTATAGGTTTAAAGATGCGTTGAGTTTAGCATAAAATTATTTACAAAAATCAAGGAATTTTTTAATTAATACCTTAATAATTTTACTTTTAAAATAGTAAAAATCGCAGCACTTTTAAATAATTATCGATAATATTTTGGTTCTAGTGCTGATGGATATCTCTGTTTTGGGCGAATTTCGTAAAACAAAAAAAGGCATATTACATCTACATAGTTATTATTTTATTTGTATTAACAAATTATTACTTTGATTTGTATTTTATATTTGTATAAAAAATGAGGGAAGAAAAAGACCTAAAATGAAGGTTTAGAGAAAAGAAGGAAAGTTTTGCTAAAGGTTTTATGATTATTGCTGGATTCTCATATAACGGAAAACTTAAAATAAGGAAGTTAGAAAAAAATGTCAAAATTAACTCAGATTACTATCAGAAATGTGTTTTAACATCTGTTTTCAAACACATTCCATCACTTTACCCAAGCAATCTTCATTATGTTAAGTTCATTCAGGATAATGCTACCAGCCATACCTCTAAATCTACTGCTATATTTTTAGAAAATGTGAGAAATGAAACTGGAATTGAGGCTATTCCATTTAAATGCATCCCACCCACGCCCAACGACGTGTCTCCTGTGGGATTACTGTGCATTTGGATTTTTAAAACAAGGAAAGCATTTCACTTTTGTATTTTAAGCGGCATCCCAAAACATTGGATGGATTCTGAAAGATTGTGGTCGAGAAGTGGAACAAAATCAATCTTCATACTTTAAGAAAAGCTCTTTTATCTTGGAAATCCAGATGTAATATGATAGTTCAACAAAAGGGCTATCAAATTGAATATATTAAAAAATAAAATTCTTATATTTGTTTATTTTTTTTTTCGAAAATCGTTAAGAAAATGTGTGTACACTCTTCTGTATGAGATGTTTAAAGTCATAGTGGTGTAAGTCACTAGCGCTAATTGCATGGGGCTTTCTAGACTAGACATACAAGGATATTAATAAGAAGATCGGTATAAAAGACAGTTCCACAAAACCGCCTATAGATAGCACCAAAGTAATTCAGACACCTAAATGTTTGAATGTGAAACATCAGACATCATAGATATCTGAATTTAAGCCACATAAGTGTCTTACTACGATCATGGCATAAACGAACAGAGAAAAATGTCTGAATAATGATGATATGTCTGAAAGTAAGGCATTTAGTAATTCAGACACTTAAATGAACATTTGTATCCTTTGTGTGATGACCGTGATACAACTCTATGACTATATATGCCAGCAGCATCAGATAATGTTTTCTAATAGATGAGAGGTGTTTAAAATATTTTCCCTCCACTAAATAGTATTACTTTATAGAAAAAGTAACTTGATTAGACCATAAGATGTGTGTCAAAATTGTACAACTGCTTCCCAAGTCTTGGAACTAAGTTATTTTTGTGCATTAAGTATAATGAAAAAATTGCTTTTCACAAAAATTTCTTGCACTCATGGGCGTACGTAGGGATGGGAGGAGGTGCAGGGAAGGCCCGCTCTCTCCCCTCTAAATCTTTGAAATAGTAAATCTTGAAATATTAAGAGATGTGAGCGCCGGCAGAAAGAAATGTATGGAGGGGCAAGATTTTAAAACAGACAGAATTTTGCCATGTGGTCCACAGCCTAGTTCGCTTTTTTTTAAATGCAGATTACAAACATGAAATAAACTAAAACTAAAAAATTTTTGTCAGAACGCATCGTGCAAGGCAATATTTAAACATATCAACATAAAAATCAATATAAAAATTTACAATTAAAAAATATTAAATATTCAAAAATAAGTTTTTAACAACATTTTTTAAAATAAAGAACTGAAACAGTTTTTTTAAATTATTGTCAGAGGGCTCTGCCCTCCAGAATCCCCCGTTTAAGATAAATTTAAAACACATGAATGCTCTAAAAAGAAAATACTTAAAAATTGTCTTTTACGAGGCGTTCAGGGGGCTTTCCTGACGAAAAATTCTTAGATCCTTTTTCTGTTAGCGTTTAATTATGCTATAGTTACTTGGAAGAATAAATTTTATAATATTTTAATAAATCAGACACAAAGAAAATTTAATTAATTAAATTTCAAAATCCAGGTAGGTGCAATGGCCCTCTACTGTCCCACCCCCTGTCGGCGATTATGCTAAGAGAATGTATACTAACTAGGTATCACCCCACCACCACCACCCACTCTGCCCTAATACTGGTGTAGAGTGATTTTTGTGCGGCCAAGGCAATTCAAAATATCGCGCCTCTTCTTTAGTGGCTATTATAGTTTTATACTATATTTTTAGGCAACAATTCTCTAGCGCCCCCAAAAAATTTTGCGCCCGGAGCAATCGACCCCCCCCCCCATATGCTACGCCATTGCCCCTTAATAAAATTTTACGTACGCCAAGAAAAGTGTCCATCTGGCCTGTACCAGTTGTTAAAGATAGCCTCCCTATTCCTTGGTTTTAATATTTTAGCTAACTTTAATGGAAAACATGAAGCTAAAATGCGTGTAACCCGATTACAGAAAATTCATTTCCAGTTCTCTTCTATATTGAATTTGAATCAGAATTTCGCGAAATTAGCCAGCTATAGCCAAGTTGGTATTTATGGCAACCTATTTCTGTCGTCAAATATGGAAAGAATTTGACGCTGGCGAATATGAATATATAGTGTTAAACATATAAGAGCTGGAACGATGGTTACAATAATGAAAGGAAATTTGCGAGAAAACATGTTCACTAAAATGCATAAATTAAACCCTTTTATGGAAGAATCCTGTCTTGTTTCAAAATGTCAGCCACTGTAAAATTTCAAACTGCTATATCTCAGCCATTTTGAAGATAGAGGCAAAACAAAAATTGCTCCGGAATCCTTGGATCAAGACCGAACTTTTAACGGAAAAAACTTTTAGGATTTCTAATTTTTTTTTACATCTTTTTGAATTTGAAATCTTTAAATGGCTGTCACAGCACCCCTTTCGGACATACAGGCCATAGTCAAAAACATATACAATAATTTGGTTCAGTTCTCTGCATAACTTCATATACTTTTCGATGATACAGTAATGAAAATGGAACAAAAATCGCTATTACAGCGCCACCTTTCGTCCAAATATCCCCAAATTCAAGTGGGACCTGCTGGTCATAGCCAAAACCTATAAATGAAATTTGGTTCAATTGTAGGCACAACTTCATACACTTTTCGAGAGAACGGACAGACAGACATTTTGTAAAAACATGTTTTTCGGAATCTCTGACCCCCAAAACGTGTAACTCTGTCGAAAATCGGAAGTCGAAAAAAATTTCGATTACAATATTCTCTTCTATTATAGAAAGAAGAAAGTAAAAACCACATCCTTCCATCGTTCGCGGACAAAAAGCGCAAATTTCGTCTAACGATCGCGGGGGAAAAAATCGCGAATTTCGTCAAACGGTCGTGGAAAAAAATCATGAATTTAGTCAAAAGAATGCGACAAAAAATCAGATGTTCGTCAAACAATCGCGCAAAAAAATCGCGTATTTGTCAGTCGGTTGCGGAAAAAAAATTCACGAATTTCGTCGAAAGATCGTGGAAATAAGTAGGAAAATTCGCCAATCGGTCGCGAAAAAATATCGCGAATTTCGACAAACTGCCACGGAAAAAAATAATTTCGTCAGTCCGTCGCAAAAAAAAAAAATTACTTTCGTGAATCGGAATTCCGAAAAATCGTGAATTTCGTCTAAAGTAACGCGGAGGGGAAATCACGAATTTTCGTCAAACGATCACAGAAAAATCGTGAATTTCGTGAAGCGATGGCGAAAAAAAATCTTGAAATTCAATCCGTCACGAGGTAATCAGCATACGAATGTCACGCCTTTTCAATAGGTTACAAAATTTGCAAATTATTTGCTCCATAGGGATAAGGAAATTTTCTGTCAGTAAAAAATTTCATTATGTTTCTCTGCCTTCCTCTTCAAACTATACATCTAAAATCCATACAATTCAGAAATCTGCAAAGCCCTTGATCTCGCAGTCTTGCATAAGGTCGGGTTTACGATGCTTTTTTTTCCGTTATTTGTCGGGTTGACTTTGATTGTTTCGGGTTCTAGTTGGGTTTTCACTGTTGGGAGTCGGGTTTGTGTCAACTTGATCTTGAAAGAAATCCTGAATATTTTTCAGATGAAGAAAACTATATATTTGAACATTAATGAGTATATATATTCATTTTTCCACATAAAAGATAAAATTTATATTAGAGATATAAGTGTAGACTATTTTTCTATAATTATATTAAAATATGGATTAATTTTCTTTCATTTTGGGTTCGGATTAAAGTGTGTTGGTTTCAGGTCGGATTGCGGGTCAAAAAAAATTTTTTTGGGGGGCGAGTTTTGGTTTTATTTCAAATAAAATTTTCAGGTTAAGGTAGGGTATAACCCAGGCTGTGTAGGATTTTGAGAGTATACTGCATATAATATGATTTAATAAATCAGATGATTTGATATAGCATTGTAATAACTACAGTAAATATAATTGACTCTAGTAATGCTATATATATATATATATATATTAAATAATTTGAATCTTGAATCCTCCCAAAAAAATAACCCCCCCCCCTAAATTTTGGACTAAAAAGGAAATTTATCTCTAAGATTGTAACCCTAAGGGGGGGGGGAGAGTTTTCTTTTGATCTTCCTGTACACAGCTGAGAAACAATTTTGATACAACTTTATTCTCAAATATATTTTCAAAATTAGCCAAAGTACTCATTAAGGATAAACGTGTCTCCTTTTGAGATTGTTGGAATAGCAAGGCGACAAGTTATCTTAGCTTTTGAGGAAATTTTGATTTTAAGACTGATCTATGATGACTGATATATTTTCTGAAATATCACATTTCTTGGGAAGCGAGGAGGGGGGGGACTGCTTCCCGCAAATGGAGTCCCTGCAGGACTGGTTATGAACTATTAAATTATAACCAAATGTTGTCCCTGCTGTGTCACAACTACACGAGATCTGGCGGAAGTGCAGAAGATAATATCTGGTATACATAGCACCTTCCAAAGTATTAAAAAACTTTTCAGGTTCTTCAAACAGTATGGAGCATGCTGCCTAAAAATTTTTTTAAGCGCTCTGTTGAAAACTGTAAAAATTTAGGTAAACAATAAACAGAATTTCTACTTACTCTAGCCTCATATAATCTTATAATCTAACAATTTTTATTTCACAATTAGATTTCAAGTTAATTTTGAATTTAGTTCTGTGTATCTATAGGAGAATATTCCGTTTGTTGTCCTTGTATCCTGCTATTTTCTTCTGACCACGAGTGCAGATGATTTTATGATCAAGAATTCTGCATAAATGGACGTGTGATCTATTAGTACTTCCTGTTGAAAATTAATCAATGTAAGTTAAGACATTTGATCATATTGTTCGTGCTGTAAAATTATAAAGACTAAAAAATAAGTTTTACCTACTTAGAGCGACCCACTTTACGCAAAAATATAGCAACAGAGTTTTTAAATTCTACTACTTCTTTCTCGCTAATTTAGTTTTATTATTATTATTATTATTATTATGCTAGAATACTCCTGAAAATTAAAAAAGAAGTGTGTCACCCTGTTTCAAAATACCATTTAGCTTGTAGCAACGCCATTTCGCACAATAAAACGAGTTTCCAGCATGAAGCAACTAAACTAGCCTTTACCTTCGCACTATAGAGCTCGTCTGCTGTTCCTAGATGCCTGGTTCGATCCTTGCCTATGCCATACAACACCATCATTGGTGATCTTGGACAAAACGAACACGGACTTTCACCAGCATCATCATCGGTTCTCGACACCAACAAATGGCAGCACTAAGAACACACCCAGCACGTAAATCCTGTGAAACGCTCACAGCACAAAGCCTAATATCCCGTTCAGACCGGATATTAAAGATATCGTAGACCGCCATTTTGGAGATGGTACACCCTGGAATTAGAGAACCTGTTCACACAGCAAAACTCATCCAAGATAACTCATTGAACGTCACTGTGTCGGAAATCTGAGTAAAGTGCGCACATGCGCATAAGTTAAAACCAGCTTTTACGGGCAATCGGTTAAAGCGAGCCTCCACAGCCAATTAAACTGGTGTGGTAGTGGCTGTATCTAGCCACAGAAAGTTCGAACTTACTGAGAAAGTTTGTGGAACTCTCTAGGTGAGTTCGGCGGTCTGGGGTATCTTAAATATCCGATCTGAACGGGGTATGTGACAACTCTCATAGCATAAAGCCTGTCGAACCGCGCATCTTCGGGGCCACCCATGCGCACGGCAACGCGACAGAATCAGCCTGGCAACTACCACGCACACGCATTGTCGTCTGACATCTAAGAGACGTTCTCCTCGCTGAGGGGGGGGGGGGGGTGAAGTGCTGTAGAGACACCATTGCGCACAAGCAGTAAAACGAGATTTTAGCAGAAAGCAACAAAACAAGCCTTTTGCTCCGCACTACAGAACTGGTCTGCTGTTCCTGGATCCCTGGTTCAATCATTGCAAAAGGCTGCACATCTCCTTCAAACTGCTGCAACTCTAATTTATTCTTTTTGATATTATTTATTTTTTAATGTTATAATTATTTGAAATAGAGACATTTCTTTGATTACTTTAAGTTTTCTACAAGTAAATTTAATATCAATAAATACTTTTTAAAAAAACCGCGTATTTTTCACAACCCTACTTTTGGTACCTAAGAAATAGCAAAAAAAGTGCGCAAAATACGTTGAGTAAATATAATAATACTATTACTTAAATTTCAATAAGATAACATAAGCCGTATTTAATTATTGAAATGCAATTTTAAATCTTTAGTGAAATAAAGACAAACGCCTTTTATTCAAAACCAAAACTGATTTTCATGTTGTTTCGGTAAGTTTAGAATGCTCTGTAACCAATGGCCTTGCGTACGGGGTGCGATTTCTCAAGGTGCAAAATTTTTACAGCACCACGAAATTGTTACCTAAATAATTATATCAGAAAACTATAGTAGCCATTAAGGAAAGGGCGCAATATTTTCAATTTCCACGGCCTGCAAAATACACGCTAAGGCACCGTCTGGAATTCACTTTATACCAAGTGTGGCGGTTAATAATTCTTAATTACTTCAAGAGATGGCGCTGTAAACAAGGGTTGGTTCACAGTCTAACCCAGCCATAATCAACCTGTGGCCCGGCGATCTTTTATTTGCGGCCCGAGACTCGCAATCATTAGTCCATATTTATAAAAGAGAAGAAAGGTATATCTAAGATCTTCATCTTTGTTTCATATATTTTAATGGGAAGATAAAATCTTCCCAGTCATTTATAATTTAAAAGTACGTCCTTTTCTTAGTGAAAGCCTTCTTACATAGTCCTATTTGCATGACAGAGATGTATATATTGTTTAATCTTCACCACTAATCAAATATTTAAATTTCAACTACTAGTATATTTTAACAAAAATATATGAATTTTTGTATTGAACAAAGTCGGATTTATTAAATAAAATTTGATTTTTTTTTTATCGTGATCTTTAGAATTTTGAAATTTTGCAGTATTTTATTACCTTGTTTTATACTTATTATATAGCTGAAGTTATATAATAAGTATGTAAGTAAGCTAATTATATTTTGTTACACTGCTTTGTTACGCTACTTTGTTATGTTTCTATTTTAACTACATTTTTTTTTTTTTTTTTTTTTTTTTTTACATTTTTACATAAGTATTGTATGCTGCGGCCCGCCTAACGAAGCAAACTTATGTTTGCGGCCCGCGCGGAAAAAAGGTTGAGTATGGCTGGTCTAACCTCTTATGTCATTCTGTAGCTATGACAGTACCTTTCAAAACGTCATTGATGTTTAAACGATTTAGAGTTGGCGTCATATTTTTTTTTGTGTGATAAACATGTCGAGTTTTGAGCCAAATAAAGAGTATTGTTTTTGTTGTTCAATCAAAAGAAAAACGCAAGTGAAAGCCGTCGTATACTTATGGAAACCTACCGTGACAACGTCCTAACGCAAGACGACTTGAAAAACAAAGAACGCCCAGGTCAATCGAAAAAATTTGAAGATGCCGAATTGCAAATATTGTTATGAAGACGATATGCAAACTCAACCACAAATGGCAGAGAGGTTAAATGTTGGTCGTCGAACCATATGTGATCGGCTGCATGCCATGGGAAAAATACAGAAGGCAGAAAAATGGATACTACATCAGCTGAAAGACAGACAGATGGTACAGCGAAAAACTGTGTGCGAAGTTTTGCTTGGTATGGAAGAAGGACTTTTTTGCAAAGGATCGTGACTGGAGACGAAAAATGGATATATTTCGAGAACCCAAAACGCAGAAAATCATAGGCTGACCCAAAACAACCACCAACATCGAACGCAAGACCGAATCGCTTTGGAAAGAAGACAATACTATGCATTTCGTGAGATCAGAAGGGTGTTGTGTATCATGAGCTTCTCAAACCAGGTGAAACGGATAATATCGTTTGCTACCATCAACAAATGATCAATTTGAACCATGTATGGATCAAAAAGTGACCAGAATAGGCTACAACACACGGAAAGGTTATTTTGCAGCACGACAACGCTCCATTACACACAGCGAAAGCAGTCAGAGACACCATTTCTACACTTGGCTGGGAACTCTTGCCCCACCCGTCGTACTCACCAGACTTGACCCCTTCCGACTACCACTTATTTTCATCGATGTCTCACGTACTCTCCATGAAACACTTCAACAATTACGTAGATATCGAAAAATGGCTTGATGAATGGACCACCTCAAAAGATGCACAGTTTTTCTGAGAGAGCATCCACAACTTGCTAGAGAGATGGGGGAAACATGTAGCTAGTGATGGTGCACTTTGAATAAACCATTTTTTACTTTTCTCCCAAATTATAAGTGTTATTTTCATGAAAAAGAATAAGAGTTATTAACCGCCACAACTGGTACTAATTGTACAGTAAACATTTTTATCATATAATTTACTTCAAGTGTATTATGAGAGTTGCTATTTACTACACCACCTAGAAAACCTGGAGAGGTCAGAGAATTTGGAAACTGCCCAAATAAATCAGAGAATTTCGATATTTTATCCAAAATCTGAAAAAGTTAGAGAATTTAATAAAATTCCATGGTAATCGCCAAATATGATCAACTTTATCTCATGACGGGTGAGAAAAATCTTCTTTGTTTTCGCAGATTCCCGTTTTTTGTTTTCTTTAGAAATTTCATCTAAATCCCTTCCTCCTTCCTATCCCCCCCCCCTCCAGTTTAAAAATTTTTAAAATCCTTAATATACTTTTTTTAAATATTTGTTATTACGATATAAATATTAGATAGTGCTAAAATTATTAGACTGCATTGCGAAATCCTCGCACGGGTCCATTGGTGTTTATTTTCAAGAATTTTTGCGAGAGCAGTCTGTTCATCAATTTGATTTTGAAAATGGCTCCGTTTGTGCATCGATCTATCTATTACATGATTTTTATAAGCATTCATGTATTTTTTTTTATCCAACTGAAAAATCATTTCAAATCTCCCCTCTCTCTTAAGTTGGACTTAAAAGGTTTTATGTAGTTTCTGAAGTGAACTATGGTTTTCAGTACACAAATATTGTATAGCTTTTTTTTTCCTCGACAGAAAAAATAAATTTGAAAGTTTGTAATTATCATAAATAAAGCTATTTCCATTATAGTTCTAAGTAGGCTTCGCAAATGCGGTCGCCAGGTCGCCATTGGCGACCAACTTTTTTCATCTGGCAACTAAGGTTTTTAATCTGACTTTTTTTGTTATTTATTTTTTTTACAAAAATTTAACTAAAAAATGAGCACAAACGGCAGTTTGTCTCTCCAACACTCCTACTCGTGCGGACAAAAAGCGCAGTGATTTCCCTCTTCTCTCGTTTAAAAGGCATTTTCAATTTACTCCACATAAAACGCCAGTCTTTTCCGTTCTAGTCGGCTAGCAAGTCACGTGATTATATATAGTTTCAGCCGTCGAGACGTAGGAGTAGGTTGTGTTTTAGGTTAGCTCCGTTAGTATGACCGGCTAAACGCGACCAAGGACCGTGGGACGAGCGACCCAGGATGATTCAGACGTGGGAAGGTGTCAGCTCCAGATTAAGGTATGTCGCATGCTTTTAAGTTAATTATTTATCAAGTTATGCACGCTTAATTGATTATTTTTCAATATTATTACCACGTGGCCTCTGCAGTATCACAGCTTTTCTTAATTTTGTTCGTTAAATACCTGTTTCAATGTATTTTCTCAAGCTATTATATATTTCTGTGATTACCCACTAATTCAAATGTATTTTGGTAAATATGAAGTGTTAAAATCTTAATTAATTACTGCATTTTAATAAATTATCTGCAATTATAAGAGTTTCTCAGGTAAGTTTTCTCTAATTTTTAATATGTTGTGTCGGTTAAATTTCCAATTAGACCAAAGATTGGGGTAGCCTTTTTTTTTTTTTTTTTTTTTTTTTGCTAAAGTTTGATACCAATGTGATGGCTGTTCACCAATTAGTTAAGTTGTAATAATGTTTTTAGTAATTAGCTGTGTTTAGCTGTAATTGTTTAGCTGTGTTTAGCTGTAGTGTTTAGCTGTAATTAACGATCCCATGCCCACGTGGTGAGGACTATCGTGACAGCTTTCAGCAGCAACGGGATATATATTAGGATAAGTATATCCTTCCACCACGTGTATTTCGGCAGCATAGCGTCCTAGGAGCACGTGACCCCGTGTTTCCGGTCTCTGCATTTATTTTTATTTTTGTTTCTAGGGCTTAACTATCAATATCCCAACGGGCATCGACACGATTATTGCATTAGCTTAACAATGTAATCACTAATTAACGGCACAACTATTTAACGATTTACTGGATTGATTAGGGGGATTTATAGGCATGTGTTTGGTGTCAAACTTTTTGCTCATTATGTACTTCTCGATTCCCCACAATATTCCAAGCTTAATCTCTACTTCAGTCAATGTTTAAATTTTAATTACTGCAATGGTCCATCACTACGCGTTTAACTAATTACTTTCAGATAGATTCTAAAATAACTCATTGTATCTCCTATATGGGGGGGGTCCAATGGCCTTCCAGTAAAAATTGATCAAATGAACTGGGGGTTTTCAGATGCGGGGAATCGTTTGGCACCACTAATATTTGTCTAACTATAACTAATTTGCCTAATTAATAGTTTTGCTAATTAATGATTTGCTAGATTGTTTAGAGGGGTTTATTGGCCTGTGTTTGGTATCAAACTTCCTGGCTCACTCTGCAGTTCTCGATTCTCAACAATTTTCCAAGCTATATCTTAACTCAGTCATTGTTTATATACTGTTATTGCATTTATCCATCTATATAACTAATTGCAGCTGATATATTTTACTAAAACTCAATATATCTCCTAATCGGAGGGCTCTACGGCCTGCCAGTAAAATTTGATGAAATGTTCTGGGGGTTTTTGGTTGCGCGGATTCGATTGGCACCATCTGTTTTTGTCTAACTATAACTATTCTGTCTAATTATTATCATTGCTAATTAATGTAATTGTTAATTTAAATAGGGGGGCTTTTAGGCCAGTGTTCGGTGTCAAACTTCTCCTCTCACTCTGCAGTTCTCGATTCTCCACAAAATCCCAAGCTATATCTTAACTCAGACATTGTTTATATACTAATTAATGCAATTATCCATCTATATAACTAATTACAGCTGATAAATTTTACTAAAACTCAATATATCTCCTATACGGAAGGGCTCCACGGCCTTCCAGTAAAATTTGATGAAATGCACTTGGGGTTTTTAGATGCGGGGATTCGATTGGCACCATCTATTTTGTCTAACTATGACTGTTCTGTCTAATTAATATCATTGCTAATTAACGAAGTAGCTAAATTAATTAGGGTTTTTTAGGCCAGTGTTCGGTGTCAAACTTCTTGGCTAACTCTGCAGCTCTCGATTCTCCACAATTTTCCAAGTTATATCTTAACTCAGTCATTGTTTATATACTAATTAATGCAATTATCCATCTGTGTAAATAATAACAGCCGTTATATCTTGCTAAAACTCAATATATCTCCTAACGGAGGGCCCAACGGCATTCCAGTAAAATTTGATGAAATGCTCCAGTGGTTTTTAGATGCGGAGATTTCATTGGCGCCACCTATTTTTGTCTAACTATAACTATTCTGTCTAATTAATAACATTGCTAATTAATAAAATTGCTAAATTTTTTAATTTTTTTTTTTTTTTTTTTTATTAGGCCAGTGTTCGGGGTCAAACTCTATGGCCCACACTGCAGTTCTAGATTAACCACAATTTTCCAAGCTGTATCTTAACTCAGTCATTGTTTATACACTAATTAATGCAATTATCCATCTATATAACTACTCACAGCTGTTATACTTAGCTAAAACTCAATATATCTCCTAAACGGAGGGCCCTTCAGCCTTCCAGAAAAATTTGATTTAAAAAATCTCAAATTCCAACTGTACTACTAAATATATATTTAATAAATATTTTGATAATTATGCTAATGTGTTTCTGTTAAATAAAAGTTAAGTCAATGATTCACCCAATTGTACTGCAGAGGCCGGTGCCCCACTATTTCTAACAGTGTAAGCGTTTACTTAATTATGTATCATATTTTTATTTGCTCATCTTAAATATATAGGGTTCAACTTGACACACTCTGACACGCCCACAAAGAACATTCGGGGTCCCCGGACCCAAAGTCTACTGCGACTGTTAGATTGAAACATCAATTTGTAAAGCAATTATCTCACACACCTATACGCGGAACTAAAGAATGTCCAAATTCAGTAGTTCCCCACCTGTGCTCCCTGTCAAGCCCAAGGTGACGAAACAGGGTTTACAAAATAACAAACAAGGGAATACAATCAGACCAATTCGGGCGGGCTCGGTAAGCTCGATGACGACCAGCGCATCAGAAAAAGAAGAAACACAGAAGAAAAAACAACAGAAGAAGACAGCAACAAGGGAAGAAGTAGAAGAGAAAATAGACGCACATCTCACAATCACATTGAATAGCAGCGACAGCGACCCAGACGAAGCGGAGGATGGCGAAATAACAGAAGAAAACAAAGCAGGAAAAGCAACGGAATACGAGAAAAGGCTCAAGCAAGAAATCATAGAATATTGTGCAGAAACAGACACAGGTATAAGAAGAAGCGTGGAGGCGGAAAAAGTAATGAAAGCCCTCAATTACTTACAGGTACTACAACACAGATGCACTAGGATACCAGTCGGGACAGGCAACGAAATAGACAAAATAGTAGAAATCCTCACGAAGAACATAATGGACTTAGAGGTGAAAATGCAAGCAGCAAGTGCAAAAGTCGAAATCCTAGAACAACATTGGAGACCAACGGAAAACAAAGACACAGAAAAAAGCACAGGTAATGTACACAGGGAGGAGGTGGTCGCCGAGACTCAAACCAAGCCTCCAAGAGGATATGCGGAAGCAGTCAAAGTGGCCACATCCACCCTCATCATCCAAGGGACAACAGAAAGAGACGCGGAAGACCTAGAAAAACAGATAGCACGAACAACGACGGAACACCATGGAGGAGTTAAGAAGATAAGACGAATAAGGAATGGGGTGAAGCTAATCTGCGAGGACGAGAAAGAAGCCATAAAGATCAAACACAGCATCACGAACAGCGAAGAAGCCAAAGAGACAATAAAGGTAAGATATGGAAATATCAGAAAGAAGAAAATAATGATATTCCATGTCCCAGACTTCGTGGAAGAAGACCAAATAACTGAGAAGATAAAGAAGACATTGGGACTGGGGCCGCATACGAGGGAGGGCGTCATCAGTTTGCACAGGCAGGTGGCCGCCCGGGAGGGAAGCAAGCATCAACCTGTCCTACTCCCTGAGCCTCTGGCAGATCACTTGCTAAGGGCGAGGACGATCTGCCTGGGGCTGAGGGATTGCCCAATAAAGCCTTTCATCAGCGTGACGCGCTGTCACAAATGTCTTGAATATGATCATGTGGCAGCGCATTGCAGGGGGGCACAGCGATGCTCTAACTGCGCGGGTGAACACCTGTACACTGACTGTAATCGGCAAACCCCCCGCTGTTATGCGTGCACAAAGTACAACGAAGTAAATAGACTATGGCTAAGAACACAGAAGAAGACGGATCATCAAGCCAACTCGGGTGCATGCTGGGTGCGTCGTCAGCTACTAACGGTCCGCCAAGTACAGTCGGACAGGGGCACAGCACTAGCCTCAGCAGAAGAAGTCATTGAGGGGAGGGTGTCACTAAATTTCACAGGCGGCAAACCACAGTTGGTCAAAATGACCAGGCATGACATTGAAGCTAGAATACAACATGACGCTCAGCGCCGCAATTATGGTAATAGACACAAATAATACTAGAACCTCACGCTCAAGTTTCGCAGCGCAAAACCAACAAATACCACACGACCAAAACCAAACAAATATGCAACAAACACACGACACCCTAAACGTGATACAAATTAACCTACACGGTAGCAATAAAGCAACAGACACACTCGCAGGCTATGTCGCAGCCAAAGGAATACAAGTAGCACTCTTACAGGATTTCCACCAAAATAAAAAAACGGGTAACATAACAGGGTTCAAACCAGAAAATTGGAATGTCACAAAAACACCACAAAACAGATCTGCGATTATAACCCGATTAGGCACCAAACCAATAACAATACTAACAAGAGAGTTCACAACAGCTATAAAACTAGAAAACAAAGACAAAACTTTCACAATAATAAATACATACGCCCCCCCTCTGGCGGACTTCTCAGAAGTACTAGACGAGATAGGTGAGGCCCTGAGTAAAGCGGTCGGAGAAGTACTGCTAGTGGGGGACTTTAATGCACACTCAACAGCATGGGGCTACGATGACATAGACCACAGAGGGCGCGAGCTAACAGATTTCCTCCTGCTACACGCGTTGTTTGTCCACAACCCTCCGGACGCACCACCCTCATTCAAAACTGTACGAGGGAAAAACAGGGATGGTACAATAAAGGAAATACAGGGATGGCCGGACTTGACAATAACAACGGCAACACTAGGTAACGACATAAGTGATTGGCATGTCAGTGACGATGTCTCACTCAGTGACCACAGATACATAAAATTTAAAATTAAAAACTACGAGAACATAGACTACCAAAGACATGGTCTACAAACAAAGATAGGCAAACATGCAAAATTTGATAAAAACATTAGAAAAATCAGAAACAAATACATTAAAGAACTCCAAAAAGCAAGCACAACAGACCAGCTGGACAACATAACACTCAGATTGCAAAATGAAATCACATCGATAGCGTTTGCAAGCTATAAGAAAAAATCTACACCTGCGGTCACTGCCCCACCATGGTGGACGGATGAAATTAAAACAGCGAGGAACAAGGTTAGGGCACTCAGGAGGAAATTTCAAAAACAACATAACGAAGAATTAAAAGTAAAACAACACATAATCTTCAAAAAAGAACAAGCCAAATTAAAAAAACTAATAAACAGAACAAAATCCAAAACATGGAAAGATTACTGCAACAAGGTCACAGACACATATGGCTCCCAATATAAAAACGCTAGCAACAAAAGAACAGGTCGGGTAAAACTAGTCAACATTCTACCCCCAAATACAAAAGTAACCATTAAAGACACACTAACACATTTCCTGGACAACTTATACATAACAGACCAAAATATACCCCACACACTAACAAAGGCAAATAAAGAAAACAATGAACCAGCACCACCGGTAGTAACAAAGGCGGAATTAAACAGAATAATCAGAAACATTAAACAAAATAAAGCACCCGGATTCGACTTCATAGATTACAACCTAATTAAAAGAATTAATAATGCAACACCGCAACTACTACTGACACTCTTCAATACATGCCTAAGGTTAGAATACTTCCCAAAATCGTTTAAAGTAGGCATAGTGGTACTGTTCCAAAAACCAGGTAAAGACCCAACAAATCCAAAAAATTACAGGCCAATTTGCCTCTTACCAGCGCTTGGCAAAATGTTAGAACGCATAATACACGGTCGGATAAACTTCCACCTAAACAATAATAACTATTGGAGCAACAAACAGTATGGTTTCAAACAGGGGATCTCAACAGAACACGCTTTAGATAACTTAATCAACACAATAAAAGAAGATAAAACAAACAAATACCAAACACTCCTAATAGCCATGGATATCAAAGGGGCCTTCGACAACATACGCTGGCCAATATTAATTAATAATATTAAGCAATCTCCCTGTCCAGGGTACCTGGTAAACTGGATAGTGAGCTTCCTCCAACACAGGTACGTTTCACTAGAGGAAAACGGCATTAAAGTCACAAAGCAGACATTTGGCGGATGCCCCCAAGGAAGTTGTCTCGGCCCGCTCCTCTGGCTATTAATCGCAGACACAGCACTTAAAAGAAATTGGGGAAAACATGTTAGATTACAAGCCTTCGCAGACGATTTTATTATAATTCTAAGAGGCAGAACAAAGGATAAACTTAAGAGATTAGCAAACAAAATACTAAAGGAATTTAATGACTGGATAGAGGGGAATAACCTAACGCTGAACAGGGAAAAAACAGAACTATTATATCTTAACAGAGGACACACGGGAAACCTTCCAACAGAAAACACCAATGACATAGAGGGAATAGAACTCAACGGCCAGAGACTAAAAGTAAAAGAACAGATAAGATATTTGGGAGTCACACTGCACAAAAATCTAAACTGGATACCACACTGTCAAACACAAACAAATAAGGTACGAGCAAACTTCACAAACTTAGCACATATGGTAGCAAAGGGTTGGGGACTAAAAGCAAATATACTAAAAATCTGGTACACAACAGTAGTGGAAAAGACGCTAACCTACGCAGCACCGGTTTGGGGACACTGCCTCAGCAAAAGGTGCATACAGATATTGTGAAGCTGCCAGCGACATTTTGCACTGGCCATAGTCAGGGCCTATAGAACGGCCCCAACCTCGGCACTTCTGGTACTCTCAGGCCTGATTCCAATCCATCTTAAAGTCTACTACGAAGCAGCGTACGGCACAGTCTCAAGATTAAGGAAAAATGCAACAATACACAATGAAACTTTACACCACATCGAATACGACAAAAAAATAAACATATGGGAGAATCATCCAGGATAGGGTACAATACACAAGACACAACGATATACACGGACGGCTCTAAATTGGAATCAGGTGCTACAGGTTCGGCCTTTGTAGCATATAAAAATAATCAAAAGATAAAAACATGGTCAGTGCCGTTAAGGAACAGCAACAGCGTCTTCCAGGCCGAACTACTGGCAATACAAGAAGCAGCAAAATGGGGCAACACCACGGGTGAGTCATATAGCATCCGCTCGGACTGCAAATCGGCCATCGAATCACTTAGTAAACCATTCAACGTAAACAAAACAGTAGACACAATCCAAAAACTAATAAAAGAAGCCAACAACAAATTTAAAATCAGCTGGGTTAAGGCGCATGTAGGCATCCAAGGAAACGAAGAGGCAGACATGTTAGCCAAAACCGCAGCTCTAAATGTAAACAACAAAAGCAAATACAACCTGACTAAACCAATCTCAAAACTTAAAAGAACACTAAAAGATATAACACTAAAACAATGGCAGTTCGAGTGGGACTATGGGGACACAGGTAGGGAAACACACAGGTACTTCCCAAAAGTAGATAAAAATAGACTAATAAGCGATTACCTGCTAGCACAGCTATACACAGCTCACGGAGCTTTTCCAGCATACCTACACAGGTTTAAGAAAGCGGACACACCGGACTGCGAATGCGGAACGGTGGGTTCACCAAAACATTACCTAATTTAATGTCCACTCACCCAAGCACACCACCTGGCACAAATAACAACAGACAACGAGAAATTATGGTATGAACAATTAGCGAAAAACAAACACGTACAAAACAAGGCAAAGACAGTAATCAGGTGGCTCCAAGAAAACTGCGACAGCATCACGACACTAATACAAAACAACACACAATAATATTTAGCACCCCAGCAGCAGTCGAAGGTGGAAGGTAACACAACGATAAAATGAATATGTATATGTGTTTATGTGTTATATGTTAAAAAAAAAAAAGGCCTAGGAGCAATCCAAAGCCACCAAAAAAATTATAAAATTGTCCATGGGTATTGTCCAATGGCAGTGTGCGGTAGTCGCACAACATCAGCTGCTTCCAAGGCCCAAAAAGGAGCCCCGTAATCACAGAATTACCAGCACGACGTTCGTCACCAACGGATCAGCAAGTTGTGCATTATGACACAGTAAGAAGCTTATAATAGCCCCCGGCACTGTCTGTCCGTCCTAGTGTAAAAGGAAAAAAAAGTGTTTATTTGTGTGCTTATGTGTTATATGTTAAAAAAAAAGGCCCAGGAGCAATCCAAAGCCACCAAAAAAAAATATAAAATGTCTGTGTGTTTTGTCCTAGTAGCAGTGTGCGGTAGTCGCACAATATCAGCTGGCACCACGGCCCGAAACAAGAGCCCCGTAATCACAGTATTACCAGCACGACGCATGTCATCAACGGTCCAGCAAGTTGTGCACCATGACACAGTAAGAAGCTTATAATAGCCCCCGGCACTGTTTGTCCGTCCTTGTGTTAAAAAATATTATAAAAAGAAGGGGAAGAAGACAGATGAGAAAGAAGAAGAAGAAGAAGAACTGGAAGGAAAGAGGTGATAAGTATAAAGGATAAGTATGGAAAGTAGACCGTGTACGTTAATGGGAGCTGGTGCACGTTAAATCTGTTCGTGGCTCTAATGTCCTCCAAGTTCTATATAAGCGCTACCTCTGGGGGTGCCAATCCAGATGCAGGTCTCTCATCTGGAATTGGTTCAAAATTAGGAGACTAGTTTCACAGTTATATGGATCATGTCAGCTATATAGAAATAAAAAGCTGCAAAACCGGGCTCTTGGGCCAAACCAACAACAACAACCCATTATGGTTTAGTCAGTTAACGGCAATAGTACATATTTTAAATTACAAATTATTAATTATTTAACAACCTTTCATGGGCCCAATGGATGGGTAGCCAAGTCAATTAGCACAATAAAAGTAAATTAATTTCAATAATGTAGTTAAAGTGTAATTCAGAATAAGTTCAGTTTAAAATGTAACATTCTTCTCTTCCAGGTTCCCCTTGCAGTTCCTCGTGCTGCCGGTTGGGACGAGCCAATGGCCGGCCCCAACTGGTAGCACAAGGGTTTTTTTTTTTTTAGGAGCAGTTTTTTTATTCATTTTATTTTTGACTGTTCGCCTCTTTATTAGGTGCAATTGGACATTGTCCGCAAAAGCTACCGGACCCGCTCTAATGGGACAGCCCACGGAGCCAGTTTTTACCAGGTGGGGTACGGTAGAAAGGCGCAGTCCCGTCAGCCCCCGCAGCGTTTTCGTCTGCCTTGCAACTCGGCCCAAAAATTTTCCCCGATGGTACGACTTAGTTATTGGCTAATTATATTTTCATTTCAGTGGTTTCATTATCTAGTTAATTTCTTTATTTAGTTTCCCTCAAAATTCTCTCCCCTTTTTCAAGCTAAGTTCAGTACCAACGTTTCGGCACTAAATTGTCCAGCCCCATTTCAACTGTCATGACGAGTACGTGGTGTGCGGCGTCAGATCTCAGAACATTTAAATTTAGGAGTGAACAACACAGAAAAATCCGGACTCAGTTGATTGGCCGAAATGGGTACTTGTCCTTGTGGACCGCCCCAATAGGGCGATCAGGCGAATTTCGCCCCAATGACCAGGCACTCAAACCCGTCAAACTGGGTCGAATCCCGGTAGGTAGGGGCCTGGTCAGTGGTCTCCAAGTCACGTGATTATAATGTGGGGAGAGGGAGAAGTTTCAATAAGAAATATTGTCAATTCAACCTATGTGGCATCTAAAAATTGGATGCAATGATAAAAAAAAAGCTTATGCTCTTTTGTAAGTTTCAAATCAGATTTTTGTGTTCAGAATTAAAACTGAGTAATCTACCACATTCATGTTAAAGAATAATAACATTTAAGTGATCATAAGTAATTCGTTTGACGTAAATCTATAAAACTTAATTAAAATTTCAAGAATAATTCATTTTAATAAAAATAATATGTATTTTTTAAATATTTCTTCCCCACTTAAAATGCTTGGCGCCTAGCGCCGGTGTACACCACACAAGTTGGACAATAGTTCGGCGTCGCTCTGTCTTGGCAACAAGTGTCTGGTACTGTGTTGTTATTCCAGAATATTTTAGAACTACATTGTTTGGATTATTGTCTGCAGTAAATGGAAATAAAAAAATCATTAATTGTACTTCAAAATTGTAGGGGTTTTTTTGTTCTTGTTTTTTTTTTTATTATTCTTAAATACTTATCGTAGATCGTTGGATCAAAATAAACCACAGCCGGCTGTTTATTCCGATTATGTAATCCCAGCGCGGGAAAATGTCTTTTTCTTTTCTTTTCTTTTTAGCAATGGATATTACGTAATAACTCTTGATTTATTTTGTGAACGTCACAATGTTTAATTAAATTTCTTGTAAGATGTCTCATTATAGATGCTGCAAAGTTACAAAATATTAAGAAATAAACTTCAAATTATATTCTCTCTCTCTCTCTCACTCACACACACACACACACACACACACACAAACAGTGGCACTCCGGGAGTGCCGACAGAAGTGAAAACTTTAACAATTACGTGTGTATTTTTTTAATCGTCAGGAAATGTTTTATTGTGCAGGAAATACTTTTAAATGAAGTGTTTTTTTATTCATTATTATAAACTACTACTACAAAAATTATATTACAATTTTCATTTAATGCGCTATTGTACATGAAAAATATTGCATATTATTTTACATACAAAAATTGCAATATATTGCTTAAAACGTAAATTTACAAATACATGAAATATGAAATTTAATTAATTGGTATTCTTTGAGCAGCAGTTCTATTAATTTATCAGCAATGATAGATTTACAAATTCAAACTCAAAAGCACTGCAGTACAATATTTCTTATTAAAACAATATACAGTATATAATTATTAACACTTCACATTAGTAAGTTAATTGTATGATACATTATATGTAGCTAGCTAAATTAAAGAATAAGAAAATGATGAATTTCAAGAATTGTCACAATTATAACAACCATGTTGAATTAACAGAAACGTGCGTTGAATTGTGTAGCAGCACTACTGTAAGCATTCCCTTTTTCTAACTCTCGTACGTGTACTTCGGTAAACAATAGCGCGCAGGCAAGCATGCGGCGCGCCCTACCTCATATCCAACTATACACAATACATGTACATACTTATATACAGAGGTGTTGGGTACAGTAACAGTGTCGCGAGTTCAATGGTTTTTTCCCATCTCAAAAAATGCCCAACGCGCCTAAAGAAGTTTTCACTTCAAAAAATTAAACTTTTATTTTTAATTTCACAAAAATAAGAGAGTTCATTAAATGCAATTTTTTAAATAATAAAATCAGAATTAATTCGATAGGCTAAATAGGCAAAAAATCGTTTCCCGACTTCACTATTTTATCGATGCCCTCTCATCAGTTATAGATTTTGTAGCACTCAACTATTCGGACATTTGAAGAATTCGGCAATCGCCCTTTTCCGAACATATCGGGTAATTCAGACTTTATAATATTTCCTTTTTTTTTCTATAGATATATAATTTTGATAAGTTTCCTTAGAAAACTTAGTTTTATTATCTTTTTTAATTATGTACTATTCTAATCTATGTAACTAATAATTCTAAACTATGTTTCTTATTATTCTTTCTCACTTAATTCATAAAAAACGTTTGTGTTTTTTGACAACCAATTACGGAAGGGGGGGGGGGGGGAATTTTTTTGCTGGCGACTGGAATTTATACCTGGCTACCAGATATTTTCAAATTTGTGAAGCCCTGGTCCTAAGAGTGTGTTTTTGGTGGTGGATGCAGAAGTGGAAATGATCTGTAGTTAGAAAATCTTAATATTTTCGAGTGATGCAATATTTATTTCACTCTCAGTGTGTTTAGCACATAGTACACTGCTAGACTGGAAAAAAAAATTAAATACGCCTGGAAAAGTCAGGGAATTTCATTCCCGCATATGAGTAACAACCCTATAAATGCATATTTTACATGCAATAAAACAAACTATGCCCTACTGAGCATTTTTAAAATACGCTTTCCAATTTCAGAATTTTTTCGTGCACTTCCTTAAATTCCAGTATCGATCTACTAATTTTAATACAGTTACCTCTCACTTATTCGCCATTGGAGAAACGTATTTCAAACAAGCCCGGCGCATAACTGAGTGAGAGCAACGGATAAAGGAGATGCTCTTGTGCATTATTTTATTATTTTTTAGGTAGATTTCGTAAGAAATCCTACCTATTACATTCACCCCTATGTTGGAATTTCTGAATTTTTTTGCAGATCTACGACTTCCAGAACCCAAAACAACCTCCAGTTCAAAACTTTATCTATCTGTCTATCTATATCACTTTTTTATTGACATGATAATTTCAATAATTCTGCACAAATTTTTACCAAACTGATACATAAAGTCAAGAGGCATAAAATCTCGGTCAAGATCGTTAATGAGCAAAATCAAGCGAGGGGGGGGGGGGCGTTTTGTGAAAACAGAAAAAAAACATAACTTCTTAATTATGATACGTATCGAATCCGTTTAAAGTTATTATTACTTCTAGTAAAAGGACCGAAAATTTATGTATGACAGATTTTTGATATCATTAAAAATGGCCTCAAAAGGGAGGGGGGAAATAGGGGTTTAAGAAGAAAAAAAATTCATAACTTCGTCAATTCACAAGATATCAAATCCGCTTAAATTTATTATAAATCCTCTTAATATTATCGACAACTTTTATATTGACAAGTTTTTTATAGAACCAATCCTTACAGCAAAAAAAAATTAAAAACAAAAAAATACTTGCCGGCTCCGCCTACAGACACGGGTAGATTTCGAAATGGGCGGTCCCAACTGCCGCATCATGGCAAAAAGGTCATTTCTTCTGCAATTCCCAGTAAACAGGACCTCCACATTCTGAGTCTTCGAAATCTACCTGTGCCTGTAAGCCGAGCCGGTAGGGATTTTTTTTAAACATGTAAATTATATAAAAGGCAGTAAAGTTTTTTAGCATAATAAAATTCCGCATGATGAATCTTTTCCGTGATAGGTCTGTAATAGTATGTTTAAATAATTAACATTTAGCTATTTAAATTATTTCAATTGTTTGTATTTAAAAACTCCGTATTAAATTATATTATGTACTTTACTTTGAAAAAACATTATTTGTTTTACTCGCAGAAGAGTAAGCCACTTAAACTTTTAGAAAAGAAATGTCCATAATAATTTTCTTAATGCATGTTTATACAACGTCATTTTCTAATTTATTAAAATGCATGATTCAATTTCATAATACATCAACGTTTCAGTAGTTTTAAAAAGTATTTGCATAAACTTAGGGCATTTACAAGAACCATCAGTCCAAACTTCCTTTTCACGATATTTTTATGAATAAAATACTGAAAATGTAATCCTTTGTTTCTCAGTGAGATAACCCCTATAAGTTTTGCCAATTGTTCACATTTGTACGCGCATAACGCAAGAAGGTAACTCAGAGTAAATTTTATGCTAGACATATAAAGCACTATTTTCCATTTCTTCTCCCCTGCATCATTTTAAAAAGCGCATATGACTAAGAAACTCGTATAATCGAAACTGTATTAGTGTGCAGACACTGCAGTATTAAAATTAACATTTAATATAGAGAACTTCATAAAAATAAATATTAAACAAATAATATAGCTCATTGAACTTATTCTTTTATTTAAAAGAAACTAGCTGATCCGGCCGGCGTTGTCCGGTCCCATCAAAAAATAAAACGAAATGTGAAATTACTCTAAAAATCCCTGCACGTTCCTCTGGTAACTCTTTGTCTTTCGGAAATTAAATAGGGAGATGGACACCGAAGCGGAAGTAAATTCAATACAACCTCTTCAAATATCTGGATCATTTGATTCAAAGCGGATCAGTTTTTGGTCAAAATTTTAAAAAAGTTACCGTCGGATTTTTCCAAAATTCGCATTTTCGTAATCAGAAAAATTAACCGCGTACAGACTGCGAGTTTCGAATCAATACCTACAATACTTTTCTAAATACTCGAGGATGAGTGGAAAGGAGAAATTTCGCTGTCTGGGATTATCAAATCGGTAACTTTCTTTTGAGGTTTTAATAAAAATAGCCATTTTCGGCACACGCGCAGGAAAATCTTTTAGTTCCACCATCAGGGGATTCATTCTGTTCTAAGCTATTTTCCGACCCGTGTCCCCGCTGCCTACGGTAAAGTGTATAGCAGACGTGTGCTGCAAAATCTGTTAGTTCCAGTTTCCACCAATAGGTGGAGTATTATGTTCTAAATAAACCTATTTCCGAACGAAACTCCGGCACTCGTTCCCGCTGCTTATGGCACCGTGTAGAAGGCGTGCTGTGCACGAGCAGAAAATCTGTTAGTTCCACTTTCCATCGTCAGGGGGTACCAAATCTATCTCTTAATTAGTTAGCTATATCTTAATTAGTTCATAAGTTAAATGAACCAATTCCCGTTGAAATCGGGCTCATAGAACCCTAGAAAATAAATCACCCCCCCCCCCCTGGAGATTAATATTCATAAATGGTGATAACCAAGAGCTGAAAAAATTATACCGAAGTTGAGACCTCGGAAGAATGTTATAAAATATTTCGTTTGAATCAGACCAAGATTAAATGCAAAATCTTTTAGTTAAATTTTCCACCGCAAGGGGGCGCACTCTGTTCTAAACAAACCTCTTTCCGAACGTAACTCCGGAACGTGTCCCCGCTGCTTATGGCACCGTACAGAAGGCGTGCTGTGCACGCGCTGAAAATCTTTTAGTTCCACTTCCTATCGCCAGGAGGCACCAAATCTACGTCTTAATTAGTTATCTATATCTTAATTAATCCATGTTAAGTTGAATGAATCAATTCTCGTTGAAATCGGGCCCTTT
Organism: Maratus michaelseni; assembly: GCA_963931845.1. Classification (NCBI taxonomy): domain Eukaryota; kingdom Metazoa; phylum Arthropoda; class Arachnida; order Araneae; family Salticidae; genus Maratus; species Maratus michaelseni. The sequence goes on along the minus strand of OZ007586.1, from coordinate 217,243,584 downwards.
GTTTGAATGGGACCAATTTTAAATGCAAAATCTTTTAGTTCCACTTCCCACCGCCAGGGGAGTTTCAATCAGAGCATTAACGCGATATTTAAATTAAAACCGGACACCCCCCCCCCCTCAGAATTAAACCAACGACATTAAAATTAGGAATTATAATTAACTTTTGAAACAGAAACAAAATGACTTTTTTTTGTTTTGACATACAAATACAATAAATTATAGTTGCCAATTTCTGAAATCAAATACATAAATGACGTCACGTATATGAAAAAACTCTAAAATATGCATAAAACAAATCGCGATAAATTCACAAATCGCTGTTCGAATTTCAATCAGTTGATGATCTGTTCTAAATAAAACTCTTTCCGAACGAATCTCCGGCACGTATCCCTGCTTCTTACGGCACTGTATAGCAGGCGTTCTATGCACGCGCTGCGAAATCTTTTAGTTCCACTTTCTACCGCCAGAGGGCGCAAAATCTGTATCTTAATTAGTTATCTATAACTTAATTAGTTTGTATTAAGTTGAATGAACTGATTCCCGTTGAAATCGGGCCCATATTACCCGAGAAAGTACCACTCCCTAGTGATTAATGTTTAGAAATAGTGGTAACCAAGGGCTGGAAAAATTATACCGAAGTTTATCTAGTACCTGGGAGACCTGAGGAGAATGTTAAAAAAGGTTTCGCTTGAATCGGACTAATACTAAAAAAGTTCTGATTTTGGAGGTAGGGGAGGGCGGGGGGATGAAGGAGTTTCAATCAGAGCATTAACGCGATATTTAAATTAAAACCGGACACCTCCCCCCTCAGAATTAAACCAACGACCTTAAAATTAGGAATTATAATTAACTTTTGAAACAGAAACAAAATGACTTTTTTTTTGTTTTGACATACAAATACAGTAAATTATCGTTGCCAATTTCTGAAATTAAATACATAAATGACGTCACGTACATGAAAAAACTCTAAAAATCGCATAAAACAAATCGCGATAAATTCACAAATCGCTCTTCGAATTGCAATCAGCTGATGATCTTTTCATCTGCCAATCACAATTGCCGGGTTGACTTCCAAGCTGTGCCAACAATCTTCTCATCTACTAATCACAACTGCCCTCTAACGCTGTTTGACTTCCAATGGGCGATTTGTTACGTCATTTGAAAAAAAAAGCTGCAAAACATGAAAAAACATTAAAAAGCGCATAAAAAATGAAATTTAAAAAAATCTAATTAAAAAATCCAAATCTGGATAATTAATAACCCTCCCTTCCCTTTTAAAATCATGATTTTTTATCTGTAAAGAAATATCAACTCTCTCCAAGCTAAAAAGAGGGTGGGGGGGGGGATGATTCTGAGCATAACTGAGGACGAAATGTAAGCAACCAACGAACCAATCAAGCATTCTGGGCAAAATTTCTTAGTGTAGAAGGAAAAATGTCGCTAAAAATTTAAGAATAGCTGTATGAATTCTGCATAAACTTTATTGAAAAGGGGACAAAATTATTTACTATATTGGGCTAAAAGATTGGAACCGGATTCCTGTTACTAATGTGGAAAAATCGCAGCGAAACGTGAAAAAACACTAAAAATCGCATAAAAAATTAAATAAAAAAAAATATTCCAAAATTCCAAAATCGGGCTTCGAGGTGCAAAACTTACATACATAGAGGTACAGTCCCATCAAATTTTGTAGCTCTCCGTGCAGTAGTCTCTTCAGAACACAGCCGACAGACACACAGGCACACAAATTTCCTTCTTTATTATAGTTACAGATAGATAGATATAGATAGATTATTTAAAACTCGCATTCATCTGAGATTCTTTGTCGAACAAAAATACAGCACTTTTTTATATTTCCATTCTGACTATGGGAGGTGGCAATTTAAAACTGCAGAAATATATATGAAAACTTTTTTTTTAAATAGTAATTATTTCTATATATATTTTTTAATGAATAATGCCTACCAAGAAAGTACCGTCTAAGCATGGGCATTTTTAGTTTTTGTTTTTATAACTCCATTAGGGCACCGCTAGTGCGATTTAAAATGCAGAAAAAAGGAGAGTTTTCCTCAAGTCTTCGAGCTATGTGCTTGAAAAATCACGTTTCACCTGGACATGCATAGAAGATATAATGCAGGGGAAATGAGAAAATTTAAGCTAGTGCATTAGCGTTCGATTTTTAATTAATATCTCAGCTAATTATCAAAAAATGAAAAATCTGAGTCTCAGGTGCATTGAGACGTGTCTTCGTCTATTTTTATCCAAATTTGCAGACCTCTACGTGCGATAGATTTTCTTAGCCATCGCCGACAGAGACAGACTCAGCCAAACATCTTTCTTTTATTAATATAGAAAATCAAACATGCATGAAAAGTTAAATTCTGAAAATAACATATGCTTTTATACGATTGTTGAAATCTGCAGCAGTAAAGTGTTATAATGTAACTCTACATTACTAATGCTCCTATATACTTAAAACTGTGTATAGAACATTTTAGAATAATTTATTTGAAAATGAATTTATTTCTGTTAACAAGAAATCATGACGGTTTATCTCACGATTTTCGTTTTTATTTTTCCGGTATGAGCGCGTAGAACTCCACTAATCTGTGGAAACTATCATTTTACCGGATGCGTATGACAGCTCGCTTAAGAAAACGCTGCGATTATTCTTTTGAAATGTCTTTGTCAAACGAATTTATCGCTCTCCGTCTTTGTTTTTCTAAAATGTAGCCTGTGATATCTGATAAAAGTCAAATACAGATTCTCTAATATTTAGTAATGTTTAGAAATTTCTTAAAAAATTTGTATATGTCCTCAAAAAATTTGAAAGATTCAAATTTATTATTTAAAACACAAGCATGCTTTAATATGAGTATTTGTAGGGTAATATTAATGAAAATCTAGATTTGGAATTTATTTATATTGCTGTCCTTTATGTATATATCATATTTAACTAGTACTTTCAATATTACAATCTCATTATGCTTCCAAAATGAAAATTGGAAAAGAGTGAAAAAGCAACTTTCTTTCTTTTTAAGTAGATTTCGTAAGAAATACTACCTATTACATTCTCCCCTAAGTTGGAATTTTTGAAAAAATTTTGCAGATCTACGCCGATCATGACTCCCAGAACCTAAAACCACCTTCAGTTCAAAACTTTATATATCTATCTATCTATGTCACTTTTTTATGGACACGATAACTCGAATAATTCTTCACAGATATCTTCCAAACTGATATATAAAATCAAGGGACATAAAATCTCGTTCAAGTTCTTTAATGGGCAAAATCGAACCAAGGAGAGGGGGGAAATGGGGGGGGGGGGCTTTTTGTGAAAACAGAAAAAAAACATAACGTCTTAATTATAATACGTATCGAATCCGTTTAAAGTTATTATTACCTCTAGGAAAAGGGCCGAAAATTTATGTATAACAAATTTTTGATATCATTAAAAATGGCCCCAAGGGGGGGGGGAGGAGGGTTTAGAAGAAAAAAAATCATAACTTCGTCAATTTACAAGATATCAAATCCGCTTAAATTTATTATAAATCCTCTTACTATTATCTAAAACTTTTATATTGACAAGTTTTTTATAGGACCAACCCTTATAGCAAAAAAAAATAAAAATAAAAACAAAAAAATCCCTGCCGGCTCCGCCTGCGAACAAGTTAGATTTCGAAGTGGGCGGTCCCTTATGGAACCCAACTGCGGCATCATTGCAAAAAGGTCATTTCTTCCGCAATTCCCAACAAACAGGTGCCCCACGGTCTGCGTCTTCGAAATCTACCAGTGCCTGTAGGCCGAGCCGTCAAGGATTTTTATATTTGAAAAATAAAGTTTCACCCTTCCAGGAGCAAAGTAATTATGTTTCTAAAATGTTGAAATGATTGACTGCCACCAGAATTTACAAATAAATTTATTTGAAAATGAAGGCTTTTCTTCACGCACATTATAAAAGCAAAATTTTATTCAAAAATTCTGGTACAATTTTGGCAGTTTGGGATAAAGATTAGGCGGCATAAATAATATACCATTGCCCTACACAGGTTTAAAAACGCCTATGTTGTTTCTTCTCTAAAAATTACAATTTAATTGCATTATTTATAAAAAAAATAATAATAATAAAATTTACTAACAGAAACATCACATTTAAAAATCAATTTAGAAAAATTTAATGACTTGACTTTTTGAGATAGAAATTGCGTTTAGTTAAATGCTTAAAATAATTTACATTATTAAAAGAAGATAAGAAAAAAGAAATGCACTTATAATTTGTTAAACGTTAAACATGTTCTCATTTAGGTACATTGACCTGTAAAATCCAAGAATAAATAAATAAATAAATACATTTAGGTTGCTTTCCAGCGTACCACTGAATAAAGCAGGTTCTGCGATTAAATAAGGCGAAGATTGCTATTAGGAATTAGTGGTATCGTGCCATGTTGAATAGCCCTGCCATAGACAATATAAGTATTATACATAAATTTTATTATTTTTGTTTAAAACATTATTTTTATTTAAATTTACAAACTTTCAACGTAAGTTATATGCTTAAATATAAAAATAAAACTTTCAAAATGACTTGACTACTTTTTTGCTTATTATTTAATTTACTCTTCATTATATTTCATTTTGTAACACACCGTGGAGAGTATAGTTAAAAATAGCGAATGTCCCCAATAGGGGACACTATCAAAATCATATTATATTTTTTCCTCCCCATTTTAAAGATCGATTTCTTTAAACGATTTCTTCTCTCTAGTGTTAGGGTTATTTTTTTATGTCAAAAACTTGTTTTTGACATTTTACCCCTGTTTAAAAACCTTGTTTTTACCGTTTTAATCAGTCAAAAACCTAACTTTTTTTTTCCCCCGTGTATAGTGCAATAGAGAAGAAATTTCTAAATTGTAATTTTCCTTGTTGATATCAATATTTACAATTTTACTTATTGTTTTGAATATTGAAATTGAAATTTAACTATATTTTATATAATTTAACTTGAAGATTTTTTTTTATATTTTATGTATAAAAAAATAAAAATGGAAGTGGATTTTTTTTTTTTTTAATCTAACAAATTTTACAACTTATTTATTTTACAACTTTAAATTTAACAACTTTTTTTAAATCTAATAAAACTAGTATTGATCATAAGAATAATCATTGATATTGAATATCAGTGAAAAGTTATTATAATTATTAAAGAATAAAGCATTTCTGGTAAATAATCTTTTTCCTCATTTTAAAACAGACTTTTTGCCAGGAACCTTTTTCCTCATTTTAAAACAGACTTTTTGCCAGGAACAAACTTATAAATTAAATCAATTTTAAAAATGAAAATGTAACATTATATAATTGAATAAATTTTAAGCATTGACTGGCCATTACGACAATTAAGATATTCTAAAACACAGTTTTAAATGTCAGAGTACAGCTGTTCTCAAACTAAGGTTCACGACCCACTAGTGGGTCGCGAGCGATGCTTTGGTGTGTCGCGGAAAAATCGGTTGAATCTTCAAAAATGTATAAATAATTTTATCTGCTTCAATAATATAATAAAAACAATATGTTAGAACATTAAAGTAAAATATCGTGAAAAGATATAGATAAATAACTTTGTAAAACTGCCTCTACGCCTCTCTGCGTTTTACTAAAACGCAGAGAGGCGTAGAGGCAGTTCGAGGCTAAAATTACAAAAAAGTTTCAATCCCGACACAGACTTTACCGTTCATGTAAAACAATGCCATAAATAACTTTCAAACTGCATTTTTCTAAATACATTCATTAATAATATAAATGCTGGACAATTACACCATGAAACATTACAACATTAAAGACGTGAGTATAAAACATCACAAATTTACTGAATGGTATATGTCAAATTTTAAATTTTATATATACATTAAAATTAAAAATATCGACGTTTCGACCACCTTCTATGGTCATCTTCAGGAAATATTTGTTATATTGCTTCTAAAGTTTCAAATGCGAAAAACAATCCGTCCGTTGCCACAGTATTATTGCCGTCCACAAATTAAAAAATAGAAATATTTGTTATATTGCTTCTCTAAAGTTTCAAATGCGAAAAACAATCCGTCCGTTGCCACATTATTATTACCGTCCACAAACTAAAAAAATTAATTTTTTAATTTGTGGACGGCAATAAAAATGTGGCAACGGACGAATTGTTTTTCGCATTTGAAACTTTAGAAGCAATATAACAAATATTTCCTGAAGATGACCATAGAAGGTGGTCGAAACGTCGATATTTTTAATTTTAATGTATATATAACATTTTTAATTTGACATTTGTATACACCATTCAGTAAATTTGTGATGTTTTATACTCACGTCTTTAATGTTGTAACATTCATTAATAAACGTACATTTTTACGTAGAAAAAGATTTTGATAACTTCACTTTCAAAAGTATTACCTAATACTATTCTCGTGTGTAAGCTTTATGCCAAAGTTCATCTTTTTCTTAGGACAGATTCTACAAGCTGTACAGGGCGTCCCAAAAAGATTGGAACGCACTTTGTTGGAGATAAGTATAGGCAATGTAAATTTGAAAATTGTGCAAAATAAGGTAGAAAATAAGCTTATCTTAAAGAAATAGTGTCCCCATTGATTTTCAAAAAGTTACACATTTTAAGTTTTTATATGACCTCCCTAGACAAAAATAGGTCATGGTCAATCAGAAAATTTTTCGTTTTGCTCCAAAAAGAACATTACAAAATACTGCATATACCTGTATCTTTAAAATTAACTGAATTATGAAAGAGGAAAAATAAAAGATTTACATACCACTTTTGCGTACCATTTAAAAGGCTGTTTCATCAATAAAAATAGGAATCATGTCACAAAATGATGAGGGTGTTTTTAAATCAAAAATATGTTAACAAGTGGGGAAAAATTGCATCACAAATGCATATAAATAATATAGGTAGACAGCACGTAAAGGGACAAATGTAGTTTTAAATCCTAGAAATATAATTTAAAAAAAAAGTTTTCTCTCTTATCCAATACATTGCTAAGCTCTTCTAAATAATGTTTCTGTAATATTTTGGAATTTTTCGCCGATAATAATGTTGAACGCATCGATTATCTTTTGCTGAATCTCATATGCATAAGTACGGCCGTCCGTGTTTTCTTTCTCTTGGAATATCTCATAGATTTACATTTCTAATTTGATATGGTCCGTATTCACAATGGCAAATTTTAATTAAGCATAACTCCTTAAATTTTAAAGATACAAATATCCAGTCTTTTGTAATGATCTTGTTGTAGTAAAAATAATTTTTTCCAAAGAACCAATTTTGTCTAAAGTGGTCGTAAAAATTTAAAAATTGTAACATTTTTGAAAAATAATAACTGGGCTATTTCATTACCACAATTTTATTTCCTACCTTATTTTGAAAACTTTAGCAATTTACATTGTCTACGTTTATCCAACAGTTAAAAAATCCCTGACGGCTCGGCCTACAGGTACAGGTAGATTTCGAACACGCAGACCGTGGGGCGCCTGTTTGTTGGGAATTGCAGATGAAATTACGTTTTTGCCATGATGCGGCAGTTGGGACCACCCACTTCAAAATCTAAATGCCTCTGTACGCGGAGCCGGCAGGGATTTTGTTTTTGTTTTTATTTTTTATTTTTTTAGCTATAAGGGTTGGTCCTATAAAAAACTTGTCAATTTAAAAGTTGTAGATAATATTAAGAGGATTTATAGCACATTTAAGCGGATTTGATATCTTGTGAATTGACGAAGTTGTGAATTTTTTTCTTCTTAAGCCCCTCTTCCCCCCCCCCCCCCCCTTGGGGTCAATTTTAATTATTATCAAAAATCTGTCATACATAAATTTTAGGCCCTTTTCCTAGAAGTAATAATAACTTTAAACGGATTCGATACGTATCATAATTAAGAAGTTACGGGGTTTTTTTCTGTTTTCCCAGAAAGACCCCCCCCCCCCGGCCGGTTCGATTTTGCCCATTAACGAACTTGTCCGAGATTTTATGCCCCTTGATTTTATGTATCAGTTTGGAAGAGATTTATGCAGAATTATTGTAGTTATCGTGCCCATAAAAAAGTGATATAGCTATAGATAGATAGATAGATAGATAGATAAAGTTTTGAACTGGGGGTGGTTTTGGGTTCTGGGAGTCATGATCGGCGTAGATCTGCAAAAAATGTTCAGAAATTCTAACTTTTGGGGAGAATGTAATAGGTAGTATTTCTTACGAAATTTACCTAAAAATTAAAGTGCGTTTCAATCTTTTTGGGACAACCCGTATATACCTACATATTAGGTGGGTCACTTAACATTAAAAATTGGGAACCACTGTTTACTATGTTATTATATTATTAAAATTTCATATTTATGTTTCATTAATCAAAATGTTCACTTTCATTTTTTTTTTAACATGCGGATTTAAAAAAAAAAAAAAAAAAAAAAAAAAAATTGTTTTTTTTATGGTCTTGATGTGAAGTGAATCTCCCAGATTCAAAATTTAATAAATGAAAAAATAACTCAGGATTAATATTAAACAAAAATCAGACTATAGTTTACCATAGTTTTTATTTGTTAATGTTTTCATCAGAAATACACATAAACTTTTGGTTTGAAGTCGTTCTAGCATCACCTTTATATTTCTAGAAATCAATCCCTTGTATATAGTCTTGATTTCTTTTTTTTTTTCCTCAGGATCTAAAATTACCAAAAAGGTAAACAAGAGACCATCATCACATATCCTAATTTAAACTTTTATTGAATTAAAAATCACAATGAAAACAATTTTTATCACAATTCTGACGTAACGGTATAAGCCAGGGTTAAAACCGGAAAAAAAAAACAGTCATGCTTCAAAAACTTGTCAATTCTGATTACGGGTGAAATATAAAAAAAATAATGATATTAATAATAATAATAGTTTAAAATATACCTCTATCTTAGATAGGTCTGTAAAAGTTAAAAGAACCTTAAAATAGCATGTCCTGGAAGTGCTGTTAAAATGATAATTATTACTTAAGAATTCAGCAATTTTTAATTAAGATAATTTTGATTAAAATTTCTGAGAAAGTTGAATCCCAAAATTTATTTTTTCTTCGCGAGATAATTATTTTTCAGTCTCAACAAAGCGCATTCTTTCTAGTCTAAGATAATTTTGTTAGTAAAGATTTCACTGACCCCGTCCTATTCCATCTTTATAACAATTTGAGTTCCAAGCATTTTCAAAAACAGTTTAGGTTTTTCCTTTCAGGACTGTGATTTTTTAACTTTTATTAAAGTTAAAGAGGTCAAGGGATAAGAGTTATGTTGAATTGGTGCGCGGAGTGATAATTTGCATGCTTCTTGCTTGTCAAAATGAGAGATTGGGATAGTTATTTCTTGAGTGTGTAATCAAGAAAATAAACATTCCTTCTGCTCCAGCAAGTAGCTTTTAAACAAAAAACTAAACTCAACTCACTTCAAGCGATTGTTTCTTATCTTATAACTTGCTTAAAGTAGGATTTTTAAAAAAAATTAATTGCACGCCGGTTGGCCGTATTTTAGCGAGAGGTGCACAACAGAACAAAGACCTGATTTTCGTTAGGGGGGGAGAGGAACAATGAAAAAGCAGTTGGTACAGTACTTGCAAAAAATACATCCGAACGATGCCTATAACTTCAGTTCTAATTCAAGAAAAAAGAAAAGTATCGTTTAATTCGTATAAATATTTTTATAAATGCATGTTTCGTCATAAGGGGCATAGAATAATTTTAGCCCAGAAAAAGAGAAAGAGAGAGAGAGAGAGAGTATCGGGGAATCGCAAAGTGACTCCTAGTCACGAATTTTATTGAAAGGATTAATAGTTATATTTTTTAACCGAAAACGCCCTTTTAAAACAAAATGCACCCTTGTTACGTGGGTACTTTTCTTTTTTTTTAGGTATTTCAATTTTCAAACCGGATGCAGAATTTTAAAGTATGCATAAAAAACGAAAGTATGAAGAATAATGAAAAAATCTGAATCAAAGTTTCGAAAAGGAATTTTTTTGAAAGGGTTAATATTTATATTTTTAAAAACCAAATACGTCGTTTTAAAGTAAAATGTGCGCTCTTTAAATGGGTGTTATCTGCTTTTCCGTAATCGGACCCCCCCCCCCCCAAATATATATATATATATATATATATATATATATATATATATATATATATACATACTATAAAATGAATATAAGGTTCCAACACATTAGGATGGTTATAATTTGGGCTCTATTTGACGCAACCCGCCCAAATTTTATAAATATAATTATTAATATTTATCTTAGATATTCATGAATTATAACGTTTTGTAATGTTAAGAGGACTTTGTGGACACCTTGTATATTTCAGTGGCGTAGCAATTCAAAAATTATGAGGGGGGGGGGGGGACTCAACTAGCCTATTTGAAATAAACAATTCGGATTATCAGTAAGTAATAAAACATAAGGAAAATTAATTATTTCAAATTAATTGAAGGATCAGGGGGAAGGGGTCTAAGATAGTCGCATATTATTGTTATTCACCGTTCTTTCTTTTACGAGCGTCGACTCTTATCGTTCTTCCCCCTTTATAACTGTGTTTTTTCAAAGGAATTTCATCGTTCTTCCCCCTTTATACTTATCTTCAACTGTGTTTTTCAAAGGATCACCTTTATATTTGCCTCGAGCCAAGGTTAGCAAACGATAGTACGCCAGTCTCAAGCTAACAAATAGCGCTTTCATCGAAAATTTCACAAAAATGAACTGTGATTATTTTTCTCCTTGAACGTTTAATTATTAACTCTTACTCCCCGTCGTTGTGTCTCAGTGAATCAGAGGTCTCACTGTGTTTATTAATATATATATTTTTTTACATTATATTAATCTCCCGTAAATGGAACCTCTTCCATTGCTGTCATCATGGTTACAATGTCTTTTAAAGTAAATGTAAATGCCATTTAAGATTTAAAAAAAAAAAAAAAAATTCTTCATTCTTTTTTGAACAAATTCACATTTGCTCAAAACCGCCATTTCGCTATGGAAGTGATTACGAAAGATTATCCATAAGATACTGCACTTTGGCACTAAACTGAAATCTAAAGACAAGATTTTTTTATATATACTTAATGTTGCCACTACATGTTTTTATGCATGCAGTATTACATATAATCCATGTAAACAAGTATTTATTTTTGTTTATATATATATATTATATATTACTAATAAAAAATTTCTATTCTTCCTTTTTCGGGGGGTTGGGTCTAAGCATGAATTGTTAGCAATTTCAAGTTAGCATTAACTACCTTGTTTAAAAAGATACTTAAATATTACATAACTTAGTAAAAGTTTTACTAAACATTTTCATAGCTTTCAAGTTTTTAAAGTTTGCTAACCCCTGTAATAACACATTAAACTTTATTATTTATTACATCAGAATTAAAATTATATAGGAACTAGTACATAACCCCGTTAAAAATGACGGAATGATAATCTGCGTTTCGATTTCATAAAACTTCATACAAACAAACAGCATGAAGATTTTACTATTGAAAGGTTTGTATTGTAGAAAAGTACATTTTAAAAATGACAAATGATTTCTACTTATACAAATGATGAGCGGTTTTTTTTTTTTTTTTACTCGATATTCAATTTCTGAAATAATTTAACGATTAGACAAAATATTCAAATTAAATATTTAAAAAATAATCCAAGTACAAAAGTGTTTTTTAAAAAAAGTGTTATCAATGAGTTTCTAAAGAGATTGGCTCACCACATAGCTCATAATGGTTTAACGATTGCACAAAACATTATAATTTTGTTAGTTTTAAATTATCTAAGTTAATAGTATAATAGTTTTAAATCATTGCTGCATTAAATCAGTTATTACAAAATCATTGTTTTGTTTATTTACATTTTAATTTTTATATTGCTAGTTGTATTTTTTAAGTTATTATAAATATTAAACGCTAATAAATATCCATATTCCTAATTAAAATCTATATAAAAAGATATCTATTTAATTGATAATTTTTACAAGTTATAATTACAATTTATTATAAGTATTTGCGGTATATCCAAGGAGTCACTCTATTTGATTCTCCACTTTGTTTATAGATGGCAGCACCAAACAGCCAAAGAAATGTCGTTATCGTAAGAGCATGTATTTTCCTGAACATTTCTGTAGTCCGGTGATTTTGGGTTGCTCATAATATCTTTCAAGAACATCAATAGTTTAAAGATTCCACTATAAAAGGATTCTGTAAAGATTAAGAACGATAAACTCTCAAAACAATGTTTAGATCAACAAAGATATTTAAACACCCATTGCCAATCAGCCCAAATAATTCTCAAAATTGAAATAATTCTCAAACAAAGCGTCAAAACTGAATGCACAGCAGTATTTATTGCAATAATAATAATAATTAGCCAAGTAAAACAAAATTTCTGAATATTGCACAAAACATTCAAATTAAATATTCAATGCTTTAAAGTTTTTTCTTATTTTTAAATATATTATCTTTGTGAAAATGAATGAATCTAAAAAATGAATGGCTCACCAAACCGCTTTCCGTTTGCTTACACTATTTCAGAAAAAATTTTTTTACAGAAATGTTGATATATACATGTTTTATATTAAAATATGCTGAACAGACATGATTTGCGGTAAAAGAAATTATCATTTAGTTATATGTTTTTCATTAAGCTTAACATGGCATTTACCTACAGTCTATTCCCAGACCAGGGTGGTCGCACCACCTGGCAACACTTACCAACACTTACCTACCATTGTATTTTATTATAAGTAGTTGATAGAAATTTTGCAAGAGAGTATAATTAACTTAAAAATACAGAACAACAGCAGATGACTATGTGTAGAGGTCTGCCCGTCCCCGGCCCTCGACTACATTCGTTGGGTAGGGCCTGGAAAGAAAGTATAATTGTATAATTGTACGAGTTGAAAATTTTTAAACTGAGTGAAAAAGTGTCCACAAGCCAGGAGTCTAACCAGGGAAGCAAAGGGTCCCTGGTTCAACTCCTGGTTTGGACGCTGTTTCACTCATAGACGGAGAGACGACCGTGTGAAACGCTATGCTATCAGATACAAGACAAAAATATATAATTTAAGAAAGAGTAGAAATAAGGTAATCTAATGATCCAGGTCTGTCGAAGTTAAGTGTGGCCAAGCCAAAAGTTAATGCCATTTCCGGTGTACTTTTTTACTCTTAACATGGGTTATGTCATACAGAGCCCGATTAAGGTCGTCTGGGGCCCTAGGCCCAGCAACTTTTTGGGGCCCCCTCAAATTAAAAAAAGCTAGAATTTTTTTCGAGGATTATTATTATTTTTTATGATGCAGTTGACAAGTGGAAAAAAAATCTTTTTGTTCTGTTTTTGAGAAAATAATTGCAGAAAACTACATTTTTAAGAAACTTTTTATAAATCATTTTACCCATTTTGGGGTCCTTATCAGCAGTGGGCCCAAGGCCGTGGCCTAGATGGCCTGTGCGTTAATCAGGCCCTGATGCCATACAAGAATAACAAAATATGGAAAATGTTACCTTCATCTAGTATTATCCCACTCAGCTGTAATATAGAACGGAGGGCTAACTCGCGGTCTGACACGTCCAGGGCCTGACTAATGCAGGGGAATGCGGGGCATCTGCCCCGCCCCATTTGAGGGCCCTCCCCCATGGTAGTAATCATGATTTTTGTTAAGAAGATGCCAAATGTTTAAAATTGGCCAAAAGTGACCAAAATATTTTCAATGATTTAAAAAGAGTGTGCAGTTTTGCTTTTCCAACATCCCATGCACGTTCCTCTCCCTCCCCCCTCCCACGCCAAAAAAAAAGAAAAGAAAGAAACGAGCTACATCATGAGAGAACTATTGATTAAAAACTTAGTAGTCTATTCTTTTCAAGAGAAATTCATTACTGACGTTTTCCTCTTAACGAGGCAAGCTAAAATCATTTATGATGACCAAATTGGGGACATTTTTCTTTTAGACGTCTTATGACATACATAGATAAGCAAAAGTTTGCAAACAAATACTCACGCCAAATAATCCATCGTTTTTTTTTTCCTACTAAAAACAAATTAACTAAAAAAAACGCTTATATGAAGAAAAATTAAAGTTATAATTACATTTTTTGGCCTTTTCGCCTTGGCGGAATCCGCCGCTTTGTTAAATCAAATTCTATTCAACACTGTGATTTAATTAAACGGCGAAACTTGTACTTAAAAACTGTGAAAGCGCATATTACATGCATCGATTAAGTCAACACTATAAGACTCCTTCTAGTCAAAACTGGTTATTTGGACTGCATCACTTTGTCGAGACGTCTTAAAGTAAAATAGGGGTCATATACCTCCACAATGACGCTTTGAGTTATATAGTGCACAGTGGTCCGTTTCTTAATTGCATTTCTGTCTTTGTTCCATGTTCGAAACAATAACAGACCATCGAAGTCCAGGGAAAAAATAAAACGTACACTTTGTAAGTCTCTCTCAGTTTTAAACGGCTTTTTTTTTTTTTTTTTTGCGTTTTCTGCTCTCAGTTATATCTAAGACTAAGCTATGTGCGTACCCAGGAAAAAATCTTTGCAAAAGTAAGAATTTAAAAAAAAGTATATTTTAAAGCTATAAAAAGCTATTTTTTGATTGTGAACAGATTTTTGCAATCAGTGTTTCTTTCGAATCATTTGTTTCGTAGAAGGCCTGTACACAAATTTAAAGACTATATTTCGTTTGTTGGTAATGTAGCAACGACGTCTTGCTCTCGGGGAGGCACTGCATCCTGTCCCTCGGTGAAAAGAAGCATTGATTGTAATTTCATTGACTTATAGATACATGCTTGTGTGCAGTGCTTAATTTGCGCCGGAGCTTACCGCATCTGTGTTTTTAGTCAATGTTTAAATATTGGTCAGACTTCAACGGAGCTCATCGACCGTATACAGAGCCTGGATTCATCAAAGACGACGTGAGACGCTATTCCTGCGTCATATACAGCATCATGATGCCAGCATTCATGTTTAGCGGCATAGTGGAAAACGCACATTGCCAGCTTGGATTCGAATCGTCATACTGTCATATCACCTGGAGTGACGGTATGAAGAGTCATTGGATAGACGGCTCGGTAACCTCTTGTTTGCATTGCCGGCAATTTCAACAGCAGCCGTTACATTTTTTATGTGTTACGGCCCATGGTTTTTGCCTTATCTGCGATGCCTCCGCAACTCTACGATTTACCAAGACAATGCACGACCGCATGTTGCTCGTACTATCCTGACCTTCCTTGATGCAGAACATGTTCGACTGTTGCCTGGCCGGCACGTTCTCCTGATTTCTCACCAATTGAAAATGTCCTGTCAATGGCTTCTGAGCGACTGGACCGCCACCACTCACGCGTCACTACGGTTGATGAACTGTGGCATAGTGTTGAAGCTGCATGGACTGATGTACCCGTTCATGACATCCAATCTCTGTTGTGTTCGACTCCATGGCTAGACAGATAAATGCTGCTATTGCGGCCAGAGGTGGGTGCTTTGGGTAGTGTTTCCTCAGGATCTATATCTCCTAATTTTCTGAAAATGTAATCACCTGTCCTCCCCATTATAATATATTTGTCCAATAAATATTATTCTGTAATTTGCATTCCTTCATGGTGTAGCATTTTGGATGGCCAGTAGTGTATTTATGTGGTTTTTAATATTTCGGATTTGATATGTACATTGGAAAAACTCGATTAAAGGCTCATTTTTGGGTCACCGGGAGTCAAGATCAAACTAATTTTATTTAAAAAACGGCTCTAACGATTTTGACCAATTTTTTTATTTTAACGTTTTCACGCACGATAAGACCATTGGGCTGGGACACGTGTTCGGGAAAATTCGATTAATGGGTCAATTTTTGGTACACTACGGATCAAGCTAATTTTATCTAAAAAAGGCTCTAACGATTTTGACTAAATTTTTTATCGTAACGTTTTCACGCACGAGAAGACCATTATGTTGGGTCATAAATTCGGAAAATTTTGATGAATGGGTCAATTTTGGGTCACTACGGGTCAGTGTCACGCTAATTTTATGTAAAAAACGGTTGAAACGATTTTGATATTTTTTTATCCTACCGTTTTCGAGTACGAGAAGATCATTGGGCTATGTTACATGTTCCAGAATATTCGAATAGTGGGCCATTTTGGATCACTATGGGTCAGGGTCAAACTAATTTTTTGTGAAAAACGGCTCAAACGATTTTGACTAAATTTTTTATCCCACCGTTTTCAAACACAAAAATACCATTGAGTTAGGCCACATGATCGAGAAAATTCGGTTAATGTGTCACCACGGGTGAGGGTCAAGCTAATTATATATAAAAAAGGGCTCAAACGATTTTGACTAAATTTTGCATCCTACCGTTTTCGGGTACGAGAAGATCATTGGGCAAGATCACATGTACGAGAAAATTCGATAAGTCAGTCATTTTTGGGTCACCGCGGGTCAAGCTAATTTTATCTCAAAAACAGCTCTAACGATTTTGACCAAATTTTGTATTTTAACTTTTTCAGGCCCGAGAAGACCATTCGACTGGGTCGCATGATCGAGAAAATGCGATTAATGGGTCATCTCTTGTCACAACGGGTCACGGTCAAGCTAATTTTATTTTAAAAATGGCTGAAACGATTTTGATTACTTTTTTTAACCTACCATTTTCGAGTTTGAGAAGACGATGGGGTTTCGTTATATGTTCGAGAAAATTCTAATGGTGGGTCATTTTGGGTCAGTCAGGGTCAAACTATTTTTGGTGACAAGCGGCTGAGATTTTGACTAATTTTTTATCCCACCGTTTTCAAACACAATAATACCACAAGACTAGATCACACAATCGGCAAGATTCGATTAATGGGTCATTTTGTGTCACTACGGGTCAGAGTCAAGCTAATTATATCTAAATAAGGCTCTAACGATATGGACTAAATTATGTATCTTATCATTTTCGGGCACGAGAAGACAATTGGGCTAGGTCACATGATCGAGAAAATCCTATTAATAGGGACATTTCGGGTGACTACGCATTCTCAGAAATAAAACACTCAATTTTGACGATTCGGCAATCCTTAAGCCCTATTTCGTTATTTTAGACAATCATTTCGTCACTGAGTCACGTGGTTTTTGACGAAACGCGAATCCTCAAATAGCTGACGAAACTGTTTCCTCACTGTCAAAAATAAAATTCTCACTTTTGACGATTCTGCAACTCTTGAGCTATATTTCATCATTTTTGACAGCCATTTCGTCTCAAAAATAAGTGATTTTTAATGAAATGGAAAATCTCAAATATTTGAAGAAAATGTTTCCCCATTCACGGTCAGATTTTTTTTGTTGTTACAAAATCGTTAAAAAAAATTACACGAAATTACCAAATTTACAATATATTAATGAAAACAGAAACAAAAATATTTCATCCTTGGGGGCCGCTGTAACACGAAAGTACAAAATTTCTACTTTATTTTTCATATCTGATAATTTGCGTCGATCCTTTTTGTAACTTTAACATTTTTGTAACGATTTTATGCATTTCTATTGCCTATTCAAAGATAACTTTTCTAAAGTTACAGAATTTCGTTAAAAACGCTTAAAATAGTAAAATGCGAACATCATTTGGTCCATTTTTGACCGAAAGCAACAACCATTTTCACAATGGTTAAAAAAAAAAAAAAAATTCAAAATTTTAAGAGCTCTTTTTTATTTAAGAAATATATTCATATAACAATCAAATTTAAAATATGCATAACTGATCGTTTTCCCCTCTATAAACAGTAACGTATAAAATCTTATCATCTAAAATTGATGAACTCTCCTCCAAAATATGCGCACTTCAAAATTTATTACTTCTGATCAAAAATTAACTAGACCATATTCTAATCATTCATTGAACAAAGGAAATTTCTCTAATAAATTATATTAATCAAGCCATATTCTAATTATTTATTAACCATAGAAAAACCATAATAATAATCTAGCCTTATTAATTAAAACATGCAGAAATTATAACAGCACCGATGAAAATACTTCTAAAAATATAAACACACATCAACATCAAATAGATACATTTAAAATCAAATTCGTGCAAGGCTCTGGTAGCGTAGGAACCAAGCACAGTGATCTCCCACACCAAAGATCGCGCGTTCGTATCCCGTTGAAGACTTGAAAAGAGTGTCGTACTTTTTGCCCCTGTCAATTACACATGCTTCTAAAATTGTCAATAGATGGCAGCACCAACCTTTTATTTTTTGCACTTTCGAACAAATAATTAGACGAAATTAATTTCCTCACATTTTTGAGGATACAAATTTACTCGATTGGACGAAATATTCGCTCGGACTCGGAGCATTTCCCAGGAAACAGTTTCGTCAAAAATGAAGAAAGTTTCGTGGAATTTGAGTATCCATTTCTAACAGTGCGGGTCACGGGGTCAGGGTCAAGCTAATTTTATTTAAAAAACGGCTGAAACGATTTCGATTAATTTTTTTAATCCTACCGTTTTTGAGCACGAGAAGATCACTCGGCTTGATTACATGTTCGAGAAAATTTGAATAGTGGGTCATTTTGGGTTACTATGGGTCAGGGTCAAACAAATGTCTAAAAAATTGCACAAACGATTTTGACTAAATGTTGTATCATACCGTTTTCGGGAACGAGAAGATCATTGGACTAGATCACATGCACGAGAAAATTAGATAAGTGTGTAATTTTTGGGTCACCGCGGGTCAAGCTAATTTTATCTAAAAAAGTCTCGAATGATTTTCACCAAATTTTGTATTTCAACATTTTCAGGAACAAGAAAACCGTTGGGCTGAGTCAATTGTTCAGGAACATTTGATCAATAGGTCAATTTTGGGTCACTACAGGTCCAGCTAATTTTATCTAAAAAACATCTATAACAATTTTGACAAAATTATGTATCTTATCGTTTTCTGAGAAGATCATAGGGCTAGGTCACATGATCGCAAAAATTCTAGTAGTGGGTTATATTGGGTTACTATTTGTCAGGGTCAAATTTTTTTTTTTTTTTTTTTTTTTTTTTTTTTGTGAAAAACGGTAAACGATTTTTACTAAATTTTTTATCCTACAGTTTTCAAACACAAAAATACCAATGGGTTAGGTCACATGATCGGCAAAATTAGATTAATGGTCCATTTTGTGTCACTACGGGTCAGGGTCTAGCTAATTATATATAAAAAATGGCACAAACGACTTTGACTAAATGTTGTATCCTACCGTTTTGGGGCACGAAAAGATCATTATACTTGAACATGTATGAGAAAATTAGAAGTGGGCCATTTTTGGGTCACCGCAGGTCAGGGTCAAGCTAATTTCATTTAAAAAACCGCTGAAATGATTTTGATTAAATTTTATATCCTACCGTTTTGGAACACGAAAAGACAATTAAATTACGTCACGTGATCGAGAAAATTCGGTTAATGGATCATTTCGGGTCAATACGGATCAGGGTCAAGCTAATTATATCTAAAAAATGGCTCAAACGATTTTGGCTAAATTTTGTATCCAACCGTTTTAAGTCACAAGCAGGGGTCGATGCAGGTTTTATTTTTCTTGTGGCCCATTTTGAGAAATGTAAAGGTTATTTTTGTGAAATTTAGTATATTTTTGTGAAAAATAACATTTTGTAATGAAAGTTGAAATCCAGTTAATCTAATTCGAACCAATCATTTATTAACAAACAACTTTTTAAATACTTTTGCTGAACTTTGCCTCTCTGGTGAACTTATTTGTTTACAAATTACACATTTTAAAAATAATAAATATTTAATAAATAGTAAGTTTTTATTATAAAGGATTTTGTAAAGGGTCCCATTTTATCAAATTGATTTTTTTAAGGAGCCCATTTTATTAAATAGATTTTTGAGAGGGGTCTTAAAATAGGCCTGAAATTTTGCCTGGATCAACCCTTGACGAGATCATTTGGCTAGGTCACATGTACGAGAAAATTCGATAAGTGGGTCATTTTTGGGTTACCGCAAAATTGGGTCAAGCTAATTTTATCTAAAAAACGGCTCTAACGATTTTGACCAAATTTTGTATCTTAACGTTTTCAGACACAAGACGACAATTGGACTGGGTCACATGATCGATAAAATTCGATTCATTTCGGGTCACTACATGTCAGGGTCAAGCTCATTTTATGTAAAAAAACGGCTGAAACGATTTTGATTAAATTCCTTATCCTACCGTTTTCGAGCCCGAGAAGACCATTGGGCTTGGTTATATGTTCGAGAAAAATTTAATAGTGGGTTATTTTGGGTCACTATGGGTCAGGCTCAAACTAATATTTAAAAAACAACGGCTGAAACGATTTTGACTAAATTTTTTATCCTGCCGTTTTCAAACACAAAAAGAGCATTGGGTTAGGTCACATGATCGGAAAAATTCGATTAATTGGTCATTTTGGGTCACTAGGGGTCAGGGTCAAGCTAATTATATCTAAAAAATGGCTCAAATGTTTTTGAATAATTTTTGTATCCTACAGTTTTCAGGCACGAGAAGATCATTGGGCTTATGTCACATGTTCAAGAAAATTCGATAAGAGGGAGATTTTTTTGGGTCACCGGGGGTCATGCTAATTTTATCTAAAAAACGGCTATAACGATTTTTACCAAATTTTGTATCCTATCGTTTTCAGGCACGAAAAGACTATTGGGCTGGGTCACATGTTCCAGAAAATTCGATTAGTTGGCCAATTTTGGGTCACTACGGGTCAAGCTAATTTTGTCTAAAAAAGTATCGGACGATTTTGCCAAAATCTTTATATCTTATCGTTTTCCGGCACGAGAGGACCATTGGGCTAGGTCACATGATCCAGAAAGTTCGATTAAGGGTCATTTTTGGTCACTGCGGGTCAGGGTCAAGCTAATTTTATGTAAAAAAAGGGCAGAATAGATTTTCTCGAAATTTTGTTTATTACCATTTTGGATTATGAGAGAACCATTTAGCGTTGTTAAATTTTACTCATTTTTGGGTTCACTACGGTTCAAGCTAATTTTATCTAAAAATTTCTTGCAACTATTTTGACTAAATTTTTTATCATATCGTTTTCAGGCACGGGAAGACCATTGGGGTATGTCACATGTTCGAGAAAATTCGATTAGTGGGTCACTATGCGTCAGTGTCAAGCTAATTTTATTTAAAAAACGGCTCAGACAATTTTCGCTGATTTTTTTTAATTCTACCGTTTTCGAGCACGAGAAGACCATTGGGCTTGATTACATGTTCAAGAAAATTCGAATAGTGGGTCATTTTGGGTCACTATGGGTCAGGGTCAAACAAATTATATCTAAAATACTAGTACATACCCCCGTCAAAAATGACAGATAGTTGATCTGCGCTGCATTTTCAGAAGACTTCATTCAAACAAACAGCATGAAGATTTTATTATTGAAAGGTATGTATTGTAGAAAAGTACATTTTAAAAATGACAAATGATTTCTACATATACAAAATTATGAGAATTTTTTATATTATTTATTTTATTTTTTTACTCAATATTAAATTTTTGAAATGGTTCAACGATTGGACAAAACATTCAAATTAAACATTTTAAAAAAATCCATGCGCGAAAATTTTTGTGAAAAAGTCTTATCAATGAGTTTCTAAAGAGCTTGACTCACCACATAGCTCATTTTTTGATTATATAAGCAAAATTAAATGGAAATTACTCGGTACTATTTATTCCTTATATTTTAATTACGTTTCATAATAAAAAATCATTTTATTTACGATGGGAACAAAATTTCAAAATTTGTTTGTATTATCTGCCGGTAGATGGCGCCAAAATATTTAAAAAAGAGGCGTAATATAATGCTGATTGATCACCGCAAAGCCTCCCTACGAAATCTGTCACCGCAATTTCTGAAAAAAGTGTTTACAGAAATGTTGATATAGATGTTTTATATGAAAATATGCTGAACTGACATGATTTGAGGTAGAAGAAATTATCGTTTAGTTGTCGTATGTTAGCATATGTTTTTCATTAAGCCTAACATGGCGTTTCGCTACGCTTGGGTTCGCCATGGAAGTAGGTTCGCTTCTCCGACTCGGTTCCCTCTGGAATGATTACCTCCTACAATATACTTTCCTACACTTGAATTTGTCGATAGATGACTGCTAAAATAGTTTTTGAGGGTTTTAAACAAAATTAAAATATTTAAAAGCTTTAATATGCTTTTACAAATATTTTAAGGACAGAATCGGATGTTAAGCTTTCAAAGAGTCGTTCATTTGTGATTCATTTGAATTTGGGATGCTGAATGGCAAGAGTGTTTGTTTGTTTATACCTGGGATTAAGATGTTTAATTTGGATTTTTAATTAATAACTTAAAACATCATAATAGGATATGATATACATGTTTTATAGGAAAATATGCTGAACAGACATGATTTCAAGTAGAAGATATTATCATTTAGCTGTCATATGTTAGCAAAGGTTTTTCATTAAGCCGAAGATGGCGTTTAACTATTCGATTCGCCGAAGATGGCATTTAACTGTCGATTCGCAGACCAGAGTGGTCGCGACCGGAATGGTTACCGACACTTTCTTGCCTTCGGATTTTATTATACGTATATGGCACAAACGATTTTGACTAAATGTTTTTATCTTACCGTTTTCGGGCACGAGAAGATCATTGGGATAGATCACATGTACGAGAAAATTAGATAAGTGGGTAATTTTTGGGTCACAGCGGGTCAAGCTAATTTTATCTAAAAAACGACTCTAATGATTTTCACCAAATTTTGTATTTCAACGTTTTCAGGCACAAAAAGACCATTGGGCTGGGTCACATGTTCAGGAAAATTCGATTAATGGGTCAATTTTGGGTCACTACAGGTAAGGCTAATTTTATCTAAAAAATGGCTCTAGCAATTTTGACTAAGTTATGTATCTTATCGTTTTCGGGCACGAGAAGATCACTGGGCTAGGTCACATGATCGAGAAAATTCTAATAGTGGGTTATTTTGAGTCACTATGTGTAAGGGTCAATTTTTTTGTGAAAAACGGCTGAAACTATTTTGACTAAATTTTGTATCCTACAATTTTCAAACACAAAAATATCCCTCGGTTAGGTCACATGATCGGAAAAACTCGATTAATGGGTCTCTTTTGGATCACCGCGGGTCAGGGTCAAGCTAATTTTATTTAAAAAACGGCTCTAACGATTTTGACTAAATTATGGATTTTATCGTTTTCGGGCACGAGAAGACCATTGTGCTAGGTCACATGATCAAGAAAATTCTAATAGTGGGTCATTTTGGGTCATTATGGGTCAGGGTTAAACTAATTATTTTGTGAAAAACGGCTGAAACTATTTTGAATAATTTTTTTTCCTACCGTTTTCAAACCGGTTTAAAAAATACCATTGTGTTAGATCAAATGATCGGCAAAATTCGATAAATGAGTCATTTTGTGTCACTACGAGTCAGGGTCTAACTAATTATATCTAAAAAATGGCTCAAACGATTTTGACTAAATTTTGTATCCTACCGTTTTAAGGCACGAACAGGGGTCGATGCATGTTTTTTTTTTTCCTTAGGTCGTATTTTGTGAAGAATAAAGGTTATTTTTGTGAAATTTAGTATATTTTTGTGAAAAATAACATTTTGTACTGAAAGTTGAACTCCAGTTAATCTAATTCAAACCAATCATTTATTAACAAACACTTTTTTAAATCCTTTTGCTGAAGTTTTCCTCTCTGGTGAGCTTATTTGTTTACATATGGCACATTTTTAAAATAATAAATAATTAATAAGCAGTAAGTTTTTATTATAAAGAATTTTGTGAAGGAACCCATTTTATCAAATTGATTTTTGTGAAGGAGCCCATTTTATTAAATTGATTTTTGTTAAGGGCCCTAAAATAGGCCCCAAATTTTGCCTGGATCAACCCTTGACGAGAAGATCATTGGGCTAGGTCACATGTACGAGAAAATTCGATAAGTGGGTTATTTTTGTGTGACCGCTAGTCAAGCTAATTTTATCTAAAAAACGGCTCTAACGATTTTGACCAAATTTTGTATCTTAACGTTTTCAAGCACAAGAAGACCGTGCTGAGTCACATGGTCGATAAAATTCGAATAATGGGTCATTTCGGGTCACTACGTGTCAGGGTCAAGCTAATTTTATGTAAAAAACAGCTGATACGATTTTGATTAAATTCTTTATCCTACCGTTTCCAAGCATGAGAAGATCATTGGGCTTGGTTATATGTTCCAGAAAATTTTAATAGTGGGTTATTTTGGGTAATAGTGGGTTATTTTGGGTCACTATTAGGAGTGCAACGGATATCCGGTGACCATACTGTATTCGGCTGATCCGGCCACTATGCCGGATAATTGGTATTAGCCGGATATTATAATATCTGGCAGTACATCCGCCTTGAAATTCTTTCATCGAACTCATTGTTAAAATATCCAGATTATAAGGCCTAGAATTTAATCTTGAAAAATACAAAGCATTAATTTATTAAACTAGAAATAATTTACTTATATTTACGGCTCTAAAATTCTAAACCGATAAAAGAGCAAACATTCAGACAACTATAACTAATCACACACATGTGCCTGCATATATGAGCAACAGACACAGTTAAAAAGGAAAAAGTGGCAGAATGACTCATCAAAAAGAACCTTTTTTTGCTGTGTTAGTAGCAAGCAAGAAGTTTTCTGTTCCTATAACACAAAACTTGTTTTTATAAGGTAGTGGTTCATAGATTAGAATGAAGTTCAAGAAACAAAAAGAAGATATATAAATAAAACATTTTCTTACTAAAATATTCAGTTTTATGGGTTTTTTTTTTTTTTCGTGAAAATAATCTACTATTACTAAACTAATAGTTTACTATTGAATTACTAATGTTGTTGTAATGCAATTCAGTTGTTATGTTAGTAGCAACAAGTAAGAACAAGTTTTTGTTATCACAACACATAACTTGTTTAAAAAGCAATAAAGGGTAACGAGGGGAGTTTACATCTTGAACATCACACTGTTAAAGAAAAAAGGGAAGATAAAAGTATTAAATAGTCTTTTCAAAGTGTTCAGTAATAGTAAGTTTCTCATAAAATTAATTTATTATTACTAAACTATTTAGTTGATACTATAACTAAAAATTTTAAATGATGTAATTATAATATTGGTGCTAAAACTGAAATTATCATAAAAATAATTGTTAGCAGAAAATTTAAAAATTACATAAAAAAGAAAATAACATAGCGATAATCTAAACCCACGTTTAATTTCTTTAAACATAAATAAAAAATTAAAAAGGACATATCAAAACATACTGCAGCCGGATGGCCGGATATCCGGCTGCAAGTTATGCCAGATATCCGGTGTCCTGTATCCGACCAAATTGACATCCGTTGCATCTCTAGTCACTATGAGTCAGGCTCAAACTAATTTTTAAAAAAAAAATGCTGAAACGATTTTGACTAAATTTTTTACCCTACCGTTTTCAAACACAAAAAGAGCATTGGGTTAGGTCAAATGTTCGAGAAAATTAGATAAATAGGTCATTTTTGGGCCCCCGCGGGTCAATCTAATTTTATCTAAAAAACGGCTCTACCGATTTTGACAAAATTTTGTATCCTATCGTTTTCAGACACAAGAAGAGCATTACGCTGGATCACATGTTCGAGAAAATTCGATTAGTGGATCAATTTTGTGTCACTGCCGGTCAGGATCAAGCTAATTTTATGTAAAAAAAAAAAAAAAAGCTGAAACGATTTTGACTAAATTTTCTATCCTGCCGTTTTTAAACACAAAAAGATAATTGGGTTAGGTCACATGATCGGAAAAATTCGATTAATTGGTCATTTTTTGTCACTAGGGGTTAGGGTCAAGCTAATTTTATGTAAAAAACGGCTGAAACGTTTTTGACTATTTTTTTTTTTTTCCTGCCTTTTCAAACACAAAAAGAGTACATGATTACATGGTTAGCACATGGAGAGCACATGGTTAGGTCACATGATCGGAAAAATTCGATTAATTGGTCATTTTTGGTCAAGCTAATTATACCTAAAAAATGGCTCTGAATAAATTTTGTATCCTACCGTTTTCAGGCACGAGAAGATCATTGGGCTTATGTCACATGTTCGAGAAAATTCGATAAATGAGTCATTTTTGCTGTCACCGCGGGTCATGCTAATTTTATCTAAAAATCGGCTCTAACGCTTTGGACCAAATTTTGTATCCTATCGTTTTCAGGCACGAGAAGACCATTGGGCTGGGTCACATGTTCCAGAAAATTCGATTAGTTGGCCAATTTTGTGCCACTACGGGTCAAGCTAACTTTGTCTAAAAAACGGCTCTGACGATTTTGCCAAAATCTTTATATCTTATCGTTTTCGGGCACGAGACCATTGGGCTAGGTTACATGATCGAGAAAATTCGATTAAGGGTCATTTTTGGTCACTGCAGATCAGGGTCAAGGTAATTTTATGCAAAGAAAAAATGGCTGAATAGATTTTCACGAAATTTTGTATCTTACCATTTTAGATTACGAGAGAACCATTTAGCGAAGTCAAATTTTAGTCATTTTTGGGTCACAACGGGTCAAGCTAATTTTATCTAAAAAATGTTTGCAACTATATTGACTAAATTTTGTATCATATCGTTTTAAGGCACGGGAAGACCATTGGGGTACATCACATGTTCGAGAAAATTCGATTAAGAGGCTACTTCACTCAGACGAAAACACCCGCTCGCTAATGTTAATCCTATGGAGGAAATTTTTGAAGATATTTCATTCGCATTTCAATATTTTTAAATGATTTTTTTTTTGCATTGTATAGCTAAGGTCAATCTCTATGCACGCTCCTTTGTACTTTTTTGATTTTGATTACAAGTTTTTTTTATTAAGATATTTTCACTTTCGGAACCGGTTTCGAAAGTGAAAGTATCCTCAATAAAAAAAACTGCAACAAAAATCGAAAAAGGAGAAAAGAGCGTGCATAAAGATTGACCTCAGCTATCCAATGCAAAAAAAATCATTTAAAAATATTGAAATGCGAATGAGATATCTTCAAAAATTTCCTCCATAGGATAACATTAGCGAGCGGGTGTTTTCGTCTGAGTGAAGTATCCTCTTAAGGGGTGGGGTCACTATGCGTCAGTGTCAAGCTAATTTTTTTTTTTTTTTTTTTTAACGGCTCAAACGAGTTTGACTAATTTTTTTATTTCACCGTTTTCGAGGACCAGAAGACCATTGGGCTAGTGATTATGGCATATTATTATGGAGCCCCATTAACATTGAATATAAGAAATTATTAAAGTAAGGATAGTAGAAATTAAGAATATTCTTCATTTTTTAATGGAAATAGCATTCCATACTTACAGAAAATCAATTGGATATGTTAGAGTATAAAATAATTAAATACAATCGTAATTTTTTTTATTTACTCAATCTTTTTAAAAAATAAACTTAAAAAGTGCGTTTAACAGCGATAATAACCATTCCCTATCTTAGATAAAATGTAACATATCTATGGATAAAATTATGCTGTTAGCTATTTTTATTTAGTAAAAGCTTTGGTCTATTAATTAGCATTAATGTGTTTCACATATTACAAAAAAAATACTGAATATTTTACACATATAAATAATGTAAGATCAGTTATTAGTTTATTTCCAATTTAACATATAAAAAAATTGTAATCAATATACTTTTTTAAAAAGTTAGTATCAGCCGAATATTTGATAACATTTTGTAACATGATTATTTAAGTGACTATATTCCTGTGGCACCATTTTTCCCCCTTTAACGCTGAGTGTGAAATCCCATGGTAACCTATGGAAATTTTAAAGAGGTGATAAATTCCCTTTCACCAGCTTTCAAATCACCAGCTTTTCAATAGCTTTCACCAGCAGGAAGCAGATGTCTAATGCTGCCATAGTACATTTAAAAAAAGAGTTTCCTTAAATTTTAAGTATTTTAAAAACCTTATGAATTTTGAAATTTCTATTTAAAGGAAAATTTTCAAATTTTATGTTCTTAAAAATACTTATAGCTGAAGAGTCAGTCCCCTTAATCTTTCATTGCTGTTGTGCTGTTTATCCTATTAAATGTGCATGATGACTAGCAATTAGTACAATAAAAAAATATTAACATTATTACTGCTATTATTACAGGATAATACTGCAGTGATCAATGTCGCATTCCAGCTAGAGCAGATCCTCTTTGCCTAATAGCAAATGAGGATGTAAGAAAGGACATCATGCTGTTCTCATATGTTGATGGTTTGACAGTTTTTTCAGACAAATGTCCAATAAAGGCCACTTTGTTGTGGTAGTATCCTATTGGGTGTTCAGTTAGAGTTTATGTTGGAATCTAGGCCTGTTTTTTTAATCAATAAGTGCAGCAACTGTAAAGGAAGAAATGCCAATGGCATTAATATCAAAATGCAGTGTTTGAATGTTTTTATTAAGGCATTTCGATTTATGGTTGTGTTGAAAATAAATGTTGTTTTACAGTATGAATGTTTGTTTTATTTTTTCTGTCTTTTACAGTTAACCAGAAAAAAATCGAGTAATTTATATATTAAAAAAAAATGGTGTTTTGTTAATATGTGCCATTTAATGTTTGCGTATATTAGATGAGATTGATTTATTTTACTAAGTTTAAGTTTAAAAAAATAGCACATACATATTTGCCACGCCCGATTTTTTATTGAATCTATACTATTATTTTTTTATGTATTTTTCCTGAATTATTTGTAATTTATATTATTCTGCTATTAAGTGATCAGCCATTGAGGAATAAAAGACTCACAAACATTCCTTTCTTTGTTATTAATCATGATAAAATTTTGATTTTTTTTTTCATAAGTCCTTTTTTTTTTTTTTTTTTTTTTCAAAATATAATGCAGGTTTCAAGTTAACAAATTGGCTTCTGATAAGCTTAATTAGCAGATACATCAGAGTGGTGTTAAAACTTTTTTCTTGAATATAATCTTTTGTTAAAATATTGTATGCAAGTAGAGGATTTTGAAAAGAAACTTTATTTTTAATAACTTTTTTTTCAGCAATTGGTAAATTTTGGTATCTTTTAAAATCTACGCATAGTTTCATTGCCAATATCTTCAACCTTATATAATCATGCAGTGCAGGTTGGTTGATTTTATGACGACCGATTATCTACACGAGGGAATAGGCCCTAGAGGGGAGTGCCCTCCGTGGGGGGGGGGGGTCTTTCTAAGGGATCCTAACCCGTATTTACGGCAAGGTTCGAAGAAAACCATGGAAAACACCGAACGGTTAGGTCGACGAGCAAGACAAGGGTTTGAACCCAACATCTCCCGTCTACCAGCTTTGAGAGCAGAACCTCTCAGCCACTGGTGGGGCATCGTGTAGTGCAGAAAGTTCAGAAATCTTAAATATTTAGATCAATAATTGAAATTATATTTCAGCACTGTAATCTCAATTTAAATTATATAATTGCTAAATAAAACTTGTATATTCTAACAATTTTTAAACAAGCTTCATCCATTTACGAGGGAAAGTCATTAAGTAAGTCACAAAAGATAATTAAATAATAACTTACAATGATATTCACTTCAAAACTATTTTTATTTCTCAACATATTCTCCACCAATATTTATGCACTTATATCACCGCTTTATCAGTGCCCCAACACCAGCTGCATATAATTCTTTGGGTTGCTGTCTCAGCCACATTAGGACTTCAAGTTGAACCTTTTCATCATCTTGCAACTTCTTCAACATCCACCATACAGCTTCGACCTAGCCCCAAGCTATTTTCATCTGTTTAGTCCACTAAAAAACCATCTTGGAAGCAAGATGATGTTCACAGATGATGAAAAGGTTCAACTTGAAGTCCTAATGTGGCTGAGGCAGCAACCCAAAGAATTGTATGCAACTGGTGTTGGGGCACTGATAAAACGGTGATATAAATACATAAATATTGGTGGAGAATATGTTGAGAAATAAAAATAGTTTTGAAGTGAATATCATTGTAAGTTATTATTTAATTATCTTTTGTGACTTACTTAATGACTTTCCCTCGTAAATCAGTTTTATTTTAATACTGATTAAAATCAACTGATTTTTTTAAATCATTGATTTAAATCAACTTTTTTAAAATTTTTATTTCAAATTTAGGTCAAGATATTTCATTATAAATATTATGTTTTGACAAAAAATACATTGTAAATTTAAGGAGTGGGAGAGACAGAACTCAAAATCCATGCTTTTTTAATTTTATTTAAATCAAATATCACACTTTAAAATAAAAATTCTAATTTAAAAATTGAGAATCTCAGCAGAGAAATGTTAAAATATTAATGCATATATTTATCTATTAAGAAATATGTAAATCTTATGTGATTTTTTTAATACAAAACATGGAGACTTTCTGCGAGGATATGTAAAATGTTAGAATAAATAAATATAGGTCAATCAAAAATATTTTTATTGATATTTATGTAGAGATCTTATTACTTCATTATGAACATGTAAATAACAAATGGTTCAATATTCCGATGTAGTTTGCTTATGGAAAGATTCGGAAAACAAAGATTCCATGGTTAGTAATACTCTGAAATCTGAATTATATTTTAAAATATATATTTTTTTAATATAATTTCAATTTTAACTACTTATAAATGTAAACTAATTAACAACTAAAGTTTTTCCAATCTTAAAAAAAAAAAAAACATCTGATTTAAAATTTCTTCATTTTAAATTCAAATAAATCCACCTTCAATTCACTCTAAACTCCATAATCGCTTACGAACTTATAAAGCTGGAAAATTGATGTTTCTTTTCAAACATTTTAATAACAAATAATTTTTTCAGATCCATTGAAATTTATAACATAATCATCTTAAGTATGTTTAATATAAGATCCAAATTCATTAAATGAATATTGTATGTATTCCACAATAGTGTATATAATCCGGAATAGGCATGTTTAACAGAATACTGTATATAATCCAGATCTAGAATAGAATGTTTAAAATTTTATTCACAACTATTTTTTTTTTATAAAAATTCTTACATTATCTTTTATACAGGGTGATTTTTTTTTAAGTTGTGAAAGTAAAACCCTATAATAAAAGAACCACTGATCCAAATGACCTGAAATTTCACCAGTACTAGGGGGCTCAGCCCCCTACTCGCTAACGCTCGCCAACCCCCCGTGAATTGCGAAGCAATTCACATTGAGAACGCTACGCGGTCACAGCTCGTTTCGCTCGCTCGCCCTTTTTTTTCAGCAATTCTAGCCGGAATAAGTTCTACCATAAAACATTTGAACATATGAAATTGACAATTTATTTTAATGTAAAAAAGTAATTCTCCGTTGAAAACACAACTGAAAATGCATTTTTCTGGCACTACCAATGTGGCATATAAATCATTTAAATACTATGAAAAAAGGATCTTTTGTACAGCACGACTTAAATTCATTAGAAAAAAAAACTACGTGATAGGAAGATAGTTTGTTTGTCATTGTTTAAATTTCGTTCGACATTTTATTGTCCTAATTGATTATAGATTTTTACAAAATGAATTACTTTTTACTTCATCAATACACCAACAGATGGCGGCAGGTGATATCTAGACAGTTGATTTTTTTTTCTCCGTCTTTTGAGCGATTGAAATTCGTAAATGAATTCTAAATAAGAGTTGAGAATTCATTTGAAATTAACGATATTGCTCATAATTAAAATGAGGAAGCATGTCAGACGCTTTGGATTATGTACATGTTATTTTATTTTTAATAATTGCTAGTTTGAGTTTCATTCTATGGTTTCACTCTAGATGGTCTAGGTTTCACTGCTTTCACACTGACCGCCATATTGGATGGAGGCGGAGCTGATCTAACACAATCTAGTCTGTTCATTGGTCTGAGCTCTGGAAACTACAGTTGTTGCCAAACCATAAGTTACAAATTCAGCCCTATTTTCGCGCCACGTAAGACAAATATATATATAGATACTCCCAAAGCAATGGGGATTTTTTAGGCGTGGTTAAAAAAAACTTAAAATTGCACCGACAGATGGCGCTGTAAGTCAGCAGAAACAAAGAATACCGTCAGTGGGAGGAAAACAATGGACCGTACTTTGAGAAACCATCTTCCGTAGTTCCTCTGTTGTCATTGGACCTTTTCTTAAATTCTGAAGTGTCCTAAATCTCCTAAGAGCAGTTGCTGCGCTGTCATTATTCTGATAATACAGTTTCACTAGCAACGCACGGTACGACAATGGCACAGTCATTGCGAGGATATTCGTAGAATAATGAACACGAGGTGTGCGTACTTCACGTTTTTAGCGCCAATGTGCGTGTGTCGGGCGCAAGTTCGTCTCCCAACTTTACTGCATGTACAGCGCCATCTGTCGGTGCGATTTTAAGTTTTTTTAACCACGCCTAAAAAATTCCCATTGTTTTGGGAGCATACTGGTGAAATTTCTGGTAATTTGGATCAGTGGTTCTTTTGTTATAGGGTTTTACTTCCACAACTTTAAAAAAAAATCACCCTGTATTTTAAGATTTTAATAAAGAAATTTGGTTAAAACAAAAAGTTTTAGTTTTTAATAATGAAGGGTGCATATACTTTTTATTTTATTAAAGGGGTAATTTAAGATGGTATATATATTTTATACAGAATAGGATATTTGTTAAATTGCAGTTAGTGTAAATAAGTGATGTATAACACAAGACAATTTTTTTTTCATATTTTCAAAAATAAAAGAGAATTCGTATTTTCAAATTAAATCTGTTTCTGTTGCTCCATTTCTTTAACTGCATATTTTTAATTGTTTATATGATTAAAATATTTCAAATTAACCAAGTTTATATATATTTTTTTTTTATTTCAAATAAATTTAAATGAGCTTTTCTAATTGTTAATTTTAATGATTTAGTAAAGATTAATTTGTGTAATTTTAAAATTGTATTTTGAATTAAAAAAAAAAATAAAAATAAAAATAAAAACTGATTTAAATTTTTAAAAATATAGGATTTTTTGATTAAAAAATTAATAAAATAATGAACCCTGTTTTTAATAAAGATTTTCATTTAGTAAGGCTTTTTGTTATGTAATTTTCAGTTGAGCTGCAGGTTCAAAGTCTTGTACATTTTCAAATTGCATGGCTTCTAAAAATTGTTTATCATCAAGCTATTTATTAGGGTTAGCTGAACTGTGTACATTCTTATAATTTACATGACATCAAAAGTTTTGAGATTTGCTTTATTATTATATGGCGTTTTTAATTTAGACAGGAAAAGAAAATTACCTTCCACATAAAAGATTAAAAATTAAAGTTTCATTGCTGCTCTATATAAATTTTCAAAATTTATAATATATTTTCTGGAATTTTTTTTTTTCTGTAATAGAGCAGAAAAGCACCCAAATTGGGTTGTAATATCTAGGTGCAGCAATCTTCCAAATTG
Organism: Maratus michaelseni; assembly: GCA_963931845.1. NCBI lineage: Eukaryota > Metazoa > Arthropoda > Arachnida > Araneae > Salticidae > Maratus > Maratus michaelseni. The sequence goes on along the minus strand of OZ007586.1, from coordinate 217,210,104 downwards.
GAAAGTGTCTCTTTGTGACCCAATTTGGGTATAAAAAGTGTCTATTTGACAAATTGGAAATTTCATAGGTGCATGTACAGTTGGGGACAAAAAAGAAAATTTAATCTTGAAATTGACACAGTAAAAAACAAATAGCCATTCTATTGGAAATTGTCTTTTTTAATTTAATGTTGAGAAAAAAAAGCTTAGAGGCTCATCTTCATGCCGAAATTGTAGCAAACTAAATAGATACATCTAATTGGGGCATCATATTTGGCTTTTTCAGTAAATGTTGCCCTATGATACCAAACGGGAAGTCACTTAGTCAAATAGTTTTGGAATTATGAAGGTTTAAAGTTTGTAACCCCTAATCTGTAATCGTTGCAAATCAGACTGCAATGTGGGTTAAGGCTTCTATACTTCTATATATTATAGGAGCTCTAATGTGGGTAGTGATTTAAGCATAACTCGAAAAATACTTAGCGGAATCAGCTGTGATTTTGGATTCGCATATTTGAAGCTTTTAGAAATATAGTTCTATTAAAAATTCATTTTTTTAGATTAATTTAAAAATACATTTTTCTTAATACAGTCAAAGCACCTTATAACGAAATCGAAAGTGCTCCAAACATTTGCTTGTTATAACGGGATTTCGTTAAAACGTTATAACGAATTATTTCGTTATACAATAAGAACTCCAATTATCTAAATAATGTGGTCTGAACGTATTCTGGGTATTCTGGAGTCTGGATAATGGAGACAATCATAAAAAAGGGTGGTTTATTACATATATCTATTAAATAGATTTTGTTTTATACAAAAAAAAAAAAAAAAAAAAAAGCGCCTTAAGGAGGGTTTGTACGATTTTACCACAATTTTTAAATAGATTTTTTCTATTTAATATTTAAATAGCAGAAATTGTAGACGTCTCGTTTAATTGCAGGATTTGCCCTTTTATGCATTTAAATAAGGCGAAAAATGCTATTAAAAATTCTGGTAAAAACGTACGAACCCTGTTATGTATTCATATTAAATTAAGCGTTCAGGAAGGATTACTTTTACTACAAACAGTGAAAAGAAGAAAAGCGTTAATTTAAAAAGATTTTCAAGGTAATTATATTTTTACGAATATATACGTACAATTCATATCATATTTTTTTATTTATTTTTGTGATTATTGATCTGTATTGCTAGAATTCAGATAATTTAGAGTTTTGTTGTATTTCTTTGTCAAAATCTAAAATCCATTCTTCAAATTGACATTTCGCTATCAAAGCTTTGCAGTTATGCCTGTACATTACAGGAAAAGTTTTCATTACGTTCTTTGGGATACACCGTGTATACTTTGCTTTTCTCATCTGCATATTTCGCTGTAAGTGTACGTTTAAACGATAAGAAAACTGCACCCTTTTCGAAAATTTTAAGAATATTTTCTCGATCTTACAATATTGTGCTGAGAGAGAGAGAGCTAATTGGAATGCCAATTTTGTTTTTCGCTGCATCGCTTTTTTTAACATTATTCTGGACGCATTTTATAATTTAGACTTTCTCTTCTAAACTCAAACATTTTTTTTTTTTTTTTTTTTTGTCAGAGAGCCAGCGTACAAAGGGTTTTAAAAATTAACACGCCCTAAATTTACAGGAAAAGTAAATGTCAATGAAATCGGTCATCAAATAAAAAATAACATAATCCAGTTTAGCTAAGCTGTTGCCTCTCTGTCTGTCTTAAGACACTGCCCCTCACCAAATCTCTCTTTCAAGTATTGGAAGTATGTGATTGGCCGTAGAGAAAAAGATTGACGGTTATATGATGAAAAAAAAAAAAAAGCTGGTACAGTAGGACTCCAATTATCCGAACTCCAACTCTCCGAATCGCTTTCAGATTTTCAGAAAAAACAAATGAAGACGGTAACGTACTGCTATTCCCAAAATAATGATTCTGTCTACGTGCGCTATTGTCTTTCCCGCTGCGAAGACCCTGGGTTTCAAATTCTAAATGACGATGAACTTATTGAAAGTGTGAGAGAAGAAAGTGTCGAGGAAGAAAATGACCTTAAAGTCCAAGTTGAAGCACACACGGGACAAACAGATAGTGAAGCATTTGCCAGCCTTGAAACTGCGTTGAAGTGGATGGAGCGTCAGCCCAAGTGTGATTACATGTAACTTCTGAGTCAAGAGGATGCGCGACTTGGCTCCCCGAAAACGGATGAAGATTGTCAAACAGCTTACTTTGACCGTGATGTTCAGCAAGTAATGACTTTTATTTACAGTGCGGTACGAACATACTCTACTAATGTACAGCACTTGTAAGTACGCTTAACATGTGTTACCTTTTCATTTAATTAATTAAAAGCTCTTTTTCTTTAAAAATATTTTTTTTCTCACATTTCAACATACATACAGTAATTAATTAAAATATACCCCCTTTTTTTGAAAAAAATTCAATTATCCGAATTTTTGATTATCCGAATAGGGTCCGGTCCCAATTGAATCGGATAATTGAAGTTCTACTGTATTTATGAAATAAAATTCTAATTCCCGCGTTAAAAAAAAAAAAATAAATAAATAATTCGCTATATCGTTTTTATTTCACTTTTCATGCTCGAATTCTTTTCGTTATAGCGTGCTTTTCGTTATAAATATTTCGTTAAATCGTTTTGAATTCTGTATTCTTTAACATACAGACCAACTAAATGGTTTCCAGCATTTCGTTATATCGTGCTTTTCGTTATATCGTACTTCGTTATAAAGTGCTTCAACTGTACTAACTATGAAACGTAATCTATAATTTTTTTAACAGAAATAGATTTCGAAAAGCTTCAAATAAAATATACGAATCTAAAATTATTACGTCAAGTAGTTTTTGAATTATGTTTAAAAACTCTACAATCTATTTTGCATAGATTATAAATTAATTTAACATTAGGAGTTGCAAAAACTTCATAATTCTTAAACATTTTCACCAAGACCAAGTGACTTCCCGTTTGGTATCGTTGAGCAAAATTTTCCGAAAAAGGTAAATATAATGTCAAAATTAGGTGTACATATTGAAAAGTTTGGAGTTTGGTGCAATTTAAGAATGAAGACGACCCCTAAGCTTCTTTTTTTTAAGGCTTAAATTAAAAGAAGATCTGTGTTTTTAAGGAGGGCCAGACAATATTGTGATTAAAAATGTTTTGTATGTCCTTTGTTTTGGATATTCAGTAATAGAAATTCTTTCCAGCACCAATAAAACTTCAATGTTAATTGTATACACTTCATATGCATGCATGGCATATACTTGTGCTACACCCAGTGACATAAGTGTGGGTTTTGAATATCCAGTCCAGTTGAAAATATTTTGTTCCATTTTTAGTATCTTACTTAACAATTGTTTGGCATCACCTAAATATTTAGTGTCTGGGCAATCATCTCCCCCCCCCCCCACCCTTCACCACTGGCTCAAATAAGTTGGCAGCTCTGTACAGTCCACTTTGCTATACAGAGGAGTAAATCTTGCAGCATAATGAACTATTTGAAGATGAGAAACTAATTTGTTTGAGTAAGATTTCTTTTTCATTTATATGACAATATGCATTTCTCACAAAACTTTTCTTGATCTTTTAGGGGAGTAGGAACATTTCAACAGATGAAAAGGTTTGTTTTGGACACTATTTTGATTTCCTTTTATCTCGTTTAAAATATATTAAGATTTTTTTTAAATTTCAGTTTATATATACACACATTCAGCATTATAAATAAAAGTATATTATGTATTGCATAACTGCCAACTAAATTTCATTGAAAATCAGAAGATTTTGGACCAAAAATCAGAAGAAATCAGAAGATTTTGACAAAAAAATCAGAAGAAATCAGAAGATTTTGACAAAAAATCAGAAGAAATAGATTTTAAAAATTTTATAAAACTTTCAACATGGATAAAATAAAACTAGCTGGGATCATAATAAATGAGCAAATTTAAAAGACAAGCAAGAGTAAAATAAAATAGTCACTAATTTGCAAGTAAAGAATGTATATTACAGACAGAAAAGAATAACTTCAATACATAAAAAAAATTACTACTACAAAAAAAGAACATTCATAATAGATTTTTTACTTTTCATTAAAATACACTTAAAATTTCAGCTTCCTAACATTTAGTAACCAAGGATAACTGATGTTGATGCTGAGGGCCGTGATTTGAATATTGGTGTTAAACTAGTTAACTGGTGGTGTTATGCAACACCACTTAAACAATTCAACCAGTAAAATATTTTTTGTCGCCATATACAACCAAAACTGAGTAAAAATATTCATATTATTCAAAATTGACAACACATGAACCATTAAAATATTTGCAATAAATACTGTATATTATATGATAGAAAAAAAAACACACGTGAATAGAAAATTTACTAAAACTTTATTATATATTACTAAAAAAAAAATGAGTAGAAAAAAATTATTTTGACAACATGTTCATAGTAGATTGCTTAGCTTTTTTTAAAAAGTTATTAGAAAATTGTGCTTTATAACATTTATTGTCAGTAAATGATTTCGCTAACAAAATATTTTCTAGAGTTTTCGTCATCATTGATGAGCTGAACAGAGTCATATTTTTCTTAATCAAACTGAAAATACATTTGCATTCAGCACTGCTGTGAGGAATAGTCAATACAGCTTTTAATACTTTGCAAATCCTACCATATTTCAAAATTTCATCAATGGAACACATCTTTCCTAACATGGCAATGCACGAATTTGCATGTGCCATAATAGGTATTTTTTTGACATTGAAGTCTTGTGAACTGATTCTGTAATAAGTTCCAGGCTACATCATCATCTTCATCATTTTATTTAAAAAATGGTAATTTTTCCACAAAAAAGAAAAAGTTACATTGTAAGATTATTTTTTTTTAATTCACTACTCCTATTTTAAATGAAAGCAAAGTAAACTTTATTTAAATCTGAATTCTTCTCCTTTTAGAAAACTAAAAGGTAGTTTCATTTTTTAAGCAACTGATAAAAAAATTTCCTGTTAATAGATAATGTACCACTTGTTCTTCATTATTTAGATAAATTTGTTATCAAATAGATGGTCCATTAATTTCGAAAATTTAAATTCAAAGTTCAGCAAATTTATTATTATTATTAAGAGAAAGCGTGCTAATGGTTATACTGGATCCTCTGCAAGCATCAGCTGAGAGACAGCTATCGAGTTTTCCTAACTTCAACATCATAATGATTGAAAATTCCACCCCCCCCCCCCCCCTCCTTCCTATTGGCACCAAATTCCAAATATATACTATAAGTTGCTTTGGTGGCTGGGCTGCTAAATTTAACAGATGGCAAGAAACAGCCACTAAAAAAATTTACTTCTGCAATTTCTTCAAATATTTCTGAACACCATTTTTTCATTTAAAAAAGAAAAAAAAATCAGAAGATTTCATCTTCTGATCAGAAAATCAGAAGGTAGAGTTGAAATTAAGAAGAATTCTGAAAAAATCAGAAGAGTTGGCAGGTATGGTATTGAATGAACATAAAATCCATTTCATTTGTGTACTTTTTATTATGTTTATACACTTTTTTTACGAGAATTGCTTCTCCTTGTTTATAAAGTTGCTCATAACCATAAAATGCATTTTAGCATAATTATATTTTTTGAAAAACAAATTTAAATATAAAAAACACTAACATTTCATATATAAAATCCTTATTTTCTAAAAATATAAATACGTTTAAGCTAAACTGATTCTTCTTATTATAAGTATACTTGTAACAAATAAATAAAATTTCAAGGTGATAATACATTATTACTTACGTTAGGTGATAATACAAATTGGACCATTGTAATACAAAACATACCAATATTTTACGATCTCGAAATACTTACAATATTATCTCTTGTTTCCAATTTATCTGAAATTCTGAATGTGTGTATCTATTAAAATATATATATATTTAATAATATTTAAGTGTTATAAAAGGAAATGAAACTAGTGTCCAAAACAACTATTTTCATCTGTCGTTGTTCCTTACTCCTTACAAAAAAAGTTTCTTATCTGGAATATTTTCCGATTAAAAAGAAATGCATTTCCATAAACAAAAGAAAAAGCTTCTTTGCTATACGGAAATATTTTCCGATTAAAAAAATATATATATTTCCATAAACAAAAGAAAAGTTTCTGTTCCACATAGGAATTTTTAGTGTTTTCAAGATTGGTTTAACTGATTCAGAAAAGTTTCCTTTTCAAAACGGAATACTTCCTGTCTATTCTTCCAAGACATTTCTTTGTGCGAATGGAAAGTTTTTCTTATTTTATAGGAATATGTTCTATTATTACAGATTAGTTTACTTATTGATTTGGAAAACTTTCCTCTATAAAAAAGATAACTTTCTCTCTCTACAGAAACTTTTCTTTCTAGATAAGGAAAGATTTCCTTAAGAAACAGGAATTTATTCTGTGTCTAAAGATTGGTTTCTGAATCAAACAGGAAAAGTTTCTCGAGGGTAAGAAAAAACTTTCTATTTTTTTCGTATTTTATTCCATGTTGGTTTGGAAAAGTTTCCTTACCGATAAGGGCAACTGGAATTGCGTTTCCTACAGGAAACTTTTTAGAATTTTTTTTTTCAGTGTACTTGCTGAAGGTTTTGAAATATTCTTTTAAATAACGACAGTACAATCGCAACTTTTTTTAAATGTAACAGTATAATCATAACATTTTTAAATGTAACAGTATAATGTGTATAACATTTTTTAAAGACCCATTTAAATACTTAAAATAAAGAAAAATACCTTAGGCTTTTACAATCTAGAGAAATGTGTCGCCCTGAAAATCAATGTGGGTGTAAAAGTTATTTTATAGGAATAAAATAACCCCTATGGATGTTGTATTAGGTAAATGTTTGATTTTACGAGTGAGATTTTTATTATTTTATGATTTATATAAGTAATTGCATTAAATTATATTTAATTTAGTAATTACATCTGTAGTTAACTGTGCAAGCAATCATTTGCATTTACTAATATTTATTGATTTTAAATATGTACAAGCAATAACTTCATGTTTAAAAAATATATTTGTTTACTTATAATAAAATAAGAAAGAAAAAATATAAAATAAAAAAATATATTAAATTTTCACTCAACCCTTGGAATGAAATTGTTTAAAATGTCTAAATCTGCATTTCTAAAGGGTTATTTAAAAAAAGAAGTTTTTATGTTATTTTTCGATAAAAAGTCTTAAAATTGCTTTATATTCAAAAACAAGTGTGAGAATATCCAAACAGCTGAAAAAAAGATTTTTTTTTCAATTGCTTCCCCCCATCCTCAATATCTAGAAAGCCCCTCTCCCCTTTATTAGGGGACAAAAGGTGAAGTGACACTTTCATAGGTGAATTTAGAAATATGAATACTATTTAAGTACAAAGTGACAAACAGAACAGAATTTTAATTAATATTTTTAAAGATTTTAGACTTGCGAGGGGGGTGGTAGGAAGGAGTAATTTTAATGGAAGGAGAAAAAAATCAGATGGTTTTTTTTTTTTTTTTTTTTTTAAAAAAATCTTTTTATTGCAATTACAGATTAAAAAACAGAGCATTTTTTAAAATAAAAACTTAGAGATAGATTATTAAAAACATTTATTAAACAATTGTGAAAAATAAATGCTAGGGGGGGGGGTGGAAATTTTGGAGGTGGAGGCTAAATTTTCATGTTTTATTGCTTTTTATTAATTATAGCTAAAAAATAAGGAACAGAGCAAATTTTGTTTGTAAAAATTTAAAACGTTTAGGGATTTTAGCCGTTGTATGCTGGAGGGGGGAGCGTAAATTTCAGAGATAGGCGGAATTTAGAGAAATGATTATTTATTTAATGTTACAAAAACAGTAAGAAACGCAGAATCTTTCTAAATTGGAATTTCAAAGGTATTGTGCATTGTGTGATAGATAGAGGCAAAAGAGTGTCTGTGTGTGCGGGGGGGGGGGGGGGGGCGAAAATTTTGGAAATAATCTAACTAATGAATTAGATGATTTGTTATTAAATCATGATAAATACAAATGCCGAAAACTTTTTAAAAAATTAAAGATTTAACATTTTCTATGCTAGAGGGGCAAATGGAAGAAAGAGACATTTCGCATGTGTGTGCGTGTGGGGGGAGGGGATAATTTATCTGATTGATTATTTATGTATTTTATTGATTATTTATATCCTTTATTGTGTTCTTTATCTGCAGTAACAGTAAAAAGAGGGAAAAAAATATTATTTTGAACTGTATATTTTGAAGTGGGGGGAGGAATGCAAATTTACGGGGGTGACGGAATTAGATGTTTTGTTTTTTTAAGAGGAAATAGTCACCGTTACCAGAATAAAAAAGTGAAAAATCCTCATCCCTGTAAAAATAAACTGTAGAAAAAAAAGCTATAATTTAATAAAAACTTATCACCACTTTTGCCCCGTCAACCATTCCCCCGGCACCTCCCAATCACATTTAATTTGAACTCCCAATGTAATATCATTCAGAACATTGTAAAATCAAAAATGAATCATATACAACCACAAGAAAAGCCAGAAATGATTTTTGGCCCCATGATCGCGATTTGGGACCACTGTTTGCCGTTGTGTTACCGAGGTGTTAAACATGGTTGTGAAGTTCTGGATTTCTTCTGTAGCACGTGGGATGCCGTATGTTTTTCAACAAGACTCCGCACCATTCCATACAATCCAACAATAGATCGTCAAAATTTTTTCATGAACATGTCATTCTCAATTGTGGCTCCCATCTCCACAGATAGTAACCCTGTGGACTTTTACGTACGGGGCGTGATTGAGAGAGACTCCAATGGACCAGGGCTTAATTTCTAACAAAAAAAGTACTGAAGCCCTAATATATATATATATATTTTTTAATATATATAGAGAGAGATGAATAAATAAATTTTTTTATTTACAGACATATTGAGTTCGAGCACGCACAAGCCCGAAGAGTGATATAAAAATTGAGCCCATTTCATCTCTATTTCCTACGCGTGCAATACATTATGTCCCATATAGTGTTTTGATAGAAAAGAATGCAAAAACTTCGATATGGGAGGAAAAGGAAAGGGTAATTTAGGCTTCGGTTTACCGGAAGCGCTTGCACTGGGCTCCGGAGCCCAGTATTTATGGGTGTGACATGTTGAAATTTCACATGCTCACATACCTGGAAGATAAAGATAATCCCTTAGATCCCTTAGGAATGAAAGACATTTTGTGAATTGTCACTACTCAAGTAAGAGTACAAAAGGGTGACAGGTGGACGTAAATCAACTAATCAATTACTTGGAAAAAGGGGATAATCTCCTAAGAATGAAAGATAGAAATATAGATTGGGGGTCTTTCATTGTCACCTGGAGATAAGCGAGATTGCAAGGTAGGTTTTGTATGGAAGGCAATGTTTTCTGCAGAAATTCCCGGGATGAAAAGAAAGCCACTGTAAAGTGCAATTTTCAGTCTGGAAGTAAAGGATTAAAAAGGACGGTCGTCCATCAGGAGGGAGGAGAGGGCGTTGTTTTCCCGAGAGAAGAAAAGACGAGTTCTAGAAGGGTCCCCTGGAGTTTTTGGAAGGAGGCAACAAGTACATTTTTGGAGTTGAATGTTGAATCAGTTGGATGTTGGAACAAGCTTGAGTGAGGTTGTCTTTGAGTGGACTTCAGAATCGAAGTTCGTCTGAAATTGTAATTTTACAGCATGGAGATGAATAATCATATTTTTTCATTTTTACTTTTGTTTTTTCTTAATGTGATAATTTAAAATAAAGTTTTTTTCGTTACAAACGATAAATGGAATTTATTAATTATATATACAACGTCTCACGCTACCACAGCAATAGTATATATAATTAATTGGTGGCAGCAAATGGGATATGTAATCTAGAATAAATTAGATTACGGATCTATGTTAACCTGATTAAACAGATGAAGAGCCAGTGGAAAACGGATAAGCAGAATTGTGGAGTTTCGAAGTATAATTGGAGTCGTGGTTTTTTCTCGGAGTTCTAGCAAGCAGAGAACTGGTAAAAGAACTTTATCGACTAAAGCTGTGAGGTGTATGAACAGTCAACTATAGACTTGGTGCTATTTGTGTGTGCTTCAAAATATATCAGTGGAATGAAGATATGCGGTGTACCATCTAAGTTGTTTACATACGGATCTAAGGTGCAATTAGTGCCTCTTCAGTGAATTGAGTGTCTTCAAATCTTCATAAATCTGCGTGCGTGTCATCTTTAAAAGTGCTTGGAAGCCTGGTATCAGTGTGGAGGAAATATCTGCATATGGAGGTAAGCTCTTTTATGATATCTTCTATAGAGGTCTGTTTTAAATTAAATTTTGTGTATAAATTTTAATTTTGGGGAAGAAAACTCTATGAAAATTTTAAGAATTCTAGGGAAGCTATTAATTTGGTACTTAAATTTTTAGTTAGGATTTTTATGTTTGTTGATTTTCTGGTATCTGTTTGGTATAATATTGGGTTAAGAAAATTATATACTTATGTATATGTTAAAATTTACTTGGGGTATAGTAAATTGTTATTGATTAATTGAGATTATTAATCAGGGTATTTTAATAATAATTTTGTATAAAACTTTTGGAAATAAGAGTTTTGTTTATATACATTTTATTTATTACAGTAATAAAGTTATAGCTTAATTTTATGGGTATACTGTGGATGATTATGATTAATGTTTCAAAATAAATTGATGTTATGCTGTACTGTTGGGTATAAAATTTATTTTGGGGGATATACTCAGTTTGAAAGACGTCACTGTTGCATGATAATTTGCTATATTAAAATTGTGTCGTTTTTGAATACATTATTATACGTATAGTGAAGAAAATTCCATTTCTGTATTTATTGTATTATTGTAAATTGAATATATCTGTTATTTTGAAATTTATTATATTTTGGGGGAAATATGGCAGACTATTTAGTAAAATATAATAAAAACGTCTTGCTATTATTAGCAGAGGAATTTGAGACCAGTGTGTCAAAAACGTGTAAAAATAAAGCTATAATTCAGGCCATTGTTAGTGCTAAAGATTATAAAGAAAGTTACGCAAAACTTCGCTTGCAATATATTCTTGAACAGGAGGCAGAGCGGAAAGAACAGGAAAAACAAATTGAAAAAGATCGTAAAGAAAGAGAGAGGCAAATTGAATTAGATAGGATTGCGCAAGAGGAAAAAGATAAACTTAGGAAATTTGAATTAGATAAACTTGAAAAGCAACTTGAGGCAGATAAACTTGAAAAGCAGCAACAACTTGAGGCAGATAAATTTGAAAAACAACAACAACTTGAGGCAGATAAATTTGAAAAGCAACAACAACTTGAATTACAAAAACTTGAGAAACAACAGCAATTTGAATTAGAAAAATTGCGTATTCAAAATTCTGCGGATATTGTTAGTGTTTCATCTAATGAATCAAATGTAGATTTTCATAGAACTCCTAAGGTAAATTTAAAGGATTTAGTTCCGCGCTTTGATTCTAAATTAATTGATATAACTCTTTTCTTTATGATTTTTGAAAGGCAAGCCGAGAAAGCTAAATGTTCTCAGGAAGATCTGGTCAGTCAATTAATTCCTTTGTTACCTTCTGATATTGCTGAAATTATTGTAAAACAACCAGCAGACAAATGTGATGATTTTCAACATATAAAGAAAGTTTTGTTAGATAGGTTTAGGCTAAGTACAGGCGCCTTAAAACAAAAATTTGAAACTCATCAAAGAAAATCTGGTGAATTATGGGTGGATCTGATTTATGAGTTATGGGGTTATCTTGATAATTGGTTAGAGTCATTAGAAGTGAGGGATTTTGAGTCCTTAAAAGAACTAATGCTCACGGAACAATTGAAAAAACGTGTCCCTTTTGAGATAAAAGAAAAATTTATGGATGATTGGGAGGAAATAAAGATTGCTTCTAAACTCGCGGAAAAATCGGATAAATTTGAGAGTATAAGAAGAGAATTTAAGAGGTCGGATAGAAAACCTTGGGAAAATAAATCTTTTCAGGATAATCAAAAAGATAACTTTAATTCTAAAAGTAGAAAGGAAAATAAACCAAAATCGGAATTTGAGAATACGAAAGAGTGTGGGAAATTTGATCAATTTAAGAAGGACAATGCTTTCGAAAAGCAAAGACAAGTCAAATGTTATAATTGTTTGGCAGTGGGCCACATCCGTCCAAATTGTCCGGAATTGTTAAAAAGTAAAACTAATTATGAGGATAAAAGCATAGCTTGGATTATTACTAGTGATGGGAAAGGTATAAATAATAGGGAAGGTGTGGAAACCGAATTACCTATGGTTGATTTATGCGTGAATGGTAAGAAAGTAAAAGCGATTAAGGACACAGGTGCGCAAATTGCGGTTTTTGATGCTAATGACATTCCGTGGAGTGCTAAGAAAGTGGGAAATGTCTTTCTTATACCGGCCCTCGGAAATAGACAAAAAGCGGATTTGGTGTCAGTGCCGGTTGCTTTGATGGAAGGTGAAAAAGAGTATGTTGAAAAAAATGTGGTGGTTGCAGTTGTGAGAAAACTAAATTCTCCGCCCCTTATAACACCAGCTGTTTATGAATTATTAAAGTTAGGAAATATGGATAAGCAAAATTCAGTGTGTAAACAAGTGGAAAATCGGAGAGAATTAAATGGGCTGGGAACCTTCAGATTGTCTAGCGATCATGAGCAAAAATTTGTTAGAAAAATGATTGTAAATGAAATCTGTGACAGGGATAGTAAGTCTGTTAATGAGATAGAGGTAAATTCATCGGGAGACGTGACTGATAGGAATTTGGCAAAAGGGTGTAAATTGATCGATACAAAAGATGATGCGTCTCAAACGAATAATGATAAAAGGTCATGTAAGGGAGGTCAATTTCGGGAAAAGAATTCTGAGCATGCTGTAAATATAACCAGGTATTTTGTTGGTAGTATGGGAGTTGAGCATGTTAGAAAGAAATTGAGTTCACCTATGACTGTGGCCAGAAGAATTAACTCTGGGATGAAAGATAATGATAGAGAAAATTGGGGGGCTAAATGCCAAGAAAATGAATATGGAAATTCAAAGTTAAAAAGAATGGAGCATTCTGCTTTTAAAACGGATCATAAAGAAAGATTTATCAAAATCAAACAAGATTTTGAAAAGAAAAATTGTGATCATGAAGTTGTAAAGCGAAATTTATTGTCGAAAAGATTTTCTGATAGAAGTAATTTAGATATTGGTTTTTAGGAGAATTCTCTAAATTAAGTTTATTCTAAAATTGGGAGTACTCATTATTGTAATATCTGTAATGTGTTTATTTATCATTTAATGCTTAATATTTTCGCGATGGTAAAACTTCATTAATTTAATAATTGCATAATTTAGTATGCGTTCTTTTTGTTTGTAGAAGCGTCTAAATTTAGGCTGTTAGGCAAGTTTTTAAGAGAATTGTATTAGGCATTGTGTTATATATAGATTTATTCTTTTTTTTTTTCTCTCATTATTATTATTTTTTTGTTAGAATCATGTAAAGTGTAATCTGTATTTGGTATTATATGTATGTGAAATATTTCAAAATTGTTTCTTAGGGCATCAATAGTATAAATTATTCCTGGAATTATACTTTGGTATTGTAGGTATGGGATCATAGTAAATCCTGTTGACAGTGTGGTCTATCAAATACTGAGTATGGGAATGTGTTTGTATTTTATAGGATTTTTCATGTGTTATTCTAAATTCCTTTATACTTTGTTGACCTCTTTAGAAGTTGATTGAAGGAGCTTATTGTATTGTTGTATATGCCAAATTTCCTGCAGAAATTTTTCCTTAGGGGGGAGGAGTTGTGACATGTTGAAATTTCACATGCTCACATACCTGGAAGATAAAGATAATCCCTTAGATCCCTTAGGAATGAAAGACCTTTTGTGAATTGTCACTACTCAAGTAAGAGTACAAAAGGGTGACAGGTGGACGTAAATCAACTAATCAATTACTTGGAAAAAGGGGATAATCTCCTAAGAATGAAAGATAGAAATATAGATTGGGGGTCTTTCATTGTCACCTGGAGATAAGCGAGATTGCAAGGTAGGTTTTGTATGGAAGGCAATGTTTTCTGCAGAAATTCCCGGGATGAAAAGAAAGCCACTGTAAAGTGCAATTTTCAGTCTGGAAGTAAAGGATTAAAAAGTACGGTCGTCCATCAGAAGGGAGGAGAGGGCGTTGTTTTCCCGAGAGAAGAAAAGACGAGTTCTAGAAGGGTCCCCTGGAGTTTTTTGGAAGGAGGCAACAAGTACATTTTTGGAGTTGAATGTTGAATCAGTTGGATGTTGGAACAAGCTTGAGTGAGGTTGTCTTTGAGTGGACTTCAGAATCGAAGTTCGTCTGAAATTGTAATTTTACAGCATGGAGATGAATAATCATATTTTTTCATTTTTACTTTTGTTTTTTCTTAATGTGATAATTTAAAATAAAGTTTTTTTCGTTACAAACGATAAATGGAATTTATTAATTATATATACAACGTCTCACGCTACCACATGGGCTCCGGGGAATTCCGACCAATATTTAAATATTTACTAAAACTAGAGAAGTACCGGAGCCGGGCTCCGGTGCAATTTAAGCCCTGCAATGGACCCAATTTCTTCTGACATCAGAGTCACGTGTTTTGGGTAAACACTTCCGATACTGTAGGTCTTAATTATGCAACGACTCGTTTTGCAACGCAAGGTTGCATGCCATAGACCAGTAACGGACCATATTTTAGTGACGTTGAGTCACGTGCTTTGGGGAAACATTTCCAAAATCGTAGCCTCGAACCCAAAACAAAGAATAGGGTCCATAAGCATGCACAAAACACCGTTGCGGTTCTCAGGGATGCAATGGTAAATCCCAACACCCATCTAACTATTACCTGCTGTCTGTTTCGACAACGTGTGGGGACTGTTAGTGAGACTGACGGTGGTTTCATTGAATGATGTCACCCATTGTGTATGTGGTCACTTGTACAGAACGTTAAATTGTATAAAATGCTTTATCTTCAGTGTCTGTTCTTATTTGCCTGCAGATGTCATTTTGTTCTCAAATACCTGCCCCACCCTCTATATTACAGTCAAACCTCGTTAACACGAACACGCTTAACGCGAATTACTTTTAGCATGAACTGTTTCCGATTGCTCCGTCCAATTGTATGTAATGTATTTAAGTTCGGATAACATGAACTACTTTTAACACAAACAAGAAAAATTCTCCCTTGAGTGTTCGCGTTTACGAGGTTCGACTGTATTATATGTATATCCATTGATATATATCACCAATTCAAATTAAATCATTTTAGTAGCATTTTATTATTGAAAAAGAAGAAATCGAAAACCAAATAGTCGTATTTTGTCTTGTTTTATATTAATTACCACTTACTATTTGTAATGACATACACACTAATTTAATAACAAACAATTCATAAATTTTGTAAAACTAATCTTAATGATTTAAAATACCCTAAAAAAGAGCATCAATCAAGCTACTTTTTTTCATTATAATTAAAAACGCAACACGTCATAATCATTTTCAATCTTTCTTAAATAACTCGATGAAAGACTGAAAAAGGTTTTTCTTATCCTTTATATTACGTGACAATTCCGTTGGATACAATAAGAAAGATATCAGATTACACCAACCCCCCCCCCTTTCCCCCACAATATTAGGCTGCGTTCAGACAACACTTGCTTCAAAAACTCATAAATTATTTCCCTGGGCTTTCGTTTCCAAAGGCTCAGTGGTCAACAACGAAAGAAAGGGCTGGTGATAAATACGTCAGGGACCTCATCCGCTCACCTCTGACCTGTCGCCAAGCTACAGAAGACCGACCACATTAAAGAAAGCGACTGGCCACATCAAAGAGGCCGCTGAGCTGTAGCAGTGTGTAGTCTGTTCGCAGCTTTAGTAATCCAAACTGCCGTAGGATGCTTCGTCTATCTTATACGAGGAGTAAAGAGGAAAATAGACACGGAAAAATTCCCTTTTGCTTCATAGATTTGCTTTACAGAAAGAAGAAACATTTGTGGATGATCTAATTGCTGACAATGGGCCGATATAGAAAATATGTACGGCTGAATTTATCAGCTAAATGATACAAAAGAGCACCATAAAAAGAGCCTCGAAAGGGAGTATGAAAAAGCAAAAGCAGTACACGAACTTTTCTGCTATTGTTCATTAAAGTTGAAATATGCCAAAGCGACGGAGTGCGTACGACAAGATAATGCGACGATAGTGGAGGAGGGTTCCTGACATGTTTACCACCTCCCCTGGGGAGAATTTATTTTGTTGATTTTGTGCGCTTTGTTCCGAATCTGGAAAAGAAATCCTAGAGAATTAATTTATGGCTCTTGTCGCAGTATTTGGTCTATACGCAGTCTCGCTCTTTTTTCCTTTCGTTTTACATTGAGTCAGGTGTTTTTATTACGAAGCCTTGAAACGAGTGGAAGCTACAGATTTTTTTATTGTTTATTCTTTTCCTTTCGTTAGTTTCATATATTCATCTCAATATAATGCAAAGTTTTGTACGCATCCTAACAATTTCTAAGTGTTCTGGGAGGTGTTTAACACTACTAAGACCGCACCTTTACTGTACCAATAAATATTGAAACATTGAAAATTATCTCAATCTCAAATATTATTATAAATATGAAAAGATGAATGAATTTTATTAAGTAAATATCACCAATAAAAATTAAGTATTTTAGTGATTCCTGTTTCGAACTATATGAAAACTATTTGCACTGAGATTGCTTATTGAAAAACAAGAACGAAAAATCATGCATCAAGCATATATTATGTAACACTTTCCAACACTTCCAATATACTTTTACAAATCTTTACCGTTTAAAAGGGTCAAACATGATATCTAAGTAAACAAATTAGAAAAAGCATAACACATTTAAAAACCCAATTTCAGGAATTACCAACAATATTTGGAACAGTATCCGAATTCGTTTGTGCAGCTCTGTATATGATAAATAGATTTGTATATATACAACATAGAATATCTAAATTTAGTTCAGTTAGGAAACGAATAGCACAGTTTAAAATTCCCCTTCTGGAATTTCCGTCAATATACAGAAATGTGCTCGAGAATTTTTGTGCTGCCCTATTATATAATCTATAGAATTTATACACACAAAATAAGAGGCAAAAACTTAGTTACATTTCAAAACGCGTACCGCAACTGAAAACGCAATGCCAGCTATTACTGTTAACAGACAGCATTTTAAACGAATTCTTTTGTGTGTCCCTGTAAATGAACGATAAATACTATTCACACAGTATTCTATAGTAAACCCCATGTAATGCAACTCAGTCGTATATATTAATTTCAATGTTTGAAATAGTGAAACATTATTAAAATAAATCGCAAACGATTTTTCCCCTTAGACCGTAATGTAACGGAATACTTTTGAGTGTCCTTGTAAAGAAACTATAAGTGCTATGCACACCATATTCTATAGCAAGCCTCTTGTAGTGCACCTCAGTGGTATATATCAATTTCAATATGTTTGAAATAGTATTACATCATTGAAAAAATCCGGAAGTAATTTCTCCCCATAGACCGAAATGTAACGGAATTATTTTGAGTGTCTCTGTAAAGTAACTATATAAGCGCTACACACTTCATTTTCAATACCGAACATGCCATAGTGACCATCAATAACATATATCAATTGTGTGACAATGCGAGTATATTTACGCTAGTTAGAGCACGGACAGACGGCAGACAGACCGAATTCATAAACACTTTTCAACTATGTTGGAAAGTGTTAAAAAAGAAAAAAACTCTAATAATATTATTCAAATTTCAGGAGATTTAAATTGTAATTTGTATTCCGGCTGTGAGCTCAATATCCCATATACAGTGATTAATTTCTAACAATAAAAAAGTGCCGGAGCCATAATATTTCGCAGTAGGTAGCGTATCCCCCTAACCCATCCGCCACCATATTTGTACTTCATACATTATTCGCAAAATTGCAATAATGAAATTTTACAAAATTGCAATTATAAGCAATTTTATCCTCAGCAAAGGAAATTTTAAAATATTTTAAATATAGCTATAAGCATATATATCTATACCAGGTATGTCAAACTCATTTAGCACCCAGGTTCAAATTAAGTATTATAACACAAAGCCGCGAGCCACGTTTAAAATAAAAAATACATACCGTATATTCCGACGTATAACGCACAGCTCAAACAATTACATTTCGACCCCGAAATTTTATTTAATTAAATGTTACTTATTTCTTCGTCGTAATTATTTGATTTTATTTAAGAAATAAAATTTCTGAGTCTAAACTGTTTGAGCTGCGTGCTATAAACTTGAATATACGGTATATATTATTATTTACGGAGCTAATAAAATGTGTACATACAAAATACAACCAGGTTAAAGAAATATTCATTCAAATTTCCAAAGTTATTATTCATAGTCATTAATCTCCATCAAATAAGGAAATTTTGAATAAAAAATAATAAAAAAAACATAAAAAATTAGACAAATTTAAAAAATGATTGGACATTGCAAACAACAACCTTGTCCAGCATGTGTCTGTAGGTTGAATTGATATTACATAGTTTTTTATCCGAATGAAACCTTTTTAACTGAACAATTTTGGCGGAGTTCAACATTAAATAGCATTTAAAATAATTCTTCGATTTAAAATATGTCTGCTGCAGCCGTGTTTATCATACATTTCTTTATAAAACTAGCGGTTTTGATATTTCTATATGCAATAGTTTTCTTAATATAGGCCGAGAAAGAATCCCGGACGAAATAAATTTAATTACGGCAGGGACAGCGAGACACAAAAAACATACTTTGAACGGGAAAATGCATCTTGGGAACAATGGAACTATCTAATGCTGTTATTGGACTTCCTAGTTGCTGAACAACTTTACCTCCAGGCAACGCGACGTGTAAGCAACTTGCAGAGACATAAGTCAAGCCATTAAACCGTGTCCGTTAATGGGAGCTGGTGCACGTTAAATCTGTTCGTGGCTCTAATGTCCTCCAAGTTCTATATAAGCGTTACTTCTGGGGGTGCCAATCCAGATGCAGGTCTCTAATCTGGAATTGGTTCAAAATTAGGAGACTAGTTTCACAGTTATATGGATCATGTGAGCTAAATAGAAATAAAAAGCTGCAAAATAGGGCCCTTGGGCCAAACCAACAACAACAACAACAACCCATTGGGCTTATGGTTTAGTCAGTTAACGACAATAGTACTTATTTTAAATTGCAAATTGTTAATTATTTAACAACCTTTCATGGGCCCAAAGGACGGGTAGCCAAGTCAATTAGCACAATAAAAGTAAATTAATTTCAATAATGTAGTTAAAGTATAATTCAGAATAAGTTCAGTTTAAAATGTTACTAACATTCTTCTCTTCCAGGTTCCCCTTGCAGTTCCTCGTGCTGCCGGTTGGGACGGGCCAATGGCCGGCCCCAACTGGTAGCACAAAGGGTTTTTTTAGCAGCAGTTTTTTTATTCATTTTATTTTTGACTGTTCGCCTCTTTATTAGGTGCAAATGGACATTGTCCGCACAAGCTACCGGACCCGCTCCAATGGGACAACCCAGAGCTATCTCAATATACCGGGCTTTGACAGCTTGCCACTCTGGGGAGAGTCATGTGATCAAAGGGGGGAACGCAAGAGCGACTTGAAATGTTCACCCCGCTCTGATTTCTCCCCTAAGTTGAAATTTGGCTTGTGTTGTGTTATCGCTACGGTGTGAGCACGTGTTGCGCGCGTTATTTCGTTAGATGCAAATTAATTAAAAAATTCTTCAGCATAGTTAAATGCTCGACCATTTTTGTTGATAAAGTTACATCACAGATGGAACAGTTACAGAATATCAAATGAAGTATCTGGAGCTATCAGATGAAGCTTACCAACTATCTTTCAAATTTCCAAACTGTGCCAGTTATTTGAATGAAAATGTTTTTGCGAGGTATGCAACAAATTGAAAGAAAAAAGTAGATGGACAAACTAAATGAAGATTTACTGGATATTTTTCTCGTGATGGAAAAAATTAATTCTATTTCGGATATTGAAGAAGAATTGAAAAGAAAAAATAATATGTTTGATGCCTTCCTTAAGGATAATTATGTTGATATTCATTATTGCGATGAATGGGTTCATTTTTTATAAATGTGTTAATATTGTGAAATCGGTACAAATAGATATAAAATTACAAGTAGCTGTCTTTACAGGTAAGCAAATAATTCATAATTTTGATGTATTTTTAACTAATATTACCTTAAATTGTTGGAGATAATTAGAAAATATTTTAACTAGTGTTAAAAATTATTAAATTTTTGAATCTCATGAAAATAAAATAGATAATTATTCCAAGACTTGGAAACTGTTTTCATATGACGATTCTAACATAACTAATATATATATATTTCATATATTCTAATATATGAAAATTCTAAACTTTTTATAATGTATTTCCTATAAAGCCCACAAACTTGTGGGATTTGCAAACAATATTGAAAATCGTGCAACTACTATGAGATTATTTAATTATTTGATTATTTAAATAAAAAGATTATTATTTGTGATATCCCTTAATGCGTATAAAACATTTATTAATTTACATATTTTTTCTTTAAATGAAAATATACAGTATTTCATCTATTTCAAAAAAAATATTTTTTTAAGCGCTTTTATTACAATAAATACATCTAGAATATACAATATCTTCTCATTCATTTAATTTAAGGGATTCTTTAAAATTCATGTGAGATTTTGTTTTATTATCAATATTGATAAAATTCAATTGTATTCATTACATAAAATATTTATTATCTCTGAACTCAGAAAATATAACTCTATATATAATGCTATTGATTAAACTCCATAATATATATTAATGATACCTTTTGATTCATATTAAACAGGTTCCTAAATTTATATTTTTTCTTATGAAAGAAACTTATTTCATCTATTGCAAAGCAAAGATTAGCAAAGGTTTTTATTAAAGCTATTTTCAGGGGTACGTCCAGATTTTTTCACAGGGTCTTTTTTTTCCGAAAAATGTGAGCGTCTTTTTATAATTGTGAAAAATTTAATAATAATTTTGTGAATCTGAAATTAGAGTTACATTTAGGTTCCTATTTAGGCAATTGAATTATAACGAGATCTTGTTTTACCGAAAAAAAATACATTAAATTTTGATATATTTATATGTAAACATATTTACATTATACATATAGATAAATAATAGGGGTCTTTGATGATTACAGCTGTTGCAGGTGGAATTTTATTTTAATATGAAAACTTGTGAAGAGCCCATTTTTGTATTAAAAACAGTTGTGAAGGGTCCTTTTTTAAGGCAAAATAATTGTGAAATGTCCTGTTTCAAGACAAAAAAAATTGTTAAAGTTCATGTTTTAAGAAGAAAAAAATTGTGAAGGGCCCTTTAACAAATCAAATTCTTCCTAAACGGATCCCTGGTTTTATACAATAAATATATCTAGAATACACAATATCTTCTCATTCATTTAGAGGATTTTTTAGAATACATGTGAAATTTTGTTTTATTAAAATAACTTACTAATAAGGGTAAAAAGCAGTTGTATTCGTTATACGAATTATTTATTCTCTGAATGTGGTACAAATTGAATTTAAAAAATACTTAACAAATTTAAAATATTTATTTAATAAAAAATTGTTTTATACGCATTAAAGGTTATCACAAATAATAATATATTTACTTAAATAATCAAATAATTAAATAATAGATCAAATAATAAATAAATAAAACTGACGTGTATATAAATGCCTGTATAGTAGTTGCATGATTTTCTAAATTGTTTGCAAATCCCACAAGATTGTGGGCTTTATAGGAAAAACTTTATAAAAAGTTGACTATTTTTTAATTTTGTTTCAAATTAACACATTTTTCTTTTAATGATAGATTGATTTCTAGTTGTTATAACACCTGGAGAAACTTTTAAATTTAAAGATATTTTTTTTAAATGCCTTTTAAGATGGCAAACAAAGTAATTTAGAATTATATAAGTAATACACAGTTGATCTAATATGTCACTATTAGAATTTTCATATATAAACAGTTTCCAAGTCTAGGAATAATCATGTGTTTTATTTTCATGGGATTCAAAAATTTAATATTTTTAACAATAGTTAAAATATTTTCTAATTCTCTCCAACAATTCAAAGTAATATTAGTTAATGTTTAGTTAGGTAATATTAGTTCCACATAATTTTCCTTAAGGAAGGTATCAATGCCATTATTTTCTCTTTTGAATTCTTCTTCAATATCCGAAATAGAGTTTATTTATCCACCACGAGAAAAATATCCACTAAATCTTCATTTAGTTTGTCCAGCTATTTTTTTTTTCAATTTGTTGCATGCTTCGCGAAAACATTTTCATTCAAATAACTGGGACAGTTTTTAAATTTGAAGGATAGTTGGTAAGCTCCAACTGATAATTTCATATACTTCATTTGATATTCTGTAACTGTTCCATCTGTCATGTAACTTTATCAACAAAAATGGTTGATTCTTTAAATATGCTAAAGAATTTTTTTTAATTCAATTTGTACAATATTCAGAGAATAAATAATTCTTATAACGAATACAACTGCTTTTATCCTCATTAGTGAGTTATTTTAATAAAACAAAATTCGTTATACGAATTATTTATTCTCTGTGTGAGAAACAAACAAGCAAACAAAACCTCAAGAAATAAATTTATGTAATTGATTAAACTCCATAACCCTTTCGTGATACCCTTTGATGCACGTTAAATATATATGTAAATAACAAAAAATTGTAAATGAAAGAATATTATCATTAGATTTAATTTTAAATTTATTGAAAAGGAAAGATTTAAATCTGAATTTTTACTAAATATTTAAATTTTTGTTTGAGTTGTATGATAAAAATATTAGAATAAATCATTTTTTCATACATTCAGTTCATTTTTAAACATTAATGTGATTTTTTAAAAATATATAATACAATAACATTTTAATATTTTCTTTTTGAAATTTGCATTTACTTATTATGAACTAGATTCTGCAAGTTGATTTGCCATATGTGATGGTGAAGGCAAGTAAATATATATTTATCTGTATTTTTTTTTTTTTTTTAATAAGAATTGCAACAAAAAAATTAAGTACTGGAAAACAAAATGATTTTTATTTATGAAACCAACGACAGTAAATGAAATATATATATGTGTTAATATTTTACGTGTAAACTTCATATTATAGCATAGTGGATATAGAGTTCAACCTTCCCTCCTTTCCCCTACCGGCTAAAATGCTGTCCCGGCCTGATATATCAAGATGGCCTTGGACAACCCATGGAGCCAGTTTTCACCAGGTGGGGTTCGGTAGAAAGGCGCAGTCCCGTCAGCCCTCGCAGCGTTTTCGTCTGCCTTGCTATTCAGCACCAAAATTTTCCTTGCTGGTACAACTTAGCTATTGGCAAATAATAATAATAATAATAATAATTTCAGTGGTTTTAATTGTCTTCCCTCAAAATTCTCCCCCTTTTTTCAAGCTAAGCTGAGTACCATAGTTTCGGCACTAAATTGTCCAGTCCCATTCCAACTATCATGACGAGTATGTGGCGTGCGGCAAAGAGATCTCAGAATACTAAAACCTAGGAGTGATCAACCCAGTAAAATCCGGACTTTATTGGTCAGCCGACCTGGGTACTTGTCATTGTGGATCGCCCCATGAGGCGATCAGGCGAATTTCGCCCCACTCTCCAGGCACTCAAACCCGTCAAACTGGGTCGAATCCCGGTAGGTAGGGACCTGGTCAGTGGTCTCCGAAGTCAAGCCATTAAAGAAGTTTAACTGTTGTTAAAACTACATGAATGAAAGTATAAATAGAGAAGTTTAAATTTATAAAATATAAAATAAAATAATTAAATACAAAAAAATAAATAAAAGGAAATTATCGAAAATGAAAAAAGAAAAAGCATATTTTAGAAAATCGGGCGACTGATAAATAATTACAGACATACTGGAAAAACCCACATCTGCCTATTATCCTTTCAATATGAAATCACACTGAGTTTCGATTGAATGCAATAATAAATTCTAAACAACAATTTCAACATCAAATATTAGATAGATGTAAAAAGAATAAATGATTTTGTTTTTCCCAATCTTGGAAATGCATTTTTCTTTCTGCAATTCTCCATTTTATAAAGCCAGTCTTGTCAAAAGCTTTTACACGTACAATAAAGTTTTTTTTTAATGAAAAACTGTATTCAACCATAATTTTGACAAGTGAGTCAAAAATATCAGCTACGGTTAGTGTTACCGAGCATAGGAGTAATTTTCGGAAACTTCTCACTTATTTTTAAATTTACATAACGTCTTGGAATAAAAACAAGCAGCTAAGTGTATATTCGTGCATCTGTACTTTCATGAATTACAATGAGACAGGCATCAAATATTGAAATTGTACATTTCAGTTGTTTCTTAAAATTTCCGGTTATATATAAATCTTTCTAGCAATGGTATTTATGCTTATATAGTATTTTTTTTTAATTAACTACTTTGGGTATAGCGCCTAGAATACATAGTGTGGGAAAACGGTAATACCGTTTTTTAATTCAAAATTTTCGAATTCAAACCGGAAATTCTGAAACAAGAATTTTTACTTTAAGAAGTCACGAAATATCTGCATTAAGTAACGAAAAGAACATGATAGGGAATTTCTGGTATGAATGCGAAATTTCGGAATTTTAAAAAAGCCAAACTGGTAATGCTTTAAAAAGTGCTAAAAAATTGTAGCCGATAAACGTGCAACGATGCGGTACAATAATAGAGCGATCGCAGCGACATCTGCTTTAAAAATAGATTTACCTCTAGTAAAAATAACCGTTTCACCATTGACAACATAAACATAATTTCTGTTAATAAAACCTTCTTGTAACTCTGTATTTCAAATGTAACTGATTTTGAAGTTAGTTTTTTATCATATCAGGGAATTAATCTTTTCCACACTTCTAGCAGAGATTCATCCTTTGGTATGCTAAATATGGATAGTTTCTAGTTTGCTGTCTTGTATCGAGTACTGCAACCAGGCACAAAAGAATGCGTAACACGTTTTTTTGGCCATGATCAATATCATTCATATTTTCAAAGCTTATGAAAATCACTATCCAAATCAAAGGAAATAGGGTATAACTTAATTATTTAAAATATTTACCACCAGCTGAAACGTTTTCTCAGTTCGATTCTTATACAATGTTTGCGTTGAAAAGAGCTAGCAGACAGTGGCGTAGCCAGAGAGGGGGTCCAAATGCTCTGGAAACCAGTAATATTATAAAGTTTTCTTCGCCTTCAATATTGCAGAAAATTCTCCGATTAGATAAGGCAAAAATATTTTTATAAAATTAGTGGTATCCAAACCATCTAGACCTCCACCCTGTCTACGCCACTTCTAGAAGATGTTGCTGCGATCGACCCGTTATCTTTTCAGCATCGTTCTATATTTCTCAGATTCAATTTTTTAGTACTATTTCGTAGCCGTTTTCCACACTATGTATTCTAGGCGCTGTACTTTGGTTAATATTTCTGTCAATTCGTAGTGACTGAATTAGACTTGAGGGCAATTCATTGTTTTAAAGCAGCTTTCTTTCTTTTCTTTTTTCAATAGGCTTAGTAAAAAGGCTTTTTTTTTTTCTTTCTTTCTTTTTTTAAGAAGTATTAGCTTCAAATCTGACTACAGTAATTTATCTTTCTGATGCTTGGACATATTTTTTTGTAAGTTATCTTATACATGCGTAAGTTACGTAAGTATTACGTATCTTACACAATCGTAAGTTTGCGTAATTTAAGTTACGTAAATTATCTTATCGTGCTAAGTAATGATACATTCTTTAACCCCTTCAGGGGCAAAGTACTTTTGTAGTTAAAATATTGAAATGATTGATTGACACCAGGATTCACGAACGAATTTATTTTAACATAAGTAAAAGCTTTTAAACGTGTACCTTATAGATTCAAAATTTGATTATAAAATTCTGGTGTCATTGTGGCATTTTGGGATTAAAATTAACTGGTATATATAATATACCGGTGCCTTTCAAGGGGTTAAAAACTCCAACCGAGTTTCACCATATCAAACACAGGTTTCAGTGAAAATAAAATTTCAGTTTTTTTTTAGTATTATAAACCACTTAAAAAAAATCTACTAAGTTCAGTTCATCTTCAGTTAATTATATTTATTCTTATTTCTCGAGAGCTTTAACATATTTTTTTATAAATACTGAGGTATGTGTGAGTAAGAATATACCAGTAAAAAAATCCCTGACGGCTCGGCCTACAGGCACAGGTAGATTTCGAAGACGCAGACCGTGGGGCGCTTGTTTATTGAGAATTGCAGAAGAAATACCTATTTGCCATGATGCGACAGTTCGGACTGCCCACTTCGAACTATACCTCTGCCTGTAGGCAGAGCCAGCAGAGATTTTTTGTTGTTTTTTATTTTGTTTTGCTGTAAGAGTTGGTCCTATAAAAAACTTTTCAGTATAAAAGTTGTAGATAATATTAAGAAGAGTTATAATAAATTTAAGCGGATTTTATATCTTGTGAATTGACGAAGTTATGAAATTTTTTCTTCTGAAATCCCTATTCCCCCACCCCCTTGGGTTTCATTTTTAATGAAATCAAAAATCTGTCATACATAAATTTTTGGCCCTTTTTCTAGAAGTAATAATAACTTTAAACGGATTCGATATCTATCAAAATTAAGAAGCTATTGTTTTGTTCTGTTTTCACAAAAAACCTCCCCCCCCCCCCTTGGTTCGATTTTGCCCATTAATGAACTTACCGAGATTTTATGTATCAGTTTGGAAGTGATTTGTGCAGAATTATGGAGTTATCGTGTCCATAAAAAAGTGATATAGATAGATAAAATTTTGAACTGGGGGGTGGTTTTGGGTTCTAGGAGTCAGGATCGGTGTAGATCTGCAAAAAATTTTCAGGAATTCCAACTTAGGGGAGAATGTAATAGGTAGTATTTCTTACGAAATCTACCTAAAAAAGGAAAGATTCATTATCATTCATCATGCAAGATTCATTAACAATCACATGTGTAAACTAACCTAAATAATGAAAATAATTAAATATCTTAAATCTAAAATCCATTATGTTCGACAAGGGCCAGGGTGAAGAACCTGGATGGCATATTGGAAGATTTTCTTTCACGAAAGCCATAATTTGTGTCACTTTCAATGTTTTACTCAACTAAAAGTCATGCAATTTTGTATTTTTAAATGTTCTTAATTATCACCATATTTTATTAATGTTAGAATACATTTCTTAGCATTTAATAAACATAGCATATTATTTCGTAATATGATGTAAAATCGAAGAGAGTATAGCGAAATAAAGTATTGGTTTCGAAATAAAACACATAACAAAATTACAAGGAAAATACTATACAAATTTTACAAATCTTTGAATTTTCAGTTTCAATATGCCGCGCTTTACTACGTTCAGAATGGTTATCTTTGTATCCACAAATTCTTGAAGGTGTATTTTAGAATAAATATCTCTGTATACAACAATGTTACAGGTTGAGCGATTTTTAAGTTTATTCAGACATGAACTTTTCTGAAGAGAAATATTCGTATTATTTAATGAATTAAATAAGGGGCCTATTGTTATTCGAAAATAGTGGTAGCATTATGAATAAAAAAACCAGGGCTGCGGAGTCGGTGGGGAAAATGACCGACTCCGACTCCTGAAATTTAAAGGAACCGACTCCGACTCCGGGATGGCTAAATTACTAGTTTTGCCTGTTGATTCCTATTATTCAGATTGCTTCCTTGCTGTCATTTGTTTTGAAACAGTAATAGTCGCTTTATTAAATGTCACTAAATAAAGGAAATATTACTATTTAAAAAAAGTGGCAGCAATCAAGCAATCTGAATTTTTTTTAAACTTTAACTGGCAACACTGCAACCTGCTGTTACATTCCCGTTTGACCTTGAAGTATATAATGTACATATCAACCGATAATTTTTGTTTTCACGTTTCATTTTTTGGATGAATTATGGGTGTAAGCTGTGATAGGTAGTCAAGACTAGGACTCATTTACTGCAGTGGCAAACTTCCGACAGTATTTTAGTATAAAAAGTTTCACCTTTTTTTAAATGCAGAATTTTTTTTTTAAATAAGGCAAAAATATTCTTATAAAATGCCTGTGGAACTTTGCCCCTACATTAATTGGCTCTGGTCAAGACTGAAAATATTTTGAACATCCCCCCCCCCTTCCTCCTCTCAGATACTCTATGCATATGCACTCACACAAAAACACAATATGCATTAAATTGTATATGTGGTAAAATTTAATTATGTCAAAACTCTGCAAAAACTGCATGTAAATTGCAATCAAAAAGTTAAACTTGTAGCTATTAGATAGAAACAACAGTTGAAATCTATAATGGAGTTTCCATTATATATGCTTTTCTTAATAGTTAACCCACTCTTCGTATTCAATATGCATTTAGTTTAATTATTTTAAATTTATATTCTAAATTTAATTTCTCTGTGCATCCCATCCCTGCATTTAAATATATCTCTTTCTATTATTAAAGATAACGCTTTCATTTTAAAATCATCCTCCTTCACTCTATTTCGTCCAGATGTAATTTTGCTCAATTAAAAAATAAAGAAGAAAGAATAATTCTTTCTCATGTCTGCACTTCTGCATTTATACTTAAAAATGTAGCCATTAGATATGTCTATTGTTATTTCATAGTTTCTACAATCTGCGGATGTATTGTCTAAATCCTTGAGATAATTTTCTGCTCCCAGAAAGACTAACTTTTGCCCTCTCGCAACCCTATATCGCTATGCATTGAGGATGCAATTTTTCATATACATCTTATTTGGTTATTTTATAACATCGATGTGTTCTGTATCTCTCTGCATATATTATCGCCAAATCGGTAATTCTTCAAAAGAATTTGGCGAAAACCGCACGCCAAATATGTACCAGCTGTCAAGGATTTTGAAGTAATTATTCATAGCATTCTCTTCCTGTTCTCACTTGGAAATGTAAGCCTCTAAAAAGGCTGCGTTCTTGGCCGGGTCACTCCCGATGGGTCATGTAATCTCCCTACACTAAGTGCTATTAACTCTTTCACGCTCAAGGGAAATATTTTTCCCTTCTAATGAAAATCGAGAAAATGCGTCTGAAAATGGACTGGCACCGGAATTTACAAAAAAAATTGTTTGTAAATAAGAAAAAGGCTATATTTCACATACATATTAAATGGAAAAGATTTTAGCAAAATTCTGGTGCCATTGTGGCGTTTTGGAATTAAAATTAAGTGGTTTCATAAACATACCACTGCCCTGAAAGGGTTTCATCTTCAAAACGCCACTTTCTGAGTGATGCTTGTCTCTTCGCTTACCTCTGTCATTATGGTCACAACTAATCACAATTGTACTCCATCTACAACCCAGGTAATATATTTCATATAAAAAAAACTTAAATTCGTTCTCCTTCATACAGTGTGTGCCGAAAATAATAATAAATCTCCAAAATTTACTTTAAACAACACACACAAAGATCTATCAGATGAATCCAAACAACGTATAATATGTTGGTATATCATTTTAATACGATAACCAAAATATTTTATGCCAAATCAAACATATATTATACCAAAATATGGGTGAAAGGATGTTTAATTTTGGTTTTATATCTATTCCTGCAGACCCAAAAAATAGGAGACAAAAATTCTACAATTTAAGCATCATTTGGGGTCTCCAGAACCCGAAAAATTTTGAGAGAATGCAAGAAAAATAACGATGAAAATTTTATATTTCCTGCATTAATTTTATAATTTTGGCTTTATTTCGGGTCTGCGAGACCTGGATATCAAAAGGAGAAAGATAACAGAAATTTCATTATTTCATCATTATTTTGAGTACTGCAGACTCAGGGAAAAAAAAATTACAATTTCACTTTTTTTTTTCCTTTGGGGGAGGGGGGAGTCCTATGCACACGAAAAAAAGGGGAGAAAAATTACAATTTCAGCATTACACCTGGTCCCACAGACCTGAAAAATCTGAGGCAAACAATTAGAAAAAGGGAAAATTTCCAATTTTCGCATTACCTCGGGTTCCGCAAACCCCCAAAAAACCTAGAGAAAGGACTATATACTAAATATAAACTAGAGATTTCAATTCAAAACAGTTTTCAAATATGCTGTTAAATTAAATCTGCAACCATTATAACGCCCCCCCCCCCCTTTAGTTCGTTTGAAAAGAATTTCGTTCAAAATATAAAATCGTGCAAATTCGAGGTTCGTTTGCAAAAACAGACCGGAGTGTGCGAAGCACACGCGGTTGTACGCTGCTGAAAACAATGAGCCCCAAACTCTAGGTTTGTTTTAGATAGATTTTAATTTATAAAATCGCACAAATTCAAGGATGTACACAGCCAGAGGCAGTGGGACCCGAACATTAGGTTTGGAAAGATTTTCGTTAACAATGATTTTAGGTATATTTAAGGTTATTATTAAAGGATAGGGCAACGCCGAACGGGTTAGTTAGTAGTTACTATTTCAAGAAAAATATTTTCTGGAAGTTGTTTATCGCAACCGTCACGGAGTTTTCTTTTCTTATTACCTTCGAAGTCGAAGATATCATTTCGAGTTTTAAGAGCCGGGGTGCCGCAAGGGGAGGATTGATTTTTCTTTTTTTCATAATACGTGAATCGACAAAAATAGGGATTGAGCAGGGGATTTTTTTTTTCGCCGTGTAAGTGTTATAATTTAGTAACTATAAGCATATACAGTAAAACCTCCATAACGGACACCTCTATTTAGCGGGCACTTTTGTGATCCCCAAAACCTGTATATTTGTACATTTTTAACTCTCAATAGCGGACAAATTCTGTGCTCCCGAGGTGTCCGTTATTCAGAAGTTTTACTGTATATATATACTAATAAAATAAATATTTATTCAGGGCCCGGAACATTAGGCTCGTTTGGAAATTTTTTCGTTAACAGTGATTTTAGGTATTTTTAAGGTTATTATCAAGGTTCCGGGCGGGTCAGCTAGTATTTATTATTTCAAAAAAAATATTTTCTGGAAGTTGTTTATCGCAATCGTCGCGGACTTTTCTTAGTACCTTCGAAGATATCATTTCGAGTTTCAAGAACCAGGGGTTTCCGCATGGGTAGGATTGGGTGTTTTTTCTTTTATTCCAAATAATAGAAAAAGATAGGGATTGAGGGCGGGATTTTTTTTTTTTTTTTTTTTTTTTTTTTTTTTTTTTTTTTTTTTTTTCGCCGTGTTAAAAGTGTCATAATTTAGTAACTCCAAGACGAATTGACCGATGTCATTGATTTTTTTTTACAAATTTTCTTTATTTAGGAGAGGAAAATAATAATATCGGTTACACAGTTTTTTTGTTTTTTATTATTATTTTGGTTTTCCGCGGGCACTTTTGATCAGAATTGAAAGTATAATATACCTAAATGTCAGAAATTAAATCGGCAACCACTATAACGGGTCCCCTAGTTCGTTTGGAAAGATTTTCGTTTAAAATATAAAAATTCGAGGTTCGTTTGAAAAAACAGATCGAAGTGTGCGTAGCACACATAGGTGTACGTTGCCGAAAACAATGGGGCCTCCAAATATAGGTTCGTTTCGATAGATTTTGTATAAAAATATAAAATCATACAACTTCGACGGAGGAAGGCGGCAACACTAAGTTCGTTTGAAAATATAAAATCATACAAATTAAGAGTTTCGCTTACAAAAACAGTCCGGAGCGTGCGTGGCACGCCCGTGTGTACGCTGCCAACGGCAGTGGAGCCATCAACTTCATAGTTGGAGAAAACCTTAGAAAACAGTGGGCGAAACAGCAATTTGAAATTATTGTAGTATTGCACTTGCAAAAATCTTATTTCAAGGTAATTTTTTTTTCTTTTCGTCTTCTTTTGAAACATTAAATATAATTGGCTATTTACGATCTATCAGATATTTAAATTGGAATAACATACATCATTTTTCCAGAAATTTTAACCTTGGAAAGTCGTTTTGAATATTTAAACATTTCGAAACAAAAAAAGCCTATCGTTGCAACTTAACATAATCTATAACTTTTATTTTTAGGCATAGTCCTTTTTTTTTTTATTTGTTTGTTTAGAAATGTATTTTGAAAAAATGCACATATATTTCTAAATCAAGCTTAAACTGGTGTGGTATCTAGGAGGCAGGTATCTTTCAACGCTGCATGCACAATCTTGAAGAACCACATTAACAGACATTTATATTTTATTTTATATACAGTTATTTCATAATTTAAATTAAGATTAGTGAAATTAAAATTACTTTAAAAACTATTATCTTTCATCAGACATGACATTACTAGAAAATCTGAATTATGCATATCCATGATACAAAGTTATCGCAGTAACGTACGTGAATACGCAAGAGTAAGATGTTTTCAATGAAAATTCTGAACAATGAACCTATCTGTAGGTTCCTTGTTCCATGTTATAGACCGATTTTCACGAAACTTGAAACAATAGATAGAGGACAAAATTTACTATATTGGGATAAAAAAAATTGAAGCCGTACTTATTTTATTAATGTGGAAAAATCACCTCGTAATGTAAAAAAATAAATAAATAAATCGGTCAAGTACGAGTATAACTCGCCCTCAAAGGGTTCCGTACATTAAATTTATTAATTCATAAACTCCTGCTACACCTACTTTTTTTTTTCATAATTTTAGTTTCAGTATATTCGGAAATAGGAGGGGGGGGGGGGGCTGTTTTCCAGTGATCTTCCGACGATATCTCTGAAAATATAATATCTAAGATTTAAAAAATATATTTTTTTGAGTTCGATGTTATGAGATCGTTCGAACGATACCCTACACGATATATAAAAATCAAGTTTTTTTTTTTCAAGTAAATTAATATATCGACTAATTACGGACATTTTTTTTTTCGAAAATCATTATCAAATATCCCTGGATGATTCTGCGTCTATAGATACTTCGAGTGCCCGTCAACTCCCCCGCTGACCGCCCGAAAAGTAAAGCTTGTGTGTAACAGAAAAATGCGTTTTTCTCAAAAACTTTGTTACCTGGGAAAATCGCTATAGTTTTTCTCCAAGATTTAAGTAAACTCCTACTACCCCTAATTTTTTCAGGAATTTTTTTTTACAGTGATATTATACATATATTCCTTCCTACTATTAGTTCACACTCTCCCTATATATACTTATATATCTTGTTCAGATTTTCAATCGTTAATAAAATACTTTTTATTCATCCACTCAAGTTCAAATACATTTTTTAAAACTTGTAGTGGATGACACTTGATGTTAATACAATTTTTACAAATATTAATTAATTAATTTAATTAATTAATTTTATAACCAATGGTTGGAGTATCATCGTTGAGATTTTTTTTTTTTTTCACCAGAGAGAAAATATGCCGGGAACAGGACTCGAACCTGGGTACTTTGGTTTGTCGTACCTACGCTCTCCCTACTGAGCTATTCCGACTATATCCTGGATGGCATATTTCACTCTTATCTGTTGAAAAAGGCTGCGAACTGCAGCGCTAATTTTATTCATCTGAGCTATAACTGTAGCATTTTACATGATGAATCTGAAATTATTTTTAGTTTTATATGGGAGAAAAAAATTTCTCTTATATAAGATATTTAACAGGATATAAATTTAGGAATAAATACCGTCAGTGGCGAAGCATGTAGATCGCTGGGAAAAAAATTCTTTTTGACCTAAGTAGGAATTAACTCTTTTTTTTTGTTATATTACTTGTTTAAAACTGATTACACCGTCGTTTAGAAAAAAGTTTTTAAGAGCATTTTTTTGGATTTTCAGTACCTCTAAAATCGCACCCTCGAGAGGCGTTGCAACCATAAAGGGGGGGAAACGACTCTTTTTGATTTTTTTTTTTTTTTTTTTTTTTTTTTTTTTTTTTTTTCAAAAGGTTAACAACGATATTTTTTCAAATTGATTGAGGCGTTTGAGACGTAAATGTACGATCTTTCTGAGTATGTTTTGCAATTTTAACTGTACGGAATGGTTTGGCCGATTAAAAACTGCGAAATAAAAACAGAAAGGAACCGCCGCGCCGTCTTCATTTCCTCCAGATGCGTAAACCGGGTTCTGCGATTGCGCGAGAGCTTTTTCCGGCTCGCAAAGAAAGATATGAGTTTTTAATTCAAATCTCGGGTAATTATCAAAATATTACAAATGTGAGCCTCGGATGCATCAGGACATGCCTTGGACTATCTAAATCCAAATTTTTAGACATGTGCGAGCTGTAGATTTCGCTAGCCATCGCCGGCAGACAGACACACACAGAGCGAAACTTTATTTTATTAATATAGATATATAAATTATATTTTTAACTTTTATATTTTTCCCCTTTAATTTACTTATTTCCACTGAAAAATAAGTTTTATTTAGTTACCCCATCTCAAAATTCCACTAATCCACGCCTGGTAATTTAGTATTTTCCGTGTTAAAATGTATTCCACTTTAGAATATTCTATTTTCTTTCATTTTAAAGGGGATGCATTTTAAGATTTTTCGCACCGTTTCCAGTATCTTACATTTTTTTTTCATACGCAGTTAAATAGTGCCGCATGGTCCCGCAATGCGATTTTCCCTTGTTTATCATATATACCGGTGCCCTACCAATAAATTATCTACATTTATAATATGTACTATGACTTGGGAGTGGGGTCGGAACAAATTAATCAATTAAGTCTAATGGGAAATTACGCCTCGGATAACAAGGGTTTTGGTTAACAACGGTAATCCTGGAACGAATTACTGTCGTTAACCAAGGTACCACTGTATACTGGAATTAAAGCATCTCATTAAAGACGGCGCATAGCTTGATTTAAAAAAAAATCGTGCATGGACCAAGGTATTTTATTGCAATACAAATTATTCTAGCCTCCTTTTAACATGCCGCGTTCAGAATCTAAATTTTGTAAGGGGTGGGGGGGGGGGGCGATCATAGCAGCTATTTATAGTAATATTTACATTATTTTCCCTTTTAAAACAATCTTGATAATCCTTTATAAATTTTAAAAAGATACTTAATATGCATATACTTTTTGTAATTGTAAGCTTCTGTAGAAAAAAATAATATCCAGTGTATTGCAGCCCGTGATTAG
Organism: Maratus michaelseni; assembly: GCA_963931845.1. Lineage (NCBI taxonomy): Eukaryota > Metazoa > Arthropoda > Arachnida > Araneae > Salticidae > Maratus > Maratus michaelseni. The sequence continues at coordinate 217,174,878 of OZ007586.1, read as the reverse complement.
GATATTAAAGAAAAATACTAAGATTCTTTGTAAGGAAGTATTTCTCAAACTTTTTTAACTCACAGGACAATTAAAGCCATAATTAAACACGTGCGTCACATTCGGATCGAAAATTAAACTTCCTCACCATATTTAAATTAAGATGATGAAAAAGCTTATGAAAGAAATATACATCTAATAGATCTCATCTTACAAAAATTTCTTCAGTAAGATTTTTACACTAGTTCAAATATTTCATTTTTATTAACTACTGTCACAGAAATTGTTGCATAACTACTGTGAGCTGTCTCTGAAACAGCTTTATTGAAACATGAATGAAAGGCAAAATTAACTCAGAATATACTGCTTCTGTACTAAACATGTACAAGATCTTTATAATCAAAATTCACCTATTCAGAAGTTTCTAGTGATAGTGCATGGACTCCAAAAATGAAACAAAAATTCACTAGTGTCTAATTAAATTGAAAGTTATAAGTTAAACTGTGAAAATTGAAAATAGCAGTGGTCTGGGAGACCGCTAACAGCAGTTAAAGGTTAAGCATAATTTATTAACTTTTCCCAACAACAACTATTCACTAAAATCTTCCAGTTTAACTATAGATAGAGACATTTTGTTTCATTTGGAGCTTTCGTACTATCGCTAGAAGTGTTTAAATTGTAAATTTTAACTATAATAGTCCTATACAAAATGTTTAGTACATTAACAGTATCCTATGAGTTAATCGAGACTTTTATTCATCTTTCAATAAAGCAGTCGCATAGACTGCTCACAGTAGTGATGCAACAATTTTTGTCACAGCAGTTAAGGGCTAAGAGCCCTCAGACACAGGTGTGAGAATCAACTTTTCAGTCTATTTTTCCTTTTTAATTATTGAATTTCAACCGACCTAAATTTTGTCTTCCCCTCCTAACAGTGTATAAATTAAAAATATTTATATGTTTTTCAATTTGTTAAGCAAAATGTGCCCTTTTTTTTACTTTGTAAAAATATAATGACAACAAATAACGCATATAATTCTCTCCCCCCCCCCCCCTCCAGTTAAAATATTTTGCTTCCCTTTAAAAAAAAAAAATCCAAAATATTTGGACATGAAGGGGACACAAGAAGATTTTTTTTGACAGTTTGATCTGTTCTTACTTCTGTGTATTTAAGCTTTAAACTAAAAAAAAAAAAGTGGGAGAATGGATATTTAAGAGGAGAGTTAGATGATTGATTATTTATTGTTGGTAGAAAGTAACAATCGAGCATAAAATTCTTAAAAAAAATAATAGTTTTAAAATTTTTAAACTTTGTGTGCTGGAAGAAGGGGGGGGGAAGGGGGAGAAGACGATTTTTTTTTGTAGTTGGAAAGGGGGGGGGGGGGTAATTTAGATGATTACTTAATTTTTGTTACATCAAAATTATAAATAGAGAAGGAAAAAGTAAAGAATTTTTTAAAGATTTTAAACTTTGTGTAATGGGAAAGGGGGAAGGGAGAAGAGGACATTTTTTGAATGGGGGGGGGGGTAATTCAGATAATTATTGTTATAACAAAGTCATAAATACAGCAGAAACAATTTAAAATATTTAAAATAAAATAAAATTTTTAAATTCCATGAGATGCATGGAGATGGCAAAGAGAGAGAAGCTGAATTTTGGGGGGAGGGTTAGTTTAGCATATAATGAATCCATGATGTTATAATTTAAAAAGGGGTAGCGTGTAGCCTTTTCATATGGATCAACTTCAATATGTTATTTTGAAACGAATTTTATTTAATATTGTTCTCGAATTTCTTAATATTACAACTCATTACAACAATTTTTTTCAGCGTGCTTCGTTCAACTTACAATCAATTAACAAATAATGCATAGTCCAGCCTTGTACCATATTTTGAAATCTTAATATCTCACAAGAGTTTCTCTTTCACTCTTCACGAAAAGTCCAAACCGCGACTTTTCCGTTCTTCAGAGATTTGTCTTTTCTCTTCAAAAATATGTCAGCAAAACATTTTCTTCCCCACGGGGTTGGGAATCCGTCCTGAGATGAGTGTTTTTCCACCAACACTCCTCTCTCGCCAAACTCTAACTAACTTCCCCTCGATTCTCTTCGCCGGTCCGTTTGCTCGAACAAAAGACTCTCCGTTCACCAATCAAAAAAGTTTTAGTTCACGTCATTAGATTAGGTTTTTAAGTCATTGGATAAAGCTTTCTTTTGGGAGGTCTTACTGAACTTTTAAATGTTCACACGGGCAATTTTCCCACGATCAGAGACCTCACCTGTAGACGGTTAGATCAGAGAAATATTTTGCTGTCTAAGCAATTTCAGTTCACAAGATTGATCGAAGTCATTCTGTGCCTTTGCATTCGGCGACATTCTTGCCAGTTAGCAGAAAAATAAGAGAGAAGTTTTTCCAACACCTGGGGACTTCCATCTTTGATTATTCTGCCTAATTAGCATACTGTGAGAGATTTAATGAATTCGTCACAACACCCCCACCTTTAAAACATTTTCCGGGTGAAACATGGAAAATCTGCAAAAAAAAAGGGTTAGCTCAACATATTTGAGTGGCTCAAATAACATTACAATTTAACCTCACTATATACATAAGTGACCCAATTTCTTATACACTGTTTACCATTGCTTGAACATCTAGCTTTTGAGACTTTTTTTTTTTTTGAAAGATATTTTTTTTCTTCACTACACATGCTAAAATAACAAGAAAACTAAAAATAATCAGATATGTACAAAAGATTGAGTTTTACTCAAAAACTTACTGCTGAATTTCTTTACTAGCGTTTGTCGAACAATACTTTTTACACAAATGTTCCACTTCTTTAAAAAGAGTGTCACAAAGGCATGAATCTCCCATACTGTCATTACTCTGTTTCAACAGGTCTTCAAAGGACTTTAGAAAAATCTTCGTGAATTCGTTTTCTCCCTCCAGATTAACTTTCGAATGAGGAACCTCCCTGTCAACACTCACTTCCCAATTTTCGCATCTATTTTTCGAATTTCCCTGCCGGTCGAAAACCAACTCATCAACTTTCCTTGACCTATTCAAAAGGGCTTCTTTTTCCCCAATACACTGAGAACGGTGGTTCTTCATTTCGGGGGGAAATGACAAAAGAATTTTTTCCTGCCCTTGGGGATCTGTTAAAGGGTTTATCTCATTCCCCGGGTTCTTAAAACTGGAATTAGTTTGTGATTTTTGTCTTCGTTTTATCCTTTCATTTATTAAAGCTTGCGTCTTATTTCCTAAGATATAATGTTTAATTTTAGAGTGTCTAGGCAGGATTGCCGCTTTAATATTTACATATCCGAGACCTTCTATTTCTATCTTCATACGTGCCACTTTAAAACGTTTTGGATATTTATCAAAGGTCTGTTTGAGTCAAACATATTCGTTACCTAATTTGCTTTTGTTTACCAAATTCCATGGGAAAACATCATAATTGCTCCCCGAGTCTCTGAGTACACACGCCCTCTTCCCATTTATTTTGTTTTCACTCAGAAAAGGTTGGAACAAACTTTTATCTTCGCTTATATCACCTAAGTGATTTATGCTCTCGAAAGCCTTTATTTCCGTACCATCCCTTTGTTTTTTCGGACAACGGGCCATAAGGTGAAATTCGCTTCCACAAGTATGGCAATGCCTCTTTTGTTCAAAGATACGTTCCCTGTCTTTAATTTTTTTGTCTCGCCAATTTATTTTTGTCGGAATTTTTTTCTTCCCACGATTTACCCTCGAGTTTCGTTTCTTCAGATTTCCTATCATAAAAAGATCTCACATTCTCCTTTTTATCCGAAATCCCTTTTACTGCTTCATATTCGTCGAGACATTTAGCTAAAATTACAGGGTCTTTGTAATTTGCCCACGAATCAATGAAATGCTCTTTCATTTCACTAGAAGCATGGAGCTTGATCTGGTCAGTTATCAATAAATTTTTCAGACTACTGAAATCCGTAACACCTAAACCATTCAACCAACCCTCTAAATAACTGTTGATCTCGAAAATAATGTCCTTCCAAGGAGCATCTGGATTGCGTGGATGTTTCATTAATTTTTGACGATACGCTTCGGGACTCATGCGGAAGCACTCTAGCAAAAATTTCTTGACGTATTCAAAGTCGTCAGTCCGATCTTGTGGTTCCCTTAAAATCAATTCTGCAATTTCGACTGGCACTAAAGCTAACAAATGTGTCACTAAGTCACCTGTCTCTATTTCCACTTTGGTCGCCTGTCGTTCGAACAAATTTAAAAACAAAGTTATGTCAGAGCGTTCCGGATCAAATCGATGCATTATTGTTCGGAGCGGCAATTTAGGTGGGCGTTCCGACCCGCCACTGGAAACTGAACTATGTCTGTTTACATCTTGTGTCAATCTAAGTTGTTCCAACGTAAATTCGCGTCTTTTTGTTTTTCCTCTCTTTCTCTTTCCTCTTTCTCCCTCTCATATTCCCTTTGTTTTTCCTCTTTTTCTTTTGCGATTTTATCTTCGCGATCTTTTATGATATACCCAGCTTGCGTAAAAGCAAAATCTCTATCGTAATCATCAGCAGCTTCGATTTTTTGGATAATTACCGGGATCCTGTCATTTTTCCCTATCTCCACTCCCAATTCTTCCGCTAAATTCTGCAAATTAATTTTCCTGCACTGTTTCAGATCAGTTACTTCTTGCATTTTAAAATTTTATGCAAATACAATATAAAGATGAAAATAATAGTTTCGCTCGCTAACTTATGCAATAGGGATTCTAACACTTTATGGAAAATTTTCTGCTACTACTCACATAATACTAACAATTTTAAATACAATTCAATTTGAGGAATAATAAAAATAGTATACATATAAAAATAGATTTTCAATATTGTAAAATTTTCAATACACTGACACGTTTTGGTGTCAATCATACACATTTAAAACAAATTTAGAAATTTGAAATTCTGTGCACATAATTCAACCAATACTTGATATTTCTGACCCCGCAGGTAACAATTTTCCCAGTTATAACAAAATGACCACTTTTTGCAACTGCTAAAAAATTTTCCTAACATCACATATGCAAAATATTTGATTATCAACAACATCTATTGTTTCACTAATAATATAAAAAAGTACAACCTTTGAAATCTTTCAATCAGGAATAACTAGACAATCGACTTATTTGAAAAATCCAAATTTTTACCTTTTTTTTTTTTAGAAAAAAAAAGAAAAATTACACATTTAGCCTGACAGTACCTCCTTATATTATTTTACTGCCAAAAGAAAATTCACACTATCAAATTTTATGCTGATAACAAATATACATATATTTTTCCAAATATGTTAAAAGTTATTAGATTTAAAAATTTATCATAATCTATCATAAATCAATATTCAAATAAAAAATTTCTCAGAAATGAATTTTCCTCACTAAAGAATATATAAACAAAATGAGAGCCACTCAAAAATGAATTGAGCCTACCTTTTCTACAGTCTTTGTCTGCATCATGTGTCACCAGTTTCGGGTCTGGCCTAGACGTCGTCGACTGCACAGGTTATCTTGATTTGTCTGCTCCTGATGTTTCCTTTCAAGGGCTTGCTTCCAGGACAGAACTGCGGTCTGTCGTGCCAATGCAAGGGCTTGCTTCGGGCTCTGCTTCTACGTTCGGATGACGGAACTGCAATCTGTCGTGCCAGTGCAAGGGCTTGCTTCGGGCTCTGCTTCTACGTTCGGATGACGGAACTGCGGTCTGTCGTGTCACTGCAAGGGCTTGCTTCGGTTTCTGCTTTCCTCTCTTGAACTGGCGTCAGATCTTGAGCGCTTAGATGCGGGCGGGCGTCACTGCTACTGTCTGGGCTCTCTTCACTAATGCTAATCAATTTTTGTCGAAATATCCCACCGCTGCCACCAGCTATAATGAATCCATGATGTTATAATTTAAAAAGGGGTAGCGTGTAGCCTTTTCATATGGATCAACTTCAATATGTTATTTCGAAACTAATTTTATTTAATATCGTTCTCGAATTTCTTAATATTACAACTCATTATAACAATTTTTTTCAGCGTGCTTCGTTCAACTTACAATCAATTAACAAATAATGCATAGTCCAGCCTTGTACCATATTTTGAAATCTTAATATCTCACAAGAGTTTCTCTTTCACTCTTCACGAAAAGTCCAAACTGTGACTTTTCCGTTCTTCAGAGAGATTTGTCTTTTCTCTTCAAAAATATGTCAGCAAAACATTTTCTTCCCCACGGGGTTGGGAATCCGTCCTGAGATGAGTGTTTTTCCACCAACACTCCTCTCTCGCCAAACTCTAACTAACTTCCCCTCGATTCTCTTCTCCGGTCCGTTTGCTCGAACAAAAGACTCTCCGTTCACCAATCAAAAAAGTTTTAGTTCACGTCATTAGATTAGGTTTTTAAGTCATTGGATAAAGCTTTCTTTTGGGAGGTCTTACTGAACTTTTAAATGTTCACACGGGCAATTTTCCCACGATCAGAGACCTCACCTGTAGACGGTTAGATCAGAGAAATATTTTGCTGTCTAAGCAATTTCAGTTCACAAGATTGATCGAAGCCATTCTGCGCCTTTGCATTCGGCAACATTCCTGCCAGTTAGCAGAAAAATAAGAGAGAAGTTTTTCCAACACCTGGGGACTTCCATCTTTGATTATTCTGCCTAATTAGCATACTGTGAGAGATTTAATGAATTCATCACAAGCAATTAAAAACTTCTTGAGCTATGATAAAACATACTCTTTGAATCTATATTCACATTGTACTATAAATACTAATTAAAAACAACATAAATGTCCAAAAACATATACATACAATTTCATAAAATACTTTACTGGAGGTGTTTTCATATACAAAACTGTATTTATACATAGATAACCGAGCGCTTTTGAGCAAACTTTTGCTCATCCTCAGGGTTACAAATCAAAACGCAAGCACACAGATGACAAATGGCAAAAAAAAAAACTAGTTAGAACATCGTTCACTGATGGAGAATGAAACAAACCATTAAAACACACCAACAGGGGTGAGAGGTCCCTAACTTTTATACATGCAGTTTTTTTTTAAATATAAGCTCAGAAAGACCTCCGGTCACAAAATATTTAATTAAGGCAGCATCAGCAGTAGTTGCTTTTTTTTAGAATAGAGAGAAAATTATTGAGATATTTTTCTATAAATTTCCATATATATAGAGCGCCGCTAATCCGCAAACCTGTAATCCGCAAAGGCCTCTAATCTGCAATCAATTTATGAATGTAAACAAAGAAATTTAATTATTGAAAAATGCTTCAATGGTGACAAAATTTTGAATTTTGAATTTTTTTTCACCCATTTTAACATTTTTCTTATCTTTATATATAGCTATTATATATCTTATAACATTCTTCTTTATAGTTTAAAATGAAAGCACATTTAATTATTATATTATTTTATATATTCATTTCTTTATACAATACTTGTAAAATACAATTTGAGCTTTTGTGATTTTTTTTTAATTTTAATGATAAAAAATCCTTACTTAGACAATATATTTTATATTTTTTTTCATTAAATCGTAATTATAAAATTGAAAAACACATAAAAAATACATATATATTGCTTTTGAACTCTTACTTAAAGATAAAATTCAACACTATAAACCAAATGTCTTAAAACAGACAACAATTGATGCCATATTTAAGAAATTTAAAAAATAAATTATTTTTTACATAGTTATTACTTTATCTATATATTAAAATGTGTAATTTATTTATTTTTTAGTATTAGCATTCTAAATTTGTCCAAAATATGAATTAAAAAAATGTAAACAAAGATTAAATAGACATGGCCTGTAATCCGCAAAAAGCCTCCAATCCGCACAACACTTGGAACCAAGATTTGCGGATTAGTGGCTTTCTACTGTACTAATAAATGTAAGGGTCATTCCATGCCAAATCAACCAAAAATTTCAATATTCAACCTGACCATTTCAGATTTTGATGAAACTTATTGGGATCATTCTCCCAGATGATATAAATGAGAATATATCTTTAAAAAATTTTTATCTCATTAGATTTTTGTACAATTAATTTTTTAATTTAAAAAAATCACTATTTTTTGGCTTGCATGAATGTTTTCAATTTTGATTTTCTTATGTTCTATCAGGCATAGGGAGTTGTTTGACCACTCATTTTAAAGAGAATTCCATAAGGTTTAATTTGGTATCCAAGTTGACTATAGTTGGTTAAAAATATATACATTTTTTTAATTTTTTTTTATTTAAAATTTAAAAAATTTTAGCTAGTGTTTTATTTAATTTTTTGAAAAAAATATGTTTTTTGTAATATTATAAGCTTGAAGTTTTGAAATTTTTAGAGTGGGATCTTAATGGGATCAAGAGTTATGAAATAAAAGCTGAAGATTACCATACAAATAATAATCTAACTCTAGCTTATTTTTTTATTTACTGTATATATTTGTGTATAAATGGAAGAATTTTAGACAAAATTTGGGAGTTGAAAATGGGGGGTCGACTTATTATACGTGTTAGTAATAAATAAATAAATACCGGAGTCACCGGGTCTAGGTTTGAGAGACAGATATAAGCGGACAATGGTGACAAAAAAAGCTCAATAATAATGTCCCTGTAATTGTTCTGCATCCATTTTTTCTTGGTACAGAATTCCCTTCAATACATTCCATTCAACATTGTAATCCCCTTTTTAAAAAAAGAGTTCAACTTGAGAATGCTTCTAGATTTCTATCCTAAAAGTCCTACAATACAAAGAAGTACTATATTTTAGCAGACTAAGAAGTTGTTTGTAAATAAGGTTTGAATAGATTTTTCAAAGATTTTTTTCTTTTTAAGTATCATTAAATTGATGTTAATAGGTTTCAAAATAGTTTAAAGCTTCTTCAGTTTTACATAATTATACAGTTTTAAAACGTTGAATTTAAAAAAACTGATTAGAAACTTTAAAAAAAAAAAATTTTACTAATTTAATGAAAATTTATTAATTTTTTTTTATCCTGAATTACAAATCATTTTTCAACATGCTACCAAAAATGGTGTTCGACTTATACCTGAAAATTAATTTTTTTTTTTTCAAAATTTTGAATTGGGGGATAAACTTATACACAAGTATATAAGGTATTTATTATTTGTATGGTAATCTTTAGCTTTTATTTCATAACTTCTGATCCTATTGAGATCCCACTTTAAAAATTCCAAGCTTATAATATTACAGAAAACATATTTTTTTTTTCAAAATTTTAAAAAAAACACTAAAACATTTTTAAATTTTAAAAAACTTTTAAGATATTTTTTTTAACCAAGCATAGTCAACTTGCATATCAAATTAAACCTTATGAAATTCTCTTTAAAATGAGTGGTCAAACAACTCCCTATGCTAGATAGAACCTGAGAAAATCAAAATTGAAAACATTTATGCAAGCCAAAAAATAATGATTTTTCGAAATTTAAAAAATTCATTATACGAAAATCTAATTAGATAAAAAAAATTAAAAGATAGATTCTCATTTATATCATCAGGGAGAATGATTCCTGACAGTATCGTTAAAATCTGAAATGGTCAGGTTGAATATTGAAAATTTTTGGTTGATTTGGCATGGAATGACCTTACATTTATTGGTATTTATGAAAATTTACAGAAAAATATCTCAATAATTTTCTCTCTATTCTAAAAAAAAGCAACTACTGCTGATGCTCATGCCGCCTTAATTAAATATTTTGTGACTGGAGGCTTTCTGAGCTTATGTTATGCAAACTATTGCATATAAAAGTTTAGTAGTTTGGTAAATGAAAATTGGTAGAGTTATAGAGATAAATATGTTGAAGCAGACAGTTTTTAAATCGAAGAACTATTTTAAGTACAATGTTGAAGTCGGTCAAAATAATTCCTGTAAAAAAAGTTTTATAGAATCAGAAGCTATGCATAGCCATTTAACCACATTTTGCAGGCACATACTTGATTATTTTGTAGTGTGCAGAGTGCAATAATTTTTTTATTTTGTCTAATTTTATAACTCTTTCTTTTTAATTTTTTGTTCAAAATTTCGGTATACAATTTCGGCCACATTTATTATAAAAGAAAGAAAACTTTAAAATAAATAAATTATTACACACGAAAAATATTAAATCGGGAAATTTCATTATATTTAGCACAATGTATTTAAAACATTATATTTAAAAGGATTTTCTTATAGCTTCTAAAAGAAATTTTTTCATTTCATTGCCATGTTGAGAGAGATAACAGGAAAAATGTGCATGATGATGAACTAAGATAGAGAAAAGAATTCATGTATATATATATATATAACTTATATACATGTTCCTGAAAATATCTTAAACTCGATAAAAAGATAAAATATAAGTGTAAATTTTCTAAACACAGTGTGGTTCAATTGCATGGTTCTGAATGTTATTCCCAAGCAGACAAATTTCTCTTGCCTCGAAATTAAAATAAGAATATTATCTGTAGCATCATTCAAAAAATCCGGGAAACAGCGACATTTTTATTTAAACATTTTATACAAGCTGATTTTTAAATGTCTAATTGACCTTTCCAAATCAATCACGAAAACAACTGTCGCAACAACGATGGATGTGGCTTTGGGAATCTGATGAATTCCCCAGTCAAAGGGAAATGAATAGCATACCGATTACGGAAGATCTTCCCTGTTCATGATACTATCATTTAATCTTCCGCATTTGGACAATCTTTTTAAAACAGCAAATTAGCGTGTTTTAACCATAGACTTGAGATAGCATAGACTGTTATTTCCCATTCAGAGGAGACTTGAAAAGTGCGGCAGACATATATCACGTGTGTTAGGGAATTAGGGTTTCCAAAATGGCAATTTTAGAAATTCATTACTCATAATTCATAGTAAAAGTAATTCTCATTATATATTTTTTTTCTTAGATTTCGTAATCACTATTTTCATTTGAATATGTGTTTCCATCCTCAGTTTAATCGGGAGCTTTTATAAAACTATAATTTAGTATTTTAGGATAATTGGATTTTTATCGAAGTCCAGTTGGCTGTGTGACAAACATTAATTTTGTTATGTTCAAACTGAGAAGAAAATTTCTACTAAAGACAAAAATCAAACTTAGAAAACTTACAGAACATTAAAATTGAATAAAACAGAATATTTTAAAACTGCTTGAAATCTTAAGGCCGTTCTCAAATCCAAACTACTTTCTGACAATTTTTTAATTATTTTTTTTTTCAGTAAATGTATCAAACTGGCAGGTGTTCTTATCAAGAAACTATGTAATTGAACTGTTTCTTCCGTTTTTCTGTAAAAGTAGAAAATTTTTCAGAAAAGGATGTCAAATGTGGCGTTTTGAACCAAATTTCCAGACGCAACAGTGCAGGATAGGTGAAAACATTGCCGTCATGAGAAAACAATCGCTTGTAATTCATTTATTGGAAAATTAAACAAAAAAACTGTTCGATTACAAATCAGTTCGATAATCATGTCTCCAAGTATTAAAGGGCAAAATTAGCACGAGCCACTGGCAACAGGGCTGCTAAACAAAAAAAAAGTGGCTATTAAAAAATGTCTGTCAGTGGCCACCTTATGGCCACTTTCCCACAAGGAAAGAATAAAATTTTTTTGCAATCCATTAAGGATTCTACTTTTGCTTGTTTATATTAACATATTAATTTGGGCTATTGAATTTTAGATGAATACTAATTGAAATTAAACAAAAGTTTACTGTTTAGAACTTTTAAATAAAAAAGTGGCCAATAGTTTAAAGAAAGTGGCTACTTATAAAACTGTTACTACTGGCCACTGATGAAATTAACCAGTTTTGCCCTTTACCAATTATCATGCTTTTATGTTTAAAAATAAGTCAGAAAGTTTTGCGTTGTTGAGAAAAGGAAAAAATTTTTTATTATCCCCCCCACCCCCACCTTCCTGCTTCATTGAATACAAAATATTCAACTAAAGCCATGCGGAAAGAACAATTAAATAAAATGAATGTGTTTTGTTGTTTGAAACATTTTGAAGAATATGTATAAATGTACAAGAATAATAGATACGTTTAAAACCATGTTAAAAATAAATAAATAAACACGTTCTTATTTTTATTCTCATTCTTATTTTAAGCACTATTTAATGTTGAAATTGGTTAAAAAAGTTCTGTTAAAAAAGTTATTAAAAAACTTTGTAAAAAAATTTTTAGGATCAAAAACTATACATAGCAAATTAACTCTCTTTTACAGACACATATTGGACTGATTGTGATGCGCAGTGTCCAATCATTTTTTCAGTTTGTCTAATTTTTTATTTTTTTTTTTCAATTTTCTATTCAAATTTTTATTATTTGGATAGAATTTTTTTTTTATTACAAGTGAAAAGTATTTAAGGATAAACATTGCGTTATATCTACTAAAACAATATATAAAAACAATTTTCTTACAGCGTCGTTCTAAAATTTCTTGAGGTAGCGAGATTGTTTACTTAGCCATTTTATACAAACTAATTTTCAAATGTCTAATTGATCTTATTTAATCTGTCATGAAAACAGTCGTTAGCTGTCTGCATTTATATTGCTAATATTTAATTAAAGGTTCATCTACTCATTTATAATTTATTTTTATTAATATTAAATATTGATGTTTATCCGTTTAAGGCTGTATTTTGCTATATAGAGATGTGTTATTGATGATTTTGGTATAGATGGGTTTAGTTTTACATTAAGTGTTTTAAATCTCCCCTCCCCCATTCTACATTGAATAATTTCTTCATAATTAATTAGCCATTGAATCTTTTATTATCATTTGTTATTATTAGTTGTTATTTTTTGTATAAGGCTGTTCTCAATTCACACTAGCTACTTTCTGACACTTGTCTGAATGATTTTTATTTCTTAAACATGTAAATGCAGCAGGTGCTCTTGATTAAAAATTAAGAAATTGATTAGTGTCTCACTTTTTTCTTTTAAATACAAAGGATTTTTCCAGAGGTATTGTCAAATTTTTTTAAACAGAATTTATCAAAAAATAAAAACGCTATTCGATTTCAAATCATTCCAATCGCCATGACTGCCAATTTTATACTTTGAATGTATTAAAATGACTCGATGTAATGTTACTAAAATGTTTTCGATATGTTGAGTGGAGAAGGAAAATATGTTTTGGGGAACAGCTTTAATGCTAGTTTCTGTTATAGACAAGTTCTGTCTTTGCACATATTATTGTTTTTAGTAAATAATGAGCATTTCTATTAAAAATACTCGGTTATTTAAAAAAAAATACTGTATACAGTAAAACCTGCCGAGATGGAATTGCAGAAAAAGTCCCTAAACTTGGAAAATTTTATGTGAAATATCACCAAAATAAAAAAATAAAGTATTTTAGTAATTCGTGCTTCAACCTACATGAAAACTATTTGCATTATAATTGCCTATTTAAAAAAAGAAATTTAAAAAAAAATTGTATTCAAGTAATGCATTAAAATTTAATGGAATTTATATTGTAATTTGTATTTGCATGTGAAAGATGTTTTTAATTCATAATGTTACTAGATTCTGAAGAGACTTTTATAAAAAATATGTTTAGCTCAGATTGAACTATTTTATCCTGATTGGTTGTTTTGAGCTTCTAAAAGTAAAATTTTTCATCATCATATTTTAGTTTTTTTAGTAATTAAAGGTTGTAGATAAATCAGATAAAACAGTTTTTTTGCAAAGTTAAGATACTTGTTTTTATTTAACTTTAAAGTTAATATGTTTAAAAGAAAGCTATAAACAATATTAATATGATTATTTATTGAAGTTCAACATGGGGCACAGTGGTCCACAATCCACTCTGCTCCTGTAATGCAGAATGGTCAAAATATGTAGTAATTGCTTATTTACTATACAGAAATATTGTTTAAAAGTAGTTATTTAACTGTAAAATAAAGTAAACAAATAAAAATAACAATTTATTTAACATAGTAAGAAATATTTATTTTGTATTTACTACCTTTGATAAATATAAGTGTAGTCTAATTGGTGCTGATTCTATTCAATTCAGATTCATCAGACGCAAATTGAATGGAAATGAGTTTATTTTTCCCAAAACTGTAGATAAATCTATTGTTGATGTTAATGACTTCATAATATTGCTCCCAGACCCAAAAGTATTTCAGGAAAATTCCAGGCTCAATCTTACTCATAAGTAATTTGGAATTTCATTTGCAAATTTTAATGTGTTCTGATTTTTTTTATACTTAAGTAATAAACTTCAACTAAATTGCAATTGTTCCTGTATTAATCTGTTCTTATTTCCAAAATATAATTAAATTTATCCAAAATATCAAAATGTTACTTGTAAATTTATATTACTATGTTATTTTGTCGTTAAAGGGAAAATAAAAAAGAATTAGATTAATGAAAAATAGATTTATATTGTATTGCAGATAATATCTAATAGTGGTCCACTGTGCCCCAGAAGTGGGACACACTGGTCCACTTTACGGGTGCATATAAAATTCTTGTTTTTGAAAAATGTATTGAAAACTATGTTATGAGAAAATTATGATGAATGTATAAAGGTTTAAGGAATATTCAAAAATATTTTCATGCAAATCGGTTTGTCCATTAAAGAGAAAAAAAAATTTAACTGAAAAAGTGGTCCACTGTGTACTAGTCTCCCCTATATATAGGATAGATAATAATGTTTGAATTCTGAAATTTAAAATTTCTAAGATCTGCCAACAGTTATAATTTAGACTTTTCTGTTTGGGAAAAGACTGGAACATGGAAAAGAATGGGAAATGAAAAAAAAAAAAAAGAAAAAAATGGGAAAGAGATTTAATCATCTGTTTTTTTTTCTTCTTGAAATAAATAATTGTTGTATATCGCATTTTTTAAATTTCTTAGCGAATTTATAAAGCGCACTGACATTGTGACTGTGACGCAAAATTGAGATGTGGAAAAAAATCAAACCTTGTAAGAATCTTACAAAGAAAAAATTAAAAAAAAGAAAGAAAATTTTTGAGAAGACACTTTTTACAGAATTTTCTAGTTGTTTTTGCCTATATACCATTTTACTGGTCAATTGGTACAATACATCAAACGATATTGAACCTTGTTGAGAAAAGCAATAAAACAATAACTGGAACATGTTCCCCCAACAGCTCTCACCGCAGGGTTCTTTTGCAAAAACTCCTTCGATCACCATAGTACTGTGAGGGTGGGGGATCGGATTTGTCCATATTAGACCTGGAAGATGACAGTATGAGAGTCCGACACGACCTCTTATATCTCCCCTTCTTAATTACTTTCGACTGGTAAGAAATTTGACTAGTAACGAACAAACTAAAAACAAATATCTTTAAAAAACCCACTATTATTTTATGTGCTATTTAAAGAATTACATTAATACAGACATGACAAAATACCATTGAAAAAAATTTAAGTTAACTAAGAATAATTATTTAAAATGTTTATTTTTATTATAAAAAAGGAAGAAAGTTAAATTTTATATATGCAATGTCATTTTTCAATTTCCACCAAATATTATGGGCCCTTAACAATCTATATATTTTAACGAAAAGTGCATTCTGTCAAATCCACATGAAAATCGTCTATTTGCACATGCGTCAACATTTTTTTTTTAAGGCTTCTACCCTCAGAAATGGGAAACCTGATTGATTAACCCAACCTTCCCTTGTTTAGCCTAGGAAGATTGAAAACGGATGAAGCCGTACCACAGCATTGAAAACATAGACCTTCTAATTTACTTTTGCTCTGAGGTTGAAAGATAAAGCTTTTTTTTAAAGAACTCAAGTTTTCACTACTAAATATGCATATTTTTTTGCAAAATTTTAAAGGAAGCTTGGATACAATTATATTTATAACCGATTGAAATGTCAGAGAGTTCGGAAGATAACTATTTTTTTTATTGCTGTGTTAAAGGAGCCGATGCGAAAACAAACAAAAAAGGGAGAAGAAAACATTTTGTTTACAACTAGATAACAATATTTTTTCACAAATTTTTTACACGGGCTGTAAAACTGTTTTATTTATCACCAATAAAGATTTCAAAGAGTTCGGACAAAAAGAACTTTTTATTTTAAAACTATGAAACGACCCTGGGTAAAAAAAACAGGAAAAGGAGTGCTTTTATCACTAAATATCAATATTTTTTTAAGAATTTTTCATTTAAAAAGATAACTTCATGCAAATAGAGTTACAGATATAAAATAATAAAAACTTTTTTATTTATTTATTATCACAGGCCTGGTCAATGCTGGGCGGGGGTCAGCTAGTTAGGTTGTTAAAATGAATTTAGATTTTATTCAATTTAGGGTGCTGAAGCCTGTTTCACAAGGTACACATTTACTCCTTCACAAGGATTAAAAGGGATTGCTACTTTACCTCAGGATTGAACTAGGTTATATGCATTGGAATTTCAAACCCATGTCCAAAGTTTGAAAGGGAAACAGTCTATTCATTTCTTCTATTACACAAGAAATGTCGATTGGCTTTAAATTCTCAAGTCCTAATTTCTGTGAATTGCAAAGATCAACTAGTCTGTTGTCTCTAAAAAGTTTTCTTTAAGTTTTTTTTTTTTTTTTTTTCATGGTCACCATAAGATTTTTGCAGCTTTTCTAATCTCATTTTTGTTTAGTACTGACTCTAGGCCAATTTGACAGGATGCAGCGATCAGTGGCCTTCCTTTTTGGTTCTTTTCCCTTTTCGGTCGTGCGAAAAAAATCTTTAAATACGTCTATCAGTCGTAGTAGGAAAAAATTGTGAATTTAATCAATTATTTGAGAGAATAAAATCATGGAATTTGTTGTACGCATGAACATAGAAATAGATAAGGACTTCTAATGAAATAGTGTTGATATTGATTTGCGACTTTGGAACTAAATGCCAGCCGGTGTACAACTGTGCTAACGTAATGCCATTTACAAACAACAATACTTATATGTACCATAGAATAAATCTATAATACCTACCAGACGATGGCTGTCAAGCAGATGATTTGAAGAAGCAGGTGAACTAATGCAACTGTCCTACACAGACATTGTATTTGAAACATTTTTCGAGGAAAGATTTTCTTCTTCGAAACGCTATTTCATTAGAAGTTCTTATCTATTTCTATGTTCATGGTCGTATAGCAGAAAAAATCGCTAAATTCGCCAATCAGTCGTGGGAAAAAACGACGAAGCTTGCCAATCAATTGCGAGAAAAACTGCAAAATTCATGAATCGATCGCAAGAAAGTAATGCAACATTCATCAGTCAGTCGCAGAAAAAAATCATGAAATTTTTCAGTGAGGCGAGAGGAAAAAAATAGTGAGTTTCGGCAACCTTTCACTGAAACTCAATGGAAAAATTCACGAAGTTCGTCAGTCAGTCGCTATAGGTGCAGATTCCCAAAATCTGGAAGGTGCCAGTAGCTCCTAAACCCAAAAAATCCAGTGGCCACATTGTGAAACAAACACATAAAAACAATATTTTTTCTCCATTAAATTTTTACGACCGGATTTTATAGAACCTTCCCACCATAATTGTTTACAGTTTGTAGGAATAAATGTTTGTAATGTTGAACATTGTATATGAATAAACGATTCTTGAAAGTTTTTTGTTCTATAGATAAACTTTTCCTCCCAAAGTATTTTTCATAGCTAAAGATAAATGCTTAACATGGGGATTTGCATCAAAAACATGTCTATAAAAATCAAAGTTAAAAATATATATGAAAAAAATATGAAGAAAATTTATTTTCTGTTAGGTTTTAGATTTAAATCAAATAAATTTAACTATTTCTGTCATTCAGGGATGATGGAGAAAGATCGAACACTATAAGCCTCGTTGAAGCTTTTGTTGGAAAAGGGATTTCTTAAAAGATATTTTTCGTCTCTATGGAGACAATAAATTACAATTTTCGCCGATTTTCACATTTTATTATCGTGACTCCATGACAAAATTTGCTATTTTTTCCACAATTAATTGATGAAATTCGCTTTTTTTTTTGCAATTGACAGACGAAATTAAACGCTTTTCTGCGACTAATTAACATTCGGTATTTTTCCATTACTGATTAACAAAATTTGATTTTTGTCTGCGACCAATTGACAAAATTCATAATTTTTTCTGCGAACGATTGGAGAACTTCGTGGGGATTTTTTTTCTCAACCGCTTGATGAGATTCACGTGTTTAATCCAAGAACAATTTACAAAATCCTCATTTTTTTTTCGAGACTGATTGGAGAAATTTGCAGTTTTACTTAGCGAGCGAGTGACGAAATTTGCAGGATTTTCCCGTGACAGTTTTCACGAAGTCCGGACTGACATTTCTTTTCTAAACCAACTGACGATTTGTTTTGTAAAAACTTTAAAATAAATAAATAATGATAATTCGAGGAGTTCCACTAATTCATGGAAGAATCGCATGCCGATATCAATGTCTACCTGTATAAACATATCTGAAAAATTGCACAGTTAGAAAATTAATGAGTGGGATCCAAAATTATTCTTTTCTCGGCACGAATTTTTCTGCATCGCGGGTAATTGCAGTATGCTGCGCTGCAGAGTTCATTCACGGCACATGAATATTTTCTTTTCTGAATCCGCGGACATCACAGATTTTCTTTCTTTCTTTTCTTTTTTTTAAAGAAGAAAACAGGAAATTAGGGGATCAATGGAAATGTGGCATCCATGTTCAATTATGGACAGTAGAAATTTAAAAAATGGTTTTCAATTATGGACAGTAGAAGAGAAAAAATATGCTAAATATCGCGGAATTATGGAGGACAGTGTGCGGATTTGACATAAAAAAAAAATCGGAAATCCACGTTTTGCAAAAAAAGGGCATCCCTGTAAAATGCATGGCAACTTAGACATCGAAAGTTAGTGGCCAAAGTAAAAAATGTAGTCACCACGTGGCGACCGTGAATCTGCACCTATATCAGTCACGTGAAATATCGTGAAATTCGTCAAAAAGTCATGGGAAAATATTGTGAAATTCGTTAGTTGGTCATGGGGAAAAATCGTGAAATATGTCAGTTGGACACAGGAAAAAAAATCTCAAAATTTGTCAGTCAGATAAAAGGAAAAAACATAGCACATTTTGTCAATCTGTCGCAAGAAAAAACTGTGAAATTCGCCAATCGGTCGCAGAAAATATCACAAAATTTCTCAACAGGTGGTGGAAAAATATTGCGAAATTCGTCAGTCAGTCACAAAGAAAACACAATATTTGTCGATCAGTTGCAGAGAAAAAATCACGAAATTCGCTGATCAATCGTGGAAAAAACACGAATTTTGTCGATCGGTTGCAGGAAAATTAAATAACACAAATTTCTCTGGAAAATGGCGACATTTTTTGGGAAAGAGGTACCTGCCCACTAGGGGGCTTACATTCGAGCGTGGGGGTTATTTATTGGAATTTTACAGTATATGATTTTTCAGTGAAAAGATTACATACTTTACTTTTCGGCTGACATTGATTTCAGCTTAGTGTGAGACTGCTAAACGTGTCAGCCAATACGAGATTGTCATAATTGGCTACAATATGAGATACCAGCATCATATTCACAGATCGATACCTTTTCATTTATTTTACCATTTTCATCACCAAGACCTGCTTAAGATCTATAAGACCTCCCAATCAGAATTCGCTTTGTGCCGTGCATTCTCACAACTTCACAGATAGGTGGCACTGTCAATCCTCAACAACAAATGGTTTAATAGCCAACAAGATTTCTCATAGGTGAAGGGTTATTAGATATATTGTATTACCTTTCGAATTCTAATGAGGATTTTCTAATAGGTGGTGCTGTCAATCGTCGACAACAAATAACTTCATCACCAACAAAATTTCTCACAGGTATTCGTTATTGAAAAAGACAATAAAAAAATAATCACCAAACATTGCTTTTTGCACCTTTTCTTGAAATCAATTGACATGGTAATTTAGACAATTTAACTGATTCCAGATCCTCATTGTAAGCTTATCAAAATCTGTTGCATCAAGATCTAATGATTCACTTAAACCATGCACCACTGAACTGTTGACACAGGACATAAGTATTAGTTAGATAAATGACAGTCTTCACACTAGAGTGTGGGATCACGCGATTCATGCAATATTTTAAGGAAACTTTAAAATGAGTCAAATTAAACATCCCACGTCACATTTTGGTTAGGAGGGAAAAATTCCACTTCACTTTTAAAATTGAAAGAGACTAATTAAAGACAAATAAGATTTACAAGAAAAAAAAAAACCAGTGAATTATTTTACATTTGAGTAAAAACTTTACATGTATACATATGCCCAGTTAATAAAAACAGTGGTAGCATGGCATGGAGTAGGGTCTGCAGATCAGTTTAGACCTTGTATATTAATCTAACAGCTTAAAATAAAATTCTGAGCTTTAAAAAACTGCTAAAATGACTTTTTACTGTATTTATTGTATCTTTTTATTATATTTTCTTTGTAAATGAAAATGTTGCTTATTTTATTGGTTACTATTATTTCTTATGATCGATGACATTCCAGCATTATTGGGTTGGGTTTGGGTCGCAGGTAAAGTTTGGTTTACTGCAGATTGCACTGAAAATTCTGTTACATGGTGGTATAAGAATGAATATGCAAATGTGTCAGAATGATTCATGTTGTTGGTCAGAGAAAATCAGGACTGTAGGGTATACACACTGTACATACCTTCTGGATTTTTTTTTTTTTTTTAACCTCTGTAAGCCCTGTGTTTCTCAAGTAAATCTATATAAAAAATTTGCTATTCAGAATGCAATGAATGGCAGAATGGGTTATGTTCCCTCTAGGCTACTATTTAAAGATGCAGTGCCCTGCTCTTTTTAAAATGCACTCTTAGTTCTACCCAGAGGTCCCTTGTAAAAATCTTCTTGTAAACTTTTAAATACGTTTGCACAAGAGCTTACAAAAAAACTTATAGAACTGCCTCATTTCTTTAGGAAAAGTACAGATTACTAAATCATGTTGTAATTTAATTGTACTTTTTTATTCATAATTCATAAATTCATTCACAATTAATGTTGTACTTTATTTATCACACCAAAAAAACATATTTTTCTTTCTTTTATTTTTTTATTGCTGCTAAACACATTAATACATTTTCTCTTGAATTAATGCCCTTTTTCTGTCTAAAGTAACACTAAGAATGCAATTGGTTTTTTTGGGAAACTTGTATTATGGCAGGCTTTTGCCTCTTGAATCTACATGCAAATGATTACACTGTCAAGGCACCCCAGTCTCTCCTATTTAGTATTACTGAAGGGAGGCCATCCGATGAATTTGTCATATTTCTTTCTGTTAAAATTTTTTTGAAGATAGTAGATCCATTTTACCTGAAAAATTAGTGACAGTCATAAACTGCCCTTTTTTGGTTCCCACATAGATTCAAGGTATGCAAACTCCAAGGGAGGGAGGGGGAGTGTTTCACTACACCCATAGGAATATTTTGGCTATGCCGCTACCTATAGCATATATCCTCCAAATTTTATGCATAAAATAAATAAAAGAATGATTTAGACATGTGTTGATGTAGCAGCAAGATTTGTTAGCAAAATTATTAACAGTGGTAGTGGTGCATAATTTAAATGTTCTTCAGCACAATTTTTCATATTCACAAAATGTTATATCACTATTAACTAATACAAATTATACAATCAAAATATACATTACCTTTAAAATGTCCTTTGATTCTAAAATACCTTTTAATCCTCCATCTTCTATAAGTTGGGGACAAGAAAGGAGATCAAATAAAAAGACTTGTTCATCTAATGTTGCAAACTGCAGCAATGTCATAGGACCTGATGGCCCTAGATTTACTCCCTCTCCATCAAAAGCAATAATAGGATCTTTTAGAGATTGAATGATTTTTACAACAGATGTGCATTCTTTTGTTTTTGTGATAATTTTAACTTTTTTAATCATTCGCATAACAGAATTATCCATAACTTCTTTATTGGCAGAACTAGTATTATTAAACAGCACCCGATCTTTGTAATCAAGAGCAGAGTTATCCGCAACTGCTTTCATAATTTGTGACTTTAATCTCTGCTGAAAAGATGTAGATTTTTCTTGATAACGACCACTATGATGAACTGGTGATGAATGAGAGGAAGATACTGAAACATTGGAAACAGGTGGAGGTTGTGGGCTTGGTGGTGGAGGTTGCGATGAAAGCACAGACACAGAACTAGAGCTAATGCTCGAAACAGGGTTGTTTTTTCTTTCAACAACTGACACAATATTTGACTGTACATGAAATATTTGTGAGCTCATTTTTAAAAAGGCTAAGAGATCTTGAGGATTATTAACCATTTTAGACCACATATCTTTGGGAAACCATGCAGTAAGATGAGCAAATAACTGACTAACTGGTAAAGGACCTCTATGTTTTAAAACACTTTCAAAGAAATTAATAAGTTGATTTGTAAGCTGGGGATCTAATTGTTCCTCTTCTGGAACTTTGGTAATCATTAAAGTAGTATCATTACTTAAATTATCTAAAACACTTCTCAGCACAACATAATCATCTTTTACAACAAACACATCCGAATATTTAATTAGAAATTCCTTGAATTCTTTTCCATGTTGGCCTGATATATGCCTTATTTCCGGAGTAGCTTGTGATCTATGTCCAAGTAAACTCTTTATAGGTACTTCAGCATTCCCATATTGCTCTAATTTCGATTTAAAATACTCGACGGCTTCATGTGCATAATCGCGTTTTGTTTTGCAATTAGGATCATCGTTTTCTGATGAATAACAAGTGACACTCACCTGATCATCAGTTATAGTAAATAAAGATGGATATTGGGACAGAAATTTTCGAAGACCTGATTGACTACCACCAGCTATTTGTCTCATTTCTTTAGTGAATCCTTTCGTACCGAATTGACACGATAAATCGTGAAGGGTACGGGGTTGGCCCTTATCTATTAAACGATCCAAAAAGAACATAAGAGTCATGTTTCTGATGTGATCATAGTCTTTGCTGTCCATGTTTATTATGAATTTTGAGGTTAAAAACAACGTTTGGCACTAGGGAAGGTGCGCATACTGCTTCGGCAGTAATCAGACAGTTGGTGATTGACATCACCTATCATTCTGTGCCACCACGGAGAACTTAGGAGACTAACAGAGGTCACGTGGTGTCAACAGCTATGCAGGAACGAACCAGTGTGCTCGCTCAACATCTTTGCCCTGAGACTGAATGAACACTTGGCGAAAAACTGCTGAATCCGTCTCCATCCACGTGTATTACCGCCAATTGCAAAGATGCGCAACAGTGGTAAAACTTCTGGTAACCTGTCCGGTCGTTCGCACAGGGTGTGATCTTGTTACTCTGAGGTGGATACTACTCTCATCTAAAGGCACCTTAGCGGCAACATTCTTCTCATTTGCACACATCTAGCCAACCAACAAACCAACCAATCAATCAACAACTAATCTCGTGTGAACGAGCAAAACAAGAACAGAACGAAACAAATGTTCAAACCAACATGAATGCTTTAATGATATTTATTTTTGTATTTCTTGTTTTGCCTAATTTCACTATTTCCACGTTATCTAAAAGTGACAGGAAAACTAACCGAGTTGATAAAAAAATTAACAAAGTGGTAATATCATTCAGTTTTAAAATACGGTAAAAGTCCGTTATAACGACGATGCATAAATTGACGTTATTACAGACTTCTCGCTATAAGTGAATGAAAATACATTATAAATGACTCGTAAAGTCAGAATTCTCGTTATGTCTGACTTTTACTGTAATCTTATCTATTGAAATTAAAGTTAAATCTGCAAAGTTATTTTCAATTTTGCTATATAATGTAATTAGATTCCTTATAAAAGATAATTTTATACTAATCCCGGTGATTATTTCGAAATTTAGTTTGATTTGAATTTATATTATATTTATGTACGTCACTTAATAGTTTATGTAATTGGTTAATTTTTATATTCCTTTGAAACATTGTGGTTACATATCAAAACTTTTCAAAGAGTCCTCCGAAATATAAGTTTTTTTTCAGGCCTCTTTTTTTTCTTTACATTTTAAGATTTTAAACTTTGTGAGATTTCTCATTAGAGAAGTGCCAGGATAATGTTTTAATATGGCTTCACAAGTCATCTTTCAGTGTCTGGTTAGTTAAAAAATAAATTGGAAAATATTTTTCCATCCTATGATGTGTAATGCACTTTATTTTCAATTTTGTTTTCCTTAGATTTGATATATTGAAAAGGTTTCCTGCATACAGTGAGGAAAATATCACTTTATTTTCAAATTTATAAATTCTGTACCTGTTCTTTTGTGCATATGTGCAAAAGTCTAGTTGAAGGGAATTAGATTTTTAGTCTGTATGTGGATCATTAATTGACTTTCTTACTAGAACATTTTTGTTAAATGATGATGTGATTATCATTTTGTTATAGTTTTCTCTAAAAAAGAAAATTACAGTGTTTTACTTTCTGCCCCCAAAGCAGAATATTTTGCAATGTTCTGCAACGAACTTTCAGCTGATCAAAAATGTTCTGCGAGAATAGAAAAGTAAAACACAGGGAGATTGTCTTGTATATGTAAGGAGTGCAATTTCATCTTGTATAGAAATGCTAAAGACATTTCGTAAAACGCTAACACAGACACAAACCAAAGAAATGACGAATTTCGCAATTTTACTTGGATTGAATGATGAGTTTCGTGGGGATTTTTTCTCATAATCGATTAATGATTTTTGCAATATTTTTGAGATTTTTCTCTCAGATAACTTTTCCCCCATGATCAACTGACAAACTGCATGAGCTTTTCCTGTGACCAATTGATGAATTTCCCAATATTTTTCAATGAACGATTGAAGAATTTTTCCGGTGATTGATAGATGAATTTAGCGCTTTTTCCAATGCATGAATGAATGGTGAATTTTGTTGAAAATGAGAATTTGAAATGTTCTGCAGAGAAATTCATTGTTCTGCGACATACGTCGCACTTTTAAGCATATTCTGCTTTGGGGCTTTCTACTGTCACACAAAAAAGTTGGACAGGGCTACATTTTTTTAAATCTTCATGATTCATAATTCAATCAAAATACTGTAGGTTTTAACTTGAAACAATAAAAAATTTCCTTTCAATAAAAATATCAAAACTGATAAATTACAAAAGATATGTGTAAGATCACACACCTATAAAAAATAGGCCTGTCAGTTTAATTTAGTAGTTAAAAATATCTATTAAGAGCTTTTTTGTGTATGTGTGAGACTTTCTTTATTTTCATGCCTTTTTAACAGTGGCATACCCAGGATTTAATTTCATGGAAGACTGACTGAATCTTTGATAATGTTCACAGCCTTGCAAAAAGCTTTGGATTGTGTTGTAAACATAAATCATGTTTTATACTAAATTAATATTGACTTTTATTGAACACTTCAAATTTAAAAAAATATATTTTTTTTTATTTTTTTTTTCTATTTTGGGCAAAAAGAATTTTTTTTGTTGAAACTTTTTTAAATAGCACCAAAAAGTGAATTCAAATTCCTTTGGAGAGCAGGTATTCCTTATAAATGTCCCCTCTCATACATGATCATCTGATTTTGATTTAAAAAAATATCTATTAACGTACAAGATAAAGGTGAAAATAAGCAGTCGCCACTTGGTGATTAAACTCCAAAAAACTGGCGATTAAAAGCATGGAAAGAACTCGCCAAATGCAGGGTTTTCTGATTTCCTTTTTTCCCTAAGAATCGTGATTTTTACGCACTCGTTCGATGATATTCATGATTTTTATGCACATGCCTGACAAAATTCATAATTTTTACATTCCGGATCGACAAAATTGGTGATTTTCCCGCCCCCAATCGACAAAATTGGTGACTTTTATGCCCCCGTTTGACAAAATTCATGATTTTTACACTTCTGAATGACAAAATTTGTGATTTTTACATGCTCGATTGACAAAATTCTTGATTTTCATGCACGTGATCGATGAAATTCATGATTTTTGCATTCCCGAATGACAAAATTTGCATTTTTCTCCTAAACTAATTCGCAAAATACACACAGTTCCTGAATTTCTGGAGATGGTAGCCACTTTTGGCCGGCTGGTCAGAGGTTGTGCGTGTGTAATGTATATCATACTGTGAGTTATTATTTAGTGCATAAACGTACCTATTTTATTATTGTCAGATCTTAATTCTAGTCAAACAATTTTTTTTTTAAGTATTTATGTAGTTAATTTCACAAGTACCTAAGCTTAGTGTGACTTATGTAGTTAGCTACATAAGCATGTTGTGTATAACTGTACTATTAGCTTATTTTGAAATTTAAAATAGATTGGAAATTAATATCTCAAGTTTATACAAAACAATATAAATTAAAATATTTTTATTTAGTACATAAATTACTTGTTTACTGAAAAGTCATTATATATATTTTAAATTAAATATTCGGTGAGATAAATGTACTTACTGGCTGCTAAAGAAATTATTCTCACTAGCCAGTAACTGGCTACTAAATAAAATCAACCTACCGGCCAGTGGCTACTAAGCGACATTCCTTATTTTTACCTTTACTACAAGAAATGTACACTTACAAAAAAACACTATGAAGGAATTTAAAAATCTTGGAAACTATTGATCAGATTTAATTTTTTTTAAAGCTAAAGTTATTAATTTTTTTTTTTTTAGTCATGTATAATGATTTCATAATACTTTTATACTCAAACGTAATTTGTTCCAAAAAATTCTTCAAAAAACCAAATAAAATTTTATCATATAAGAAATAATGAAACTATGATTAATTTGTTTCCACCTACCATGTTAATCCATGTATTTACCTGTTTCAAATAATACACTGTATAGTACAATACAGTAAAATAAACTATGGAATCACATTACACTGCCAACATTGTAAAGACTATATCAGGAGTAAATTGGATAAATTTCAGGATTTTTGGACATCAGGCGTCGTACATAATTTTTTTCAAGCTATACTTTATAATTTTTATAAATGTTCTCTGAATCCTCACCCTTTACAGTATTTGCATTTATCCATACAAAAATAATTGAAATAAAAGTTACATAATTTATTTTTTAAATATCAATATTTTTTTAATAAATTTATGAAAAAGATAATAAAGTTGTAAATTTTTGAATAAATTTATTAAAAATTTTTTATCGCTACAGACAGGGCTGTGGAGTCAGAGTCAGGCCTATTTTTGGGCAAAAGAGTCGGAGTCATTAAAAAACAGGCTGACTCCGACTCCAGCTTGTTTCTCAGACAGTTTGAAGTGAAATTAAACCAATTCTATGCAATTTTAAATTTATAAACTGAATTATTATTTTTACATTTGGACTATATATACAAGGAAACCCAGATTAAACAGTCCCAATATATTGTCCAGTGTACAGCATATAAATATAAAAACTGTTTTTAATTGAAATCTCTAGTTTATATTTAGTATATGTTATTACAAGATGTTATTTTTCACAATATATAGTAAATTTCACAAAAATAACCTTTACTTTTCACAAAAAAGGCCCTAAAAAAAAAAACCTGCATTAACCCCTGGGTTAATATGTACATCATATGCTTCAAGGTCAAACAGGAATGTAACAGCAGGTTGCAGTGTTGCCAGTTGAGGTTTTGTTTTTATTCCGATTGCTTAATTGTTGTCCCTTTTTAAAAAAATAGTAATATTTATTTCTTTTTTTTAATGACAAATTTAATAAAGCAACTTTTACTATTTCAAAACAAATAACAGCAACGAAGCAATCTGAATAATAAGAATCAGCAGACAATACTAGTACTTTAGCCATCCCGGAGTCTGAGTCGGTCATTTTTCCCACCGACTCCGCAGCCCTGGCTACAGAGTAGAGTCCTGCACTGGTCGAGTTGTACCTGACCCGAACCTGACAAAGAAAAAATTCCTCGACTCGAACCTGCAAAAATAATTTTCAGCGACCCGCAACCCGACCGGAACCTGCAATGAAAGGACAATAAATCATGTTTTAATGCTCTTATAAAAAGTAATGTACAATTATATCTCTAATACAAATTTTGTATTTTATATAGAAAAATGAACAAATTTATATTCTTTTATTCAAATATAGTGAAGCCTCTGAATTGCAGACACCTCGAGATCGTTGAATAGAGTTCTGCATCTGGTCGGATTGTTTCTTTCTTTTTTTTTTTTTTTCGGGTCGGGATGATTCTAATTTTCTTTCTGCATGTCGGGTTCACCCTAATATAATTATTCCGGGTCATATTTAGGTTTTTTGGAAGTCGGATTGTTGGGATTTTACCAAAAGGTTTGAACAGAACTGTCTTTCAGATTTAAATAAATACATATTTATATGAATGAGTATATATTCAATTTATTGCATGAGGAAAAAAAAATGTAATCATACATTTTTCTTTCTTTACGGTGTAGTTAAGAACCATTTTGTCTTTTCTCAAAACATGAAAAACATTACCAACATTTTGTTTATGATACACACAAAAACACATGTATCGTATTTGTGATAGTTTATTGGTTTATGCACACATACACATGCTACGTGTGTATGTATAGATTTGGAGGTGATCATTAGTCCAAGGTACAGTACAAAGTCTCAAATCCGGACATCCAAAATTCGGAATTCTCCAAAATCCAGACATTTTGGAAACTAGCTTTTTTTTTTTTTTTTTTATATTATATATGCCTTGGACTGAATCGTTTTTCCCGCTTCTGTTATATTTGTCTCCATATATTTTTCAATTTTATATCTTTACGCTTTTATTCTATCATTCCTTACTCAACGCCCTCCCCTCCCCACCAATCTCCGAAAATTGCATCAATTTATTCAATAAATTGAAGCTGTGATATAGATCTCTGTTGTTATTTGACGAATTATGTTCAAATTTACAGCAAGTTGCAATAATAGCAAATTAGGTTGTTTTGCCAATTTTTATCAAAATATGATAAGTTATTCGAAAATCAGAGCACCACACAAAAAAGGCCACTTGAGTAACTGAAAAGAAAAAGAAAGGATAGAATTATCTGGCAGTTTGTTTTGTTTATTTTAGTCCGTAAATTCGGAAGTCGAAAGTTATTGGAATGAGATCATCAGCTTTCAGTAGATACTATGTTTCGTTATGCAAAAAAAAAAACATGCACAGATATTTTTTAATGAGCTAGGCTTGTTAAGCAGATTAGGAATGATGACATGTGAGTCACACAGAGCAACAAAGCTTCTGTTTTCTTCTATTTTTGCACGAAAAAAAGAAAAGAAAAATATTTTTAAAGGGAAAAAAAATAGGCGACGTAAAGAAGATAACATGGAAAAGGGGCAGGACACATTTTTCACATCTAAAAACAGCAGGGCGCATCGGCACTTAAAACAAAAAGGGCAGGGCACAGCACCCTTTGAAAAACATCAAATGGGAACAATAGAGAACATAAAAACAAAGAATAATGTTTTTTTAAAACCTTTTAAAAAATATATTATTTTATTGGAATATCGTGTTAGTGTGTATCTTTATACAGCATTGTAAATGCCTTCCTGACGTAAATAAATCAGTGTGTGTGTGTGGGGGGGGGGGGGGGGGGGGGTTGATTAGTTTTTTACTAACTGCAAATGATTTACAATTGATAAAGCAGCGTAAAATAATGGACATATTCAATTATCTAACAGAAAAATTACGTTTTGTAAGTAAAATTTCCTGAAATTGTGATAATTAAAAAAATATATATACAGTGGATTTCCGTTACAACGAACTTCACGGGACCGCTAAAATATTTCGTTGTAACAATTTTTTTGTTGTAACGGAATTACTCCTATTTATCTAATGAATTACATATACACGTAAATAAATTATGTAAGATAAATTTACCTTTCATTATAGAGGATTTTAATGGAAGACTAGTTAAATTAACATAAAAAAAAAGTTAGTAAATTAAAATTCAATATTAAAAATACAAAATTATGGACTAAACTTTATTTGGTAGTACATCATTGCAGAAAATCTGATTTTAGTTTGTACAAAGGAATGTCTTGTTGATGATAACAGAAACGTGTGCAACGAATGAATGTGAGAAAATACCTCCTCTGGAACATTCTTTTGATAAGAAACAAAAGCACGTATTTTCTCCTAGTATGAGAGAGCTTCCGAACAGAGCCGTCCTTAGGGGTGTGCGACAGGTGCGGCCGCACAGGGCCTCGCGCCTAAAGAGGCCTCGCACCCGGACGCAAAATATGTTTTCTTTAATAAAAAGAAGAAGGTATAATAGAAAATCTCTAATATAAATTTATGATTTTAGTTAAGAAAAGATAGTGGTCTTGACATAAAATATAGCCTATGTTGGAAGAGGAACGTTCACCATCAATTTGCCACCATTACTTTTGAAATTGGTTTAGTAGTTCCAGAAATTATCTCTACAAAACACACAAACAAATGCTACTTCTTTATAGTAGCTAGGGGATCGAACCCGGGCTCCCCGGGTTACAGTATATAGGTGAAAACCATTCTTTTTTATTGATAGTATAGATAAGATTATGTTAAGAATCTGGAAGGAAAGGGCCTCGCAAAATCCCTGCACCGGGCCTCGCTTTAAGTCGTCCTCGCTAAGGATGGCTCTGCTTCCGAAGGGGTAACTTTTGAATCATCGGTAACATCAATATCGTAATCACTGCTTTCGTCATTTTGTTGGTCTAATGTAGTTTTAATGGATAAAATGATATCTTCATCAATCACTTTAGAGCATGTTTTAATATTGTCATCCACAGATAAGAAATCCTCCAAATCCACCTGATCAAGGATTGATGTTAATTTTTTGGCAGCTTTCCAAATTGTGTTTAACTCAGAGGACTCATCCAAATCTAAAACTTTTGATTCCCTTTCTTCGGTCTCAATTAATAGTGCATGTTTGCAACAGTTCGAAATTGTTTTCTGGCTAATTTCTTGCCACGAACCAGAGATCATTTCAATAGCTTCATTGAGATTTATTTTTGCCCTTTCACCATTCTCTAAGCCGCAAAGAATTTCTTTTAGCAAAAGAGTTCTATAGCGAGATTTTACAGCACGGATAATGGCTTGGTCTAGAGGCTGTAGAATAGAAGTGTAATTCGGCGGAAAGTATTCAACTCGGATGCAGTCTAATTTGGGGGGATAATTATGAGGCATGCAGTTATCATTCAGGTGAAGAATTTTCCGTTTTTTAGCCTTCATTTCTTTGTCAAATTGCACTAGCCAATCATTAAAGATATCTTGTGTCATCCATGCCTTCTTATTGAATTTATAATCGCAAGGCAATGAATGACAGTTCTTAAAGTAATGGAGCTTGCCAGAGTGACCAACAATTAATATTTTTCTCTTCTCGGTTCCAGATTTGTTACAACAAAAAAGTGCTATAATTCGTTTCTTTGAAGTTTTTCCTTCAATGCATTTGTCGCCTTTAAATGTTAATGTTTTTCTTGGTTCAAGTTGATAAAATATTCCAGCCTCGTCAGCGTTGAAAACATTATCAGAGCTGTATGTCTTTATAAGGGCAGCTACTTTTCCAGCTCTCCATTCATTTACCGTGTTTGTAGGTACATCACTTCATTCGCCGCAAATTTATTTCATTACAATTCCATGGCGAGTACGGAAGTGATTGAGCCATCCGACACTGGCTTGAAAATTTTCGATACCGCGCATTGTTCCAAACTCTTGAGCTTTTTGCTTTATCACAGGATCACTTATAGGTACATTGCGCGAACGACCATCTTCGAACCATTTGAACACGGCTTTATAGACATCTTGGAATTGGGACTGTCGCATTCGTTTTCTATGGGAACCAATGCTTGGAATTTGGAATTGTCTCTCAATCTTTTCCTCATCTTTTAGAAATGTAGATAAAGTCGATGGTGTTATTTCATATTTTTTGGCCACATCAGTTTTCCGCAACCCTTTATCAATCTCAGAAATTATAGCTTTTTCTTCTCCAAACGAAAATTGTTTTCTTTTCACACAAGCCATTTTATCAACGAACGAAGCAAGAAACACACTGCAACAGGTACTGGCGATAGAGATATCTCAGAACAAGAACAAACTCTCCTTTCACAGTGAAGGCCAACTGCTGTCTGTCACGTGATCATTTTGAAGCATATGGGCTAATGAAAGAAAAGGAATTCGGAAACAGAAGTAGAAAAAAGAAAAAATAGCAAAGGGGAGAAAAATCTGAAATTGCACCTGTCCCGAAAATAACGTTATTTTTCTATCTTCAACATTCTAATTCCAAGTAATATTTCATTTCTGTTAAGCAATTGAAAAAAAAAAAAGAGCTCGATGAAGATTTTTCGTTGCAACGGAATTTCTAATAAAATGCACTTCGTTAAATCGGAATTTTAAATACATTGGAGTTAATGAAATTTGAAAAGGGGATTTGTCAAATTTCGTAGTAATGGGATTTTTCGTTGTAATGGAATTCGTTGCAACGGAAATCTACTGTATTCCTCTATTGAAATATTTGCTGTATTATTACCTTATTTCAGTAAAATAAAAGGGGGTGGGGTGTAGATTATTATTATTTTTTTACCTTTTTAAAAAGTATATTCCTTTTTTAAAATATTTAATTTGCTTCAGTATTGAAATGCATTCCTCATAAATAATTAACGGGGAAGGGGAGGGGGGGGGGGGGCAAACTGCAAATGATCCAAAATTCGGAGAAGTCCGGAGGATTCCGGATTTTGGACTTTGTACTGTATAAGCATTTAAATATATAAGTGTTAGGAATTGAAGAATTGAAAAAAGTGTTCACTAAATGGAAATGTCCGCTTTTCCGGAATATCTATTATGGAGGTCTTATTGTATATATTTTTTTTATCTGAAAAAATACTGTGGACATTCTTTTGAAAAAGCAGGTCAACATACAAGTGTCAAAACCCAACCCAAAACAATGAAAGTCAACCCAACCCGAACCGCAACAAAAAAATATAGCGCTGAACGACAGGTCGGGTGCTGGTAAAAGCAGGTAACCCAACTGGATGCAGGACTCTGCTACAGAGTGAAAAATTCATGATTGATATAATTAGGTGAAATTGCATGACCGATTGACAAAATTCGCAATTTGCAACTGATTAACAAAATTCATGATTTATTGTCATAACTGATTGACATAGTAATTTATTGTTGCAACTGATTGACAAAATTTTCAATAACAGTATATCAAAATTTGCAATTTGTTTCAATGACTCATTGAGGAAGCTGCGATTGAATAAAAAAATTCACAATTTTTTTATGAAATTCGCATTTTTCTGCTGCGAGTGATTGACGAAATTGGCAATTTTTATCAACAAAAAATTGATCAATTTTGTGATATTTTCCACAACCAATTGAGAAAATGTGCAATTTTTTTCAACAACCGATTGACAAAATCCGAGATTCTTTGCCGTAACTCATTGAAGAAATTTACGATCTTTTGCTGTGACGGATTGAAGAAATTCGCAATTTTGTCAAGGTGATTGATGAAATTCATGATTTTTTGTCAGTGAGTGATTGACGAAATTTGCAATTTTTGTCAACAACCTATTGACAAAATTTTTAATTTTTTTTCGACGTCTAATTGGGGAATTCTGCAGTTTTTTTTCTCAACGACTGATTGATGAATCTCAAACAGTTGAATGATATTTACAATTTTTTTTTTCTTTGACCGATTTTCAAAATCTACAATTCTTATTAGCAACTGATGAATAAGTTTCTAATGACGGGTTTTTTTCTGGTGATAAACTGACAAAATTTGTGGGTTTTTTCATGCATGATTGACAAAATTTGTGGGTTTTTTCATGCATGATTGACAAAATTTGCAATTTTTCCTGCAACCTATTGACAAGATTCAGAATTTTTTTCCACGATCAATTGACAAAATTCACAAGCTTGTTTTATGATCAATAGACATCATGTTTTTGACAGACAAGGAAAATGTTTCAAATGTATTTTTTGGCTAGTAATTTTTATTTCTTTGCACCTTTTAATTCCAAAATACTTTCTGCAAATATAATTTACTCGTGGAATTCAGCAAAATAAGAAAAATATGTATATTTGTAGAATTCCAACAATTCATGGAAGATTTATCCTACATTTTCGGATATGGTGGCATCTATGCACAACTGCATGAGACAATGACTATTTTATAACATTTTAATAAAAGTATCAAAAATCATACCCATATCTTTATCTTTATTGGTGAAATTTTGAATGACTTAAGATTGAGGAAAAGGAAGAAGGGTGTTTCCATTCTTTTTTTTTTTTTTTTTTTTTTTTGCATCATTATGGCTACTAAATTAACTACCTGTTTATGACTCTCAAAATTCATGAAATTGTTTACAACCAGAATCACTAAATAAAGTGATCTAAACTTTTATATGTATTTTGTATGACCATTATCAATAAGATATATTTGAATAACTAAGAAAAGTATATGACTATTCTCCTTTTAAAAAAAAAGAAAAGAAAAGAAGATAAGAAAGAAACAAAAGTATCTATATAATAATATTGCATGTATAATGTGCTTTACACACATGAAAACAGAAGAAAAAGAAATTAGTAAATTTAGCAACCTCAGTTTGAGAAGTAAATAAGTGACTATGACAGTGCAATTATAACATATAGCAAATAATAAAAGGAATTGAAATAAAATAATCCCAATAAATAACTTTAAATTAGTAAATAAAGTTCTTATCGGAAATGTAAATAACGAACTCCGAAGAGACAATCGACGCATATGTAATTCTTTAATTTCAAAATAACTGCACATTTTTAAAGTACTTTTTGTGTATAATTGGTCCCTGTGTTACTAAAGATTTGCTTTTTTCTTAATTCTTCTGTATTTTTGGTTTCAATATTTGTGAACATGCGAAACATAAAATGTTGACTTACTGACAGTGGCCATCTTGGAATTTTTAGAGAGCTCTGATTGGTAGATTTTGAGCTGATACCTATCGTAGAGGATACAAACTACTGTAAGTTAGATCTTTAAGAAATTACGAGAGGCAATCTATCAAACGGGACGATTTTGAGCGTTTTCCTCTTGAAAAATGTGTTTCGGATGAAATATCTGATATTGACTATGATATGGGAGTACGTGTGATAGCACCATTAGGAGGCTGTGTGGCCTGAAAAATTCAAACAATTTTCCATTCAGGTTATGTATTATTAAAAATGTCTTAATTAAGGATGCACCAAATATTTTGCATTTGGCCATACTACCGAATATCAAAATATTCAGTATGTCAAATATCGAAATATTCAGCCAAACCAAATGAATAACACACCTTGTAATGACACAGCCTGTATTTTTGATGTAATAAGTGGATTGGTGATGTTGATTTCCTGTATACAAAAAAGATTTATGTTGACCACATTATCTTCCCTGAAAGTTTGTTCCAAGATTTTTGGAACAACTTTCATGCTTACAACCTTTGAAAATGATCGTTTGCTCCAAGCACTGGTGCATTTAAAAACTTTCTTGCTGAATCAAAAGGAGTAAGGAAGTTATTCTTGCTGAGTTGCTACCATTTGAATAGATTGTATTATATATATATATTTTTTTTTTTACTTTAGTCACTTCCTGACAAATAAACAGTATGTGACTATAAAATTTTCCTTCTAATTCCTTCAAAATTTTCTTTTGATTTAAAAATATTTGGTTTAGAATATAAGAAAATTTTATTCATTTATTGTAATTCACAAATGAAGCCATGGAATTTAAAGTTTTATTAATAAAAAAAAATGACTATATCTTCTTAAATAACTCAAAGCATAGGTGTTTTTTAAATAATGTAAAGTTTACTTGTAAAAAGGTCTTGTTTATCAAAATGGAAGTATCTGTGTTAAATATTATGTAAAATTCTTTTAAAGTTTAACTTTTTAATATTTTTAAACTCTGAAATATAGGCATATTTGGCCTGTTACTTACTATTTGGCTGGCTGAATATTCAGTTTATCTGTGTGTCGAATATTCAGTATTTGGCCAAAATCATTATTTGGTGCATCGCTAGTTCTAATTGATAATTATTGTTATTGATAGAAAATCGAAATATAATGTTATCAAACCTCAACATCTTGAAATCCAAGATGTCTTTTCATAACATATTTTTGGATGTATAATAGATTTGTTTGTATGTGTGCATAATTTTTTTTCTAACAATATTTTCTTAAAGGAATACTGATACTAGACTTAAGAATGTTTAAATGCTATATATTAAGTGAATTTTGAAATTTAAAAAAGTTAACATGGGTCATTCCACATCAAATGAACCAAAAATTTTCAATATTCAATCTGACCATTTCAGATTTTAATGAAACTTTCAGGAATCATTCTTCCTGATGATACAAATGAGAATATACTTTTATAATTTTTTTTATCTCCGTAAATTTTCATACAATTTTTTTAATTTCGAAAAATCATCATTTTTTTGGCTTGTATAAATGTTTTCAATTTTGAATTTCTCAAGTTCTATCAGGTGCAGAGAGTTGTTTGACCCCTCATTTTAAAGAGAATTTCATAAGATTTTGATATGCAAGTTGACTATGCTTGGTTTAAAAAAAGTTAATTTAATTTTAAAAAAATTTAAAATAGTGTTTTTTTTTGTTTTTTTTTTGAAAAATATATATGTTTTTGTAATATTACAATCTTTAAATTCTGAAAGTTTTAGAGTAGGATCTCAATGGGATCAGCAGTTGTAAAAAAAAAAAAAAAATGTTTAGAAAATGAATAAGAAGCTATCTTTAGCACAATCATAAAGTTGGCGAGTTGCCAACTTTAAATACTAGCCCCAACTGGTGTTTAACATTTTTTTTTAAACATAACTGCTGATCCCATTGAGACCCCACTCTAAAACTTACAGAATCATAATATTGCAAAAAACATATATTTTTTTCAAAATTTTAAAAAAGCACTATTTAAAAAAAAAAATATTTAAAAAATGTTAATTAAATTAAATTTATTTCTTTATAACCAAGCATAGTCAACTTGCATATCAAATTAAACCTTATGAAATTCTCTTTAAAATGAGGGGTCAAACAGTTCTCTACACCTGATAGAACTTGAGAAATTCAAAATTGAAAACATTTATACAAGCCAAAAAATGATGATTTTTCGAAATTAAAAAAATTAATTGTATGAAAATTTACCAGCATAAAAAAAAATAATAAAAGTGTATTCTCATTTATATCATCAGGGAGAATGATTCCTGTAAGTTTCATCAAAATCTAAAATGGTCAGGTTGAGTCACTGGTTGATTTGACATGGAATGACCCATATGGTTTTGAAATTCAGGAATGGGAAAGTCTTGAGACGTTGAATAATTGTCTAATGGCCTCCACACAGCTTAGGGAGTTACTTCACTTTAGTCACATGAAGACACACACAAGGCTAATGTTAAACTTGTGGTCAATGTTCTTTTAAAATATCTCGTTTGCATTTTGATATTTTATTTTATTTTTATTTTTTATTTTTTTCCGCATTGGATAGCTGAGGTTGTTTTCTAAAAAGGCCCTTTCTAAGTTTTTTGATTTGGGTTGCAGTTTTGTTTTTTTTTAATGAGGATACTATTACTTTCGGAATATGAAAATTTACCGAGATAAAAAAATAATAAAAGTGTATTCTCATTTATATCATCGGGGAGAATGATTCCTATAAGTTTCATCAAAATCTAAAATGGTCAGGTTGATTTGACATGGAATGACCCATATGGTTTTGAAATTCAGGGATGGGAAAGAGTTTTGAAACATTGAATAATTGTCTAATGGCCTCCACACTGCTTAGGGGGCTACTTCACTTTAGTCACATGCAGGGGTACAAAAAATGTTTTTACTCCCAACATTTCCCCCCAGTCCATATGAAAATTTCCCCAAAATGTTACGATATGTTATAGGCTTACATAGACTTCTGTATTACCATAGGTATAGTAAATTTTGCAACTTACAAGTCGCATCTTTTAAAACCTATAGACTGAACTTGTAACATGCCTAGTTATTGGAAAGGTAAATTAAGTTAATGCAATTTAAGTCTTAATCTAATTATTATGCCTAATATTTACTAATAAATGCACAGTCAAACCTACACTGCTGTTATGCTAACCAACAAATACAATGTTTTTGATTACCTTTTCTGATAAATTGCCAATTATTGAGAAACTACAATCTTCCACTCTCTTTGTGGATGTTGTCAATCATTTTTGATGTTTTGTAGATCTTGAGTCTGTTTCTTGAAGAAAATCTAGTAAAGTGATAAGTTCCACCATGAAAATGTCTGTTTAAGGATGCTTTTAATAGTTCCGTAGCTTTATGCACTGGTGGTCATTCCATGATATAAACACTTCATGAAAGAGATTATCAGATTTTAGGGTTCTGTTATAAATGTGTTTTCCAATAATAGAGCCAACAGATTCACAAACACACTCACTGTAAATTTTCGAGCAGTTTTCAAGGATCTAAAGTATTACCGCTGTGTTGATCTAGAAATAATGGTTTCTTTTCAGAATTTAGGATTATTTTATTAAATTAAGTTTTTAAAATAATTTTCTTCAAAGTTGTCCATAGATTAAAAATATTTTTCTCATTATTAAATTTAAATTATTTTCTATTTTTGCTCACCCATTCAGTGAGAGCTTGTAGTGAGTTTTCCACCAGTGATGGGTGTGAGATGTTCTTGATGTGATTCTCTTTCTAAAGTTTTCTCTTTCCTGATTTTTTTTTGTTTTTGTTTGTCAGAAAATTATATCTCTTAAAAATTTTTTCTAAGGTAATTCATTGGAAAAGAACTTAGAAATTTCGATTATTGCAATTGCATAATTACTCCGGAACATCAGCATTTTTCTACTCCAAAAATAAATTTTGTCTCATGTATAAATTTGACCCCTCCTACCTCCCCCACTTTGAAGCAGATTATTTTTCCAAAATTTCTTGACTTATACATGAGTATACACGGTACATATTATTCTCAGATCGATTTTGTAAAAGTCGCCATACGGATCTTTTTATTTGTAGGGAAACATTTTTCTATCTCGGGGAATTATGTAATTCATTGTTAAAATTGAAATGAATTGTATATTTTTCTGAAAAATTTCCCCCCATCCTAGATTGTCGTATCGGACATATTCTGCACCCCTGGTCACATGAAGACACTCACAAGGCTAATGTTAAACTTGTGGTCAGCGTTCTTTTAAAATATCTCGTTTGCATTTCAATATTCTTTTTTTTTTTTTGCATTGGATAGCTGAGGTTGTTTTCTAAAAGGGCCCTAACTTTTGATTTGGATTGCAGTTTTGGTTTTTTTAATGAGGATACTTTTACTTTCGGAATTGGTTCATTCCAAAAGTCAATAGCACCAGAACATAGCTCTCTGTGCTATACACCGAACTGATGTCATACCACAGGCAGAAAGGGAAAATGCAATGATTACAATATTGTACTCTTGCAGAAGGATCATTAAGAATTTTTGTCTGTTACTCAAATCCATTGCAGAGGTTAGATCTCTCGAACACTGTTTTATAAAAAAGAGATATCTTTGCTTAAAACTAGAAAAACACAAAAGTAAAAACAAAGCTAATTAGAATAAAAAAAATCAGGGACAATGTTTTTTGTCTTAGTGTTAATTCCAGATATCTTTAAAGGACCCTGCCAAAAATGAAAGCCAGTAAAAATTTTCAGTAGTGCTGTGCAGATTGGTAATAATGTTTTTAAATGATCAATTTGACAAAAGTGTTAGGTGCATGTTAGTTAAATAAAAACAAGTATCTTAGCTTTGGAAAAAAGTGTTTTGTCTTATTTATCTACAACCTTTAATTACTAAAAAAATAAAAATAGGATGATGAAAAATTTTACTTTTAGAAGCTCAAAACAACCAATCAGGATAAAATAGTTCAATCTGAGCATATATTATTAAGTATAGCGCATGTTAAATAGTGTTAAAATTATAAAGGATTTGCCAAACTAGGTACCCTTTGAAAAAGTGGATCTCTTTTCTTGAAAAAACTAAACAGCATCTGTTGCCTGTTAGTCACAAAGTGCTGGCCTATCCTAAACATATGGGACATATTCCATACCAATATGCTATAGGGGA
Source organism: Maratus michaelseni (assembly GCA_963931845.1). Classification (NCBI taxonomy): domain Eukaryota; kingdom Metazoa; phylum Arthropoda; class Arachnida; order Araneae; family Salticidae; genus Maratus; species Maratus michaelseni. Next base: position 217,134,814 of record OZ007586.1, on the reverse strand, counting down.
GACCGGTACACACTGGACCTATGCGCACAGTGGACCACCCCCTAATATTTTATTTATTTAAAAATTTTTAAAGCTTCTCTTCTATCCTAATAGACAACAACACTGCATTGATTATTTATAGCCTTCAGAAAATATGTTTAGCTCAGATTGAACTATTTTATCCTGATTGGTTGTTTTGAGCTTCTAAAAGTAAAATTTTTCATCATCCTATTTTTATTTTTTTAGTAATTAAAGGTTGTAGATAAATAAGATAAAACACTTTTTTCCAAAGCTAAGATATATGTTTTTATTTAACTTTAAAGTTAATATGTTTAAAAGTAAGCTATAAACAATATTAATGTGATTATTTATTGAACTTCAACATGGGGCACTGTGGTCCACAATCCACTCTTCTCCTGTAATGCAGAATTGTTCAAAATACTATTTAATAATTGCCTATTTTCTATAAAGAAATATTGTTTTAAAGTAATTATTTAACTGTAAAATAAAGTAAACAAAGAAAAATAACAATTCATTTAACATAGTAAGAAATATTTTGTTTTCTATTTACTGCCTTTGATAAATATAACTGTAGTCTAATTGGTGATGATTTTATTCAAGTAAGATTCATGAGACGCAAATTGAATGGAAATCAGTTTATTTTTACCAAAACTGTAGATGAATCTGTTGTTGATGTAAATGATTTTATAATGTTGCTTCCAGACACAAAAGTCTTTCAGGAAAATTCCAGGCTAAATCTTACTCATAAGTATTTTGGAATTTCATTTGCAAATTTTATTGTGCACTGATTTTTTTATACTTAAGTAATAACTTCAACTAAATTGCAATTGTTCCTGTATTAATCTGTTATTATTTTCAAAATATAATTAATTTTTTTTGTTTCAAAATGTTGCTTGTAAATTTATATATGTTATTTTGTGGTAAAGGGAAAATAAAAAAGAATTAGTTTAATGAAAAATAGATTTATCTTGTATGTCAGATAATACCTAATAGCAGTCCACTGTACCCCGGTGGGTGGACCAGTGTGCCCCACTTCTGGGGCACACTGGTCCACTTTACAGGTGCATATAAAAAAAAAATTGTGAAAAATGTATTGAAAACTATGTTCTGAGAAAATTATGATGAATGTATAAAGGCTTAAGGAATAATCAAAAATATTTTCATACAGATTGGTTTGTCTGCTAAATAGAAAAAAAAAAATTAACTGAAAAAGTGGTCCACTGTGTACAGTCTCCCCTATCATCTAGAATTTTCTAAGAACAATAAAAAAAATATTTTAATCTGAAAATTGGAGATTTTGGTGCTCTCAAAGATTCCGTAATCTTGGACCTGAGTTTTATGTTCCCAAAATTAATGTTTTCTATAATTAATGACAAAATAGGTATACAAATTATATTTTCCCGCAATTCATACAGCTGTTTATGAAAAAATATATATATCAGATATCCAGTATTGCAGCGAATGTTAATAAGATGGAATTAAAGGTTAAATTTCCCTGCCAGTAGGACAGAATTATTTATCAATATATCGGTTAAATATTGATATTTTTTAAATATCGCAATTACGATATCTAAACTCTGACTCTGCAGGTATATCTCAAATAACAATAAGGTTGTTTTGTGTTCACCATGATTTTGAGCCCTGAAAAACAACGCCGAATATCCTGTACAAATATATTTTTCAATCCCTTCTTTCATCCAATCCATGTATTTATTCACTGGCCTGCATCTAAAACAGAAAATCTGATAATTATTTCTCTTTTGTTAAGATCTCTGAGTAAGAAATATCCCAATACATTCACTTGCTATGTTCGTTTCTATGCCTGCAAGCCCCACCAGTGGCTGAGAGGTTCTGCTATCGAAGCTGGTAGACGGGAGGTGCTGGGATCGATCCCAATCGCGCCCGTCCGCCTAATCATTCGGAGTTTTCGTGGTTTTCTTCGAGCCGTGGATTTATTCATGCGTAAATACGGGTTAGGTTCCCTTAGAAAGACCCCCACGAAGGGCACTCTCCCCAGGCCTATATCCCTAGTGTAGATAATTGACCGTCAATAATCAACCAACCAACCATCTATGCCTGCAAACCGGAAATTCCAGTGTTCGTTAGAGATGAATACTAAATAACTCTTATCACCCATTTCTTGTTCTGCTGCTGTTTTTGGACCATATATATTACAATATATCAAGACATTGATATATCATGGCCAATAACATAAGCTTAAATACATGCTGGTTATTGTCAATAGTATTGATATTGCTTACTAGAGCATGGTTTCTATGAATGAATTAATATCTGTGCTTAAAATGAATGTCAGAATCGTATAGATTCGATATTTTTTGGTTGACCCAGTCATAAAAATGGTACTTTAAATACAGTATGGAACCACTTATCCAGAATGATATTTCTAATTGACCAATTTCCGAATCTTTCCCGAAAAAAGTCCCATACAGTGTCAGTTTTACATGTGCATTGCTTGAAACATTACAAAATGCATGGTGTAACTTGATGCCACCATTTAGGATTTGAAATGGAAGCATATCTAGTTAGATATTAAAAATTTTAAACTAAATTCCATTCCATAAAACATAATCTTCATAAATTATTTTTATTTTGTAATTTGATTTAATATGCATGGAAATAATTTTAAAAAATGTAAATTAACCAGCATCTTTCGCATTCAACTCTTCAGCATTTGAACAGTATCTGATTTAGTTGAAATCGGGAAGAGATTATCTGTGGTGTCACGGTACACTAAGATGGGGCTAACAGGAAAAAAAAGTCTGTTGTTTGACAAAAAAAAAATTTCAAATTCATCTCAAAAAGAAAGACCTAAAAAAATCAGCCTTTTTGCATTCCACTTTTACCATTTCAGGGGGAAAGGGTGGCTGAAGGCCCATTGCCCTGCACCCCCCCCCCCTCCCCCCCAAAAAAAAAGCCAAAAGCAAGACTGAATATTTGGCTAGTGCTGGATTCAGACATTTTTCCTCCTGAAATGTCCTTAAATTTGGCAATATGTCCTCAAATTTCACGATTTTTCTGCGATGTAGTAAAATTCAGTGAATATTTTTTTCTGTTTTTTGTGGAATTTCATGAATTATTTTAGAACAAAGACAGCATCTGTTTGCAATTTCAGGGGCATGCACAATCGATCACACAGATCACTGAAGTCAATCTAAGAGAAGAATGGACAGACCTCCCATATATATGCACACACACACCCCATAGTCAGGGCATATGTTTTGGAGGATTCTTTACCAATTTTTGTATAAATGCACAAAGAAAAAAAATATGAGCCAAATAACAGTTCTGAAATATTATGTTTTATTTTGCCAACTGATTATGTAAACTTCGGGAATTTCGTCAATTGGTCATGGGAAAAAAAATTGTGAAAAATTTCAATTGGATAGGAAAGGGAGGGGTCACAAATTTTGTCAGTTGGGCGGGGAAAAAGCCTTTGTTTATAGGAGGATTCTTTGCCAATTTTTGTATAAATGCACAAAGAAAAAAATATGAGCCAAATAACAGTTCTCTGAAATTTCAAAAAATCTGAAATTTCATCAATCCGTTGCTGAAAAAGATCACGAATTTTGTCAAGCAGATGGTGTTAAAAATTATGATTTTTGTTAATCAGTTGCTGAAAAAAATCACAAATTTCATGAATTGGTCACTGAAAAAGAACATGAATTTCCACAATCGAATAGGGGGAAAATCACAATCTCTTGCAATCTATCATTTTAAAAAATTATGCATTTTGTCAATTAGTCGAGCGAAAAATTGCGAGTTTGTTCATTAGAGCTCTGAAAAAAATCCCCAATTTAATTAATCAACTGTGGGAAAATTTTCAAAATTCATGAAAATTGTGAGTTTTTTGCTCCATTTGTATAAAAAGCTTTTCATTTATTAATGATCTACAACAAAAATCGCAATAAGACTTACTTTGCTTGATTTATTTCCATCGATCCGCAACATGAATATCAGAATTTATATTAAATTAATTTTATTAAAATGTAAAACTTAAAAGAAAGTAAAATCTCTCCATATTTCTTGCATATATATATATATATATATATATATATTTTAATAGGTGTCTTTTTTGTCATGGTTATCTATATATATATAAATCAGTGTTTGGATGTATGTTCTTTATACAAATCTACAATTTTGCCATTGTTTATCTTTATACAAATCTATTTTCTATTACAATCTTTCCTGTTGCCACATCCTATTAAACGACACAAGAATGTGACATGTGTACCTTGTTTTTATAAGCCAATAACAATTCAGACCCACACACTAGTTTTCTGCATCCAAATTTTGGCACCCTTCTAAGCAGATAATGTACATTTTTCGTATATAAAATTTGCAAATTTTACTATAAGTGTGTTAAAATGATGCACTTTCATTTAAATGTATTTAGAGTTAAAACAACTATTATATATAATACAGACATTTCAATTTCATAAGAAAAAACTAAAATAGTTTACTAAAAATGATGCTGCTTTTTATAGGATACTCTCAGTGTGACTTTGTCCTCTTTTTCTAATTAAGGCATAATGTTAGTAATGTCTTGTTGTATTAGGTACTATTTGACATCAGTAATACAGTTTGGGGACTAGAGGATTTAAAGTGTGAAACACTTTCCAGAAATTTAAAAGTTTTGTCTAAAAATATTATGAGTATGGATAATTTTGTATGCTTCATCTTCCTTTCAAGAAAACTGTCAAAAACAGTTTCTGGTTGTACTGTTGCTTGAAATGCAACTAAAATTGTTACATTAATTTGAAAAGTTCTGTTAGTTTTATAGCCATGCTTTGCATATAAAGCATTGCTAAGTATAATCACTATTTTTTATAGTCACTGTTATTTCTATCACTTTTTTCATAAGAAAAACAAGCTGTCAATATCAGGCAGAAAACTTTGGAGAGGGGCTTAGAGATCAATAATATTTAATATTTTGTTTACAGTGGGTGATCATATTAGAGCCACCTACAATAATTGGCAATTCCTCATTTTGGCAAGTTTTAATTAAGTAAACTTTTTTTTAATTATTTTAATATGAAAGATAATGTTTACCATTTATAAACATATAGTGTGAACAGAGTGGGATTTTTTACAAAAGTGAAGCCCAGTGCAAGAATTTTTGTGAGGTCCTTTCCTTCTAAACTTGTTAATCCCTGTCCCCGTCCCCATCCCATAAAGCAATAGCCTTTCATAGAAAAAACCTCCCATGACATACATATGTGTGTGGACAGGAACAAGAATATTTGTATAAAAAAAACGAGAAACAATAAAATGTACAACCTCATGTTAAAATAACTGCTACAGAAATACAGTGTTATTGAAATTAAATTATTCCATTCTAGAAAGCTCAGAACAAACAAGCCATGGATGTATGCCTCCATATTTGGAGGATATACATTTCAAAATATGGGGAGATGATTGATGCAATAAAGTACATTAAACTCTGTGTATGATGAAAATCTGTCTAATGCAGAAAGATTTTAAAGTTCTGCAGAACGATTTTCAATACAGTACACTTTGTCTAAGGCAGAATACTGTTTGCAATGGAAAATTTACTCTGTCCCAATCGATTCTACCTTAGACAGAGTTTAGTTATTTAGGTACAAAAATGGGCAAAGAGGGTGCTGTAACCTGTACCGTACCGGGGAACAAAATTTGCGTAACATGAACATGAAATAATCTCCTATCAGAAATAAAAAGACAAATTTTTTCGGAACGCTTTTAAATAAACAAGATGGTTCTGTCATTGAAGAAATGTGTATTGCTATTAAAGTTGTTTTATCAAATCAAGCAAAAATGCTTGTAAAGCACTAAACAAAATTACATGACAAATAATCATTAATACAATCCATTGTCCATAAATTAAGAGATAAACATGAAATGTTAATTTTTTTTTCCTTGCCAAAAGTTGATTGTGAGTAGTCATAAAAGCTGACATAAGCAGCAAGTGTAGCAATTAATAACATAGCCATTCGATAAGACATCACTGTGTCATCATAAATGGTCACAAGTGTCTTAGTCGCTTTGGTGGCCAAATGGTGTGTGATGGATGGCCAAAATTATTCATCTCATTAGGACTATCAGGTGACAGTGATTTGGTGACTCCTTGTGAAGTCCTTTGTAATTGGGACAGTGAATTGATCTTGCAAGTACCTTGGATGAGTTTTTTAATCAAGTATGTAGATCTTATAGTTTGTTTACAGGAACACAAAAGAAAAACTTGTCATCACGATAATGTCTGAAATATTTTAATCTATTTAAATCTAATCGGACAATATTGATATTGCAAGTATCTTGGATGAATTCATTAATCAAGTATTGTTCTGGCGCCTTTAGGCGGTCACCTAATGGAAACACTGGTGCTGTCCAAAGCAAAGTGTATAATATTAACAATTACATATTTACTTTGGGTTATCCGATTCCATAACATTTTTGCCTAAATTTCTTTATTTTTTGTACCAAACGACAAACTAAATCTTCTTTTGGCACCCCCCCCCCTTCTACTCTGGTGCTCAAGGCATATGCTCCGCTTGCTCTCCCTCCCCCCTTTCCTAGTTTCAGCCCTAGGTCTTTGCCATGATTCCATTAACATAATTTTTAAAGTGTATAATTCTGTATATATTCATTATGGCTGGATGGTATCAGAAGTTTATTATGACAATATATCAACGAGTTAATATTGATGGTATATTATGATATACTACCCTAAAGCATGGGAGAATAGAAAAATTGCTAATTTTGTAAGACAAAAGGTATTGTAGCAGCAATTTAAGCATAAACAAATGTAGAAAGCAACGAATGAATGTTTTATATCTATTTCATTACACATCATCATTTAAATATGTATTTTTTTTTACACAAAATAGAAATATTTTAGAAAAAATGAACCAATGTTTGATATTTGCATTTATACCATTGCTATCATATTTTTTTTTTTTTTAAATGGTATTTTTAATATCATTTTAACTACTTAATTTCCTTGAATATAACTGACAAGGGAACATTCCCAACCTTCAAATTCAAAAATTTATGAAACTTTGGGGATACATAGGGCTTAGGGAGGTATGTAATATGGCAATTATTTTTTCTTCCCAAATTCACTTTAAGGGCGTATTTTTTACCATAGAGTATTTTTCCATCTTATTGTTATTACTCATTAAGGGCTATCAATACCTGCAAACTTTCAAAAAGTGCATTTTTTTTAATCGCATTTTCTGAAAGTACAATTAGTGAAGAATATTCAGTTACATTTTCTAGTCGATCTGATAAAAATTAAGAAAGTTAAGCCACTTTAATTTACTTGTATCATACATAAATCATAACTTGAATCTTTAAATGTTATTATCTCAAAGCTATGTACTTAAAGTCAATGATCATGATAACTCAAACAAATCTCAACCAAACTTCTTCAAATTTTGACCAATTTTTAACAACAATATTATCTAGAGAGTAATCATTCCTTTTGGCAATCTGATGATTTTTTTCTATTTTTAAAAACGAAGTTCCAAAATGTTTTGTGAAAATTGGTACCTTAACTTTGAATGGCTGCCATTTTGTTCAAAATGATTTTTTTCAAAAACCGAACAATTTTTCTCTAGTTTTAAGCATTCAAAGTAAAGACATTATGCTTTTCATAATTTCAGAGAACATTTGATAAAGTTAGGGTGGTCACTGTGGACGGCTACCAGAATGACACCATCTCCCGGAAGCAGGTCTGCTGGAGACACCCAACTTTATTTCGTCATTACAAAAATCAATTTTTTTTCTTTAAAATATAATAAACAAAATGCAAAAAGAGTTTTTCAAATATCTTGTTTCATGAAAAAAATTCCCCAAAATACATGGGGTTTTTTTTCAACCTGACAGATAGGTATAACCCCTTAATGGTTAGAGATAGAGAAAAAGATTTTAAGTTAAAAATTATTTTTTTTATTAGTTCTGTTGAAAGCTAACTGAGTATCAGTTGTTAATAATATTTTTTAAGAAATTCAAATAAATTTAAAAAAAAAAATGATAATATACATTTTGTAGTCAACCCAACAATTCTTATTTTGTTGTAAGTAAAACTACTAATTTTCACTACATTTAACAAATTACTATCGCCATTCTATAAAATACGTGCATTTACAACTGATGATCTGGAAAATTTTGCATTTCCACTATCAATTGAAGAATAAACTTTGAAACTTCACTACTGATAGTATAAAACTTTATATTGAAAAGTAAAAAACTTCATGGTTAAGATCGACCAAAAAAAAAACTTTACAACCTCACAAAAATATTAAGAATTCTATTAAAGATATATAATATAAAGATAAATATAACAAAGATATAAAAATATATAATCTAATAAAGATATTTAACATATTACTATTATACAATACTTATTACTGTTAACTAAATTATTCTGTGTTACTTTGATCATGTTTAATGTTTGTTTATATCATTTAAAATAGATAAAGAAAGCATAAAAATAGTAAAAAGTGTGATCATATCAACTAACATTTGTAATTTTTTTATTTAATAATTCACAGTAATATCCATTCTTTTATAGACAAGAACTATAATTAAACAATACAATAAAGATTGTATTTTCACTAGCAATAAAATAATTGCTGGGTAGTCTACCAAATGTATATTATATATTTTTTAAATTTTTTAATGTTATTAACAATTGATATTTTGTTAGTTTTTGACAGAACTAATAAAAAGAAGCAAATTTTAACTTAAAACTTTATCTCTTACCATTAATGAGTAATAACATAAGTTCGAAAAATATTCCATAAAATTTACCCTCTTAAAGTGAATTTGGGCAACAAAAAATTATTGTGAATTACATGCCTTCATAAACCATATATAATCCGAAAGTTTCTTTCTTTTTTTTTTTGCAGGTTGGAAACATTCTTTTGTGACTATGTCATAAAAAAAAACTTACTAGATAAAGTAATTTTTTTTTTTTAAGATGTTGATGATTTTAATTGATTAAAATAAGTGAAAAGCAAAAATCTAAAATTGATTTAATGGCATATGTTATGCCAATATGCTTGTAATTAAGTAGGTTTCAATAGATGACAGATACAGCAGAAATGTTGTTAATCAATCTTTCTCTAAGGGGATCAATAAATTCTTAATAGTAAAAAATTTAAAACATTCACTGCATTTATACCTCTATATCTATTTGCTATATGAATAAAACATTAAAACTTTTTAAAATATACATATTCAATTCAAAATTGCCAAATGTTATTTTTTGCTCCTTTTCTTGAAATCAGTTGATGATATTTCGAGCAGTCTATCAAATACTGTAGATTCGTTTTAAGCTGAAATATCAAGATGTATTCAGTTAACTTGGGGAAACCTTACACTATCAATAATACAACCAAGACGATAATATGAATGAATGCAGCATAGATTACACTATCAGCTATAACCAGCACATATTCAAACTCATGTTATTTGTCATGATATATTGCAATATATCAAGACCAATAGCAGCAGTAAAACTAAAACACAGGTGATACAATATTATTCAGTAACAAACAGTGGAATTTCCAGTTTGTGGGAATGATAACAAACTTAGCAATAGCAAGTCCCTGTATTGGGATATATATTGAAATATTCTTTACTTGGAAATCTTAACGAAATAGAGATAGTCAGTGGAAATAGATTTTCTGTTTTGGATGAAGCGGGCCATGTAATAAATACATAGATCAGGCAAAAGAAGGAATTGAAAAGATATTGAAATGAGATTTGCCGCTGTTTTTCAAGGTTCGAAATCATGGTACATGCGAAGCGAAGCAAAATTAGTGTTATTGAGATATATAGGCGGAGTCAGAGCTTAAATATTATTATTGTGATATTTCAAAAATATCAATATTTGACTGATATATTGATAAATAATCCAGCCCTAATATTCATCACTTTGTTTATTTCTTAATAGCACGTGCAGTCAAATTGTCATAGAGACATCGCAGATATCACAGTCATAAAGTGACTTCTTTAGTCAGTGACATAGTTACTTTGTAATGAGTGTCATTTGATGACTTCAATGTGAAAGCACCATGACCATTTTTTCATATAATATCATCAGATGACATTCACATGGGAGCCATAGATTAGGCACTTTACAAAGATGAGAATCATTGAAAATACTAGTTAGATAATAAATTTGCTAGTTATGGCAAGTCACAAAATTGGACATATCTAAGTCACAGTGACATGGATTTGACTCATTTTCTATGTTGTGACTTCAGTAAGATTCACAAGTGACAATACATTTCCATCATCATTGCTATAATAATCACTCATCATTTTCAATCAACTTTCACACTTGCAGATTAGTGGCAGTATGTAGACAAAACATTTTTCTGCACAAAAATATGCAATTTCCTCAAATGTGTTTTCTTTTTGAGATGCTAATGTTTTACAGAAAAAAGTGCTGCCAAAAATGAATTTAGAAAATTATTTTTTTATTATTTCATTTCAGGATAAGCCCTATAATGAAATGTTTACAAAAGGATATATTGGCCACACCGACATAAATTATAGAAACATTGTTCAAGAGCACAAATCGTTTAGTATGACACAAGCAATGCTTCGTCGTTTTTCCGGTGATGTTCTTGGATATGTTACTCCAGTAAGTATTATGCAGTTATTACAGTAAAAGACCACTAATGTTTAGTTCTGAGCATTTTGTAGATTCTAGGTCATGTTTCTTTAATCTTTGTTTACATTTTCTTTTATTCATACTGTAGACAAATTTAGATTGCTAATGCTTAAAAAATGAATCAATTAGTACATCAATTTAAACATATAAATAAAGTAAGAATTATTCAAAAAATAATTTATTGAATTTTATATATTTTAAATATATCATCAATAGTTGTTTGTATTAGAACATCGTATTATGTTTCTGTATTGCACTATTGTGCTTTGCAGCATATAAATGGCTGTAATTATTTACTGAACCACAAAATTTTATTTTAGAAATTTAAATATTCCTGGCCGAATATTATAAATATGTATGTAAGAGTTACTGTATTTACTTGCATATTTTGCACACTTTTTTCACCATTTTTTTGTATCTAAAAGTATACAAGAAAAATAGGCGTTTTTTAGTATATTAATTTTTCTCGAAGGGTTACTTAGAATAAAATCAGAAATGACCTACTGCAAGATGAATATAACATTTTAATAAATGAATAATTAAGATTAAACAAAATGTATATAAGTTTCAAAAGTTTATAGATAATTTTTGAACCGAGACAGTGTAATTTTTAGTTTTCTGGAGCATTCTACAATAGAATATGGAAAAAACCTTTTATGCTTTGAAGCACATGAACACTGTAGCATCTTCTTTAAGGTGTACTTCCCAGATTTGCAGCCATACAATTCACGTTCAATTTTTTTTTCTTAGTTGATATTAATGTTTATGCTAAATATAAAATAATTTTCTTGCAAATATTTGTTTTTTTATCCAAATTTTCTCTCAAAAGTACGGGGTGCTTAAAATATGTGGGGATGCAAATTGTGCAAGTATATATGTTAAATAAGAATGTATTGATTTTGATATTTATTAACATCGATTTAAAGAATTAATTGCTTGGTTTTTGAATGAATAGTTTTCTTTTTAATTCTGTAAATAGCAATTATTTCTAGATGACAGAAGAATTTGCTTTTAAAGCAAAAATCTTTTTTACTCAGTTAGCTACAATGTAGAATTTACAGTTAGGAAAATTGTCATATTTCTTTTGATTTTCCTCCTAAAAAAATCATGTTATTGTAACATACTATTATTAGCTCTTGGTCTAATGGCACCTTGATATGTCATTTGGTTTATAGTTCTATGTTTCATAGTTGCCCATGAAATTCCAAAAAAACTAAGGACAAAGTTTTTATTCTAGTAGAATAAAAACTGAAACTTTTATGCTCTCATGTGGACCATTTTCTGTAAACAAAATCTGTTGCCCAAAAATGTGATTTAACGCCAGCAGTTGGATAACTTCATGTTCATTGTTGCCAATTGCTTTACTGCATGTCATACACAATGAAAATATTGTATTTTTATTTATTTTGTGTTTATAAGCCAATATAGTTTTTGCAATGAAGGATATAAATTAATTTCTATTTGTCTGGGGGGGATCCTGGCATTTAAAAAAAAATTACAAAAATTTGAGACTTTTATATATGGAACAGAAGCATTTCAAAGATTGAAACATTTTCAAATTACAGTATTCTGCTATAAAAAAATAAGTGTGCATTAATTGGCAGAACATGAGACTATCTGAAAATGTATAAACAATGGTGATACAATCAGGGGCGTGCCTAGCAGTAGGGGGAGGGGGGGTAACACTCCCCCACTTATTTATAAGAGTTGGTAAAATTTAGAATAGTCAGAAAGTTAAGACCACTCCCTGCAAAAAAATCCCCTCTCCCATCGTCAGTTTCATTTCAATCGTCTGTTCGTCTTTAAAGGGGAAAAGAAAGAGCTTTTCACACAGAATGGAAGATTGTGTATGATTCTGTATGATCGATGAAAATCCTGAAACTGCAATTCTATTTACACGAGAGAACTATTTTAAAGCAGAAATTTTGAAGGTGGTAGATCGGCTTACAACTGCATTTGGAGACATTCATAAGTTGATATTTGAGAAAGTTAAACCACTGGCCTGTCTCCTTTCATCTAGGATCAAGTATAGCTCTACCGAGGACATTTCTAAACTATGTCAATTACTTCTTGATGATCTCAAAGATGTTGATAACTTGGAATGTGAAATTGATCTCATGTCCTCAGAAATAGCTAGTTCTGAATCAGATACAATTGGCTCAGCAACACAAAAACTTGTGGGGAAGGCTCATTTGTATCCTAACCTTTCTTTGACCTACAAGTTGGCCTTAATTATTCCAGTGACTGTGGCAAGTAATGAAAGAAGTTTCAGCAGGTTAAAATTAGTAAAAAATTACTTGCGTACCACCATGTCAGAAGAGCGACTGGACGAACTGATGCTATTAACTTGTGAAACAGACAACTGTACAACCAACTGACATGTTAGATTTAGACAGTGTAGTTGGAAAATGGACTATTCTGAAGGATAGGCGGTGGTAATTTAAAAATGTAGTGAAGGATAATTTTTAGTCTCTTATCTTATTAGACAGTTATCACGAATTTAGTCTTTTAGTCTCTCTATCTTATTTTTAACAAGCAAGATTTGTCTTTTTTTATGTATTTTAAAATGTATACACTTACATTACACAACAGCATGCGATTTTATTTATAAAAACATAAATTCTGAAGTCCTTCAATGCTCTTAAATTGTTACTTTTGAGAACTGGTTAGCGTACGGTACATCCGTACCCATTTCCTTTTCAATCATAAGCAAAATCCTAATTAATAACAGGATTCTCAACTCTACTTATATAGTAAAAGAATAAACATTTTTTTACACATACTGAATAACAGAATTTAATTTTAACTGTGGTTAGGCAGAATGCAGGTGAACACTTAGGACTTTTAGGGATTTTTTAAAATTCACAGTATTGTAGAACAGTTGACTCCGTTGCTGAGGGACTATCACAAAGCCTTTTTCATTCCCGATGCCGTACTCGGCAAAATTGAGTTCACCCCCCCCCCCCCTCCACTAAAACAGCCTTCAGCATGCCCCTGGATACAATATAAAAAATAGTGACAAACTAACCTATTAAAAAAGGAACTGGAATCAAAAGCTCCAAATTACATTTCTGACTGTACTAAAGTTTATTTATAGCTGGTCAAAAGAATTAACATTGATTAAATGGGGGAAAAGAGCAACATATTTTATCTGTTACTTCTGTTTGTTCATTTTCTGACTAAATAAAGGGTAATCTATTCCTTCGATTTTCCATCATTATTTGAGTTAAAACATACTGTTTGATGTCAGTTTTTGTTTACTATTAGCATATCTATCTGAAATGTTTAAAAATTGGCTTATTGAAAATTAATTCAGGTTACATAAAACCACAGAAATATCTTATGACTATTTGTTTATATCATGCTTATTAAATTTTTAGCATGAAATCTAATTTCATGCTAAAAAAGTAATTTGGTTTAATTTCACACCAAAGTTTGATAAAATTAAATGTGAGTGTTAATATTTATGGTTTTATATCCCTGTAACATCATAAACTTTATTATTTTTTTTTTTTTTGTCCTTAAAAAATGAACTTGGCTATTATAAAAATTATAGTTTTCTTTATTATTTATTAAAGCTGTTAGTATCATTCTAGTATTATGACAGTCACTAAAATATGAAATAATCTAAATTTAAAAGTGAGTTCTAACATTTTGGCCTGGCTCCTAGATTTAAGAAAAAATTGTCAATCCCTTAATCACACTGTTTGGTGACAGACTATTTTTGTACATAATGGTTTATAGAAAAGTGCACAAGCACCAAACTTTTTTATGATAGGGAAAATGTTATTTATTTCATTATAAACATACTTTTAAATGAAGAATCACAAATAATGCGGATGAAATAAATAGTGGATCATAGAGGGAAAAGCTTTTTCATGCTTACATTTTTTTTTTCTTTTTAATATATTTTATTAGATTACTTTGGATAGTTGAAAACATGTTGCTAAACATTGTAATACAGTCTACTGTGTATGAAATGTAATTGCTTATTGTCATAGAAATAAATAAAAGGGTTACCCTAAAATCCCGATTATCAGCCCCCTTTTTCGAATGCAAAACCAGTTAAATTTAGAGAAGGACTTATAATCAAGATTTTTATAAAATTCATTCAAAAAAAGGTTTCATCATTAATTTATAAGTTGGGGGGGGGGGAGTTGAAATTTTGGAAGATAGGAGCATAATTAAGATGACTGATTATTTATTTATTTTTACTAGAGAGCAACAAATACAGCAGATTTTTTTTTTTTTTTAAATAGTGTTTTATTTAAAATTTTCGACTTTATACTGAGGAAGGGGCAAAGGGAGGAAGGTAGATATCATTTTGGTGGTAGATAGATAATTTGGATGGCAGATTATCTATTTAATGTTACAAGAGAGCAACAAATAGGGCAGAAGATTTTTTTAAACTAGAATATTAAACATTTTAAACTGTATGTTGGGAGGAAAGGAGAAACATAAATTCTGTTGGCAGTGTGTTTGTAACTTAGAAGAGTTTTAAAGATTTATTCTTTTTTGCTGGGAAGGAGGGGGGTAAAGAGAGAAAACTAACATTCCAGAAGTCGGGGGATAATTTAAATGGCTGGTTATTTATTTATTCTTTTTCGAGAGCAACAAATAGAGCATAATTGTTTTAAAAGGAAGTTTTAAAGATTTTTTATTTATTATTTTGCTGGGGTAGGAGTAGAGCAGGTAAATGAAAATTTCATGTAGAGGGTGGGGGGAGGGGATTTTGTTAGATTTTTTTTAAGTTGAAATTTACTAAAATGTGGGAGATTTTCTCTCTTACACAGGGATGATTATGTTCCAAAAATTAAGGGCATTTAGTTCTGTAAATTTGAAAATAAATAAAAATATAATAGCACAAGAAAAAAAATCTGGAATGGAAAACAAACTTCTTAACATAAAACCTACTTAAGAGGCTACTTCACTCAGATGAAAACACCCGCTCGCTAATGTTAATCCTATGGAGGAAATTTTTGAAGATATCTCGTTCGCATTTCAATATTTTTAAATGATTTTATTTTGCATTGGATAGCTGAGGTCAATCTCTATGTACGCTCCTTTTTACTTTTTCGATTTTTGTTGCAGTTTTTTTTATTGAGGATACTTTCACTTTCGAAACCGGTTCCGAAAGTGAAAGTTTCTTAATAAAAAAAACTTGTAATCAAAATCCAAAAAGTACAAAGGAGCGTACATAGAGATTGATATCAGCTATCCAATGCAAAAAAAATAATTTAAAAATATTGAAATGCGAACGAGATATCTTCAAAAATTTCCTCCATAGGATTAACATTAGCGAGCGGGTGTTTTCATCTGAGTGAAGTAGCCTCTTAACCATGAGGGAATCATGTTTCTGTGAATATTTACATCACAAATTCTCTTCCCCAGAAGCAGGAGTGCCATTTTAAACTTTCTTTCTTCAGGGCGGGGAGGGGGGGGGGGAGTTCTTTGAAAGACAGGGTTTGAAATAGCATGCGGATTTCACAAAATAGGAAAGTCCTGGCTTATATTTGGAAATGGAAAAGCAAAACAAAATTACTAAAAGTTGTTCGGGGGCTTATAGTCAGGATTTTTGGTATTGAGTTAAGAGTGCATTTCTGAAAGCTTTTTCAGTCATGTAAATACATTAAAAAGTTTTATATAGAAATAACTTTCTTTAATGTTTATTTAATCTTAAGATTTTTTTTTGTCTAAATAATTCAAAGTTATAAATCAAATATATAAAATTTAAATTAATTAGTTAAATATATTGATTTTACTATTTATACAGTGGAATGGACATGGCTATGATATAGTAAAACTTTTCCCGAATAAATTCACTATGATCGCTCCTGTCTGGTTGCAAGCACGACCAAAGATTGGCGATACTGCAGTTATTGAAGGACTCCATGACATTGACAGCAGCTGGATAGAGTCTGTACATCAGTTGAATGGAAACATTAAAATAGGTATGGATTTTTTCCCCATAATTCTAAACAAGTCTTTCTTTCTGTGATTTTTGCATTAATCATTTTAACTTATTTGAAAAATCAATGTATGATCATACTATAAATATTTAGGTGTACTGGAACTTTATTGAAATTTTGATTTGCTGAATCCTGCATTTGTGGATTTCATACTGTAATTTCTGGTATTATTCACTTATTGATTAGGTCTTTAAAATATACTTAGTATACATCAAACATATTATTATTTGTTAAAACTTTTGATGTATTCAAATTTATTACTCTACTTTGGAAACAAAAAGGGTCTTCTTAATTTGTTCAATTTTTTCTTTTACCTGCTTAAATGTAACATAGAATAAGTAATTTATTTTATTTTTTATTTTTGTTTTTGAGAGAGTATTTTTCTCAGGTGGTGCCATATACATTTTATCAGGATCTGGTGTTGGTCTTTGAAATAAAACAACAAAACTCTTTAGCAGTTAATGGTGAATCTAATGTGACTTAGGTATGGGTATTACATTGATTACTTAAAATCAAGCCGAGCACATTATGTGTGCAACGTGTATGATGAACACAGGGACTTAGGAAACATTATCAATGTGTTCAAATGTTAAGTATAAACCTGTTTTATTTTTGAGTGGTAAAAAATAAATTATCCTTTTAAGCACTGCTGAACAAATAACTAGGTCCACTTTTAAGAAAAAAGATAAATAGTAGGATTGAGAGTTTGAAATAAATTCTTGTTGAGTCTTTTAAAGAGTAATTTTGTGTCACTTTACCTCCTGTATCATTGTAAATGCAATTGCTTTTCAGTTTTTTATTGGCTAGTTCTAAAAAATACTTTGTTGGCCTGATATTATAAATTCTAGTCTCTCTTATTGATAAGTACAATTAAGTTATTTTCAATTAATTCAAACTTAGTCAGGTTTTTTTTCCCCTTTAATTCAAAGGAATTTTCAGATAGAATCTGCATAGTTTTCTTATAAAACTAATTGATGTGACTCTTCATTGAGTTTATAAAATACATTACCATTGATTCTCATTTATTTTTTAAGCATCTCTAAGGCAATAAATGGCCTCTTCTATGAAAATATTTAATTATTATAGTAAAGAGTTGAAATTGTAAAAGTAAAGAAATTTAACTAATATAATTTCTGCAAAAGAATGGAAAGTGAGTTACAATCTTTGCACAACTCTTTTTTGCTTATGTTATTTTTTAAAAGATGCTAAGACAGTTTTTGCGCACACAATAAAAGTAGCACATGTCAGTTCTGCCTAAACACATATTACCTAAAAAGTACTTTCCGGATAGTCCCATGTAGATCTTATTAGAATCTGATGATCAGTGAGGAACTTATGGGGTGACCTGCAGGAAAATCCTTCTCCCTCAGAGCATTGAAATGTGTCCTGAGAAGATTTAGAATGTTATGTTCATTAATGGTCTGAAACTGAAAATTTCCCCTGGAGTTGTGGAAATCCCTCCCAGAAAAAAAATTCAACACTGCTGATTAGGGCTAGATGATTTCAGGAATTTGATATTGCAATATATCAACAAGTTAATATTGATATTAGTGATATATCGTGATAACTACCTTAAAGTGCTAATTTTAATATGATTAAAATAAGTGAAAAGCAAAAGCTGAAATTCAGTTAATGCCAGATATGATACTAATATACTTGTAATTAAATAGGTTTCAATGGATAACAGATGCAGTAAAAATGTTGTTTTTCAATCTTTCTCTAAGGTACCAATGCATTCTTAATAGAAAAAAAATTACTGTATTTATATATTAAAACGAAAAGGGGTTTTTGTCAAATCCACTTTTCACACAAAAATGACCTACTTGCGCATGCACAAAATTAAATCTAGAACCTAACCAGTGTTAGAGTACACTTGAACGAGAAAAGGGTGGCTGAGTGGTATAAGGTGTTATCCTTCTCTGTTCCGATCATCGCGTTGGTTCGAAACCCACTCCGGACAGAATGATTTTTCTTATTTTATTGGCAATAATTCATTTTAATAATGCCATATTTAATTCAGGAGGAAAGATTATATAATTTGTATTTTTTTTTATTTGAATGCTTTATAATTAAGTAAAATTTAACACCCAAGAACATTTTGTTTTAATTATTAAATTTATATTAAAAGTATTTAAATTAAAAGATCATGCATGTAATTATAGATTAAATAAATTGAACTGGTCTACAATTTTTATTATATTTGGTATGACCATTATCAAGATGCCATATATATAATAAGATAAGTATGTGATTATTTTTTGTAAAAAAGGAAAAATAAAAGGAGAGAAAACAAAAAGAAAGAAAAATATTCATACAGGAACTCTAAATTATCTTGATATCCATGATTTAACAATTAAACAATGTGTGAAAATGAAATATATAAATTCAATTAATTAAAAAATATGTATTATAAATCATTAGCTGCAAACAGCAAATTTTAAATTCGGGGTTTTAGAATCAGACTAATAAAAATTGATTTAATGAAAATTTTTAAAGGCCGTGTAGTTAAAAAAAGAAAAGAAAATCAGAAATACTAAATATTGTTATTTTTTCAAAATATTGGGACTGTGGTAAGTAAAATTTAACAACTGACAATATATTTTTTTAATTACCGTATATACTCGTGTATAAGTCGAAGAATTTTAGACAAAATTTGAGAGTTGAAAGTAGGGGGTCGACTTATATGCGAGTTAGTAAAAATTAAAAATAAAGAAAGAGTATTTCATACTCCGGAAGAAGTGGGAAATAGCAAAGTCCTAGATCCCTAGATCCAGAGTCACTGGATCTAGGTTGGAGAGAGATAAAAGCGGACAATGGTCATTTCCCTGTGATTGACAAAAAAAGGCTGAACAATAATGTCCCTGTATTTGTTCTGCACCCATTGTCTCTTGGAATAGAATTCCCTTCAATACAGGGGCATTCTTTTTCAATGGTTTAATCCCCTTTTTAAAAAGAGTTCAACTTGAACATGCTTCTAGATTTCACTCCTGAAAGTCCTTCAGTACAAAGAAGTACTATATTTTAGCAGTCTAAGAAGTTGTTTACTCTTGTAAATAAGGCATGAATAGATTTTTCAAAGTAATTTTTTCAAGTATCATTAAACTGATGTGAATAGGTTTCAAAATAGTTTAAGCTTCTTCAGTTTTACATAATTATACAGTTTTAAAAAGTTGAATTAAAAAAAAAAAAAAAAGTCTGATTAGAAACATAAAAAATATGTTTACTAATTTAAGGAATTTTTTTTTTTTTTTTAGCCTCGATTACAAACTATTTTTCAACATACTACTAGAAATGTGGTTTGACTTATACATGAAAATTCATTTTTTTTTTTTTTTAATTTTACATAAGAATTAGGGGGGTCGATTTATATATGAGTATATACAGTACTTATTTTATATTATAAATATTTAAATTAAAAGATTTTGCATGTGGTTATCGATTAAATAAAGTGATCTAAACTTTTATGTATATTTTGTATGACCCTTATCAATAAGATATATTTGAATAACTAAGAAAAGTATATGACTATTCTCCTTTAAAAAAAAAAAAGAAAAGAAAAGAAGACTAATAAGAAAGAAGCAAAAATATCCATATAAGAATAATAAAAAGATCACCTTGATATCCATTGTTTATCTGGGTTTTAGAGTCAGGCTGATAAAATTGATGAAAAAAATTTAAAAGTCGCATAATTAAAAAAAAAAATTAGAAAAAATACTAAATATTGTTTTTTTTTTATATATAAATTGAGACTGTAGTAAGTAAAAATACATCATTCAATTAATATTTTTAGTTAAATTCTTGCTAAATTAATTCAATTATAACAGGATGCAAATTACAAGCTTAAATTTTTTCACTTCATTTGCTAAGTATGCTGGACTGACAACACAATCTATCGTCTTATATTGATAGGAATCGCTTACACAATATAACAATTCATGAAACTTTCAATACTTAATTTGCATATTTCTAAAGGAAGTTTCAAGTTATTTACTGTCAAATCTTGACGGGTACTATCCAGTACTATATAAATACAATATTGAAACCTTTTTTAGAATATAAATATTCAAATCACATTTGGAAATAGTTATATACTAATTAAAATTTAGTTTTTTGAGAAATATTCATTTTAAGCTGAATTATCAGGACAGGATATATTAAATTTACTCGGGAAAACTTAACTCTACCGATAATGCACAAATAAGATAATATGAATTAGCAAATGAGCGTAGCATCTGCGATACTAGACGTTAGTAGCTGGGAAACTCAGCTTAAAAGTAAGCAATCACAGGAACAAACAAAGAGGCTGACCTTGGGCTTCGCCAATGTGACAAAAAGCAAAAGGCCATTTTCGTTACCGTGAGCAGACTCTGATTGTTTGTTCATGAACTGAGCTTCCCAGCTGCTAAGCTCTAGGGAAACGCTCCATAATAATCATCACATATTTTTAACTCATGTAGGTCATTATATATCAATATCTGAATATATTGCAATATATGAAGACCGATAGCAGTGGAATTAAAATACAGACGATAATAGTCAGTAACAAATGGACGTAGAAATTTGTGGTTTGTGTTGTGATAATAAAAAGAAACATATTGTGATATATTGGGATAGAAACGAAAGAGAGATAATCGCTGGAGGGGATAATAATGCTGTTTGAATGAAATGGACAGCGAATAAACAAATACATGGATGGGGTGAAAGAAAGGTTTAGATATTGCAATTACGATATAAGTTCGGGATATTCCAAGCATTTTCTCTGAGTTTGAAGTTGCGGTGAGGTAAAAAAAAAAAAAAAAGTTATTGGGATATATCGGTACAGTCAGAGCTTAGATATCATTATTAGGATATATCATCAGAGCTTAGCTATCGTTATTACGATAATTAAAAATATCAATATTTGACCGATATATTGATAAATAATCCAGCCCTACTTCTGATGGTGGGCACATTATGCAAGCATTGGAGTTTTTCAACGCTTTAGCATATAAATATTATTACAAACTTAATGACTTTTTATTTGGTATCTAGTCCTGTATAAAAACTGATTTTTTATTAGATGTATGTAGTTAATCTGTTTTAAATAGCAGTATTACACATTCAGTTCCTACTATCGCTAAACTCCAAATCTACATCTTTTCATTTTGTAAAACTTATATTGATGATTCTATGGAGAATTTAAAGTCTGTTTTTTATTATATATACAGTGGAATTAGAAGTGTCTATATTATTAGTTAGGCATCTGTGATTTTATTTTACTTATTTTTTGTGTACTTTTTACAATTATAGTTCCCAGGATAATATTTGAGCAGTGGTCCTATCAAACATTGAAGAAGTTTTTTAAGAATAAAGTAGCAACAAGAAATATTTCTTCGGAGCTTGTTAACTTAGCAAAAGTTAGTTTTCTTATTCTCTGTTACTTTTTTCTTTATATACAGTACAAGTTGATATAGCTTTTATTCTGTTAACCCTCTATTGCACGGATTTTTATGACTAGTTAAAAATGTACATGGCTGCTGTTCTATTTATTTTAGTCTATAATAAAATGAAAAACTTGTAGCATCTGTCTATATTATTCATAAATATGATGATGTTCACATTTGGAAACAATATACTTACAGTTTTCAATAATTTTTTTTTATTCATTAAACTGTAAAATACTACAAATTAAGTTTCCAAATGGAAACAGACAGCAATAAATTGTTAATTTAAGAATTTGGTTGGACTTGCTGCCACTATTTTTTATTCATGAACCATTGAATTAGGCTTCACATTTTATACAAAAATTCAAAACACCGAAAGTTAAACGGGTTTAAAAAAAAGTGAAAGCTGAACAAATTAGAATAATAATAATAATAATAAAAGATATAAATTTAAAAAAAAGTTAAAATTGCTTCATCTTTATTAAAGCATTGCCTGCATATCAACATAGTTTATTTTATATTGATTTATACATTAAAATATTAATAAAACAATGAATTTTTTTTACTAAAACTGAAATAATGTAAACTCTTGAATTTGGTAACATTAATATGTCATTAGTCATCACTTAGAAATATCCAGTTTATTAAGATTCCATTATCTTGCTGTCAACCCGTATTTAAATATAATTTTTCTTTCATTATGATTGCAGCTGAAAGTTTGTTGCAGAAAAAATGACATCCAGAAAGATCAATTTAAAAAAACTAAAAATTACATAAGCATCTTTTTTGCTTTTGCTTGTTGTGTTATAATTACATAATAGTAAAGTAGAAAAGGTAATAAAAAGTAGAAAAATCAATGTCAATTGTCAAAAAAGTTTGGCACATGAAACTGATATAAATATATAGATATGTGAGTAAAAAGAAAAGTTGTCTAAATTTAATTAATTTGCTGATAATTATAACATTGTTTTTTTTTTTTTTTTATAGAAATAGATATAGTAGGAATTGCATCATTTAAAAATAAGTAAAAATATGACAATATTTTTTTATGTATTATAGCAGATGTTAATTGTTTTTCATGTTTTTGCATTGTGTACTAATTTACTCTATTCTGTTGGTAATTGTAATTAGTAATAATACATAATTTAAACAACCATTATCAGATCTAATTCCAATAAAATAATTTGCTTAGCAAATCAGTCCTGCTAGTTAAATTCAAGTATTTAAGCATGCATTCTCATTGCTCCATTTTGTTAATAATGTACGTTTTTCAATCTCTACATATAGTAAAGTAGTGTGTGTATGCATGTGTGTGTTTTAGTTAAAAGTGCAGACAATCTAGTTATTGGCATCTGGTGAAAATAAAACAAAGTAGGAAAAAAAGAAAATCTTGGAAAATTATTATTCTCTAACAAACTTCCAATAACAGTTCTGGTTTGTCATTATCACAACTTGCTCTTAAAATCAGATTAATCCAATAACTAGTATCAAAGTTACTAATTAATTTTTTTAATAAATTATTTCCTTTCCAATCATTCTTCTTTTGCTTTTAATTTTGATAAATGTCAAACTAACTGCACATGATTTTCTCCTATTTTGTTTCATTTCACCAGACTGAAATACTGATAAGATTAAGTTTTTAATTTTATATTACACAAAAATTGCTATACCATATATCTGCCATTTTGGTTCTTTTTATCACAATATGTGATTTTATTTATAATTCAGTTTACAATTTTAATGCTGACTGCTGTATTTTAAAGTAATTGCCATATTAACAATTTATTTGACCTAAAGCACATAAAGCTGAGTTAATAAATTTATTTAATTTCTGCGAGGTTGAAGAATGAAAGTTTAAAATTTTACCTTATGGTTTCAAATTACAATTTCAATATTAATTGTCTTATTAATGATTTATAGGCATATAGTGTGTAGTTATAGTGATTGCTGTATTAACAATTTATGAGTGAAGTCCAGAGCAGACAGCTGAAGGCACATCGCCTCTAGAAAGTACAGCTCTGATAATAAAAATTAAATCAGGAAATAAAGAAAATTTAAAAAAATTCTTGCTGGGATTCAAAATTAAGATGAGATTCTTTCTTTTTGAATGGTACACTTTGTTATTTAAAGGATTCTTTTACATTTTTTTTTCTTTTAATCTATAAAATTTCAAACAAATCAAACACCCTAAAGTCTCTTGTAAAAATATACACCAAATGATGTTTTTACACAATAGATAGAACTAGGGAAAGAACTGTATGCATTTACTTCTTTCTAAAGATGTGTAGGTAATGACTGAATTACAAGCAAGCAAGCTGCTTATTTAATTTTCATTTTAACATATAGAAACCACCAGCTTAATTTATAAATGTATATCCTTTAAATGGGATATTATAAATGTATTTTTCTTTTTTTTACAATTTGAGGCAATTGTTTAAAATTGAAACAATCAAAGAAAATGACTTTTAAGAAAATACCAGATTGGGTGTACTTATAAAA
Source organism: Maratus michaelseni (assembly GCA_963931845.1). Lineage (NCBI taxonomy): Eukaryota > Metazoa > Arthropoda > Arachnida > Araneae > Salticidae > Maratus > Maratus michaelseni. The sequence continues at coordinate 217,110,236 of OZ007586.1, read as the reverse complement.
TGCGGATTTAATCTTTGTTCTCACGTTCATGTTTATCAAATTCTACTAATTAATTGACATTGTAAAATCATAGATAGTTTGTTTAATCCGTTTTCTTTTTCCATTGCAGGAAACCGATTTTAATGGTTATGTTGTCGAAATTTGGAATATGTTAGGGGGACAGTTGAAAAAGTGAGATGTGTTTTTGTTTTAATTAAATTAGAGTTAATCTGATGTATTCAAACTTTATCATTCTGTGCAAAAAATTACTGTACCTGTCAACAAGCTAAACTAAATCAGGGAACTTGAAATATCATAATTGTTTTATGAGTTATGGTAATATGTGTGGTTTTAATATTTTAAAGCAGCGATTCCCAACCTATGGGTCATGACCCACTGGTGGGTCACAGTGGGTATTTTGCTGGGTCACAGAATAATTGAGGTTTGCCACAAAAATATATCTTTTATTTCATCTGTTTAAAATATATAACAAATACAATATTTTACGACTGCAATAATCATGAAAGCTATTAGCTTAAATTAAGAGGCTATAAAATCAATTTTTTTCAACTAATGGCTTTTACATTAACTAAAAACATTTTTAATTATTTGTAATAAAAAAATCTGTTTATATTGAATACATTTTCTGAATAACTAATATGGAAAGAAGTAAACCAGTGTCAACAATACATAGTTGTATTTAAAACATTCAATCTAAATCTAAATTTTATGTATAAATGCTAAACATTCATGAAAAAATGTGAAATTATAATTCATAAAAATTCATGCTTTTGAAATTGTCTATCCAGTGCTTTACTTAATTTATGTTATCTATTTTTTAACTATTATTTTATTTCTTGGACTATAAAAATTGCTGGATTTTGTATTTTATATTCACATTTTCGGTATCTGTTTTATCAATATTATTCAAAGCTAGTCATCAGATTTTTCAAATACAAGTTGCTTAATCTCAATCTTTTCTGCAAATTATTTCATTTAACATAACAGCCAAAGTATAAAGTGCTATAGAAAATCATGTAGGAATTTTCATTACATCCAGTTTTCCTCTGCACAACAGCTGGGTATCTTCATAGAAATTAAAAGAACTTTTAAGTATTTTTTGTAAACTCATAATATGAATTCACTTCAACCTTTTATGCCTCATAACTATAGTCCTGAATGTCAGGGTTTACCCAACTTGAGCCTGCAAATTCTATTTAAAGTTAACCTAAACACCCCAAAAAAAATTTCATTTATCCAGAATCCAACAAAAATGTTTTTGTCAACTTAAACCCAAAATACTTCAACCTGAAATCAAAGAAATCTTGAATCCAAATATGGAAAATAATCTATAATCACAACTATACTATCCATTTATCTTTTATACAGAAAAATGGACATGTAAAGACGCATTCAGATTCAAATATATAGTTTTATCATCTGAACCAATATTCTGGACTTTCTTTTGAAAAATTGAATTAACCAAGCCTGACCCACAAGAATTAAAACTGACTAAAATCCAAAACAATTAAAGTTAACCTGATCTACAATGAAAAATATTAGCACTGGCCCAACACAAGCAGATAAAATTGGCTTTCCTTAACCTGATGCAGGACTTTACTCATAACAAATGAAATATTTTTGACAAATTTTCAAACATTTAAGATGCTAAGTCTCCTAAATCTTCATCCTTCTCTAATAATAAGGCATATCACAAAATTTTATGAAGTCCCTTTTTCTCCATTAAAAGTAGTATTAATTAGGGATGCACCAAATATTTGGCATATTTTTGATGACACTACCAAATATTCAGTTTGGCTGCATATCAAAATAATCAGTCTGGTGAATACTTGGTTTCACTGAATATCACATTATTTCGGCTAAACTGAATATATAAAAAACCTTTTTTAATTAATTTTTATTTCTTTCATAACTGCTATAAAAAAATAGGATCACATTTAAATAAAAGATATTGCTTTAGCATTGTTTATTTTGTTGTTTGAAAAGTAACACTTAAGAAAATTAATTATTAATGAGGATTTTCATAAGAATTCATGATATGTAAAAGCAAATTCCTGAATATTGTCTGGTAACAAGCCATTTCTGGCTTTTTCACATGTAGAGTGTTTCTGAACTAAACAAAACGAACTTTCAGGGGTGATAATAGACATTAAGACAAACAACATTTGTATAGGAAACCAAAATCACAATCCACTTTTTCACTGAATAAATACAGGGTGCCTCAATCCAGCCGAATGCAGATTTTTGTTTGTAACTTTAATAAAAATTAAGATATTGTAGCAATATTTTCAATATGCATACTTTACTTTCTGCGAAATATGACAATAGCATGGGAAATTTTGTGAATGGCCATCATTTTCATCCAAACAATACTGAGCTAAATGCTTTATTATTAGGAATGCAGCTGACAGTACATATTGTATCATTGGCCACAATTCAATGCACTTCCCATTATGTTATCCCATTTTATGCAAAGCAAAGTTGCTCTGGTGAATTTTACTGAAATATCTTCAATATTGTTATAATTATGAATGAAAATTCGGGTTCATCTTTTAGTGAGACCATATATTTTTTACTTAAGTGCATTGTGACACTGATTTACTACACAAAAATTTGTTTTGATATGCATTATCATCCCTGAAAGTTTGTTTCAAAATTTTAGAAACACCCTTGTATTTCCAACCTCTGAAAATAATTGTTCACTGCTCGCTGCTTCGTTTCCTTGCTAAATCAACAGGGGCAGGAAAGTTATTCTTAATGAGTTAATACCATTTGAATTTTTATATTTTATATATATCCTGATAAGTAAACCCTATAAAAGGTTCTGTTCATCAAGATGTTAATATTTTCATTGAATATGATGTAAAAATATTTTCAAATTTAACTTTTAAAGTATTTAAACTCTGAAATACAGGAGTATTCAGCTAGCCAAATATTCTATATTCAGTTTACCTCATACATATAAATTTTAAAAATTATTAATTGAAGCAGTGGCTATTAAAGTTTGTTAATGTTCTTCTAATAGTTGTTTTATTTATTTTTACATTGTTCTGAATCATTTTACCATTGATTTTTAGACATTCAGATAAAAACTTTAGTATTGAAGATATTAATTTATAATATTTTTTTCTCTCTCTCTTTCTTTCTTTTTTACAATTTATAATTTTGCAGTATATGTGCCTAATGTATCATTTTTTCTGTATTGTAACAAATTAAGAAAATACAACTGGTTTACACCAGTATTTAAGACAATTGTTTGTAATGCATTTTTTTTTCCTTTTTCAGAGAAGTAACTAGATTTCTCATTGATCTTTCAAGTGCTTTCAAAGAACATGGATTAGCTTTAATCTTAGTGATTCCACCTCCAGTACATGCTGGGTAAAGTATTGTACTCTTTGTTTCATATTATCACATTTTGTTAATTAAAAAGAAATATGAAAAAAGTTCTAAAAAACTATTCTGATCAAACAAAAGTCTTTAGCATTAGTTGCATTTAACATTATACATTAAGATTTTAAAATTTGTATGGTCATTTAATAATTATTTTATATACTTTTTATTCCTTTTTTCTTATTATTTATTTATTTATTTTGTAGTAGTTTTTATGACATTCCAAATGTTCTTTATAATAATTGAAAATATTTAGAAAGCCTAAATGGTTGTTTTAAATGCACATGTAAATTTAACACTTTCAGGTCTGAGCTATTTCAACTGCATATCTCCCTCTGGACTGAGGGTATTTGGTATTTCTCATGATTTTTTTTAAATACTTGGAAGATATGTATTTTAATAATTTTTTTTAATTATAAACTTCAAACTGTTCTTAATCATAATGAAAGAACTATTTAAATATACTAAAAATTAATATTTAATGTTAAATTATTGAAAAAAGCATGTTTTATATATTTTTTAAAAGTTCCGCTGAAGAAAACATCATTTTTAACATAAAATTTTACGTAGACTTGAATAAAAACTTGCCCAAATGTTGTACAAATATCTGAAAATAGGTTTTATTTGTATATAAACATTATTTAGTAAAATTTGTTTTTGTATGGTATATTTCAAAGCACAGATTTGTACATATTTACTTATACTTAATTCATATACTTACTTCTGTTTAATGCTACCATCTATATTTTTTTTCTCGAAATAAAAGGTTCATAGATAATATCTGAAAAGACCGCGAATGTATATAGTCCATGCTTTAATAGCTCAGAGAGTTAAAAGTTGACCCTGAGAGACTCTCGGGCATAGTTAGCTTCACCGAAAACGGCAACCCGGGTGACACTCATGCTTACACCTCAAAGTGTTAATCTCAGATAAGTAATTTTAACTCACTTTACACAAATTGGCACTTTAATAAATCAAGACTACACTGGAATTTAACTGGTTGATATAAAGATGATGAACCTCATATGATTACTTAGCTGCATTAAATGGTTCATTGTTAATAATCTGTACTTAGTTTTCCTCTAGTTGTATTTACATTAAGTAGATCTTATTTCTTTTCTTTTTGGCTGGTTTTAGGTAATTGCTGTTACTTCACTGTGAAAAGCCACCTTTGCTAGTTGAAAGTTTTGTTCTTTAGCATTATAACTCTCTTCCTGCAATAAGTTTTTTTTTTTACTTGCTTGCAGCATAGCCATTAAAAGTAAAGTGTCATTTTTTGCATTTAAATGTCATGAGAGCTTGAAATTTCTTAAATAAAACTATCCCTCTCTAGGTATTATCTAATTAATGCCTATAACTTGCTAAGTATTTATATAATTTTCTGCATTACATCTTGTCCTCACCTCCTTATTCAGAGTTCATTCTAGGTATTTTTCATGGGGTAGACTACTCTACCTACCATTATTTACAAAATTTGCCACCCCAATGGCCCTATTGTGCTAAAACCCCACTTTGCTTGCTCTATCACTCAGAATTTCAGCTGAATTATTTTTTTTAAACTGCCCTTTAACAGGCTACTTCACTCACGTGAAAACACTTGCTCGCTAATATTAATTCTATGGGATAGCTCTTTTAAAATATCTCATTTACATTTGAATTCTTTTTTTTTTTTTGCATTGGATAGCTGAGGTCAATATCTACAGTCTTTTTACTTTTTTTTATTTTATTTGCGACTCACATCAACCTCAGCTATCCAATGCAAAAAAGAAATTGTTTTAAAATATTGAAACACAAATGAAATATTTTAAAAGAACTGTCTCACAGGATTAACATTAGCAAGCAAGTGTTTCCACATGAGTGAAGTAGCATCTTAAGTAAATTTCATCATTTATTTCACACGAACTGTAAACCATTTTTGAAGATCACATTTTTTTACCCCTCCACTCCACATATAGTTTTTGGCTCAACCCCGGTTTTTACATCAACGCAGCCAAAATAAGTTTTAAATTACTTTTTCCCCTGTCTCAGACTTGCACCAAAAAATAGGTTGAAATGTCAACAGAAGAAAGGAAAACAACAACTAAAATTTTACAACTAAAGGATATTTTCTCACCAAGGGGAAGGAGAGACATGGAAAAATGATCAGAAATGGAAACACAATGGATATGCAAGCAATACAAAGCAATATTCAGTCTAAGCAGTGAATAAAACTTGACTTCACAGAGAGTAGTATTTTGTTTACTTATAACATTCCATATTTTATTAATACCAAGCTGTTTTTGTGTGGCATAATATAAATTTCATTTTAAGTAAACTAATTTACTCATTTTTCTTTCTATTATATGAAAACCAGTCTGAAACTTTTATCCCCTTTGAAAGTTTAATTTTGCTTTTAAAAGCAAGGATTGTTTCTTATTATTAATTTAATAGAGTATGCTGATAGCAAGTGCCTAGTAGTAATTACTCATGACCCAATGACATACTCATCTGGCGTGGTGCATTCTGCTGGGACACCACATTTACTGTAGCTCTGACTGCTATCATATGGAATAATTACATTTTTCTTTACATGATCAATAATTAAAAGTAAAAATCAAATAGGTGGACAAGTATTAAACATCATCATGATACATTAAAGTAAAAAATCAAATTCTAGAGAAACTAATAAAACACTTTTCAATTATTACATCAAAAGCAAATTTTTTACATTAAAAAAAATCCTTGACTAAAACGTTTTATGCAGCTTATCTCATTTATACCAAATAAAATACAGGAATGATATTAATATTTATACTGAACAATCAGAAGTGCTTAGTTAAAGAAGCAGAGCCTTTGCTCTGAAATAAGATATGTGTTCTATAATTAAAAGTGTATTTATAATTTTCACTTATTGTAAATTTATTTGAGAATTAGAATCATTATTAAGAATACATATGTTTATAAATGTGCTCACTGGTACATTATATACCTAGCCTGAATTAGAAATTGAACATCCCTGTCTACAATATTGCATAAAATAAATGAAAGCAACAAATGATCATGTATTGTAAATTTGAATTATGTTCTTTTATTTTCTTCTTAGTTATTAAAATGCAATTTTGATGTTAACAGTTTGGTTTAGCGTTTTTTTTTCTTTAGAATTTTAACACCCTGGAGAAAAAAAACTCATCTTTTGCTCTCCCAGCTCACCAAGCTTAAAATCCTTATCTTTTTTTTTTTTTACTTTTTCTGCTCTGTCACTTTATTATAGCAAATAATATCGATCAAGTAATTTTCCACACCCTCACCCAAAATTGATGCCCACCCCACCTTCTTTCTAACCACACGAAATTTAAAGTTAAAACTCTTTTATCTAAATTTTTTTGTCCTATTTTTAAATCTTTAGTAAGGTAACTAAATCAGTCATCTTAAGTTCAAAATTTCTGCTTCCCCCTTAAAATTCATAGTTTAGAGGCGGCTAATAATTTTATATCCACATATGTTAACCTAATTACTTACTAAAACCTTAAAATATCAATTTAATAAAAATGTATTTCTATAATTTATGTTACTAAATGTGTGTACAAACATTGATGAGTATATGATGAACAATAATGAGTTTCTTATATTGGTTCTGAAAATGTATACTTTTTTTATGAAACAATGCCCTTTTTCGCTGAAACTAGTGCCCTTTTATGCTTCAATAGTGCCCTTTTTGTGACTAGCACCCTGCCCTTTTTTTTTCTAGAGTAAACACTATTTTAGGCATTCGAAGTAGGAGAAAAGTGCGGTTCCGGCACCAGTGGAAGTTGGGAGCAGTGGAGCAGCTCCATCTACTTTCATGAGTCGAAGTTGCTCCTCCTCCAGAGAGTTCTTACTGTAAGAGGTGATAAAATTTTGCAAAAAGAGGTAAAATTAGGTAGAGGAAGTAAAACTAGGTAAAATCAGCGGAAAAACAGTACTTTTCGGAAAATGGCAAAAAACACATTTTTTTACAGCCTTTCTGTTCATAAGACCTAAAACTAAACATTTCACTGTATACATTATACTATACTTTAAAAAAGTAGATAAAATTCTCTACAATTTATGTGCAAGTAATTTTCTTGGACCTTGAATAGTTATGAAAAAAGCAATGACGAATGCACGGAGTAGTCATCTGCCTCCTTATTGAAGGCATATAACTTAAATGCATTATTATACATGTGTGCAGATATGTAAAACGTTTATGTTAGGTTATACAGGTACAAAAAATTATAAATAGTGATTCACGATTGATTAGTATGAAAACTGTTTAATCTTAAATGATATAGTAAAATAGGTAGTTATATATTTTATACAATATTAATTATTAAATTATTATTGACATTGAAATGAACTTTTCAGTCAAACCGAGTTCTCTTGGCCAATGGCTTCATGGTTTCTGATGGTATGCCTTCTAGGTCTTCTACACCTATAAAAAAGAAATTATTTATATAATAGCTATTTACGCATACGGGTGCGAAAAGCCGTTTTTGTCCCGAGAATCGAAACTTATGCCTCGGAGAAGAACTGGTGCATACTATATTTTTTTAAATGGTGGAATTAATTATAACTAAGCTAAGATTCATACAGCATTTTATCAAAATATTATTTTTACCTTTTTTAATATCAGCCTTATACAGCTCATTTCAGGAATCGGTCACTTTTGGACCACAAATCAGGAAGCAAAAAAGCTATTATACATACCAGTGTTTAAAAAAATAATTAATGACTTAGTTTTAATTGTTTAAAAACTGAATAGTTATGCACACTGTATTGGGATACATATTTTGACCACACCAAATTAAAAATGAAGCAAAAATAAATGTGAAATGGAATGATTTATGATACAAATACTTAAATAATACCTTCACCTAATACCTAATAATACCTTCAAATACTTAAGGGTAATCCCCGGTCATCCTCGTTTTCTTCTGTTTCAATTCTATATTTGCTTTTTGTTCTATTAAGCATGTTATTACAACTGCTCTCGTAGTTCAGACACATATTAGAGCAGTTGAGGCCTGCTTTTTTACATCCACAGTTTTTATAGCATGTCTTTTTGCATTTGCAAGAAATGAGTTTTAGAACGGTTTGAGGTGCTGGTAGCTCTAGCGTGGTTATTGGCTCTAGACCATCTTTGGTGTTTTTCAAACCCCATTGTTCAGGATTTTTTTCATTCCCAAGCCATTGCTGAACTTGAAAATACACCCTTAAAAAATGTTGTTTAGCTGCAGCCTCAGTAGGAGGTGGAGACTTTGGTAGAGACGCCAAATGGGTTGATGCCTTGATTGCAGACTTAAGGTAGCATAGATACCTCAATTTGTTTAATGATGTGGTTTCCTTGTCAGATAATTTGTACAAGGAAGTCAAAAAACATTTTAATATTTCCTTTTTTGAACAGCATTATAAACAGTTCTTTTAAAAGCAAGGTTTTAAAATATTGTATATTTTAAAAAGGCGAAAATCTGTTGCATATTTGCCTGCCAGGAAACTGCCATTTCAGAAATTTCTAGAATACGGGGGGGTGGGAGCAAAAACATACATATATTTAAATGTTAAGTTTTGAATTAAAAATATTGTTTGTGTGTCTGAAGAGGATTCATTATTATATTTATGTAATTGTTCAATTGAATTTTTTTTTTTAAGTGTTTGCTATTTTCCAAAAATTACTGTTTTTTGACGATTTTAGATAGTTTTACCTCCTGTACCTAATTTTACCCCCTTTTTTCAAAATTTTATCTTCTCTTAGAGTACGAGCTCTCCGGAGGAGGAGCACCTTTGACTCTTGAGAGGATATGGAGATACTCCACTGCTCCCAACTTTCACTGGTGCTGGATCCACACTTTTCCCCTACCTTAAATGCATAAAATATAGTCTATAATAGAATCTTTAGTATCACTGATGGTTAATATTTGCGTTAAATGGTTTGTTTCCGTGTTACATCGACATACAGTGCCGTAATTCCCGTTTTTTAGTTTTTTTTTTAATACCCATTTTTGCGGCACTCGCACGGCTAAACAATTGATCATAGAAAAAGACTTTCAATACATAAAATGTAGGAAATTTTATTTTCTTTAACTCATATACTGCCGACTTTCACGCAAAATGCACAATTTTTGAGTTATTTTGAAAAAAACGAAAAAAATTGTTTTTTTTACAGGTTTTTTGTAAAAAAAAAAAAAACTAATTTGCCGAAAGAAATTTTGTTGGACAACTTCCGATTCGTATTCAGCACCCCAAAAAACATAAAATAAGCCACTAAAAACAATTACACCAGAATTTTCCACCTCAAACTACAATTTGACTGGGCTAAAACCAAAAAAGAGGATGGCAAATGCACTGAGTAATAAAACTGTCAATGCAACAGAGGGTTCTAAGGAATATATGAGGGGAAAAGATATAGCCACATATGCACACTGAAAAATTCTAGAACATTGACCCAGTTTGAAATGTTGAAAAATGAAAATGTCCACACAAACAACTTAAAATGTTATTAAAAAATTTAAACTAAAAATAATCATGATAATAATTACTTAAAGAAAGATAAATTATTAATTACTGATAAAGGAAAAATATACAAATAGAGAGACAAAAAAAAATTGTTTCAACTATATCATCATAGTATAAATAAATAGAATGTTCTAAAATTCTAGAGAAATAAAAAAATTTAAAATATAAAATAATGGGGATAAGAATAGGAAAATTACAAATGTTTAAAATTATGTATATGATTTAAATTATGCCAGATAATGGAGTATCAAAATTTCCTTGTTCAACCGTCCTAATCATGCAATATTAATGAACATAAATTGTGATTAATCATATAACTGTGATCATGGTGTGTGAACCTATATTCTGATGTTATAATTGTGATGTATGAACCTATATATTTAATTATTTTTTTTCTTTTATGTTGTACAGTGGACAAAAAGGAATATTTGGCAGAGAAGATTTTGTAAAGTTAGTGGATCATGTAACTGCCTTCAGTCTTATGACATATGATTATTCAAATTCTCAAAGGTATACATGATATTTGCTGCATGTAATTACTAATGAAAATATTAAAAAACTTTTTTCATCTGTTTAATTAAAAGTATCATTCAGTGTCAAAATCACTACTAAATATCAAAATATCACAAACTACAGTAAGAATAAACTTTTCTAGGTATGTTATTGATTGAAAACACATTCAGAAGTTTATAAAAATGACATTTAAAGTAATGGGGTAATTTCTTTGAGTATAAAATATATTTAAAAAATTGTTTTCATTGGAAATATGTTTTAAGTTATTGAAATCATTGTTTAAAAGTAGTTTTATTGAAAAATATTATTTTATCTCCAACCACAAAAGAAGACTTGGATACAGTTTTTATATTTATTAATTTATTTTAAATGATCCATTCTTAGACTAACAAGGAAGGTCTCCATATGCGCATACTCAGAAAATTTTGAAAAAATTACAGAGTGTTCTTCTCATGAGGGTATATACGTCTATAAAAAAATTTTCTGCGGAACCTCGATATAATGTCCGTAAAAAAATTATGAAAATTTCGTTTATTTGGCGATTTATCACTGGTTGGCGATGGAATGAAATTTTAAAAAATACGCTGTTATGACAAATAATCTTTAAGGAAAAACTTTTTCTTGCTGAGCTTGTTAATGTAAGTTTAACTTACATAATAAATAAATTTTTATAGCTACAATTTCGTGTACACATTTATATGTATATATAATGAAATTTAACGATTGTATTTTATGATTTAAAACAATATTTAAATTGTTCCGAGCTCAAAAATTAGCCATTTTCTGAAAATTGTCAATTCAAGAAAAAACTATTGTTGCTATCGAAACAATGACTTCTTCGATATGGAAATGTATAACGAATCCGTTTGTCATCGGGCTTTTCCTTTTAAAATACATTTTAAAATTACTTGTATAACCAGAGAAACCGTTTAAATTAGAAAAAATCGTGGAATGGAGGATAAAACAATAGCAAATTTCATTTAATCGTTAATAAATAGAGAAAAAAAAGTGAATGATTTATTTAATCTGATTTAAAGAATATTTTAAACCGGGGAATAAGCCGATTTTTTGCAGCTCTAGCTATAACATAAAATAGATATTTGCAGCTTCCAAAACATACCACATACTTTTTTAGTGGTAAAATTAAATAACTGCAACAACACGCGGATTGTATATATTATAGAAAAAATAATAAACTATTTCATAATTTAAGTTTAAATTCATTACGTATTGCGCATTCAAATAATAATTTTGCAAGCAATTTCAAATTTGCAAACGATCGTTTGCGTTTGGCGAGGAATAAATGTTGCTAAGCCAAATCACGTCTTTTTCCGCCAAATACTCGAAAGTTTTTATTTTTTTGCAGAATTTCTACTGAGATTCCGCAGCTAAATTTGACTGATCCTTTATTACATACATGAGTAGCTTCATTAGCATTTTTTTCAAAATTTTCTGAGTATGCGTTTTAAGGAGACCTTCCTTGTAAGTTGAAATTTACTTCTAAGTTCATACACTAACTATGACTGAATCTGTGTGATCTAATGCATTACGTTAAAATGTCAAAGTCTTAAAGTTTCATCTTTTTTTCTTTTATTTTTTATATATGTTTTCAAAATACTTTTGAGCATTTGATGGGATAAAGTAATACAAAAAAAAATTAACCAGTATTTTTCTCTAGAACACATTAAGGCTTATGCATAAAGAAGTAATAAATTGAGAAAGTAAAGAAATTAACTAATTTTAGGAGAATTGAATAATTATGGCTCAAAAATAGAATTGAATAAAAGATAAATCTCTCTTTTATTTCTGTTTTTTCTTGTAGTGTGCATAATTTTAAAAATGTGAAGCAAAAAATTTATTATGCATACATATACAGGGTGTCCATGTAGAACCTGACCGACCTTTATTTTCGCAACCGTTGGTCCTAGATGCATACTTCCAATTACAAAAATGGTTTAAATAAGGTAAAGAATTATTTTTAAAGTGATTTGGGTCAAGAAAAACATTTATTAAAAAAATACGAAAGTTAAATTTTTATACGGTCCCCCGGTCCTATAAGTGATATTTAGTAAAAATTTACTTTGACACTAACAAGTAAGACAAAAAAAGTCCCATTCATCTAACATTAAAATTGACCGAGTTATGAAACTTTGAAATGCATGACTTATACCACTTTTTTGCATCTCAAAACAGATGATTTCAGCCACGCTTTCAGGTATCGTATATAAAGTACTTAAACTTATTTCAAGGTATCTGCGCTTTGAAAGAAATCGTACAACTATTACGATTGAGTTAATTTTTATTAGTTAAGTTTCAGATTAATTGAAATAATTGTATTTTAACATATTTTTTATTTTGAAAGGATTTGAGGCTATGATTTCTTTTAACAAAAATTATGTTATTTTCATAAGGTTTTATTTAACTTGCAATGATTGTCTTTCCAGTTTAAAATTTGTACTCTAAGTTTAACTCACTTTCAAATGTCCGATCGAAGTTAAATTTTACATACTGACTTAAATCCGATGACAATGTAATATTATTATGATTTTCGACGCTTACTATCTTATACATATTTATGTTAGAGGATAATACAAAATAAATTCGGATAGATTGTTGTCAACAAGTTTAAGAAAGAGTTTTAGATTAGATAACATAAACCTGCGATGGTTGTGTTTTTTAACTTTTATAATTACGTTTTATGTATTTTTAATGCTGAATAAAAAAAATTACCTTCACTTTTAACCATCATATCAGGATTTTTTGCAAATCATAAATTTCAAGGTTAAAAAATAGTGAAAAATCTGATATAAAATAGATGTAAGACTTTTTTATTCAGTTTAATTTTATTTAATTCAATAGTTTATTCAAATTTTTGGCTTATACTGGGTTTCTTACAGCTAAACAGCTCAGGGGTCCAATGAGGTTGGGAGGGGAGGAAGGATCAATTTTAACTTTGAAATTTGCGATTTGAGAAAAATCTTAATGTGATGTTAAAATGAATGTCATTTTCGGATTCAGCACTAACAAATACATAAGAATCAAATTTCAAAAGATAAAAAGCATGGCACAACCCAAAATTTGAAAGACAGTGTAATCTAAGAGCATTTTAAAATCTGTATCATTTTGTAAAGAATTGAGGCTGTTGTCTTTCATCCTTTTATTTAACAAAAATTCTGTGATTTTTATCCTCTTATCTGTACAGCACAAATTATATATTTTGCATTAATATGTCAGAATGATTATAGATTTCACAATTATGTTAGATTGCAATGTTAATTTTTCTCTCAACTATTTTTTTGATATATCTGACGATTATTTATATTTCTACTACATTTGTGAATGACCACTATTTCGCAGCAAAAAATATACTCCAACTTTAAACAGCTATTATTCGGTCAATTTTAATCTTAGATGAATGGGACTTTTTTTCGTCTTACTTGTTAGTGTCACAGTAAATTTTTACTAAATATCACTTATAGGACCGGGGGATCGTATAAAAATTTAACTTTTGTATATTTTTTATAAATGTTTTTCTTGACCCAAATCACTTTAAAAATAATTCTTTACCTTATTTAAACCATTTTTGTAATTGGAAGTATGCATCTAGGACCAACAGTTGCGAAAATAAAGGTCGGTCAGGTTATACGTGGACACCCTGTATATTTCAAGAAACATTTAAAAATGTTAAACATTTATTTTTCTATTTTATATAAATTTTCATACACTTTGGAGACATTGTATAAATTTGTTCCAATCTCTAATTGCTAATCCCAACCTTCAAATTTTAAAGTATGAAAAATAAGAAGGTGAAGTGTTAGATTTAGGGTTGCATACAGCATTACATTCAAAGTTCTTGTTAAAGTTGAAGAATTGCATTAGGCTTGTTATAATTATCTCTGCTCAAAATATCAATGAATGTTCAGCAAATTCTGCCTTTACTGGCTGAAGTTTAGCATCACTATTAATATAAATTTTATTTACTTGTTTAATTATTTTGTGATCTTTCTTCAAGAAGCTATACAATATTTATGTTTAGCAATGTAATGCTTAGCTTTAAATGTTGTTTACTAATTTATAAAAATATATAAATTTGAGAGAAAAGAGGAGGTAATACTTTAAATAAAATTTCAATTTAAAAAAAAAAGAAAGAATCCTGAAAAATACTTAACTAAATTTTTTTGCCTCATAGATTTTTATTCTAAACTAGCACATGGCCCCATCAAAAATGACGGAAAAGTGCTATTTTAAGTGTAGAACGTTAAGTCATATTATTAACATATTATTTCATTTAAACAGATTATATGAAATGAAATATTGTGTGTGTTTTAATTGCCGACTCAATATGGGGTTTCTATCATGTTTTGTCTTACCGTCATCTTGTGTTATACGCGATCATTCCAACAGTAGCAAGTCATTAAAATCATTCCAAAAACTATGTTTTCAAAGTCAACCTCCTTAGGAAGAAAGTATGGTACTTCCTATACTTTTAACTATAATTTGAACAGGAATTTTTGCTTAAAGTGTAGACTGCATAAAAATTTAAGAATGGTTAATAATTTTAGTAATACAAATATCCATATTTTTTCTCTATTAATGCTATCTTTCATTTCTAAAATATGAAAAAAGCATTACTTTGAATTAAGGCTTTTTTTAAAAGCAGCTTAATCAACTGATTTTTTTTTAGAAATCTACTGAATTTTCTTTTGTGTAAGTTGGCAGCTATGTGTTGGTAGAGTAGCTATAAAAATATACATAGGTTAAATAAGAAAAGAAAAAAAAAAGCTTTTGCATTTTTTTTAAACCACACAGAATAATTCACAGAAATATATTAAATTCAGCTTAAAATAATATACATAAGTTAAATAAGAAAATTAAAAATAAAAGAAAAAAACCTGTTGCAAATCTCATTATAACTATTTTATTAATAATTAGAACTATTACCAATAAAATGAGGAAAATGCAATTTAATTACCTATGACAATTAACACAGCTCATATCTGAGGTCGATCCAGGCAAAAATTAAGTCCCCTTCAAAAAATTCTATTTAATAAAAAGGGCTTTTTCACAAAATTTATTTAATAAAAAGGGACCATTCTCAAAATTCAATTCCATAAAAGTAAACTCTTCGTAAACTTATCTTGTTAAAATTTCACAGGCATATTTTATAAACAATAATTTGCTGAAAGAAAGAAAAATGCTAGGAACAAGCTTTTAAAAATGTTAATAATAAATTCACAATTTCCAGCATTCGATCTTTCAGTGTAAAATTTTATTTGTCACAAAATTTTAGAAAAAAAAACCTTGAAAAAGTATTTAAAAATATTTTACTTTGCGTTTGCGAGATCGCATCACCAAATTCACATGAGAAAGATTTTTGGAATATTTCATTAAAAAGTTAACAATTGGGACTTAAAAAGGCCTAAAGAGGATGCTAATCATAACTGTCATATAGGAAAATTGTCCATTTAACTGATGCTAAAGTGCCATTGAAATCATTCTTTATTATAAATGTGTTTGAAAGTGTTAGATATCCAAATTTGGATAATTTTTACCTTGTCATATAAACACAGAACACTCATGTCACATACAATCTGAAATTGTGCAAAAAAAAAAAAAAAAATACATGTAATGTAAAATGGCTTCCACAGGATTTTCCTGAAGCGAGAAGTTAAATCTTTTCTTCACCAGATGGAATATTTGAGTGCTTGAATCAGCAATTAACTCTATTTTTCACAAAAACATGAGTTGATATAAATCTTGTATGAAAAAGTGAAAAACACATTTCAAAATATTTAACGGTTTATGCGTTTTAAAGGCTTATATGCTTTTACAAATATTTTAAGAGCAGAATCGTATGTTAACCTAATTTTTTTTAATGAAGCTGTTAGGTAGCATAGGCAGTAGTACAATAGCGCGCTCTAAAGCAATTAGGGTAAATATACAATTTCTAAGGAATATAGGTAAGTAAATCAGCTTACCTTTATTTTCAACATATAGAGCAGCACATCTCAAGCCAGGTCTCCAGAGAACTTAATCCATAATTTATTATTTGTTGTCACATTAAATTCAAGAGTTATTTATTAATATGCATTGAATCCATTGTAGAGTCGATAGCACCTTTAAATTTAATCATGGTTGAAGAGTACCGTATCTATGATAAGTGTATAAATATTAATATTAAATTAATTAATAATCACATTGTTCTTTGTTTAAAGAATTTAATTAAACATTACTAATTTTAATCAGTTACATTTAAATTTAAACATTAGAATACCTTTAAAAAATTTAAGGAAGAACGAATTACATCTTTCGTCTTCAACGCGTAAAAAAGCAGAAGTTAATGTCTATATGGAAATAAAAAAGAGTTTTTTCAGTTCTTTTTTGGTGATGTCCCTTCTTAGGCCTTCTATTGGTTGTTAATGACGTAAAGTCAAACACACGTCACTCATACATATAAGTACTTCCTTCTTTTCATTCACGTGTTAGGAAAAAACACTCTGATGTTGCACTGAAGTTTCATTTCCTGCTTGAAACTAGGTTAATCTCTTTATCGTAACGAGTTTGCTATGATAGTATATTATCTGTCACTGAAAATCAATTTATCAGAGATTACTTTTCAGATATTTCCCTGACAGAAGCGTTGAAAGAATCATTTGTTTCTGCATTTGAAATTTGTGATTCTGAATGGCAACAGTGTTCGTTTATTTATATCTAGTAATCTGATGTTTAATCTGTTTATTTTTAATTTAGAACTTAAAACATTATAATTGGATATGATATACATGTTTTATATGAAAATATGCTAAACAGACATGATTTCAAGTAGAAGAAATTATCATTTAGCTGTCATATGTTAGCATATGTTTTCCATTTAGCCTAACATAGCATTTCGCTAGGCCGATTCGCAGACCAGAGTGGTTGCATCCAGCATGGTTACCAACACACTCCTAGATTTGGATTTTATTATAAGTAGATTGGTAAAAATGATTTTACTGTTAATTTTATTACTAAAATGTGTTTTTATTAGCATGTTGACTGCCAACTACAAAATAACTCATGGTATTCATGTGCAGAGCCGCAGCAAGGGTGGTGTGGTGGTGCCCCCACACAAGGCACCGTCAATTAAGGTAGGTGTGGGCTGGCTTCACCGGTGCTGTCAGTTATTATTGATGCACTGATGGTGTGTAACAAGGTATTTCACACCAGGTGTCAAATCCAGTTGTTGCACTGCTGTTCACACGCATTCCATTCTCGCTTGTCTTTCAATGTGTTAATACAGTTATAATTCTAACTCTATTTCTGTTATTTTATATTAATCAAGTTTATGAGTATAGTTCAATCATTTTTATATATTTATTATCTTCTATTTATATATTTGTTTTATTTTACAGACCAGGTCCAAACAGTCCATTACCCTGGTTGGTGCAATGTGTTGATGAACTTGCTTTTGTTGCCTCTGATGCTTCTAAGGAACATAGGAAGAAAATATTACTTGGGTTAAATTTCTATGGCTATGATTATTCAAAAATATCCTCAAAGGCTATCATAGGACATGAGTAAGCAAAACATAACTTTTAGTTTTCTCTTGCTAGTATGTTCTGTAAATGTATTATTATTTAATTAATATAAAAAAAATATTTAGTTTAAATAAATTGCAATACTGTCTTACAATTCTGTTTCTTATCTTAAGGAAACAACAGCACTTATGAAATCCTATGGAAAACAACTGATATTGAAGTACATTTTTCTCAGGAACTACTGAAATAATTTCATTTTTTTTCTTTATTGGTTTGGTAGTACTTAAACTATAAATTGATCATTCAGCAAGAAATAAAACTGAAAAGTGCAATAGTTATATGATTTTACAAACAAAAAATTCTAGGTTTTTTTATTTTTTTTAATTAATTTTACTAAAAAGGGATTGATAATCCAGAAAAACAAAATAAGGATTGAAATTTTGCTCATTATAATACTGAAAAATAAATAATAGAAATTGAAATTGCTTCGGTAGTTTCTGAGAAAAAGGAACATCAATATCTGCTGTTTTCCACAGGATTTCACAGCTGTTATTCCCCCTCATAAGCCACTGGTCATAAAAATTGAAAAGTTATTTTCATTTTTGAAAAGTTTTTCTCTAGATTTATGTAACTACAAAAAAGAAGAAAAAAATCATTTTCTGATGGTTTTGGTGGTAAAAAGACTAAATAGAAAATTGCTGTTTTAATAGTTTTCAACCTTATTCTTTTGTAAAAACTGTCTCTGCTATATACTCAACAAATTTTAAAGCCTGTGCCCAGAACTTCCTGGTGTGTCCCTCCGAAAATTTGATAACTGATTGATCATTGTCATTAAAAAAAAAAATGCTAAATTTGGATCAAAAGTTTTTAGCAGAGAACAGAAGATTTCTTTTAGATAACTGCTTTGCTCTAGATTAAGTTTCTGCTCTCTAAGCAATTTGTGTCAAATATTTTTCACCATATATAACTTAATTTTTTCAACCTATGGATAAAAACATAATCTGTAGCTTTAAGTGAAGGAAACATAAAATATTGCTTTTAGAAGAAGGAGATATTTTTGGCTTGCAAAGGATTTTGTTAATGATCACTATACAAATACAAAAACAAACACTATGAATTTGTTTGGATTATGTAAAACTGATACTTCCATCAACTGCAAAGACTTACATGGTTTGAAGACAATCAAATTCATATTTTTATTATTCTTTTTATATTTTTATTGTGTTCTTAACAAAGATTTTTATTTTAATTATCTGACACCAGTTTCTTGGATCTTTCTTGCTAATTAATTGGTGAAATTGACAATTTTTGGAATAGCTTTTTAAACATATACATTTATACAACACTTCTTCATTTTGTGAATTATTTTTATAGTCCCTACAAATAATTATAAAAAATAAATAAGTACTGTAGCTTAGTATTTTTTTTAAGAAAAAAAAATTAAGTTTTATTATATGAATTGATTTACCTATTGTCAACAGTAGATTGATTATTTTAAAATATAGAGATAAAAATAACTTTTTATTATTGTTTTCCTGTTCTGCATTAATAATTTTTATACAAATAATTTACTGTAGATTTTTTTCATTGTCAGATTTGTTTGTTCTTTTACATGTTCTTTTAATGTATTAATTACTAAATGTTTTTTATATGTCTAAGTTGAAAAAAGAGGATTTCTTATTAAGCAAAAATCAGTTTTAGGTTGTTTGTTGAAGGATGCTTTTATAAATGTTTTTTTTTTTTAATTTGTCTAATATTTTACATATGAGCTTTACAGCTTAAATATTGATAATGAAGTTCTATATTTTCTTTTTATAATATTTCAGAACTAATTAAAAACATTTCTAATAGATATATTTCATTATTGGAGAAGCATAAGCCAAAATTTCTTTTCAATGAAATAACAGGGGAGCATTCATTAACCTATTCGTAAGTATAATGTTTTATGTTCCTGTTAACTATTTTCTCATAATCTTCAAAAGTTTAAATTTTCCAAATGCATTACTTTTTAATTTATTTATTATATTTATTTATTTGTTTTGCTAAAGCATGTTAAACTACCAACTTATTATTTGTAAATATGTTGTTGTCACTCATAAAATTAATTTTTTAATAAACCAATAATAAGAAGAAAATCTATTAAAATGAGCTTCTAAATAGTTTTTGTACTATATTTTTATGAATATCATTATTTCAACTAATTTAATTAAAAAAAGCAATTATAGCACTTTCTTTAATTAATATATTTTTTAATGTTTGACATTAATTTAGTACATTTTATACAGACTATATAGTGCTGACTCTAGAACAAAAGGGCTGTTTAAAATTACTGATTCTGAATTTAATTTTTTTTTTTTTCAAGGCACGCTTGTTTCCTGTTAAAAAAAACTATTTTAAAGAGGTTTTTCTTAATCTTGGTACACACTTATCCTCACAATAGGGGGAAAGCCCAGAAAGCCTTTTTGCTCAGTTTGGCAGTAGTAAGATTGCCATATTAGGGGATATAGTGTTGATTTTGGTGTGTAAAATATCACTTTTTGAATTTAATTTAAACATACATACTCCAGAAATTTTTTTAAGCCTTCTTTAATTTTAAATATAATACTTAATCGGTTTTTATACAGTATTATACTAACATGAATGTGTGTTATTTCAATTAGAATAATATATGACATTTTTGAGTGGGGGTAGAACCAAATATTTAAATATTTTGAAGAAGATATTTTTTTTAATGTTGTAATTTAACAGTGCCTATATATTTTTTAAATGTATTTATTTTATGTTAAAAAAACACTTTAAAAGTTATGTCAAATCTTTTTTGACAGGTTAAAATTGTCTAGGCAGCAGTATCTTTTCTGTTGCATGTGGAATCATTATTCTGCATCATATCATTATTCCCATAATCACATTTCATGTTTTGAATTACTGGAGAAGTTCTAAAATATCTTAAAAACTACTGTATTTTAACACATTGAAAATCTACTGAAATTAAAATTACTGTTTTCTTTTTATTATTTAATTGTATTATAAGATGATAACCATGAGAATATTTTTACCTAAACAAACAAACAAAACACTTATTTTTAATTATATCTTGCATAGGAAACTTTTTAATATTATTCAATTAGTTTTAATTTCTTACAAAATCTATTTCAGTAAAAATGTTCATTTTACAAAAGAATGGTCAAAATAATACTTATTTTTTGCAACTTTAATAAATTGATATTAATAACAAAAGCAATATTTTCAATTTTTCATTTCAAAGATAGTAGAATATGTATATTTTTACAGTAAACAATCACAGTGATGTTTTTAACACTTGAAATGTCAAATCGGAAAAATTGCAAACTAATTTCCCCTAAGACGAGTTTAGCACAATGCTAAATAGTGCTAGCGCATGTGTTGAGATATTTCCGAGTTTGCCCTGCTATTTTTTGAATGTGCTTTTCTACCTTTTTATCCTAAAAAACACACTATGAACATATGTGCCTTTAACTTATAAAATTATTAATGATTTATATAGAAAAATATTCAGTAGTTACTAATATAAGTAAAATAGTTGAATATTTATTAGCTTAGGAGAAAAAAGACAAACAAAGGAAAAAAAGTTAATATATGCTTTACACCAACTGAAAGATATTACTTAACAAAAAAGAAAAAAAACTTTAATCAAGAGTTTAACCGACAAAATCTGATAAATCTTTTTAAACTGTTCACTGATATTGCAACTGATATCTGTTTATTCTCTGCATTATTTTTAACTCAAAATAGGTACATTTACAGATTTTTTTGTGTTATATCTTTGGTTGTTTTCATTTTGGAATACATTAAATTGATTGTAAAACACATAAAGCATGCAGAAAAATCTTTCTTTTCTCCCTAATAGAAGTATCTCAACTTAACAGAACTTAAAAAAATCTAATTAAATCCTATCAAATTTCATCCCAATTTCAGATTAAGTGCAAATTTCAACCCCAAAATTACAATACCACTTTTTTTTTAAAGTATATTAAAGTAGAACGAAAAAATAAATCCTCTCTCTATTCCAAAAAAGGAGTACAATCTATTCCTCATTTTGGGTCACACTTTTAATAAATTGCTTTAATCCACACCTGTAATCTAGAGATTTTGTAATTTCGTTTCCAGGTATTTGATTTAATTCAAATTAAGTTATAATTTAACTTACCAAATTAACTTACATTTATCTATAAGGCTAAAATATCCATTATAGATGGCTGATTTTTTTTTCTTGTTTTTGCATCTAAAATATTATTGAAAATTTAAATTTATACCATGATTCATGAACACAAATTAATTTAACCACTGATCAGTTCTTTTTCAATCAAAATTTGAATATTTTTTAACTTATATATGCAGATCCATTTCTTTCATTCATTTCTTTTACAAATATATATATATATATATATATATTGTTATTTTACATATTTCATCTCTACGCTTGATATGTATTTGTGGTAAAATTTTCCAAAAAATTCAAATCCATCAAAATTTTACTCTATCTATACTAATATTATAAAGGAGTAAAGATTGTTTGTTTGTTTGTTTGTAGGGGGTAATCTCTGGAACTACCGAACCGATTTCAAAAGTGATGGTGGCAAATTGATGGTGACAACCCCTGCTCCAACATAGGCTATATTTTATGTCGGTGCCACTAACCCCAGGGGGTGCTGGAGCAAAAAACTTTCTAAAATTGCGATTTTTTAGCTATCAAACTGGCTATCAAGCCCTGAGAGCTTGCCAGCTGGTTCTGTATGTATGTATGTACGTACGTAACGCGATAACTCTTCATAGAAATATCCGTTTTCCTTCAAATTTTGTTTATATGTTCACTGTGTTAAGGCGCTTCCCTGATTAGTTTTCGGGATTGATTGGTTAAGTATAAAGGGGGGGGGGCTAATTTCCCCCCCTTAATTTATATAAATGGGTTTTTCATGCAGAATTATTCCGTTTTCCTTCAAATTTTGTTTATAGGTTCACTGAGTTAAGGCGCTTCCCTGATTAGTTTTTGGGATTGATTAGTTAAGTATAAAGGGGGGGGGGATCGGGGGGCTAATCCCCCCTTAATTTATATATATGAGTTTTTCATGCAGAATTATTCCGTTTTCCTTCAAATTTTGTTTATAGGTTCATAGGGTTAAGACACTTCCCTGATTACTTTTCGGGATTGATTGGTTAAGTATAAAGGCGGGAACGGGGGGCATATCCCCCCTTATTTTATATAAATGGGTTTTTCATGCAGAATTATTCCGTTTTCCTTCAAATTTTGTTTATAGGTTCACTGTGTTAAGGCGTTTCCCTGATTAGTTTTTGGGATTGATTGGTTAAGTATAAAGGAGGGAACGGGGGGCATATCCCCCCTTATTTTATATAAGTGGGTTTTTCATGCAGAATTATTCCGTTTTCCTTCAAATTTTGTTTATAGGTTCACTGTGTTAAGGCGCTTCCCTGATTAGTTTTCGGGATTGATTGGTTAAGTATAAAGGGGGGAACGGGGGGATAATCCCCCCTTAATTTATATAAATGGGTTTTTCATGCAGAATTATTCTATTTGCTTCAAAATTTGTTTATAGGTTCATTGGGTTAAGACGCTTCCCTGATTAGTTTTCGGGATTGATTGATTAAGTATAAAGGGGGGGAACGGGGGGCTAATACCCCCTTAATTTATATAAATGGGTTTTTCATGCAGAATTATCCCATTTCCTTCAAATTTTATTTATAGGTTCACTGTGTTAAGGCGCATCCCTGATTAGTTTTTGGGATTGATTGGTTAAGTATAAAGTGGGGAACGGAGGGCTAATACCCCCTTATTTTATATAAATGTGTTTTTCATGCAGAATTATTCCGTTTTCCTTCAAATTTTGTTTACAGGTTCACTGTGTTAAGACGCTTCCCTGATTATTTTTTCGGGATTGATTGGTTATGTATAAAGGGGGGGGAACGGGGGGATAACCCCCCCTTAATTTATGTAAATGGGTTTTTCATGCAGAATTATTCTATTTGCTTCAAAATTTGTTTATAGGTTCATTGGGTTAAGATGCTTCCCAGATTAGTTTTTGGGATTGATTGGTTAAGTATAAAGGGGGGGAACGGAGGGGCTAATCCTGCCTTAATTTATATAAATGGGTTTTTCATGCAGAATTATCCGATTTTCTTCAAATTTTGTATATATATTCATTGTAATTAGAGATTTACCTGATTAGTTTAAGGGGTTCATTAGTTAACTATGGGGGGGCGGTAACGGGGGGATGACCCCCCTCCCTTAATATATTGTTTATTTCTTTATTTTTCGATGGGCTTATTTCAAATTCTTTGAAATAACAGTATAATATACAATTAGTGTGAATAGCCTGTGAACTCAATGCCCTCAGTTTAACTGGGCAGTTTTATTTATATTTTTTATACTGAAGGAGCTAGAAATTTGAAATTTGTCATTGTAGTTACTTATAAGATGTAAATGCTCTCCAAGAACAGAATAAAAAAGAAATTGAAATTTGAAAGGGTGAAATGAGCGAAAAGCGTTCTAAAAACAGTCTAAATTACAATTTCTATGAAATCTCTGGAACTACAGAACCGATTTCAAAAGTAATGGTGGCAAATTGATGGGGACAATCCCTACTCCAACATAGGCTATATTTTATGTCAGTGCCACTAACATCAATGGGGTGCAGGATCGAAAAATGTTCGAAAATTGCGACTTTTTTATACTGAAGGGGCAAGAAATTTGAAATTTAGCATTGTAGTTACTTATAAGATGTAAATGCTCTCTAAGAATAAAATTTTAAAAAAATCGAAATTTAAATGGGTGAAATGAGCGAAAAGCGTTCTGAAGTCATTCTAAATTACAATTTCTATGGAATCTCTGGAACCACGGAACCGATTTCAAAAGTGATGGTGGCAAATTGGTGGTGACAATCCCTGCTCCAACAGCCTCTTTAATAAAAAACTATGCGTTGCTGACGACTGGGTTTTTCGCTAATTGTTGCACCAGATTAATCTCGGAAAATGAAACATTTGAAGTTACTGAAAAAAATGATAGCTCAAAAAGTATTTGTCAGAAAATTGTTAGACAAACTGCGTTTGAAAGGTAAAAAATTGTATTTTTCTTGATATAAATTTCAAATCTAATGATTATGCCGTTTTTCAAATATTGAATTTCAAAAATTACCAAATTTTTCAATGGAGTACCATAGTGAAACCTTCATGCGTAAAAAGATAATGATAAGGGCGACGTATCCTGACATGTATATTGGCTATAGCACGAGTCACAAATTATAGTAGCCTTATTATTCTGTTAAAATATAAAAGTTATTTATGAAATGTCAATATTTTGTTTGATTAAAGGTTCGTTAAAAGAAATTGACCAGCGTAGCGGGCATAGCTTGCTAGTATTTAATAGTTTAAAAAATGAAGCATTTGATTGGACATAAAAAAATCTTCAATCTCTGGAAATGACAGGGGAAATTATCTATAAGAAATCGGCTCCAAAGAACCCTAGGGGGTCCTAAGGTTACCTATTAAGTTGTTTCTACAAACAAAAATCTCACCAGAATCCTTTTGCATGAAGACCTACACGTTGCTTGAATATTACTAGTATTTATCATAAATATGAATATATGTTAAGCTAAATCAATTTTGATTAATTAGTCAACCACTTTTCATTTGAAAATTTAGAAATT
This sequence comes from Maratus michaelseni, assembly GCA_963931845.1. Taxonomy (NCBI): domain Eukaryota; kingdom Metazoa; phylum Arthropoda; class Arachnida; order Araneae; family Salticidae; genus Maratus; species Maratus michaelseni. The sequence goes on along the minus strand of OZ007586.1, from coordinate 217,084,609 downwards.
ACACAGATTGTTAATGAACATTTTACGAAACAAAAAGTTTGTGATTAAAATTGCATGGAATTTCAAGACCAATTGATGAAATTCTCATTTTTTTTCCAGCAATAGACTGACGACTTTTGTCAGTTTTCTCCCATGAAATTCCAGATTTTTTTTTCCTGTGACCAATGAATGAGATTCACTAGTTTTCCCCCACAACCGATCAACAAATTTCAGGACTGTTTTGAGACCATTTGACGAATTCTGTGTCTTTTTCTCCCACGACTGATTAGTAAAATTCATGATTTTTTTTTTCCATGACCAATTGACAAATTTTGCAATTTTATCTGTTGTGACCGATAGACAAATTTTGTGGAGGTTATGCATTAGCAGGGAGCCCTGCATTGAACATAGCTAGGGGTGGGGGGTCCCAAGACCTTACACAAGTTTTTGACCATGCTGACTTTAATATGTCAAATATATACTGTATTTACTCACTTAATTTATGCCCCTACATATTTTTTACACCACCTTGTTTTGAAAGAAAATTTAGATAAAAAACAAAGATTCTCATAGTTTTTACATCAAGATTATGAAGATAATAAAACCACATTGTGTCCTCAGGATTTTCATTTTTTAATATTTCAATTTGGTTATTCAGAATAATTTCTCTATTATTACTTTCTTCTATCTTTACAAGAAGAATGTATTGGATTCGTGAAAAAATTCGACCTCCAGTTTTCGATGGATTTGTGTGTTTTAGAGGGTTCTGAACACAATTTGACTGTTTTTAGAAAATGTCTATCTGTCTGCCTATATATGACAAAAAATTTGTGGGTGCTTTATCTCAAGAACTAATGCATGGAATTTTATAAAACTTTAGTCCCTGATATAAATTGGTGCTGATTAGTTTTTGGTGTAAATTGCCCAACAGTTGGTGCTGCTATGTTTAATTTTTCACAATTTCTGCAATAGCTCTACCTCAAGAAGTAATGCACTTATTTTCATCAAACTTCAGATTCAGTTAGACCTTGACATAAATAGATGTTGATTACATTTAGGTGTAAATAGCCCAACAGGTGGCACTGCTATGCTACTTTTTTATGATTTTCACAATAGCTATATCTCAAGAACTAATGCACATATTTTCATCAAACTTCAGATTCAGTTAGACCTTGATATAAATTAGTGCTGATTCGTTTGTGGTGTATGTGAAACCTGTATGAGATAGGAGAACGACTAGTTTGTTTCTGTGATCTCTGCTTCAGATACAGCACGACTGTGTGCAGATGATATTATAACTAATAATGCAATATTATTCATGCTGTGATACATAAATGCTGATTTGTTTACACTGAAAATTTAACATTGTAAGGTATTTTGCTGAACAAAACAATAATAGGGCAGATGGAGGAGAATTTGGAATGAATAATACACTAATTTGATATTAGCGTAAACATTAATATCCACTGAGAAAAACTAAAAAAAATAAGAATTTTGTGGCTGCAAATCTGGAAAATTATATCTTATTGTAGACTGTTCCAGAAAACTAAAAAGGATTATACTGTTGCAGTTCAAAAACTATCTATGAATTTTAAAAACTGTTATACATTTTGAATATTCATTTATTAAAATGTTACATTCATTTTCATTTATCTTTTCACTCTGAGTTAGCCTTCGAAAAAAAATGAGTATTATTTTTAAAAAGTCACGTAATACATAAAATAAAAAAGTACCCTTTACTTTTAGAACTAAAGAAGTAGTAAAAAAAAAGTATGAAAAATATGTGAGTAAATACCGTAGTATTATTTGTGAATCTTTAAAAATTATACTATTGATTAATAATTAATATTTTTTAAATGTTTAATCAAAATATGTGAAAAAATCATGTTTGAGCTTATACAAAAAATAAAATAAAAGTAATGACTTACATAAATTATTTATCACCCCTGTGTAAGTAACCACAGTTTTATAATTTTTATTTAAGTGACCACTCAATCAAAATGGATAAATGTTTGTATTTCCACTTTTTAAACATGCTGTATTTAATAAAATAATGTTGTTGCCATGGTACTTTTAAAAGTTTGGTTAAGTTTTATGCAAACAACTCCTTATGAAAAAATAAGCAACACATTTCTAAAAAACTTTCCATGACCTTGGAAACCTAAACCTTGTTATTATAGATGCTCATATATTATTTTTGTACATTGTACATATCTATATTTTCTGTTTCTTGAATCATGAATAAAAGGTAGCAATAACTTTTACTTAAATTCCTTACTGTGAATGCTGAGCACTGACTACTGACTAAATTCCCTTTTAAATCATTTGATAGATCATTCCTCTTTTAGTTTGTATTCCTATTCTACTATAGTATATGTTTAGAGTTTATTTTTTTCTTACGCTTGAATTATTTTCGTAGGTCTGATCAGATTGATCATTTGGTATTTTATCCAACACTTTACTCAATACAGCTTCGTATTCAATTAGCCAGAGATTTGGGTGCTGGCATTTCTGTGTGGGAGCTTGGTCAAGGATTGGATTATTTCTACGATTTATTATAACCTTTTTGTTTAACTTCTAATTTGTTATGTTTAGTTGTATATGCAGATTTTGATATTGTACATATTTTGTATTAATAAAGATTTTTTTAATAGTTTCTGGGCTGACTCAAAAATTTATATTTTCCCTTTTTAATTCTTGATAATAATTTAGATTAATAAATTATAGATGTGCATTCAATTTATTAATGGTGTGTGTATATACAGTCAACTTTCGAAAATCCACAAACAATTAAAATGTACAATGTAAACAATGAAATTTTATGTTGAAGATTTATTTAAAAAATTAAGATTGTCACTTTTGATTGGTGAATTCTAAGCTGTGTGACTTTTGTCAATGAAGTACTAGTCACCCTGCATGTCATAAAGGATTTAATAAGTGGTCTAATGCAGACTTCATAGTACTTATCAAATTCTGAATTGGAGAAAGACTTTATTTTAATCAAAAACTTGTTCATGAATTGCTGTATGAACTTTCTAATGACACACAGTTATGTGGCTGAACAAGAACTGCTAACTTGTTTGCCGGTTTAAAAAAAAAAATCAAACATAAAAATAAATATTTTTAATGAAACTTCTATAAATCAAATGTTTAACAAGTTTAAGTTATAATTTGTAACAGTAATATAATATATTGAGATACATTAAATATATTTTTTAATGAATTAGCTGTATTTTCATTAGTTATATTGATTTTTATTAGCAATTATTATTTATAATACAGGGTGATTTTTTTTAAAGTTGTGAAAGTAAAACCCTATAACAAAAGAACCACTGATCCAAATGACCTAAAATTTCACCAGTATGCTCCCAAAGCAATGGGAATTCTTTAGGCGTTGTTAAAAAAAACCTTAAAATTGCACCAACAGATGGTGCTGTACATGCAGTAAAGTTGGGAGATGAACTTGCACCCGGCACACGCACATTGGCGATAAAAACGTGAAGTACGCACATCTCATGTTCATTATTCTACGGAAATCCTTGCAATGACTGCGCCATTGATGGACCGTGCGTTGTTAGTGAAACTGTATTATCAGAATAATAACAGTGCGGCAACTGCTCTTAGGAGATTTAGGACACTTAAGAATTTAAGAAAAGGTCCAATGACGACAGAGGGTCTACAGAAGATGGTTTCTCAAAGTACTGTCCATTGTTTTCCTCCCACAGACCATATTCTTGGTTTCTGCTACCTTACAGCGCCATCTGTCGGTACGATTTTGAGTTTTTTTTAACCATGCCTAAAAAATTCCCATTGCTTTGGGAGCATACTGTTGAAATTTTAGGTCATTTGGATCAGTGGTTCTTTTGTTATAGTGTTTTACTTTCACAACTTTAAAAAAAATCACCCTGTATATCAGGGTGGCCAGCCAGAACCTTGAAAAGTCAATGAATTTGGCAGCACTAGAAAAAGTAAGGGAATTTTGATTGAAACCTAGAAATATCAATGCAATCTTGCAATTGACTATGTAGACTTCATGGAAGAATGATCTAAAAAAATCATGGAAAAGTGAGGAAAATGTAATGTGAAAGTCAGGAAATATGAAACAGTTTAAGTGTTGGCCATTCTGTATATAATTTTTTCATGAAAAATATATAATCAGGAATCTGCAAAGCTCTTGGTCCCAAGTTATGCAGATTTTTGAGAATGTACTGTATTTTATTAATTATAAACAAACAGAAACAGAAAAAGAACATGGGAATGCAATAAACACTATAAGCACAAGATAGAAACATAGCACCTAAATTAGAATAAAATTAATTATATGGGAAAACACATATAAATGTGAAAAAGCACTAACAGTATTTATACTATTTATGTAAAATGATAAATGTACTATTTTATAATCTACTCATAAGAAATAAAATTTTATTTTCAAATCATCAAAAACGCACTTTATATTGAGAATTATGAAAATGAAACAACAACAAAAAAAAGAACTTTAAGAAATTATAGTTTCTGAAGTAGAAGATTAAAATAAATCCTTGCATTATTTTGAATCTTAGTTTTCCTCTGCAATCTTTCATTTTTCTGGAATAATACAAAAGCTTTATTATTAATTAATTAAAAGAAGCAAAAATATAAAGTTTTCTAAAAGACACTTTTGTAAAATTCAGATGTTTATTTCCCATAAGCACACATTCCTCTCCAGGACATCCTGAGGAGGAATGTCATTAAATTCTTATCATCCCTCACATTCCAATTGCCAAGCATCTTGGCAGATGCAAAATAATTGCCACGTGAGGTCCTTAGGAACCGTAAATGTCTACTTTATAGGATCCTGGAGGGCTCTTTGAGTGACCTCCTGAAGAGGATTAAATGGAGTGTCAAATGACAATGAACTTGTAACATGCACAAATAAATAAGGCAAAAATCTATTTTTTTATATTGTTATTTTTTGTTTAGTATCTATTACTTTCTTGGTGAAAATATTACCACTTAAAAGTGTTTAATTATTTTTAGAAATAAATATGCATAATATTTAAAAAATCTAAATAATAATTAGATGGATTCAAATTTACACATAACAGATATTTGTTACATTTATTAATCATGCACAAGGAATTATGTGAATGAAAGGGAGAACATCTTACAGATACAAATTTCTGATCTCCTTTCCTCCTTCAGGATTTGAACCTGGGTACTTATGAACACTACACACGAGCTCTGCCCACTACACTATCAGGTTGTTGCCTAAGAATCATTTATAAAATAATCAATTATAAGATAATGATTATAAGTTTCTTCTCCTCTCATGAAAGTCAGTAAATAGAAAACATGCATTTTTGTGTTTTGTATAGCAGGAAGTCTGAATCTTTTGTTAGAAATCAAAATGTATAGCATTTGATATATATTCAATAAAATTTTGAATTCATAATCAGAAAAAAAGTGTATAAATAATTAAGATAACTTAAATGTCAACAATTTTTTAATTATTACATGAAACTGTTGTTTAAAATGGCAAAAATATTTTTTTAGCTTTTAATATTTAAAAAATATATATTTCTGATCTACATCTGTATCTAATAAAATATGGAGAAAAAAAATCGTGTCTGTAACAAAACTACTTTATTTCCTTATAATAAATCAAACTAATTTACAGTTAAATCTCCATTTAGTGATTGCTTAAGATTCTGTGAAAACATTCTCTACATAGAAAATTCATTTTGTACCATTTATACAATTTACTACATGAAATGTTTTGAGTATTTCTTGAAATATAATTTGATTTTAGCTAATAAAACTAATATTTCAGATTTAAAACATCTAAAAGTATGGACACTTTGATTTAAAATATATTTCTTTTTATGATTGTCAACGAACTATTGTGGAAAAATTGGAAACAAGGAAAATCCTTTAAAAACAATACTTTTTTTTTTCAGAAACCTTGGTCAGCTTGTTTTAAAATTTCTGATTTCTATTCTACCTAAAAACATTTTCTCTTTGTTATCTTTTGATATGGTCAGAGCTAAAAATGAAACAGCTTTCTTGTTATTCTCGCGACCAGAATGACAGGTTTTCTTCTTTCAAAGATTTTCTTTTGCAAGTATGTGCACACATTAATTAGCTGTTTTCTCAATTCCCAACACTTATACAACTATATGCTTTTACCTGTAAATAGTGGACCCCGCTGAATACCAGAAAAATTCTGTGGACCAGAACTGTCTGCTATTTACAGGTTTATTGCATTAATTTATTGATTAATGAAAAAAAGTAATAAGAATAAAAAAGGTAAATGTATATGATAATTTTTTTAAAATAATAATAAATGAAAAAAATTTGTTTAAAGTAAAAAAATAATAATTATTTAAAATTTATAATAAGTTTATTAAAATATTGATTAAATTTTAAAATGGTAAAAGTTAATGAAATAATTAAAAGTTAATAACCATTATCTGATGTACTAAAAAATAAAATAAATCGAATAATTACTAATATAAAATTAACTCATTAAAATATTGAACCCGATCAAATCAAATTATCTTTTTCCTTTTTTTTTTTTGACAAAAAACAATTATTGTACTCCAGAATCACTCATGAGATGGTGCACTGTGACTTCCTTGGTGCTTCCCTAGGAATGTGATCCTCGGAAGTTGCTATCTAGGATGTTCCTAAGAGCTGAATCTTGAAGAAATCCTAAGTCTCTGCCTCAGGAAGACCTGATCTTGTCATTTTTTGTATCAGGAGGGATTTGGGTGACTTGGAGCTCCTGAGGAAGTATTCAGGAGCTTTTGTGTTATATGTAATTGTACTCCAAAATGTAGCTCCAATAATCACCTTCACTCATTTACCAATTTAATAATTTTGTGAATGTGATACTTACTTATACTGGGTTTATCCATTTTAAGACTAAATGGATTTATCCTTCAATTAAATGATAAATTGCTATGACTCCAGTTAACACTGTCGACAAATAACATGTAACCAGAAAATCTGTTAAGTTACTTTTTTTAATTTTATAAGACCCCTGTGGACAAAAATGGTTAATTGGGAGAAAAAAAATCCTTTTATTGTAACAAGATCATTACAAAAGAACTGCATACTTGTAATTCTTTAAATTTGAATGAGTTATGCTCAGTTGGAAATTGACCATTGTGAATGGGGATTGCATATCAAATTAGAAATGTAAGAAGTAATGTAATTAATTTTTTTTTGCAAAAAAGGTGGAACACGGGAATACATAAGAGAAAATTTTGCAAATATTGTGTAGGCTCACAATATATTTACAGAGTCTTATGTGTTCATCAAATTGAAACACATTATTTCATTTGAAAAAATATATACAGTCTAACTTTAATAAGAGAAGCAAGAGAATTATTAAAGTCTTCTTATTAACTGTTACTTGTAATACCCATGAACATAATAAAAATCTTAAAAACACACACATAAATAAACTAATTGCAACTATTAATTACTCTAATTATCTCAATGCTAAAATTAATATAAATCATAAAGTTTCCTGAAAAAACTCTGCTAACATAACAATAGTCTCTGCAATTTTCGAGCTATTTATATCACATATTCTTTTCATTTTAAAAGAGCAATAAGAGACTTCAAAAGGCTGGTATATAGCCCAGAGAATGAATTAATATAAAGAAACAAAGATTTATATGCTACTTCCTTTCCATGGCTCAGTTGTAAATCTTATAAAGGGATAATATTTGAATCATCCTTATATCTCCTTTCTTTCTTTCAAAACCTCAGTATATTTAGTTTCATTTTCTTGAGTTGGAGAAGGGGGTCACCTTGAAGGTTGGTCTGGTAAAACTCATAAATTAACACATTTTGACAGACATTTGTAATGTGAAATATTATCCCTGGGAGAGAACAGTGTTCAATAAAAAAGGGATTTCTTTTCTAATTCTACCCTACTTTTTGCCAAAAATCACGATAAAATGGATGGATGTTTTGCTCGTATTAGCCATTATCTTGTTTTTGCAGCTTGTAAAAAGCATAAAAATCTTAATATAGTTTAAATGCTGAAACATTCTTTATGTGCAGAATGCTCATTTTCACAATGTTGTATTTTGAGTTCAACTTTTTTTGCATTTAATCTTAAAATTAGCACAATTAAAGATTGAATAACGAACTCTGTGTGATTTATTTACTTTTTTACTTACCTATTTATTTCCTGTATTATTCCATTCAGTACCACTCAACTAGATGTTTTACCATCTGTAGAAATTTGCTTCTGAATGCTTTATTTAGATATATTAGTGATGAAATTTTCACACTTTGTTAACACATTTTTTATCGAAAAACCACCATTGTCAATTTCTATATGATTCCTATTTTCACAGATAGAATAGCATTTTAAATGGTACGAAAAAATGGTATAAGTCAGTGTTTTATCTTAATTCTCTTAATTTTTAAAATATCGATATCATATGTAGTTTTCTGTGATGATTTTATTCACCAATTTTGTTTAGCAGGCCATATAAAAATGTAATAAGCGTAAGTTTTTGGAAAATTAAAGGCAGGCTATTTCATTAACATAATCTTAATTTCTAACTTAGTTTGGACACTTTTGTAGTTTATATTACCTACTTATATCCAACAGATAAAAAGTAAAGTGAATTTCAATCTTTTGGGGACATCCTGTATATGCATAGAGTGTACAAGATCTGCCAACAATCACACATTACTGATTACCGCCCCCCCCCCCCAGTGTTGTAGTCATAAAAAAAAAAAAAAGTATATGCTAGAGTCATGAATGTTCATGGCTAGAGTACATGCTATAGCTTTATTTGAGAAACAGGGGGTATACAGAGCTTCTTTAAAAAAACTACAGAAGGTATATGGCATACACTTCTGTATATCCTCTACTGCACCCCTACTCCTCCCCATCCTTTTCTTGGAAATGCATTGTAATGTTAGAAAAACATCAAATATGTGTTCGTTTAATTAAGGAAAACTTCCTCTGAAAATTGATGCCTGATGGTTCAATTTTAAAATTTCCAGTAGGAAGGGGAGGGGGGAGAATCTCTTCAAGACAAACAATTTAATTTTAAAAATTTGTTCTGTGATGTTTCTTAAGAAAATTATAACTAATTAAAGTTTTAATTTCATGAAAAAGTAAAAAACCTTAATTTAACCCAACGTGGTCTGCAAATCCCAATGATTTTCAAATTGACTGCCTTCCACTTCTTGGCAGTAATAGAGCTGCTGCAAAAATTCATTCCTGGTTGCCTTAAATGTAGCTGAAGAAATGTTATTACAGCCAGATGAAATTGGATGGCATCTTGTGAACTACTGTGTTTAACTATCCCAATAGAAAAAAGTCATTAGGTGCCAGATCTAGAGAACGGGTAGCGCGCTACATTTTGAACAACGTAGTGTAGCGAGTAGCACAATACAAAAAATCAGTAGTTTGTAGCGAGAACCGACACTACTTTTAATGCTACTTCGGGAAAGAAAAAAAGTGCCATTCTGCAAATCACGTGGTCGAAACTCTCTTCTTTTGTGCAGAATTTGTTCTGCTCAAAAATTTCCGAATCGCAGTGGCAAATCTCAGTTGCAGTGTATAGCAACGCATCGCATGAAGTCATAGATTTTTTCCATTGACACTTGCTGCTGAAATCAAGTACTAACTCTCCAAGAGTCCAAAGGAATTAATTTTCTTGTTGGCAACACTTTAATGTAAGGAAAGTACATTATCGGGACTTTCCCATAAGTCGCCTCAGTTGAAAGATTTAGGATGGCAAATTTATGACCAGAGACTCGCTGGCGACAATTTTAAGCCATAAAAGTCAAATAAGAAGAACTTTGATTTAAGTTGGTCTGGGAGATAATATCAAAGAACACACACGTCGTTCCGAGAAAAAAAACAACACGCTACAGCAACAACTGATGCATAGCCATTGGTTGGGGTTGGTAAGGAGGAGGTGAAACTGACCCTCTGTTATGCAAATTTCAGTTAAAACGGGAGATCAACTACCCAATGAAAAAAAAGAAGGATGGGCTTAAAGCACTGTCATGCAAATTTTGGGCAGAACAAAGTACGGCCCACCGTGGTCATGAAAAAGCAGTTGTGAAAAAGAATGAAAACAGAACACACATCGATATCAGAAGCGAAAGTGAGAGGTGAAATAAAATGACGCGATGAATTTTGTGCGGTTCGAAAGAGGAAAATAGAGTGAGTGGCAATTCTGATGGTAAGAAAGCAGCGAACCTGAACAACATATATGGAGAGTGGTGAAGTTGCGCTAAGTTTTGTGAAATGAACATTTTCAATAAGTGCAGCGCTATTTAGTTAGCGGAAAGTGTGCTCTGATACAAAGAGAAACCTTCTTCAATCAATGTGTATAGGTAAATATGACTCTGACCTAAGTAATTCCCCAGTTTATTTGATTTTATCAAATTATTATAAGAGAAGCTGGTAGTGTGACCTTAGTCACAAATGGAAGTCAGTATTTTAATTGTAAACAAATAATGTTGTCAAAGATCAATTTAAATATAAATACAAACAAATATAAGTATCCTTTGCAAGGATCAAAGTGTTAATGCCAATATTATAGGAGAAATTTTGTTAGGAAATTAAATCAGATGTGTTCTGATAAATCTTTTTTTTTCTTGAAATAACTGTAAATATTGTAAATAAATAATAGTGTTAATTATTTGGAGTCTTCTCATTTAAATTATCTAGTATGTGTTTGTTTATTTAGATTTCCATTTTAAAAGTCAGCTAAGGGCAAGAATGATCATTCTCAAAAAGGGTAATGGGCTACTTCGAAATTACACAATGCAATGGGGGGAACATATCCAAAATTTAATCTCTATGGATTCCTTTTATTATTATTTTCTGAATAAATTAATTTATTCTATTAGCCAACCCCAGAGAAACCTTTATGTATTTAATTCTAAGCTTTAATTCTGATCAACTTGTCCCAGCAAAAGGGTTATGTTGGAATGGGCAGCAATTAGAAGGGAAATTAAAGGATAAAATCTTAAATAAATATTATAACTGAGCCATGCATATTTCTCTTCAACATCTGCAATTCCTATATAATTCACTGGTGCCGTCCAGTTCTTAATTATTGTTAATTGAGTTTTCAATTTTAATGATTAAAAATTGCAACTGGGTTATTGTCAAACATTAAGTTAAATACCTTTAATGTATTCTAAAATACAGGCTCATGTTAAAAGTAATCAATTTCAAATTTTATATTCAAATTGTGGAAATTTACAATCTATATAGTATATTGCAAAATAATAATTATGAAACTGTTAATTAGAATAATTTCAACTCTTTTATTTTAATGATAAGTTATTGGAAGATTAAATGGAGATTTTTTATTTTGATGGTTTGTTTGACTTCCTCTAAAAGGCTCCACTACCAGCAAGTCGGTGATTTCGTAAATATCAGTATTCAACTTAGAAAAATCAGTATATTCGTAATTGTATGTATATTTTATGTTACTCTTATATGAACTTTGCATTTGATCTTTAACAGTATACTGAAACATTGTGCTAAGAAAGTAAATCATAAAAAAAAAAAAAAAAAAAAAAAAAATCAAATGATAGCGTAAAATGATATGAATAATAAAAAAAATAAAAAGATAAGGATTTATGTAGCAGATAAAATAGTGTATTAGTAGATTGTTAATGCATATATATTTTGATACTGTATACTTTATTGTATAATGCATTTATATTTTGATATCTTTGAAATTTTGCAAATGTTTACACTTGGCTTAATAATATTTTTAGGGGTAAGAATTTCCATGCATTTTTAAAGTTAGATTTAGAATTCAGTATCTAAATAAATTTTAATTATCAAAAAGCTGAATGCCAAAAAAGAATCGTAGAAATCATAGAAATAGCTTGAACTCGAGTTTTTCTGGCGTATTAACGCGAGGGCATATAAAAAAGTTAAATAAAGAAAAGCAAATTGATTCGAGTAACACGATGGCAGATCCATCAGTGGACACAATAATTTCTCTAATCCCGAATTTCGATGGGAAAAAGTTAAGTGATTGCGAGTATTTTCTCAGACAATTTGAGGACTTAACTAAACAAATATTAAAAGACGATGCGAAGCTTACAATTTTGAAAGCAAAATTGTCGGGTACTGCGAGAGAGAAACTCTCACAAAATAAATCGCTTATAGAAGAGAAAAACTACAACGAATTCAAAAAGAAATTGTTAGATTTATTTAAAATCAAGAAATCATTTACGCAGGTACAGACTGAATTTTTTAATCTGAAACAGAAACCGGGACAAGACTTAACAAGTTTTATTAGCGAATTCAAAAACGCAGCGTCTCTTTATATAGAGAAAAGCCATACAGAAGTTGATCCGAACGGAAACGGGAAATTTTTGGACTTAGTAAGATTGACACGATTTTTGGATGCGATTAGACCGGATTTAAGTATGGATTTAAGAAAAACCTTTCCCGATAATTTTGAGGATGCTTGCAAAACAGCAATTAAATTAGAAGAGGCGTACAATAATATAGGGGCAGAACAGGTAAATACTATAACAGCTAACAATGAATCGCAACTTTTTGAGAAGTTATTGAAATTAAATGTAGAAACGGCGGAGCAGATTAATAATTTATCAAAAGAAATAAATAACATAAAATTGGGAACAATCGAAAAAAGAGAGGAAGTCGAAAAATTTTGTAATATCTGCAAGAAGGGGTCACACAATGAGGATAGTTGTTGGTATAATAAAGCTAATAAAAACAACAACCAGAATTATAGGCATAGATTTGTAAACAATAGGGGTAATTACAGAGCAAGAAAGATTTAGGATGGCAAATTTATGACCAGAGACTCGCTGGCGACAATTTTAAGCCATAAAAGTCAAATAAGAAGAACTTTGATTTAAGTTGGTCTGGGAGATAATATCAAAGAACACACACGTCGTTCCGAGAAAAAAAACAACACGCTACAGCAACAACTGATGCATAGCCATTGGTTGGGGTTGGTAAGGAGGAGGTGAAACTGACCCTCTGTTATGCAAATTTCAGTTAAAACGGGAGATCAACTACCCAATGAAAAAAAAGAAGGATGGGCTTAAAGCACTGTCATGCAAATTTTGGGCAGAACAAAGTACGGCCCACCGTGGTCATGAAAAAGCAGTTGTGAAAAAGAATGAAAACAGAACACACATCGATATCAGAAGCGAAAGTGAGAGGTGAAATAAAATGACGCGATGAATTTTGTGCGGTCCGAAAGAGGAAAATAGAGTGAGTGGCAATTCTGATGGTAAGAAAGCAGCGAACCTGAACAACATATATGGAGAGTGGTAAAGTTGCGCTAAGTTTTGTGAAATGAACATTTTCAATAAGTGCAGCGCTATTTAGTTAGCGGAAAGTGTGCTCTGATACAAAGAGAAACCTTCAATCAATGTGTATAGGTAAATATGACTCTGACCTAAGTAATTCCCCAGTTTATTTGATTTTATCAAATTATTATAAGAGAAGCTGGTAGTGTGACCTTAGTCACAAATGGAAGTCAGTATTTTAATTGTAAACAAATAATGTTGTCAAAGATCAATTTAAATATAAATACAAACAAATATAAGTATCCTTTGCAAGGATCAAAGTGTTAATGCCAATATTATAGGAGAAATTTTGTTAGGAAATTAAATCAGATGTGTTCTGATAAATCTTTTTTTTTCTTGAAATAACTGTAAATATTGTAAATAAATAATAGTGTTAATTATTTGGAGTCTTCTCATTTAAATTATCTAGTATGTGTTTGTTTATTTAGATTTCCATTTTAAAAGTCAGCTAAGGGCAAGAATGATCATTCTCAAAAAGGGTAATGGGCTACTTCGAAATTACACAATGCAATGGGGGGAACATATCCAAAATTTAATCTCTATGGATTCCTTTTATTATTATTTTCTGAATAAATTAATTTATTCTATTAGCCAACCCCAGAGAAACCTTTATGTATTTAATTCTAAGCTTTAATTCTGATCAACTTGTCCCAGCAAAAGGGTTATGTTGGAATGGGCAGCAATTAGAAGGGAAATTAAAGGATAAAATCTTAAATAAATATTATAACTGAGCCATGCATATTTCTCTTCAACACACTTGCTTATTTACTTGTTAAGATGTCTTCATGTTTTAACGCCAGATTTCTTATTATTGAGAATTGCTTCATTTACAGATTTATTTATTGTTTGCATTTAGGGTTGATTTTCTGTAATTTTCTAGATTATAATATCTCTCTTAATTTTGCTATGAAATTTGTTAAGTGTGTATAAACTAACGTTTTCGAGATGAACACTTGCCTTGTATGGTATCTTTCTTAATTTTTTAATGCCCTTGGTTATGTCGCATTTATTTAATTGTATCACGGCAGTCGCACTATAACGAGGGGTCACTTTATTATTTAATCCGTGTCTTCAATTTCTAGTGTAAATTGAACACTTTGACAAAATTTGAAAGTAGCAAAGTAGTGACTACTTTTGAAAAGTAGTTTTTAGTCGCTACTTTTTAAAACAAGTAGTTGTAGTTGTAGTTAACTACATTTTCGACAAAGTAGTTGTAGTTCGCTTCAAGAAAAAAGTAGTTTTTCCGACCCCTGCCCACAAGCATTGTGAAATTAAACATATTAGAAACGTGCACTTTCTCTTTTCTTTCTTTTTCATTTAACCAGACTGGGCCACAGCAACGCGTGGCCGGGTACAGCTAGTATTACTAATAATCTGTTAAGGAAAACCCCGATGGAGATTGAGGGCCCGATAGCGGGCAAAGCCCGCTTGTCTCTGTCATAATAATATCCATCATGTGGACTAAATGCAATATTTAATTTAAAAAATAGTCCTCTCCCTCCCCATATAACAATTACAAACATTTCTTTGTTAATTGCATCCATTGTCCTGATAACTAGCCAAGCCTGCAAGTCTCTGTTTTAATAATATGCGTCACGTTGACTAAAGGCGATATTTAATAAAAAGTCTTCCCCCGCCCTTCTCCCCATCCCCGCAAATATAAAAAATGCAACCTTTCTTTAATTATTAAAGCCATTGTCAATTAGATTTTTATTTCTTTTCCATAAAAATCAGGGTTTTTTTTTTTAATGAAAACTTGCCGGTGGATTTTTTTCGATTAAAAAAAAAATCTTAATGAGCGTACCAATTTGTGCCTATATTCCAATTTTGAAATCTATATCTTGTATACATTTTAAAATATGTATGTACCTTAAAATCACTCAGTTAAAATTGCTGAATTTAAAACTGGCAGCCCCTGTTTCTGGCAACCCTCGACTCGCTGCATCATTGAACGACAGTGCTTTTGACTTCGAAATATATTTATTTTCATTAACGAAAAATTAATTAATAATTCGATTCTAATTATCTTTTTGTTTTGAAAACTAGATTTCTGAGATCGGCGTGACGTTCTGTGCAGAGATGTGTAATTTTCAAAGCAATAAATGCAATAATTTTAATAATTGTATAAAGTTGAAAAAGTGCTTAGTTTGCCATTTTATATTGTGAAAAAGATAATATTTCATTTCATAGTCTAGAATTCTCAACACCCAGTGCACCTGTCCTCTTGAAATAGAAATAAAATCATTTTCCATTTTTATTAATAAGTTTTAATTAATATTTCGAAAAATTACTCATCGATTTTCATTTTTTGAAATCGCAATTTTTAAAAAATGTATATACGCCTAATATCAAATCAGTAAACGTAATTGTTTTATTTATTTGAACAGGTCCTCAAAACTATGAGTTGACTTTCAATCTGGCAACCCTCATTTACAGTAACCCTCTTTTTTATCTGGGTTCAATTCTCAAGTCTGGTCAGTTTTTGACCAAAATAAAGAAAAGTTGCAGTCCGATTTTCACAAAATTTGTATTTTTGGAATCAGAAAAATAAACTTCGTAAATACTGTGAGTTTCGAATCGATACCTCCAATCTACAATAGTTTTTTTAATATTCGAGGATAAGGGAAAATGAGAATATTTCGTTGTCTGGAATTATCAAAGGTAATATTTTTTGCAGTTACGATAAAAATAACCATTTTGGAAGCGCATTTTAATGAGTTTTTTTATTCATCGCTTAATGGGGTTTTAATTAATATCTAGGATAATTTTCAAAATTTTAAAATTCTGACTCTCGGGTGCACCAGGAGAGGTTTCGTACTATCCTCACCTAAATTTTCGGACTTCTAGGGGCGTTAGATTTTCCTAACCATCGCATACACACACAGACAGACACACAGAGCGAAACTTTCTTTAATGAGTACGGATGTACCAAAGCGCATCTGGAATTTTTCAAGGGGAAGAAATGTTTCTATTAAGCTTGCATTTCCAGAATTGTGCCGCAAGGTAATATAACACTGTTGCATTCAAGGCAGTTGAAATAGCTATAAGTTCTTCTAGCAAATATAGTTTTTTTTCAGGTTAGTTAAAATATACATTTTGTTGAAAAATTAAAATAGTGAAATTGTTAGAGGGAGCTAAGGGGGGTTCAGCCCGTCCTGCCCTCCTTTGGTTATGCCTTGTCGGTCGGGTTAGGGTTGACTTCAAATAGAATTTTCTGGTTCGTGTTGGATATAACCAGATCCATGCTGGATTATGTTCTGAGTACCATCATCATGAAAATTGTTTTCTTTTAGACCGTCATGAATTCTGAGATATGGTCTTGGACCCCCCCCCCCCCTGAAAAAGGAGTGGGGGAAATTTTTGAAAATTCCCTTCATTTATTTTTCTTAGGTCTGACACCCATCATTATGAAAAACATCATATCTAAAGACCTGAAAGATTATGCGATATATTTTCTGTCTCCAAGAGCAGCAGAGATCCTGGGGAATTTCGAAAAATGCCTTATTACACACAAAACCGGGTTTTTTAGGAGGAAAATTTTAAAAATTCCCTTGAGATTTCAGAAAGTTTTAGGCATGGAAATTTTTAATTTATTATTTTTGATTTTTACATATTTTCGGTATCGGGCTCGGGCTCCGAAAAAAGAATCCAAACGCTTCTCTAATGCACACATCCATAATAATATACATATTCTTTGTTTTTATACTTTTAATAAGAATTAATGCTAGTCTAATAACAATAACAAAGGGAATTAACATTAAATAAGTCTCTGTTTTTTAAAATATCAAAAAATTAAAAAAAACAATCTGAGGCGTTTCTATTTGTATCAAGATTGCTAATATACAGAGCTTATGCAACTATAATAGATCCGGCTTTATTACTATTTGCGTATTCTGAAACTTAATGATTGACTGGCATGCCCAGCAGCGTAGTTGGTAGCGGAGGCGACTGCCACGGTGAGGGCCTGGGTTCAAATCCTGGTTAGGCATGGATGTCATTGTGTGTGTATCTTCAGTGCTGTCAAGTTCCTTGTGTCTATCCGTCCTCAAGAAGAAGATTTATGTAATTTGCCAAAGTCCTGTATGTATTTCTGTGAATAAAATATATGGATCATTCGAGACAACAGCCTTGTAGCTTATAGGTCTCAAAGCAACCTCCGTCATATGTCAAAATGTCAAATGATTGACTGCATAAAGATATTTACAATAACAAATATAAAGAAAACCAATAACATAAATATAGAAAAATCGCACAGTTTACATGAAAATTTACGAAATACATGCCTAAGCTGTATAAATATTAAGAGAAATTAAAATATCAAATTACTTATAACTAAAAAGTAAGAGAGGCAGATTACAGATTCATCTTGCCTGACATGAATGTAAACATTGCACCTATTCTCCAAATCAGCCAATGTAAAAAAAGAAACGGAACAAAACTAAAAGAAATCAATGCAAAAATACAATGCCAGTCGCAAGGAAATTAATATAAAGTATGCCTGCATAGCAGATATGCCAGCTAACAGAAATTAAACAATTTTAGATTTTAAAGAAACATTCAAATCTTCACCAATTCACAGCCTCCAATGTTGTGAAGCTAATGAGTTTTAATAAATTACCAGCGGGAAAGACTGAGGTACGCTTCGTTAAAATTAATTTGGCAAGTAGTGACCCTAAAATCACCCACTGAATTTTCTCGAACATTTGACCTAGCCTGGTCAACAATGGTCTTCTTGTACCCCAACATGGTAGGATACAAAATTTAGTCAAAATCGTTTGAACCATTTTTAGATAAAATTAGCTTGACCCGTGCCGTAGGGAACCCAAAATGGCGCACTAATCGAATTTTCTCGAACATGTGACCTAGCCCAATGGTCTTCTCGTACCCCAAAACGGTAGGATGCAAAATTTAGTCAAAACCGTTAGAGTCGGTTTTTAGATAAAATTAGCTTGACCCGTAGTGACTGAAAAATGACCCACTAATCGAATTTTTTCGAACATGTGACCTAACACAATGGTCTTCTCTTACCCCAAAGCGGTAGGATACAAAATTTAGTCAAAATCGTTAGAGCCGTCCATTCTCATTCAAATGCATTGATCCGTAGTGACCCTTAAAATGACTCACTAAGCGAATTTTCTTGATCATGTGACCTAGCCCAATTTGCGTACCCCAAAACGGTAGAATACAAAATCTAGTCAAAATCGTTAGAGCCGTTTTTAAATAAAATTTGCATACACACACAAGATTTCCGCTTATTATAATATATAATGATAAAAACTTAGAGCGCAAAATCATACGTTTTGTAAATTATTAATGATAAATCTATCTTCATCTTCTTAGAACAGTGCCTGCAATTTCTTTTAAAAAAAAATTTCATGCTAGTTTTGTTCACCTTCAAAACTCCCGGCGGGCCCCTCCTGGTGGTCCTGACTCGGCCCCTTCAGTGGGAAAGATGACCGGGAGCTCATCTGCAGGGCTCACCGGATGCAAAGCCATTGGGGAGACAACCTTAGCCAAGGCGTGTCTATGCGTCAGGGACTGATTTTCTTCGAAATCCCGGGTTGGCGAGAAGCTCCTGCTGCTCACCACGGCCGATGAACTAATCGTTTCCTCCCTCCCTAGGACTCGACGATCGGCCGCGGCAAAGTAAGGGTCATCGGGAGTACTTGGCATATGGCCGAGGACCCGGTTCCCCTCATGTGGTTCCGGCTACACAGCTGTCGGGGTATCCCTGGCGATTCATCAGGTATCTTCATGATGGTTTCCTCTGATTTTGGAATCCACCAAGTATCATAACGACCTATGTCGTCACCTCGTGGGTTCAATCGGAGTGATGCGCAGGTGGCGGTGTACCAACCGGTCGCAGCGTTTACGGAAGGCCTCTCCTGGTCGAGCGCATTATATGTCCGTCAGGACATGGGTGCGACGGTTGGCGGGCTCAGCTCAGTTTTACCTTAAAAACTCCTTCAAGATTTCCAATGTTCCCTAAAATTTCGAGTTTATTCTCCAAAATTCCCCGGTTGATTCCCGTCACCCAAAATTTGCAGAGATTTTGATTTTTTGTGGTATTAGTATGTGTTATTAATGTTTATTTGTTAAAAATGGCGCGATGAAATTCATTGTTGTTCCAGTGTATAAGTAATATACTGTAATTAAATTCAAAATGTCATTCTGTATCCGAGAAAATTGGCGATTCAAGCGCTTGAATACGCCATCTGATGGGAAAAAAGATATAATTTATTCCTTCAAGAAAATCCTGTGAAAGCTCTTTACATTACATGTATTTCTAATTTATTCTCAATGATTATATTTTTGCACAATTTTCGATTTCATGTGAAATTGGCTATCTGTTTATTTGACAAGCTAAAAATTATCCGAATTTGAATATCTAACACTTTCAAGAGCGTTTGCAATAAATAATTATTTCAATGGCACTTTAGCATTAAAGGTACAATTTTCCTGTACCGACAGTTGCGATTAGCGCCCTCTTTAAACCTTTTTAAGTCCCAATTCTCTAAATTTCCAAAATTTCACTATAACCCAGGTAACACTAGATATCGGGCTTGCTCATTCATTCTTATGTCGTCAAAAATTGTGGCTGGTCGCGACCAGCGATTGGTACAAAGCGACGCGCCCATCGTTTTTTACCAATCGCTGTATGTCTTTCGTTGCGGCCTGCCACCATTTGTCACGTCATGATAATGAATGAGCAAGCCCGGTATCTAGTGTAGCCCTGCTAAAACTTTATGCACGCAATCTTGGTCGAAGCTAAAATTTGTCTACTAGCGTGACCAACGAAATACACGACCGATTCATGACGTTCGTTTACAACGTCACACGGCGTGGATTGCGCCCTACCAAGGCAACACTAGATACCGGGCTTGCTCATTCATTTTCATAACGTCACAAATAGTGGCTGGCCGCGACCAGCCATTTTTACAAAGCGACGCGCCCATCGTTTTGTACCAATCGCTGTATGTCTTACGTCGTGGCCAGCTACCTTTTGTGACGTCATGATAATGGATGAGCCAACCCGGTATCTAGTGTAGCTCTGGACCTACGTTATACACGGTTGATGCAGGACGTTTAAAACGTCACATGAAGTGGGTGCTTTTTACATGGCGATTGGTGCAAAGCGGCGCGTTCACCGTTTTGCACCAAATACCATATAAAAATGATCCACTCCGAGGCTAACGAAAGAGACAGGCTACCGCGGTACATTCCGGTTATCTTTTTTTACAGACCGCTAGTGCTCTTTTCGAGCACCTTCATTGGTGCATTCGAGCATCACGTGATTCCCACGGTCTGTAAAAAACCGAGGCTAACGAAAAATACAGGCTACCGCGGTGCTTTACGCATATCTTTTTTTACAGACCGCGGGAGTCACGTGGTGGTCGAATCCACCAATGCAGGTGTACGAAAAGAGCATCACGTCACTCTGGCGGTTTGTAAAAAAAGATAAGTGAAATGAACCGCGGTAGCCTGTCTTTTTCGTTAGCCTCGGTAAAAAACGATATGCGTAAAGCACCGCGGTAGCCTTTCTTTTTCGTTAGCCTCGGATCCACTCCATGTGACGTATAAAACGCCATGCACTGGTCGTTTATAACCGCGACCTTGGGGTCTCCGTGGCCGAGTGGTTAAGACATCATTCCGCTAATCGCTTGAGAGCGTAGGAGTCAGGCCGGCGGGTTCGAGTCCCGCCAGCTCCATTGCACACACTTTGTGGAGCTCGCGGATGTAACTCTCTGGTGTTTTAAATTTCCTTGTGGCTATCTCGTCTCTGTATATTGACGATGACTTATAAGCGGGTACTTGATGTCAAGCACACTAGCAAGGCAACACTAGATACCGGGCTTGCTCATTCATTCTCATGACGTCACAAATAGTGGCTGGCCGCGACCAGCGATTGGTACAAAGCGACGCGCTCATCGTTTTGTGCCAATCGCTGTATGTCTTTCATAAACGCTTTCACGAGGCTAACGAAAGAGAAAGGCTACCGCGGTGCTTTACGCATATCGTTCTTTACAGACCGCGGGAGTCACGTGATGCTCGAATGCACCAATGAAGGTGCACGAAAAGAGCATCACGTCACTCTAGCGGTCTGTAAAAAAAGATAAGTGGAATGTACCGCGGTAGCCTGTATTTTTCGTTAGCCTCGCGCTTTCAGTCGTGACGTCAGTAATGACGCTTTACTTGGAAACTGACTCCAAACAAGCGGTTGCTATGTTGTATTTTCTATTATGTTTGTACATTATAGTTAAATCTTATAGCTATATCTCACGGCAAACTGTTTTAATGCATTATATGCAGTAGTACCATTTTCTATGATTTATACTTAATAAGAAATGAAGTATAGCAACCGTTTGTTTGGAGTCAGTATCCAACTAAAACGTCATGAATGACGTCACACTGAAAGCATCAAGGCTAACGGAAAAGACAGGCTACCGCGGTACATTCCACTTATCTTTTTTTACAGACCGCTAGAGTGACGTGTGCCCTTTTCGTACACCTTCATTGGTGGATTCGAGCATCACATGACTACGGCGGTCTGTAAAAAAAGATACGCTTAAAGCACCGCGGTATCCTTTCTTTTTCGTTAGCCTCGGAAAGCGTCTATTGCGGCCAGCCACCATTTGTGACGTCGAAATAATGAATGCGAGGCTAACGAAAAAGACAGGCTACCGCGGTGCATTCCACTTATCTTTTTTTACAGACCGCTAGAGTGACGTGATGCTCTTTTCGTACACCTTCATTGGTGCATTCGAGCATCACGTGACTCCGGCGGTCTGTAAAAAAAGATACGCGCAAAGCACCGCGGTAGCCTTTCTTTTTCGTTAGCCTCGAATGAATGAGCAAGCTCGGTATCTAGTATAGCCCTGACACAAGTCAGATGTATGTTCTCAATAAACAATAAACAAACCGCGACCTACGTTATACACGGCCAATGCATGACGTTTACAACGTCACATGAACTGGAGTCCAATCGCCGTGTAAAAATGATCCACTTCCAGGCTAACAAAAAAGACAGGCTACCGCGGTGCATTCCACTTATATTTTTTTACAGACCGATAGAGTGACGTGATGCTCTTTTCGTACACTTGCATTGGTGGATTCGAACATCATGTGACTCCTGCGGTCTGTGAAAAAAGATACTCGTAAAGCACCGCGGTAGCCTTTCTTTTTCGTTAGCCTCGATCCACTTCATGTGACGTTTTAAACGTCATGCACCAGCCGTGTATAACGTAGGTCGCGGTAAAACGAAGCTAACGAAAAAGACAGGATACCGCGCTGCTTTACGCTTATCTTTTTTAACAGACCGCCGGAGTCACGTGATGCTCGAATGCACCAATGCAGGTGTATGAAAAGAGCATCACGTCACTCTAACGGTCTGTAAAAAAAGATAAGTGGAATGCACCGTGGTAGCCTTTCTTTTTCGTTAGCCTCGATCCACTTCATGTGACGTTTTAAACGTCATGCACCAGCCGTGTATAACGTAGGTCGCGGTAAAACGAAGCTAACGAAAAAGAAAGGATACCGCGCTGCTTTACGCTTATTTTTTTTAACAGACCGCCGGAGTCACGTGATGCTCGAATGCACCAATGCAGGTGTATGAAAAGAGCATCACGTCACTCTAACGGTCTGTAAAAAATGATAAGTGGAATGCACCGTGGTAGCCTGTCTTTTCGTTAGCCTCGCGGTAAAACCAGGGCTACACTAGATACCGGGCTTGCTCATTCCTTATCATGACGTCACTTAAGGTGGCTGGACGCGACTAAAGACATACAGCGATTGGTACAAAACGATGGGCGCGTCGCTTTGTACCAATCGCTGGTCACGGCTAGCCACTATTTGTGATGTTATGAAAATGAATGAGCAAGCCCTATATCTAGTGTTGCCTTGGTATAACGTAGGTCGCGTTTAAACAGACGTTTTTGTCCAAACTATGGCAACACTAGATGCCGGGCTAGCTCATTCATTCTCATAATGTCACAAATAGTGACTGGCCGTGACCAGCGATTGGTACAAAGCGACGCGCCTATCGTTTTGTGCCAATCGCTGTATGTGTTTCGTCGCGGCCAGCCACCCCGAGGCTAACGAAAAAGACAGGGTACCGCGGTGCATTCCACTTACCTTTTTTACAGACCGCTAGAGTGACGTGATGCTCTTTTCGTACACCTGCATTGGTACAGTCGAGCATCACGTGACTCCCACGGTCTGTAAAAAAAGATACACGTAAAGCACCGCGGTCGCCTTTCTTTTTCGTTAGCCTCGGCCACCCTTTGTGACGTCATGCTAATGAAGTTAATGCATGACGGGGTCGTCATGATAATGAATGAGCAAGCCCGTTATCTAGTGTAGCCCTGATAATACACTACGTGACATTGAATATGCAACACCAAGAAGGAGTGGTCAGAAAGTGATGAAACTCGACAAACAGAGAGAGACAGCAACGAACAATAAGTGATCTTTATTTCGAAGGGATATTCATACTACAGAGCGAGAACAGCGTCGTCTCAGTAGGATGTAGGACCACCGTGGACGGCGATACACGAAGCAATACGTCTAGGCACAGAGTCAATGAGAGTACAGATGGCGTCCTGAGGAATTGCTCTCCATTCCCAGTCAACCATTTGCCACAGTTCGTCTTCTGAATACGGCAGTGGCAGGGTCTGCAAATGGCGTCCAATCACATCCCAAATGTGTTCGATTGTTGAGAGATCAGGAGAGTACGCTGGCCAGGGAAGAATCTGTACACCTTGCAGCGCACGTTGGCTGATACGAGCAGTGTGCGGTCGGGCATTATCCTGCTGATAAAGGGCATTGGGCACTCCCTGAAGGTAGGGGAGTGCCACCGGCTGCAGCACATCACCCACATATCGTTGGGCCATCATAGTGCCCTGAATACGAACTAGACGTGACCTGGAATCGTACGCAATTACGCCCCAAACCATGATCCCCCGTAGTCGCGCGGTGGGGCGTTCCACAATTGCTGTCAGATTGGAGCTGTCTCCACGTCGACGCCACACTCGCACACGGCTACTATCACTGGAGAAACAGAAGCGTGACTCTTCTGAGAACACGACCCTGTACCATTCTTTTCGTCCATATCGCCCTAGTCCGGCACTATTGTAGACGTTGGCGTCTATGCTGTGGGGTCAATTGCAGTCTTCTTAACGGATGCCATGAGTGCAAGCCAATAGCAACCAATCGACGGGAAATGGTTCTGGTCGATATTGCAACATCCAGGGTGTCTTGAACATGCTGCAGAATGGAGGTATAAGTGGCTTGCGGGTTCGCCACCGCTTGTCGGTGGATGCGTTGATCCACGCGTGCTGACGTCTCTCTGGCTGCACCGGCACCCCTCAAACTTGCCACAATTCCTCGTTCCAACCATTTTCGCCACAGCCAGTGCACTGTGGGCGCATCCAGGAGTATATCAGCTGCAATTTTCCGTATGAACCAACCTGCCCTTCTCAGTTCAATCTCCATGCCCCTCGTAAAAGCGTCTGTCTGCTGGATCTGCCTCCGTTGATGGTGGCCTGGCATTATCTCCTATTACACGCGTCCTCTGAGACAAGAACAAAACTTCTACGATGATTTCCCTAGCAGAAGTAACGGCACGAATATCGCCCATTCTGCAGGTTTCTTCCCTTATATCCCATTAAACGTACGTTGGAGAGCTGCGCATTTCACATCGTTTGAATAACTCGGTGACTTGCGTCTACCCTAAAATTTGCATAAATTTCTGGCCACTCCTTCTTGGTGTTGAATTTTCAATGTCGCGTAGCACGGAGGAAGATAGGTGGAGGGGAAAGTAACGTTGAAATTTTACAATACAGTTTTTCTCCTTATAGATGGCGCCACGGTAAACTGACGGCTATCCTAGCCTGCTTCTGCAATGCTTTTCAATGCGAAAAGCATTCATTTTTTAAATGTTTTTGATTGAAAATTTGAACTTTAAAAAAGTCATACAAGTAGAAATTTCATTAAATAAACTTTTCTTCACACCATGCATATATTTTAATAGATATTTGGCGTTTCGATTGCTTTTTATAACTCTTTAAATAAGAGTTCATCCTGACAAAAACATCTGAATAGTCACTTAAAAATAAATATCACGGATATTGTACTGCGAAGAAATACGGAATGCACGTATAATTTTTAGAGATTAAAAGTATTATTCAAATAAAAAAAGCTTCAGATTACAGCCAAACAAATAGCACTCTATAAGACAATTTAAATGGCCATGTCAATCAGCCACAGACATTAGCATTCATTAAGTATGACATTTTAAAAACATATACACTAAGATCGATATACTAGAATAAAAATTTCTTAGTTTAAAAATGATTACATGCATATAACTTTAAACTAAAGTATAATAAAATGCACTCACCTTTGGAGCTCTAAACATACTTAAAAAAAAATTTCCTTCGATTTTTCTTTTGTTTATCTCATCATCATAGCCCGATCTACATCCCGGAATAAAACATTTATACCCCATCTTAAATTTATGACATATAATTGCTATAATTAAAAATAATCGAGTAAAATACTTTCGGAATTTAACATGTAATCTAATGCCATTTTGTTTAAAGGCAGCCGCCAAATTTTACAGCGCCCTCTTTCGTTAAAAAATATGACTTGCATTTTCGATATCCTCGCCTATTCTAGTTTCCCCTCCAGGTTCTTTCTCCGTGTCGCGTAGTGTATATGCAAGACAAATGTAAACAAACCAAAAAATCCCCACGTGATCAAAGTACCTTCAAGAATTTGAGGGTGAAAGCGGGTGACCCGGTGGGACACTTATATCGTTCTGAAAGCTGTCCCGAGGTGAAACTTATCACGTGAATTCGTCTCTGAACGCTACTACCTCGTTCAGACTAGAGGATTTAACATTCTCAAACGCCGTAGAAATGCATGGAGAAGTCCTGCCACATTCCGGGTCTCCCGCTTCAAAAACGTTAGTTAAGTTACAGTGCCTAGAAGTAACTAGTGTGCTTATCGCGAATGCGATACTCCAAAATGTATACACTTTCAGCACTCTTGTCGCCAAGTGAAGAAATCCGCAAAATCAGAAATATCGCCAATGGCAAACTGCGCAGCGTACATTCAATATTACAACCATGGAGATAGAAATAAGTTCTGTAGTCCACGTGTATTTTTCTGGGATTTATTTTATTTATACAATATATTTTTTTATTTATGATTTACTTATGAGTATGCTTTTTATCAAATGTTTTGAAGTAGCGGGGAATATATTCACCCGTTTGAGAAATTGCCACAGGAAACATCTGTATGAAAAGAAAGGTCAGTGAATTTGCAATGTGTGTCTTGTAATTTTGTAAAAATATTATTTGTAAGGTAAAATCTAAGATGTAGAAATTGTATGCTGTTCGCGATAAGACAGTGATGATTATACCAACACAAATGAATGTAAAGTTATCTTATCGGCGTTTATATTTTCTGAATTGCTTACTTTTTAGTTTCACATATCTGTTACATGTTAAATAGTGGTGTTTTGAGTACTTGGTCTCGGCCAGCAAAATACTTTGTAGAATTTATTAAAGCAAAGTGATTTGTATCCTTATTTTCTTGCACAAATTGCATGTTTTTGTTTTGACAATAATTGAAAACTTTGAATTTTATATTCAAATGATAATTTACAAAATTTCATTTATTTTTAAGGTTTTAGGACCAGCGTCTACCGTGTATAAAATCTGCTGATTTAATTGAAAAGCTAAGTGAACAAATTTAATTTTTAAATTGCACTTACCATAATTTAATAACAAAATTTTTTAATAAATAGCTGCTTTTATTAACATCACGTAATAAAAAAAAAAATTGAACATTGTAATCAAATTAGATTATTTTTAAAAACCGTGCTATGCATATTTTATAGTCTGGCAATCAACCAAACCAATCAAGAAGCAAGTAATAATATTACAGGGCATAACGAATAGAGGGGTTCATGGGGCTCAAGCCCTCCTTAAATAAAGATAATTTTTTAAGTCACACAAGTTGTTAAAATTCTGCTATTTTCTGTCTTAATTGTTTGATTATTCATCTCTGACAAAACTGTGCATTAAAAAAACAACTTAATATTAATTAAATTTACAGTAGTAAATAAACTAGTAAATCTACAGATCAAGAACTAAAGTGTCAATTCTGCAGTTTTACTTTTAAATCATTTTATTTAGTATTTGAAATACTCAGCCACACAGTTTCATTTATTTCATATTTGTAATGCTAATCACTAGGGATGCAATGAATATTCAGTATGTATTCGGCCATACTACCTACCGAATATTCGATTAGGCTGAATATCAAATTATTTGGTTTGCCGAATATCAAGATATTCGGCCAAACCAACCTATTAAAGAAAACGCTTTAAAAAAATATTTTTAACCGTAGATTAACATTAATTTTTTTTGCCATGCAAACAACACTAAGCTAGACATTCCATTATTCAGAATGCAGTTGACAGTACACATATACTGCGTCACTGACTAAAATTCAGTCAATTCCAATGATTTCATATTAAACAATGTTTATATGATGAAAATCTTGCTAAAATATCTTCACTATTATTAAAGTTGTGAACAAAAATTCAGGTTCAGCTTGAAGTGAAACACCCTGTATTTTTGATTGAATAAATGGATAACGATGCTGGTTTCCTGTACAGAAAATGTTTGTTGTGACTGCATTATCTCCCTTGAGTTTGTTCTAAAATTTTAGGAACACTCTGTACATTTCAAACCTCAGAAAGTAATCATCCATTTTAGACCCTTCTGGGTACATTCAGAAACTTTATTCCTAAGTTGTCACTATTTGAATATTTTTTTTTACTCGTTTCATGGCAAGCAAAACACTATATGACTGTAAAATAGTCTTTCAAAATTTCTTTTTGATTTTTAAATATTGCCCTCTAAAAAAACCTCATTTTTTAAGATTTTCTCTATATAAAGCCTAATAAAGAATGCAAAAAAATAAAAATAAATAAATATTGCTAAATTTTTATAGCTTGTTTTGACTAAGATTTTAATGTTTTTCATTTTATTACTTTATTACAAAGTGACAGCCAATTAAGCCAGAATTTGGAAAAAAAAAAATAACTTATTACCAGGAAGAAGGAAAAAAAAACCCCTGACAAACTCAGCTGAAAATGAAGCATTTTATTACATATTAATGGTTTAACATAAAAACAATTATAAATTTATATAGATCATTCTAAAATTCTATTATAACAAGACAATCTGTAAAAATGAAGCTCATGTTGTTAGTTTAAATTATTTTACAACTAAATAAGCATTCCTTAGGTAGTTTTAACTATTTTTATTTATTCTAAAGGGTGCATAAAAACGGAAAAAAAAATTGACTTTAGTGAAATATTTAAAGTACTAAGTTTTTTTTTTTTTTTTTTTCCCTCTCTCTAAGAAAACATTTTAATGTGGGTTTTTTTTTTAGAGGACAGTTGTTTTAGAATACTAGAAGATTTTATTGATGTATTTCAGTTCACAAAAGAAGCCATGGCTTTTAAATTAAAAATGTTTTAAAACTATCCTTAAATTGGTCAAAAAATTTATTTAATTTTTTTTTTTTTTTTTTGTAAAATTTAATTGTGAAAAGGGTTTGTTAATCAAAATTGTCTTTGTGTTAAATATGATGTAAAATTATTTTAAAATTTAACTTTTAAAAACTTACAAATCCTTAAATATAGAAGTATTTACTATCAAGCACTTACTATTCGGTACATTCCTACTAATTACTACAAGTAATATACCAAGTAGTGTCAGGGAGTTTAACTGTTAAGAATGATGAGAAATAAGATTCCATTCACTAGTACTCCAAAACATTTTCTTTAGTAACTCCTTTACTTCCCCCCCCCTTCCCCCTTGTCACAATAATTGGATAAATTTAATTCCTTTAAAATTTAGTAATCGTCTACTTAAAAAAGACAAATATTGATCTTGTAATAATGACAATATTAATTTAAACAGCGAATTATTCTCATAAATATTTTATTAATTATTGATATCCTAATTATTACATTTATTTGAAAATAACTATTTTGTTTCATCAGTGTGCTTTCATTAAATTCTGGTTCTAAATACAATCATCAAACAATTACCTGTTACTTTTTGTTGGGTGTCCATTACTGGAACAGAGAATGCATTGTTGGAATTGATTTATTTCTGTTATTTACAATTAAATTCTGATTTACATTGAGATGTGTGACTATGAGAATGAATAAATATTGTTGATAGATTAATATAATATAAATAAAACTAGAATGTAATTATTGTAACTATTAATTAAAAATATTTTTTAAAGAAATTCCTTTAGGGGTGTCCATTACTGGTATATCTACCATAGCTGTTTTTTGTTAGTTAAGCCTAACTGTCTAATTCTTTTATCTTATTTGGTCTTATTTTTCAAAAATATATATATATTTTACATTATTTTAAAGAAAAAAAAATAGAAAATTTATTCAGAATAAGAGTTGCAAGCAATAGGATGGACTAAAACTCACCTGTTATTTGAATTATCCAAAGTTTCTTACTATCATAACCAAATTACATCAAAAAATTTCAAAATGGCTTCTAAGCATAACAGTACAGCAGTAAATATTTTACTCTTGAAAAAATAACTGGCACACAAAACTGCTAAAAGTGAATAAAATTATCATTTGTATTAATCCCTTTTTGAATTATTAAACCTAATATAAATTAATAACTAAATGCCTCTGTTTTGAATACCAACAATAGCTTGCTTTTATAGCTAGCACATTTATCAAATGTTCACCCTTTATCACATTATTTACTTCATCTGAGTTTCTGGTCAGTGTACTGAATGAAGAACTGGCACATTTTTTTTTTTTTTTTTTTTTTTTTTTTTATAGTGTGTGTGATAAGTTGTAAGATAATTATTTCTCACTTTACATATGGGTTGTGGAGCAATCTTATGATTTACTCATTAATATATATTATATTATGAAATTTTAATTTAATAAACAATATTTTAGAGAGATCCTGGAATGGTTATCTACTTCATATCTAGTATATTGTTATTAAATGGAAGTTTTATAATATATTTCTGTTTCAAACTTTTATTTATTTATTAATTTTTTTAGATTCAATTTTGTTGTTGTTAATTTATGCCCATTGGAGGATGTAGACATCAGACCAGGTCCTGAAGTCATTGAATTCACCCAGATGTGCAGCTTCAATTTGACGAGACACCATGTGGGCAGCAGTCTGACCTAGCGTGACACTTGTCTTTCCCTCCAACTGAGAGTACTCTCCGCACCACAGATTTTGCATGCCAGTATGTGGCATTGCCAGGAGCCATCGTCTAAAGTATTAACCACGGCTGATGCTGCTTAACTCTTGTGTTTTGATGGGAACAGCCACTGTACAGCATTGTGACATGTTGAATAAATATTGCCTGCTGTGTATTAGTCTATTTGAATTTTATACGCAAGCAATATTTTTTCGACTACTGGAGAAATGTACACTATGAAGACAATGAAAAAGAAATGTAAAATGAAGAAAGCTCTGTTCAGCAACTCATCTAGCAGGGAGAAACCTTTGCCAAAAGTATGCGTTTATTGCTTATGTATGATTTACCACACTTTTATTAATATTGCTTAAGATTTTTATTGAACTTGATAAAAAATTGTAGCACAACCCAGGGGGGACCTGTTGCCCATTCTTATTTCTGGCGCAAGTAGAATGTAAATGCATATATTTTATCATATGTGAGATATACATTTATTTATTTCATCAATTTTAAACCCTAAATAAAAGTATGCTCGATATAAACTTTTTTAATTAACTTTTCAGCAATTTCACAGTTTTAATTTTACAATTATGATAGTTCTTACACTATATACAGTGGATTTCTTAAAATTCGCACATTGTTGCAGATGTAAAGATTGAAACTTGCATTCATTATAATTTCGAGTGCATTATTACATTCAAATTACTGTTTTAAAAAATATAACCAAAACAGTGACCAGAAATCTCTGTAAACTCTGGACCTGAATTGCATGTATTTGAGGGAGTGTACTGTATTCACATATGGCATGGAATTTAAAATTCAATTTTTACTATGATTTTCTTCTAACTTGTCACTTTTTTACTATTATTAAATATCTTGCATTTGTGAAAGCGTAACTATTGTACAAAAAAAAAGTACATGTGCTTACTCTTAGTGTGTCCACTGAAAGGTAAATTTGTGGGGGGTTTTTTCTAAAAAATGTTTAGGAAGACACTCAGTGTGACACAAGAAAATCACCATTTTGGCAGTCTGTCTTTGAGTGATTTCTATCCAGAATATTTACAAATTATCAAAAAATGTATTAAAATTTAACAAAATTTTTAATATGAATTTTCCTTGTTAAAGATAGCTGTGACCAAGATTATTGCCAAGTTTTATGGCGTTATAATCATTTTAGATGTAGATGTTTGGTATATTTTGGACATTCATATTATATATATATATAATGTATACAGAGTGTCCCTGAATTCATGGGCCAAACTGTAAGGGGTGATAGAACATGCCTGGACAGGTTCAAAACACTATACAATCAAGGCTGTAGCTAGAAGTAAACAATAGGGGGTGCTCAAGAAAATGTAGGGGGGTCTCATACTATTTCTCTCTCTCTGACATATGCATGCACAAACACAGATATATATGATCAAAGTATTATATAGGAAGGTAAATTAGTGTATATCCATATTGTAGGCACTATATTTCTTATTAAATTGTTTATAACTATATTTGATGCTAAGAAAAATAAAGGCTGCAGACAGGGATGTAATGGAGGATATACGGTGGATATGCAGTATACCTTTTGGATTATTTTAAGGAATACCGTATACTCTCTTCTCAAAAACACTATAGCATATACTTTTTAGGGTATACCCTCTACCTAAGGCGTATGTCCTGGTTTTTTTACTACTACATCACTGGCTGCAGAATGAACATTTTCAGCGTATAATTATACTAGTGAAATAATAAGTGATGATGTCAATAAGTAAATAAAAAGCTGACAGTTCACCTGTTTCAAAAGAGTTACAACCTTTAATTTTATTCTGACTATTCCCTGCCCTTAAGGATTCTAAAGTTATGTTTTTATATGATAAAAAACATTAGAACAATCAAGAGTGTATTTTGCATTTTAAAATTATTTTTGTGTCTAGTCAAAAGCTAAAACCACTTGTATTTAAATTGGCTATAACTCATTAGAATAACTTTGTTTTATGCTAATAATGGAAAATGCTACAAAATGAAAAATTTCAGTATATAACTAATGCAAAAGTGAATGTTTGCATCAGCAAAAGATTGCTAATCCTGAGTATGTGCAGATAGGATGCGCACATATTGAAGCACTTATTTGCAGTTTTTAAACAAATGCTGCAATTTAGTATTAATGCAAAACTGTAAAAAGCCCCCAAAACTAAGTTCAATTTTTGAAGATAGTTTCATTTGGATTTTTGAAACAGAATTTCATTTGGTGGCCTTGGCAACTTTCCCACTGACACGGCTCACTGAAACCATAATTTTGCATCAGGCGAAAAAAAGGACTTTTTAAAAATGAAAGGTTTATGAAACTTTAAAACATACATATATGTCAAATACTCTCGGTCGAGCATTTTAATTAAATTTTGTAATAGATTAATTTTGTAATTCAAAAGAACGTTAACTATTTTAATTTTAAGGAATTCTTTCTTATTCCATTATTTCCCATGTAAATTTGCATTTAAAAGTAATTATTACTAGTAGAATGCACATTTATGAAAATATATGTATTTTCTAAAGTACAATATATTATGCTTTAAGATTGTACTCAAGTTCAAAGTGACAACTTTCTGACTCATACCCAGTCTTTTTTTTTTCCAGTGCAGTGTGCACAGCTAACAATTCATGGATGTTTTGACAGAGCTTTAACATGATGTGAAAAATGATAGTGTAAATGAAGATGACCACGATCCTGAAAACCTTGAAGACAGCAATGTAATTCAAACATATCAAGACGCCTTATCAAAGAAATTATACTGATAATAACAGACTTACAATGTCTTACTGAAGAATGCATGTAAACCAAAAGAAAAAACAACTATCGATAAAAGATTACTTTTTAATTCTATAAACTACTATGTGAAATATGTAATTGTATTTGTTAAATAAATGATTTTCATTAAATTTCAGATTTGAAATAATTTTGTATTGGTAATATTTATTTTTGTGTTTAAGTGTTTTTTTTAATTATTTGAAATAATAAATTTAATAACAAGTCTAATTTAAAAAAAAATTTCCTTTTAAAAAATGGTACTGAAAGGTTACAAGTGTAAAAAAATATACGATTTACTCGTTTTTGGTGCGGGGGAGGGGGCTGTTTGCATAAGGCGGAATATTGTCTACCATGGAAAATTTTCTCGGTCCCAATCGATTCTGCCTTAGACAGAGTTTACTGTATTTAGTTGACTTATGTAAATGTTAATACAGTATGGAATTGTTTATTCAGAAACCAGATTCAGATTGATCTTTGATCTTGATTGAATCTGATTCTTAATCTGTGCAATCAAAGAATTAATTTGAAATCAGAGACAATGACACAGCCACATGTATTTTAAAATCTGATCAAATGGATGTTGCTTTAATGCCTAACCAGTTATCTGAACTACAGCTGACCCCAACCATTCTGGATAAATGGTTCTATACTGTATTTAATATATTTGTGGTGACAAAAAATATAAAAGGTTAATTTTCTTAAGGTTTATGAGTTGTATTACAATTTAATAAATAATATTTTAAGATTCAGAGTTATAAAAATTAAGTGCTAAAACTTGAATGAACTTCTCAGGAAAAAAAATGGCCAAACCTCTAAATAATAAAATTTTACATTGCATTCTGTTTTAAAATTAATTTTCTGAAGGTGTATTAAAATTGAATAGATAATATTTTAAGATTCAGAGTTTATAAAAATTAGGTACTAAAACTTGAATGAACTTCTCCTGAACAAAAATGGCCGAACCAATAACTAATAAAATTTTACATTGCATTTATACCCCACTCCACCACCACACAAAAAAAAAAAAAATCTCGTCTCTTTCCATTTCAAGGTGTTTTTCCATCCTAGGTGACAACTTAAAAATGCCGTCTCATTTTTTTTATCCAGATTCGGCTGTAGAAACTGCAAGATCAGGCAGCTGCCCAGAACATGAAAACTAACAGGTGGAAAATTCACAAAATAAAAACATAATAGTTGTTGTTTTGTTGTGAAGTCGCACATAATTTTGAAAATTAGCGTTAGGCTCAGGAAAATATTGAGACATATCAATCAGTCTATGGATAGGAAGAGCCAGTGTTGAATTCAGACATTTTTTTCTGGGAGGGATTTCTGTGGCTCTGGGGGGGGGGGGGGGGGGGATTGCACTTTTTAACCATTAAAAGCATAAAATCTTAAATCATCCAGAGGGGACATTTCAATGCTCCAGGGTGAATGTCCCCCAGGCCACCCCCTGAATTCAACACTGGGAAGAGCATTATAATTGACAGTTCCATGAAACTGATGTGGATATTGCACAAAGATATTTTATTTTGCTGTAGCTGTAATGGAATTCATTGTTATGCCCACAGTATATGTTGGTCTTTGAGTTCTTACGACAATGAGACTCAAATCACTATGATTTTAAATGCTTCAATTCTAATTCTAATAATTTGTAATACTACTACAATTACAGTATCATTTGGGAAAATGAAATATTTCTACAATGGAATGTTGTCTTAAATGAAACAATTACATGGTACTAACAGAAAGAACTCCAACAATTATACATGCTAAGACCGAAACCAGTTGGCAGGTTTTTGACAGTTTAAACTGTTATGTCAAAAACTTCAATTATACCTGCTAAGACTGAAACCTGTATAAAGCATAATTTTTTCCTATTCCTTTCGATTCAGTTTTCACAGGTTTTAATGAATAAATATTTGACAATTTGTATTTTATTATTACATAATTTTAATTTTAAATTAGTCATCTATTAGAAACATAGTAAAATTCTCTTTGTAAATGTACTTTGCGGAGGAAGGTTTGGAAGGAGGGAGAAAAATCCATGTTTGCCCCATGTGAAAAAAAAAACTAGTTTCGGCCCTGCGTGAATGGCAAAAACTATATATATGATAGAATCCTGAATTAGCAATGAAGGAAGTATTAAGTAATTATACTGCAATCATAAGCATAAAATTATACACGCAAGTTTTGGTACTTTTATGTTAGCCTACACAAATTTCACCAACAGCAGCTACTATTTTTTGCATATGAAAATATTAAATTTGAAACAATGATTTGGTGTTGAAATAAAATGTTTTTATTTGTGGTATTTTCTATTTTTTTGTGTTTTTTAAATTAAATGAGTGAAAAGTTCATATTTTATATGAAATAAATAAAATACAAATGATAGTGATGGGAACAATATTTAGTTATTTATTATCTGTGCCTGGCTAACATAAAAGTACCAAAGTTTCTTTTAAAAAGAGGTAACATGCAACATACAAAACATATTTTAAAACAATTTTATTTGTCATCTAAATAGAATTATATATTAGAGTCATTTTGAATTCACTTTATGATTACTGTTACACAGATAATTTGGTTTAAATGCAACAAATGGTTGTATTATTGCTTTCTTGAAGGTTAACACTCAGAAAGAAAGTTGATCTTTTATGAGTTTCTCAATGTTTCAGGGGTGGGGTTAATAACTGGTGATTTTGATTGAGGTTACTTTTAAAAACTGAATGTTTTTTAAAAATAATTTTGACCAAGAAAAATGTCATTCTAAGGAAGATAATGTTAGGCCTAATGATCCTATAGTCAAAAGTATCTAATTAACATAATTATAATTGGATAAATAAGTAATTAAATATATAGCTAATACTCATGAAAGGTAATAAAAATACTTACTATTTTATAAGAACTTTTCAATAAATATAAATTAAGGTAGTAATTTTGTTTTCATTAACACTACTACTATTTTGCCACACTTTGTTTACATTAAATAAAGAACAACAGGGGTCGATCCAGGAAAAATTTGGGGCCTGTTTAGGGACCCTTCACAAAAATCTATTTAATAAAATGTGCCCCTTCACAAAAATCAATTTGATAAAATGGGTCCCTTCACAAAACTCTATTCCATAAAAACTTACTATTTATTATTTATTTATTATTTTGTGATGTTTCAAAATGTGTAATTTTTAAACAAACAAGTTCACCAGAGCGGAAAACTTCAGCAAAAGGATTTAAAAAAGTTTTTATTTATAAATGCTTGGTTCGAATTTGATTAACTGGATTTCAACTTGTTGTAAAATGTTATTTTTCAAAAAAATATAATAAATTTCACAAAAATAACCTTTACTTTTCACAAAATGGGCCCCAAGAAAAAAAACCTGCATCGACCCCTGAACAATAAAGCTTCCTCTAGCTTTATTTTCAATTACAGATACAAAAGGTTTTGTAAAATAATTATAATACTCATGAGATGTCTAAAGACTATAGAAAAGACATTAATATTAATTTTTAAACTATTATATAAATATATATTAGAAGAAATATTTGTATTTTTATATATTTAAACTAGTCAAAAAGATTTATAAAAAACTTTGGTAAATCGATGTTTTAATTTTAAATTTCTGTAATTTGCTAACTACAGTAATCTAACACTCAAATACTTAAATGCATTTAAGTATTTGAGTGTTAGATTACTGTAGTTAGCAAATTACACGTAAACCGTAAATTAATACATTTTATTATACATAGCGTGATATATTGTGTTATGTTATGACCATATCAAACCATGAACCATATTATCATGTAATTATGTTATGTTATAACCATATCAAAGGATATATATAGGGTAGTTGTGCCAGTAATGGACGCCTTTCCAGTAATGGGCCATTTTCAAAGTTTTTGATTTATAAAAAAATAACCAATAAAAATTTAGCCTTTTATATATTTTTTCATAATTCCTGTCCTCCTTGCTTGTTTTATATTCTAGGTTATTGTTGACACTCTTAATCAAACCAATGAGGAAGCAGAAAATAATGTTTCACAGTTCCACAGATTTTCTGTGAAAATCTTAATGAACATGCTAAGAGCTAGCTTCACTTAAACAATTCATATATTTTTTATTTTCTTGAAAAAATTGCATGTTTTCGTTTAGACAATAATAGAAAACTTTGAATTTTACATACCAATGGCAATTTATAAAATTTCATTTATTTTTCAGGTTTTACGAGCATGGTCCATTATTGGAATGCTTAATTAGTCAATTTCCAGTAATGGACACCCCATGTGAACATACTGAAAAGGCAAATTCAGTAATGTCCGTAGTGCATATATTTTTTTTTAAGTGAAAAGCTAAGTAATCAAATATAATTTTTTAATTTCATTTACCAGAATGTAATAATATATTTTTTTATATAAATAGCTGTTTTTATCAATTTCACGTAATTAATAATTTTTTTTAAGATTGTTATCAAATTATTTTTTTGTAAGCCGTACCTTGCATATTTTATAATGCGGCAATCAACACCCATCATTAAGCAGAGAATAATCTTTAAGTGCATGGGAAAATGAGGGGCTCATGGGATTCAAACTCGCCCCATTTAAAAAAGGACAATTTTTTAAATCGCACAAGTTCTTAAAAATCTATTTTTTTTTGTTTTAAATGTTTCATTATTCATCTCTGACAAAAGAACTACATACATAAAAAATCACTATAATATTAAATTTA
The DNA here is from genome assembly GCA_963931845.1 of Maratus michaelseni. Taxonomy (NCBI): domain Eukaryota; kingdom Metazoa; phylum Arthropoda; class Arachnida; order Araneae; family Salticidae; genus Maratus; species Maratus michaelseni. The sequence continues at coordinate 217,046,483 of OZ007586.1, read as the reverse complement.
AAGCAGCAATGAAAGTAGTAAATCTGCAGATCAAGGGGCTCAAATGTCAGTTCTGATATTTTATTTTGAAATAATTTTATTTAGTATATAAAAAACATTCAACCTACACTTTCATTTATTTGATATATTTTATACAAATTGCTAAAAGTAATATATAAAGCAGTTTTAGGAAGTTTAACTGTTAAGAATAAAAATAAATATGATTCCATGTACTGGTACACCAAGACACTTAATTTTTTTTTTTTTTAAACACTAACCCTTCTAAACTCCCCTCTCCCCCTCAATGACTTAATAATTTGATAAATATAATTCTTTAAAATTTAGTATTTTAAACCTTCTATCTAAAATAATTAAAATATTGATCTTTTGATAATGAGAATAATTAATTTAAACAGTGAATCAGTCTCATAAATATTTTATTAATTATTGATATCCTAATTGTTAAATTTATTTGAAAATGACTATTTTATTTCATTAATATGCTTTCATTAAATTTTGGTTTTAAATACAATTATAAAATCAATTATCTATTATTTTTTGTGGGGTGTCCATTACTGGAATTTTGGGTGTTTTGATACATTTCTGTTATTTACAATTAAATTTTGATTCACATTGGGAAATGAGACTATGAGATTGATTAAATAATGTTGATAGATTAATATAATATTAAAAAAAGTGGGATATAATAATTATAACTATTAATTAAAAAATAATTTAAAAAAAAATTTCTTAAGGGTGTCCATTACTGGCACATCTATCCTATATAATATATTTTAATGGAATATGTGTTCAAAGTATAAAGCATTAAACAGGCAGTTATTTTGAAAATCTCCCATTAATAAAATAGATTGAAACCACTTTTATTTTTTGAATGGATACCAGCATTGAAACTTTAAATGTAAAAAGATATGTTATATAACTGTTTAATGTTATTATAATATGCACAAACACATTAGAAATAATACACAGGTGCTCAGAGTTATTCATAAGAAATAAATATAAATGGACAGAAAAAACTCAGTGCTTACCAAACCTGAAATTGCTTTATATTGCTCTCTGACTGTTTTTTTTTTTTTTTTTTTTTTTTTTTAATGTGATATTAATCCATTAGTAAAATTTCTGGCTAGCAAGTGCACACTTTCAAAGCAGAAGAAGAAATTAAACTTCTACTTTCAAAAGTGACACCAGCTGGCCAATTAATTCAAAAATTGAATTAAAAGAAAAGAAAATGTCCATATTTCCCTTTATAATGGATAAGTCTTAGAAAATAATCACTCCAATTCGCGAAACACACGGCAGCTACACAACTGAAAATAACTGTAAACTAAACGATGACTCTTCTTCTATTTAACTTATGATATTAAGCATTTTTCTTTAATAGCGCAACGAAATTATCAAAATAATCAAAAACAGAGCGGAAATCTATTTTTAAAATATCCATATCGTCACATGCAGCTCAATCTATGTACAGTAAATATATAAACAAAACAGCGTCAAAACTGTATACACTTTGTAGCATTGTTATGGGCAAATGCGCCAAATCCTTTGGCGAAATATTTTTCGCCAAGGAAGTGCTGAAAGTGTATACACTTTGGAGTATCGCATCGCGAATACAACCATAAGAAAAAAAATGTGTCAGAAAGGAGGAAAACCAAATTTTCCGCCAGAGGGCGTCGAGTTCCCACCGTGGTTATTTACATTTGAAGTTTCATTTAAAAGGCTTGATCCTAATGTGAGTTTCGATATAATTACCGCTATATTTTCAAACAAACTATACGAATTTTTCTATTTCTCTAATATTTTAAAGTAAACATATACTATAACATATACTACACTTCTTTAATGATAAATTAATATGGATAATTCCGCAAATACTACGAAAAGAAAAGCTGATCGAACATGCTTCGTTTCTGGATGTTTTATTTATATTTTAAATTTAGTATTTTAACTTTTCTATCTAAAATAATTAAGATATTGATTTTGTGATAATGACAATAAATAGTTCAAACAATGAATTTTTATCGTAAATATTTTATTAAATATTGATATCCGAACTTTTTAATTTATTTTAACAGGACTATTTTGTTTCATTAGTATGCTTTCATTGAATTATGATTTTAATACATTCACAAAATCAATTTCTTACTTTTTGTAAGGTGTCTATTACTGGAATTAAAATTGTTTCATTTATTTCTTTTATTAAAAGTTTGATTCACATTGGGAAATGTGAGTATGAGAATGGTTAAATATTGTTGATAGATTAATATAATATTTAAAAATAATAATAATAATAAAAACTATTAATTAAAATAATTTTTTTAAAGGATGATTAGCACATCTACCCCAATTTAAAGAAAATGCATTCTTGTAATACTTTCAGAAGAATATATATATTTTTCTAGATTTGAAAGAATCATAGATTTCTCATTTGATGTTTTGCTGGTATACCTTAAATTATTTTACCCAAAACTAAGCTCTGAAACAACAGAAATTTTTAACAACTCAATTTACTCTTAGTTTGTTAAGTGGATGCAAACAAGTTATGTAATAATAAATACCGATTAAAAAGTTGTCAAAACAGGGGTGAAATAATTTAACTGTATAAAAAAAGGACATGTTTTTACAACAATATATCGTAGTATGATGTATTTATCCAATATATTGTTTTAGAAATAACTAAATATTGTTGGAAGAAAAATGTCCTATGATAAATTTTGTAACTGTTTGATTTCTTTACAATTGGTTGTTATGAAAGCAGTTACATTTCTTCCCAACTGCATTTTCATTATTACAATTTTTTTTTTTTATCTAAAGCATTGTAAAGTACTGATTTATTACCGAAAAAATTAGATTTAAAACGATGTTTATGTACAAACGAAAGTTACCATAGGCGCGGCGAGAACACTAGCGCCATCTATCCGCGTCCTCTATTTCAGGAATAGAATTTTGACGCCGATAACAACACTATTTACTTCTAGGCACTGTAGTTAAGTCACTATAGCCTAGTTTGAACGGGGTTTTGGGAATTCAAGTGCTCGAATACGCCATCTGGTGGAAAAAAGTTATAACTTCTCGCTTCAGGAAAATCCCTTCCAAGCCCATTGCATTACACGCATTTTTATTTTGTTCTCAATGATTATATTTTTGCACAATTTCAGATTTCATGTGATATTTGTGTTCTGTGTTTATATGGCAAGGTAAAAATTATCCAAATTTGAATATCAAACACTTTCAAATGTCTTTACAATTAGTTAAAGAAACAATTTTCCTGAACCGACGGCTGCGATCAGGACCTCTATAGGCCGTTTTAAGTCCCAATAAACCTCTCATTAAAAGGACTGCCGGGGTCAATCGGGGTGCAGTCGCATTTTTGAATAGCGCCCTCTATAGACCTTTTTAAGCTCGCTCCTTCAAAATAAACGATTACTATGTTATATTTTATATTTTGATAGCTATATCGTTTATATGCAGTGTTAGCATGTTATGCGGTTTCTATTTAATACGATTGTTTGTTTTATTCTCAGAGCAAAGATGGTCTATGGTTTTATTGAGAACATTCATCTGACATGTGTGCTTTATACAAAGTAAAGCATAGCAACCGTTTGTTTGGAGTCAGTTTCCATGTTTCCAACGGAAACGTCCCGAGGCTAACGAAAAAGAAAGGCTACCGCGGTGCTTTACGCATATCTTTTTTTTACAGACCGCCGGAGTCACGTGATGCTCGAATGCACCAATGGAGGTGTACGAAATGAGCAACACGTCACTCTAGCGATCTGTAAAAAAAGATAAGTGGAATGCACCACGGTTAGCTGTCTTTTTCGTTAGCCCTCGGAAACGTCCTGGCTGACGTCACACTGATGAAACCGAGGCTAACGAAAAAGACAGGCTACCGCGGTGCATTCCACTTATCTTTTTTTACAGACCGCAAGAGTGACGTGTGGCTCTTTTCGTACAAATGCATTGGTGCATTCGAGCATCACGTGACTGCTGCGGTCTGTAAAAAAAGATACGCGTAAAGCACCGCGGTAGCCTTTCTTTATCGTTAGCCTCGGATGAAACCGAGGCTAACGAAAAAGATGAAACCGCGGTAGCCTTTCTTTTCATGAATCCGAGTGTGTTTTACTTTATCTATTTGTGTGAATGCGATAGTTCTGATCCTTGTACGGATGTTTTTTTCACCTCATCTCAATTTGAAAATCAAAATAAACATTTCAAGGTTGCGTTTTGTTTCGGCCCGGCGAGGTGTGACGGGAACCTTTTAGGATAGAAAAATAGTAAGTTTGTTTTTACTAAATTAGTTAAATACCCGGAAACTTCAGTACGTAAACAAATATTTTGGCGAAGAAAACTTTTCTTTTGCCAAATTATTTATTTATATATTTGTTGTTGTTTATCTTTGTAAAATGTAATTTGTATTAAATGAAATTCTAGTGTGTAAAATTTTTGGATTCCGTATTCAGTGTTTTTTTATAAATTTAATTATAATTTTTCCGAAACAATTTATATATTTTTAGTACGTTTGTATATTTGGAAGCTGTGGTACACTTTTTTGAGTTTCGGTGATCCGTTTCAGTGATTTGAACCCCTTTCGTTGTTGTATAAATGTGTTTTTGACTTTGGATTGACTGTATCAGGAAAATCCAGGCATTCGCTGTGCTGCACTGCCCTGCGAAACTTTTTATTATATTGAACCTGCAATAATAAATGCTGTTTATGAAATATCTGTCATATCATTATTTCATTGTTCCTTAGGCAAATGAGAGAAATGTATACAGTGACTGCTATAGATTGTTTACAAAAAATTGAATATAATAATCATATGCTTTTACAAATTATGACAGATTTTTTTTTTTCCCTCCAAAACAACCTTTTATTTCTTGAAAACTATGTTGAATTGAAAAAAGCCTAAGTCTTTACGATTATATTCCTCTTTTCCTTTTATAACTATGGTAAGATTCTTAAATAGGAATCATGAAACAAATCCTGAAAATTATAAGTAATTTATATATTGCTTTTTATTGTTAAAACTACACTAGTAAGCCAAAACATAACGGGGTTGTCCAATTTTCTACCTGGGTAGATACCCATTTTCCCCACAAGACTGTTTTTTTTTCTTTGTATAAAATCGGTATTTATCGAATAAAATAGCATTTTGTGTTTTTTTTTAAAGTACTTTTTGAAAGCCAAAAAGTAACAGTAAATTATTTCTTAAATATAGTTATAAATTTACTCATTCTGAATGCATTAAAAAAATAATTTATTTTTTATACAAGACACCACACATCTTTGATAAAAATCCTGCTTTAATTTTTACTTTTAAAATTTAAAATAAACTTGAAAGCACAATTTCTAGATTGAAGAATTCCCTTTCCTTTCCTATAACCAGGGGTCGGACTTGTAGCAGGTTTCTACATGCTACAAGTAGTTGCTACTTTTATAGTAGTTTGTAGTGTAGCATGCTACATTTTGAACATTCTAATGCAATACAAAAAATTGAATAGTTTGTAATGAGAATCTATGCTATTTTAAACGCTACTTCAGAGGAGAAAATTTGCCATTCTACAAATCATGTGGCCTAACTTCCTTCTTTTGTGTAAAATTTGTTGTGCTCAACAATTTGCGAATGTTCTCTGCAGTGTATATAGCAATGCATCACATGCAGTGTTGAATTCAGACACTTTTCTCCGGGAGGGGTTTATTTGGCTCCGGGGGGGGACATTATAGAGTTCCGGGGGGGGGGGGGGGGAATTACACTTTTTGACTATTGAAAGCATAAAATTTCAAATCTTCCGGGGGGGCACCCCCTGGATTCAACACTGATCACATGAAGTCATAGATTTTTCCCATTTAGGGGAGATTAGAGAAGGATGGGACAATTTTAACAAAAATATATTTTTTTTAAAATTATGTTTCGTCAGTACAAAATGGAAAATTTTAGAATAACATCTTGAAACATTTTAACATATTTCAAAAATATAAATTTGCATAAAAAATTAGCCAAAAATTAAAAAATTGCTGCCCGAATTCCGAATAAATTTAATTTGAAAGAGGGCAAAATTTATTAAACTGGGCTAAAAGATTGAAACTAGATTCCTTTTCAGAATGTCCAAAAATTGCCACAAAATGCAAAAAAAAAAAAATAAATAAAAATCACATAAAAAAATTCTGCAAAATTCAATAATTACTGCCGGAATTCCAAATAAACTTTATTAAAAGAGGACAATATTTACTATATTGGGCTAAAAAAAGTGATTCCTTTTAGTAATCTGTAAAAAATCACTGCAAAACGTATAAAAATCGCAGAAGAAAAAAAAATACTATAGTTAACATTGTAACCGGAATTCTTTCACAAATTTAAAAAAATCACTGTGGAACGCAGGGACAAAAAAATAAAATAAATAAAAAATTCAAATCAAAACACACAATTGCAATACAAAATGAAAATATATTGCAAAGGCTAGAAGTTTGCAACCAGATTCTTTTTACGAATGTCAAAAAATTACCACAAGTTGCAAAAAAAAAAAAAACTGAAATTCACATTAAAAATTCGTGAAAAATTTAAAAATCATTATATTAAATTTTATTGAATAAGGAATAAACTTTATTGAATTTTATTTAAAAAAAAGGAAAAAATTACTACTGGGTTAAAAAAAATTGAAACTGAAACATTGCCATGAAACATGCAAAAAAAAAAAGGGGGAAAATCTCATATAAAATTAAAATAAAAGAAAAAAAATCTAATCAAAAAATTCGAAAACTAATTTTAGACGTACAGGTACCTTCCTGCCATATATTGTAGCTCTATGCGCAACAGTCTCTTCAGCACACAGACAAACTTCTATGTTATTCTAGATGTAGTTTTTTGTATTCTAGATGTATTCCAGCTATTAAAAGAAATTTTAATTACAACTTCTTTTTTTCTTTCTTTAATACTTTCTTTAATATATATTTATCAGTAAAAAGTTATTGGAATCATTTCCATTTTTTGATGGATTTACACATTTTAGGTTGACCTGAATACGATTTGATAATTAAAAAAAAAAATCTCTCTCTGTATGTGATACAAGTTTTGTAGTAATTCTATATCAGAAACTAGGGGTCTGTCCAGACTTTTTCACAGGGTCCTGTTTTTGTGAAATTGTGAACAGCTTTTTATATTTGTGAAAAATCTAGTCACAATTTTGTGAATTTGAAATGGTCGTTATATTCAGGTTCTTGTTTATGTATTTTTAAGAAGATATATGGCTATAAAATAGGGGAGATCGGTACACACTGGACCTATGGACACAGTGGACCATCCCTTAATATTTTATTTATTTAAATTTTTTTTAAGCTTCTCTTCTATCCTAATAGACAACAGCACTGCAATGATTATTTATAGCCTTCAGAAAATATGTGTAGCTCAGATTGAACTGTTTTATCTTGCTTTATTGTTTTGAGCTTCTAAAAGTAAAATTTTTCATCATCCTATTTTTATTTTTTTAGTAATTAAAGGTTGTAGATAAATAAGATAAAACACTTTTTTCCAAAGCTAAGATACTTGTTTTTATTTAACTTTAAAGTTAATATGTTTAAAAGAAAGCTATAAACAATATTAATGTGATTATTTATTGAACTTCAACATGGGGCACACTGGTCCACAATCCACTCTTCTCCCGTAATGCAGAATGTTCAAAGTATTTAATAATTGCCTATTTTCTATAAAGAAATATTGTTTTAAAGTAATTATTTAACTGTAAAATAAAGTAAACAAAGAAAAATAACAATTTATTTAACATAGTAAGAAATATTTTGTTTTCTATTTACTGCCTTTGATAAATATAACTGTAGTCTAATTGGTGATGATTCTACTCAAGTAAGATTTATGAGACGCAAATTGAATGGAAATCAGTTTATTTCTCCCAAAACTGTAGATGAATCTGCTGCTGATGTCAATGATTTCATAATGTTGCTCTCAGACACAAAATTATTTCTTGAAAATTCCAGGCTCAATCTTACTCATAAGTACTTTGGAATTTCATTTGCAAATTTTAATGTGCGCTGATTTTTTTGTACTTAAGTAATAACTTCAATTAAATTGCAATTGTTCCTGTATTAATCTGTTATTATTTTCAAAATATAACTAATTTTTTGTTTTTGTTTCAAAATTTATAGTACTATGTTATTTTGCGGGTGAAGGGGCAACAAAAAAGAATTAGATTAATGAAAAATAGATTTATATTGTATTTTAGATAATACCTAATAGTGGTCCACTGTATCCCGGTGGGTGGACCAGTGTATATAATTTTTTTTTTTTTGAAAAATGTATTGAAAACTATGTTGTGAGAAAATTATGATGGATGTAAGAAGGTTTAAGGAATATTCAAAAATATTTTAATACAGATCGGTCAGTCTGTTAAAGAGAAAAAAAATGATAACTGAAAAAGTGGTCCACTGTGTACCGGTCTCCCCTATTTATATTTTCTTTATATACCATAAAATACCGTTAATCAAAAATTCGAAAATTCAAAAAATCCCGAGAAAGCGCCCTCCCCCAAAAGAAATTTCGCCATGCACGTCAAGATCAACACCAAAAATTTTATCTCCCGAGTGTTTTTTTTCCCGACGGATCAGAAAGGCTTGACGATTCTTTGATATATCACAAACACATTGTCGATCTGAAAAAGCAATATAACTAAACATTAGTTTTGCTGTAAATTTATCTCCATGGCGATATGAAGGTAATAAAAATATCGATGGTGAAAGTTTCTCATGAAATAAGTTACAAAAATGTGTATTTGATGCTGTGTGGAAAATATTTTGATTAAAAGAGAATCTATTTATTTTATTAAAGAATTTGTTGTCGTATTTAATATTATTATGAAAACCAATCACAAAATAAAATATCGATTGATTGATCAGATCAATCGATTTGTCGATACACAGTCGAATTTGTAGGGTAATTTGTGCTATCTTTGTGGTAGTAAAGTTTTTTTGTTTTAATAATCTGGCAACACTACCAATTCGTTCTATATGTTCTCAATTTTTGTGATTTATATTATTTATTTAGCATTTATAGATACGAAATCATGATTTAAAAAAAACGGTTATTTAATCTTCCTAACTTACAACAGATGGCGACACCACATAAAATGTTACTAGTTCTCGAAATTACTTCAGGACATTTTCAACTGCAATTTCTCAGTGATTTTAATTATTTTAAATTATTAAGTTCCTTTTATTTTTCTGTTACCATATTAATAACAGATATTAGCGTTATTATTTATCTAAATGCATTCCAGTTTTAAAGCTTCTGAAATCCAGAATTTTCTATAATCTGAAATCGCCATTAATCGTGAAGTTATATGCCATTAATCATGAAGTTATTGTTTTTCTATTTTGTCTATCATTTTTTTTTTCAAAATGTTTTTCTTTTGTTACTTTATTAAAATAATGCATGCTTTGCAATGATCAGCCATTAGCATCCCCCCCCCCACCCATAAATATCATATACTACAGTTTTATAGGGGTGTACCGAGTAGCACTTTGGCCGAGTACCGAGTACTCAGCCATTTACTACTCGGCCGAGTACCGAGTAGTTGTGTGTAAGAAAGAACTATTGATGCGCCCATGAAGTGAGCTTAAAAATAACATGTCTGTGTGTGTAGATATATATAAACGTACTTCTTGAGCATGTAGTCATACATTTAATTTTACAAAAAATTTCAAATTAACTAATTTAATTTGAAATTTAATTATGCACCTATTAAAGACTATTTTTGAAAATTCAAAAAATTTAAAACAGTACCATTATTTTTAAAGGATAGAAAAAAAATTAATAAATAAAAGTAAAACTAGCCAATGTGAAATTAAAACCCATTCTTCAATTTATCTAACTCACTCTGATACCTGAAATCCGTCTGTCAAAAATGGTTATTGGTTACTGTAATTTTGAATAATAAAAATTGTCATTGAATAATGCAAAAAGCTGATGTTAAAAGTGTGGCTTGCACTATTCACAATGTGCAATGTATAATAAAATCGGGTTTATCTACCCTACATGCTTTCTGACATGTTAGTTATAGCTAAAAACATTGATGGACATTTTAACCACTTTGTAGCTGCATGTTCAAATTTTAAAAAAGTTCAGTCACATTTGTCTGAATCCAAAAAAATTAACCATTACAGTAATTAACCATAAGATGAAACTCAAAGTATAATATGTTGAAAATATTGCATGAATTAAAGCAGCCTCTTTGCCTTTATGCTACTGAAAGTAAGATAAAAAAAATTTAACTACAGTTCAGTAGCAATTACTGGAAAGTGTAATGAAACTGTTATTGCCATTCTGAGTAACACTGTAAAGCTCAAATGAAATTTCCAATCATTTTGGTTGTGGTATAATGAAAGGGACATTAAAAAGTGAACTATTAAAACTAATTTTTGAATTGCTTTGGTTTTTCTTAACTTTTCTGTATTTTGTAAACATATTTTTATATACTAAGTAAATAGTTTTTATGAATAATTGCATATTATTATATATTTTTATATTCAAATAACTTTTCAGGTCAATTATAAATTCCTTTGGCTTCAAAAATGATAATAATGCTTAAAAATGAAATTCTTACAACTACTCGGTATTGTACTCGGTACTCGGCCCAAAATTTAGCCGAGTACCGAGCACTCGGCAAATTGGCCGAGTATGCCGAGTACCGAGTAAATACCGAGTACTCGGTACAGCCCTAGTTTTAATACCGTGTAAGCGCCCCCCCCTGCTTATTTTACGATTTTCCGTCGTGTTTAGGGGGGGCAGATTAACGGGAATTTACGGTATGTAAAAGTGACAGGTCAGATATTACTTTTAAATGATTAATTTGTGAAATGTTTGGTTTGAAGATGGAAAAATTTTGTGAAAAACCTATTTTTAAGACAAAGAATTTTGTGAAGGGTCCTGTTTTAGGGAAAATAATTTTGTGAAGGGTCTTTTTTTTAAATGAAACATTTTGTGAGGAGTCCGTTAAAGGACCCAATTTTTTCCTAGACAGATCCTTGGAAACTGAAGCATGGAATTTCATCAAATGCCATATTTATTTAGACTTTAGCACATAGAGGTGTTGATTATGTTTTGGTGTATTTCACCCAACAGGTGGCGCTACCGGGTCGCATTTTTAGTAATTTCTGTGATAGCTAGATCTCAGCATGTTTGGGATAGAATTTTACCAAATTTAATATGCAAGGTTTTTATGAAAAACAGTTGATACAATATTGGTTTTAATCACTCTCCAGGAGGTGCTGCCATACTATGCTTTTTTGGATGAACATTATAGCTTATCACATCTTCTATAGTGTAGAAAGCAGCTGAATTTTACATTTCAGGTTAATAATTAATATATATGTTTATCTAATTTTAAATTTTATTACTCAACAGAATGCGCTGTTATGCTGTGCTTTTTTTATTCACTGATTACTGTTACTTCATTTCGTGTTAAATTAAAAGAAATGCACTATGCTCTTGTAACTGTTAATGCGTAACTCTGCTAACAGTTAATTTAATATTTTTTTAAATGCATTAATTTTTACTGTTTATATTTTATTCCACATCATTTTTTGCTGTTCTAAATATTACCAATCTTGCAGTAGGCTATTTAAGGGTATTAAATAAAGCTGTGTACATTGTTTAATGATATCTATGTAAAGATTACCAATTAACATATTTGGTAGGTAATTTTTAAAAAATTGCCAATTCAGGAAATCTTGGTGCAGTATTTTTAATATAAATGCCCCGTGGCAGAATGTATGCGACGGGCGTCGTAGACTTTTTAGGGCACCTGCAGACTAAAAACACAGCGCTGCTGTGGACGCGCTAGTAAATTACGCGGAAAAAGGCAAACTTTGTCGAAGGATCGCAAAAAAAAAGGCGAATTTCGTCGAAGAATCACGGGGAAAACGCGAAATTCATTTAAAGATCGCGAAAAATGGCTGATTTCGTTGACAGATCGCGAAAATAACGCAAATTTAGTCAAAAGGCCGTGAAAAAACGTGAATTTTGTCGAAGGATCACGAAAAAACGGTCAATTTTGTCGAAGAAATGAAAAATTTCATCGTCGGATCGCGATAAAACAGAAAATTTTTCCAACAGATCGCGAAAAAACTGCAAATTTCGTCGAAGGATTGTCAAAAAACGGTAACTTTCGCCGAATGATCTAAAAAAAAGGCAAATTTTGTTGAAGGATCGCAGAAAAAACGCGAAATTCTTCAAAGGATCTGGGAAAATGGCTAATTTTGTTGATAGATTGCGATAAAAAGCGCAAATTTCTCCAAAGTGCTGCATAAAAACTTGATTTTCGTCAAAAGACTGTAAAAAAGACATGAGTTTCGTTGAAGGATTGTGGAAAAAATGCGAATTTCATCAAAGGGCTACAGAGAAAACGCAAATTTCGTCAAATGGCCGCAGAAAAAAAAGCCAATTTCATCAAAGAATCGTGAAAAAAACTTCTAATTTTGTCAAAGGATCACGGAAAAAGTGCAAATTTTGTTAAAAGGCCAAAAAAAAAAAAAAAAACGTCAATTTCACCAAAGGAACGCGGGAGAAAAAAGGAACACAAATTTCATCAAAGATTCACAAAAAAAATGTGAATTTTGTGAAATAGTCCTGGAAAAGATGCAGCATTCCTTTAGAAAACAGCAGATACACAAAGTTCTATGCTTATTAATATAGGCATAGATTTTAATCTGAAACGATATACTGAACTAACTTTTGAAAAATCGGGTTAACCCGAACCTAATTTGCAAGAATCTACATTCCGCCTGAAATCGACTCGAATCAAAATCAGGGTTAATCCGACCTGCAACAAGAATAATTATTGCCAAGAGGGGGATTTTCTCCCCTCCCCTCTCTGCTGTAACCTTTCAGAATATTTGCTGTGAATTTCAGAATTTTTTTTACTCAGATAGACTGAGAAATTGCTGATGGCTTAATTAATTAGCATTACAACTACAACAGCAGCAAGAATAGATTTATATGATAAAATTGTGTATTGCAGACTATTTTTAAAAACATTATTAGCGTTGCAGACACTTGAAGATAGTTCTGCCACTGGGTATAAATGGTCCCCCAAAGTCCCTTTTTAAATATAAATGGTCCCCCAAAGTCCCCTTTTAAAATAAAAATGGTCTCCTTTGTCCCTTTTAGAGGCCTAAATTGTGTTGAGAGCCCTGTCTACAGTACATGAGTGGAACAACTGTTTGCCTGGAAGGCTGCATATTCTGATATGGCCAAGTGTGGGGAATTTTCAGAAAATCTTACCAGACAGCAAGATACAACGTACATTTGCAAATTGTTATGAGTTATGACAAAATTTATCTGACTGCAAAGTAATTCATTAATATAATGCATTTTTGTACTAATATTTTCCTAATTTTTTCCATATTTCGTAATTTAAAAAATATATATATACAACAGAGGAAAGATCAGTGTAGAATAGAACTTGGTGTCATTTTAACATTGGGGCAATTGACGGAGTTGCAAAATATGGCTAACAAATAAAAATTTAAAGTTTTTGGGTATATTTTCTGTAACCTGTAGTTTTTAAAACTGCTTAAAAATTCACTCACCCTGTTAGAAAATTCACTCACCACTGGCGAGTACAATGATGTAATTCCTCACCACTGAACATGACCATTGACTTGATGCTAGTAAAAGAAATTTGTGATTCATCAGGCTGCAAACTCTTTTCATTTATTGTATGGTGCAATTATATGTTGTTTGACTCATTGAACTAGAGGTTTGCATGCGCCAGGATCTAACTTTTTTTCTGCAGGTTCAGGCTGGGCCAAGTTATCACTCTTTCTGAGGCAGGACTGGACCTAACTTTTTTCTGTAGACTCTTGGTCGGCCGTGCTAGACTCCTTTTTTTTGGGCCTGGCCCATGCAAAAATCAGTAAAATGAGGCCCGGTAAAAAATTTTTAGCAAAGAATACATAGATTTTTAAATGGCTGATATTCTATAAGTAAAATTGTTTTTAAAGAATAGTACATACATTTCTATGCAAAATAATTTAAAGTACAGTAAAACCTGTGAAATATAACTATGATGGAAACCTGTTTTTAACAGAAAAATTATGAAAAAATAAGTTTATTATGTTTATTTTACATGGATCATGTAAAATGAACATAATAATCTGTGCGAAAAAATATAATACTAGTACATGTATAACAGACAGTGTATCTGCTAAGGATAGAACCTGTCCATAGCAGATTTTTCTTCCCTTGCAGAATCTTAATTTGAATGTAATTGTCTAAGTCATTTTTTTAAAATCTGTGTTTATGTAGGTAATTGTCTAAGCAGTCATTTAGGAGAGAGCGTGGGCTAATGGGACAATTTTAAAGTTTTAATTATTTTTAAATGAAATCAACAAATTTCTGAAAATTCTTTTTTTTTTTGTATTGCTAGAAAGTATTGGCTTTATAAAAAAAAAAAAAAAAATGTGAAGAGATAGCATTTGTTGTTTTTTAAATATAATGACTTTTATACACTATTGTACTTGTCCCATTAGTCTCCTAGGTTGGGGTCTATTGGGACACCCTGTGAGTCTAATGGGACATATCAAAATCTAGAGTTGCAGTATCTATTTTAAAGACAGAACATTTTACTTCAAAATACAATGTACAGGGTATCCATAATTAAATGACCCTACTTTAATGTTGTCTACAGACAAAACTATTGGTCAGAAAGTTGTGAAATTTTGTGAAGGATATAATAAATGAATGGGAATTTGTTTAAGTGAAAAAAAATGTAGTTCAAAATTTCACCACCAGATGGCGTTTTTAATGAATTACACATTTAGCATACATTTGTGATAGTTTAGAAATTTTATTATAACAAAAGATGTTGAACAAAACTTTTTTCCCGATATGTTTTTAGCATTTCCTAGAACACACTGCGGTCAACTGTGGAGCATGCTATCTTACGATTCCAGATGGTACCTGAAAATGATGGCCGTCATGTAGAACATGTTTTGTAGCAATAAAATATGTAAACCATCGTAAATGTATGCTAAATGTGTAATTCATTAAAAATGCCTTCTGGTGGTAAAATATTAAACTAATTTTTTTTCACTTAAATAAATTCCCATTCATTCATTACGTCCTTCACAAAGTTTCACAACTTTCTGACTAATAGTTTCATCTGTAGACAACTTTAAAGTAGGGTTATTTAATTATCAACACCCTGTACATAAACAGTATAGTATTAATTATTGCGTGTATTAAAATTTGAAAAATTAAAATCAAAATACATTAAAGTTCATGAACGAATAGTTTTCTAATTGATTGTAGGCTGAGGTAATTTCATTACAATATCTTTAATTTCAGTCCAGTATTTTTCTTCTTTTTCAGGATAGACAAACTGTGAATCACACCTTTTTGTGGGGTAACTCAGGAAAAGTTCTTGAATTCCATGGTTTATTTCAATAATAACTGCCATATAATGAGATGTAGAACGTTTCCCTTTAAATTTTATTAAGACAAAATCATTTTCAGATATTTGCTCTAAAAGAACATTTTCTTAGACATTAATTCTTTCTGGTAAGTCTTCATTACTTGAAGAATCATGTAGTACAAAACTACGTTCAGAATTTTCTGAAAAAGAAATATGCTTCTTATTTATTATATTACAGTGGAATTTCCCTTTAACGAAGTCCCTATTTAACGAAGTTTTCTACTTAACGAAATTTTCTGCAGAACCTTGACTTTGAACATCATTAATATGTAAATTAATCTCCATATTACGAAAAACTTATTCTATATAACGAAGTTTATTCCACTTTCGTGCATGTACAGCATTCAAGCAAAGAGGTTGTTGTTGCGATGGGTGTATAAATTTATTTCAGCGGACTGTATGAAAATGAACACATTTGAATCATTTAATCAAAACACACACATTTTAATGAAAAAAAAAGGTACACTTCAGTTTTTGTTTACTTCTCTTTGTTATGTGTTTTTTTAAAATAATATTCTAATTAAATTATTCTCATATCTATATTGCATAAAAAAAATGACTGCCTGAATTAAAATATATTTTTCAAATATTTCCATTTTATATGGGTTATGTGTATACAAGTTTCATAAATTTAAGATGATTTCTATTTAAAGAATTTTCTTCATAACAAAATCAAAATGTTTGTGTAACAATGATACTTCGTTAAATGGAAGTTTCACTGTAATTTAGGCCTTTTTTAGATCTTTTTCTGAGTTATTTTAGTATTATCCACTACTTCCTCAGGTGTTTTTTAAAACCTTTTAATAAGACAATCTTTTAAATAAATCAGGCCTACCTATCACTAACAATAAGTACCTATGCATCATCAATCCAGTTGTCCCATTAGTCCCCATAAGCTGATATTTTATATATTTCTAATCTACATAGCCCATGTTTATCCAAAGATAATTTAACTAAGTTTAATATAAAATGGAATATTTGTGTTATATTAATTAGTAGCCTTGTAAACAATTTCAGGCAATAATGAATTGTAAATGTCATTTCAGTAAAAAATATCAAACTTACTTTTTATAGTTGAAAACAAACTTTCTTCATGTAGGGGAGACTGGTACACAGTGGACCACTTTTTCAGTTAACTTTTTTTCTTCTCTTTAACGGACAAACCGATCTGCATGAAAATATTTTTGAATATTCCTTAAACCTTTACACATTCATCGTAATTTTTTCATATCATAGTTTTCAATACATTTTTCAAAAAAAAAGTTTTATATGCACCTGTACAGTGGACCAGTGTGCCCCAGAAGTGGGGAACACTGGTCCACCCACCGGGGCACAGTGGACCGCTATTAGGTATTATCTGAAATGCAATATAAATCTATTTTTCATTAATCTAATTCTTTTTTATGTCCTCTTTACCCGCAAAATAACATAGTGATATAAATTTACTTTGACATTTTGAAAAAAAAAAAATTATATTTTGAAAACGATAACAGATTAATACAGGAACAACTGTAATTTAGTTGAAGTTATTACTTAAGTACAAAAAAATCAGCGCACATTAACATTTGCAAATGCAATTCCAAAATACTTATGAGTAAGATTGAGCCTGGAATTTTCAAGAAATAATTTTGTGTCTGAGAGCAACATTATGAAATCATTGACATCAAAAACAGATTCATCTACAGTTTTGGGAAAAATAAACTGATCTCCATTCAATTTGTGTCTCATGAATCTTACTTGAATAAAATCATCACCAATTAGACTACAGTTATATTTATCAAAGGTAGTAAATAGAAAACAAAATATTTCTTACTCTGTTAAATGAATTGTTATTTTTCTTTGTTTACTTTATTTTACAGTTAAATAATTACTTTAAAACAATATTTCTTTATAGAAAATAGGCAATTATTAAATATTTTGAACATTCTGCATTACAGGAGAAGAGTGGATTGTGGACCACTGTGCCCCATGTTGAAGTTCAATAAATAATCACATTAATATTGTTTATAGCTTTCTTTTAAACATATTAACTTTAAAGTTAAATAAAAACAAGTATCTTAGCTTTGGAAAAAAGTGTTTTATCTTATTTATCTACAACCTTTAATTACTAAAAAAATAAAAATAGGATGAGGAAAAATTTTACTTTTAGAAGATCAAAACAATAAAGCAGGATAAAACAGTTCAATCTGAGCTAAACATATTTTCTGAAGGCTATAAATAATCAGTGCAGTGCTGTTGTCTATTAGGATAAAAGAGAAGCTTAAAAAAAATTTAAATAAATAAAATATTAGGGGGTGGTCCACTGTGCCCATAGGTCCAGTGTGTACAGTAGGCCTGGGCGATATCCGAATTTCAATATTGTGATATATCGTCAGCTAAATATCGTGATATGACGATATATCGTGATATTAAAACTAAATATACAGAATAAACAAGTTGGAAATTGTACGCCAAACGTGACAAACGAGGTGCGTTCGTACTATAGCTAGTTATATAAATATTCAGATCTTGATGATTTTTAATTCTGTGAAATGAATTCTATCGTCTTCAATTAATTTCTGTGTTTTTCTGTACCGAAATAAGTATCTCGGTCGCTTGACGATTAAACCTCGGAAGCTCCTATAACAAGAAAAAAAGCACAGATTTCTTTTAAAAAAATTCAAATTTCTTAATAAATGTTTTTATTAATATCTCCTAAAGTTTTGATTCGATTTTCATAAAATTTGAAATGTCTCGACAAAATTCTACAAAGATAATATATTTTAAATTTCAAACTATTCGGTTGGGTAGTTTTTGCATTGTTATATGCGGACGGATGAACAGACAGACGGACGGACCAGACGACGACAATTTTGTGCTACGTATTTATATAATTACGAACGCACCTAATAAAAGAATATTTTGAGAAGAAGAAAGAAAGAATAAAAAATCAGTTTTACTCGTATTTCCACAATATGGCTGGCTTTAGACGAAAGCGAATTAGGGCGACTGCTTGAATCGCTAAAATTAAACTGGCTTGAAATGGACAAAATATTTTAGTTAAAACTTTGCTATATTTAAAAGATATCATTCGTGGCAATGAATAAAAATTTTGCCTTAATGGGACCAGGGCTAGTAAAACCGCATCTGGCACCAAAAATGGAAATTTTAAATACCACCATATTTCATTATGAGAACAATTTTTATATATAACATCTTTTAGAGAGCATTACTTGCATGAAAAAATTCTATAAATAATAGAAAATAAGTTTTACTAAATTATTTGCCAATTTGCGCTTTATGAAATTTTAGCTTCTTGCGAAATCTCTAACAAAGTAATGAGACTGATTATTACAACAATTCAAACAAATATTTTCGATTTGCTCGTTGTAATTATTGATTCGCTCCACACCCTCCTCCGTTCAATTTATAATATAATAAATTCAACAGTATAATATTACATTAAAACAATCAGCAATTTCCTGTACTGATATATTCAAAATCCATCCCAAATAACTTCAGAGAAACATTAACTATCACGTAAAATATTTAAACAGAATTTGTTTCACTTTAGCATTACAGTCAGTGATGAATTCAGGGGTGACACTGAGCCCCTAGACTTTTCACATTTTCGGTTATTTAATGTCCCGAAAGTGCAACCCCCCCCCCCCCCCCTATCCACACTCTGAATACCACAATGCCGTGGACGCCGACGAAACACAGGGAGGTATAAGTTATTAAAACAGTTGTTCTACTAACCCCCAACATACAATACAGAAATTTAACAAGTGTATATATATATATATATATATATATATAACATTTCTTTTTTGTCAGAGGAGATAATTTTTCAGCACATAAATTCAAAATTTAAAAAATAAAATCTTTGTTCCATGGGAGTTTCAGCGGGGCAGATCTCCCGTGACCAAAATTTCATAGTTCTTTCTTCCGGTAATGCATAATTAATCATGCTACTAGGGCATAAGTAAATTATATTTTTTTCAACATAAAAATTTATAGATTTAAATTTCAGAACAGATTTAAATTTCAAAATTCAGGGCGGGGCAATTGTCCTCCCTCACCAGCGCCCTTGACATTGCCCCCCCCCCCCCCTCCTTCCATCCTGAACCTCCGAAATACCTCCCAGAGAAAAATATTTGAATTCAAGAGACTGATTACAGTATTAAATAGTCGTCGAGCACATGTTTCAAGATAATGGAAAAAAGCACAAAGAAAATCTTATAGATTATTTTTTACCCGGCAGTACATTAATATTTTACAAACTATAATTATGAAAAAATAAATATATCTTTTTTTTTTTTTTTTTGCCTCGTAAATTGTTTTTTAATATATCATTTGTGAAGAAGAGGGGGGGGGGGGGATTGTAAATCGGATAAAAATAGGGAAGAAACATTTCAATATATTTATTTTATTAAAATTAAAGACTTTGCATGATCTTCCTTTCCACCATTTTAAAATAAAACATAATAATGCTTAATGGTTTTAAAAATTTTAAATGCAAAATTTCCATCAAAGAATTTTTGGATAGTGACCAATGGTCATATATACTATAGACAGTCAAATACCAAATATTCACATATATATATCACACGAACGCGATTTTTAAAATAAATTCTGGAAAGAAAAAACTCGTGGTATAGAAGTAAAAATATCTGCATTTAAAAAAATCCTTCTTTGCCCTAGAATATACATTAATGAATACTACTAAGGAATTGATATTTTTTTTCATAAAATAATAATTATACAGAACAAATAAAAACATGTCTGAATTATACTTTATTCATATGTCCCATTAAATCCACTGTTGCAAATAAAATACTTCCTTTTTTTATCGCTCTAATTCACACTTTATTCAACAACATACAGCAAATATTCCTCCACACCGCCGAAATCTAAATATCATAATGGCTGGCGAAACCGTAAACAAGAATATACGATATTTATTGCCTGTCTCATAAACACCGAATAAATCACCCTTTCCCCTTTTCAAAAACCTTTTTCGCTGCGAGAACTCACACCGTTAGTATTCATGAATACGGTATTCCAGCCGTCTCATACACACCGAACAAATCACCCTTTCTCCTTTTCAAAAATCTTTTCGACTGCGAGAACTCACACCGTTTATTCATGAATACGGTATCCCAGGGACAGCTGTTTGATATCACGGTTTAGGCTGGGAGAAGTCACACCGTTAATTCATGAATACTCGCAGTGGAGGAAGCTCTGTTTGATATCATGGTTTAGGCTGGGAGAATTCACACCGCCAATTCATGAATACTCGAAGTGGAGGAAGCGCTTTTAATATCGTGGTTTTCACAGTTTTCGTCAGATTCAGGATATTTCCGATATACCGTTGGGTCGGATTTTTTGATATCGGTATCATGATATGCATTTTATATTGGTTTTATCTATTTTATCGATATATCGTCCAGCCCTAGTGTACAGGTTTCCCCTACTCTTTCAAACAATTGCAAATAGCTGACTTGTTGTTGTTGAAGTTAGCAACTTTGGTGTTGCTATTTAGGTGTAGCCTAATGTTTTGTTAAAAATAATATTTTCAATAAAATTTGGCCAATGTCCCATTAGACCCTTGTCCCATTAGCCCCCACTCTTCCCTATATTGTTGAAATTTTGTATTCCATTGCATTTCAAACATAATCTGAAAATAAAATCTATGCATGTTGCATGTGTGTTTTTTGAATAATTTTAATTGTAGGACAACATTGCTTCAAAAATATTGGCATGTTTTGTAGAAATTCAGTCAGGCCAGGTTCAGACCTGCTGCTTTTAGCTTTTATACCAGGCAGGGCCAATAAAATTTTTGTATGAGCCGGGCTTGAGCCAAACTTTTATACTAGACTGGGTCACTAAAATTTTTGTTTGAGCTATGTCGGGCTCAGGTCAAACTTTTAACTTTTATATTGGGTCTGGAAATGTCAGCCATGCAGGACACAATATTGAACATGTAAATGTTGTTATTCCTGTGTTAACAGAATTCTTTCTCTCTCTTTTAACATGAGAGGAGGTACCTATTGCTGAGTCCATTGCTAACAGTGGTAGCTTTTGAACCCTTGATGAACATTGTTATTTCAGGGAATATTTCTCCCCAGTTTTCAGACCATCATAATCTGTCATTTATCAGAATTGTTAAAGCCAAGCTTCATTAGTTTCTTTTTCCATCATTTCAATTATTGAATATTTTCAGCATTCATATCATCAAAGACTTCCCTTTGTATAATCCAAATGAGTTGTACTATTTAATCCATTCTGTTTTTAAGTTGGCTTAATCAGATTTATGCTTTGAACAGACTCTTGCTATAATTTCTCCCAGCAAGTATTCTATTTTGATTGCCACCCCCCCCTTTTTTTTTTCTTTTTAAGGATTAATTTTGCTGTGTAAGAAATTTTCCTTTTTCATAATTACTATAAAGGAAATATTCGTGGGAAATTTGAATAATTATTTTGTAATTGTAAAAATTGGAGAAAATAAACAAGAACATTCATGAATATAGATTTTGTAATATTAATTATTAGGCAAATGCAAATATTTTAGCTATCACTTTTGATAATTCCGCACCTTATACATTACTTATTAAACTTTTGTCATTTGTATCACATTACAGTTGAAATATTCTAATGCACATTTACAGGTGATGTCTAGTCATTTTCGTAAAATTTTTGCATGGAGTGGCGGTGTTATAACACTGTATACTGCCTACAAGCTTGATATTTGGAAAAGGGAAAACAAGGTAAGATTTAAATTTTTTTCAAATTGCAGAATCTTATTAATATCTGAGTTAATATTTATACACCATTATATTGTTTACATAGAACTTTTATAAAATCTTGTATTTTTAAAATGCAGAAATACTTTTATCCTTGTATGTGCAATCATTTTTATGCAATTATTATTAGTGCTATAATTACCTTACCTCCATACATGTAAGTGGTTGATTCAGAAAATAAGTTTAATATTCAGCAAAACCTATTGTTAAAATTCTAAAATTTATTATTAATTATTATTTGAATGGTATAAAAACTAGGCTGTGTCACTAGGCACCTGAGTGGCGCCTGGCGCGTCTTCAACCACTGAACCCAAGTCCTCGAGGATTTTTAATGTGCCCACCGGATTTGTCTCTCCAGGTGCGTGCGGCCGGACTGGGGGACCGCTACCTGTGGACCCTCCAACCCAGTCCCACTCAGCCTTTTTTTCTCGCAGGCCGCAAACACATGTTTGAGACATTAGGCAGGCCGCAACACATTTATATAACAATGTAAAAAATAGGTTATTAAAATAGTGCAATAACAAAAGTAGTATAAAAAAGCAATGTAATAAAGTTAGTTGTAGCGTTTGTCGCGGAAGAAATGTTATAAAAAAATGTAACACCACTATTTTCTGATAGTTTGTTCCTGATTTCTTTTGAAAATGATGTAGAAATATGCCGCAAAGATTCCTATTTGTAAATAGTGGTGTATGTAAACTTTTTACTGCCAATTTTTTCAAGTAATAAACGTTTGACCCTGATAAGTATTATTAGCTATATGGTAAATATATAAAACATAACAATATAACATTGCAGCATTTTCAAGTTCTAAAAAAAAAAAAAAAATAGACGATTTTCTTTAATAAATCAACCTTTTGCTCAATACAAAAAGTTTTTAGTATTTTTTGTATGTTGTTTAATATAGTGCAAATTTAGTTAATTTGGAATAATGTTTGATCAATGTTAAAGATTAAAAAATGTGTACACCACTGTAGCAGAAATAGGACTACATATAAAAAGAACTTTTAACTTATGGAATGGCATTTAAGATGTTTTAACATAATTTTATATTAGTAATTATAAATAACAGGACAGATTTTGTCTTCTCATGAAAATATATAAAAGAAAAGAGAAAGTCTTAAAAACGCTTCATGCACATCTCCATTAATTTCATAAATAGAAATTTTATAAACAGAAATTAATGATTATGTGTTTCGGGCCGCATATAAAAGGTCGCTGGGCCACATGCGGCCCACGGGCTGCAAGTTGAGTATGGCTGCTCTAACCCATTACCCAAGTGAGCGACAACAGAGGTCGTTGCAATTACGCGGAAGATCCCACACAGAGGAAACCTCCCCGTAGACACTTGATAGACCACCGAGCAACCCAGTGCTTTGTCGCTGGAACCCCATGAGGAGAACCAGTCCCTATGTCATATGCCAAGCTTTTTGAAGGCCTTTGCTTTCCCATGGCATCCGATCATCGAGTCGCATAGGAGGGTGAAACGACTAGTTCATCTTCCGTGGGTTGTCGCTACGTGCGACGGAGGAGCCTCTGGTCGACCCGGAACCACGAGGAAATTCTGTCCCTTCACATAGACGTGACTCAGCTAGGTTGTCCCCTTCTAAATGGCTTTCCCTCCAGTGAGCCCTCGTAGCAAAATACTAGGGGGTCCCCTTTCAACTCCATTTATCAGGTTCATCCACATAAATATAAAAAACACAACAAATCCCAAAAATGTTAGGAACAATGGAAAGTTATTGGAAGAGACATTCCCGGTCTCTGGAGGACATAGAAAATCCCTCCAAACGTACCCAAGAGGCGGGCCCGGTTGAGAGAGTGGTGGGTGAAAATTAGGGGAAGACTCTTACTCATCTGCCCGCCAGATGTAGATAGTCCTGGCTGCACATAGACGTGCCAGATTGGGTTTCGGCCCAGGGGTCAATTTCAAGTTCGAATGCTGCCATTTTACTGATGAGCCTCTGGCCCAGTTCCTCGTTGGCCATTCCAGGAGAGTACCAGTACAGGATATGGGCTGGGGCCCCCTCTGTATCATGGTGCATCCCTGGAAAGAAGTACTACGCCCACTTCTCGTGCCAATCTGACCTTGAGGGCGACTCACAACTGCTTCAGCTACAGAGGGAAATGCAAGGAATGATATGCAGGTCAACAGAATGTCAGCTAGTCCTTGGCCCTGTCTCCCTGCCGTCTACGTTCTACCACATTCACCTACCTACGCTCACCTGCCGACAGATGTCACAATAGAACCCTTCCGCTCCTTGTTCTACAAAGCACGTCCAAACCATCGTCTAACCCTAGACAAGTTTTGCAGCCGTCCGACCCACATTCGCTAGCTTTTGCCCTCACATCACCACACGGTATGAGGGATCGACCTACGCAAATGTCCTTTTGCCACCTGGTCATCCCAAGTTCCTGCAGAACACAAGTCCTGTACCCACGTCAGTAAAGAACCAACCACGCCACTAAGTCAAGGCTCTGCATCTGGGACCTCGAGGGACGACGAACTTGATCCTCTTGCAGCCGAGAACCGACCCTAAAGAGGGGGAGACCCAGTAGAATTGGCATCTCCGGCTACTCAGACATCGCTTTACCACCCGCTTACTACGATGAGGTTGTGGGATCGTTGACTGCTGCCCCCCTCATGTCGACAAAACATCTCCTAGCGTCGAGAGTCCGGTCTTCTTCTCTACTGAAAGAGCCGATTCAGAGCAACCTGGCAAGAGAGTTTGCACAAGGCTTGGATTCCGGTGATCTTCCCAATTCAATGGGCCAATTCAGAATCACCAAGAGGGGGCAAAGCGGGTTATGTGAATGATAAAAAGAATGATTTATAACATTCAAATTTATAAATGACATAGTTTTTCTTCTGCTATTTCATTCATTAAGATTTATTTAGGATTAAATCAGCATTATAATTATATTAAATATATATACATATATTTGAATATATTTAGCTTCTTTTTGTATAAAAAAAAAATTGTTATTTTTAAACCAAACTAAAAATATTTTTGTTATTTTATGTGTTTATTTTTGTAAACTTAGGTAATAATTATAATGTGTTTAAGATTAAACTTTTACTATATTCCAGGGATACAAATTTATCTCTTTTGTTGGATTTTCATATTTTTTAATACTTTTTTTCATTAGCCAGATGTAAATCTTGTCAATAGCAGATTTTTTTTTTTTTCATTTTAGCTACAGAGTACACAATGCCATTCTTGAGAAAATAATGGAAATTCTTACATCAGTCGGGTAAAATACACTCTCATTTAAAAAATAACTTTTGTTCTTTCCATTTTTAAAATACCAAAAAAAAGAATAAAGGTTTTAATGAGAAATAATATAATAAACATAAAACATTTTATTTCAATATCAAAGCATTGTTTTTAATTTACACATATAAACAGTGGTGTAGTCATAAAAAAACCAAAGGGATATATGCTATAGGCAGATAGTATACACTATAGCTACAAAGGGTATACAGAGTTATCCAGAAGGTATATGGCATATACCACTGTATACCCTCCTCTATATCCCTGCATATAAAAGTAATATCCAAAATATTTTAATATCATTTAGAATTTTTTGAAATGGATCATCTGTTTCCCTAACCCCCATGAATTGAGTCAAGTAAGATTCCATGCAATGATGCACTGTTTATCCATATTTCTTGTCACCTTAAGGAACAAAATGTGATTGAAGCTAGAAGGATAAAAATCTACCATTGAGATGAACAAATACTACCTCATTAGGTACAAATACCCACTAAGCACATAATACTTACTTTTACTTCACTTAATTTTCAATTGCAGTCAATAAAAGCTGGGTACTTGTCATCTTCTGTCAGACAGTATATTCCAAATCCACTGCATTGTTTTAGATGTCAATGTAGTGTCCAACTTTGGACACTCAAAAAAACCTCATGCCATGGTAATATCACCTGTGGTCAATGCAGTGAAGTGGGCCATGAAAGTATACACTGCAATGCCCCAGTCCGTTGTGTAAACTGTAAGAAAGAGCATCCATCTTATGTTAAATCTTGTGAACAGTGAAAAAAGGGAAAAAGAAAGACAGACAATATGCACTAAAGAGAAATATCATACCCTGAAGCCAGAAAAATAGTTGAATCCAGGACACACAAAGTTGGCGTATCATATGCTGCTATTCTATCAAACCTTGCAAAACTTACAAAACTATAGCAACTCAAACTGATATACCAGCAGAAAGCAATTGGACACTTTCCTCTGTTCATTATAATCAGAATTTGGTTGTTACAATTTCCACAGAAAATGAAATCGACAATGATGTTGATTGGAACAATATTTGCCGATTTTATCACTGCACTCAGCTAACAGAAAAGTACCTATGTTTATATTTAAGAATTTATTCTATACGCCATATAAATTAATTTTTTTTGTTTTATTTTCATAAATTTTTTTACTATACAATTAATGAAGAATGAAACCTGATTTTGCATTAATTGCTAAATGATAATGCTACTTATGTCTTTCTATTTCAAGAAAATAAAGGACATAATTAGCAAAGCATATAAAAAGTGCCCCAGTACTTATTTAAATATTCTTACCTTAAGTGTTACTTCCTTTTATCTGCAATATTTTTATACCTCATTTCAGATTCTGGTTCTTAATAGCAAAGAAATATTGGTGTTGAAACCTACAGTGTTAAAATTGATATTCTCCAGATTTTTTTAGGCGTATCTTACTGGAATCAAATCTTTTTTATAGATATTCAAAGATTTGTATTATATATTATTTCATATATATTTTTTTCAATTACAAATGATAAAAAGTTATACATTTTTAAAGGAGGTCTTTTAATGCTTAATTAACACCTATTTTAAATAGTTAAGAAAAAGTATAAAATACCTTTAACCAACACACATTTTATTTAGACTAAATTGAGTGATCCAAACTGGTTACTTTCTGGCTCACGAAGTCAAATTTTATTTTATGTGCATGGACTTGAAGGCACTCTTTTACAGAAAATATGAAATTGACTAGCCATTTCCCTATTCGATAAATGCAAAAGATATTTAAAAAAATGTCAAAATTTGTGTTTTGAACCTAAGTTTTTGGATGCTACAGCCGGAGAAAAGTCGCGAGACACCCATCACACACAACCCGAGATGCGATATTTTTATTGAAAAATGAAAAACTCAGTTGAAGAAGCTTTGTAAGATGCCCTATGGCCATAGAAAATAAGGCTGTTTCTTTTCTTCTGCAAATAAATATACAGGAAGTATCCTGCTATTTTTAAATGGAATAGCCACCTACTTCTTTCAACAGTGATGACTTTATTGTGGACTAATGGAAACTATTTTTCCCCATTAGCTTGTCAAGAAAAAAGTCTTCATATAACTTAATTTTGTTCCTTTTGAGTCCTGATGACTCCTTGCTATAGAACCATTGTCCTTTTGACACCCCTCTATGACACACCCACACCACATTCACTCACATGTGCGATAACTGGATCTAAGTTTTCAATTCAGTAATATGGTTATATCGTTCATTTTGAGTATTGTGCAACCTTTCAAATAGTAGGGTTGGGATGTGTGAAATTTTAATTATTGTGTCATAATATTCCCGTGTGAGTTTAAAATTATGGGGTGGGCACGGCCCACCCGGCCCTCCCCGTAGTTACGTCTGTGGAAGGGGTAACAAAGGAGACTCAATTTTTGCCTTTAGAGTATAGTTTAAAGAGTAATAATTAGTATAATCTGTATAAATAAATAGTAAGTAATGTGTCAGTTTAGATTATTTGTGATTGGTGTCAATAAGATCTAACCCAATCAATGATCTTACAATTTCAATACGTTATATAGGGCATATAATGACAAATTCTTTGCAAAATCTTCATGTGCTTCCTGCAGCTGAGATTAAATAAATAGAAATTTTAATGTCAAGTTCTTGTTAAGAATGAAAAGGCCATTAATTTATGGGTACATTCAAATCATATTATTTACCTTTGCTATGTTTAATGTTGGCCAGGTGTCTCGATTTTTGCAGTATGTCCTGATTTTCAGGGGTCAAAAGGCCCGTCCCTCAGAACCACTGTAAAGTTCCATTTTTTCACAATTCTCAAAAATTTGTGATTTTTTTTTTTTTTACTTGTGTCATGTTATTTATTTGTCTCCAAGAAAATCTTAAAATACTAAAATCTAAGAAAAATCACTAAGATTTTTAATTTATAAAGACTTTTAATTTTAGTATAGAATTTTTTGATATTTTTCATCAAGACTATATTTTCAAATTAGTTCAAAATATGATTTTAATAGTTTGAAAAAACGATTTATGATAAAGGGTTCAAGTTTGTAGTTTTACTTTCTCAGACAGACAAAAATTTTCTAAGTCAACTGCAAAACCCGTTTCGTTTCTGCACACTGCAAACATAAAATTTTAAGACTTTTCAAGTGACAAAAAATCAGATATTGTTTTATTTCTTTTTTTCTATCATTATGATACATCTTTAATGATTGTCTATTACTACCTAAGATTACATTTTTGTAATCATCAGATTTCAAAAATTAAATTTAAAATTGCAATTTTGATAGTATGTTTGGATGTTTTGAATGATGCTTTTACTTTTTAACACTTTCCAACCTAGTTGAAAAGTGTTTATGACTTCGATTTGTCTGGCGTCTGTCTGTGCTCTAACTCGCGTAAATATGTTTGGATTGCCCTGAAATTTTTGTATGTTATTGTCGTCTACTGCAGCATGTTCCCTATTTCAAATGAAGGGTGTAGCACTTATAGTTTTTCTACAGGGTCAGTCAAAAGTATTCTGTTACATTATAGTCAATGGGAAATAATTGTTTCAAGTGCATTTTGATGATGCTATGCCATTTAAAACATGATGAAATTGATATATATTTATGAAGCACTTTAAAATATGCTTTTTGTAGACTATGGGTTACAAAGCATTTATTATTCATTTACAGGGTCAAACAAGAGAATTCTGTTACACATTGTTCGACAGGGAAAAATCATTTGCAGTGTAATTTAATGTTTCACTATTTCAAACATAATGAAAATTATATGCATTACTGAGGTGCACTTTAAATTGCTTCCTTAAAAGTATGGTGTGCATTGCGTTTATCGTTCATTTACAGGGTCAAATAAAATAATTCTCTTACACATTGTTCTATGGGAAAAAATCGTCTGCCGTGTAATTTAATGATGTTTCATTATTTCTAAGATAATGAAAATTACTGAGGTGCACTATAAATTGCTCGCTTAAAAGTATAACATGCATTGTGTTTATCATTCATTTACAGGGACACACAAAAAAAATTCGGTTACAGTCTATGTGTGATAAGTGCATTTTCAAGTTTGGTTTGCGTTTTTAAGTTTAACTAAATTTTTTCATATTATGTGTGTGTATAAATTCAGTTGATCATGTTACAAGGCTACACAAGGGAATTCATAAGTATTATGCACTATGGGAGTGAATTGCTTAAGGGTAGTTTTTAATTGTATTACACATTTTCTTGCTGAACTATATTTAGTAGACTAATATAAGTTTGTGAAATATAAATAAATTCATATACAGTGCTACGCAAAGAACAGAATACATTGTCGTTTATGGTTGGTAATTGCTGGAAGTGAGTTCTAAGTTGCCTTATGCGTTTTTTACCTGAATTAAATTTTAGTTTAATATGTGATGTGAACAAAAGTGTTTAGATTATATAGAGAGCTGTACAAAATATTTCGAGTACATTTCCATTGATTAGCAAAAATTGCTAAATGTGAATTTTCAAACTGAACTAAATTTTATCATGCTATGTATTGTATATCCAAATTTCCAGATCATATACAGGGCTGCATAAAATTAGTCAACTACTTTTTATGCAATGGAAGGTAATTTTGAAAACTGTATTTTTCAATGTGGTATATGTTTCCTAAACTGTTTACGTACATATCTTCTTTTACCTTATTTAACGGGGAATTTTCGTTACAGTTTTCTGGATGTGTTGGAAAATGTTTCATAATCTATGTTGGATGCATGATTTTTAATTCTTATTTAGAAAAATAAGAGTTAGAAAAAAATGAATTTGGATTTGTGAAAAGCCTTATAAAACTGCAGCTTTGGAAATTAGATTTTATTATCTAAAATACTGTAGAAAAGTTGAATTTTGTTTATTTACAATGTTTGTTACAATTAGTAGAAAAACTTTCCAGTGTTAGAATAAAATGTTTAGTTTTTGTATACAGCAGGCATTAGTGTAATATGTTCTTAAGTATAACACATTGGCTAAGCTTCATTTGTGAGTATTGAATTGTTGACATACAATATTGTTATTTATTCCAAGTACTTGCTATGTTTAATTTACTTATTACGGTGTTCCTTTGGGATTGTTTAACTTACATAAATGTAATACATTGAAAGAAAACTTTTATATTTTATGTCCTGATTTAGAAACAGTTGTCCCATTTTTTTATACCCCTGTCCTAATATTTCTGGCACTGGCAACATTAGCTATATTGAATATGAACCATATAAAACATCTATAACATTATACAAAGGTATGATTCCGAATTATCATATATTATAAATAAAGCATGGAAGATTTTACTAGAATTTTCTGGTAGATGTTAATCCAAAGGTTTAAATAAATAAGTCCCCCACCCCCTAAAAAGTTAAACTTTTTGTTATGTTTCACCTGTTTGATTTTTCATGTGTTTTTCATAGATATCATTTCATGATTCAAAAAATAAAGTTCATGGCAGTTTATAGTAAACTCTGTAAAAAATAAACTTATTTTTCTATCTTTTGTAAATCAGAAAAAATATGAAAAACTGTATGAATCTTTAGATTATTTCTAGATTATTAGATTCATATTAGATTAACCGTTCATTGAGCTACATCTAACAGTTTTGTAAAAAAGAAAGTTTAACATTACATAATGCAACCCCCATCTTTATCTTACTCTTGAGAACTGAAGTTTGAAATCATGATTAAAAACATTTCAGATACTGAACAGTAACTTTAAAAGTAAGAATATTTAACCCTGGAATAATAGTGTGTGTAAATTTTACTTACTTGTGTCATAGAGGAAACATGGTGAACTAAAACACATTACTGTTTTAGGGTTAAAGTTGATTTTGGCTTTAAAATTCCATTTTATTTATTTACTAAATGTATGTGTCATTTGTAATTCTGTAAATTACATATATAATCACATTTCTATTAGTGATTTTTCTTATTTTAATTATTAAAAGAATAATATATTTTTACTAGCTGACCTGCCCGGCGTTGCCTGGACCCGTGATAATAAATAATAAAATAAAAACTTAAGTTTTTGATATCAAGTCGAATGACCCAAACTCTGTTGAAATCGAGCCCATAAAACCCAAGAAAAGAATGAGCTCCCAGGCGATAGAATGTGCCCTCTGCAAATTTAACAAATTTCCTTTAACATTAACACAATATTTAATTTATGGATAGAATCCCCCCCTGCCTTTCTCTAAACTTAACCACTTATCTTTAACAGTAACGTGATTTTTAATTTACGGCTGTAGTGAGTAAACGTAAGTTAATACTGAAAAAGAAGATTAATATTTTTTTTTTTAAAGTGGTAGTGGGGGGTCTAAGGAAATGTTTAGTAGTTTATAAAGGAGCTGGAGTACCCTAGAATTACGTTAATGAAAGTTGCAATGGATATTTTTTAAGGAAGCTGCATCAAGAGCCCCCAAGAAGGCGATTAATATTCAAAATTGGTGGTAGCTGAAATCCAAGAAATTTGTTTGTCTTGCAGATAGTAGCTGGAAGTCCTAAGAAGTTGTTAGAAAGCAAAAAGCTAGTGAATCAGGCGATTTTTAAGGGAGCTATAATAGTGAGTCTGACATGGGCCAACTAAGAGTTTTGAGCAGGATCCTAAGAGGAAAACATCCTAAAAGGTCCTAGTACTTAGTGCTTTAGATCTTTAATTAGTCTAAATTAAGCATAGGGTATAAATTAATTATTAGAATAAAATTTTAAAGAAATGTTTAAAAGAGGGCCCCAATAAAAATATGAGGATGGTGGCCCCGGGAGAGAAGTCCAAGACTCAACTTTAAAGTTATTCATTGAGATGGTGACACAATTAGGAGGGAGTGGTGGTGGAAAAATGCATGGCACACAAAAAGTTCAAGGGCCTCGGACAGGGCCCCAGGGGGCCAAAATCTTAACTGGATTGTAGAAATGGGGGAATAACTAAATAGAGAAAGGATCCCCAAAAACGAAGTAGATTGGATAAAAAGGGGGCAAGTTATTAAAAATTTAGAGCACAAAAACGTAAAACGGCCAGGGTCTTGTCTGAGAATTTTTTTTTTGTCATTCATGCAGTAGCTGGAAGTCCTAAGTAGTTGTTAAAAAAAAAAAAAAAAACTAGTGAATCAGACGATTTTTAAGGGAGCTATTGTAGGGAGCCCAAAAGGGGCCAGTTGATAGTTTTGAGCTGGGCCCTAACATGAAGGGTCCTAATTGGAAAGTAGAAATGGGAGAATAACTAAATGAAGAAAAGCCCCCAAATACTAAGAAAATTAGATTAAAAGGGGGCAAGTTATTAACAGTTTAGGAAACAAAAACTTCAATGGGTCCTAGGGGGCCAGGGTCTTAACTGAAATGTAGAAATGGGAGAAAAGCTAAATGAAGAAAGGGCTCGAAAAATGAAGAGGATTAGATAAAAATGGGGCAAGTTATTAATAATTTAGGGCAAAAATCTTAAAGGGGCACCATGGGATCCGGGTCTCAAAAAATTAAAAATCCAAGCCTATGGTGCATCAGGACCTGCCTTGGACTATCCACACCCAAATTTTCAGACTTCTACATGCAGTAGATTTTGCTAGCCATCGCACGCAGACGCACACACAGACAAACAACTTTCTTTTATTAGTATAGAGCTGGCGGGTCCCTCTCCGTGGTCCTGACCCGATTCCTTTGGTGGAGGAGGTGACCGGGAGCGGAGCATTGCGCGGACACACCGTCAGGTGACTCCGAATCAGCCCTTTGAGTAGGGAAGATGACCGGGCGCCTATCATACGGAGTGTTCGTCGACACGACGGGGACAGGAGGTGACTGGTCTGGGTTCCTCATCGCGGTCCGCCAGTGGGAAAGGAGTCTCTGCAGGACCGGAGTCACCACGCTATGACCCATTGAGGTTCGCCCATTTGGGTTGTGGGTTCGTGGGTCTCCTCCTCGCAAGCGCAGGTTCTCTGCGACGCGAGCACAGCCTGTGATCGGAATCTTCCGTAGGTGGCAGGCAGACGACTCCGTAGGCCAATCGCAAGGTTCACGTGGATCTTGGGCAAAGGCTAGCAAATGCCAGCCGGATCCCTCCAAAACTTGACTAAGGAATTGACGGAAGCACGATCGATCTCTGTAGAGCACGAAAACGTGATGACTCTGTTGTGCACCGATCGTCGGGAGATACGGCGTGCAGCAACTATCTGCGACGAGACGGAGGCAGAGGTGAAATAGTCCCAACACGAACCCCCATACTCGTGGAAGAGGACCTCACGAAATCCACTGCAGCTGGAGAGTTGTGAGCCGACCTCAATGGTCACCGCAGGAAGTGCCCGAATCGAGGAGACGATCACCATCCGAAGGCGGTCATGCAGGACCGCCAGGGACGCGAACATTCTCTTCGAGGACAGGACTAGTCCGCTTTCTGCCAAGTGATTACGAGGAACCGGGCCGGAGGCTGCCGACTAACGCGGCATCAATCAGCCGAAACTCGAGACCTTGGTCCGAAACCCAGTCCGAACACGTCTCTCGTGCAGCCAGGAATTTCCACACCTGGCGGGCGGACTAGTGGCACGCCTACTAATTTTCTCGTTACTAATCTCGATTGGGCCCGTCTCTTTGGCGCGCTCAGAGGGGGTTTCCACGTCCTCTGGAGTCCAATAGTGGTTCTTTAGGATTCTTCCATTTTTTGAGTGTAATTATATGTGGATGATCTCGTAGTTCTGGAGTTGTCGCTGGGTTACCGACTAGTTTCGCCTAGTCGGGTTCAACCTTGCGCCAGACTGCGTAGGGACGACCTATCCGAATCCCGTCTATGGGAAAGAACCGAATTTCCTCGTGGTTCTGTGTCGGAGAGAGGCTTCTCCTGCTCTTTTTAGTGAATAACATGTGAACCTCACGGCCGATGAAACCAGTAGTATGCCCTTCCATGCATGTCTATCATCGGAAGCCGTGGGAAAGCAAGAGCCATCGGAGTAACTCGACATATGACCGAGGGACCGTTTCCCCCTATGGGGTTTCGCGAACGAGGCCGTCGGGGGTTCTCTGGCGGTTCATCAGGTGTGTGTTCCACGCGGAAGTTTCCCCAGAGCAGGGTTACTGCCGCAACGACTTATGGGGTCGATACCTGGTAAAATGGTCTAGGGTTCGCAGAGGGGCGGCCCATGACCGATCGCAGCGCCGGGCGAGACAAAGCCCTGGTGCGTTATAAGCCCTTTAGAGGCTTGGGCGCGATGGTCGGAAGCGTGCCGCGGGCTACCCCCGAGGGTACCTGGCAGCGCAGGATAGTTTTATTAGTATAGAGGTAGTTAGTCATAGAATTTCCCCCATTTTTTTTTCTTCAATTTTATCATCATTAAATCTTTTTACTATAATAAATATTGTTATAGTTTTTAACTGTAGTAGTTTTTGATTATATTTGATTTGTACATACAAGTAATTGATTAATAATTTGTTGTGTTAATTTTTCTTAGCACTTAGTTTTGACAGAACATGTAGCTCCATTGCCTCAGTTAGTTCAATTGCCTTCTCGTGATGAACAGCTGAAAGCATTACAAGCAGGGAAAGAATATGATATTCTAGTCATTGGAGGTGGTGCTACTGGTTCTGGGGTTGCTCTCGACTCAATATCTAGAGGTAATGCTTCACATTTCATTACTTATCCAGTTCTTTGAAACATATGTATCATTAACTATCATCACAAGTTTAACTTTTATTCTATTGAATTATTTTATTTATATCTTTTAGTTTGTCAGCCATAAATCTTAAAGTAGATTGACCAAATTAAAAATTAAAAAAGAATGTCAAAAAATCTGTTTTAATTAAAAAATATAGAGTAATTGTAGAATAGTGTAGTCTTATTTATTATGTATAATGAAACATTTATATGTGCATTTTACCTTCCAATAAATAGTATTTTTTTAAATGTTTAAATTCAGGTTTAAAAACAGCACTAGTGGAATTAGATGACTTTTCTTCTGGAACTAGTAGTCGTAGTACTAAATTAATTCATGGAGGCGTTCGCTATTTGCAGAAAGCTATTTTGCAACTTGATTTCGAACAGGTAAATATTTCACTGATTAATTTAATTTTACTAGTTGAGTTTATATTATCCTACCTAAAACTGTGTTTATTATTTTTAAGTACCGGATGGTAAAAGAAGCTCTCCATGAAAGAGCTAATCTTTTAGCAATTGCTCCTCACCTTTCTTATCCACTGCCAATAATGTTGCCCGTGTACAGGTAAGGAAGTTAATGATGGAAAATATTTTTTCTTTTGATTCTTGTAATGTTTTTCTGTATTAAATGCTTGTTTAATTTCTTTATTAGATGAATGATCATCTCTAAAATATTATAATATATTTATATATTTTGAAATATAAAGACAGAAATAGACAGAATAATATATAAAGTAGACTCCTTCAAATCTGCCACCCTAAAATCCACACATCGTTTCTGATGTAAACAATGAAACTTACAGTTAAGATGTAGGTGTACAAATCAAGTTTTTAAAATTTTTATATCATTCTGTACACATTTTAATATGTAATTCTCGTTAATAGGATTCAACTCATGTTTTCTCATGAAGGAAGTATAAATTTATTTTTGAAAAAATTCAAGATTGTGCTGATGTCAGTGGCGATCATGATATTTTTACCAAATAATTTATGTATTAATCAACATTTTTTTGGTTATTAAGTACGGCTAAACATGATATAAAATTTTGTTATTTTAAGATTTTAATGTGACTTAGTGTACATTTATAAGGCAAGTTTCACTGAATAATTCAAGAAAAAATTATCTCACCATCATTATGCATATTTAGTTATGCAATATTTATAATTTATTTGACCTTTACTTTTAATATTTTAACTGTTTTTTAAATTTTCTTAATTTTTATCATTTTACTTAATTATTTTACTTTATTTTAAACATTCATTATAATTCAGAGTGCATTATTAATTCAAATTACTGTTTAAAAAATGTAAACAAAATGGTGACCAGAAATCCACAAAATTCTAAAATCTGCACAATCTCTGATTTTAAGCTATGCAGATTTAAGGGAGTCTACTGTATATACAAGGTATAAAAAGTTCCCGGAATAGGTCAATTACAAATTATCAAAAAATAAAACAATAATTTTTACTTATTGGCCTTCAAAGTATTTCCCGCCTGCATCCACACACTTCTTCCAGCATTTGTATATCTGTTCTAAACACTACTTGAATCCATTTTTTGAGACTCCTTCAGTAGCTTTGTCGCATTTTCGATCCCCTCACCTGAATCCATAAAATGGTGTGCCTTCCATTTCATTTTCAGCCGTGGAAACAGGTAAAAATCTGCTGGTGCTAGGTCGGGAGAATAAGGAGGGTGTTCCAGAGTGGTAACACTGTGTCTGACAAGGTAATTTTTCACAATCAGAGCACAATGTGGTGGAGCATTGTCATGTGAAAGAAACCAATCGTTTATTGCCCATTTTTCAAGTCGTTTTCATCTGATTGCATCTCGTAGTTGTTTAAGGATCTCCAGGTAAAATTCTTTATTGACAGTTTGGCCATCAGGAATAAATTCGTAGTGAATGACGTCCTCGTAATCGAAAACACCTCCAACATCACTTTCCCTTGGCTTTTGTCCAAGCGAAATTTTTCCTTCCTTGGTGATGTTTTTTCTTTCT
Organism: Maratus michaelseni; assembly: GCA_963931845.1. Lineage (NCBI taxonomy): Eukaryota > Metazoa > Arthropoda > Arachnida > Araneae > Salticidae > Maratus > Maratus michaelseni. The sequence continues at coordinate 217,009,303 of OZ007586.1, read as the reverse complement.
ATTCATTTAACTGATGTTTTATTTGAGGGTCGTAAAGAAAGCATCATGTCTCATCACCTGTCATGATTTTCTTCAAGAAGCTGTCATCTTCATTAGCCGTGTCAATCAAATCCCTGCACATGTTCACTGTCATTTCTTTTTGTTCAGGTGATAAGATTTTTGGAACCATGTGCAAACAAACACGATGCATGTTCAAATCATCATAAGCAATGCTGTGAACACTCCTATGTGAAATTCCAAGTTCAGAGGCAATGGCATCAATGGTTATTCGTATGTCCGCACACACAATTTCTCGAATACACTCAACATTTTCATCTGCGGTGGAAGAGGAGGGGCAGCCAGTCCGAGGGTCATCTTCGATGTTTGTGCGACCTTCACGAAAACGCTTATGCCACTCGTACATAGCCATTTTTTTCATGATGGTATCATTTCCGTATGCTTTCTTCAGCATCTCGAGTGTCTCAGAAGGTGATTTCTTGAGCAAAACACAGAATTTGATGTTTGCACGCTGCTCTAGACACGACATTTCAAAATCTGACAAATGAAAAATTCGCTTTGTCAGACATGATTCGCAGCTAACGCCGACAGTACCGGAAATGAATTCCAGATGCCTATGTGTTTTCCTTATCAGTGCTGCCAACCTCCAAAAAAGATAATACCCCTCCAATGAACACCTGCGTGAATGTAGGCGACCATTCCGTGAATTTATTGACTCTACCTCATATATATATATATACGAGGGCATTTCGAAAAGTAAAGATACAATGGCTCGCATTCCTTAAAAAAACATTTATTTAGAAAACGTAAGTTACATCTTATTAACTGGATTATTTATTATTTTTCGACATAATCACCCCCGTTATCCAAACATTTGTTAAGTCGGGGCACAAGCTTTTGTATCCCACAGTCATAGAAGGTTTCCGCCTGTTGTCAGAACCACATTTCAACTTCATCTTTGATCTCATCATCGTCGTGGAATTGTCATTGACACTTCCGGTATAATCTGATGCAATTCTTTCAATTTGAGATGTCTATTCGCACGAATTGCTTCCTCTGTTCTCTGAAGAAGGGCATCAGAGATCACAGATGGCCGACCTGTTCTTTGTTCGTCATGAACATCGGTCCTACCTTCAGAGAAATGACGACACCATTTCATTACATTTTGTCGATTCATAATGTTCCCATAAACAGAAACAATTTCTTTGTGAATATCCACTGGTCGCTGACCTCTTGCATGAAGAAAACGTATGACGGAGCGCACTTCACATTTGGTGGGATTCTGAATCGGCGGAACCATTTTAAACACGACCTACTCCAACCAGAATCAAAGTTGAAATGCCGAATGACTGTGAGGAGAAAGCTAACGGTTCAAGGTTAACACCTGTGTTGCCAACTTGCTTGCCAAAACTTTCCTTTTCCTCTGCCGTACGGTGTATCTTTACTTTTCGAAATGTCCTCGTGTATATATATATATATATATATATATATATATATATATACACACATTTACTTTACAAAATAAATAAAAATAGGAATGTTTTTCAGAATCCAAAGAGAATTATTCAATGATTGATAATAATTTCAAATTAATTTTTTTTTTTTTTTTTTTGAAAAATCATATTTTTAAATTGCATTAGTGCATTATAAGTTTTGAATTGACATGAAATTTTTACATTGTGTGTAGAAAAACTTTATTATATTCATTTTTTTGCTCTTAGAAAAAAGATGCTCTTTATACATCATTCTCCCAGAAATGTACATTTTCAAAGTAATTTCTATGGACATGTTTCATGTCTGTAAACAGGCAAAAACTTTCAAATTTTTTATCGCTAAACTATTTTTTCATAACTGTACTAGCATGATGTTAGTTAATTTTTAAATATTTTTTTTTACATGATTAATTTGCACTTAAAAAAAATCAATATTGAAAATGTCTATCCAGAGACAGGCTTAACATTTCCATGGAAATGACTTCGAAAATGTATATTTCTGTGAGAATGGGAGAACCACATATATATAAGTGTGTACGTGTCTAGTTGCAAAATTTAGTAAATTAATATCATTTGGTTTTATTTTGCTCTCTCATCTATAAAAGTAATTTTTATATGACCTTGTCATCACATAAAAAATACTGGTACTTCTCAGTTATAGGGCTTTGGTGCTTTTTTAAAAAGCTTGGTGCAATTTGGGCTTCATAAAGTGAGATTTGTTAACAAATAATATAAACAGCTATGAAAACAAACTTGATAAACTATTATGCTTGTTTATGTATGCATTTTTAAAAAATTATTCAAATTGCATAAATCACATCTGTTTATATATAAAAAATGATAAATGGTGTCTGCATATTAAATAAATTGTATAAATATAGAAAAAATTGCTTTTGTGTAAGAAACAATGAGCTGGTTACCAGAAAATATGTGTGAAAAATTCCTTTCTCTTGCCAAGGTCAGTTTCTCTATCTCGCTAGGCGTCTATAACAAAGAAGTACCAAAATACTTTTATATCTGGGCCATATGTCTTGGAGCATCTCAAACAGCCTCTTCTCTCGCAGGTTTTCATCAGCATTATAACCAAAGCTTTTGTTTTCTACAGAATTTTGCTTGCCAACTGTTTCAATAATCTCTTTAAGTAAAATAAAGTGATATTTTGTAATGTAATACTTTAGTTTAACTGCATTATACACCATATCAAAATTTTTACCAATTTAAAACTTATAACAGGGGCATCAGTAACAGAATGGGGTCAAGAGAGGATCATGGACCTCACTAGACCACCAGGCCATAAAGTCTGTTATTGGACCCTAATGTCCATAAAGCCAATTATTGGTTTCCAGCAGTGACAAAACTATACTAAATTTTACCAGGGGCAAGGTAGTACATTGGCTCGCTCCTCCACAAATATATTTAGAAGAAATTTTTAGTAAATAAATGCTTAATGTAATTTAAGTAAAACACACTATTTACACATATACATTTTTAGTGTGCGAGTTGTTTTCTATAATATTACATTGTATATACAACATTTAATACTTTGTTAATATCATAATTTAAATAAGTATATAACAAAAAAATTACTGAAAATACATCAATGAATTAATTAAAAATTTACTTTTTTAAATTATTTGTTTCTGCAAATATTTTTATTATATCATGAGACAGTTTGCAAGTTATAAATATTCAGTATTGTTGCTCTTTTGTTTAATTCCTCATCAAGGTTTAATATTTCATCTTGTTAAAACTTCTTCCATTGGAGGTGACAGATACAGGCAGTGTAAGAAACATTTTGATACATATAGAAAAGTTTAGTTAAGTATCTCTAAGTCCATATACATGTATAGTGCAAGTCTTAGCAGATCAATAACAGAGCTTGAATTCTTTTTTTGGATCTAACTGCAGTGCATGATATTTGAAATTTTAGACTTCCAGAAACAGTTCATGTGGCAAGATGCAGAGCTATTATAATTCTGTCAAAATACTGATAATGCAATATTAAGAATAATATAATGAAAATTAATTAATATTCAGTTAACTAATGTATACTTTCACACAATGTGGAATTATTTAATTCTTTTGAAATCTAATTATTTCTGAAGAAATTTTTTAAAAATATATCGCAGTACTGATAGAAAATAGTCACAACTCAAAATCAAATTTTTTTTTTAAAATTTGAAATTCTACATTATTTTAAGAAATAGTAGAATGTAATACGGAATTTGTTCCATTGTACTTGGGGACAATTGTGCTTATTTCTCATTCTCTTGCCACTAGTACCTATTGAGATTTTCAACCTTTTCTATTAAAATGATTGATTTTGTTACTTCTATATCAATGGAGCGATGTGGTGCAATTACTATACATTACTAAAATAATTTTTAAATTTAATAATATTTGCTGAAATATGTAAAAACAATTATATCTATATCCATAATAATTGAGACCAAACATTCTTTTATTTGTTCATTAATTGATTTATTAAGGTTCGAACTTTTGTTAATTGGCTGAATTTTGCTACAAAACATTCCCTTTTTACTCTGTACATTGATTTTCATTAACATTATATAATATTTAATTTTAAAAGTACACATTAGTGAAAGAAGACTTTCTATGAAAGTTTTAAAAAGCTTACAATTTTTGGGTTTAAAAAATACTGCAAGATATGTAAACTGCAATATCTTTTTCATTTTCACCCATAGTCAACTTTATTGCCAGTTGTGCCATATGCACATTTCAGTACAATACAGTAATATTATTAAAGTAACATGTAAGGGTTCATAAAGATTGAAATAAAGGAGAAGCAAGATCAGCACAAAACCCATGGACGAGAAAATGAGAGAATAATCTGTTGCATGCAAAAACTTCAGTTGGTCCTGGCCATAGCTAAGTTGCCAATAAAACTTCATTTTTTAAAAAAGAAATTTCTTTTTCCACCATCCTTAAATCAATGATGGTTTTTTAAATAAATGATCATTTGTAAAATAAGTGATGACTTCTGAAAATAGTGATGTTATCATCTCTTTGAAATATAACAGAATACAGTAAAACTCCTAAATAACAGACACCTTGGGACTGCAGATTTTGTCTGCTAGTCAGAGATGAAAACATAAATATTATATGTGTTGGGGATTGAAAAAGTTTCTTTAAATGGAGGTATCATATTTGGAGGTTTTATTTTATTAGTGTTGTGTTACTTCAAACATTTGCCTGTACAAAAAATTTGTAGCATTCGTTTAAGAGGCTGAAAAAAAAAACAATAGTTAAATAATACAAAAGGAGCCAAAACAATGCAACCTGAAATACTTAATAGCCCAATATAACGACAATTCGTAACTAGAAAAATTTTCTTGCAAACTTAAAAAGTGAGTGATCCAAATGGGCAGAAAAAGCATAATCTGGCAAATCTAGTTAGAATATATGCCTGTGTGGTGTGGTGAGCAATCACAGTTGTAGGGAAACAGCTGACCGGCACCTTGTTAAATAAATTTCCTTCTTTTATATATGATGAAAGTAAATTTTTAAAGTTATCTGAAGTAAAATTAAATATTTTTACATGCAGAATTTCAATTTCCTTTGTTTTTAATCTTTATATAATTCTTCATTTCAATTATCCTTTGTTTTTAATCTTTATATATTTCCTCATTTCAATTTTCCTTTGTTTCTAATCTTTATATAATTCTTCATTTTACTGTTCTTCAAAATCCAGCGCCCAAGGCAGGGTTTCACCTATCCCCTATTAGTTTCGTCATTGGTTTCTGGTAACCATTGACAGGTTATGAAAATGGTTATTTTAAATGGTTTCTCCCTGCAAAAGGGATCTCTGCTGTTTGCGTGCCCTTACATTAGAAGAAAAGAGAGAATAGCATTTGTGTAGGATTTCATGTGTTCATGGGCAATTCTGAAGAAAAAATTTATTTATATACTGGATAAAGTTCTTGCCTTTTGAAGGGGTAAGATTGCAGAGTGGATTAAGCCTTTTATAACAGAGTTGTTCTCACTGTCCTTATAAACTGTTTAGAAGTCCTTATTTTTACATTTCACTTCTAAGGACCTTATTAGTAAAAGAGAGTAGGGTCAAACCGGGTATCCTGTTTTCTTGCTGATGGGTGTTGCTCTGTGTACAGCATCTGTCTTAACTTCATCCCAAGCCGTGGGCCATTGGCATTTGAAGTTAGTTAATCTGTGCCCGTGTAGTGCTATTGGAAAGAAATTCAACTCAGAAGTTTAAATTTTTTGCAATCCTTTCTGCTCGTTAAATAAATCCAGCCTGACGGATTGATTTAGGTAAGTAAACCACTGTTTTCTAAAGCTTTCACACGATAATTTGATGCCAAGTAGAAGTGTATCTATGTCCAGCTGTCCAGGAGAATGACCATGTTGATTTTTGGTCATTTGTTGGAGCAGAACCATAAAAAAAACACATTAAAACAAGGCTGCTACACCACCTGGAGAACCTGTAAAAGTCGGGAATTCCGATATTTTATCCAAAATCTGGAAAAGTCGTGGAATTTAATAGTGATTGCCAAATAAATGGAAGCTTTGTCCCATGACGGGTGAGAAAAATCTCTCAACTTTCATTATTGTAAATTCCAGTTTTTGTTTTATTTAGAAATTTTGCCTAAATCACCCAGCTTCTGAAATTTCCACTTTCTGCTTTTGCCACCTGTAGATCCACACAGTTTAAAATTTCTTAAACTTATTAAATACTTTTTTGAAACTTTTTTGCAATATTTGTTATCTTGAAGTGACAATTAATATAACTAATAAATCATTTCAAATCTCTTCAATTACTACCCAAAAATATCTGTATCCCCTCACACTTTTCCTACATTTGGACTTAAATCCATTTGTTATAGCTGCTGAAATGAACTATGGTTCGGTAAAAAAATATTGTATAATTTTTTTACAGTTTGAAGAAAATTTTATTTGAGAGTTTGTAACTATCATAAGTTATTAAGGAATACGATTCCTATTACAGTCTTAAAAGCAAGGTTTTTTGGATTGGACGGGGAGATGCATAAGTGGAAATTTCAATCAATGTTATCTGTAGCTTGAAAATTTTAGTGTTTTTGAGTTATGCAATATTTGTTTTACCCTCAGCATGTCCAGTACATATTAAACTGTTAGACTGAAATTTTCTTAAATTACACCTGGAAAAGTCAGGGAATTTCACTCTTCTATATGAGTAAAAACCCGTTAAAAACATAAAATGGAATGTAGACATTTTAGACATACATTAGTCCCTCATCAGTACAGTAAAAAATATGTTAAATTGCTCACCCTTGAATGAAGCAAGCCATGTTCAATACATGGTTTTGCTATGATTTAACTTCAATTTTACATGTTTTGACATGGTTCCTTCTGTAAGCTGTTTTTAATTTTACCTTTCATGACTTTAATGTTTTTAGTGTACTGATGAGGGACTAATGTATGTCTGAAATGTTTACATACTTTTTAATATTTTTAATGTATTTTTCAATAAATTGCCTGACTTTAAGATTTTAGTTTTCACCTTAAACATAGCTTGAAAACTTGAAAAAAAGTTACTGACCTTAAAAAATGTATATATGTTTTAAAGTTTGATTCAAAATTTATTACAATAAAGGTTTTTGTTACTGGAAGTGTAAAAACTTAATTTTTGATTAGTACCAGGCTTTACCCAACCAGAATTCGGAAATGTTTTAGATGATACCCAGTTTTACTCTACCACCAGAATTTGAAACTGTTTCAGATAGTCCTAGAAAATGTTTTTTTTCTAAGCAGAGAAGAATTTTCCTGTGGTTTCTTAATAGCCCAGATGTCTCCAAACACTTTTGTGGGGCATTCGGATTTTTCTGCCCTTCTAGTCTTTTGTCAACAAAGGAAAACCATTAAGTACCTGATTTTACCTTACTTATTTTTCAACAATAGTTCTTAAGAAGTCCTTATTTTTACTTGAAAACTGAATGCAGTATTCAAATAAACACTGAATGTAGTTTTCAAGTGATAATTTTTTCCTCCAGTATTTTACCTCTTACCAGTGCCAGAGCAATAGTAAATCTGTTTATGAGCATGGGATGGGCAATAATTCAGGGACGTGTTTATCTGAATGGAAATCTTTACCATGCAAAATAAAAAACAAAAAATAAGTGGACAAGTGCAGTATCTCTTCATTGTTGTTTGTTGCATCATTTTGTTTGATACAAATCCTTAAAAAGTGCTTAAAAGGTGCTCAGCTCTTATTTTGTAAAAAGTGTGGGAACCCTGTTCATAGCACATTTGCATTCCACTACCCACTGGCATTTCACAAAAATTACTTTAGATTACCAGTTTAAAGTAACAAATGTGCCTTAAACATGAGAATCTCCATTTTTCATATAATTTCAGTTATGTGTTTTTTAAGTATTTCTAGGTTTTACTTTCACGTTTTTTTCTTTAGTAAAGAAAAATAATCTACATTTAAAATGTAAAATAAAAAAAAAAAGTGATTGATAAAAAGGTTCAGATAATTGGATGTGTTCGTTTAATTGGAGTTTGGATAATCTGTGGGAAGAATAAAATTGTAATATATGTTTCTACCTTGAATGTAAATGGGTTTATTGAATAATAAAAATTATGTCATTGTAATTTAGTTAGAAAAAAAATATTTTATTAAGAAATCAGCATGTTTTTGGGAGAATTCAATGTTAGTTTTGTCTACAAAAGTAGACTAAGGTTTATTTGGAATAGGACTTTCATTTAAGTCTAACAGAATGATTGCTAAAACTGTGAATTTAAAAACTAGACAATTTACTCATTTTGTTTTAGCACCAAAGTTTTTAGAGAAAAAACAGAACAACAATAATTAAAATTTCCTATAAAAGAATAGTTTTCATTATGTGACATTCAAATAAATAAATGAGATTTTCTTTTTTTATGTACAGAGTGGTTATAATATAAGTATCTCTATTTGGCGCTGTCTGTAGCTTGAAGGAATAACCCGAATGAAACCAAAATCGGTACACTTACTATTCAAGTAGGGGGAAGAAGAATGGAACAATAAAAAAATAATTTCAATAATTACCCATAAATGGCGCTTTTGAGTATGAAATATAATGTATAATACATGAACAAAGAATTAATGCGTAAAACCAGATGGTATACCTAATTTATTGGAAAATGTCACAGTAAATGTGTTTACACTTTCGAATGGCGGTGCCGTTCAAGTTAAGATTCCACATGGTCATTGTCTCTAGGACACAATCTAGGCAGTGTGCGACGTGCTCAACTGTGGAATGTAACGAATCAGGAATGATGTTTCGCACAAGTTGTGATATGCGATCCTTTAAGTTATTGGGTTTTGCAACATCTCCACGGTACACAACGATGTTTGCACCGACAGGCCTCATAGTGCCATCTGTTGGTGGTTATTGCAACTATATTTTTATTGTTCCATTCTTCTTCCCCTTTCTCGAATAGTAAGTGTACCGATTTTGGTTTCATTTGGGTTATTCATTCAAGCTACAGACAGCTGCAAATAGATATACAGTCAGATCTCGTTATATGGTCACCCGTGGGGACAGTTGAAAAGTGACCATATATTAGTGATGGGCCGATTCGAGATCTTTTAAGAATCGATACCTTAGTTTTCGAATATTTTTCAGAATCGAAACCAACATTCGAATGCTTTGTATTCAAATGTTCTAGAACTGAAAACTACTCCAGACTTTGTTCAAACTTGATGAGGGTGACATTCAAATGTTTGCTCTACGTAAAATCACCTGTCTGTCTCTCTCTCTCTCTTTTTTCACGTGTCCGTTACAGCTGTTTTCATGTTGTTTTTGCGTTCGGATGAAAATTGAGATAGTCATATTACTTTTTTTTTTGCTTAATTATTCAATTGTGAAAATTTCCTTAGATAATTAAATGGTAACGTTTTAATGATTAGTCTACCCAGAACTTTTTGAATAATCTAGAACAGGAAGCAATTTTTGTTGATTAAATCAAGAAAAACTTTCTTTTTTCAAACTGTAATATTTTACTCTCCAGCATGCGAAATTGTTTGTTTTATTGTTGTTTTTATTTTAAATGTTATATTTCAATAATAATAATAATAAAAAGTATGTGTCCAAGTGGGTGCCATATAGGGTTCAAATGGGTGCCATTGAGCAACACTGTTTCCGAACTTCCTTATTTAATGGCAAAAATTCTGCGATTAAATAATGCAACGATTACTATTCAGTAATAATGGTACCAGAAATTGAAGGATTGTGGGAACCATGCAATAAACCTTGTTATTCAATGCTTAATACCCTTTATACTTGATAATATTAAGTATGGATATTTTAGAAAAGTCAGTATAGGTGTAAGCAGAATTTCGTTCTTTTTGGGGTGGCGGGGTGGGGGTGCTACCTAGTTTGTACATTATTTTATCATAAGTGCCGGCAAAGGTACAGAGATATGGAAATTTAATTAAATTTTCTGTATCTGATTATTTAAAAATAAAAATAATAAAATTACTCTGATTATTTTAGTCGAAATTTTTTTTCGATCTGCGATTATATAATGCGACGATTACTATTCAGTAATAAAGGTACCATAAATTGAAGGATTGTGGAAACCCTGTAATAAACTTTGTTATTTAATACTTAATTTCCTTTATACTTGATAATAGTAAGTATAGATTTGTAATTTTGTTTTCCTTTTAATGTTCATACGTTTCAAATTTATCTTACACGGAAATTCAGGATGGAATGAGAAAAAAAAAAAATAAAACTGTTTTATTTCTTTATTTTGAAAAATGTTGGTACAGATTTATTGTTGAATACTTAGTATTTACTAATTGGTAAATTTATGTATTACTATTGTTGAAGTGTAAAAAATTGTCTTGCACGATGAGTTCTGACAAAAAAATCATAATTCAGATAATTTCATGATTTTTTTTTTTGCACTAGTTGGCACGCACGCATTGCATTGCCCGGACCGATACTAACCTTAAATTTATCTAAAATCAGAGATTAATTATTAGATATTTTTTAACGAAAATAAATCCAAACGTACATAGAATTGTCCACTCCACTGTCTTCGGCCGCGAACACCGAACGTGCTGCGGCCTGTCTTTAAACAAAACGAACCTGGAATTTGTATGATTTTATATTTTTAAACAAAAATTCCTCCAAACGAACATAGAGTTAGGGGAACACTTATGCATGCTCCGGTCAGCTTAGGTTTTATATATATTTAAAAATGTTTCAAAACAAATTTTTAAACGAAAATTCATTCAAACGTACCTAAAATTTGGGGTTCAAAAATCGCTGTAGAAATTCCGAATAAACTTTATTGAAAAAAGGACATCATTTACTAAATTGGGGTAAAATATTGAAACTGGATTCATTTTACTAATGTGGAGAAATCACGGAGAATTTCGATAGAAAACGCTTAAAAAAAAAAAAAAATCTCATGAAAAAATTTAATTAAAAAAACCAAAAACTATCTTGGATCTGCATAACTTCAGATATTACAAGTACCTTCCTGCCAAATTTTGTTACTCTGCATGCAACGGTCTGGTTAGAATACAGCACACCAGGCAGGCAGACAAACACAAACTTTTATTTTTATTATTATAGGTTTTTTAGAACACTAGGCTATTTTTTAACGAAGCAGTTATCATTATTTTTAAAATTAACTTCGTAAATTTTGAAAAAAATAAAAAGGATGGAGACGTTCAAGAATAGAATTTTTACAATTTTGTAATAAATATGTTACAATTTTGTAATAGAAAACTTACAATATTTATAAGAAAAATGTAATTTTCTGTTTGTTCCAGATATAAAAAAAAACACCTTTTAGTCACTATATTTTAATTTTTATGTTCTTTTTTTTAATATTATTTTTACATGCTTAAAATGATGTTTTCTAACATCTAAGTTAGTAATTTTAAAATTGGAGTTATTGAGTTACAAAGGGTTAATCTTCATAATCAATAAAAAATTTCTTTTTCGAATTGTACAAATTAATTTTCCACTATGAGTAATTATTTTCTGTTATATATATATATATATATATATAAAAAAAATATATATATATATATTGACATATGATGTTTAATTACAAATTTACAGAATTTTATGTAAGTTTAAATTCATATGTTCTTAAAAAAAAAAGTGTAGCTTAGCTGTACACATTTGAAAAAATAAAACTAAAACAGCGCCAATCATCCATCCTACTAGCCTCAAGATTCCGGAGAAATGTTTTAAACAGCGCCGAGTGTAGTATTTGAATACTAGCATTCACCAGCGCATCTTATGAAAACATAGAAAACTCGAGCTATTAGAACTGAATACAATCGAAAACTGCAGTTTTCGTTTTCATCACTGACACAAATGTCAGGTGGCTTGTATTCGAATACTCCCGCCCGAATCGAGATCACTTGAGAACTTGACTGAATCGAGACCTCAGACATTTTGAATTCGAATACTCCCATCACTACCATATATGCGGGGTGACCATATATACGATAAAGGAAAATTGAGGGCTATTTTTAATCTTAAACATGTTTGTCAACATAAACAAAGCTAAAAACATGAAGTTTTTAAAAACAGAAGTGTACATAATATTAATTAATTATTTTGTTTTAATTTAAGTATAAAGCTGAATGAAATAATAATATTACTATAATAGAAATTGGTGCATTACTTATAGAATAGTTAGGAATATACAGTATGGTGTTTGAAATACTCATTTATGCAGGATTGTCTTTGCTTCGGTTTCACTGTTGTTAGCACTACCTTTTCAAGATCAGATTTCAGATTCACCAACAGTTTAAAATATTCTTCTGAAGCTTCTGAATGCGCAAAAAAAACCTAACAACGTTCAGTGCCTTGAGAGCTTCTGCACGAGTTACAGGTTGAATTACCAATTCACCATCACTCTCTTCATCGTTGCTTCCAGAAGCATTTGAATTTAACACTTCGGAGACAATTCCAGTAATGGACACTTCAGAAGATGTAGCTAAATTATTATCAATAGTTACGTAATCCATTTCATCAGGTACGGTGCATCCATAATTTTGAAGACTCTTTGCAAGTTCAGATAGAGGCACATCCTCATCTTTGTCATCCGATAATTCATCATTTTCAGAGGGGCAAAAACCAGCATGTCTAAAACAATTTGAAATGGTTTTCTTTGATACCTTATTCCAAGCTTTGTCTATATAAAACAGCCTATCCAACACGGACACATGAAACTACTCATTCTGATCAATTTTCAAAATCATGCCATAAAAGAGTAACTTCTGGTAGTTTACCTTAAAATTTTGAATAATCCCCTGACCTAGGGGTTGGGAAACACCAGTGCTCTTTGGAGGTAAGAAAATGAGTTCAATAGAATCTAATTGAGGAATGTCACAATGGGCAGGGCAGTTGTCGATAACGAAAACTATTTTTCTTTTTTTCTTTGAGAAATATCTATCCAAAAGTCAGATTGTTTTCTCGCAGATGCTTGTTGTCATCCAAGATTTCTGGTTTGTATCGTAGAACACGGGCAAAGATTTGATGTTTTTCATGCAACGGAGTCTCAGAAATTTTCCTATAACCAATGGAGTTAGTTTTTCTGAGCCATCCATATTTGCTGCTAACAAAATAGTTAATCTAGCTTAGCTTCTCTTCCCACCTATACATTTATCGCTCTTAAAATAAAGAGTTTTATCTTGTAGAGCATGATAGAATAGTCCACATTCATCAGCATTGTAAATATCAGAAGGATTATATCACTTGAGGACATCACTCAAAGCAGATTCTCTCCATTCGTTTAATTCCCTGTCATTCACATCAGCAGCTTCACCACATACTTTCTTGAAAGATAAATCGTGCCGGAACATAAATCTTTGAAGCCATCCGTCGCTAGCATTGAAATCGGATTCTCCTAATTCAGCTGCAATTTGTAAAGCCTTTTCTTTTAAGATGAAGGAAGATATTGGCATATTTTGTGATCTGGCATTATTTATCCAAATCACAAGTGCTTGCTCAACCTTGTCGAATAGTGAAGCACGTTCTCGTTTTCTCTTTCCATTTTTGAAGTCTACAGTACATGATTTTGATAAAATATTGTTTACAGTTGTCCTTGAAATTTCATGCGTTTTCGCAAAAGCTACTTTAGATAAATTTGATGTTTGAAAAGATTTTATCAGTTCTTTTTTTTTCTTTAAATGACAAATTTTTTCACTTTGCAGCTATGTTTACTCGCAAGCATAAGCAGTTGAAAGTGAATCCTGAACAAAAAAGCAGTGACCAAAATTAGGTGAAACAATTTTGGAATTTTACTGGCATGAAGGCGACACTTGTTCTGCACGTGTTCTTTTCCCTAAAAATTAGTAAACAAAGTTGGTTACAATCCCGTTTTCTAAGAAATGAGAATGGCATGTGAAATTCTTTCAGTAGCAAAGTGAAGTGTGTGGGGGAGGAAAAGGAGAAAAGGTCTTTTGTGATGGAGTCCCTATCCCTTTTAAATACTTTCCTCCTCAATAAATCATATTGACAGCATCCACTCAGCTATAACTAAAGTGGAAATGAAAGCGAACTTTTTCATTGATCGGAAGTATGGCTAATTGCTTCCTGGAAGAAAGATATTTTCAGAAGTAAAGTGACCATATAAGTGGGTATGGGTATTCTGAAATGACCATATATGCAGAAACAAAATACACAGAATTCCTATTAAGTCAGCCGGAACCTTTCAAAAGTGACCATATATGCAGGATGACCATATAAGCGGGTGACCATATAACGAGGTTTGACTGTACTTATATTATAACCACCCGGTATATATATTTGTGTGTATATGTTTGCAATATTTAGTAAATTAATATAAATTGATTTATTTTGCTTTTCCATCTGTAAAATTATGATCTCTGCACCACATAAAAAATACTTAAATACCTGAACTGCATAGCTTGGAACATCTCAAACTGTCATCTTTCTTCCACATCCACACACACACACACAAATATATAGGCATAGCATGTACCTCTAGGTACCTTACCTTGTATGATTAAACTCCATCCACCAACTTTATAGTACTAAAATGAAAGAAAATTAATACAAAATAACGGATTTCTTATGTCATAATTTTTTTTTTAACATAACCATTTTTTATTCCTAGTTTCCAGTCATTGAAAGGCTGGTTTATTTTATACTCTGTTTTTGTGATGATATATTCATAGCCGAATTTTTCAATAAATCACCCTTTACATTTTAGAAATAAAATTTTGAATGCTACTTTTTTATTATTTTTTGTCATATTAAAATTTTGTGTTGATAAATGTGCTAATATTTTGCTAAACTTGTATTATTATTTTCCTATAAAATGTAGATGGTGGCAAGTTCCATATTATTGGGTTGGTATAAAGGCATATGATTTTGTTGCTGGAAAACAGCAGCTGAAATCAAGCTACTTTCTATCTCGTGACAAAGCTCTAGAACTTTTTCCCATGTTAAAAAAAGATAAATTATGTGGAGGTCTTGTTTATTATGATGGTAGTTCCTTTTTCTTTCTTTCTTTCTATTTATAATATTTATACATGCTTTATTATTACATTTTACTGTTTAATTTATTACTACTATTTAATTAATTAATATTTATTATTAAAGAATTTTTTTCATAAAGTGTAATAGATGAATTCAAAGCTACCGTATTTACTTGTGTATGATACACAAGTTACACACTACACAAATATACACTATTTCAAAATTTTAGGTCTAAAAGTTGGGCCGAGCATTATACACAGAATATTTCTGACAACTATATGGAATCACTTATGCTTTCACTAAGTCAGTAAATATGACATATAGATATTGCCATAAAGTTTTATGAATATAGTAGAAAGTAAAATAAGTTCTATATTTGCACTTTTATGTGCTGTAGCTTGTGTATTATGGGAAAATACAAAGTTATTTTACACTTTTGTGTTTACTGACAAAATGACCAGAAAAAATGTAGGTTTATATCTTTTCCTAAATTATTTTAACTATATAATAAATAAACTCAAAACTTATCAAATGGAAATACACTATACTTCTTTATTAGATTTGCATTACACAACTAAATCAGTAAAAGAAAAAAAAATATATATCCATACTTTCAAAATTTCCAACATGCATTTCAGAATTAAAGCCTCAATATGACTACTGCTATTGTTGTTGAAATTGACACTGACACAGTCTGTAGCTTTCAAAATTCATATCATATTCACTTCCATTTATCTTATTTGAAATTCCAGTCATTTTGAAACTTAATGACCATCTTCACTAAGACTTAATCTCACACATAGGCAGTGTTTTTTTTTTCCTTTTCTGGATTTTTTGCTGTTACAATTAATTGTATGGTGTGCATTATGCACAAAATGCAATATTTTTACATTTTCTCCTTTCAAAAACAATGCACATTATACATGAGTAAATATAGAGAGAGGAAAAAAATCTCATTTCACAAAATTTATTCAAAAAATATGTACATGCCTGATTTTAAGTTTAAATACTTGCCTTTTGGTAAGATGTATCTTGATAGTATCAATTTTGTTAATAATGTTATAATTTTGATAAAATTTTCTGAGTCTTTATTGTAAATATAATTTTTTGCTGTTAAGAACTTTATTATTTTAAACGTTTTCCCCTTAAAAACATTTTTCAGATTGTAAAAGTTATGTACAAAATGTTAAATTTTACAAATCTAAATTAATTTCAAAGGTGAAAGCTGTTATTTTCTACAGGGGAAGGTGGGATAATAAGAGACAGGCAGAAAAACCACCCTTAAAATATATTAAAAAATATAACAAATATGCTAAAATATAATTTTTACCTTTAATGTTTTATTACCTATCCAGTAAAAAGTTTTCATTATATAAAAATATATATATGTAATAAAACTTTTTGCTAATAACTATTATATCTATACTAATAAAAGAAAGTTTCATTCTGTGTGTCTGTCTGTCTCTCTGTGATGGTTAGCAAAATCTAGCGCAGCTAGAAGACTGAAAATTTAGATTTAGGTAGTCGAAGGCAGGTCCTGATTCACCTGAGGCTCAGAATTTTAATATTTTGATAATTATTCAAGAAATTAATTAAAACTTATTAAAAATTGCATCGAAAATGTCATCTTTTATATCAAAATGGCAAAAGAAAGGAACACCTGCTCTCGATTTGCAAGCAGAAATGAACGAATTTGAAATTTGTTTACTAATTAGTGAATTTTAAGAAAACTGATTAAGATATCAATTTGAAACTTTCAGAACATATGTAGAAAAATTTTCTGCATCTGACAATCCAATTTTTTATAAAATATAGCTGGCAATTTTTCTTAATTTTTGAAAAAATCAGGCAGTGTCAATCGAAATAATCCGAAAATGCCAGACAGGGCATTAAAAACTGAACTACAAAGATATCTGTTTCTCTGGCCAATCCCTCCATTTACTTTGCAAAAATGAAAGGAAATAATTGCCAATTTTTACTAATGAACAAAAATTAAGATAACTAATTAAGGCATAGATTTGAATTTGTGGATAGGAAGTGAAGCCATCTGGCAGCTATTTTAGCATAGTGTCTTCATTATGTTCTAATTATCAGAAAAATACAATTCTTTTTTTAATGATTGCGTTAATATGGGGAAAGGGTTATTTTCTTGAACAAAATATCCATTATATTTGTGTGTATGGGTAGGGGGAGATTGCCTTTTTATGTAATATTGCATTTATTGTACTTCACTGTGCGCCCCCTGACATAGTTTTTCATTAATTGAGAACTCTTATTAATATAAACAATTGTATTGCTCTGATTTAGATGAAACAAATTCCATTTAAGAAATTTAACATTTTTAGCTTCACCCATGTAGTGTTTTATAAATATTATATATAGAGAATACCAGAAATTCCAAATAACATTTTTCACAAAAATTAAATTTATGTTCCTGATAAAAGTACACAACCCATATTTACTTGATACATACCAACAATCAAAGTAAGTGATTTGTTGTTGAGACCAAGTGTCCCTTACTGGGCAATCCTACAAGGTTTTTTTCTCTAACTGTGCATTTTTATCTTGGGTTCTATGGGCCCAATCACAGTGGGGTTTGGATGATTCAACTTCGTTTTCAATCGCATTACAGATATTAGTTCCACCGCCAGGTGGCACATTATTTTCTCGAGTTCTATGGGCCCAATTTCGACTCCCTTTCATTCAACTCCCTACAAGTATCCATGTCGGATGTTTGTACAGAACAAATTGTACCCCCTGGTGGTGGTAGGTGGAACTAAAGGATTTTGCAGCTGCCAAAGGCAGTGGGGACGTGTGTCAGAGTTTTGTTCAGAAGTTGTTCAAAATGAGGGAAACTCTAATTTAGAGATGTCATGCAGTAATATTTTACATAATTGTTACAAAGAAAAAAAACGAAGCTACTAAATAAAACCTACTATGAAATTTCAATATAATATGAAACAAAAACATATTTAAAGATAAATGATCTCAGATAAATTGAAATAAATATAATTTAATCATAAATTAAAACAAAAAATGGAATGTGCATAAGAAATGATGATGTAAATGTGAAATACCAAAGCGACACATGGATGTCTAATCGTCAGTCATGAGAACACCAGATGTTACAAAATAAATGCATTATTTCATATAATAGACTGACAAATTTGCCAAAAAAAATCTATTACTGCTGTTATCATATTTTACATGTATTTAATTCTGTTCGTATACATAAGCTGAAAATACACTTAGCATGAACACACATGTACAGTCATGGAAAAAAGAAACTGAACATCCCCTACTAACTCTGCAACAAATTAATTGTAGAAGAAAGTTACTGGTACTAAACAATTGGAAATAAAGTCTAATTTTAAATGATGTATATAAAATTTGCTTAGGGGGCTACATATAAAAACACACCCAAACTTTGTTTTTTTCAATAGCAAGACCCACATTTGACAAGATATTTGAAATCTGCAGTTCAAACTATGCCTAGATACCAAATTTCATGAAAATCTTACAATTAGTTTCAGAGAAATTAATTACTTTATAATGAGCATATTTTAAGGGCTGTATCCAAATTGAAGTTCGGTACTCGATTGTTGAAATGCTGCAGAATGATCAAGTCACTTCTTTTAATGTATTATGTTTTACCGATATGACCATTTTACTCACTTAATAAATTTCGGTTATTGTTATATGTGGTAAAATAATGTTTACAAGTGTTGAATTATCTGATTAAAAAAAATATAAGACTATTTGTAATTAAAACAGTTTTAGAGTATGTAAATGTTATTGGAATTTTACAGGTATTTTTATAATGCTTTTTCTCAGATTTTTCATATATTTAACTCGCTCTTTTTAAAATTTATTGTCAGAAACGTGAATAATATTGGCAAATATAAAATTTAGAATAAAAAAAATAGTATAAAGCAGCGTAAGGAATCAAAGTTTAAAAAAAAACCTGCAGATAAATTGCTTTTTAGTCTGAAAATAAATCCAGACATTGCTTTTTTGAGTGGGGGGGGGGAGGGGGCATGTCTTGTTTTGAGATATGTTCGCAAGATTTATATTTCGATTTATTTGAAAAACTAAAACTAAATCTATGTTATAAAGACATCTGAATAACTTTTACTTTAACTTTCTATTCTCCTTTAGAATAGGGTTAATAATTCTATGATTAAACCTATTCTGGTAGTTCATTTGAAATTTTACAATTAACTGATTAATGCCTCTATTGAAATTTCTATTGAAAATTTTCACTCAGTTCTGTAAAGATGGTGGAAAGGCGTGTTTTATCGCTGTCGATATGATATGTGTGCCAAAGCTGACAAGTTAAAGGATTTATATCTGCACACCTGTCATAAAAAGAATCTTTATTGCGATTAAAAATAACTAGTTATTATTTAATACCAAAACTAATTCTAATGGTATGCATAGCATATAGAGAAAGTTGCATTTATAAATATTTTCTTAATTCATTTCATGAAAGAATCAATTAACATTCTAGAGCAAGCAGTGATAATTCGGATTTGAATACTGAAGCGGAGGGAGGCAATGTTTTGGGAAAATAAACCAGTAAAAAATTATGATCTAAAACGTGCAAAATTATAAAATAAATAATTGTTAATATATTTTAATTAATAATATTAATAAATAATTATAGATAGTATGCTCTAAAAACCTTATTGTTTAGTAATATCATTTACCAAATAACAATATATACCTGTTGGAAGAGAAAAAATCCATCCGGACAGTGGTTTTCTAAAACATCAGGTATCATTGTGTGTTCTACTATGTCACAATAAGATATTGTGTCTAGTTAATCTCGAATGCATGACAGAGATGCAATGCCCTGCGCCGACATGCAGTCCCACATTGAAATTGCAATTCTTCCACTGCGTTTAATATTATTTGTAAACCGTGGCTGAAACCTATATCCAATGGGCGGTATACTCAAACCGAAGAACTGGAGACTTACTAAATGGCGTTGAGTCGCTGGTTTTTGGTTAATGCTGTTTTTTTAGCCGCCATCAGGAAAGTATGTCGTAAATATATATATATATATATATTCATAATACATTCTATCGTCTCTTAGTTACATATGCTTACTTGAAGTTGTAAATCATCTTTGATTTAATTAGAAGACATATAGGGATCTACTGTAGCCATTGCAACAACTTCTCGAGCTTGACTGTTTGATAAGATCCTTGGCCGACCACTACTACGAAGACGGTTTATCGAATTTGTATTGCAAAACATAAAAATAATTACCAGTAACGTAATTTTAATGTAAATTTAAATAAATTGAATGTAAATGTAATTTTTTCCCCCCAATAAACTACCTATATAAAATTCACCTGTTAATCCAAGTTGAAACAGTTTGAAGAGACACTTGAAAATGCCTACTGTAGCTATACAACGAAAACTTCTTCCAGCTTGCCACATGCCAATCATTTGGCCTTTCGTTGCTTCAGTTAATTGTGGAGCCATTTTGTTTCAGCAAATACACTACGCATATGTATTTTATAAGAAACCTCACTTCATACATATATATACTGCAGAAAAAACAATATAGCTTTATTAGACTGGAAAAGAAGCTATAAATTCATTTAAAGATAACAAAAATGATTATTTTTTCAAAAATGATATTTTTATATTAATTAGAACTTCATATTTTTCAAAATGAGCTTTATTAATTTATCAATAAAAGCAAAACTATTTTACATAAATGACGTAAACATACATCTCATGCAAATACGTTTTACGTAATTTTAATGAAAAATTTAAAAGTAGACATTGAAAAAGTAAAAGAAATATATATATATATATATATATATACACTAATCAAGGCGGGGATGATTCTAGTGCCTCATTATCTTACATCTTACTCCAATCACATGTCGTTGTGAGGTTTCTTGTGCATTCACTTACGCATCAGTTTAACACTTTCAAGGGCAGTGGTATGTTTATGAAACCACTTAAGTTTAATTCTCAAATGCCACAGTGACACCAGAATTTTGGTATAAAATTTTCTGTTTATTTCTTGTATAAAATATAGCTTTTTCTTATTTCCAAATAAATTTCTTCATAAATTCCGGTGTCATTCATTCATTTCAACATTTTAGAAAGGGAAGTTCTTTGCCCCTGAAAGGGCTAAGCTAGCTTTCAAATTAGCCTAAGATCGCGAAGCATTGAAATACGGTTTACTCATTGTTTATATCGTAAGACAGACTTAATCTCTAAGTTTATCAAGTCACTGTAATCCCAGCCTATGAGTATAATATTTTTCCAAACAGGGATGAGAGCGCTCTGACCCGAATGTCCGATAATTACCACTAAATTTTAATAGTATTCTCCACTATAATGAAATTCAGAAATTCTGTCCTTGAATAAGGTGACAAATACTATTAAAATTTAGTGGTGACAATCGCACATTTGAGTGGGAACGCTCTCATCCCTGTTCAAACTATGCTTTAATGCACATCATAGACGGCCCCTTAAAGCAACATCTTGCCGTTTTTTAAGCATAATTTAAAAACTACTGGGAAGAAAAATTTTTAATTTTCAATACGCATAAAGCAGGACATAATAAATATAAATCCATCAAAAAAATTGTAGGTTGCAATTCATAATTTTTTTAATATTAATTTCATAATTCATAATATAAAATTATAAAAATTACAAATTTTATGTAGTTATGTTTGGGTTTTTGAGTATTATAACCAAACAAAACATTCACACATTAGGATTATAATTTCAGGAGATATTAATAAAAATATGAAAATATAATTTAACATTAGAAGCTCTAAAATTTGAATGTTTATAATTCGAAAACTTATCATCCAAATGACTTAAAATTTAGTATCTAGGCATAGTTTGAACCAAAGATTGAAAATATCATGTCAAAATTGGGTGTTGCCATTGACAAAAATAAAGTTTAGGCTGGTTTTGATATGTAGATGGCCCCCTAAACAGATTTTATATACATAATTTAAAAGTAGACTTTATTTTCAAACAATTGGTACCAGTCACTTCCTTCTACTATAATTTGTTGCAGAGTTAGTGGGGGGTGTTAAGTTTATTTTTTCCACGACTGTACCAACTGTTGTCTTAGAAATGGTAAACATCAAAAAGTATATTCACATCAGTGCTACCATTTGGTCAGTTTTTTTTTTATTCAGAATGCTCTATTTTCAAATAACAATATATAAATTATTTAATTCTTCATTAAATAATGCGAATATTACTCTTCAGAAAAGTAGGAGTCTGAATAAACTTAAACTGCTCAACCTGTAACACTGTTGTATACAGACAAATCTAACTCTATTCTAAAATACATCTTCAAGAATTTGTGAATACAAAGATAACCAATCTGAGTCTGAAAATTTAAATATTTGTAAAATTTTTATATTATTTTTCCTGTAATTTTTTATGTGTTTTATTTTACTACTCTCTTCGATTTTACATCATATTACGAAATAATATCCTTTGTTTATTGAATGCTAAGAAATGTATCCTAAAATTATTAAAATGTGGCACTAATTAAGAACATTTAAAAATTCAAAATATAAAATTGCATAACTTTTAATTGAGTATAGCATTGAAAGTGACACAAATTATGGCTTTCGTGCAAGAAAATCCTCCAATATGTCATCCAGGCTTTCCACTCTGACCCTTTGTCAAACATATGGAAACATTTTAGATTTAAGATATTTAATTATTTTCATTATGTAGGTTAGTTTACATGTGTTATTGTTAATGAATCTTGCATGATCAATGATAATGAATCTTTCCCTTTTTTACTGGTATGTTCTTACTCATGTACTTCAATATTTATAAAAAAAATATGTTAAAGTTCTCTAGCAATAAGAATAAATATATTAACTGAAGATGAACATTATAGATTTTTTAAAATGCAATTTATAATACTCGAAAAACTGAAATTTTGTGTTTGATTATGTAGAAACTCGGTTGGAGTTTGTAAAGAATGTAACATTACTTGGCACTATAGCACAAAGTATAAGATAACTTTCAAAAATATGTCCAAGCATCAAAAAGATAAACTGTAGTAAGATTTTAAGTTAATATTTACTTAAAAGAAGGAAAAAAAAAGCCGGTTTACTAAACCTATTGGAAAGGAATACAGCTGTTTTAATACAATGAATCGCCTGCAAGTCTAATTCAATAACTACAGAATGAAAGAAATAATACCCACAACAGTTACAATTTTTTAAATACTATAAGCATTAGTACCATTGAGATTTATATATAACTGAGAATTTTAAGAATCAACTGAAATGTATAATTTCAATATTTGATACCTGTCACATTGTAATTCATGAAAGTACACATGCACGGATAGTTGTAGTGTGCTATTAGAAGTTTTTATTTTCTGATACATTTTTAAACAACACTGCAGTAACCTGTCAATTGTGTGTGTGTTTTATTATTATTATATATGTGTTTTTTTTTAATTAAATCTACAAAAGAACTTTTATTGAGTAAAAATATTTTAAGTAATAAAAGTATAAATATTAAATTAAGTGTGTGTATTTTATATCAGCTATCAGAATTTCAAGAAATTAATATGTAGTTTTAAAAATCACGTACATCAAACCATTGAGTTTAAAAAGTAACATTTTATAAGAATTAATGTCTAATTTAAGATAAGGTGCTTGACTTAAAGTACTTCAGAGTTAAAGATAATTATATTATCGTTTCAGTAATCTTTGATCAAGACCTTTTAAAAAACTTCAGTATTTTTTTTATTAAGGAGGGGAAGGGGTAGAGATTATTTACTAATTTATAAAGTTTTTAGATGTGTTAAAATGTTTTTACAGTTAGACTTGTTTTAGATTCATGTAGTGACATTAATCAGTATTTAATATTTTCTACTTGGTAATATGGATTAACTGATGGCTTTCTAAAAGCTAAAAGTTACCTTGGAAAGTGTTTGGGAAGGGTCCAAACTGAAACCAAAGTCTTCGTTTTGGCAGGGATAGAGATTATTAATAAAATATATTCCTAGGCCACTTGTAGAGTAATTTTTGAGTTTTCAGAAAACAATTAATTTCATAAGTTATAGAGTATGGAATTTTTTTTGAACATTTCCTAATTCTGCAATTATATAAAATATGTAGAGGATTTACAATATAAGCTTTTAACTTTTTAGTAACTTCTTTGACATTTATTTTTATTTATTACTAAAAAGAACATTTTAACTGCATTCCATATCTGCTGTTTTGAATGATTTTTTTTTAAATAAACTTATTTATTAATTTGTTAAGGGCAACATAACGATGCAAGAATGAATCTATCTATTATTATAACTGCTGCACGAATGGGAGCAAATGTCGCTAATCATGTATCAGTTATAAAGCTTCTGAAATCAAAAGATGCTGAGGGCAAAGAAAAAGTTTGTGGAGCAAGAGTTAAAGATATGTTAACAGGTAAGTTCATTTTTCCTGAAACTATATTAAATAATATTTTGTACTAATAAAATGAAAACTGAATGTAAGATATGTGCATGAGTATGTGTAACTTGATTGGCAGGGGATTTAAATATATATATATATATATTAGAATTTTTTCTTCATTTTTGACTAACTTAAAATTTAAAAATTAAATTTACTTTTAAGTTTATTGAATTATTATATTAATATTTTCTGGGTATATGGGATGACTTGAAAAGTGGGAAAATTTTGATAAATAAAAATAGAAGTTTGATTTTCAAGTATTGATTATAATTAAAAAATATATCAGATAAGGAAAATCACAATTAGTGCTTAACATGTACAAGTGCCAACTGTGACATAATTCGTTACAAGCAATTTTTGTTGAGATGGCCAACTAACAACTCAAAGCATTGATAATTCTGATAAAATATAAAAGTCCTTAAAAATAAAAAAAAATGTTTATAGAAAACGTGTGACTACTATAAAAGCAGAAGCTAGAATGTACTTTAGGCACTACTTATTCTGGTTCTTGAGGATTCTGAAATTTTACTTTTTTTTTTTTGGTAGTTAAATGAAGAATTTAACCATAATTCTTATTGAATAAGAGAAAAGAAAAACCTATTATCATGTGACAGAAACTTCCTTTTACCTTCATGTTGATGAATAAGTTTTTCATTTAAGTATACCCAATTCTAGATAAAAGTGATTTGGGCTCCCTTTATTTCATGAACTGAATTTCTCAAATAACTCTTCTGCATAAGATATAGATTTCTTTATTGTAATTTAAGTTAGTGTAATTTTGATCCAAAATAAGACTTCTGTACATGTAAATTTTCTCTCTCTAGAATAAACTAGATTGTGAATGTTTTATGTAATTTTAAAAAGTCTTTCCAGCTTGTTCCAAGAGGCAAAGGTAGCTTCTCTATTCCTTGTTGTATAGAATTTAGCTAATTTTACTTAACACACAAAGCTAAACTGTGTGGAACCTGATTATAGAAGATTCATTCCCAGTTTTTGTAAATACTAAATTTCAATGAGAATTTTGCCAAATTAGTCTACTATAGCCAAGTTGTTTTTATTTATGATGGTTAATTTTTGGTCACAAAATTTGTCGATACTTCGCCAAGTGTTGCCAAGAATTTGACACTAGCGGATAGGATTATATAGTTTTAAGCAGATGAGAATTGGAACAATGGTTGCAACTATGAAAGAAAATTTGTGAGTAACCACGATCACTAAAACCCATTTATGGAAGAATCCCTTATTTTTAATCTGCTGTCTTGTTTAAAAATGTCAGCCATCCTAGAATTTCAAACTGCTATATCTTAGCTATTTTTTATGATAAAGGTGAAGCAAAAAATGTTCCGGAATCTTTGTATCAAAGCCAAACATTTAATGGGAAAAACTTTTAGGATTTCTATTTTTTTTAAATATCTTTTTGAATTTGAAATTTTTAAGTGATCTTTATTTTGAAACAAGATGGCGGATGAAGCTGGCCAACAGACTTGCCTGAGACCTTGGTAAGTATTGTACGCATGCTTAGTCACATCCAAATCAGTTCATAAATATGAGTGCTATCACATGATAATAAAATCTGAGATATAAATCAACGTTTGGATGGATGTTTGTTTTGGGTCTGGGTGTCATGATCTGTGAAAATATACCAAAATTTTCCAGAATTGCTTTTCTTCAGATGGCTGCAATAGTTAGCTTCTTATTTTTTTTAATGAAAGATACCTAAAAATCAAATATAATTATTTTTATGCTTTCCTTACTTTATATTTTTTAATCATTTTATTAAAAGCATTGGAAACAATAATGAGTAGTGTAAAATATATTTAATTATTATCGTCAAACTTTGTGACCATGTCTCATTTTTTGACTCTTGCTGTCTTTAAAAATCCAAAAATTATTGAAATTTACTATTAAACATTTTCCATTTGTTTTTCTAGTTTTAAGATATCAATTATAAATTTTTAAATTAACATTTAGTATTTTTAAATAATAGTTTTTTTTAATTATTTTTTTATGTGGGACAAAGTAACCTTGGCTAGCTCATAACTAAAAAATTACTGAATAAGCATTAAAAATCTTGTAAGACAATGCAACCCGGCTCATAATGATAGAGAATTAAAAGATAATAACTAAAAAAATAGATCATTTCATCATTAAAAAACACAAGTTTTATATAAAAATGAACAGAAGAATGAAATTTTATTAAAAAATCACCTTTATGCAAAACATATGAAAACAATTAACAATTAAGACATGGTGAGATTAATGTTTTTCAAGAAAAAAAAAATTCAGGTATATTCACTTATTTCAAGTACTGAAAAAATATTTCTTTTAGAAGAAATAGGTCTTGGGAGAGGTAATTTGTTTAGGACCTTTTAGCTTAATTTTTAAAGTAGTGATTGGAATTGAATATTTTTTGGTGGACTTTCTTTGATTTAATACATGTTATAGAACAACATCTATTGCTTTTTGCAGCATTTCATCAGTATAATTTTTATAATTATGACTTCCTACAGGAGATTTATATTTACAAGGCATTATTACCCGAGCACCTGTACAAAAAAATAATAAATATATACTAGCATTAACATTTATATTTTTAGTAAATGTTTGCTTTTATGTTTATATTTTCAGAAAAAAACTATAATAAATAAACTAAATTTGTGGTGTCTTTGTCCGAAGACAATCTGACTCCAAATTAGAATTCAAAATGCTGCTTGTAAATAAAGTCAATATAAATTTTAATATATTAAATTTATATATATAAATCTCATTGATTTGTAAAAAAAATATTAAGAAAAAAAAATGTACTTGCCATTCTATAGCATAGCATCAAGTATAAATAACTTTTCTAATCAAAAGTTTCCCCCAGTAAAATCATGCGCAAAAAAGTAAACAAAACAACAATGGAAGTGATGCCAAACTCAATTTGTAAAATGCTGAATTAAATAATTTATCTTTAAACTACTGCTGCAATCTATCAGAATTCAGCATTACTAATTAGTATTGTTGTAACAAATTTTATATATTATATGTTTTGTCTTTATCCGCGGGGTAGGACAAAGTTAACCCCAGTTGTTGGTTCTTGTATGATTAAACAAATCCACAATAGACCGAATGGGAGCCTAATTAAGAAAGTGCAAAACTCTTCTAAAACCATTAAGTTATTTGTGAATTTTCCATGTAGATTGTGGGTTTAAATCATTAACAGAACTCCCTAATTGAGAGCTGGGAATACAAACCATACTACTGTGGAACCACTCTAAAAAGACGGACCTTGGCATGCTGCCAAAAAAATAGACCCATCCGAAGGGAGGGAAGCATTATATTAGGAGGAGACAAAATACAGGTTTCCCTTATCTTGCCTGACCGCTTGTCATTTCTTCACTGGCTGTTCTAGTACTATTAGCATTTGTTTTCTCTCTCCTTATTTTGTTTGCTATTCATTTTGTATTTGTTTCTACTTGTATAAAATGGATTTAAAAGAATCTAAAAACTCTCAAGGCAAACATTTTCACAGTGCAGTGAAAAATATGTTAAACAATGTTGTAAAATATTGTGATAATAAGTTAATGTAAAATATTGTGACAATAGAGTATGTATGGGCGGATATGAAGGAATTCATTCGAAAAAGAAATATAACGGCGGATTTAAATATGGATCAACTTTTTAAATTGACCAACCTTGCACTAGAAAATGTTAATGCTGAGAAATGGAAAAACTACTGCACGAACATAGAACACCTGGAAAATGAGTATTGGAAGAAAGACGGCATAATAGAAGAAATGTGTGATCCATTAATTATTTCGTTCGACGATGATGATGATTTTTTTCCGGATGATTCTGACGATGACATCGAAAATGAATAAGTTTGCCCTGCACTTTTTTTTTTTTTTTTTTAAGAAGGTCTGTGATGATATTATGAAATACAAGCATTTTTATTGCTTTATTTTTTTCTGAGACCTTCACTTTAAAATAATTTTATTTTTACCAGCTTTAGCATATATTTTTTAAGTTCTTTCATCTCATTTTGACAATAATTTCATTTTTATTCCTATTTGCCTGAAAATTTTCAAGAATTAACATTCAAATACTTAAAAATCGAACAGCGTCTTTAATTTTCCTATAGATTCGGCACATTGTGAGTTACAATTACAATTTTTTCGTGAACTTATCCGAAAAATAGGTTCAAAGGGCGACCTTCAACGACATTTTCAGTAAGATTAGTTACTTTTATAATAAAACGAAAAACGCTGTTCGATTTCCTGATATCTGAATAAGAAAGTCTGAAACTTTCGCGTATTTATGAATTAAAAAGATTTAGAAAAAGGTATCCGAAAACTTAATTTGAATTCGAGCACATTTTTAAAAATATTTGAGTGTAAAAAATATTTTTCATCCTTTTGTATGACTCTGTACTCTTTGAACTATTTTCTTTTATTATTAATTGAGTATTTTGTCATACATTTTCACCATATTATTAAATGGTTTCATGTAGGAAAATAAACATGAGCAATCAAGAAAAAAAAAAATGGAATTCTTGCGGTAAAATTAAATATATGTATATATATTAATAATCATAATAATAAAAGAACATTTTAAAACCACACTTCTCCTACAATTACATAAGTGTGCCCTATAACTGTAAGGAACCGATATTTAAAATCGTAATTTATTTAAGAAAACAAGAAATTGCAATGTCATGTGTAAAAATACAGTAAAAAATAGTATTTATTTACTTAACATGTTTATATCCGATAATTAAATAATCTAAATTATCATAACATGTTTCTTTAGATTGAAGATATCCCCTTCATCGAAGTGAAAACTACAATTTTTATGTGCTTTATTACATAAGAACAAAAATCCTTTTTATAATCTTGTAACAAGTAAACATGAAACTATCGGAAATCAACTCATTCCCCCCACGAAAGCAAAACTAAGGGAGCCGGGGAGACTCCCTTTCATTACCCCGATCCCTATTATGAAGAATAGACTGGTCATATTTGGACCTGTTACTCACGTGACCAGTCTTTAAAGCTTGGCTGAGCAGTATCTGAGTTGCTAATTTTATTCATACAGGATAAATTCTTGCAATGCTGTTTTATTTGATTATGAATGCTTATATTCAAGTTATGTTTTTTACAGAAGATGTTATGAGTAAAATAAAGAAGAAAAGCATATATAAAGTAACATTATTGCTTTCCATAGCTATAAGATATCTCTTATTATTATATACAGGGTGATTCCTTCAGCCCATTTTGCCTCAAATAATTGTAAGCTGAGTTAGCTACAGCCATGAATCTGGTGTCTAGGTATAGTAAGAAGAGTATGTGATACACAATGAGTTCAATGTAAGCATAAGTGCTTCTTAGCAGTAAATTATTGAGTTAAAGATCATATCTCAAAAACTATAGACGATACAACCAAAAGTTCAATGACAAAGTTGTAGAGCATCATTGATTTAGTAAGAAAAGACATTGTAACAAGGATAAAGTAAATAGTGTCCTATACAGCCCAAAATATCTGACACTGTTGCAAGATGTTTTGTTTAAGAAATATGTGAATTTTCTCTGAAAGTGAAATAAGAATTCTAATATGTGCAAATGCAATTTTATCAAATCAAAGCAGTGTAAGCAAAAAAAAAAAAAAATAAATAAATAAATAAATAAAAATAAAAATAAAATAAAAAATAAAAGTAACTGTTCTGTTATTTTTGTTTTTAAAATAAAAGTTATGTTTCAGAGCTCAGATGTTTCTATCTAGCAACACAGGTATTTAACATTTCCATTATCTATTTTTCTGAAACAAAATATCTCACATTTATTTTAGATATTGTTATCTGTACAAAGCCACTCTTTATCATGTTTGTGTGAATGATGTTTTTTTCTTACTAAACTGATGATGGACTATAACCTTGTCATTAAACTTTTGGTCATCATTTCTATAGTTTTTGAGATATGTCTAACTCTGAAATGTATCACTAGAGGACAGTTTCAGGGACATCACCATGTAGTGCATACCATTTTTGCTATACCTAGACACCACATTCACAGTTGTAGCTAACTTGGTTCACTAGTTATTTGAGGCAAAGCAGACTTTAGGCATCACTCTGTACACACACACATATATATATATAAAGTTACATTTCCCAATTCAAAGTTATTATTCCCTGATCAAAAGAAATGGCATACAAACATGTATTTTTAACCCTCTGAACATCTGAGGGCTTTCCTGCATTTTCATAAAAATATTTTTAAAACATAAAATCATTTAAATTTTCTTTTCCCGTTTCTTTCTAAAATACACTTTATATTTCTTTATTTTATATATATCTTAAAACACAATTTTGTTAAAAATATTTTTGTCTAGAGCTGGTTTAAGTTGATTTGAGGAAATGGAAAAATATTGGCAAAACACTTAGAGGGTTAAATTAATTTTCTTTTATATTCATTATTTTATAAAGTAACAAAATTACACAAATACTTACATAGAAGGTAAAACTTATTTGATACATTTTGTATTACAGATCTTTGAGATGGTACTGCATGGCACAGCCAACAAAAGAGACAGGTCGCAGTACTCTACCGATCTCATTTGCTTTTCAGCCTACCTTGATCACATGGCAGTTCGACACTTGATGAAAACAGGGTCAGGGTATGTCAGGGTTTCCCAAACTATGATATGCATACCAATTCTGGTATGTGAGCCTTCAGGTACTGGTACATGAAGGATTCATAAAAATTATTATGAAATTGAAAACAACTTTTTTTTTTAAAATTTGATCTACAATACTACCTTATACTTCAAGAATAATCTTGTTTCACGACTGATCAGATATATAGATCACAAGTACAGTAATTTGCCCCTCAAATTTTTGTCTAACAATATTGTACATATTACAAAATTCATTCAAACAACAACTAGATATGTTGTTGAATATGAAAAATCTATAATATCTACATTATTACTTTTACATAATTATGAGTATTTTAGTGAAAGTTTTCTGGTTTCTTTTTCTATTTTAGAATTTCTTTTGCAACTTTTCTGATATTTTGATGAATAGGCTTTTTGTATTAAATTATAATCATGATGTTACTGTTTATTTGAATCATGGGTGCAAGAGCTTTAGTCTCAGGACTGATTTCAGTCTTGGAGATATTTTTGACTGGTAGTAAATTCTACTTTATATACTTAAATAATAGCAATTTTACTATCAAGAACTTTTTATTACTTTCTGTTTTTGTAAGAGATCAATTTTTAGCCATAGTGCAAAGCATAGAAATCTTCTAACGCATTTTCATTTGCTTATTTTTCTAATACTCGGAAAAGTTTTCAGTCTTGGCTTGGATGGACTTCTTGCACCCATGATTTGAATGTCAATAAAAGAAAATCTAAGTAATTATTTTGATGTATAATCATAAAATTTTAAATGTGAGAATTGTTTGTATGGCAAAAATACGAATTTTGATATCATGGTATATGGATTTCAAAGTTTGGGAACCCATGGCCTATCTTGATCATATGACAGACAAGCAGGGTGGAAGTATTACGGCCTGTCTTTCGTGGGCTGCTATGCATGGTCAGTAAAACATTTTTTTATATAGAAGCAAAGCTTAATAACAAAGATTGTACTATCACATACATTATTTTTATATTGATAATTTTTATTAATTAATATAGGGACTGAGTGGGACATAAATGCAAAATCTATTATTAATGCTACTGGTCCATTCACTGATTCTATTAGAAAAATGGATGATGAAGAATGTCCCATTATTTGTCAACCTAGCGCTGGAGTACATATTGTACTGCCTGATTATTACAGGTATGTAATATCCTTCTGAAGTAAAAAGAGATTTTCTGTTATTTTACCTGAGTGCCAAGACTCACTTTAATTGATTAAAATCCTGATATACAAGCACTAGAAAATTTATCTCATTAAGATAAATAATTTTTCCTTTTATTTTAAAGTTAAGTGAATTGTTTGCTCAATCAGCAGAATGTTTTATTATAGATCTAAAGAAATCAAATTTAAACCAATTTAAAAAGATTTCTACTTAGGATCTATAGTAATTATGTGTGTGATGTACCATGAAGAAGTACTCTTTAAGAAAACATTAATACTCTGACCGCCGAGCAAAATTGTAATGTTGTTTTCTCTGTAATTTTTTTTGAATGCTAAAAAAAATCATATAAAAAACTTAATTACATTTATGAATATAATCCTTGAGACTATTAATCATTATTTAATGTTTTAAAACTACATAATATTTATAGAATTATGTTAATTTAAATAATGCTAATATTGCAGTGAAACCTATAGTATAGTGAACAGATATATCAGTTTATGGCAGTGAGAAGGTTAAGGATCTTCTGTTTTTTTTTCAAGCATACTAATGTGCTGAAAGCATATCAATGTTAGCATCTATTATCAATATAAAACTATAGATTTGTGTGAGACTGTATTATTTAACAATTAGTGTTTATTTTTTTATGTATCTCAATAACTTTGTTTTCCAAATATTCATTTAGCCCTGAAAATATGGGATTACTTGATCCTGCAACAAGTGATGGCAGAGTAATATTCTTCCTTCCTTGGCAGAAAATGACTATTGCAGGTTATTTGTTGTTGTTTTTACTTAATTTTCTAAAGATTATGAACATGCTGTTTTTCAGTATAAGCTTGGTGTCTTTAGCCTAAACCACCTTTCGCATGGGTATCTCATATGAGATTATCACAAAAAATAAATAAGGAATAAATCCTTCAGTTATTCTTTCCAAATTTTTGTAAAAAAGCTTACGATTAATATAACTGAAGGGCATATATGAAGATTCCATGTAGGGCAGATATTAGGACAGATATTTTATTAAAGCTGCATGTTCTACTGATACTGCTTACAATAAGTTACAGATATAAAAAATTATAAAAGACATTTTTGTAACTCAACCATTATTTTAAATATTCATAGCTTTGCAACTTAAATCTGTTTCATAAAATTGTCATTCAGACCATAAAAAGAGATGTTTTCCAAGGACTACACTAAGAAATTCAGACTGTTAGCCGACACATTAGCCAATTTCCAAAAGTGTTTACCAAAAACTGCATTGAAGTTGTTTTAACGATACTCATTTTTTAATAAATAAAACTTTCATTTAAATTTCAATATTAAATGTAAAATACATAGCAATTATACATGATTTAACTTAAGTAAATAATGACAAAAAACACTTAATAAAAACCACATTCTAAAGAAAAAAAGCAAATAATTTTAATAGGATGCACAAAAATAATATAATATGATGAATTGATATGTAATGTGTGCAGAATGATATGTAAATGCTTACTTAATGTAAGAAAATCGTACTTTGTAATAACATAGAAAAATTTGTTTTTCATTGTGCTTCAGCATTCCAAAGCCAGATCAAAATTAAAATCCTTTATATCTGGTCTTTTACTATTGATTAATATCAAATTACTATTTAGTGATGATATTAATGATATTTTGATACTCTTAATGATATTTTGCTTGTTAAATATGCTTTCAACATTTGCTGCTCTCATCAGATACCTAAATGCTATGGTTGCTAATTTCAAGATATTTTTATGTCTTGCACTGTTGTGTATTGTTTAAATTTGCAGATACCAGAAATCAACTACAAATGTACACAAATATAATTTTTATAGTTTAATGAATAATTATTGCTTTTAATTACTTTATTTTAATTAGCAGGTAAATTAGTAAAATGAATTCAAAGTTCTATTGAAATATTTACAAATTAACAAAAATGTACAAAATTAAAAAAAAATTCACAACTAACAAAAAAATTTAAAAAAATTACAAAAGTTAAAAAAAATTCACAAAACAAAATTTGTTTAAATAATTACAAAAAGTTAATTAAAAAAATTACAACTATCAAAACATTTTTTTTTAAGTTACAAGTTAGTGAAAAAATTTAACAGTATTTAAACACTGTACTTTACTTATATACTTAGACACACTTTAAGAATTTATCATTTGATAAGTAAATATTAGCAATATTTTTATCAACAGATTATGAGTACCCATACATTTTCCACACACTATTAGTTATCAGTCCTAACACTATTAGTCCTACATAATCATTACCATATTAAGAAACACTATAGAAATTAAATATACATTAAATAACCCTATACTTAAGACTGGATGAAATACTAATAATCAATTAAAATAATGAACCATCACATAAAATGTCATATATTAAATAAAAATTTCAACTACTGAATGAAAAATTATAAAAATTTTAATGTTTTCTTAAAATGTTTTGCAAAATTTATAATTTTTTTTAACTATAAATTTTATAAAAAAAATTACAAAAAGTTTTAAAAAATTTAAAAATTAAAAAAAAAAAAATCACAAAAGTTTTAAAAAAATTACAAGTTAGTAAAAAAATTAACATTTTCTAAAAAAGTTTACAAAAAATTACAAGTTTAACTGCTACCATAACCACCATTGCCACTATCACTTCTCAAATATAATAATCTACAATTTGCTCTAAAGAAATTTTAAACTGTAACCAGCAGTATCATTAACATAACACAAAATATAAGAATCCAAACACACCCCTTGGATTTTGCAAGGATTGCATGCACTAAATTTTATACTATGTTTAGTGAATTTCCAAATAACATTTTCCGTGTCAAGTAGTTTTTTCATCTAACATTCAGAGTTGTGTATATCTGTTACATATATATATATGTTTTATCAAATTATGCTTTCCACAACCAAGTTATCAGCTACTAACAATGTTTTCACATCTGCTTCTAACAAAACTGATTCAGATTCAATCCACACTGAAGACACAAACAAGAAGAATTTTGCATCTATCCACAGTATATACACAAAAAGGATGATTATACTTTCTACAGCCAAGCCATTAGCTGCTAACAATATTTTTACATCTGCTTATTACAAAACTAATTCAGATACAATCCACACTGAAGACACAAGCAAGAAGAAATCTGCATGTACCCACAGCATAGACTCGATTTCTACTTCAACACTGCATATAAACGACAGTAAACAAGATGTGTCGACTTACATTGATACAGCTAACAGTATAAAATATCTCAGTTTTACTGTATTGAAGAAGGAACTTAGGAACATATTATTTTATCCCTAGAGCTGCATAATACTGAATTACTGATTCATATACAAAGATTTAATCTTGATCCTAATAAAGCTGACATATACCCATCAAGTCAAGAAATGACAATGGATGGACATGGTGTGATTTCTACAAGAAAATTATTCACTTTCATGCTATTTATTCAATGTCTTCATTTATAGTGAATAATAATATTATAGTATTAAATTGTGATTGAAAAAAAATATATGCAGAATATAAATGCATGTAAATCATATAAAATAAAACTGAACAAAAGCCAACTTGGAATTTCGAAACATTTAATTCCAAAATTAAATGATTTGATTATTGAATTTACGTATTTAGAATATCTGACCAACCAAATTTCACAAAAGTTCAGAGTTGTTACTACATTATTCAAAAAGTAGAAATTGGATGAGGGCTCAACTAATTATAAAGATTGAACATGATTTGATAACTGTGTTTAATACAATATTTCAATGTGAAGGATGTCGAGTTTATGATATTAACCACCTCAATCATGTGTGTATGACTTACATCAACAGTGAAAAATATCAACAATTAGATAGCGAAGTATTAATACTAACAAACATACATACTGTGGTAAAGAATTTTTTAGATCATATAGATTTTGTTATCCATGATTTTCTAAATGATATGAATGTAGACATTATTCACAATGTATTGTTTAAACAACTATAAAAAAAACTATAACAAAAGGTGCTTTGTTGTCCGAAAAACTTAGAATATATCTCTTAAGTTTTTAATGAAACAAAATTTTCAGCATTGAATAACCAGCATATTTAGGAAAATTAGCTTTTGATAATATTAAGCCACAGATGTCCAAACTTGTTAAAAAAATTTCAAAGTTTTCTAAAGAATTTATAAATTAACAAAAAAGTTTTAAAAAACTATAATAACTTAATTTTTTTTATTACAAAAATTTAAAAAAGTTTTTAAAAAATAACAAGTTAGTGAAAAAAAATAACAGATGAATGAAAAAATAATAAAAGTTAGTAAAAAAATTAGT
This sequence comes from Maratus michaelseni, assembly GCA_963931845.1. Classification (NCBI taxonomy): domain Eukaryota; kingdom Metazoa; phylum Arthropoda; class Arachnida; order Araneae; family Salticidae; genus Maratus; species Maratus michaelseni. The sequence continues at coordinate 216,972,675 of OZ007586.1, read as the reverse complement.
GTTTTCTAAAAATATTTACGAATTAACCCAAAAATTTATAAAAATCTTTAAAAAATTTAAAAGTTGACAAATGCATTACAAGTTGTGCGAAAAATTTTCATTGTTTTCTAAAAAAGTTTTAAAAAATTAACCATTTAATTACCTTTAAAAATTAGCTATTTAATTAACCATTTAATTGAATGAAAAAAATATACAAGTTACCAAAAAAAAAAAAAAAAAAAAAATTTCTAAAAATATTTAGAAATTAACAAAAAGCTTACAAAAGTTAGCAAAAAAATATCACAAGTTAAGAAAAAAGTTAAAAAAATTTACAAGTTAAGAAAAAAGTTAAAAAACATTACAGGAAAAAGTTTAAAAAATTTACAAGTTAAAAAAATGTTTAAAAAATTTACAAGTTAAGAAAAAAGTTAAAAAAAATTTACAAGTTAGTTATAACAAAAAAAATTTAGAAAAATTACGAGTTAGTTAAACAATTTTCATTATTTTCTGAAAAAATTAAAAAAAAAATTATGATGTTATGTGAAAAAACAGATGAATGAAAAATAGATACAACTTGATGAAAATTAATATATTTTCAATTTACTGCAAGAAGATTCACCAAAATGAAAAATTGTCCTCTTTAAGAAGAACTTATATGTTGAGGTGTTATCTTGGTGGTGTAAATCATTGGTAGGGAGATTTTATGAAACACTCTTATCAACAATATTCTACACTGAGATTGCTTTCTCCATAATCTTCTTCTTTCCATTAAACTTTCTTTACTTGATCCTCAACAATTTTGTTTCTCGATCTATTCCTTTGTTATTAATTTCTTCAAATGATTGTTTAATTTCTTTAGACGAATATTTAATTTGTACAGTCTTAGTATAGAAGGCGATGAACTACTATATACATCTTATAGAATTTCACTTCTCTCTTATTCCACAGACAAATGGACAGGTCAGTGGGTAATACAGGGTAAGTCAAAATGAATATAGCGATTACAAATGGCTATAACTGTTTAATGGAAAAGAATTTATCGATAAGATTAACACAGAATGTAGATGGAACTTCAAAATTTTGTATACATACGTCATAGATGTTCTATGCGACTTCCCTTGGTCACACGGACAACATCTAGGCGGTACTCCATTTCACGCCATACATTCTGAAGCATTTCTTCAGTCACCCATGCAAGCGCATTACAAATGCGTACTTTGAGTTCTTCAATTGTTTTGGCCATGAGAGGCACTTATGTCTTTCACATAACTCTATAGATTGGTCGAAGTGGAGCCGACGATGTCTTCTGCTCTTGGCCACCGAGATCTCCGGACTTGACACCCTGCGATTTTTTTCTATGGAGTTATGTGAAAGACATGGGGTGTATGTGCCTCCCATGCCCAAAACAATTGAAGAAGTCAAAGTATGCATTTGTAATGCACTTGCGTCGGTGATTGAACAAATGCTTCAGAATGTATGGTGTGAAATGGACTATCGCCTAGATGTTGTCCGTGTGACCAAGGGAAGTCACATAGAACATCTATGACGTATGTATACAAAATTTTGAAGTTCCGTCTACATTCTGTTTTAATCTTATCGATAAATTCTATTCCATTAAATAGTTATAGCCGTTTGTAATCGCTATATTCATTTTGACTTACCCTGTACTATACCGCTGACCATATAAAGATTAGAGACTGATACGAGAATCAAGCAACACTAGTGACAACTTCTACCCCCGGCCAAAAAAAAAAAAAAAATACCCTCACGATCTGTTTTCCTAAGCCTACTACAGCATTTTATCGACGACTGCTGATTTTCTCATGCAGTGTATGTGTAAAGGTACAAATAATACTGAGCAAATTCTAGCTTTGTAGCAAAGATTTCTTTACAAGACTCAGAAGTGTTAAGGTTTTTCTATGATATGCATTTTGTAATTGCATTTTCTTGTAAATGATGTGTTACATTTAGGACAAACCTGTGAAAGAAGAAAAAATATATCTTCCTTAGAATTTTTCTAACAATCTTTATAATATGATACAACTAATTTTGTCATAAATATGTGATAATTTCTTATACTTTATATATACAACATAATATTCCATATACTATGTTGGCTCACATGTTTAGTAGATCAGTTTTCTATATTTGCCATAGGCAATTCATCCACACCCTTTGAAAATGCTGCTTTTCTGAAACAGTCTGCTGCAACATCTACATATCAAACAGAAATATAAGTAAAGCATGTAACAGATAATTAATCTTTTAAAGGCATAATTACAATGTTTTATTAAAACTTACTTTAACACTCATCGTAGGAACTGACTATAACCCTTATAAAAAATAACTTTATCAACACTATGTACTCAGATACCTTCTTCCAATCATTCACTAGCAGAAATGAAAACTACCACCTTACTTTTCAAAATTCATATTAAGAAAAGACAAAGCAGATTACGTGACAATCACACATACACACTTAATAAAACCTGTTATACAGTAAGTGTTTTTACTTTGTTCAGAAATTCACCTCATCATAAATATAATAATCTCTGGTTTACTATAAAGAAATTTTTAGCTGCAACTGTAGTCAGTACCGTCATTAACGTAACACAAAATATAAGAATCTGAAAACCTTAGTATTTTGTAACGGCTATAATAAACATTTATTTTTCTGATGTCTCAGATTTCTGAGTTGATCAGGTGATCGACGTTGAACTACAAGACCATGCCTACAGTAGTATAATGTTTAGCCAAACATTATACACTTCTTTTAAAACAACATGCTTTTAACAACTGGGATCGGAAAAATGTGATGTTAGACATAAGCATGGTCTTGCTATTCAACATCAGTCATGGAATAATATTCATCTGAAGAAATTAAACAATCATTTGAAGAAATTAATAACAAAGAAATAGATTGACAAACAAAATTGTTGAAGATCAAGTAAAGAAAGTTTGATGGAAACAAGAAAGACTGTGGAGAAAGCTGTCTCGGTGTAGAAAAATGCTGATAGAGTGTTTTCTAAAATCACTCTACCAATGATTACACCATCAAGATAACACCTCAACGTAAAGTTCTGGTTAAAGGGGACAATTTTTCATTTTGGTGAATCTTCTTGCAGTAAATTGGTAAGTATGTTAATTTTTATCAAGTTGTATCTATTTTTTATTCATCTGTTATTTTTTAAAAACTTTTTGAGACAATGATGACATTTTTTTTAACTAACTTGTAATTTTTCAGAAATTTTTTGTTAACTTCTAAATGTTTTAAACTTTTTCTTAACTTCTGATATATTTTTTTAAACTTTTGTAAACTTTTTTTTTATTTGTAAATATTTTTAGAAAATTGTAATTTTTTTTTTTACTAATTTGCATGTTTTTTAAATTCATCTGTTAATTTTTTTAACTTTTTTAAAAAACAATGAAAATTTTTTTTTCACTAACTTGTAATTTTTTAAAAGATTTTTGTAAATTTTTTTTTGTTAATTTGCAAATATTTTTAGGAAACACTCAAATTTTTTACTAATGTGTATTTTTTTCATTCATCTGTTAATTTTTTTAACATTTTTTAGAAAACATTTAAAACATTTTCACTTTTTAAAGATTTTTGTAAATATTTTTAACATTTTTAATTTTTTTTAAATTATTGTAATTTTTTTAAACTTTTTGGTTAATTTATAAATGTTTTTAGACAACTTTGAAAATTATTTAACAAGTTTGGAAATCTGTTGTTTGATATTATCACAAGCTAATTTTCATAGGTATGCTGGTAAATCGGTTATCCAATGGGGAAAATATTGTTTCATTAAAAATTTTAAGAGATATATTCCAAGTGTTCAGTAAAGTAAAATCAGCTATTAGCTAGCATGTGGAAATTTAAAGTTAAAAATCTTAAAATATATTCCATTAATGAAATAGGCTTTATAAAAAATAAACACACAGATATGTATATATTGAAAAATACACATTTATTATGTTCTTTTGAATACTGTGAATAATGTCTACATTCATATCAATTAGAAAATCAAGGGAATCTATATGATCTAAAAATATCTTTACAACAGTATGTATGTTTGTTAGTATTAATACTTCGCTATCTAATTGTTGACATTTTTAACTTTTGGTATAAGTCATACACATGTGTTTGAGGTGGTTAATATCATAAAATCGACATACTTCACATTGAAATATTTTATTAAACACAGTTATCAAATCATGTTCAATCCATATAATTAGTTGAGCCATCATCCAATTTTCACTTTTTGAAGATGTAGTAACAACTCTGTACTCTTGTGTAATTGGGTTGGACAGATATTCTAAATTCATAATTTTTTTAATTGAATCATTTTATTCTGGAATTAAATATTTCAAAATTCCAAGTTAGCTTTCGTTCAGTTTTATTTTACATGATTTATGTTCTGCATATATATTTCACAATGACAATTTAATATTATTATTCACTGTAGATGAATACATTGGATAAATAGTATCAAAGTTAATAATTTTCTTTTAGAAATCATACCATGTTAAAATATCTATTGTTATTTCTTGACATGATGGGTATATGTCAGTTTTATGCAGATCATGATTAAATCGTCTTATATGAATCATTAATTCAGTATTTTGCAGTTCTAAGGTTAAAAACAATAGGTTCCTAAGTTCCTTCTTCAATACATTAAAACTGTGTGATTTTATGCTGTTAGCTGTATAAATGGAAGATGACACATCTTGTTTACTGTCGTTTATATGCAATATTTTGAATGTGTTGAAAAGTAATTCATAATCCATCCTGAATGTATGATTTTTCTTTCTTTTTTTGCTAACTTTTTTAAACAAGCTACTAATTTTATTGCCCCATGTTTAACTGAATCATATCTTTTTACAAGAATAATAAACCAGAAGATATGATCAAGACTGTAGTAAAAATATATATATATATAATGATTATAATACATTTATTTATTTATTATAATTAATAATAAATATATATATCTATACATAGTCAAGTTTTTTTGTAACTTTGATAGCAAAAAAAATCTAATTGATTCATTTATTTATTTCCATTTTAAGATCAGTTGGGCTGGTCACCTGTCCACGCTTTAACTCATGCAAATAAATCAGAGATTACCATATAATTGATATATGTTATTGAGGTTTATCATAGCATGTTCGGTGTTGAAAATGAAATGTGTAGCATTTATAAGTTTGTTTATAAGAGCTTTCTAAAGAATGCCATTACATTATGGTCTATGGGAGAAAAAATCATTTGCAGTGTATTTTAATGATTTTTACACTATTTCAAATCTATTAAAATTAATATACATCACTGAGGTGAACTACGGGATACTTACTGTAGAAAAGGGTGTACATAGCATTTTGCGTTCAATTACGAGGACACACAAAAGAATTCAGTTACATTAAAAATTTATTATTTATTTAACATATTACTAGGTGTGTATAAATTCTATAAATCATATACAAGGCTGTACAAAATAATTAGAGTACATTCCACTTATTGATGGAAATTACTGAAAGGATATGTTCATCTGTGTTATGTGATTTGTAACTGAACTAAATTTTACTAGAAGAATTAGCATATATATACAAGTCTATCGATCATATACACAGCTACACAGAAGAATCCGGATATGTTTCTTAACTATAAATGTATAACCTCTGAAATTGGGTTTTCAAATGTGTTATGTTCCCAAATTGTTTACTTAGATATCATCTCTCACTTTATTAACAGTTGAAATTTCATTACTCTATTATGTGTTGAAATAAATAAAAAAGAGATAACTACAAATTAATACTAAATAATGTAGTTAATATAACTTTAAAAACCACATTCAAAACCAAAAAGTTAGTCTAATTTTGTTTACTATTATTAATCTTTTTTTAAAATGTTTAATAATATTATTTACTGACACAAAGAAGGTTTTTTGTGTAGTTTTTAAGTTTAAAAAAAAAAAAAGTTGATGACCAATTCCAAGGTTTACTTAAATAATCACTGATTTTTTATTTATTTATTTATTTTTTTTAATACACATTTAGTATCTTGGAATTATTACAAGAAAACTTTGATAAAACCAGATCGTTTGAACAAGCAATTGTCCATTTTTAATTTAACCCAAAGTTTTATAAGCTCTTTGTAATAAACTTAAAACATATTAAACTGATTAGAAAATTGTAGAGGATATTGTAATTAATCAGGCTCATTGAAATAGATAAAAAAGTATTTACTGTAAATCAGACTTTTGAATTAGCCTACTATATATGCTTTTTCTTATGTGTAAAATATATGTATAAAAAACTACAAAATGTTTTCAAACAGAAATGTAAAAATCTACCTCATCTGCAATTTTGATTGATATGTGTACCAGAAAGTGAAAAATAGGCATGGATACCAAAATATAACATTAAAATAAAAATATATTAAAAAAAAAATTATTAATGAAATATATAAAGAAAAAACTTCTGATAAGGCAATTAGTTTCTATATATCAGACTGATTGGAAAACGAGCATTTGTTTGTCAATCAGCCTAATTTCTTTACAAAGAGCCTAGGTTCTTTAGAATGAGTGGTATAAATGTACAGTTGGAATGTTCGTTCATTTTTTTTATTGAGTGTCCAAAAGAACTAAGCTTTAAAAAAGTGTGACTTTATCATCGGCTATTATTCATGAAAAAATGTGTGTATATCCATAAGAAAAAGCTTTAAACACAAAGTCAGGAGATGGAAGAGCACATTAGATTAATTAACATAGTTTATTATTAAATATATAAAGAATTAAGAATTATTCAAGAATCACTATGAACTATTTTGTTCATAATTAGTTCAGCTTCAAGTGCTGAACTTTCCATGTTCCTTTTTTGCATCTTTCTCTCAAAAGAGCCAGGACAAGACTAAAAAACTTTCATGAAGGTTCACATTTAAAAAACAAAATGACATCATCAAAAAAGATTGCAACATAATGTTGACATACTATACTTATTGCTAATCATAAAGATTATATTATCTCAAAATCATTATAAGACAATAATTTATCTGAAAATCATTACAAGACAAAAATTTATCTGAAAATCATTACAAGACAATAATTTATCTGAAAATCGTAAGAAAATAATTTATCTGAAAATCGTAAGAAAATAATTTATCTGCAACTCTTTATAAGACATTAAATTATCTGAAAATCATTATAGATCAATAATTTATCTGAAAATCATTATAAGACAATAAATTACTTCTTATGAGTCCAGAATGTAATTACATCAGGTTTTTCCCATCATAATAAAAATTGCATCATTTTTCATAATATATAAACTATAAACAACTGCTGTTTTTTTTTTTTTCATGTGATGCTTGATTATGATGAGAATCAAATTATAAACAAATAAATGATTATAGCATGCATAAAGAGATAGTATTACACCCAAACAAATATATATTGACTCATCTACTTCTAAACCATAAAATTTGACAATCTTAATTTTCTGTAACATAACATATACATTGTTACAGTTTTATTGCATATTATTATTGTGTTCACCCTTGCTACAGTATCAGTTTTAGCAAATAATGTAATTTTTCTGTGACTAAATTTTCCTTACAAATATAATACTGATTTTTCATGATATGTATGATTGAATTTTTTGCAATGTATTTTTATAATAGGAGTCAAATAAAATTAAAAATTTTAATTAGGCACAACTGACAGACCTTGTGAAGTATCTCATCATCCAAGTCCATCAGAAGATGAAATTCAATTTATACTTAATGAAGTAAAAAATTACCTGAGTCCTGAAATAACAGGTATGTATTTATGTTGAATTATTGAATTATGTCACATTAAAGATATCTCTTTTTAAAAATGTTATCAAATCAATTGAAGCATGTTTCATTAATTTGTAAAATAGTGCGTCGTGGTGATGTTATGTCTGCTTGGAGTGGTATACGACCGCTTGTTTTGAACCCTAATAAAGGCTCCACAGAAGCTCTTGCCAGGAATCATGTTCTTCACATCAGTGATTCAAATTTGATTACAATGGCTGGTACTTTTTTCTTTTCATATATTTTTTAAAATGTCTGTATAACATATGAAGCTATTATTTGAATAATTAAAAACCCTTTTTTCCCCCCATTTTCCTGAATTAGCTAAGCCAATTTTTTGTTATTTCATATTTTACTAGATATTAAGAAAATAATATTTATTAAAATACTATTTAGTTAATGTATGTTAAAAAAAAATGAACTACAATATTCATATCATTACAGAACGAGAGAGAACTTTTAAAAATATCTATCTTGAGTTAACTCTGCGTTGTTGGAGCTTAAATTTTCTGCAATTAATGAAGTGCAATATTTTTGCATTCATTGTTTTAAAAATACAAATAAAACTTTTTTTTCGAGTATGATTATTAAACTCACAAGAAAACATTCCTGACTAAACATGCTATATTATGCATTTATGGTAGAACAACTTTAGCAATTTAACATTTTTTTCTGAGAAATTAGAAATGATAATATAACTTTCAATTTTTTTAAAACAATGAGTTGTTTCCCATTTTTACAATATTTTAAATTTATATAAACAAAAAGTTTGCAGTGAAACAATATGAATTTATTTAAAAGAATTAAATACAATTCTTTCTAAAGTGTTTCAAGTCATCAGTTTTCTAACATGAAGAATTTATTAATTGTATATTCAAAAACTGCTTGCTATTGCCCAAAGTTTTAAAAAGTAATTTGAACTAGCTTTAAAAAAATTATTAAATATTGTTTATGCAATTAATTAACATGTATTGTTAATATTAATAGCTGCATTATTTTAATTAAGCTGTTTGAAAGACTTTCAACCAACACAAAGATTATAGCCAATGCAGTGTAAGTCCCAAGTACAGTCAGCCAAAAAAAAAAAAAAAAAAAAAAAAAAAAGAGTTCCCCATACATTTTAATCATCAAATTGTTCCAGGAAAAAAAATAATTAAAGTAGCGATTTTTGACTGGAAATTAGGTTATCTTTCAATTTATTTTTTAAAAATAGGTTTGTGTGTGTGTGTGTGGGGGGGGGGTAATAATCATACTGAAATTGTACTAAACTCTGGAATTTTTAACATGAACGCCTAATTTTGACTTCATATGTGACTTTTCAGAAAATTTTACCTAAGGATATCAAATGGGAAGTCATTAAGTCAAGTAGTTTAGGAATTATGGATATTTAAAGTTTGGAACTCATAATATTAAATTCATTTGTTATTGTTGTAAAACAGATTGCAATGTGGGCAGTTTTTAAGTATAACTCAAAAACTACTTGATAGATTGAACTGTAATTTAGGATTCATATATTTGAAGCTTTTACAATTGATTACTGTTAAAAATTTTGTAGGTTCATACCTCATAGAATTGGTTTCATAGTATTCATATTTTTGAAAATTTATATAAAAAATAGATGTTTAAAAATACATATGAGCTGTAAAAATATAACTATGAGTTTTTTGACAGAAATTTAATTCTAAAAACTTCAAGTATGTGAATAAAAACTTACACCTGATTCTGTCAGATAGTTTTTGAGTTGTGCTTAAAAACTGCCTACATTGCAATATATTTTACAATGATTACAAATGAATTTGATGTTACAAATTCAAAACTTTAAATCTTTATAATTACTAAACTAATTGACCAAATGGCTTTCCATTTGGTATCTTAAAATAAATTTACCAAAAAAGCCAAATATGATGTCAAAATTAGGTGTTCTTATTGAAAGTTTCAGAGTTTGGTAGAATTTCAGTATGAAGACTAACCCTCTAAGCCAATTTTTTAAAAGAGAAATTGATAGAAGACATTATTTCTAGTCAAATGGCTATTTCTGTTTGTTTGTGAGACAATTTGATGATTAAAATGTTTTTGTTTATTCTTTTTTTATTTCTTCACTATTTCTATACAGCAAATTGATGGAACTTAGATATCTTGTCTAATTGTCTATATTTAACAAATAATGTGAATCAAGTTTGGCCTAAGCCTCTTTGAACTATATTACATAATATTCAAAAGACCTTTAAGCAATCATGTTTATTAAGAATTTGAAAACAAAAAACTGTATAATCACACAGAAATTTTTTTCATTATATTTTTATTAACTAACTATTTTTAACTAAATAATTCTTAAAATTTTACTAAAGCTAAAAAATTTTCCTCTTTTTTATAATTTTACTGAAATTAACCTTTACTGTAAATTTGAAATTTTTATCCCCCCCCCCCCCCTTTTCTTTTATTTTCATAAAAGAAAAAAAAATCTATTTTGACTATATCAAAATTCTGATCTTTCTTTCAAGTTAATTGGAAATATTATTAATAACACATTTCACATCACATTGAAAATTTAAATAATTTTATTATATGCATGAGCATGCAATGAACTTAAATATCTGTATTTGATTAGAAACTTTATTTTATATTATTCTAAAATAACTAAAATGATATTTTTATAACACAATGGATTATTTTGGTAATTAGTTTATTAAAGTTATTTGAGTGTCTTTCAACAAATGCAAAGTAGTGAAGGGCGATAACTGTATGTTTTATTGATTTTATCAATAGTATGGACAGCTCAATTTTATCGATAGTATAAGTTTTCTATGGATCTCTCCAGTCAATAAATTACTATTCTTATCTGATATCAGATTCCAATTTTATCAAGAATTTCTATTAAAAAAAATAATACTAGTTTCGCTGTATGTTGATGAGTTTTACTGTAAGTTGACTAGTTTCACATTAACTGTTTCACATCACCTCTTGAAACAGTGGGGATTTTGTTTAAGGTTCCAAGAAGGGGAGCTGAGAGCAGCCAAAATGCTCAAGACAAGTTTCATCAACCAAAAATATGTTAAAAATGGGAACTGAAGACAATAACCAATCAAGAAATTGTGTTGCCTCCTGGCAGGTAGAACCATAATTGAAATGTTGGGGGGGGGGGGGGGGCTGAGAAAAATCTCAACCATCTTCAAAACTATCATACATTTTGTTAAATATTCAAGGTACTAAAATAGAGCAAAATCTGTCTATGTCAAATCCTACTTTGATGTTTTTCTGTGAAGTTTCTATTATCTATTGTCTATGTTGAATCTTACTTTGATGTTTTTCTGTGAAGTTTCTATTGAAAAAAAAAGGGATTTTACTGATTTTTTAAAAAATCCATTATAATTTAATATTGCTGGAATTGTTTGCGAGAATACTAAAAACTACATTTCATATGAATTAAGATTTAATTTATTACTCTTTATTTTTCATTAATGCAGAAGTTTCAACTGGGCAATACAATTGCTCTTTAGTACTAGTACACCATAATCTCTAGTACTTTTCAGAAAAAGCAAATTATAGATTTTGTTTATTTTTCAAAAAGCTATCTATAGCCAATTCTTTTAAATTCATATCTTTAATTCTGTGTTTGTGAATGCTTAACAAGCACAAATTTGATAGATGCTCTTGACTCATGGTGTTCTTCAGCCATGTCTTTACTTGCATAAGAATACTTAAATGACCTTTCTACAGTGAATGTTGTTGGCCAAATTGTCATATAATTTAGTATAGCTGTCTTAAGTGAAGGGGGAAATGTACTTTCTGCTAGGAGATCATTTATCATGACATTCTTACCACAGCCTTTGCTTTTCCACAAATCAATCCATGTTCTTGCTTCCAACTCAAAGTTCCCAATATTATAAAACTGAGATAGCTCCTTAATTTCTTTGACAAAAATATTTTTTTCCGTATTTTTCATCATAATGTGATGAACTAAAATCGCTTTCAATGGTGTTTTATTTTGATCCGTAAACCTTGACTCAAGGGATATAATTAAAGAGTCAAAATACGGATTAAAAAGTGCTGCTCTGTAATAATCAAGAGGAGTGGCAGCAGCAATGTTCAAACGATGAGATTGTCTAGTAGACGTTCTAGGCATTTTCATATCCATTTCTAGACAATACAAGTTTCTATTACTTCCATGAAAATTTCTGAAAATTCTTCTTCTGATTCCATGCTGTGCATATGCAAAATCTCTAGAAGTGACTTCTTAATGTGCTGATGTACAGAAAGCAAATCAGAATCTACAGATTATAATTTGTTTACAACTGTCTCCAGATAGGAAGAATAACAAGAAATTATTTTAAGACATGTAATAAACACTACAGATGATGTTGCAGCATCTAACTAAAAGGCTTCTGAGCATGTTTCTGGGTTTGTGCCATTGTCAAGAGGAAGAGTACAGAGTGTTTTTTAACAGTGGCAAAATGATTTGAAAAATGTCGAGTGGACATATGCTTTTCTGACCACCTTGTTTCACATAGACCAGGAATGTTTGGAATTTTTTTTTTATCTAAGAGTGCTCTCCCTAAAAAATCGTATCACTTGTTTTATTTTTATTATTGTGTTTCTTATTTCTGGAACTTGATTGAAAACATTTACCACCAGGTTCAATCGATGGGATACACAGGGAAAATATATGGCTTTTGGATATTTTTCTCTGATTCTTTTCTGGACACAGGTATTCTTGAAGCTGGTGGCTTGAATACTTGGAGCTTGGATGGCTTTACCTTCCATTGTAGAGCATCCGTCAAACCCAAACCAATAAGTTTTGTTATTTCTAGTCTTAATTTTTTCGTGAATTGCAAAATAGAATCTGCTACACTTTTTGCATCTAATTTTTCCAATTCAACAAAACCCACGAATTCTTCTTTTATGATGCAGCTGACATCAGCATCTTTAGTGATATATCTCATTCCAAGAGACATTTGACCTTTTCCGCTAATCTCAGCAGTTTCATCAGCCAGCAAAGAAAATACATCACATTCATTGACCTCTTTTACGATCGTTTCTTGGATTATAGATCCACAAATGTTTATCAAATAATTTTGGACTCTGTGTGAATTATATTTAGCTTTTTCTGAGTATGTTCTCAGATAGTCTTCAAGAATTTTGTCACCTGAATCAATGCAGAAGTCAAGCAGATCTTGAAAATTTTCACTTTGTGAAAGTTTTCCACAAAGTGAAAGGTCATGAATGCCACAGTATATTATTATTTTCAAAATAGATGTAAGTTTAGTTTTGTTCAACTGAATTACTTCATCTCTAGCTGAATCCAAATGTTCAATTATGTTTTTTCCTTTTCATGCCTACAGAATCAGGGAAGTTTCTGGTATTAGTTATAGCTTCTTGGTGCCAATGGGATTTGTCACATGCCCTTGCATCTTCATGAAAATGCTTAAAGTCCTGCACATTAACTAGAAATGTACCAAAAAGATCTCTTCTTAAAATTGGTTTGAACAGTACACAATACTTAAAGTCCACCTTTCAAAGGAGGAGAATATATGAGCCAGGGATATGTTTGTAACCAGTTCTTCTGAAACTTGTGTTTATCTTTACCAAAGTTGAACTCATCTTTTTTAAAATCATGAGTAGAAAACGTTACCTTTGTATTTGTTAGAAGTTTGTACTTTATATCATCTGAAACATATGAAAATGAATTGCCCAAATATTGCCATTTCCATCTTACTTAATAGTACCTTTCCACTCCATGGTGGTGCTTGTTTGTGTCAGAGGAGGTCTGCAGACCCCGGGTCACCTTTAGAGACTTCAAGGGGGAGTCTAGTATCTCTCATTGCTAGGATTTCTGCAGTCCACCGTATACCAGCTTTTCATTTAAGCAATATGATATTCTTTCTGGCCATTTGGGGTATTTTGGCCTCTCCCCTCCCCCTGGTTCCATTTTGGGTCCCCTAGTTAGTTCTCCTTCCCCCTTTCCCATTCCCATTTCCATTTTTAGCCTAGATGGCTTCTTTCTTTAGTTATTGCTGTTTTCTGCTTCAGACAGTATCTCAGTGCCTATAATACTTATATGCACAAACTTGATATCCATGGTATCAGCTAACTCTGAAATACTGGATTAAGCTTTATTCTGGGATCCTTTGGGCCCTAGGCCCTTTAGTTTTCATGCTATGGGGATTTTTAACCAGGTTTTCCATTTTAGGCAGTTTTTAGGCTTTTTAAATTCCTTCCAGTGGCCCCTGAAATAAGTTTTAACTTTTTGTCCCCATGGGCCACTAACACATCTCCACTATTAAGCTTGAATCTCTTAGATATTTATTTAAGGTGGAAACAGACATTTTTTCACATTTTCTCCTTCCTCTCCATGCACCCATGGACTCCCCTACCCTTTCTTTTATTATTGATAGTTCTTTTAAGTTTCTTTAACTTTATATAATTTTAGTGAAGATTGGATCATTAACCCCTTAATCGTCGTGCCCGAGACATTCACGGGCAGCGTAGGTTACGCCTGTTTTATTCAGTTTGTTTGACTCCCACCAGTTTTAAAGAATAGTGTTATTGGTTTTATTTTCGCATTATTTTCTCTGTCTATTAAATACGACGAACATTTCTACTTAAAAAAACTGGTGGTAATCAAGCAATCTGAATTTTTAAAAAGTAGCCTACACTTAAAGGACGCGACGATTAAGGGGTTAAAAATAATTTTTGAGCATTTTGCCCAATCCACTATGTTGCACTTTATTCGATATCTCAGGTTCTATGGGTCTGATCCTTACACAACTTGGACCATTCATCTTGGTTTGTTTCCTTCCCACCACAACCATTTTAGTTCTGGTTTTCTCAGCCAGGGAGGGCATGCTGTAATTTCCTATATTGGCTTCTATATTGTCTTCAGCTCCCATTTTCGAAGTATTTTTGGTGGATGGCCATTCTTCTTCCCTTGAGCGTTTTGGCTACCCTTGGCTCTTCTTGGAACCTTAAACAAGATCTCCAATGTTTCAAGAGGTGATGTGAAACAACTAATGCGTAACTAGTCAACTTATAGATTGCTAAGTTTTGCAATTACTGTTTTTAGCTTATTGGTGTGACAATCGAATGTAGAACATTTCAATAGTGGAATTTAGAAATCGATTGGTTATCTTTATTGATAGTTATTTTATAAGATGGTGATTTTTATTAATTGTTGAATTTTCGAGAATTGCCCGTCACTAGTACAAAGATCTTTGATTTGTACTAGATATATTATGGCAAATGTAACTTAGGCTAACATCACATTGTTTCAATAAAGTTGATTGATAGAACTTAGACATATTCACTGTAACTAATAAACCTCTATGTTCAACTTCTGGCTAAGGCATAGTAAAATTAAAAAGTTTGTATACCCATATAATTTTTTTCTACCACATCTTCATTTTTTTAATTGAATAATTCTCAATTTTTTTACTAAATAATGCAAATATTTTAAATTTATTTGGTTGTAAGTATCTATTTTCTATTTCTATTAAATTTATTTATATTTTATGAAATGTGGCTGCAGGAGGCAAATGGACAACTTATCGAGTTATGGCTAAAGAAGCAGTGGATGCTGCTGTGGAGACTTGTAATTTACAACCAAAATCAGAATGCCAAACTGATGGTCTTTTGTTAGAAGGTGCAAAGGGTTGGACTCCTAATATGTATATTAGACTTGTGCAAGATTATGGACTTGAAAGTCAAGTGAGTTTGTGCATTTTAGTTGTGGAATGAAGCTTTATATTTTCCTCTGTAACAATTAATCTAATGCTAGTTTATTTATTTATTATAAACATTAAATATTAATCACTAAGTATAGCTAGCATAAAAGTATAAAATTCATTTAATTTATGCCAGAATAAATATTAGTTGTCTTGGTTTTTGTTTTTGAAATTTGTTGCTTGTTTGCAGTGTTTTTTTTTTTTACTTAAACGTTTACAAAAAATAAATTATATCTTGCTGTTTTAGTCTAAATTAACTCATCATCCACTGTGGATATGTAAAGCAGTTTGATAGTTAATCAGAGTAGATTGAATATAATCTGTTCAAAAAGAATGTTTGCTATCCAAATTGCTCATTAACAAATCATTGATTTATCATAGATTTTTTATGGAAATTTGATTAGTTCATTCTAGAGACTCATAAAATAAATATTGTATAACTTGTTACTATGTTTTTATTTATGTTGATATGTAGTTTGAATTTTCTTCAATCATGTAATTTATTTTTATTTTTATTATTATTTTTTTGGGTGGGGTGGGGTGGGGGAGGTTACAGAATTTTTCCAATGTCAGCTGCTTTTTTCTCTTCAGCATTTTTTTAAAGTGATTAATAGCATTGCTGTTGTAAATATCTCCGAGATTGTTGATTTCAATCTGGTTTAGGTGACATTCTAAGACTAATGTTGTGACATCTTTCTACTTCTTCAAATATCTTTAATAGCAGATGTTGGCTTGACATTGGTCTGTTTTAATCATCATCTTTTTAAAAAGAAAACACACCTATCTCGCTCAGTTTCTGGGTGTTCTTCTTCAAGAGTTGTTGAAGTTCTTCTGTTATGCATTCATGTTCGATTGTGATTCAATTTCAGATCTCTAACAGTTGTCATGATCCCATCCATAATTTTAGGGACATAATCTCTGTCTTCTTGAATAAAGAAGGACAATGTTTTTGTCAAATAGAACTCATTCGTCATTGAATGACTTTTCACCATTGCATTTAAGTAAGGTATAATAAAATATAAGGAATAGTTTCAAGTGTATAGATTTTTTTCTTTCCAAAATGTTTTGATCATTAATGAGAACTAACATGTTTCAAAACAGTGTGGAAGTGTATATTTTTTTGAAATGCATAATAGCCTTCTAACCCTTTGGCTGAATCAACAAAGTGGTATTTGGAAGCAGAAACTCACCTGTCAACCAGGAAAAGTCTTCTAAAAAAATTATCTTCAAGGTCTTTTGGATTACCTGGTAAATTGTCCAGCAACAACAGTGCTTTCAATGGAAATTCATTGACCTGAAGGAAATCCTTGATGCTTGGGGCACAAATTTTAACCTTCTAAGCAGCTGTTTTATATTTTTTTCATTTCTTGAAAAAAAAAAAAAGAAATTGGCTGTGGAAAAAGGTATATATTTAAAATAATTATAATTTATGAAATATCTAAGATTGAAGACATAAAAGATATTTTAACACTAAACTGTGAAAGAAAATTTAAGTTAACCCGAATATTATAAGCATTTTTATATGAATCAAGAAAACCCTCAGATGCTTGTCGAGACAATCAGCCATTTTCAAAAAGAGCTTGTGTGGCCTGTGCCCTTTTATTCAATCTTTGTATCACTGGCAGTCTTTCTTTAATAATATACATATATTTTAATGTTATAGGGCTCTCAGAGTGATAGACAAGAAGCAACTTCAGTTTCATATAACCATTAGAATTAGCTCCTGAAAGTAATGTCAATCTGTCTTTCATGCTCAAGAATATTTTTCTCATATTTTATAATGCAGGTGAGGTTTGGTGTGTGCTTCCTAAATTAACTTGTTTCAGCTTAATTAAAATTTGTTGTAAACAATATCTTTTCTTTGTAATAAATGCTTGAAAATTTGGGTCAGAATGTCTCAAATTTTTCTTTATCTGCACTATCAGAATTACTCCGCACTACCATATGTTTAATGTCAGATTTCCTTCTAGACTTTGCAAAATACCCAGTGATAGCCTTGAATTGTATTGTTATCGCTTCATCTAACTAATGTGGAGTTAGTTTCTTCAGTTCATCAAAATATTTTGTATCTTCTCATCTAAGAAATGTGGAGTTAGTTTCTTCAGTTCTTCAAATTATTTTATAGCAATTTTATGAAGTGATAGTTGTACTGCTTACATCTCTTTTCATTTACCTTTCTTTTAACCAAACTAAAAGCAATCTCTCTATTTTTTATTCATGGATGACTTATAGATATGATTATCATTACACCTTTAACTGCTTAAGTCTACTTCATTATATCTATTTTACTTAAAATTAGGCCTACTATAACCATACTGCTTAATAACATCAACCTTTTACCCACTCTTTACCTCAGTGATTATCTTTTGCTTGGTTTCTGTGCTGAGCGTAGGTTTTGAAACCCTATTCTTTTCCAGTACCGTTATTATCAAGGGGTTTTTAGTACAAAAAAGATAAAAAATAACTTACAAAAATTCAGAGAACAGAAATCAACTAGCCCTCAAAAAAGTTATTCTATAAAACTGCCAAAATCTAATTAAAAAAAAAACAGTTTTGGGAAGTATTCTTTGTCCAAACATACAAATATTTTGCAAAAGTATTTCTTAATAATTTGTTTGCACTCCAATTTTTTCATTAAATGCTAACCATTGTTCTCTCTAGTGATAGACTTCATAAGAAATTCATCTGGGATCATTGCAGATTATCTCCAGTGTTCTTGATATCTTTTTCCTTTTCTGGAATTTTCCAGATAAGTGTTTGATGCCATACTTAGTCATCAACATTGACTGTTATGCCAAAGTTCATATTCACATTTTATTCAGTGAAACATGTAAGACTACTTTTCCAGCCTTTAATTAATAGTGGGAATGGGGAGAGGCAGTTTCTGGCATTTTATGTCCACTTTATGTACTGTACTTATGTGATAAAATAAGGTATTATACAACATATTCATATGAAAAATATTTGTTTTATCATAAAATGCAGTTAAAAGATAAATGTAAAAGAATTCTTGCATTACTGTATAATAATGTATATACCTGATTCTTCAATTAATGTCAAATTTTGAAATATATGAATTTTGCTCTACTGTCATTCTTAATTCTGTCAAATCTTTGCAATACATTTAGTTTAACTGTCATATATTTTGTTTGTCATTATTTGAGTTTTAGACATTTCCAACCATGATCAATCAAAATTTCTTAGTTCTCATAAATCTAAAAATAAAACAGTTCTGAATACAAAAAATATTTTAAGAGCTGTAATTCATACTTTTATTTATATCCCATTCCTTACTATCCCAGCCAAATACTTTTTAATAGAGAAATCATTCAAGGATATTACTTGAATTTACATTAAAATGTGTGAGTGAAAAGTTTATGTTCCAATAAATAATGTATAGCCTGGGAAGTTTGCTCTTTTCTGTATGTGTCTATATAAGACATACAAAAATGGAAAGAGAGGGAGGTTATCTGCATGAAAATCTAGCTCTAGAAAGTCTTTTTATTTCATATTCTTTTTTTAATAAGTTTTGAAAGAGTATATGAAAAATCATTCTCTGTAAAATATGTTATAGGTTGCTCAACATTTAGCTAATACTTATGGTGACCAAGCATTTTCTGTTGCTAAACAAGCATCATTAACTGGGAAAAAATGGCCTATTCTTGGTCGTCGCCTTCATGAGCAGTTCCCTTACATTGAAGCTGAGGTAGGTTTTTCTATCTATTTTCTATCAGGATTTATTTGATTTAAATAAAATTTACTATTATTCAGAAATAGTAATTATGTTGCATAATAAATATGGATGTGACTTTTGGGTGAATCTGAAATACTTCATATTTTTATTGTAAACACCCTGCTGATATAAAATGCAATTTCATCATCTGTTGTACCTTTCAGGTAGCTTCCATTACAAAAGTACAAAGCTACCTATTGTAGCCATCCAGAGGAAAACAATTCCAGAAAATTTTGGTATATTTTCACTGATCATGACCCCCAGACCCCAAAACCAGTCCCCCAATTTGATGCTGTAGCACTAGTATTTATGAACCAATCCGGATGTGATTAAGCATGTGTACAGGACTTACCAAGGTCTCAACTGAGTTCACTGACCCATTTCATTTGCCATCTTTTTACAAAAGGGCATCTGCTTAAAAATTTCAGATTCAGAAAGATGTACAAAAAAATTATAAATTCAAAAGTTTTTTCCTTTAAATTTTCAGCCTTGAGACAAGGATTCTGGAACATTTTTTGTTTCACTTCTGTCTTAAAAAATGTCCAATATAGCAGTTGGAAATTCTAGGGTGGTTGATTTTTCCACAATCAGGTTTCATTTATGAGCTTTAGAGCATATGGTTTCTTGCAAATTTATTTTAATTGTTGTAACCATTGTTGCTACTCTCATATGCTTAAAACTACACAGTCATATCAGCCCGCATAAAATTTGCGCTAAGCTTAATAATACTTGGCAAAATACTGCCAAATTTGGCAACCAAAAATAAATCACCATAAATGAAGCCAACTTCGATATAGCTGACTAATTTGGCAAAATTCTCATTCAAATTCAGTATTGACAAAAACTGAGATTGAATCTTCTATAATCGGGTTCCACACATTTTAGCTGTGTGTGTTTGAGTAAAGTTAGCTACTCTTTCCTCCCAATACAGGCTGGAAGGACTTATTTTAGTTTGTTGAGGAATTGATGTTTACTTTTTTAATGGATAAATATATATATTTTTAATGTCATTTCTATATCAAAGAAAAATCTTATTTTCTCAATGCATTAATTACCAAGTGTGATTATCATATCAAAGCATGTGCTTTAAGAAACGTTTTTCTTTTCCTATTGCTGTTTTTTAATTTAATATGGTAAAGCCGATCATCTTTTTGATGGAGAATAGGCTCTTTTATATTAGGTGTGTAACTGTGACACTGTCTTTAACACTTTCCAACACAGACAAACCAAAGTCATAAACAGTTTTTAACTGTCTGCCATCTGTCTGTGCTCTAACTCTCATAAATATACTCGGATTGCCATGTAAATGATATATGTTATTGAAGTTTACTATGTCATGTTCTCTATTAAAAATGAAGTACAGTCGAACTCGGTTAAGACGCTCACGGTTAATACGCAATCCCGCTTAATAAGCGGAATTTTCAAGATCCCTTGATTATCTTCCATAGGACTAATGAAAAATATGTTTAATATGCAAACGGTTATTACACAATTCCGCTTAATACGCGATAAATTTTCGTTTTTTTTTTTTTTTTTTTTTGAGGAAAAAAATCACGTTTAAGACACGAATTCATTGATCAAGATGCAAATTCCTTTTCTCTTCTCAAGAATTTAGAAGATTTTTTTTTCTTATGCAGATAAAAACACTGTTTCCGAATAGTATTATTTACTTTATTTAATGACAGATTAATTAAGGTGAATGAAAATTACTAATCGGAGATTGTGGTAGAAATATGAATAAAACAAAAACCCGTGAAATTAGCAAAACTTCAATTCTTCTTTGATCCTGCCTCTTAACATTTTTGTCTCTCGCTTTGTATGTGGTTGTTATTGTAATACAGAAATAATTCAGGTTACTCAAATACGCCATAAAAATTATGATTAGAGATCCTCATACGTATCGTTAGTGAGGTTTTAAATGTACATTATATCTATACTATGTTTTATAATGCGTATTATGCACTGTCAAAAAAGACAGATGTTTCTTAAACAATGAAAATTTACTATAATCGCGAACGAAAGCATTCGACAACCGCTTCCAAGTCACCCAATATTCCGAAAACTCTTCCTTTATCTTTAGAAACCCCAAAAAACAATTTATTTTTGAAATTTAAAGAATAATTTATAAAAATAAATTTTTGTTATCTGCCCGAAATTTTCGGAAACATTTTCGAGTAGCTTTTACAATGCATTCATTAGTTCTCTCTATCCGGAAAATCCGTTTTTCGGATGCTGTCAGACCTCAACTGAATATTTTCAGCTGCATTACAGAAATTGTGCATGCAGTTGTAACAGAAAAATGCTAATCTTAATGTTAATGCTGTTAATCCTATATCTTTTTCAGTTAAACATGTTTGCTGAACAAGAAAATATTTACTTGAGATCTCATAGCATCTGAAAAACCGGTTTTCTGGGTAAAGGCAACTGGTTAATACACTGTAAAAGCTACTCGAAAACATTTTCGAAAACCATGGGCAGCTAATAAAAATTTATTTTTATAAATTCTTCTTTAAATTTCAAAGATAAATTCTTTTGTGATATTTCAAAAGATAAAGGAACGCTTTTTGGAATCTTGGGTGATTCGGTAAAGGATTTTGTATATTGTCGTTCCTGACTATAGTACATTTTCATAAATTAAAAAACATTTTTTTTTTTCAGTTTGGGCAAGAAAAGATAAAACGCATAGAGATTAAACAAATATGTATGCAGGGGCGTGCCTAGCAAGGGGGGGGGGGGTGTTGGGGGTGTAACACCCCGCCCCCCACACTTATTTATAAGAGTTGGTAAAATTTAGAATAGTCGGTAAGTCACAAAGTTAAGAACACTCCCTGCAAAAAAGCCCCTCTGCCGTCGTTAGTTTAATTTCAATTCTCTGTTGTCCGTCTTTAAAGGGAAAAAGAAAGAGAATTTTTAGTGTCTATGACTATTTGAAGACTCAAAGAAAAATATTATTTTTTGTCGCAGTGGGGGAGGGGGGTGTTAAACCATCTTCTCTTGAAATTTTCAATAAAAGAGTACTTAATCTTTCTTGAATCCTTTAAGAAAGGAATACTTTTGCATGATTATTATTTAGCTCTGCTTCGGCTTCCTCTGGAATTCTGTCCAAAATGCCGACTTTGAGAGTATTTTCTGAAAGTCTTTAACTTTTGACTTTTCTAAGTTGTGATCCAGCTGATCGTATTAGAAAGAATTTAACCAAAAACCAGAAATTTTTCATCCTGTCTCGTGGACCTTATCAACCTCGGAGATCATCGTACCCCGTGAATCATGACATAGATCCCAAGAAGCAGAATAAGTTTAGCTCTTGCTGGTATAAAGAATGTTCATATTTAGAATACAGTAAACAACTGGATGTCGTGTTTTGTTTTGCTTGTTCACTTTGCTTTGATGGCCCGGGGACTGAAAACGCAGAAGAAGCTTGGATCAGTATTGGTATTTGTGCATGGCAAAGATAAAAGGCCGAGGAAAAACCGTAAAGGCAAGTTAATGGCTCATTTTATGAGCAATGTGCATAGAGCTGCATTTTATAAATTAGATCATTTGGGCAAAAAAAGTAAGCACGTTGACATGTTTCTATATAGTAAACGTAGAGCGTTAGCAGCTGCTGGGGAGCAAATTCATCTAAGAAACAGAGAGATTATTAATATACTTCTAGACTGCACCAGATACCTAAGTCATCAAGCACTTGCATTTCGGGGACGAGAAAGTGACAGCGGTAACTGCATTCAGCTCATTAGATTAATGTCCAGGTGGATTCCAACTTTAAAAAACTGGATTGATGATAATCATCTTCTCCCATACCATGCCAACTATCTGAGTAATATGTCGCAAAACGACTTTATAGGTGTTCTTGGATCATGTGTCCGTGAAAAAATAGTTGCAAATGTCAAAAATTGTGGATTTTTTAGCGTTATGGCTGATAGCGGCAATAATGAACATTCTCAAGGAAGCTGACAACATCTGCGAGACACATGGAATAAATCAAGAATATGAGTTCAATTTGTGGCACAGGCGACGGAGGCCTCCATCGAAGATAGGCAAAAATCCTGAAACTGCAGTTCTATTGACAAGAGAGAACTATTTTAAAGCAGAAATTTTGAAGATGGTAGATCGACTTACAACTGCATTTGGAGACATTCATAAGTTGGTATTTGAGAAAGTTAAACCACTGGCCTGTCTTCGTCCATCTAGGATCAAGTATAGCTCTACCGAGGACATTTCTAAACTATGTGAATTATTCCCTAATGATCTCAAAGATATAGATAACTTGGAATGTGAAATTGATTTCATGAACTCAGAAATAGCTAGTTCTGAATCGGATACAATTGCCGCAGCAGCGCAAAAACTTATGAGGAAGGCTCATTTGTATCCTAACCTTTCTTTGGCTTACAAGTTGGCCTTAATTATTCCAGTAACTGTGGCAAATAATGAAAGAAGTTTCAGCAGGTTAAAGTTAGTAAAACATTACTTGTGTACCACCATGTCGGAAGAGCGACTGGAGGAACTGATGCTATTAACCTGTGAAGCAGACATAACTGACATGTTGGATTTAGACAGTGTAGCTGGAAAATGGGCTATTCTGAAGGATATGCGGGTGGTAATTTAAAAATGTAGAGAAAGAAATTTTTAGTCTCTTATACTAAAATATATCTTATTTTTAATAAGCAATATTTGTCTTTTTTATGTATTTTAAAATGTATACACTTACTTTACACAACAGCATGCGATTTTACTTATAAAAACAAATTCCAAAGTACTTCAATGTTCTTAAATTGTTACTTTTGAGAACTAGTTAATGCATGGTACATCCGTACACATTTCCTTTTAAATCGTAAGTAGAATCCTAATTAATAACAGGATTCTCAACTTTACTTATCATATATTCTAATACGAGCAAATCTTGTGTGTGGTTATATATATATATATATGCAAATTTTATCTCAAAAACGGCTCTAACGATTTTGACGAAATTTCGTATCCTACCATTTTGGGGCACCAGAAAACCATTGGGCTAGGTCACATGTTCGAGAAAATTCGATTAATGGGTCATTTTGGGTCATGGTCTAGCTAATTGTATCTAAAAAACAGTTCAAACGATTTTGACGAAATTTTGTATCCGACCATTTTCGGGCACGAGAAGACTATTGGGCTGGGTCACATGTTCGAGAACTTTCGATTAGTGGGTCATTTTTGGGTCAACGCGGGACAAATTAATTTTATCTAAAAAACGGCTCTAACGATTTTGATTAAATTTTGTGTCCTACGAGTTTCGAGCACGATAAAATCATTGGGCTAGGTCACATGTTCGAGAAAATTCAATTAGTGGGTCATTTCTGGGTCATTGTGGGTCAAGATCTAAAAAGCGGCTCAATTTACACTAAATTTTGCATCCAATGGTTTTCGGGCACGAGAAGACTGTTGGGCTAGGTCACATGTTCCAGAAAATTCAATTAGTGGGTCATTTTGGGTCAAGATCTAAAAAGCGGCTCAATTTACACTAAATTTTGCATCCAATGGTTTTCGAGCACGAGAAGACTGTTGGGCTAGGTCACATGTTCGAGAAAATTCAATTAGTAATTCATTTTGGTCATGGGTCATTATGGGTCAAGCTATTTTATCTAAAAACGGTTCAAAGGATTTGAAATAACTTTAGCACTCTACAGGTTTAGGGAACAAGAAGACTATTAGGCTAGGTCACATGTTCGAGAAATTTCGATTAGTGGGTCATTATGGGTCAAGCTATTTTATCTTAAAAACGGCTCAAACTATTTACACTAAATTTTGCATCCCATGGTTTTCGGGCACGAGAAGACTGTTGGGCTAAGTCACATGTTCGAGAAAATTCAATTAGTGAGTCATTTTGGTCATGGGTCATGATATTTGAACTCAAATTTAATTTTGACCGAGCATAGCTCGGTCTTCCCTGCTCGTATAGTAAAAAAATAAACATTTTTTTACACATACTGAATAACAGCATTTAATTTTGACTGTGACAACAGAGTGTGTGGTTAGGCAGAATGCATGTGAGCACTTAAGACTTTCAGTGATTTTTTTAAATTCACAGTATTGTAGAACAGTTGACTCCGTCGCTGAGGGAGGGGGGGGCTGTCACAAAGCCTTTTTCACCCCCGATCCTGTACTCGGCAAAATTCAGTTGACACCCGCCCCTTACTAAAACAGCCTTCGGCACGCCCCTGTATGTATGTGGTTAGATAATTCATTTATGTCTGCTATGTTTTCTTTACTTTTTACTATACTAACACTATTTTTTACACAAAGATTAATAAGAGTTTTTCTTATGTTAAAAAAAAGGACAAATTATAATTTCACTTATTATTACAAGTGCTAAATATGATTTTAAAAACGGGATTGTACTTGAGAAATTTAACATTTTTTTTTCTGTTAAAAAAATTAATATAGCAGAAAAATTATTTTTATTGTTTTATTTTTGGTTGCAACGTATTAATTGACAATAAAGTCGACAATAAATCCATCCATATTTTTTCAGTTATTATTCTAGTCAGTCCTACAAAAAGAAACAATGAGTTTACGTGGAATACAATTAAAAATTAATCTAAATGTTCGTAAAAGAGACAATTTTCAACCATAAACATAAAAATAAAAGCTCTGCAGTTCATTTAGACGATTAAAATTTCAAATAAGCCCAGTTTCTGCAACATTATACAAATCACGTTTAATACGTGATCCCGCTTAATACGCAACTTTTGTCCACTCTCTTGAAACACGTCTTAACCGGGTTCCACTGTATGTTGCATTTGTTATTTCCATTAAATTTTAGTCAATAGAGAAAAAATGTTTGCAGTGTATGTTAATGATGTTGCACTATTTCAAATATAATGAAATTGGTATGCATTTATAAAGTGCACTAAAACATACTTTGTGTAGAATATGGTGTACAAAACATTTATCATTCATTTACAGGGTCACTGAAAAGAATCCATTTGATGTTCTACAGGAAAAAATTGTTTGTAGCATATTTTAATAACATTACATTGTTTCAACCATAATGAAATTTAAATACAATATTGAGGTTTGTAACACTAGAATATGCTTACTACTGTAGAATATGATGTGTGTAACATTTATCATTCATTTACAGGGACACACAAAAAAATATGGTTTCAGATGTGGCATGCATTTTTATGCTTAACTAAATTTTTACATATTACATGGTGTATTAATGTAATTGGTGTATGAATGGTAATGTAAATGGTGTATGAATGTATAAATACTATAGATCATATGCAGGGCTACACAAAATAATTCATAAGCATTACTGTGTATGAGTGTGAATTGCTTAAAGGTGTTTTTTAATTGAGTTATGCATTTTCTAGCTGAACTATATTTAGTATACTGAGAAATTTTTGTAGAATATAAATAAATTGATATACAGAGCTATACATAAAGAATTGGATACCGTATTTTCGGGAGTAAGCGCCGCGGCGCATACGTGTTTGAAAGTTCAAAATATTGGCGATGTGGTGCATACGCAAGGGCGGCGGGTACAATGATTTTTTTTCCTCAACATAGCAAAATCTGGATATTGTGAAAAACAGTCCTTCATTTCATGTTTTTTCAGTCTTACTGCCTTAAATACACTTTTAAACACATGGATTCATTAACATTCATTCATATTTAACCTTTATTTACATTCATTTAATCTCAGTATAAAGTTCATAAACAGTACATATCACAATATATCTTTATTATAAAAACGTAATTACTATAGTCAAAATATATTTAACTTACCCATATTTCTCTATTTTCTGTTCAATATTAATAGCTCACTCTTTAAAAGTATTTATTGTATATTTTACAATAGTGGATAAATTATATTTATTTCATAAGCACGCAGCATACGGTGATGTTCGATTAAAACGATAATCAAATAATCAATTGGCGTATTACGTATTTTTTTCCTATTGTATTTTAAGATAACCTGTGTTTTATTGTTAATTCATATATCTTGTAAGATTTTATCACTATTCTTGTTACTTTAATCCAATTTTGCCGATCGTTTTTATCGTGACTATTTCATTTTTACCGATTTTTCAATGATGCGGTGCTTCTAATGGGTACGGTGCTTACGTGTATATTTGTTTTTTTAACCCATTTTTCAATGATGCGGCACTTACGATGGGTGCGGCGCATATTCCCGAAAATACGGTGCATTGCCGTCATTGGGTGGTAATTTCTGAAATTGCATTTTCAGTTGTGCATTTTTTCCCTGAATTAAAGTTTAGTTTAATTTGAGGAGGGTATAAAAATCTGTAGATAATATACAAGGCTGTAGAAAGTTATTCGAGTGCATTTTCATCTATTGGTGGAAATTGCTGAAGGTGAATTTTCAACTGTGTTATGCATTTTGTAGCTAAGCTAAATTTTAGCACATTATGTAATGAAGATACAGATCTATAGAGATCACTATCTATCTATACAGGGATGCACAAAATAAATTGAGTACCTTTCTAGATGATAATTTCTGAAATCTGGTTTCACCTTTTTAAATAGTGAAGTTCCGTTGCAGCATTCTGAAAGTTTTGGAAAAAGTTTCCTAATCTATGCTTGATGCATGATTTTCTTTCTTGTTTGAGTAAAGGAAAGACACTTGTTTTTTGTCAAAATGGAAGAATGATTAATTCAAGATATTTATCATCAAAAGCTTCTACATTTGCTCATCTGTAATTGTTCTGGAATGCAAGAAGTTGGGGTTTTTTTTGAAGGAATCTGCTCATCAAGCCAATTAATTTTTCTTTTCTGCTTGAAGCAAAACAAGTAGTTATCTGAAGAACTAATATCTAGTGAATACAGAGGGCAGAGCAACATTTCCCAGCAAAGTGTTTCGAGAGTTTGATTGATTGATCTTGCAACTTGTAGGCAACCATTGTTATGTTGGAAACAACCTTGTTCTGTCTGTTGGTCTTATTCAGAACGTTTTTACTTCAATTCTACTTTCAAATTAATTACTTGTTGCTTGTAACATTCATCATTGATTGTTGGACATAGGTGAAACTGTTCAAAGTAGACTACATCCATCTATGGTTCCACCAAATACACAACATAAACTTACTGTCATGAATGTTCTATTTTGGCACTGGTAGACCTGGTTCACCTGAATGCACCTGTGCCTTCAGTCATTTGGGATTGTTGTAATGAGTCTATTGTTCATCTTCCATAAGAATTTGATACTGTTTATCATAGAAATAATCTTCGATATGAACAAATAACCTTATTAACTGGATCATCAAAAACGTATTAAATAAAGGAAGTATCAATCATCTTTAATTACAAACATCCAATCCAATTCCTCCCGTGCAATGAACTCATTGCATGATTAGTTGCAATAAGTGCAATAACTGAACTCCCCATGCAATGACTGGGCTTTCCAAGGTTTTTCCCTTAATTAACTCTTTATTTGTAATTCCCAAGTGAAAGTGAAACATAAAAGAGGGACATTCCCAACTTCTTAGATCAGACTCAAACTTGCAATGGGACACAGCAGAAATCCACTCGCACCACCACCAGAAGGACTGCACAGTGATTCTACTCACTGATTAATATATTCATCACACATTGTCTTACACATTTGATTACTTTTTCAAAGCAGAATGCTGCTCCTATGTCCCTATGGCAAGGATAGATGCAACTAATTGTTTCTGTACATATTTAATATATGTTTGTTTGTGCAATTTTCTACAGTTTATTTCTTCTACTCTACACACTTACACATTCCACACTTGGGGATACGAACCCCAAAACATTCTAGAGGCACCGGCAAGATGATTTGTGAACAATGAATCAGTAAGGATTAAATTGTATTTCCATCTACGCATGCATAGCTCCATCTCAGATAAGTATATTTTCTTATTACTATCAGATTGGCTTTGTTTTTTGAAAAACTATTTACACCATTATTGAAATAATGGACAAAGATGACAAAGAAGCATTAAAAAAGGCTGCAGAAGAAACAGAAAAGGCAGCTATAAATTTATGTGGCAGAGCTAAATCTGCTTTAACTAAAATTGCAAATTTCATTAACAGTACTGATAAAATTTTCCAAAAAAATGACTTATGCAATAAATTGCGAAAATTGGAAACAATTTATTCTGATTTTGATAAAGCAGATGTGCAATTAGATCCAGAATCTTCCAAAATGGAAGAATTTGAAAAAAAAATATATCATGAAACCAACTGCAAATAGAACTTTAAAATTTTTCTGTTAATATGCATGTATAGTTTAATACAGCAAATGATCAAATTCCTATAATTAGTTCAACTGTTGCTAACAATTTTACATTACCTAGATTGAATATTGAACAATTTAATGGAAGTTTTAAAAATTGGATGTTGTTCAAAGATTTATATGTGTTATTAGTTAAATGCTAATGCATTTAATTTATGCAATATTGCAAACACTTCTGACGAAGTGATTAGAGGTCTTAAATTAATTTATCCAAAAGCATCTGACAGCAATATATGGTTGATTTATATAATACTGCAAAAGGTTGATTATAAAACTCGGGAAGAATGGGCACACTGTTCGTCAAAAGAGGATTTTCCACCTTCTGATAATTTCATTCAATTTATTAATGACAGATGTTTATCTCTTGAGTTGTATAGTGAAAATGAGTGTGATAAGTATAAAGTAGAGAAGCAATTTAATTTTCATAAATCTTCTTCTAATAACAGTATTAAATGTTGTTTGTGTAAAGATAGACACTTACTTTTTAAATGTACTAAATTTAAAGAGTTAAATGTCAGAGACAGAAAGCAGTTTGTTGGGAAAAATAAATTATGCCTCAATTGTTTATCCGATAAACATTATTCAGCTCAATGTAATTCAACGTTCACCTGTCATCATTGCAAATAGGCACTACGATAGCTTATGTGATAATAAACTACAGAATTGTGCAATATCTGCACTCCATTTGAATGGAAATGCAAACCAGAAAAACAAATCTGATTCAGATGAAATGTTGATTCCCAATGAAAGTAA
The DNA here is from genome assembly GCA_963931845.1 of Maratus michaelseni. Taxonomy (NCBI): domain Eukaryota; kingdom Metazoa; phylum Arthropoda; class Arachnida; order Araneae; family Salticidae; genus Maratus; species Maratus michaelseni. The sequence continues at coordinate 216,942,394 of OZ007586.1, read as the reverse complement.
ACAGGAAATTGGCACTTCAATAAATACAGTACAAACATCTTTTGCACTTTTGCCAACTGCTAGTGTATATATTAATGATTTTATGGGTCAGAAGCATATTTTACGAGTCATGTTAAATAGCGGGTCTGAATTCACGTTTGTCTCAGAATCGTGTATGAAAACTTTAGGTATGAATAGAAAAAGTGCTAGGTTTCCAGTAAGAGGTTTATCGAATACAAAGATTGCAGTTACAAAAGGTTGCATAATACTTAATCTGCTCTTAATTTATAATGCAGATGTCAAGTTGTCTGTGAAAGCATTTGTTTTAGATAAATTGACAGCTCTGTTACTGGCAGAAAAAATAAAAGAGGAGCATTTTTTGCATTTAAAGAATGTCCAGTTAGCTGACCCGCACTTTGAGATTCCAAATAAAGTAGACAATATTTTGGGATCAGATTACTTTTTTTCTATTCTGCTTCCTGGGCAAGTAACATGTTTTGAGAGTAGTTTAATTGCGCAAAATTCAATTTTTGGTTTTCTTGTATCAGGAAAAATTCCAGATTCTAGCACAAGTTCAAATTCTATTCATAATCTGTGCATTTATGTAATTAATATTGATGAAGATTTAAAATGTTTTTGAGAAATAGAAGAAATATTTAATCCTAATGAAACAATTTTGTCACCTGAAGAGCAGTTTGTTGAATCACATTTTCAAGAAACATATTCAATTAATTCTGAAGGTCGATTTGTTGTGAAATTACCATTTTTCAATTCAAAAACAGAATTAGGTAATTTTAGGCCAGCTGCAATTTCTCGCTTGTTTGCGATGGAAAAGAAATTGAAAGAAAATCTAAAGTTTGAAAAACAGTACAAAGATTTTATGCATGAATATGAACAATTAGGTCACATGGATTAATGGAACAAAATGATATGTCTAATAATGTAAATGAACAATGTTTTCTTCTGCATCATCCAGTAATTAAACCCTCTGGTATTACTACGAAATTGAGAGTTGTATTTGAGGCTTCATGTAAAACTTCGAATGGTACATCTTTGACTTCAATTTTGGGTGCAGGTCCTAAGCTACAATGAGACATTTTTGAAATTTTGCTTAACTTTCGAGTTCCAGAAATTGTTTTTTCTGCAGACATAGAAAAAATGTACCGCCAGATTTTAGTTTCTAATGAAGATCAAAATTATCAGCAAATAGTTTGGAGATCTAACCCTAATGAAGAAATACAAATTTTTAAGTTTAAAACTGTAACTTACAGTTTAGTACCAGCTTTATATTTGGACACAAGGTGTATCCAACAAATCACCTGCGATCATACAAAAAATCCTACTGTTTCATAAATTTTATTAGAAGATTTGTTACATGGATGATTTATTATCGGCTCAAGCACTGTTAGTGAAGCAATTGAAACTTGTAAAAGAATTACAAATGCTTTACACGCACATAGTTTCCACTTAAGGAAGTGGAATTCAAATTCTAGGGAATTTCTCAATGAATTTCAAGTATTTTTGACCCACTGGAACTAATTTCACCATGTACTGTGACTTTAAAAATATTTTATCAGAAGCTTTGGCTTACTAAGGGGGACACTCCTATTCCACAACATCTAGCCAAGGATTGGTTGAAATTTCAACATTCATTCAATGCAATCAACCAATTTTCTGTTCCAAGATGTGTTACATTCTCATCTAGTAATACGTTTGAATTGCATGGATTCACTGACACTTCAACATGGGTGCAATTTATTGCTGACAAGCTTGTAAAAGCAAAACAAAGGTGTGTCTCTCAGTTTCCAAAACCAAGGTTGCTCCCATCAAACAAATATTGGTTCCTAAATTGGAACTTTGTGGTGCTCATTTTTATTATCTAAGTTATTTTGTTCCATTATGAACACGCTAAAAATTTACAATTTTGATGTTTTCGCTTGGACTGATTCCAAAGTCGTCCTTTCCTGGTTATCTGCACATCCATGTAAGTGGAAAACCTTTGTTGCGAATAGGATATTCTCAAATAACAGAAGTATTACCTACAAAAACTGGAGACATGTTTCATCTAAAGAAAACACTGCAGATATCACTTCTTGTGGTATTGATCCTAGATGTCTTCCAGAATGCAACTTATGGTGGAACGGCCCAAGTTGGCTACTTCAGGATCCATCCGATTGACAAAAGATGAACTTAATACTAAAGAATTTGATGATCAAATCAAATCTGAACAAAAATCTGATCCAATTTTTTCATTGCATGCCTGCACATCAAATGATTTATTTGATATTTTATTTCAAAAACACTCTTCGCTTACAAAGATTATCCGCATTTAAGCATATTGCCAGAGATTCATTAAAAAATGCAAAAATGCTAATAAATTTCAGGTTTCTTCAACACCCCTTACATTTAAGGAAACAAAATCTGTCGAAGAAACTATTGTTCTTTGGGTTCAAAACTCTTACTTTCATGAAGATTTGAAATGTATCAAAGAACAGAAGACTTTAATTAAAAAAAGTCAGTTACACTCCCTACATCTGTTTATTGATGAAACGGTCTCTTATGGATAGGAGGACATTTACAGAATTCGTAATTAAAGTTTAATCGCAAACACCCTACAATACTTCCCTCGCAACACAAGATAAGTGAACTTTTATTCAAACAATAGCATATTGCAAATTTACATGCAGGCCCTTCCCTAATATCACAGATCATCAAACAATCGTATTGGATTATTGGTGTTATTAATCCCTTGGATGTATAACAGAAGTGCATCCTGGTGAAGATGGCCTCGTCCGAGTAGTGACAATCCGAATTAAAAATTCCATTTACAAACGACCAAGTAATGAAATCATAGTACTCCCTTTATATCAGGACTAACACCCTGATAGGGTGGGAGAATCTTTATCATAGAAATAATCTTCGATGTGAACAAATAACCTTATTAACTGAGTTATTAAATAAAGGAAGTATCAGTCATCTTTAATTACAAACATCCAATCCAATTCCTCCCATGCAACAAACCAATTGCCTGATTAGTTGCAATAAGTACAATAACTGAACTCCCCACACAATGGCTGGGGTTTCCAAGGTTTTTCCCTTAATTAACTCTTTATTTGTGATTCCCAAGTGAAAGTGAAATATAAGAGAGGGACATTCCCAACTTCTTAGATCAGACTCAATCTCGCAACTGGACACAGCAAAAATCCACCTGCACCAGGAGGACCGCACAGTGATTCTATTCACTGATTAATATATTTATCGCACATTGTCTTACACATTTGATTACTTCTTCAAAGCAGAATGCTGCTTCTATGTCCCTATCACAAGGATAGACACAACTAATTGTTTCTGTACATATTTAATATATGTTTGTTTGTGCAATTTTCTACAGTTTATTTCTTCTACTCTACACACCTACACATTCCCCACTCGTGGATATGAACCCCAACATATACAGAACAGGATTTTTTATTTTCTTGTCTTTATTTGTCACACATGGTTTTTCAAATTTTCCAAATTCATATGGGACCTGATTTCCTTGCTTTTGAAACATGCTTGCTGCATGTAGACATTGTGAAGTTCATGGTAGGATAATAAACAAACATTTCACAGAATGTTAATGCAGATTGTGTTTAGACATGTTTCAATTTAGATTGTGTTTAGCAATGATCTTCATCGAGGGTAGAGTCATAGTTATACATCTAACAAAATTATTTGAAATAAACAGTGGTTTTTGTTTTTATAATTCATTGTTTTCTCTTAACTATTTTTCAATTTGTTAATATTTGTATTGTGTAATTCACTGATTTATATATAGATATGAATGTTATTACAGTTTGCTGCATTCTATTGCAGATTTTAATTATTGAAGGACAATAAATAGAAATCTAACAGAATAATTTATTGGAAATCATTCAGGAGAAAATTAAAACACATTGTGATTTTTTCTGTATATTTATAAAAAAGTTTGTGTTAAAAGAATTATATTGAAACATTTGCTGCGAACTTGTTTTTCAGTTTAAGTGATAGAGTAGATTCTTATTTTTCTTTATTTTAGTAATAATTGCTTTTTGCCACAAAAATTGTTTTCCTTTTCTGTAGAGGAAAGGTGAAAAATGATATTGTAATTTAAGCAAAATTTCATGGACAATAATTGTAATTTTCGAGAAAATAATTTCTTGCCAATAAATTTATTATTATGGCTAAAATTTTTTATTTATTTAAAGTGTCCACCTTTTGAATTATCTAAAAACAAATAATTTAAAAATATGCACCCAAAATATCCCTAAAAACTTTTTTTAAAATTAAACATATTAACAAAAGCTCCATGTCTTAAAAACATTAAAGAAATAAAAGTACTACAGCATGTTGAAAAACTAATACAGTAGAAGATCTTTATAACGCAAACCTAAAAACACAAGGTTGTGTGTTATATAGAATTTTGAGTTTTATAGATCAGATTTTACACATCATTAAACTATCTTGTACATATTGCCAAATATGTCTGAAAAATATCAAAATACAGAGTATCATTATTTCATTCTTTGGACATTGTGCAGATTATAAATTTTTGCATAATATAGATAATTTCACACATGGTTACTTTATAAACTTGGTCCAAATATGCCTAGACCAAATCATTCATTATATTACTCATTTTCAAGTATTTTTATTCTAATAATAGCAAATTTTTCATTAAAAAGCTCTGAATTAAGGAGATAAAATGAGCTAATGTATCAAATTTAGTCCCTTAGAAAGTAGCATTTTTTCTTCAATGTAGAATGCTGGTACTTAGCAGCAAAATTCATTGTTTACATCTGAGAAGAAGTCTGTTATATAGAGAATTGCGTTATATAGAATTGTGTTATAAAGATCTTCTACTGTATATTGAAATTACTGCTATTTGTATGTTATTAATTTTTTTTTTCAGAAGTATTATGTCTTATTCTGCTTTTTAAGGAATTTTGTAAAACTTTCATTGATGCTTAACTTGCTTCACATATTCTTTAGGTTCGATATGCAATAAATGAATATGCTTGTACAGCCATTGATGTCATTGCTCGACGACTTCGTTTATCATTTCTTAACGTACAAGTTGCTGAAGAAGTATTGCCCAATGTAATATCCATAATGGCTGATAGTTTGAAATGGAGTAGAAGTAGACAAAAGGTACAGATTTTTGCTGAAACTTTTATTGTTATTTTGATTTGAATTTAACAGCTCAGGATCACACAATTGCTGTATTAGTTTTGCATTGATAAAGTGTTGATAATTTCTATAATCCATTAAAATTTTATACATTTTTATGATAATGAAAAGTAAATTCTTGCAAGTTTTTTTAAAATATGCATAGTTGCAAAGAGCATTTTTTGTAAATTTCACTCTGATATGACTTGAAAATTTAAAAATTAGTTGTAGTATAGTGAATCATTTACACTGAAGCAATAAATTCTTAATAGCTGAAAAATTTCCCCCAAACAAATTATTTTGAAATTTTTTATAGCTTTCTTATTTGGGTGAAGGATGTGTCACATACTTAGTTATTCTCTTAAATGAATGTATAGTATAATTTGTTAGATTTGAAAACTTAAAATGGTTCATGTTAATTGATTAAAGCGTCCATTGACCAAGTGCTCGGGCATATGGTGCTAATATTAAACCTATGGAAGATACTTTTGGATTGCTCATTCTCATTTGCATATTTTTGAAATTTTCTTTTTGCACATGATATTTGAGATCATAATAAATAACCATTGTTGATTAAATTTTCGATTTTTGTTGTTGTTTGATGATGATATTACTTACAATTTTAGAACTAAGAAAAATGGAGGTATTTTTTCATTCATAGCTTTGTAAAAATTTATCAATGAAAGATTCTGAAAATTTAAAAAAGCATGGATGTAGCTTAAACCTTGATCTTTTCAGCTAGTTTTGTTTCATAATTTTATACCAATTAGGAAATGTAAAATCAGTGAAAAATGACTGCGACTTTTAATGAAAATCTAAGCAAAATCACTAGAATTCCCTCAATAAACTCTATCCATCTCATATTGATTGATGAGAAAAGCTACTTTCCCTTACCTCCTCCAGAGGACTGTTTGTAGAGGGATAAAGGGGAAAGACTATTTTCTTTTCAAATGGATATCTGGTTTAAACTGTACTAAACATTAGACATCATTATCTCAAGGCAAAATTGAGGGGTTTTATTTTTTTCTCTCTATATAAAAGTAACAGCTTTTTTGGATCTTTGTAAGTGTACATTTAAAGAATTTTACTGACAAACCAACTATTTCTAATGAGGGAAAACTATGTCATCTATATCACAAACAACTGACTCTGTTGGTGTGCTGTGCACCTGTATAATATGTAATCTATTGCAAAGGGCTCGTGTTCTGTTTTTGAACGCATTTGCAGTATAGTTCTTCATCTCAATAAGATACATTTGCTAAGCATTGAAAATTATCAATTTGAATTTTAATTTTAATTAAAAAAAATAGATTAAAATTTCGTTTTATTTTGTAATTTTCTTGTAATAAAATATGAATATGGGTTAAAATCTTTTTGAAAGTTTAACATACAGGGAAGGCCCTGCCTCTCACCCCCTCTCAGAGCCCTATGCTAGCTTTACCTGGCCAGAACAAACAAAAAAACAAACATACATGAATTACTACGATATTGCTAATTTCAATTAAAATGATTAAATTGATTGAATTAAAATATTTTTAAATGTATGTACGTGCATAGGCACCCACTCTAAGGGTGACATGAGGTCACGAGCCTCCCTTAGAGATGCAGCAATCAGCTGTCTAGGTGAATACTGAATACCTCATAATATAAAATTACTAGTTCAGGCTAAATTTTAATGTTTTTAAAATGTTATGTATAAGTAAAATTTATTATATTTTAATTAAAAAGAGTTCATATTATTATTTATTATTAAGCAAGAAAAATTAAAAATCTGTAAAATATCATCCTCTTACAATGAGCTTTATTTATACAGTGAAACCTCCCTGTGCGACCACCTCCATTAAGCGACCATCTCTCTCAATGACCACTTTTTTATAGAACGAAATCTATTCCCATAAGCTCAATGCTAATTTTATCGCTATTCAGAGACCACTTTCAGTGGAACTCCCTCCATGAGTGACCAATTTGCTTGAAGAAACAGAATGAAATTCCATTCTTTCCTGAGCGTTTGACATGTAGCTTGACCGCTGTACACATATTTCCCCTCCTGGGATGAAATGTGGATCCTCCCTACTTCCTAGAACAGCATTCTTGAAGAACCCCAGTGAGATAAGTTTTGCTGTAGAGAAACAGCTCCTACCTCCTCCTTTGTTTTTGTGATCAAAGCGCCGACCACTTTTTCCTGCCGTTCTGCTAGTGCAGATCTGTTTCAGTAACATTTTACTGTTTCAGTAACATTTTAACAATGACAGCTAAAATAGTGATTTTAAAGTTAAAGGAGCATATACACATTATTAATGAACATAAAAATGGAAAGTCGGAAAGAAAATGGGCTCAAATGCTCAAATGTTTAACTGTGAAAAAATGCAAATAAACAAAACTTTCAAAACGGAAAATTTTTTCATTTACTCATTGAATTTCAAAAAAGGTTTATAAATAAAAGTTGTAAAAGATAACATTGAAAAATCAAAGTAAACATCAATTTATACATTTGTTAAACACGTCTAGTAATAAACTTATGGATTTTAATTAAAGTTTTATTTTGATATTTGTTTATTTTTATTTATTTCATAATGTGAAAGATGAATTTTCATAGCACTACTTGTTATTTTTTTTCTGACAGTCAAAAACTAGACTTAAACATTACCCCATTAAGAGACCACCTCTTGGAGTGACCAATTTTTAAGGGAATGGAGCGTGGTCACTTTAGGGAGGTTTTACTGTATATATTTTTTAATACTAACTGACCTGCCCAGCATTGCCTAGGTCTGTTCAAAAATAGCACAAAATGGGAAAAAAATCTAATATTAATATTGGACTATAATCATATTTTTTTGTAAGATTTGCTTTTCATTAAAAAAAATATTGTATTAAAAAGTAATAGTTTATTGTGCCTGTAGGCAATACATGTGGACACATGTAGCCAACATTAAAAAAACATTGGCTACATACATTTTAGTTCGACCATATATATAAGTGTAATAAAATATTAATATAGCAATCATGCAGTTTTCTGTCTTTGTTTTTATTTGTATTTTTGTATTTTATTGCAGGTATAAATAGATCTTTAGCTTTGTAGTCTTATGTTTTTTTTAAAATTATTATTCATTATGAGTTATAATATGCATTTTGTCATAGTGTCATTATATATTTTTATGTTCATTTCATAATTATATGTTAATTAATCTTATTAATCAAACAGTAAAGTATGAATTAGGTCCACAAGAATAGGAGATGTCGTGAACGGTCCACTAAATTAGGAGATAAGAAAGATTGGATTTGAATCACATTCAAGCTCATCTACCTAAATTTTCAGTTATATATAATTTTCTTGTAATACAATATGAATATGGGTTAGAATCTTTTAGAAAGTTACCCATGCAGGGAAGCCCTATTCCATTCTATGAACCCTAAGTTAGTTTGGCCTTACCAAAACAGACATAAGATATGAATTACTGTGATAGTTATTTTAAATTAAAACAATTAAGTTGCTTGAATTAAAATTATTTTGAATGTATGTATGTGCATACGCACCAACTCCAAGGGAGACATGGGGTCACGAGCCTCCCGTAAGGCTCCAACAAATAGCCATCTGGCCTAATACCAAATACCTCATAATATAAAATTACTAGTATGGGTTAAATTTTGGTGTTTTTAAAATTGAATCCAATACAAATTGAATTTTATTGGAATTACAATTGAAATTGAATACAATCCCAATTAAAATGTAATATTTTTTAATTAAAAAGCTCACATTATTTAAGTATTATTCAAGAAGAAAAATTAAAAATCCATAAAAAATCATTCTCTTACAATGAGCTTTATATATTATATATATGTAAAAAATTGTGCTTTAAGTATTTTACTTATTATCATGTATCTGTGACCACTAAAATGTTTATGTGAATATGCCATAATATTTATGTTGTGAATGTAAATGCCTGCCAAGTCATTTCATATGTATATCGGTTTGTCATAAATTTTTCTTTTCGGTCAAAATTTATATTCCAAAACTTTCATAAGTGCATTGTTTTATGTTATTTGGCTAATTTTTCTTCTGGCATATTAAAAATTCTTAATTGCAATTTAGGTCACAGTGGAATTATATATGTTTGTCTCACTTATTTTACTCAACAGCCACTTACAGCCCTCTATTTTTATTTCTAGGTAGAATGGTTTTCTTTCACACAAAAAAATGAATTCCCTCATTTTTTTTTACATTGTTTGTAGGGATTAATACTGGTGGGAATACCACCACATTCATGAAACGTGAATAAATATGCTTTATATAAACTGTTTATTAATAATTAGGAAAATATTGTATGCTTAGTTATAATATTTCTATTTAAGTCAATGTTATTTTGTATATTGAGTAATTATAGTCACAGTAACTTAAATCATATACTCACAGTTCACAAATGAAAAGGACTAAAAGAATTTAATATTCATTTTCACTTTAATTCAAGAGTTGAAGAAGTTATTTAATCAACGAAGGAAAGAAAAGGGAAAAAGATGGCTAAGTATAATTAGGACCAATGGAGGAGAGACTCAAATACTTCAAACAGCAAATAATTGAGGTCATAAACACATAAATAAACAAGGCTCAATACAACTTATCAACCTTGGGACAGTTGCATTACAAAGCGTAATTGCAGGGTTGAACAAGTGATGTTTTTATAACCAAGCTGAACCCCAGACAGGTCAGAGATGATGAAGCAGATGTAGAAAATTTGCATATTCTTACACTGACGGAGAGAATTGAGGTAAAAGTGAATAGGAAGACAGAAGAGGAGGGATTTTGATGAGAATGACACCCTCACAGTATACTAATTCGAGTAACCAATGGAAGATATTAGGTCTGCCCGAATCTGGAGCAAGTGAAAAGGAGAAGAAAAATAAAAAGTAAAATTCTAAGAGAAATGATGGAATTAAGAAATCAATTATGAGATAACATTTGAAGTAGTCAATTATGAAAAAGCATCTGATATAGTCAGTTGGGAGAAAGCATCCAATATAGTCAATTCTAAGGAAGCATCGGAAGAAGAAAGCTTTCATGGAGCATCCTGACAATTAAGTCAGAGTCAATGGAACTTCCGTACATTTCAGCCAAAATTGATTAAGAAATCAAGTTCTGATGAAAGAACAGTTATGCAATACAGATGCTCTCAACAATTAATTAACATTGATATGCAGTATTCAAGTTAGATGGAAGAAATCTTGTTATCAGATAAGATCCTGATAGACTTTAACTGAAAGCCTATGAAATTGAAGCAGCCAATCCTGAAGTACCAAGATGAATGATAAAGATAGCCAAAAAAAAAAAAAAAGAATTCAGAATTATCTGATGCAGAATCGCTTTGGAGAAGAATGAAAATTGAATGCGGAGAATGGAAATTGTCCTGACAAACTGTTCCTCTAAGAATATTCAGAAAAGGCCGAAATACTGAAGAAGCTGATAGAAGTATCTGTCTAAGATGGAAAAACTGATGAAAAGAAGAAACGCTAGATTAATTTTAACACAATTATTCACATTGGTAAAGAAATCATACAAGTTGTAATTTTCCAACTGGACGAAAAATGTCCGGACCAGGATTTGAACCTGGGATCGCTTCGCTGAAGCTGCCATGCTCTTCCAACTGAGCTACTGGAGTTCCATTACCTGCGATCTACCCTGCATTACCTTTCCATTACTGGAGTTCCATTACCTGCAATCTATTCTGTTGAGCTGATTAAAATATCAGACCAGATGCTATGATCAATATGGTTTACTGGATGAATTATGCCCTCCAGATTCAAACGGGATAGCTCAGTTGGAAGAGCATGGCAGCTTCAGCCAAGGGACCCCAGGTTCGAATCCTGGCCCGGACATTTTTTGTCCAGTTGGAAAATTACAACTCGAAAAGAAGAAAGCTGATCTTACAGTGATTGAATCAGAAATTCCAGAAAAGCAGAGTGCAGAAAATACTTATAATGACTTTAAGTGCTCAGAATTTCAGAGACTTCTGTGAAAGACTTTAGTGACTAATACCTGTATGAACTAGGATGTGGCAGATAGACATTCAAAGGTGCGGGGGACACCCACCCAGTGACGCATCGAACAAACATGAGTAACATTAAAGATTCTGTCTGTGACTATTATTATTTATTTATGATTGCATATTTAATTAAAAATTGTGAGTATCACCCATACTATTAGTAACATATTTGAAATGTATCATGCTAATGTTAATTTAAAAGATAAATTGATAAAATTCTTAACTAAGATAAATTGTCATAATTTAGTAAATGAAAGTTCAAGTAAAATAAATATTAGGTCTGTGCATGACCACCTTAATTATAATTAAATATACATCCAAATCTTTTGTAAATTGTTTTCACTATCCTTTTCTCTTTAATTGTTTGTTTTATAATATCTTTCCTTTTAATAAATTCTTAAGTTAAAATTCATGACTATTCATTCCAGTAGTTATGTTTTCTTTACATTTTAATTAATTCTTTATCTTTCAGCATTTCAGTATGTCTAGTAGTTAACTCAAATGAGTGCTAGTGTCTTGAATCTTAATGAGTCATGCTATCATTAAAATCACGCAATGCATGACTTGTTAAGTTAGGTAGTTTAATTAGTAATATTTAGGTTTTGACTAACCTAATTTGAGCATGTCCCAGTTTCATTTTACGATCACACATTACTTTTATGCATTATAGATGCTTATTGACTCATAGAATTAATAATATTTGCATACGTTGGGGAAGATTAGTGGGTTTATAGTAACTTTTCCCATGTATTCCACTCAGGACAGAATCACGCTGACACTATTAAAAAGAAATAGTTTATTGTGTGTGTAGGCAATACATGTGGAAACATGCAGCCAACATTAAAAAAAAAAAAAACACTGGCCACATACATTTCAGTTCATCCATATATAAGTGTATAAAAGATTTATATATCTGTAGAAATCATGCAGTTTTCTGTCAGTTTTTTATTTGTAATTTTGTCTTTTATCTATTTCTGTATGTTAGGCATGTATATCATGCATCCATAATGATATTGCAAGTGTAAATATATTTTTAGCTTTGTAGTCTTCTCTGCTTTTTTGTAATTCATTACCAGTTTTAATATGTATTCTGCCATAGCATCATTTTATATTTTTGTGTGAATTTCATAATTGTGTAAGTTAATTTTATTAAACAAACAGTAAAGTTTGGATCATGCCCACAAGAAGGTTCAGGTTGAAATGTATAGTGTTTCCGTCAGGTTGCATATTGAGGAAGTTTTTTTTAAATCTTTTTTCATATTTATAAAATAAAATTATTCATGTTTAAAAAAAATTATTTGTGTGTGTCTGCTTGTGTGTCTGTGAATATGATTCAGAGCATTTCGGTCGAAATTTCTACAGCAAGTAGTTATGTTCAAAGACAGTTTATTTTATAGAAATCTTGGCTTATGTTTGCATACAAACTGTATGTTTTTTATCAAATTTGATTTAATTTTCAGCAGTATACTACAAGGGAAAAATGGAAATGGAAATTCTGTATTTTAATAGTTAATTAAAATTTTATGTTTGTTTTCCATTTTTTTTATTTCTCCCATTCTTACTTTTTCATTTTAACAAAAATCAGTATGTCCAAATAATTATAAAACACTACTAAAATGATGTAACATTTAAAAAAGAATGTGTTTTTAAAATGTTACATCATTTTAGCAGTGTTTTATAATTATTTCATATTAAAGTTTTTATGGTGTAAATGTCCAAGACTTTTCAATATCAGTATGTCCATTTCTGTATTCTGTTACAGACAATAGAATCGGTAACGATATGGCTCACGGTAAAGGGATTTAGTTTTCTCCTCTTTACCCCCCCCCCCCCCCACTCCCGCATTAAGCAGAGAATTGGGTGAAAATAACTGCAAGAAAACTATCTTATTCACAGATTGGATTTATGTGCTTGATTAACTGAAAATAAAAATAACTTTATTTTAAGGGTATATTTTGCATTATGTAGTGAAGTGAGATTGACTGAATAAATCCCCCTCTGTAATTATTCGAACTTTTAAAATATTTATTAACAGTGTATCTCAGCATATGTATATTCTTATTGTGTAATTCTTCAATACTTTAGAAAAAAAGCCTTAATGAGAAAGGAATATGTGCTCCAGTGTATAACATGGACCTAGACTTAATTTTTCTATTTTTAGATATACAGTGGAACTCCAGTTATACGTTTTGCTCAGGACCAGATAACAAAATGTATAACGCAGTAAAACGTACAACTCAATCAATGGTCTACTGGAACCCTTTTTTAAATATATCGTAAAAACTGTGTTCCGCTAAGCAGTTTTTTACCTTTAATATCGAAAATGGAAGTTTCCTAAGTATTACTGCACCCATGACATAAATTTTCAGAAATAGAACAAAGTAGAAAAATGTACATAAGAAAAGTGCACATGAAGTTATTTTATCATAAAATCTTTACTAAAAATATTTTTAATACACATAGAATACTTAAAAAAAATCATTAGAATCGCCTTGGCATGTAAACCATTTATCAAAAGACATTTCAGTATTTTACTGAATCTTGTTGAAATAATTACTAATTTTCTGTTGTTTCTTATATTCAAAGCCAACATTGAACAGCAAACTTTGGATTTCTGTTAATAATGCACAATGCCGCCGCCTTATCGTTACTGCTTTCACTATACTGACAAACCACTTTACTACGTCAAAAGCCCTCAGATCAGCTCCGAATTTTGAGTTTGATCTTTCAAATCAGACTCATCTGACATGTCGTGAGTGTTTTTGGTTACAAAATGTATAAATGAGACAAAATTTTGTCCGGGGACGTAAAAACGTAACGTATAACTGAGGGAAATGTATAACTCAAAATGTATAACCCAGTTAATTTTTAATGGCAAACGGCCGGGACCTCTGAGGTGAAACGTATAACTGAGGGAAACGTATAACTGAGGGAAACGTATAACTCAGGTAACGTATATCTGGAGTTCAACTGTATTTGTCTTATGATGCGCATCCCCTTCTTTGCAAAGAAACCTTGATTCTACATTATAAAATATATCATTAAAAATTATAACTTATTAAGATATGGGCAAAGCCACCATTTTTAACCCATTCCCTGCTGCAATAATATTTTGTTAAGATGTTTACTTTATACTAATATTTTATAATAATACCATACTACTGGAAAAACTGAAAAGGAAAAAATAATAGCTTTATTAGTTTAAGAATCATAGAATTGAACAGAAATACAAGGACTTTTTTTAAAAAAAATGGATGATGTTTTAGATCTTGATGAAGGAGAAAACAAAAGTATGATTTGCATGAATTCTTTCTAAAAGAAAAAAAAATCATGTAAATTTCAAATTTTAAGTATTCATAAAATACTTCAAAGCACTTAGCATCTACAGTCACGTTGTATTTTTTTAAAAGAGTCAGAAACTACAATTTCAATTTTTTTAAATATAAAATTATTTTAATTTAAATCATCAAAATATGTATTGTTATTATACAGTAAAACCTATGAAAACAGAAATGCAAAGGATTGAAAAAAATTCTCTTTTACACAAGTTTCTGTCTTAGCAAGTATGGTTTATATAAAGTAAATAATTGTATGGTATTTTACCGTCTGTATATACGGTGCCACTGACCGAATAATCAGTTCCAACAATTTCCAATTTGGCATCACATTTCACATAAAACAAGGTTATTCTGATAAAAATTTTCAATAAAATATTTTCCATTATAATTAAATTTATTGGCAAAAAATCCAGGTTCAGCTTGGAGTAAGATGCCTTGCAGTTTTGGTTGAGTGCTAAGTAAGTAGATTGAAACTCCGGTTTCCGTACACCTTTTTTTTCCCCCTGGATGCATATTATTCACGCCTTAAAGTTTGTCCAGTTCGTTTAGAAACTCTCTGTAATCAAGTTCTCACCTATATTAAAAAGGGAACACTAGAAGTGTTTTCTTTTTTTTTTCTTTTCTTTTCTTTTTTTGTAATGTCAACTGGTACTTGGTGGGGTTACTTAATGAGTCTTTTGTGAGTTTGTTTGATTTGAGGATTGGGGTGCAAGAAACAGCAGAAGAATATGCCCTCATCTTAATATATCACTATAACTTGACAGTCAAACAAAATTTTGTCTCTGATTGGATGTAAAATTTACAGAGTGCACTGCCTCTTTATCTTCCCTATAACTTACAAAGAAATTTCTTCAAGATTGAATCAGTAAAATTGTTTTGGAGGACAAGACCTTTAATATTATCTTTAAGTAAAATTAATTTAAAATAATTTTTTAATTATGATCTTTTTTATAAGGAATTGTTTTCACTGATCATTTCTGAATATAAATTGTTGGAAATGAGTTATATTAATATCATTTCTTTGTTTTTGTTGTATATTTGTGAATTTCAAAACTTCATGAATACCTTATTAAATATATGATTGAGATCCTTTAGAATTTGTAAAGAGTTTTATTGGAAACTGTAGCATTTTTCTGTTTTAAATTTTTAGGAGGAGTTTGAGAAAGCAAAAGAATTTCTTCGTAAAGAAATGGGCCATGATGTAAATATTAAGTCAAAAGATGCTCCTTACAACTTTTCAAAAGATGAAATCAACTCTTTTACAAAAAAATTTCAGTCCATAGATAAAGATAAAAAGGGATACATTACTTTGAATGATCTTAGAAAACACCTTTCAGTAAGTACAAAAATACTTTATTCTTTCTATTTTTCTCATATATTTATTTAAATAAATGATTTTTTATTGTACAATAAACTTGCCTTAAAGCAAACACCAATAAATTTGCATGTTAAAACGAATTTAACCATTGTTTTGGCGAAACATCATTATAACAATATTAATTCCTATGTAAAGAAACACCTATGTGTTATATGTCTTATTGTGGTGTGTACAGTGAATCATTTCTCCAGAATTCTGCATTTCTGTTTTTTTTTCCCAGTTACCTAAATTGGTTAGATTTAAGCATAGATAGAGTGATGAATAGATCTGAAATTAAAGCTAGAAATGGATTGCAAAATCAAATTGAAAATAGATATTGCAGCCCAGTTTGGAATACTGTAAAGTACACTATTGACATTTTTACAAATTAGGTAAAAATTGAAATGAAGGTGGCAGGCGTTAAGAAAAAAATGTACAGCATGCGACAATACATTTAGAATACATGATACCACACTTCTGAAACTGGAAGAAGCTCTCTTTGCATACATTCAAGCATTATGGCAGTCAAAGGCATTTGCTCAAGGTTAAAGCTGAAGAGTTTTCACATGTAATGGACATTGAAATGTAAAGTTTGCAAACAGATAGAGTGGAAACTTTTTTGTAAATAAAGCATTGACTTTACAACACTTTTTCTTTTAAAGATTGCCAGAGAAATGCACTCTGAAAGTTAAGCATATTAACTCACTGATAATAAGTTATCATTCTGAAAAGTTTGGTATTAAAGTACATTTCCTAACCCATGCACTCTCCCTCTAAAGGTAATCAGTTGTGTAGCTAGCACTTCTTTTTGGGAAGGTTCCAAAATGTTCTAATGTGAAAATAACTTTCATAAGATTTTGTTATTCTAAAAAAGAAAACCTATACACAACTGATGAAATTGTTATGAGAAGAGTTTAATTTTTTTTTTCAAGTAAATAATTACTAACTGGAAAGAAATTTGCACTAAATGACAATAACACATCCAAGATATTGAAAGGTTTTGATTCTTCTTTGGCTTATTGGTCATTTGCAATATGTATTCAGCTTCAAATTCTGTCTAAGAAAACTCAAAATCATAATTTTTTCCCTAAATGCTTGTTTTACTTTATTTCACAGACAGTAGAATTTCCAAATTTGATATGACTGCACACAATTTTTGTAATAATAATAAATATAATAAGTGAATCTAAGACAAAGGAATCAAGAAAATGAACTTTTTCATAGCTTAAATATACAAAACCTATAAATATTTTTAGTTTGGAGAAGCTTTGTTTGAAAAACATATGTATTAGTTATGAAAACATCAACAAAAAAGTAATAAATTTTTCACAAATAGTGCATCTTTAAATTTTTCATTTTGGAAGACACTTTTATCCCATAGACTCCTTTGCTTGACTATGCCACTGAAGGTAATCTGTGTCATGCTGTCATTAAATGAGTAAACTGTGATCTGTGCCAAGCTGTTTTTAAGTGTGGGGTTTATCTTCATATAATAAGGGCCTTTTGCTTTGTCATCAACTTTTATCAGTACAGTGAATTTTAAAGTCTAATCATTGTAATATGTTTCACCTGTCTTTCCTTTTAATTATAAATACTTTCATGAAGAGATTATAAAGAGAGGAATTTTGTATTATCTGTTCGATGCAGTTGGTAAAATAAACTTCTTTAAAAATTTATATATATTTGTACAATGATTTTGTTATTTTAGGCCCAAGGTGAAAATGTTGATGATCAAACTCTCCATGACATGCTTACTGAAGTTGATTTGAATAAAAATGGACAAGTTGAGCTTGGAGAATATTTATTGGTATTTTTTTCAGTTTATTTTGAAATTTGGATAATGCAGTGCTTATTAGTATTTTGTTGATTTTTTGAATAACCAGGTTAAATTTTAGCAGAAGTTTGATTAAATATGTAAAAATAAATATGATTGAATAAATACATAAAATTAAAATTTGTGGGCTAATTGCTTTTAATTTTTTATTAAATTTTGATATTAATAGTGGTAAATTTTATTAGGCTTTTTCCAAGCTTGCAGGCATAGTATATTTATATGAGTAGTAATTTTAAGTGTAAATGTGTCTAACTCAAATGGAACTCAGACCTAAAACTTTTGGTTTTTAATTGCCAATGATCTTTCAATTGAGCTATCTGGATGCTATTCTAGCCAACACAATTCAGTCATACAACCATTTGGTAATGACGTCTGGTCTGTTAATTGATAAAGCTCTACAGAATAAACTGCAGGTAAAAGAACTCTAATAAACAATGGATATGTAATTACACTTATTATTTCAACACAATCATACTGATTGGTAAATAACTTTTCAATGAGTTGGAAAAATTATTTATGTACCAATTTAACTATCTGAAAATTTAATTAGAATTTATTTTAAGTTTTTGAAAAAATGTTCAAAATGTTTAAGAATTGTGATTATACAGCTGCAAATTTTATAAGTACCTCTATAAGTTTGATATCTTTCAATGGAGCCATAAATGTCCAACTTTGAGATATTTCACTGTATTTAGTTTCATAGGTAAATCCTCCTATTCAAACTGGGTATGCACTTTCCCCACCAGTAATTTCTAGTAATTTTTTTCTAATAAATTTTCTTGGAAGTTTTCACAATTAAGTAAGGCAATAAAAACTATACGGAAAAACTGGTGGGAAGAAGCATACCTAGATTGCGTAGCAGGATTTGCCACTGTTCATTTTTCTGATTTTGGCCCAGATTTAATTGATTGTTTAAATCTTTGCCTTCCTCTGTTATCATTTTTTATTAGCAGGTACAAAAATAAGCAAATATAAAGAACCTTTAAAACTTTTTTTTTGTGTGCGTATGAGTTGTAAGAAATGAAATATCTGTTTGTGTAGAAATTGATTCCTTTTATTTGATATTAGTTTTTTTATTATTAGCTTTATTAACAATTATTCTAAGTATTCTCCCTACAGAGCATCACTGTATGTGTCATTTTTTCAATGCACAGTGTTTTGATCTTTGGGCCAGACAAACCGGGCCACCAAAACTAGAGGAGTGTCAAATTGAATATGTGATTAGTATGTTAGAGGTTTATAATTGGTTTTAAATTTTGCTGAGTATAAGATAAACAAAGAATTTTTCTTAAACAGAAGTTATAGCATTTTATCTTTTTTGATAACGACAAATGATCTTTTAAACTATGCTGCCTAAGTTGATGTTTTAATCCAATTTTTGGGATGCGACAGCCCAGGAGAAGATGTCATGAGGCAGAAATACTTAACATGTAAGCATTTATTAAAAAACTAAAAACGCCATTCGATCCTAAATCACTGCTGTAGCCATGCCGGTAATTTCATGGTTATCATGTGTAAAAATGTGCCAGAAAGATTCACTTTGTTGATTGGACAAGAATATTTTTCAAAAATAGGCTTAAAAACTTGTAACCATAAAATAAGGTCAATATCATAAGTTAAATCATAATAAAAGGAAAAAAGTTGAGATCTGAGTGATGAAGAGCCTTATTGCTACTGAAACTGGTTTCCATTTTTAACAGGTCATCTGATGCACCAAACACTGCTTTTGTACTGCTGTACTGAACTGATTATTTCTTATACCTGCCTCCCATCAACTTTCTTTTGTATTCAAATGCTGTACCAAGTGACAAAGATTTGTAAATTTAACAAACAACCTTTATAACTTTTTAAGGAAGGAAGCATATGAAATAATATTCTTTCATTTCACTCTAAGTTCCTATTTGAACTCATAAATGTAACTAATTTCCCACCTTTTCTGCTTATGTAATCAAATTTTATTAAAAAAATGCTTAAGTATATAACTTTCTAATACAAATAAAACTAATATTAATTACCTTTTCTCTGTAATTTTTTAAAATGTTTTCTACTCTTTGCCAAACTTTTTTTTAATCTGATGCTTTACCACTGAACATATCTGTATTTTTTAAAACCAAGATATTCTATAGAACACTGCAGTTTCTCTTGAAAAGTAGAGATGTTTAAAATAAATATTTGATTTAATTATATTAAATGAATTAGCAAAAGTCAATCGCTCAATGTACAATCAAAATTTTGTATATTCTATGTGAGTAGTACCTAACATATTTGCTTTACTTCCCTAGCTTCAAATTTTAAGTACATTAATTACACTATATTTGTATCATGTTAAACACACCTGATTATTTACTGAAATGGAAAACAATGAAAGAAAGAATATTTTGTTGATGGAGTGAGTCAATAAATTTTTAAGGCATATCAAATATGCCATAAAAAAGCAAAAATAAATTACTTTATATCTTATAAAATAGGAACTATTAGACAAAACTTCTGAACAACTGTATTTTTTTTTTTTCAGTCATATCATTATAGGGTCCAATCAGATATAGGATCATTTGTCTTAAACTTTCTTTTGGCTAGTTGTTCATTTATTAACATCAATATTATTCTATTAAATTTGAAGCTTTCAATATGAAGACAGCCCTCTAAGCTTAACTTTTAAATATAAATTTAAAGTAGACATAATTCTCAAGTAAATGACTATTTTTTCTGCAGAAATTTA
The DNA here is from genome assembly GCA_963931845.1 of Maratus michaelseni. NCBI lineage: Eukaryota > Metazoa > Arthropoda > Arachnida > Araneae > Salticidae > Maratus > Maratus michaelseni. The sequence continues at coordinate 216,921,945 of OZ007586.1, read as the reverse complement.
GAAATTAAATGTATGGGATGGTTTTTTTTCCTTTCTTTCTTTCTTTTTTTTGTTGCTGACTGTATATATTTATTATTAACAGTTAAGAAATAACTATTGGGTAACAATTGCAGAGCAATATGTTATATATTTTTTTTAAAATAGCATACTGGCCACACTAACATAATTTTACCTTATAAAAAAATAAATTACACAAAAGCACTGTACCCCCATGTGGGTCATACATAGAAAAATATATTGAAATATTAAAATTCTGAAATGATTGATAGATGGAAATCAGTAACATTGATTTTTTTTGCAATTTATGTATTTAAATGAGATGAAAGATCTTAGCTAAGCAATTCATATTTACATAATATCGTCACCCATACAACATAACATTAATTCATAAAAAAGAGTCATACAAAGGAGGGAGGGGGGAGAATTAGTGTATCAGATTCATTTTTCATATGGGCAGGGCTTTCAACACATTTTAGTCCTCCAAAAGGGGGAAAGGGACAATTTATATTCTAAAAGGGGACTTCAGGAGACCATTTATATTAAAAATATTGCACCAAGTTTTCCTAAATAGGCAATTTTTTTTAATTACCTCAGAAAATATGTTAATTGGTTATCTTTACAAAGATGTCTTTGAACAATGTACACAGCTTTATTTAACAAACTTAAATAGCCTACTGCAAGATGGGTAATATTTAAAACAGCAAAAAATGATTTGGAATTAAATATAAATAGTAAAAATTAATGCATTTAAAAATATATTATATTAATCAACTGTTAGCCGAGTTACACATTAACAATTACAAAAGCAAAGTACATTTCTTGCAATTTAACATCGAGTAACAGTAATCAGTGAATGAAAAAAAGCACAGCATGACAGCGCCTTCTATTGAGTAATAAAATTTAAAATTAGATTAACATATATATTGTTAATTAATAACCTCAAACGTAAAATTCAGCTCCATTCTACACAATAGAAGGTGAGTTAAGCTATAATGTTCATCCAAAAAAGCATAGTATGGCAATGCTCCATGAAGAGTGATCAAAACCAATATTAAATCAACTGTTATTCGTAATAATCTTACATATTAAATTTGGTGAAATTATATCCCTAATATGCAGAGATCTAGCTATCACAGAAATTGTTAAAAATGCGACCCGGTAGCGCCACCTGTTGGGTGAAATACACCAAAACATAATCAACACCTCTGTGTGCTAAAGTCTAGTTAAATATGGATTTTGATGAAATTCTATGCTTCACGTTCTGATATAGAATTGCTACAAAATTTGTATGACACACAGAGAGAGATTTTTTTTTAAATTATCAAATCATACTCAAGTCAATCTAAAACGTGTAAATCCATCATAAAATGGAAATAATTTTCTTGATTCCAATAACTTTTTTCTGCTAAATATATATTAAAGAAAGTATTGAAAAAAGGAAAAAAAAAGAAGAAATTGTAATTAAGATTTTTTTTAATAGCTGGGATATACTTCTTCATCAAATTTGAAAACAAAACGACATCTATAATAATATAGAATTTGGGAGGCCTGTATGGGTTATAAGCAAGAAAAGTCTTTTTTAGATGAGCCATGGTTTATATATTATCTTTCATATATATGTTTATAGTATATATACAGTGGCAGTCAAAAGTATCCGGCCAGCATACAATTTTTGGTTAATTTGTAAGTATACCCATATGAAGAGGAATCTCAAAGTAATATTTATACATTTTATTGATATAAGAGTTAGGAACTTATTTATGGAATAACAAATAAATATCAATAAATTAAATTGACAAAATTAAGTGCAAAGGAAAACTCATGTTCTCAAAAGTTTCCGGCCATCTTGGCAAGTATGGAAAAAATTGGTTTTATAATAGAAAATAACAGTGATCAACAACATTTACAATTAGTATTTTGCCGTCATACCTTTAGCAATAAGTATTACGGCGCAGCCACGTGGCATCGATTCAACGAACGATTAAAGATCGTCTATGGTAAGTTTTTTCCACTCTTCTTGCAATTTTTGGGAAAATTCTGCTGAATTGGAATATTTATTATTTCACACATGTTTGTAAAGTTCGTTCCAAAGATTTTCTATTGGATTCAGATCAGGTGATTGGGCTAGCCATTTCAAAAGCGGAATTATTTTGTGCGAAAGCCACTGCTTTATGAGCTTGCATGTATGTTTTGGGTCGTTATCATGCTGAAAAAAATAGTTGCGATTACAATTTTTCCTCCAATAAGGCAGCAAATGATCTTGCAAGATATCCTTATACATTGCACCATTCATCTTGCCACGGATTTCAACTAACGGACCGACACCTTTTCCAGAAACTGCTCCACACAGCATAACTTGTCCTCCGCCATGCTTCATTGTAGGAATAATATATCTTGAATAATATCTTTTGTTTTTGGTCGTCGGACGTAGTGTCTGTTATCACTCCCAAAAGGGTTGAACTTCGATTCATCGGAAAATAGTACTTTTTTTTCAGTTTTAACTTGTCGAGTCTTTGTGCTCCTTGGCACACGCCAGTCGGGCCCGCTGTTTTTTTTTTTTTTTTTTTTTTATGTATGAAGGTTTTTTTAACACTGACTCTTCCATAAAGTCCTACTTCACATAAGCATCTTGACACGGTAGACCGACTTATTTCAGCAATATTTTCACTCCGTAAATCACGGGATATTGCAGCGACATTTTTATGCAGGTCATCAACTGCTTTTCTCCTAATAATTCTGTCCACACAAATAGTTATTTTCCAGGGTCTCTCGGACCGTGGCAAGTCCTGAAGGCCATGGACATCTTTATATATATTTTTTAAATATCGTTCACAGTAGATTTTCCGTTCGATAACTTTGCTGCAATCTCACGAGAGGTTTGGCCCTTTACCGACAAACAAATCACTCGTTTACGAACAATAATTGTTGAACTTTTCATTTTTGAATTTAAACTATGTTATTCAAGTTGATTAATTAACAAACATGGCCAAAAAAACACTTTAGCAATAGCAAAAACTAACGAATGACGAATGGCCGGAAACTTTTGCACACGTGAATTTTGAATTTCTCCCCTTTGCATCCAGTGTCTTTAGTATCCAATCAAAATGATCATGTGGTTAGAGGTCATTTGCATATTCCTAATTTTTGGAGAATTGCGCTTCTTCTTCACTGAAACGTTCTGACAAATAAATCAAACTAACTGGCCGGAAACTTTTGACCACCACTGTATATAATATATAATGGAAGGATAAGAAAATAAACCCTTTTAAAATGCAAAATTTAAATTAAAGTTCTAAATTTTAAATTAAAATTCCCAGTTTCTTTTTCTAACTTCTAAATCTAATGCTCAAAACTAATTTGCCCCAGTTAACTTTGTTTCTCAGCCGAAATTTATTACTTGAAGACTTCAAATTCAAACTGACTTTAAGATAAAAATTGATGACTTAACATGATTCTCGGTTTTTTGTAGTCAGTAGGGCAGTGTTTCTCAAGTTTCTTCAGTCACATCTCACCTAAGCATCTGTAAAATCATTATGTGCCCCCCCCTTTAAATATAACATGTACTTTTCTTTATTAAAAAAGTTAATTCTTATTCATGTGGAGGAAGCCTAAAAAAGCCTTAAAAATGACATGTCCTTTCACAATTTGTTGCCTTACTAAACAGGTAAATTTTTGTCACAAATATATTTTTAAACATAATTCTATAAATGCAACAAAGTCATAAATATCTCCCTTTAGATCTAGAATAGTTTTGTTGTTCTTTGTTTACTTACTTCAATGTGAAACAATAGTCTTATATGGTCTTCATTTTTTTCTTTCACAAAATTTCTCAGGCTCTCATATTTGACAAATTTGAAAGCATTCATATTTTTATAATTTATTTTAATATTTCATTTAGAATAGGTGGAAAATTTTTGGACACTGAGATCTCTTTATGAATAGCATAATACACAAGAAGCATATCTGGATTCCTATGTTTATCACTTAAGTAGCCATTTTTCTTCCCCATCATAATACATTTCTCTGCTGGCAGACTTTCTCTTCCACATTTTTGACAGTTGATTGCCATGCATAAACTTATTTTTAATTTTAAATTGTATAAAAAAAAAAATCTAACAACCCACCCGCTTCCTGGTGTGATGCACATTTGGGAATTTGTTAATTTTATGTTAATAGCACCTTGTATAGGTATTTCAAAAATTTTTTAGGTTAAATGTAATTCAAGATGGACAATTTTGGTATAGCCTTGACTCAATATGACGGCTGGTCCGTGTTTCCTCATTTCCATAAATCACATTAAAATGGCTGTAGATAAAAATATTTTTAATACAATTATATTTTAAGTAGTTTTATGTATGAAAGTTTCTTCACATGACATATTGCAGAGTGAATATGAATAAGATCTCATTCAACAAATGCAAGTTGAAAAAGCTCGAAAAATTCTAAAAAACAAATAAAACCAGAAAACTTATAAAGGTTTTATAACAACAACAACAATAATAATAATAGAAAGTTGTCATCAGTTTAAATCAAAATTTTTATAAAATTAATCTGGTTATTTTTTGCATTTTGAATGAAAACTTCTTGAACATTGAATTAAAAAATATTTTCCATTTTAATTTAAAAATCTACATGAATAGTTTACAGCATTATTTTACCAAAAATAAGCTGACTGTGAATGAGTCAATAACAAATTTGGAAATTCCCCCTCCCCCTTTCCCTATGGAGAATACACCTCATGTTGGGAACCACTGCAGTACTACAATCGAGTAAAAGAAGTACAGCAAGACCCTAGATATATGTTGTCCAATTATAAAGAAAGATCCTCCTTTATTGATAATTCTGCCCTGTGCTGAGAATAATTCAAATTACCCATTTAAGTAGATGAGACAGTGAAAAACTTGTGGCTTATTTTTTCTGATGATGAATTGATAATAAAATTAACATTGCTTTATAGAGTGTTTTTCCAGACAATGGAATATTAAAAGCGGCTATACTCTTGCTAAAACTTAGGCCTGACATAATAAAAAGAGCATCATGTAACGTAACAGGAACAAAAAGCCAGATCCAGTACAAACTGTTCTTCCATATTTTCCATGTCTACATCCTAAACAACTCTAATGATAAGAAAAAGAAACAGAAATAATGCCCAGATTTGTATCAGAAAAAGTATTGAAACCAATTTCCTTTCATGTGTACACACACACAGTAAAGCAACATTTACACATCTCTTGAGAGACTATTTAAAAGTGATGCATAAATGAAAAGATGTATAATCAAAATCTTAGCTTTAAGATATAATATCATTTTCAAGGTGCTCTACTATATATAAACTTATATTACACATAGTGTATATACATTTGCATAGTTTATTTTTATATAAGCTGAAATTATATTAGTTTGGTCTCTTACACTAGTTTTTATCATTTATGTACCACACAAAGGGCATGCTCTACAATTGTTATCCAATATTTATGTATGTCCAATATTATATTATTTACTTTTGTAAATTTCATATTTTTATATATGTTGTATATTTATGTATTTCTTTTCCAGCTTATGAGTGCAATCAAGTCTGGTGTTATAACCCAGAGTAGACTAGCGGCTGCTGTGGACATTGAATATGTCCGTAGTGTTCAGTCAGTGGATCGCAGTGGAGGAGGTGTTTAGCAGATAAACTGTGATGTCATCTTTATATATTACACAATTTTAAAATTATTTATTGTTAAATTTTACTGTTTTATTAATTTTTTCTTACTGCTAATGCCTTTAAAACCATTATCTGATTAGAATAGATTAATAACATTTGATGAGGTGAAAAACATTGCTTATGATTAAGTCTTTTGCTACCATTTTTGTTGTAAAAAGTTTAAATATCTAGATGTTATTAGTACTAATGTATCCCTCTATTAAATGATTAGTTTCATTATTAAACAGAAATGAAGTGACAAATTTTTCTAGAAATTATAAGTCTGTGCAGTATTGGTTGATAAAACTATTTTCTGTATGGTTAATTTTTATACATTTAAAAGCTGAATTATAGAAAAGTGCTAGGTTAGTGAGAAAAATAAAATAGATGTTCATTTAGACACCAGTTTGTTCTTTCCTTTGCAATTTGTGTTAGGCATACTTGCCAACCTCCCTTTTTTTTTTTTTTTTTTTTTTTTTTTTTACATAGAAAAACATACTTTGAGCCAAAAAAATTATTTAATCAATTGTGTCTGGCTTCTATGTGGTAGTTATTTGAAATCTAATTCATTAAATAAAATTTTTGGTTCAAGAAAAGCGTGAGGTAGGCAAGCATGCATAGGTGTGAAGGAAGATCCCTTGAAACCATCTCTCCCTTCCAGATGTGAGCAAATAAGATTTATGTTATTCAGGGTTCTATTATGTCAAATGTCCAATTGAAAACAATCCGTATTCAAAGAATTATTTTTCTTGAGTTGTTTGTTAAAAGAAAACAATTTAAGTTTAAAATTTAAATATATTTTATAAAAATAATCAATTTTCCTTATTTATATTTTTATGAGAATATTCAAATTAGAAACACAAATTTTTATGTAGTTAAAAAAAAAGAAATAAAAAATATCAAACACTACAAAAATTTCAATTTGAAACAGGCTAATTTTTAAAAAAATATGTTCTGAGATTACAAAACCAAGTAAAATACTAAGATTTCCCCCTTTTTTTTAAATGTAAACAAAAGCAAACATTAACAAGTTACTTTTGCATACGAAAAATAAAATTTGAGAAACTGAAATTTTCTTATGAGGTAGTTTAACGAAATGGAAGTATTTCAATCCCATAGAATTGACTTGGAGGGTGGAAAATCAAAAATCTGACTGAATTCCAGCCTGAATGTCCGATAATTCAGTTTTTAATTGAAATTTAATTCTTTAAATACATTATTAAAATAGTTTTGAATTATTTATTCTATGAAAGCTAGTAAATTGTATTTTGCCTCTAGTGATTGTGTCAAATAAATATTTAATATAGGGAAATAATTAAGTATGGCTATTTACTATTTACAGAAAATGTACTTAACATCTGTATGTTGGATGTTGCATTGTTTATGGTTTCTGTTTAATGAAATTTCAGTTAACAATTACTTTGAAACTGTTAATTGAAATCTTTTGTTCCTGCTGAAATATTTATGGAATGGAAATTATTATTATTATTAATTAAGGGAAGAATTATATATCACAGAAATTATGGAATGCATTAATGTTATATTTTTAAGAATTTAAATAAATAAATAAAAGAGACTGGTATCACTTTTTTAGGATAAATTAAAAGAAAAGTCTTTAAAATTTTCTTCTAATTATATAAAATAAACTGAAAGAAACTTAATCCAGTAATAAATAAATTTTTGAGCTAAAACGGGAAAAAAAAAAAGTCGTGACTCGATAGTGCAATCATAGAACTGTATAATTAGAACCACTTCATACAAATCTTTGCCTATAATTTTTCATATTTTATCAATTAAAATTTTGATTCAGTGCCTACACAACATTTGGGTACACACAACTCAGTGGTAAGCATACTCATTTTCCATGACTAGAGAAAAATTAATGTTGAAATCAGTAAATTTGTTATGCATGACACTGTTAACCCTTTGTGACTCAATAACTCCAATTTTGAAAAATATTTACTCAGATGTTAGAATACATCATTCTAAGTATGTAAAAAATAATAATAATAATAATAATAAAATTTTTGAACATAAAAATAAAAAAAGATTGTCTCAAAGGTACTTTTTTCATATCTATAATAAATTATATAATACTTCATAAATATGGTCAATTTTCTAATACAAAATTGTAAGGTATAGAAACTTACCTTTGAAAAAAATCTATTTTTGGACATCTCCAGCCTTTTTAATTTGACAAAATTTACTAAGTTCATTTTAGCAATAATGATGCAAAACTTCTCAAATGATAAATAAAACTTTGGCATGAAAAATTCATTCAGTATCACCGTCTGTTAAGAATTCTACTTTATATTAACTGCTGTGTTGTGAGATAGCAGCAATAAATAAAATTGTCATTTAAAGCCACTGTATAACTAACATTGACTTTGGGGTATGTTGCAGATATGCAACATGGTGATACAAAGGGTTAATATATCCATATAAAATTTTTTGTACTTTCTTGATAGGTGATAAAATTTTGATTAATTTCCTATAAAAATTATTGTTGAGGCATTATTTTTGCAATGAACAATGACAACCACTGTTCCTTTTAGTGCAATATCTAGTTATGTATGTTAGTTGTTTAGGTGATATTGTCTAGTTATGTATATAAATATATATTTTGTTATACTTTCTTGCTTCAAAGCTTGGAATATTTTATTTAATGCTTATATGTATGTATATCTTTATTTATATTCAAGAAAAAATTACAAACTCTGAGTAATTTTTACTAATGCATGAATTTTTGAAAAAATATTTAAAAAGTGACTGACCATTCATGAAATGTTGTGCAGCCATGTTCTAGAGTAGGGGTTTCCAACTGGCAGCTTGCAGGCTGAATCTCTCATTTCTGTAGCATGCTGAGCTCTTTTCAACAACTGACTTATTCTAAATAAACTTTTTTTGAGGAATGAAAAGTGTTCAATTGCTAGGAAAACATATCTGACAAATTCAATTATGTTAATTTAATAATACATTTTAATAATGTACTTCTCTATTCATACGAGTCCCATATCAGTAGATTTTTTTTGCTACACTATGTATGATGCAGTCCACCATTTAATTTGTGTGGTTATTTGCAGACTGCTGACAAGTTTAAGTTGAAAACCATCCAGAAAAATAAATTTTCTTTGACAGTTTTTTGATTTTATATTTGATGTACAGAAAAAGTTTGGATTTTTCTTTCATTTCTAGATTTATGATTAGCATTAGATGATTTAGTTCAGAAAAATTGTTTAAATTTACCTCATTACAGGCATAAAATACAAATTTATTTTCATAAGAACTTTCAGTTTAATTGGGAAAAGAAAGTATCTTCACCAAATGAAGAAGCCAACATTTTTTTCCCCATCATTAACTATTGCCTGAAAACAGTTAAATATTACATATTTAAAACCATTTTGATATTAAATATCTAGAAGATACTGTGTAAAGTAAATTTGTTAATTAGATATGGACTTTTTTAAAAATTCTGACACAGTTTAAAATTACCATGGTAATATTTAGCTTTGCTGCCAATTGTTAACTAAGAAGATTAGGCTGTTCTGCCAACTACTTATGTATATCAGCTCTTTGGATGAAAATTGTAGTTATCTAAGTCACACTGCAGTAGAAAGAGAGAAATAATTGATCAAGATAATGTTTTTTTATGCAGTTTAGTATCAAAGGACTGAGAACTACAAAGTTGATGAGTTGTGAAGTAATGATTATGATAGACAACATGGACAATGACACTTGCAACATTAGATTCAGTGCAATAACAATCAAAAAGGATGTCTGAAAGAATTTCTGAGTACTATCAACATATGTAATAGAAGAAAAGGACACTAAGAAACAAACCTTATGAAACTGTAAGTCTTCTGATCAGTATATGTGTGATGTATGAATTTTTTCTTATTTTGATATTGCGATTACCTAACTATTTAGGGGTCTGATAAACATTTTAAGAATGTGGACTAATAAATAGCCAACAAGTTTCAGTTTATGAGTCATCTTTCTCACTAACAGATCTTTATTCTTTGATTCTGAGTTAATTCAACAGTACATATTCAGATCTAAAGTAAAATAGGGTTATGATGTATTTAAGATCATTCTTTGTTGTCTTATCCTTTAGTAATTTAAATGCTTAACACAGTTTGTATTATCCTTCTCAGTTTGCAGATTTCTCATACCATAGACTTCCTTTTAACCATATTCTGGTTTTGCTATTTTGCAAATTTTGTTACATTTAATTCTTTCTATTGTTTTTCTTGAAGTTTATGACATTTTGATCTCCACTCTTCTAACTGCTTGTTTACTGAATATGATTAGAGCAGTAATTCTTAAACTCTAACCAGCATGTAATTATGAGTTCCGTGAATGCCAAGTTCAATGTAAAATTTTTCAATTATCTAGAATCTGAGAGAAATCTTGCAAGTAAATTGAAAAAACAAAACAAAAACGAACAGATTACTTTTTTAAAAAATACAGCATGTTTATGTATATTAAATTAAATATCCTGTATTCAGTATGCTGAGGAATAATATCAAACTTAATTCTGGAGTTCATGGTAACTAAGAAATTATGAATCATAGTTTCAGAAGATTAGGGTGAATAATTGAAATTACCCTAAAATGATAGTAAATAAACAGAAGTTAGTCAAAAATAAATCTGATTAAAAAGATTTATTACAACCATATTTGCCTTTTAAAACTGTATTTTTTATAACAAACCTCTTTTTTTTAAATGTGCTTTTGTCTCTCTTTCTACCATGACCATTTTGATTTGTCTTGCTTAGATATATCCATATTCTAAAAATGTAACTTTTATACATTTTTCTAATGTTTTTTATAAGTTGTTCCAATCTGCATGAAACAGTGTTCTTAAGAAGCGGCCATAAGCTGCTTTTGTTTTTTCAAAATACACTAATCAGTTGTATTATGATCATTTGTTGCTTTTTACAAAACAGATCTTTCATAAACAATCTTGTCTCGGAATACTTTCTTATACTTATAGCTTTTTGACAATTATTTTCAACATGTCATGTTTTCTCATCTGATGAATGCGAATAAATGTGTACATTCTTAAAGTGTGTTTAATAAAAAAAATTTATAACAATTAATTGTGTTTCATTGTTATGTCCAGCATAAATATAACATTTAATGAAATTTTCAGAAGTAGGTATTAGTAGTATTTGGTTGTTAAATCGAAAATAATTCTACTTCTGAGCAATAATGGCAAACTTACATTTTTTAAATTTATCATAAGTAAATTACACATACGTACTAATGTGCCAGGTGATTAAAAAGTTAAGACTGAATAAAATTACTTTTTAACATTTGTTGACATGTGTGATTTTGACAGGTTTCGTAGTCCTTTCTCAGAAGAAAAATTTAGCATCTTTCTCAAGTTTCAAGCACCGTCCAAGGAATTTTGGAAATAAAAATTTTAATGCTACAAAATACTATACTGTTGGTACAATGCAAATATTTTTCATTTTCAACAGTTTTCAAGTGAATGAATGCTGTACAGTCTTGAAAGTGAAATATTATGAGAAAAGCCTTTTGAAAAATTAATGCGGTCTAATACTTGATAATTTTGCATTGTTATAATAATATTATACAGTACATAATTTTCAGGTGACTGTCAGTTACAACAAAACACTCATTTTATTTTCTTATTTTGTTTAATTATTTCTAGATAGAGGAGGAGAGGGGAGGAAGAAAGAAAAATATAAATACACATTATCCTGACCTGTCAAGGGTTGTAAAGTGGAAACGATAGTGCACAAAAACAAATATTTTTGCAGGTTATTTAACCCAGGGATGAAATTAAAGGGGAAGGCAGAGGAGGCATGTGTCCTGGGTACCAGAACAGAAGGCATAGGAGGCACCAAATGAATATTTGTTTTGCAGGGGTCACAGACCTGCTCCAATTGCACCAAACTGCTCCAAATGAAAGTATCTGCTACAATTGCATTTTTTTTACTATTTTTGCTCCAAAACGAGCATTTTGTTTTTTCTTTCCTACGGTGAAATCGGATTTCTTTGCGCCGTTTTCTTCCCAGGAATACCATTTTTCCATTGAATGGCAGATTTCCCCTTTCTTAATTTTTAAAAATCAAATCCACGATCTGAAATCAAGATTTTCGTCAAGTGATCACAGAAAAAAATGGCGATTTTCATCGGACTCTCACAAAATAAAACCTCAATTTTCAGCAAGCGAACTTGAAGTAAAATCATGATTTTTGGCAAGTGACCGAGAAATAATATTGCGATTTTCATCAAACAATCGCAAATTGAAACTAAATGATCTGAAATTTGGAATCGCTGAGGTCCGGAGTATGGATTTTGTACTGTATGAGATTTCAACATATGTGTTGGGTACAATGGTGATACTGAATTTATTTTCAAAAGAAGAGCTTTTCCTGCTCCAAAAACTCGATTTCCTGCTCCACAAGTCATTTTTTGTTGCTCCAAAAACTCGCTTTCCTGCTCCAAAAGCCGTTTTTGACTGCTCCAATTCTTCCTGAGTGAATGTGACACCTGGTTTTGTCATTTGATATAAAATATATATATATTAAATTTGGATAAAAATGTTTTACAGCTGGAAAATCTTAAAGAAAAACTCAGAGAAGTGCATTAAAATTGACAAATAGATAAAAAGATTGGTCGGATGACTGCTCAGGACAGTAAAGACTAAGGGATGGAAAATAGGTAATTTAATTTTTTTTTCTACAATTACTTTTTTTACATCAAGATCCAGCCTTAGAGGCTTGAGGTGACTGCCCAAGAGACTAAACACTAAGGGATGAAAAATTCACAAAATAAAACACTTAGTAAAAATGTAATAGGTTTTTTTTTTTGTTGTTGTTCTAAGTCACTATTATAATTTTGAAAATTGGCGTTAGGTTCAGGAAAGCCTGTAGACATATCAATCTATTAATAGGAAGAGCAGTATTAGTGATAGTTCCATGAGACTGACTCTTTAATGGTATTAGAATTTATTGTTTATACTTGCAGAAAATCTTGGTTTTTCAGTTCTTAAGACACCACTATATGACTTTAAATGTCTAATCAATTGTAATGTAATCCTACAACTACAGTAAAATATGTGAAAATGAAATGTGTCTATAAGGGAATCCTGTCTTAAATGAAAAAATTACATAGTCCCAATAGAAAGAATATCTACAATTATACATGCTAGACAGAAATCTGTATAAAGTGGAATATTTCCTGTTTCTTTCAATTACAGTTTTTGACAGGTTGTATTGAATAAATATTCGACAAAACTGATTACATAGCTCAATATTACATAGTTTATGATTACATATTTTTAATTTAAAAATAAGTCAGTTATTAGACACTTAGTAAAATTCTCTTTATAAATTTAATTTGCAGAGGAAGGAGAGGGTGCTGCCAAAATCCATGTACACCCGCGTGAAAAAAAAGCTAGTTTTGGCCCTGATTTAACCCAAAAGATTTTTGGATTTTTTTCCTTACACAGCTTTTCTATTTTTATCTTTAACACAGGGGTGATTGTGTTCAGGTATTTATTTCATTTTCAATACCGGAATTCTGATTTTTCTGATAGTTTAAATCATAAAATAAGAGTAAAATATCAATTTCATATGATTGCTAAACATAATTAAATTTTAATATTTTTCATAATGAGAGAATTGGACATCCTTGCAATAAATTATATGTTATCTTTCCACATAAAAACATTTTCTCGCTAAAATTTCAGATATTTTCTCATGAATTTACAATTCTTCCTGCTTTAGCATTTGAATATAAAAAAATAAGCACCTACACTAAAATTTAAACTAATTCAAGTATAGTTGAGGACTTTTTTGCTTTCTTAAAAAATCAAGAACTTTCAAAGACCATATGGACCCTATTTGAAATTAAGCTAAATCTCCCCCCCCCCCCCAAAAAAAAAAAAAAAAAACAAACCTCCCACTTGTTGAAGTTTTACTGTGATCTTATGTAAGACAGTGAGCGCAAAATAATAGGAATGATCATTTTATCTACTAAATAATAATTATCGACATGTAAACCATATACATTAATTTTATCAAAGTAAATCATAAAAAAAAAACAATTTATATTGTTTCAATATAATGAATTGCATATTCACTGGATATACAATAGGAGCAAAATGATAAGAACATAACAGATTTTTCAAAATGATAGAAAAATTACATATCAATTGTGCTTCAGTGTTGTGGCATAGAATTTATAAGGTTTTGAATTTCTCGAGGGGACAAAGCATGTTATGTCTCACAAATAACAGATTTTAATTCTGCTTTCAAGTTATACTGGACCAGGTTTTTTTCAGTAGATATTGTGCACTATAATATCCTGAACATTTTCCATGAGATTTAGGTCTGGACTATTGGCGACTAATAGAGCATAGGACTCTAATAAATAATCTTCAAATCACATTTTTGTGTCTTGTTAAAAAATATATAATTAAGACCAGCAAATTTTTTATCCTGGTACAACAAATGGCGTGTAACAAGAGAAAATATGCATGTCTATTTTGTCATCCTTTTACAAAAGCAATTCTCAGCTTATCTCCTGATGAAAAACAGCCCAAATGATTAGAAAGCATCCACTTTGTGATGCATGGACAATATGTCCTTTTCCTTTTGAAGGTCATGCCAATATTAATAAATATCCCCTCCTCTCCCGGACCTTGAAATTAAACTTCTTTTCATCACTGAAAATAATTTAATTTGTTTCTTGCTTCAGATGTTTCTCAGCAAACTGAATATGGGCTCTTTATGGGCAGATTAAATGCTGACTGTGGTTTTACATATTTAAAGATTCATGGCCTTTTAATTGCTCTTTTTATATAACCCATACTGATGCTTGCTTCTTTACCTGGCTTCCAATTTCTGTTGCTGTCATTCTTTTAATTGGGATTGTCTGAACAAATGTACATTCAATTAGTTTCAAAAGAAAGATTTTGTTACACCATAAGTAGTTAGATTCTGTAAGAAATAATAATTGACAGTCTCTGAACATTTAATTTTATCAGCAATTCTTTGAAAGGACCATCCGATATTATAAACTATTATTGGCCTCTTTCAAAGCCAGAAAGCATTTTTCATCTCCCAATCTTCAAAATTTTTTGGTCTCTATTTTTCCCATTTTATATCTTAGTTTTGTTACCACACTGGCGGTGAGTAAACATTTGTATAGCTTGGGTTAAAGAAAAAAGTAAGTATATGCTTTTATCCATATACATTTGATAAAAATATAATGATTGTTTCTTTATGTGTAATTTTGGGAAGTTTTGTTTGAAGTAAGTTCAACCTTGTTAATAAATTTAATTCAAAATATGAAGCCAAAATTTTCCCATTTCAATCAACATAATTTTTCATTCTTTAAATAACTTTTCATTTTAAAAGTTACTATTGACCAACTTAACATTAAATATACAGTCAAACTCACTTAAAGCTGTTCTCAAATCCAAACTGGCTAGTTTCTGACACATTTTAAAATTTATTTTTGTTTTCAAAATGTATCAGATTAGTAGGTGCTCTAATTAAGAAACTATCTAACCAAACTGTTTTTTTTTTTTCAGTAAAAGCAGAAGATTTTTCATAAAATGTTATCAAAATTGGTATTTTGAACCAAATTTCTAGACGTGACAGCGTAGGAAAGATAAAAAACGCTGCCCTGAGACAACAATCATTTAAAACTCAAGCTGTAGTTCATTTATTAGAAAATGAAAAAAACTGTTCAATTACAAATCATTTCAATAATCATGCCTACAAGTATCATGCTTTTATGTTTAAAAATGAGTCAAAAAATGCATCAAAGTTTCATGATGTTAAAATGAAAACATGGTTAAATGAGCAATTTGCATGTTGAGCATGTTCATCATTTAAACTACATTAAATTTTTCACTCTTTGAAATTAAAGAAAGGAACCAATACAAAAAAAAAAAAAAAAATGCTATTGAAGGAAAATAAAGCAAGAATGGCATAAACAATCAAGTTGGGTTTAGCTGTTTAAACTTTTAAAGGCTCGTTTCTACTGACAAACTATTTAAAGAATTTGAAATTTTTTCATCCATTTACGAGGAATAAACCAAATGATTCAACTCCGAGTTTATATACTAATTAAAAACTTTTATATATTCAAAATCAAGAAATAGACAGAATAATTTTATTATGCCAGAATTATACAGGGAACAAAGTTGTCTTACTTTTCCTATATTTAAAAAATAATCATTAAAATAATAATATATTGTTCTATATTTCTGTAACTGCCCTATATCTCTTATATTTTCCTGATCTGTGTTACAATCAAATCATCTGCTAACACCTTTGGTATCACTGTTAAAAATTTGCAACAAACTGTCCAGTTATTTGACCGTTTTTGTACAAAACTGTTACGTAACAGTAATTTAACTATGTTCTGACCATAAAATGAGCAATAATATGGTCAGAATATAGTTAAATTACAGTTATGTAACCGTTTTCTACTAAAACTGTCAAATGACTGGACAGTTTGCTGCAAATTTTTAACAGTGTATATATTTCTTTTTATGAGAAGGATGACTATACTTATTAACCTGCTCACTGTCAAGCCAAAAATATCTCATTCACTGAGTTGCATCTTCGTTCAATTTAAATTATATATGCATTATTATTATATAATATATGCCTGTATTATTTAAATTCATGTAATTTTATGGATTTAACACAATTTTGAAACATTGAGTAATGGTTAATACTCTCAACATTTATCTTCATATCCATTATTAAATTTTTCATATGTTGGAGTAATCTTTTTCTAACATTTAAAAAAATTACAGAGTAAAGAACATTACAATTTTGTTCATTTGTTGCACGGTCAGAGGGTTAATTTTTTTTTATGCAAATCAATTTTGAAAAATTAAGAGTGGTAAAATTAAATTACTACAACATGGCTATACAGCAAAACTCAAATTGTGCAATGTGATCAAAAAAGATTCATCCCAATCTCTCATTGTCATTAATCCTAGTCAAAATGGCATTTATTTAACTGTTAATCTGCAGAATAAAAACTAAACTCCATGCTGCCACAATATAGATCATAGCCTGCAGTGCCAGACTCCGCTTTCTTGACCACAGGCCCTGAGGTATTACATACAGCTTATGTCCCAGTCTATCCATCTTGATGCAGAATCTCCAAGTACTTAATTTCTGATATGTATTTTTTTTTTTAAAGTTTCCTGCATGTTCTGTTTTTGATTTAATCAAAATTTCACAAATATATAAATAACGTATACAATTAAATTCATTTTAGTGTGTGTGAAATAAAAATAACTAACTTACTCATTACAAACTCTTTAACACTTTACCGACTGGCAGCGGTTTGAACATACTATGCCCTTTCACCGCCCAGTCAGCCGCAGATCGTGCGAGACACCGGCTTGGTTTCGGCCTAGACTGACGCATGGGAATATATGTGCTTTTCTTAAACTCTGGTAAAATTGTACGCTTCGTGTTATTCTAGTGTAACGAAATTTAATAAAATCTTTTACTTTAACCCCTTGAGGATGAGCAACACGTATACGTAATGCATAAGATGCTCAGAATCCTCGATTATTCCCACCAGTTATTTTTTAATGTAAGATTTGCCTCATTAAATCTTAGCATTTCTGGGATTCAATTAGGTGAAGTTTTCTGTTTTGAAAAACCGGTGGTAAAAGGTTAAAAATTCTGTAAAGGACGCTCGTCATGAAGGGGTTAATCATATTAGTGTTAAACAATATTTATTTTATCTATTACAATCGTTTTCAGTTTATTATTTACATAAAATATACCACAATCCATATAACAATATTTGTCGAAAAAAAGAAGTTGTTTAATATTTTTTTAAACTATGATAGCGCTCGAAACAGTCACCTTTGTGTAATGGGACGTTGCAGTATTTACAAGCGAAACCTGTTCTAAAGGGCTAAAGCTTATAAAAAAGCACCATTATCTGAATAAAGAATGCTTGCTGCTTGCTACTTGTCAATCTAACCTAACCAAATCTAACAGAAAGATCAAAAGTCGATTAATCGACGACCGGTCGGTAAGCACTGGGGAGCAAACGTCGATTAATCGACGGCCGGTCGGTAAGCACTGGGGAGCAAACGTCGATTAATCGACGGCCAGTCGGTAAGCACTGGGGAGCAAACGTCGATTAATCGACGGCCGGTCGGTAAAGTGTTAATATAGTTTTCACTTCACAGCTCAGCAATATTTGTTTTTCACTTGCATTGTAAATCAATCCATTGCTGCATGAATTGAATTGTAATTAACTTGTTGTTTCCCGGTTGTGAACTTCCGGGTTCACACAAAATGTACTATATCCATACAGTTAACACATGACTGTATGGATATAGTACAACATTTTGCATTCATTTGTGTAGTAGCACTTATTTTCATGGATATATAAAGGTTTATTTATTTTTTGAAATCAAGAAATTTTTGCATGTTTTCTGTTTACAGCATGCAGGGTTTTCAACCAAATTTAACATCATTTTCAGGAAACTTGACAAAGTACAGTAGAAATAACATAGCACAGTTAGAATATAAATATATTAAATATTTGATGAAATATCATAATTTGTATAACAAATTTTTTAACTGATACCAGATTTTTTTCTCTCTTCATAATTTGGTAGCCAACTCTATAGAGCAACTCATATAAAAAGACCAGTCGAATATCATGAAAATTCAGAAGGACATTGGCGATAGAGTTAGCTGAATTTCACTTGCTTTCTGAAAGTAGCTGGAGGATAAGAGATTTTCCACAAATTGTCATTTTTTATTTTAAATTGATGCTTTAGTTGTTGGAAAACCACCATAATGGCTATTGCATTCATTTGTATTCATGTGACACCCATTCCAAAAAAATCAAAGAATCTTTTTCAAAGCTATGCATTGACATTTGTTAAATATTAAGTCCTTTGTTGGAAATCAGTAAAAAAAAAAAAAAAAAGACAGTTGGTGGAAAATCTCTTATTACCCGGCTACTTTTCGAAAGAAACTGAAATTCAGCTTACTATACAGCTAATATTGTTCTGAATTTTCAATATATTAAACTGTTTTTTTTATGTGAGTAGCAGAGTTGACTACCAAAGCACAAAAAAACATCTTTAGCATACTTCATGCATGCACAGGTAAAAATTATTCATACAAATGCTCATATTTCATCAAATATTTCATATATTTATATTCTAATTGTACTATGTTGTTTTTAATTAACTTTATCAAATTTGCTGAAAGTTGCATTAAATTTGGTTGAAAACCTTGCATACTATAAACAAAAAACATGAGCAGATTTCTTGAATTTTTTAAAAGAAACTTGAATATACATTTTCTTGCACAAATGAGCTATTATTGCACAAATATTGTACAATATCCACAGTCATGTTCTGCAGCTACAGATCATTTCAAGCATTTTATTTTACAGGGTGATCCTAAACATATTTTTTTCTTCAACTTGTTGTTGCTTCCCTAATTGTCCCATGTGATCAAAATTTTTCTGAGAAATTCGAGATCAAACATGTTCTTTATATTATTCTAGAATTTCAAGTAATTTTTATATTTGACAAAATGTCTGAAATCGAAAACATCTGGTGATTTTTGGTCACATAGTGTTGTTTCACAATACAAAACTTTGAATTTTCAAATATGTTACCTTTTCAAAGCATTGTTTAACATTGGTTTCAGCAACTCTGCTATCAATTTGATGAAATGTAGGGATTTTTTACTTAATTTTAGTACTTTAACCCGCCTTCCCCTCCTCCCAAGTATGCCTATGGACCCCAAAGGGATGAAAGGTTGAGTGACTCTTGCCCAATTCGGGAGATGAACATTGGACCTGTAGTGCAGCAGCACAATGTGTTAACCACTGAGCTACAATCTGCAGAATAATGAATTCAAAATCCAAAAATTTTGTGAATCTTAATGATGAAAGTAAAATTTGCTGAGCTGAAATTATGATAATTCATGTGACTCTAAAAAATAATTCATTTCAATTATGTGATTCAGTGAAAAGTTTTCTTGTAATATGCTCCAAAATATCATAATCTCTTAAGGTCTTGGTCAACAAATAAGTGAAGATACAAAAAACATATTTTTTTACTCTCATGTATGAAACACACAACACACATAAAAAACAATCCAAAAATAATTTTAAATAGATGAAAATTTTGCTTTATAGTTGGATTCACATAAAATTAAGCAAGGGGATTTTATAAGGATCTTTAAAAGCTGTTATTAATTGGTTATTAGTTTAATTTTATATGGAAGAATTGCAAAGCATTGGCCTAAAGAGGTCAAAAGTTTTGAAATTACTAAAATTGATTAAAGTATAATCATGGATTAGGAAGCCTGTAATCAATTTAATTTATTACTTCTTTTTGCATTTATTTATTTATGTTTTACAGAAAAAAAACATTTGTTAAATTGTAAAAAAACAATAACAAAAGTTTTAATATTTATGACAAAATTAATCTTGCAAAACTTGTTTTGACATGATTTTAAAGTCCAGGTTCTATATGCTTAAGTTGTCATTTCTTTTTTATACTGTTTATTACATTGTCTCTTGATTATACCTGAAAAACAAACAAAAATTTGTAAAAAAAATAAAAATAAAATTTTTATCTTATTTTTTGTTATAACTTGAAAAAAGAAAAAAATATCTGTTTTTCACTTATAGTTTGTAGATAATTTAATTTCTTTTATTAAAAAAAAAAAAAAGCAGAAACGTGCAAAACCATTAACTTGTTCGAAAGTTATTGTGACAAAACTGCTGAAAAACATTGTTTCAAGATAATCGAGTTTGTTTTACCTTTGCAGGTAATGCCAGTCAGCACAGCTCGTATGACCATAATTTTAGGAATTTTCCTATCAGACCAACTGTACATCATTCCTAAAGGTTCAAACATTATAAAAAATAAATAAATAAATAAAAATTGAATTTTTTTTGGCATTCTAAATTTTCAAATTATCAAGGAAATGTTAAAATCAATGCGTAATCTGGCAACTTTCCATAATCTGTTATTATTGATGCTGATTGCAACGGCAGATTCGCCGATTCTTAGCATAGAAATAATTTTTCTAGGCTCAATTTTACAAAACAAAAAAGAAATGTTAGTCAGTTTTCTGCTCACCATATTCTCCTGAATAACACCATGGCATTAAACTACGTTTAACTTTTTTTAATGAAACTTGTAACAAAATAAAATTTGTACACAGACATATTTTATTTTTCTAACGTAATTGTTTTTAATTTTTTCTTATCATAATGTTTTCATATCATAATTTTTTTTATATTTATTTATTGAATTTATAAATTAATGAATTAAGGCAATATAATTTTGTTATTTTTTCTTTTACTGACAATTTAATTTTTACGTTTTTCTTTTTTTAAGAATTTTTTTTTTTCATTTAGTGTTTTGCATTTCGGTTTTCGGAGCGTTCCGGATACCGGATCCTATACTGTATTATGTAAATGATGCATATAATTTTTCTATACAAAATTTTTCAGATGTCCTATATTTTAGATGAGAAAAGTCTTATATTTTATGAAATGATTGCTTCAAGCCTTAGAACATATTATTCAGTAAATAAAATTTGGAAAGAATTTAGTTCTGTAAATCCACTGTATTTTGGAACAGAATATTTGATCTGAAAAATATTTTCCCCATAAAGCCAATATTTCTAAATATTTCTGCTTCAAGTAAAAACTGTCCAGTTTATGAAAATACTTATGTAGAATGTGGCTTTTCATTAAACAGGTATACTCATTTTCCAAAATAAAATCCCCTGAGAATCTCCTGGTGTATTTTCCAGGATGAAATAATTTTCGCATGATGATAATTAACGACATTTTTAGGTAACTTTCATTACAAAAAGCTACCTATTGCAGCCGTTCGGAGGAAAGCAATTCCAAAAAATTTTGGTATATTTTCACCGATCATGATCCCCAAACCACCCTCCGTTCAAATGTTGATTTATACACTATATGGCCATTAATGACTGGCAACTTTCAATTATAGACATTTTGTGGAATATTTAAAAATATACTTGTCAGATTCTTCTGGAATTTTAGGATCCAAAAGAACATGTTTGACTTCATATTTATCATTGTTGATTTGATAAGGAGGACAAATAGGGGACCAAAAAAAATTAAAGAAAAAAAAATAATACTTGGGATCACTCTGTAAAATAAAATGCACCAAATGATCTATTGCTACAGAATATACATAGGCAGACATTGTACAATATGTGTATTCATTTGTATAAGAATAGCATGTATAGTAATAGAAATATAGCGATTTTTAAAAAAAATTCTTGCATGTTTTTTGCTTATAACATACAGAGTTTTAAACCAAATTTATGCCAGTTTCAGAAAAATTGACAAAAGGTAGTAGAAATAATATAGTGCAATTGGAATATAAATATATTAAATATTTAAGGAAATATGGGCAGTTGTATAAAATAATTTTTATCTACGCATGCGCGAATGATAACAAGGAATTTTTTTGCATAATTTAATAGTCAACTCTATGGAGCAACTTATTAAAAAAAATCAGTCAAATATCGTAAAAATTCAAAGAGATATCGGCGTTAGAAAGAGCTGTTTTTTAGTTTCTCATTAAAACTCGCTGAATGATAAGGGATTTTCCACAAATTGTCATTTTTTATTTTATACTATTTTACAATTTTTAATGATACTTTAGTTCTCGTTGAAAAACTATACCCTAATGAGCTTATTTGAACAAAGAAAGAATTATCAAAATCAAAGGATCCATTCCAAAAGTATTATAACCTGGTGCAATAAAGTTTTCCAAGGCGAACTAAAGTATCAATAAAAAATGAAATATAGTATAAAAATTACACATGACAATTTGTGGACAATCCCCTATCATTTAGTGAGCTTTAATGAGAAACTAAAAAACAGCTCACTCTAACGCCGATATCTCTCTGAATTTTTACGATATTTGACTGATTTTTTTTAATAAGTTGCTCCATAGAGTTTACTATTAAATTATGCAAAAAGTTCCTTTTTATCATTCGCGCATGTGCAGATAAAAA
This sequence comes from Maratus michaelseni, assembly GCA_963931845.1. NCBI lineage: Eukaryota > Metazoa > Arthropoda > Arachnida > Araneae > Salticidae > Maratus > Maratus michaelseni. The sequence continues at coordinate 216,899,179 of OZ007586.1, read as the reverse complement.
ATATTTTATACAACTGCCCATATTTCCTTAAATATTTAATATATTTACATTTCAATTGCACTATATTGTTTCTACTATATTTTGTCAATTTTTCTGAAATTGGCGTTAAATTTGGTTAAAAACCCTGTATGTTATAAGCAAAATACATGCTAGAATTTTTTTAAAAAAAATCGCTATATCTCTATTAATATACATGCTATTCTTACACAAATGAATACACATATTGTACAATGTCTGCCTATGTATATTCTGTAGCGATAGATCATTTCGTGCATTTTATTTTACAGGGTGATCCCAAGTATTATTTTTTTTCTTTAATCTTTATTTTTATTTGGCCCCCTAATTACACTCCTTATCAAATTGACATTGATAAATATGAAGTCAAACCTGTTCTTTTTAATTCTAAAATTCCAGAAGAATCTGACAAGTACATTTTTAACTATTCCACAAAATGTCTAAAATTGAAAGTTGTCGGTCATTAATGGCTATATAGTGTATATATCCATATATATATCTGACATATGTCATACCGTAACTCTCTTATTTATGATCCGATTTGGATGTAACTGAGTATGTGTACAGGACATGCAAAGGTCTCAACCGAGTTCATTGGCCAGATTCATCTGCTATCTTGTTTTAAAATGGCAGCCAGTTAAATATTCAAAAAGATGTACAAAAAAATTATAAATTGAAAAAATTGTTTCTGTTAAGTGTTAGAATATAATACAAGGATTCTGGAACATTTTTTGTTTTAGCTATATCTTAAAAAATGACTGAGATATGGCAGTTTGAAATTCTAGGGTGACTGAGATTTTGAAACACTCTCGTATTTAATGTGTACAGAACATGCCAAGTTCTCGACCGAGTTCGTTGGCTAGCTTCATGCGCCATTGTTGTTTCAAAATGATAACAAGTTAAATTCTTTAAAAATTATACATAAATTAAAAAAATTGCTTCTGCTAAGTGTTAGATCGTGATAAAAGGATTCCGGAACATTTTTTGTTTTGGTTTTATCTTAAAAAATGGCAGAGATATGGCAGTTTGAAATTCTAGGGTGGCTGACATTTTGAAACAATCTGATTTTTGTTATACTGTAACTCTCATGCTGAAATTCACATTCAAATTTAGTATTAACGAAAACCAGGATTAAATCTTCTATAATTGGTTCCAAGCTTCAGGTGTCTGAGTAAAATGAGTTGAATTTTTAAAAACATGGACTATGAAAGCTACCTTTTCCTCCCGGTACAGGCCGGAAGGACTTTTTATCATTACGACAGCAATCACTAAAAAAAAAAATTTTTAAATAAGAAAATAAAAACAAGGTAATCTAAAAAAATAAAGTTTACATGTCACATATAAGGAAAAACATTGTGTAACAAATAGAAGTCTGCACAAGCAGGAATTTGCAGCCCGTTGTAAAAACTAAAAGTTCGGCCCAGCCCATTTATGATTTTGCAGTTCGCAGCCCAGCCCAGCCCATGTAACAATCAATGAAATCAGGCCTGGCCCTCTTTGGCTGAATTTCTACAAAAGATTCTGCCTTTTCTTAACATACAATTAAGATTCTTTTAATGAATACTGCATAGATATTTATGGGAAAATTTTACATTACTATATCTTCACAAGCCATAGAATACAGAATAGCAACATTAATGATCTATTACACTCTTAGACAATTACATTCAAATATAGACATTAAAAAATAATGTTCAGAATAAAAGAAAAAGATGGTTAAAACATTATAACTTCAGTTGCTGTATAGTAAAAAAAAAAATAAGATTTTGAAAATGCTTCTCTATGATTTATTAAAATAGATTTCTGAAGATTCCATTAACAAAAGTTCATTATCGCTATTACTGTTTTTACAAAGCAAATTGCTTGCTCAAAACGTCCTGGGAACAATTAAGCCCAGTTCTGTCCTGGCTCGTACATAGAATAAAATGTAAATCTGTTCCAGGTCTGACCGAGTCTGCTGAAAATATTAAGCCCAGACACGATGTAACTGTTCTATGCTGGGCATGTTATATTTCTGTATCATCGATGTTGTCGAGCTAGTATCGGCTCACGTAGCACATTTATATTTATTCTCGTCACTGTCACATCCATTAAAAATTGTTCATATTTTATCAGCTTTTACCTGTGAAATTTGTTAAATGTGGCTGGACGATTTGCTTAATTTTTTTATCAGCCTGCCCTGGCTCGCTCATTTTCTTTTTTTTTTTATCGGCCCGGCCCATTTGAAAATTTGCCTTCATTTTGCCAGGCCTGAGCAGACCTCTAGTAACAGAGATGAAGTCTGCACACCTTGCAGGACTGTCCTTAAAAATTAAGCAGATTCCTACAAGAATTTAATTTTCACTTTGTGATTTTATTACCTCTTTGAAAAAAGCAACTAAAGATTTTGAGCTGGGTTATTTTATAATTCACTAATTTTTTATGCTTTAATGATTTCTGCACAAACGACATCGGAATATGTACGGATCATATTCAACACAATTTACTCAATATATGAATTCTGCATTTAATTTTTACCTGGTCAGCTCAAATTAAAAATAGTTTTCAAACAGTTCATTTTAATAACAAATAAATTTTAAAAGCATTTTTCACATTTTCAAACAAATAAATCTTGAAACACAATCACCCAATATTACTGGCAAGAATTAATAAACAATGTGCATCAATTTCAAAACAAATTTGAAGCTGTTGCCAAATGTAGACTTCATGAGTGAAGAATAATTATCATGGAGAAAAATCCCCACACAATTCAAAGAATGACTTGAAGGAAGGAAACACACATTTAGTTTCATGACTTCACAATGTTAGAAGATGTGTCTACTGTCTGAATGGATGGATGTCACCAGATGTTAGAAGCAGCACAGATTAAATGATATTTAATCTGTGTAATTTTCTCTCAGATATGTTATATTTAATCTGAGAGAAAGAGTGGCTACTTTCCAATTCAATATCTCACAATGTTAAAAGGCATGTCTCAGTTTGATTTCATTATGACACCACAAAGCTCACAAAATAGCAGCAATTTCTCCCACTTCCCAGAGTAGCTGATCATTTTGTCAGTTTTTTCCAGGTTTTGAGAATTTTTTGGATTATTCCGAGATTCCCCTGATTTTTAGGACTGAAATTAAATCCCCTGAATCCCATAATCCCCTGATGAGTATGAACCCTGTTAAACTGTAATATATTGTCAAATTAAAGATTTAGTATAAAAGTATAAAAAAAAACTTCTTAATAACACTATAAATATAAGGACTGTGCTAGGCCTTTCAAAAGAACTGTCTTCGTCAGGCGCAAAGAAAACGTGCAACCACTTTGAAGGCAGAAGCAAGACTAAAAGGAAATGGAAGGGAAAAAGGGACAAGTTAAGGAAACAGCCAATAGGAAAGTAGAAGGCATCAGCCAATCATCTAGAATGCGGAAAATAATGAAAAAATTAAAATGTATAAAAAATGAAAGTAAAATGGGGATTAAATATAAACTTACATAAAAGTTAATACCAAAATGAAAAAAATTATTATTATTATTATATGGTTGAGCTGAACAAGTTTTTCCAAGCTACAGAGAGCATGGTGGAATCAGATTTTTCATTAACTATAACATCACGATTAAGATAAATAGCTAAATTTTCAAGAAAGTTCAATTCAGAGGCGCTATTGGCATTAAAGATAATTTTAGCATTTTGAAAATCAAAACTATGGCCAGAATCCCATGAATGCTTGATAAGGAAGATTTAGAAATTTCCTGGTTAGTGACATAACAGGGGTGTTCTTTTAAGCAGGTTTCAAGAATTATTTTAGTTTGACCTATATAAGAAAGATGACAACCATTGCAAGGAACATTATAGATTCCCCATTTTTGAAGATGAGGAATGGGAGATTTAGTGGAGGGAAATTTAAATTTATTGACAGGTTTAAACACAATACTAAAGTTGAAGTGTTTTAAAACTTTAGCTAATTTGAAACATAAAGGAGGATAAAAAGGCAGAACAATTAAATTAACAGGTTTAGAAAGGGTAGATTTAGTAGAGGGTTTATTGAAAATTTCATCGTTAAGGGGAACAGAATCCAAAAAAATTTTGAGGGCACAGTTTACAAAAGTGTAAAAGACACTGATTTTCTGGTTGGCTGGATGATTTGAGAGAACATGAGGGGGATTAGAGACAGAAAAAGGTTTTCTATAAACACAGGTTTTGAAAAAAGAATTGTGGAGATTCGTGTGGGGGCAACACATACCACTCTTTAAAATGGCTTAAAGAAAAGAGGGTGAAACCACTTCTAAATCACTAAAACCTTTTCCTTATGACAGCAGAGTAAACTAGTGTACAGGAAATTATTGCTGTACCATTGTATTGTATTAATACTTGTTCTACTTAAAAAAAAGAAGAAGATAAAAGTACTTACAGTATGTCAAGTCGTGAGGTGAAGAAAACAGAAGCATATTTTTTGTTTATATATCATTTAATGAAGAAAAAGATGAAATAATTACATAATAAGTACAAGATGATACTTTGTCTCAACTAAAAATATGAAGGGTAGGTCATAATCAATGCACATGATATCTATGGATTTTACTATCCAGGATTCCAGCTTTTGCATGTTGGTTCACTTTACGGCAATATAACGAAAAAAACTTCTCATAAAAATAGTGTTAATACTTTACTCGAATACGATACTTTATTATCTTCCATTAAACATCAGATATTCCACTTCGATATCGAAACTCTCTTTCATTTAACTAGCGTCGAAACAAGAGTCGGAATTCTAGAGAACGAGAGACTACTTTTCATTTTTATAAGTACACTTCAGCATACTTTTTCATGATGACTTGATGCTTGTTAGTATCCAAAAGCACGAACACGACTAGAACTGCCAGTCTTTTTAAATGATAGCAGCGCGGTAACAGCCAATGAAAAACGGGCATGAAATTAGCATATTGATGACGCGATATTAGCATATTGCTGATTCACTTTTAAAAGTTAAATTACACTAATTTATTAAAACTTAATAAAGGTTACTAAAAGTAATAAAATTCTCAGCTTATATATGGTAAATTCTATTGTGTAATGCTGCAGAGAAAGAATCCATAATAAAAGCTTGTGAAAAGCAAAAGAAAATAAAAAGATAATCGGAGGTACCGTTTTCAGTGTGAGAAAAGTTAAATAACACGCAACAATCAATTTAAAAATTTAGTTTCTTTATTTATTACAATTTTTAAAAATCTTATTTAAGTTGATTTAAAGGAAAAATAGTAATGTTTAGCAATAAATGTATGTGTGACACATCATATAGTAGTAAATGATCTTAAATTTGATTTATTTTTGTATTTTGTTATTCTTTTTTAATATCTATATTCCTATATTTTGAGGATACTGGAAGAACTTAGGTGATCTATTATTTATTTAGTTTTACAACAAACTAACAATTATATAGATAAGGCAAAACATTTTTGAAGAAATTAAACAGGTTTAAGGATTTTAATCTTTGTATGCTGGGGGGTGGAGCAAAGTGAGAAAGTTTTATAGGGAGGAGGGGACAGAGGGAATTTAGATGAAATTTTTAACAAGCATAAATCTACTAAATTTTGAAGTTATTCCTGTTTAACTTCTCCCCTTCTTTTTTTTTGGAAGGGGTTAGCTCGTTTTGGGATCAAAGTTATCAACATTATTAAACTGAAGCAGATAGAGATGTAAATATACACTGATGGACAAAATTTAAAAACTGCTGTTATTTTTAACGATTACAGTTAGAAATAGGTCCGCAGTAACATGTGATGTGTAAATTTACATTAATGTGGGATGTACTCTGTTTTGTGAAACTTATGCAAATTTTGTATTTCCTCATTTGTTCGTCACGGGACAGCAAAGATAAGAGATTTCAGGCAATCTGTGCATACTGTGAGTTGTCATTAGATTTGATAGCAGAAATAGTACTTTCCGGGCCTTTTCTTACTGGTATTTTTAAATAAAACCTCTATTAAATTATTTTAACTACCTTTTTAATTAGCTGGGTTGGTCCTCTCTCATCTACTTTTAACCTTATAGCAATCTTTTAATCATCCATTACATTGTTTTATTTCCGTATGCATCAGTATTCTTCTCCCCATATATGCACATTTGAATCTCTGATAAGTTTTGCCACAATGCTGGAGCTCACCACTAGATGGCGGGGCACATCCAGCTCGTTTCTATTTTGTTTTGATTTGCCGTTTCATGCAATTTTTCGAGAAGGCAGAAAGCACAGACTATGTGAGTAGGTTTATGGCTAAGGAATGAATATTTTTGCTATCCGTGAGGGGATACAGCGGTCTCGATAATATGATTACAATTCAAAGGTTGAAGTTTTTCCCCGTGTGAAACAGAGCGATGTTTTAGTTATGTTGTCATCAAGAAATCTTTTTATACTAGAAGCCATAGACGTTGTGCATCATAATATATTAATGAAAACCTATTCAAACAACAGCTGGCGTTATGGAAGTATTTCATCAGCACTGTGATGGATAATCTTTATTTTAACGAGTTTAATCCCGGGAGTCAGAGGTGGTTTTTCAGCTTATGGTCAGATATTTTAAGTTTAAAACAGATGGTTTAATTTGTACTACGAGTTTTTCACATTAATGGAAACATGAAACGCATCTATTGTTTTTTTTGTTTTTTTTTTAAGGCAGCAACTGTTTTAGGAAAGGTATGTTTTCAGCTCTCATTAACTCTCTGGTGATTTATGGTTAGAACTGTTTGCTTTAGTTTTGAAATAAATTGCTAATTTCGTTTATGGTTGCAGGACAGTATATTAGTGTATTGAGTTTAATGTTTATCTACATGGTCCAGGGTGCAACATAGTTTAATTTTTATGGCTTTCACTTCAAACAAATTAAGATTTTATTGGATGTTGAGCTGGAGTGTTTTCTTTCATTTTTATAAATACTTTTATGTAATTAAGGCTTTTCAGTAATCTATATTTAAAGGTAATTATTTAAAGTTAAAAAGCTTTTGTGCTTTGCAAATTTGAAATTAAAGGTTCTTTTATGAAGGTTAATATTTTATGGCAAAGCATTATATTTATTTAATTAATGCTGATATATTTATATAATTTTTAAGTAAAGTAAATTTAAATTGGTTTCAGTTAAAAAGGTCTTAATATTAAATGAAGTCTTATCCTCCATTAAAGTAGTTTGTTTTTCCCAAACCTAATTGAAGTTAACTGTTTTAGATATTGAATTCAGAATGAATTCTGTTTTAACTCAATTAGTGTTTTTGGTATATTATTAATGTCATTTAATGGTTTACTTTAGAGTATAATTGTTTTATAATGATTTAAGGTTTTTCCTGAGCTTTTTAACTTTTGAGTGATGCTTTTAATAATACCAGCTTATTAAATATTCTCAGAGTGCCAGCATCTGTTTAACGAAGTTTTATGCTACTACTAAAGTATGTTAGTGGTATTCTAAGTCAATTGTAATTAATTGTGAATCCACATCATCTGAGTTGTATTGCTTTAGTTTAGTCTGAATGCTGAATTAGTATCTAGTCATTTTTTCTTATGTTTTCGTTCAATAAACTTGTCTTTTAAATATAACTTTTGGTCATCCTTTTACACTGTTTTACATTTTTTTCTGCATATATTTTAGCATGGATTTTTAACTCTACTTTACTTAACTTTTACCATTTTTAGCTTTACTTTATATGGCCTATTAGATATTTTAGCCTCAATAATGTTTTCAATTGCATTATAGAAATCTCGGCAACACGTTAATTTTACTCGTCAATTACTACATAATTGCTGGATAACAAGATGTAAAAATCGAAGGAGAAGGAATGAAGTTAGAACATTGAAATTTTGAACATGGCTCCAGGTATGATTTAAATGATTTTACTCATGGAAGGATAATCAAAAAGCTGCCAGAAGGTCGCCAAAGGAGAGATGTTGCCCGTGAATGTAACATCGTGCACAGTATCGTTTCTAGACTATGGACAGCATTTCAAACAAGTGGAATGTACATCAGGTGCACGGAAGGAGGTCGCCGTAGCAGTACGATGACCCAAGAAGATCAGTATATTGTTTTTTGGCAAAAAAGAACAATGCAGCAGAGCTGGTCAATTAGCAAATCAACTTTGTGCTGCCACAGGAACTCAAATATACCAAAACACTGTTGCAAAACATTTGAAAGAGGGTGGACTGTACGCCAGAAGACCTGTTGTGTGTGTCCCACTCTTGAGATGTTACCATAGCGCCCATGTACAGTAGTGCCATATGCATTGCAATTGAACTGATGACGACTGGTCTACCATGCTCTTCTCAGATGAGAGTAGATTCAGTATATCGTCTGACTGTAGATGTAAACTGATATAGTTCGAGGTTGGTAGTGCTTGTTGTCGTGAAAATATTTTGGAAAGAGATCGATATGCGACTTCCAGTATGAAGGTGCGAGCAGGCATCATAGTCAATGGTCGCATGTATATCTATGTGCTTTACCATGGATCCATGACCGGCCAACATTACATTGAAGACATTTTGCTCCCACATGTTCGACTTTTTTGAGGTGCTGTTGGCAAAAGGTTTCATTTTATGGCTGCTAACGCAACTTGTCATCACACACAGGCTGTACATTATTGTCTTGATGCTGAAGATATCCATCGCATATCCTGGCCAGCACGTTTCTCAGACCTGAATCCCATTGAAAATGTATGAGGCCTTGGAGAGATTTATCGCTCGCCAAATTCTTCTCACAAACAAAGAAACCCTCATCTGGGCAGTGAAAGAGGGATGACCTTGCATTACACAGTGGCCATATTCCTTATTGAAATGACACTTATAATTGTTTATTTTTAATTATTATTTTTACAATAAATGCAATTCATAAGTAAAACAATTCTCTACAATAATTTTAAGTTATGCTCTAAAATATTCCCCCCCCTACTTTTAAAGACATCTACAGATTTTGAAGTAGCAATATTTGCAAATAATTTATCAGAGAGGGGTTAATGGGTAGATATGAAAGTGATATTTTTCTTATTGTGTATCATGCATATGGCTGCTTGAATTGGTAAATAAAGATCCATTTTATGACATATAAAATAATTTTATTGAATAAATAGTTATGAAATACACATATGTTAAATGTTAATTGATCTTTTTGACCAAATCTTTACATATATGTAACTAAATGTGCTATATGTGTGTTTGATGAAAACAAATTTCTTCTTTATGAAAAAAAAAGGAATATCTTTTAGACATTATACATAAGTAAAACAGATGCATTAGATTTTATGTAACTAATATTGTCCTCTTGAATTCATTCACAAATACAGCCATTTATACACAATTAGTGAATGAGTATTTCTTAAAAATGTATACAGACATTCATATTATAAAAACACAATAAGGTAAAATAATTATTACAAAATATACTATCCATCGCCTATGAATATTTACAGTTAAGAATATTGTCGCCAAATGTAATGTGATCTGTCTTGTAAGCATTATGGGTTTTCCTGTTTAGGGAATAGAAAAAAAAAATTAATTAAAAAAACAGACATAAGAAATAACAATGCATATGCAGAGTTCATTTCTGAGAATGATAGAAATAATGTTTTTATAAAGTTAACTTATGAAGAATTCTCATAGCTAACTGATAGCTTTTTAAAAACCTGAATTGAACATTGAATGTAATAAATATATCTAAAATACAACTGTAACATTTTAACATTGTTAATAAAATCTTAGTGAGAAAATAATTTTACTAGGGAAGTAAGGACTAAAATAAATAAAAAATAGTTTCTCATTTTTGTTGTCAAAATTAGCAATTTTTTATTTTAAGCAACTCTTTGGTAATTGATAAATATTATATACTGTCATTTCTGTAAAATATGGAAATGAATTGAGTTTAAAAAAATTCTCAAATTTAGTTTCTGTAATTTTTATGCTGTTTAAAATGAACTTTTCTGCTAAAGTTTGATACTTTTTGATGAATTTTTCCTTGTATAATATTCACATTTAAAAAAATATGAACTGGCATTTTTAGTCCCCTTGAAAGAAAAAATATATATACATGCAATTTATCTGCAGACGTGAACAAGGAAATGCATATTCATAAATGTGATTTGATAAGAAAAGAAGAAATCATTTTAGAACTGAAAACAATGGGGAAATGAATTGTGTTCTGCAAAAATTGTAGACTGTGAATTTTGATTATGTCCAGGGATAACCTTTTAAACATAATACACATATGGAGGAGTCTTTAAAATTTTCAAATTCATTAAATATGTCTGTGCATAATTAATAGTAATTTAAAACATCTTTCTATAAAAAAAATTAAGCATTACTTTGCATATATAACCAGAATGTGACCAAAGTTATTTATTTATTAATTTTTTACTTGTATGTCAGATGTTCTAATGTCCTTTCTTAAACTAATAAATCCAGAGTAAATATTAAATTTTAACAAATATATGATTTGTGAATATTTTATCTTTTAGATAATGGTGAAATGGTATTTAATTTTATATTAATAAACAACAACTCGGTAGAAATTTTACCCCCTCATTAGTAAGCAGCTCATTATAAAAGCATCTTTTGTCAATTGAGGCATTGACATGGAAAAGGTAGTAAGTCAAGAAAACCTAAGTTTACAGGGGAAGCAAAAAACTGTTTTACACTGCTAAATTACAAAGTTTTATTCACAAAAAATAAGCATATGAGATCCATGTATGGATATCTCAGCTTTACAACTTTTTTTAAAAATCAACATACTTATTTTAAAGTAAATATTACTATTAAAAATCTCAAAATCGCTTTTTTTTTTACTTACTACCTTTTCCATGTCAATGTCTCAATTTAAGCCTAAGAAAAATTGCCATAAAATTTCAGAATGACTTTCCGTTTTCAGCTGAAGTGATGAATTTTTATATAGTGCAGATATTTTTGGAACTTTCAGTTGTTTTTGATGCATTTCCAGTAAAATTCTGATGATTATTCTAATAAACAAAATTATGTGAAAGAATATCTATTAAAAAAATTTATGTGATTTTACAAACATTCATTATATCCTGTGGCTTTAATCTTGTTTTTTCCCATTAAAGACTAACAATATAAATAATATGTTTAAAGTTGCTATCACATTCAACAATTTTCAGCCGATTTTTTAAGAGAAATTGCCTTGATACTGAATGTGATGGCGACCTGCTGCAGTTTTTAATCTGCAATTCATAAAAAGTTGTCAGTATGATCAATTTCTCTTCTGATAATACAATCAGAGATAGGCATTTTGGAACATCATTCCCGACATAAGAAAATCTGGCAAGGAAATTTAGAAAGATGAACCATGAGCAAGACTTATACAGGCTGATTATAATTAAAGTCCCACTTTCAAAATGATGTAAAAAAGAACCACTGGTCAGAATGACTTCAAATTTGAACTGAATATACTGGAAGGAGGAGGAAACGGTATGACATAAAAAAAATAAGTAAGAAAAAAAAAGTTCCAAAGTGTATTAATAGATGGCACTGTAAGCGGCATACTATGCAAATTAAAAGAAGTAAAGTTCATGTGCAATTAAAAATGAAATCATTGTGGTTTTTGGCCCAAGAACAATTAAAAACCGATTTTTCCCATCCAATGTAGTATGACCTTGCCGTGATGAATGGGATTTCCAATAACAATACCACAACTGTTGACTGATTTGGAAGTCATTTTTTCTATCAAACAACCAAAACACTCATGTACATTGAACAGTACGGTTGGTTTACTGTGCAACTCATACCAAAGCCATCATATTTTGATTAAAAATGTCAATTGTAGCCGAATACACTTTTGTTCTGCTGCTTACAGCACCATCTATTGATACACTTTGGAACTTTTTCTTTCTTATGCCATACCATTTCCCCCTTCTTCCAGTATATTAAGTTCAAATTTGAAGTCATTCTGACCAGTGGTTCCTTTTGTATAGCATTTTGAATGTAGGATTACCCTTATTTATAATCACCTTGTATATTAAACAATTCAGTAAGAGATAAAAGTCATCTTTGAGATAAACTAATAAAAAAAAAAATGTCTGTGGCGATGGCTAAGAAAATCTACTATACATAGAGATCTGAAAATTTGGATGAGGATAGTCCAAGGCAGACCTGAATGTTATGTTGCAAAACACAACTGAAATTAAAATATAAATTAAATTATTTTAAATAAATTTGTATAATAAATAACTTTTAAAATTTAAAGTAATTATGGGATATTTTGTTTACTAAATACTGTTTATTGTTATTCGTGGTTAAAGTTATGGTTTGCAGGTTGGTTAAAGGCTAAGTTAATTAAAATGTAAATTATTTTCTGGCAGAGAATTTTTATTTAAAATTCTCACACTGTCCACCAAAACTAATTCTGAAATAAATATATATTGACCATGGTAAAAAAATTATATTGGTGAAATTAGTATTTTATTAATTGAATGTTAAATAACAAAGATCATGATGATAAGGAATTCATATTTTTAAATCACGGAAATTTGTACGAAGAAAATAAGTTATAATATATGATTCACACTAACCACACACTTGGAGTTATTGTTGGGAATATGAAAATTAACTAGATTATGGGAGCCAGAACACAATGCACTTCCATATTTTTAATTAAAGTTTTTCTTAATTATTGTAATTTTAATTCAACGTAAATTATTTATTAAATGTAAAGTTCCAATTTAAATAGTAAAAAATTCTAAATATAAAATGAAAGGAGAATTTTCAATGATTGAGTAATAAATAAAAATAGATTTCGGAAATCAATAGTAAAATGTATTAATTCTTTGTTAATTGAATTACTTAAATGATTAATTGAGTAAAGTTATTTTAAGTGTAATGAAATAAATATTTCTGTTGGTGTGTGAAACAAGGCACAACAAATATCCAACTAAAGCTCAAATTTGATATTTTTTGATAATTAGCCAATATAATAATTAAAAACCAAAATAAACATTGCAAATCACCAGGGTTTCCAAAACATTCTATTTATTTTGCATTAATTGAACCCTGCAGAACTGAGAATAAATTTGAAATTAAAGTAGAGTAACTCAATCTTCATACAAACAGGTTAGAGCATGCACAGATGAAGGAACCCTGCAGAACTGAGAATAAATTTGAAATTAAAGTACAGTAACTTAATCTTCATACAAACAGGTTAGCATGTGCAGATGAAGGAAAGATGGCAGTGATTTTATTTATGCTTTGATGCTTCTTTTATAGAAAATACTGTTTGTGATGCAGTAACTAAACAAAAGTTAATTATAAAAGAAGTTAATAAGAAAAAATATGTTACTTTTAATTTTTTAGGCTTTTTTTTAAATACTTTAGTTATATTAATTTTTGATGAAGCTTTCAAGGTTTATGAGGTTTACAGGGTTTCTTTTGGTAGCACCATCCAAGGAATAAAAATAAATGTTCTTATAGCACATATCTTGTAGCATATAGCTCAAATCATTTTTAAAATAATAATGAAAAAGAAAAGCTGTTTTTCTTCCATTTCAATTTTATCCCTCCTCCTATTTTTAAACATGCAGTCATAGAAGCAGGAATTTTCATAAAATATTGTGTATATACGTATGTCCGTTCATTCAAAACAGATACATAATAATCGGTTAAACTTCAACATACTATAATACATCTATTGAACTATATATTTGTTCACTTTGAAATAATTATTTTTGTTTGAAAGAGATATATTTCAGAAGATTTCTTGAAAAATTTTGCACTACACTAAAATATTTCTATCATCTTCTAAAAATATTTTTTTTCTCTAATATGAAATAAAAAAATATAACAAATTATCCAAGATATTTTAATTGAAGCCATAATCAATTACTTCAGTAAAGTAAAAAAAATATATGAAAATGTGTTTATATACGATATAAGAAAATTAAACTCATCTTAGTATTCACTTTTATCCTACTTACTAATGCTAGCCTGATCAGAAAATTGTTTGTTATACTTATAGATTAAAAAACAAAAACATCACTATAGTTTAAACAATTTTGTTTAAAATCAAGTAGAAGAATAAAGTATTTTTAAGAATTTTACTGTAACGCAAAATTTTATAAAAATTAATGTTTTATAACTATATCAGCTTGTGGGTCTTTTTGTGAATGAACAAAACCATCAAATCAAAATTGATTTTTGAAAAAGTGTCTTTTGTCTATTCTTTATGTCAATAAGTAAATTTAAGATATTTCAATTTATGTTTAATAATCCCAGGAAAACAAGACAAGTATGCACTTTCAATACTCATTTAATTTTTATCACAGTAAAGATACAGATAAAAATGGTACTAGGCGAGGATTGAACTTAAATTTAACACAAAGGAATTACTAGATCATATCATCGCTTTGGCCGATAAGCTGATGTTATTTCAACTCAAGGTTGAGTTATCTTCATTCAAATGGCTTTTCCTCTTAAGTTGATGCAGAACTGGAACAGTGTGACCCTGTTTAAAATTTCTAACCTGTAGTTTCTTAACTGGGAGTTGAAGGATAGTGGAGAATCATCCCAGTTAAAGATAGAAGTCTGATGGAGCCGAAAGTTATTAGATCCAGAATTGAGAATACATGAGAGAAGTCCTCTCGAACCTTCAATCTAATTTCTTTTTCCACCACAAAAATTCCATCTTCTCCACAAGAGAGTTTTATTACTGAGAGTTTACTTATGCAAACCCTTATGAGCTTTCAGCTCTCCTCATTTTTATCTCCCATGTGGGTCATTCCACGTCAAATCAACCATAAATTTTCAATATTCAACCTGACCATTTCAGATTTTAATGAAACCTTCAGAAATCATTCTGCCTGATGATACAAATGAGAATATACTTTTATAATTTTTTTTATCTCAGTAAATTTTCACACAACTAATTTTTTAAATTTCGAAAACTCATTTTTTGGCTTATATAAATGTTTTCAATTTTGAATTTTCAAGGCGTAGATAGTTGTTTGACCCCTCGTTTCAAAGAGAATTTCATAAGGTTTAATTTGATATGCAAATTGACTATGTTTGGCTAAAAAAAATAAAAAATTTTAAAAGTGTTTTTTTTTTTTTTTTTTTTTTTTTTTAACATGTTTATTGTAATATTATAAACTTTAAATTCTGAAAGTTTTAGAGAAGGATCTCAATAGGATCAGCAGTTGTTTAAAATTAATAAGACAATACTATCTTTAGCACAATCAGAAAGTTGGTGAGGTGCCAACTTTAAATACCAGCCCCAACTAGTGTTTAACATTGATTTTTTTAAACATAACTGCTGATCCGATTGAGATCTCACTCTAAAACTTTAAGAATTTAAAGTTTATAATATTACAAAAAACTTTTTCAAAACACTATTTAATTTTTTTTAAAACTGGGTGGCTAGTGGTCAGGGAAAAGTACAGTACAAAAAGTGGTAAACACCAGTATATTCTTATAGAAAAATTTATGTTTATTATTCGATCAAATAATCAATTTGAATTTTTCTATAAGAATATACTGGTCATTATCATTTTTTTTACTGTATTTTTCCCTGACCACTAGCCACCCTGTTAAATTAAATTAATTTATTTTTAACCAAGCATAGTCAACTTGCATATCAAATTAAACCTTATGAAATTCTCTTTAAAACGAGGGGTCAAACAACTCTCTACACTTGATAGAACTTGAGAAATTCAAAATTGAAAACATTTATACAAGCCAAAAAATGATGATTTTTCAAAATTAAAAAAATTAATTTTATGAGAATGACCAGGGTCCATAAGCTGTGTTTTTGGCCCATGAAATAAGACTAAAATTCGATTTTTTTATACTGACTTAATTATTTCCCGTTTAATATTAGAAGGCTTATCCTGCACGATTTCAACAATAGTTTTTGCATTTTGTTTGGATTTATATGACTTAAACAAGCTCAAAGTTCGAATTATTTGTAGTTTTTTATGAAAAATAAGCATTTTCTCCAATTTTACCTCAATTATTTATATGAATGCAATCGTGCAATATTTTCTTTTTTACATATATTATAAAATACATCAAAATGTACAATATATGTAAAAATAAAAGTGTTGCAAAGCTACGCTCATAGTAAAATATTAAAAATAGAGAGTTAAGTAACTGCATTCCTCCAGGTCACTAAGAGATATTAGAATTCAGCAATGTGTTTAAATGAACGTAACTATTGTTAATGTGAACGAATACGATTATTAGCAATAGTTATGTTCATTTTAGCATGTTTAAACACGTTGCATCCTAAAGTCTCTTAGTGATGTGAAGGTATACAGTTACTTAACTCCCTATTTTTAATATTTTACTATGAGCACAGCTGTGCAATACTTTTATTTTCACATAATACATTTTGATGTATTTTATAATATATGTAAAGAAAAAAGTGTACACGATTGTGCTCATATAAATAATTGAGGTAAAATTAGGAGAAATTGCATATTTTTCATCAAAAACTACGAATAATACGAAATTTGAGCTTGTGTAAGTCATATAAATCCGAACAAAATACAAAAACTATTGTTGAAATCATACAGGATAAATCTTGTAATATTAAAAAGTGAAATAATTAAGTCAGTAAAACAAAATCGAATTTTAGTCTTATTTCATGGGCCAAAAACACTGCTTATGGACACTGATCCTTTACTGAAATAAAAAAATAATAAAAGTACAGTGAAACTCGCTTAAGATACGAATCAAGGGACCGAGAGCATTTCGTATCTTATCCGGATTTCATAGATCCTCGAGTAATAATGCATACAAAGACAGTGCATGTTGTTATTAACGTATTTTAACCATTTATAACTCTCATTTTACCCATTTCTCACAATTTTTAGATATTATAGAAAATTTGAGTTTAAGATTTTAAAATAAAGAATTACTTTATTTTTCTCCAAAATTTTATTGAGTCACGTTTGTACAATAACAAAATTAAAATGCCAAATTAAAAAAGGACAATAAAACGAAATTTTTGTTAATAGAAAACAACAACTGAAATACACTACATACTTAAGCAGGAAAAATAATAAATTTGCATAATTACTTTTAGAAAGACAAACTAAATGTATGCCAGGAACAATAATTGTTACATTATCTAAATTAAAGTACGTGAAGTAGTTTTAATTTGTTGAAAAAAAGTCGTTTACATTGGTTTGGTGCAACTTAGGGCAAGATTTTATCTTCCATCTATCACGTTCATTGCCAGAAAAACACAAAAGTCTAAAAAAAATCCTTTTTTTTCCATTAGATTTCGAGAAAATATTGCTAGTCTTCTAAAAATTCCCTAGAAATAAGAAGGAATTCCCTAAATAGGCTTGAGTTTTCCTAGATCGGAAAACGCTGCGAAGGCATGGTATGGAGTTGCGTCACATCACGTGATTATGACGTAAAGGAGAACTTTCCCGAACCTTCCATAGGGACTTCGAACTTAAAAGGGGAAGAAGAAATGGGTAGGGAGGGGAGTAAAACCGCCAAGAGCACAATTCAGTTGCTCTTTTTAGCTATTCTGTCCTAAAGACACGTGATAAACGGATTATATAAGCACCATTTCGTATATTAAGCGGGTTTTTTTACATCAAGGGACAAATTTTCTTCGTATATTAAGCGGGATCGTATCTTATGCGTACGTATATTAAGCGGGTAATTTTACACAGGTTTAATAGGCATTTTTCAAGGGACCGAAGATAATTCGTATCTTAAACGAGTTTCACTGTATATTATCATTTATATCATCAGGGAGAATGATTCCTGTAAGCTTCATCAAAATCTAAAATGGTCAGGTTGAGTCATTGGTTGATTTGACATGGAAGACATTTTAGAATTGTGTTGACAATAAAATAGCTGTATAACTATCACTAAACAAATAAAATTGCCACAGTTTTATTTAATAAAATTAATTTTATTACAATATCACATATTATATCAAAATGTAAAAAATAATTTACAATTATTTTTAAAGAAAAATATACAAGATAAAATATTTTTAACAATAAAATGATGAAATAGGGATTGATATAAATCTCTGCATCTTCCCCCAAAATATGTTACACACTAAAAAGCAAAAGGTATGCATGTGGGTAATAATTATAATTAATCTGAATCTGATAAAGTAAGTACCTCCACTGAAACATTGACACATGTATCACGATTACAGCTGCATGATGTGTCACATTCTTTATCGTGTTTCTTACAAATACATTTCTTTGTTCCACATTTACCATTACACTTGCACCCAGAAAATGAACGCTGTATATTAAAATAAAAAAGAAAGGGGTAAGAAACTCAAAAATAGAATAATATATACATATATAATATCTATAAATTTTAAGTTTCAGACTAAAAGCTATTTTTTAATCTTTCTTTATATATATATATATATATATAATATAATAAAAATTGGCATAAGGTCAAGTAATAATATATTTATTTATTAAGATAAAATCAAATGAATAAGAATACCAAAAAACATTTAGGCCTTCATCAAGGTAGCCCTTCAATGCAAGGGAAAATAAGAAGTTTGTAGAAGATACAAGTTAAAAACTTAGAACATCTACAGCCTGCAACCCCTTACAAAGAGTGACAGACAACGAATCGTACAGAAATCTGCACAAATGTCAGTTAAAAGGCATGAAAAGTAAAAAAAAACTAGAATGCTCCTACGAAAAACCATCACCATAATCGAAATTGTAAAGGTTAAGCCTCTACCAAAACATGAGAAGGAGAATAACTTTCTTTCATAATTTTATAAAGGTATTCCAGTGCCAGATCCAGGTGATCAGAATACACTTAATTGCAGCAAATTGCAAAAATAGAATATTTTTCAAAACCTCCAAACTAATACAAGAAAACCAGTTAGTTAAGCAGTTAACTTTAAAATTAAAAACCAAACTTTTATCATATAATCCTATTAACCAAAAAACAAAAACTGTTATCCAATTTCATTTTTAAATCTAGAAAATATATCTCTAAAGAACAAAACTATTTATTTTTAAAATTTTAAAACTAATAACTGTTGAAAAATTTTACTAGATAAATCCTTAAAATTATTACAATTAAAAAAAAATTATCAATATATCTAAAAATTTAATATCATATTTAACAATATATTTCTCATTAAAAAAAAAAATCATTAGCAAAAGCACTAGAATAACTACTTCCCACATAGATACCTTTAGTTGATAAGAAATAGTTTACCATTATATAAACATTTTCAAAAAATACATACAGTTTATCTAAATTTATCTAATATTCCTCCCAGTTTAAAATATAACTAAATTTATCATAGATTTTGCAACATACTATAACAATATTATGTGGTATACTACCAAATAAATGTTCGAAATAAGTACTAACCAAATTTATCATATTGCCATTATCATTAAAAAAAAATTCTAAAACTTCATTGTTATTTACAATAATAAAGATATTATCTTCTCTGCTAATTAATTTCAAAATGTTCTTTAAAAGTTTAAAAAATATTGTACCTGCATTATAACTAAATGTGCCCACAAGTAACATTACAAAATTTAACAGAATTTTTATGGAACCCGGTAGTAATAAAAATGTAAGGAAAAACAAAATTAGAATTATGTATATTTAATTGCTTCTGAAAAGCTAGCACATGTTTTTAATTTCTAAGGGAAAAGGTATTGTTAATTAAATATTCCTCTAAAAGCAGCTTCTTATAAAATACCTTACACATAATTTAAAAATTAATATCTGCTTTATCAACTGTAGATATAATAAATTTATCTTTTAAATCCTCGACACTATTAAAAAGACTAGCATTACTATCACTATCATTATTTTTTTTGGAAAATAATTACTATAAAAGAAGCATTTTAAAAAAGCCAGGAATTTCATATTTCTAAATTCTTCAAATAACCAAACATTTTAATATGAAATTTTAAAATAAAAGTATCCTGTTCCCTTTCAACAACATCAAAGACCTTCCTATTAGTATAATTAAACTTTAATCTAAATATAGAACCTAAACTCATAACATTCCTTTATTTATTATCTTCCACTATGTTTAAGTTACCTGCAACAATATAACCATAATAGGGATCTACATAATAACTATATTTACATAAATTTCTACTATAAATGTCATAATTATAACAATAAGGTTTTAGAAATTTTAATGATAATGGCAATAGCATAAATTTAGTTAGTGCTTATAATCTCGGAAATTTCTTTGATAGTATACCACATATTATTTTAATATATAGCAAAATCTATGACAAATTTAGTTATTTTTAAACAGAGAGGAGTTATAGAATAAATTTAGTAAATACATTTTTGAGAATGTTTTATATAATGGTAAAAACTATTTCTTACAAGCTAAATGTATCCCTATGATATTATGTTTTTTAGATACATTGCTGATTTAGTTGCTATTAATTGTGATAATTTTAAGGATTTACCTGCTAGTTTTAAATTTACTGATTCTTCAGACACTATATCTTTTTTAGATATAAAAATAAAATTAGATAATACTTTTAGTTGTTTGGGTTAATGGTTGTTGTTAATGGTTTGAAATTTAATTATATATATATATATATATATATATATATAATTGCTGCAGAATTTTGCCGAGTCATTTCAAATTTTAAGAAAATTGAATCAAAAATTAAAAATATATTAATAAAAGTTTTCTTTATTTTTTAAATCATATCATACGTAATTAATTCAATGATATCCCATGATAGGTAATGATTCTATGTTGCCATGGTGATTACATCATATTTAAGATGGAGTTATATTATTCCCGTCTTACTGAATTTGTATACTAAAATTGTTTAATTATAACAATCATATCTACCAATAGTTTTTTGGAAGACGTTTCCGGAGAAATGTATTTTTGCATAAGAGTGCAACAGCTATTGTACCCAGATCTGAATATTTATAAAACTATCTATAGTATGAACACACCTCATTTGTCACATTTGACATACAATTTCCGGTTGTTCTTTACTAGCATGTATTAGAAACTTTTTACTTTTCTCTGCATTGAGGGGCTGTCCTGATAAAAGCCTCAATGCATTTCGGTATTCTTATTAATTTGAATTTGTTTTATTTTAATTTTTTAAGTCTTACATTGCTTTTTTGTGGTGTTTAATATTTGCTTTAGCTTTCAAGCTGTTTAGTTATTTGTTTCTATTTTCAATATTTTGCTATTTTACCTGTTTTTTAATATATATTTATATAATTTGCAGATCTAAAAAGAGATGAATTGTAAAAAGAATTTGACCAGAATAATTTTAAATTCTGATGATGTACATTTATTATTATTATTTCAAAGCACAGTTTCTAGTTTTCTAATTTCTATTGAGATATAAGAAAGATCAATTTTTAATTTATGGTTATCTTAATTATTTTTTCTTTAACAATAAACAACTTTTCTTGTCTGTTCTTTAAAATGAATGTTTTATTTTAAAGACATTTACTTTTTTTTTTACATACAGTGTGATCTTGAAATTTCACTTTGGAACCTCTATAAAACATACCTGCTATTGGTAAAAATTCCAAAGTTTAAAACAATGCACAAATGACATATTTCACTTTTTTCTCAGTATGTGCAAACAAGGTTAAAAAAATTCCATATTAATTTTAAACAAATTATTAACTTTTGATAAATGGTAATATAATGCAATTTTAGCATACATAATGTTAGTGCAAATTCAATAAGAAAATATATACATAATAAGGGATTTTCCTTTCAAAAATTCAAATGAGGATAGTTAATTATTATATTCAACATATTCCAGCCATTTATTATTATTCATATGATACAATTAAAATTAATTTCACATTACAATCATTTAGCACTAAATTTTATAAACTGTTATATACATTTTATAAAGTTTTCAAATTTCATTTATAAAAACCAGATAAATGTAAAAGTTCAAATGAGCACTATTAATTATGTTCAGATAATGAGCACATATTATGTTCAATACATCTCAGTTGTTTATATGATTATTCATATGATAAATTAATTTTAGATTATAATTATTATTTAGTACTAAATAGTTGATAAATTATTATAGTAAACATTATAAAGTTTTCAAATTTCATTTACAAAAATAAATTTAAATATACCACTTCACAACGTTAAAGTTCAGAAACATTTTTCAGAATAATGATCCCAGCATGGTCAGCTGCTACCATAGAGAAACATGGTCTTTAACCCTCTCACTGACATGCCTGTGTTAATACGTTCACTAAGTTCCAGGTTTCATTGCAATACAAGCATTATTTAAATTAATATAATTATATGGATATAATGTAATTTTAATACATTCAGTTATGATTAATACCCTCAATGAATAACATTCATATACGATTATACGATAATCAAAAACCATATGGCATGCAATATGAAATTATACAAATCTGCAAAGTTGCTTTATTTTCTAGCTTGCAGATTGCCTTTGACAAGCCATTGCCAATTTTCCTTAATTTGCAAAAAGGCTTTTTTCATGTGATAAGTCATTTACAAGCCACTCAAAATTGACTAGTGTGTTCATACAGCCAAAACCCCTGGTCCTAAATAATGAATGTAGATTTCCTTCCTAGTGGTGACTTTTTGAACTAATTACTGCAGGATATAAAATTCCACGAGCTCTGCCAAATTTGGTAACTTTTGATCGAATAGTTTTCATTTTACATTATTCATACTCATTTTCAACAAAAAAGTTCACTTAAGTTATTTTCCAGGATTAATAATTTTTTCATACTAACAACCATCATCAAAGCACAATGAATTGTAGTGATTGCTGACTGAATTTTTTTTCCAAAGTTACTGAACAGTTTTTTCAGGCTTCCCTGAGGCATATATATCTTGTTTTATAAAAGAAGGTCAAAGTAAAACTTTAATTCCCCCTGTTATTTTTTTTAATGAGATTTTAAGGGAAATCAAAATGTTACTATATATTGGCCATTTACAGCGACTTTAAGGGAATTTGGAATTCTTTGAACTTTTTTCTTGAATTTGAGTATTTTTATAACTTTTTAAAATATTATCAAATGATTTTATGAAGAAAAAAATGCAATTCTTGTGGTAAATTTTGAAAAAAATTCAAAATTTTATTTCTCTTACAATTTTGAACAATAAAACTTTTTTTAAATTTTTTTCTGACAAGTGTATAAAGGTAGAGATCAGATTTATAAAAAGTTAATTAGTTAAAAAAAAAAAAAATGTCTGTACTGTTGCTAGGTGTCTTGATTTTCAGGGCTTCCAAGATTTGCCCTGCAAAACTACTGCACAGGGTGCCAAAAGTTCCGCTTTTTTATGATACACAAATTCTTTTAAATTTATTATAACACCATGCTACTCATTAGTCCACATCAAATGGAATTTAATACAGTAAAACCTCTGAAAACAGAACCTGTCTATAACAGAATTTTAGAATTTCGCTGAAAGGAATATTGTACAAATCTACCTGCTGAAATGGAATATTTTTCTATTCTAGGTATAACTGTTTTTAAAGGTTTTGCTTATTTTGTTTAGTAAAACCTGTGAAAATGGAACCTGTTTATAATAGAATCATGTCTTGAACCTTAAAAATCCATGGCTTTTATGGAAGGAGTACCATACAATTAGAACTCATTCTAAAACCTCTTGATGGAGGACTTACTGAATTTTAAATTTTAAGTATTCTTAAAATTACATTTACAGGGGTAGTACTAGCCCTAGATGATATTTCAGGACATACTTTTTTCGATATTTCAGGACAATTTCAGGACACATTTGCTTGGCATACTAACCCAAAAAACCATTAACTCTCTCTTCAATACATTTTATTATCATAAATAGTACACTACATACACTTTTTTTTTTTTTTTTTGTAAAAGTATACATTTAAAAGAAAAGTATTTTTACCAGAACCCTTTGACCAAGTTGCTAAAAAATTGCGATTTTTGCATTACTGAAGGACGAAAATCTCGATTTTTTTTTTTTTTAACTGATCGGCGAAAATTGCAAAATATTTTCTTTTTTATAACTGATTAGTAAAAATTGGGATTTTTTTTTTGTGACTGTGAGATGAAAATAGCAAAATTTTGAAATGACTAATCAATAAAAATTGTGAGTTTTGGTAACTGATCACCAAAAATTGCAAATTTTTTTTTGTGCAAATTGATGAAAATCACTATTTTTAATGATAGATTGAAGAAAATTGTGACTTTCACGATGATTTTGCATCAGTAAAAAGGTACACCTACCAATATTACCATATATTTGATGATTTCAAATGGCGATATAGCACAAAACTCGCAAAATTTCAGGAATATTGGGACAGACTATCATATTTCAGGACGTTTTTATTTTTTTCAGGAATATCAGGAATTTCAAGACAAGTACTACCCCTGCATTTACATACTATTGCACATTAATACAGAAGAAAATATCCATTGCTTGTTATCTATGATGGACACAAAAAAAATACTACACAAAATGGTTAAGAATGATATCATTAAACAAGAATTATAAATATGAAGATTTTGCACTACTAGATCTATTTTTTACATAAAAAAAAAGTCCACACTCCTTCAAAATGAGAGAGGGGGACTTTACACATTTAAAAAGAATATTCAAAATAAAATCTCACCTTTAAAGGTATCTCAAAATTGTCTGTCTCTTCTGATTTTCTCTTTAACTATAATAATTATTTTATAATTAATTAAAAGTAAAATAAAACTGCAGAACAGTTTTCATTAATAAAAAAATATGTATGTTAAATAACTCAATTCTAGGGTCCCCCCTCCCTCCACTTCTTTTTATATATTGCCCAAAAATCAATATTAAAAGAAACATTATTGAACAAAATTTGGATAAAACCATTATAAATTTTCAATATTCTTTAAGTCTAATATGAGCAATGTTCAGTTTACATAGCAAGCACATCCATAAATGTTTGTACCTGGCCTTTAATGTCTTAACCATTGGTTGAGAAAATAATTGCAGTTCAAAAAGGTTTGAAATACAGTAAATTTAAATTAAAGTGTAATTACTGCTTTAAGTGATGAAAATATAACACAAAAGGCTTAAAAATATCTTTTAATATAAAGATGACATATGTTTCATGTGCTCTAATGGCGACTTCTTCAAGATCAAAATGATAAACTATTTTTGCAATGTTTATCATTTTCAAAAACTTCAAGTGATTTTATTAAATTATCTACTAGCTGACCCACCTGGCGTTGCCAGGGCCCATGATTACATTAAACAAACCTAAAGTTTGTATGATTTTATATCTTTAACACAATTTGGTATGAAATTGTGCGCATGTGAGGAAAATCCTTTATTTCCACTTTCAGCCAATAGGGGGTGCATTCTGATATAAATGAACCTACAACACGTGTTCCTGCCACCTGCAGCACCGTATAGTAGGCGCGCAGCACAAAATCTTTTAGTTCTATCTTCCACTGCCAGGGGGTGCACTCTGTTCCAAACAAACCACCTTCGAAATGAAACTGGCACCGTATAGCAGGCGTGCTGCGAACACGCTGCAAAATCTTTTAGTTCCACTTTCCACCGCCAGGGGCTGCTATTTGTTCTATACGAACATGCGACATGGGTACCAGTTGTACTTATCATTTACTTTGATTGTTGGCATGCATCAAGTAAATACGAATACTTTTATTAGGAACATAAAATTTGATTTTTACGAAAGTCGTCATTTGAAATTTCTATTATTCTCTATATATAACATTTATAAAATGCTACGGAAGAAGCTAAAAATGTTAAATTTCTTCAATGGAATTTGTTTTGTGTAAATCTGAGCAAGGTGTTAACCTCCTCCTTCCCCATACCCGCAAATATAACGAATTATATTTTTCTGATAATTGGAACATAATGAAGATGCTATGCTAAAATAGCCGCCAGATGGCACTCCTTTTCATCCTCAAATTTAAATCTATATCTTAATTAGTTATCTTAATTTTTGTTCATTAGTAAAAATTGGCATTTATTTTCTTTCATTTTCACAAACTAAATGGAGGGATTATCCAGAGAAACAAATCTCTTTGTAGTTCAGTTTTTAATGAAAGCTGATCCCTGTCTGTAGCTTTCTCAGATTTTTTTTTTTACTGGTGCTGTCAGATTTTTGCAAAAATTAAGAAAAATTACTGGCCAAATTTTTCAAAAATTGCATTGTCGGAAGCAGAAAATTATTTCACATATGATCATAAATTTTCAAATCGATATCTTAATTAGTTTTTCTTAAAATTTCCTAATTAGTAAATGAATTTCTAATTTGTTCATGTCCACTTGCAAATCGAGAAAAGGGATGCTTTTCTTTAGCCATTTTGATAAAAAAGATGGCATTTTCGATGCAATGTTTAATGAGATTCTAATTAATATCTAGGCTAATTATCAAAATATTATAATTCTGATTCTCAGGTGCACCAGGACAGGTTTTGGACTACCTGATTCTAAATTTTTAGGATTCTAGGTGGGCTAGATTTTCCTAGCCATCGGCAACAGATACACAGGCAGACAGGGACACACACACACACACAGAGTAAAACTTTATTTTATTAGTATAGATATAGTAAATTGTTATACTTTCATGCAATCAAATTAATTTTTTTTAAACTTATGATCCTTTAGACCCTATAATTATATTCATTAAAATGTTGTGTACATACATAATGTTAGTGATTTAGATTTATCCTTTTCAGGTTTTAGATTTTAAAAAGATAAGTTTAACATAAATGTTGACTTTATGTTATAGATGTAGATTAGAGGATTGCAACATTAATGCCCTTAGTGTAAATTTTTACCAAGCTTCCAAAAATTACGATGTTTTTTTTTATTGATAGACGAAAAATCGCGATATTCTCATTACTAATTGAGGAAAATTATGATTTTTTTTTTTTTCACTGATCAACGAAATTTGTGATTTTGTTTTCTTCACCAATTGGCGAAAATCATGGTAATTTTTTTTTTTTTTTTTTTTTGACAAAATCTGTTTATTTATTTTTTTAAATGAACGACCAAAGAAAACAGTGTTTTTTTTTTCACGACAAATCAACGAAAATCCAGATTTTTTTTATGGCCGAGCAAAAATCTGATTTTAACGATAGATTGAAGAAAATCATGACATTCGTCATCGTTATGCATTTGTAAAAAGTTACATCGACCCCCACCCTTCTCCTACATATGCAAGAATTTTATTTTAAATTTGTATTCATCTCAGAAATGGTCAAAATTCTGACAAAAATAAAACCAGAAATCTGTGTTTTCACGGAAAACTAACATGTCTGATTTACATCTATGGGAAATAGTAAAATCACTTCAGCAATTAACGCGACATATAAATTTCTTGTCTTTGCTGCATACTTTTATACAAAGAAATTTCTTCAAACAACTCTCCTTGAACACTTGATAAGATTTTTTAAGGCAAAGCCATCACCACACAAATAATTCAATAAAGTAGTGTATGCGCGAGTATTTAACATGCAATCAATCACCAGTAAACAAATAACAGAAACAAAACACACGGAGATGGATCTGTTGTTTCCATGGAAGAGTTGAGTTGAACTGAACTTTCCCGCTAAGGACAGAGAATACGTAAGCCATGCCTTCAAAATAATGATGTTAAAAGATGCATTCTTTAACCAAAAACTGGTGACAAGCTACAGTTTCACTCAGAATCAATCAAATGATAATTCCATCAGGATCGCCGTACTTGTTTATCAAACAATTACTGAAAATATCGCATTTTAAACAGATTTTCTTACATTATTTTTAAAAAAGACGACGTAATAAAACTCAAATTTAAGAGATATAGAAAAAATAAATTAATTTTTCTAAGGAAATAAAGATAACTGTCGAAATAGTAGGTAAAGCGTAAAATACAAGGATGTAAGCTTAAAAGCATAAATTTTATTCTTAAAGCGTAAAACTTGGCAGGTATGCTAATTTCACAATCTTCATTGCAATATTTAAAAATCTGTACCTGTTTTGCAAACTAAAATACAAAAAAATACCTACTTGATATGGGTACACATTCCTTTCTAACGATGTCTTCGATTAAAAAAAATATTTACTATTTAAAAAAAAAATATTTTCTGGAAGTCCATTCACGAATTCCCCAGACTTTCTTTTTTCTCAGTGCCTTCCCAGAATTTCTTTCACATTTGAAAAGTAATTGTGTTTTGGAAATTTTCGGATGTGGAATAAGAGTCACTTCATGTCTTAAAAGAAGGAGAGGGATGTTTTTTATTATTCAGGTTTCCTTGGAAACTATTGGCCAGAATTGAAAGTATATCTAATTGTCATAATTGTGAATATATCTAATTGTCACAAATTAAATCGGCAATCACTAGACTGGGTGCCCTACTTTGTTTGGAAACATTTCCCCTTATAGAATCATAGAATGTAAAGGGTGTATGCTGCCGAAGGCAGCAGGGCCTTTAACATTAGGTTTGGTTGGAAAGATTTTCATTTAAAAGTATAACTTCATTCAACACCAATTTTAGGTATATTTAAGGTTATCATCACAGGCTCGGGCTACACCGGTCTTTTGTTTAAAAATATAAAATCAAAACAGACTGGAACGTGTATAGCACACCCAGTGTACATTGCCAAAGGCTGTGGGGACCCAAACTCTAGGCTTGTTTTAATAGATTTTCATTTAAAAATATGAAGTCACACAAATTTGAGGGTGTACGTATGCTGCCGAAAGCAAGTGAGACCCACAACATTAGGTTTGTTTGGAAAGATATAAAATCATTCAACACTGATTTTAGGTATATTTAAGGTTATTTTCATGTGTCTGGGCAATGCTGTGTGGGTCTGCTAGCTTATTAATTAAAAAAAAGGAGAGGAAGAGAGAGTAACAAATAAAATGTTGCTCAAAATTCCATGAACTTTCTGAGTTACCTTATGGAGCAATTTGCATGAATATAAAGTGTTGCCATCCTAAAAGCAACTCATCGATATCTTCATTATTAAGAAGAGAATTTACATTTTACTATGAAATTGATTAAAAAACAACAAAATGTCTAATATATATTTTTTAATGTTCATTTTTATGTAAAAGAAACTATAATAAACAGCATCATAATTATTTTTTTTGTTTATCATATATTCTGTTGCTCCTCATATTAAGACACAAAGAAAAATAAAAATAATAGCTTACACTTGAAGGCTGAACTTCTGCTATTGACTGAACAGAAAACCCTGAATCATCATCATCTTTTTCTGATTTTCTCTGTAAATTAAAAAAATATCAACTCAGAATATTTTTTTATTTAATGAAAGTATTAATAGTAACACCTCCCCCCTGGCCTCCTCCTTTACAATTTTCAGAATTTTTTATAATAAAAGTATGAAAATTTTTATTCATATCTATTAAACAAGACAAACATTGTTGTTAAGAAAAACTCAGACACAGTGCACTTCTGGTTTGAAGCAGGAAACACAATCTCAAAACCCTGACACAATTATAATTTTTTTTTTTTTTTTACAGATGCATGAACACCAATATTCCAAAGATTCAGGAGTAAACTAGTTAAATTTCAAGATTTCTGGACACTCTTCAGGAGTCAAATAGCAGCATTTCCAGAGCCATACAATTTTTTTCAAGCTATACATTTTAATACTTTTTATAAATATTCTCTGAATTGTCACTCCTTATAGTATTTGCACTTATCCATACAAACATAATTGAAATAAAGGTTAAATAATTCACTTTTTCTTTTTAAATATAAATGATTTATTGTAATAAATTTATAAAAAAGTCATAAAAATTTTGTTATCAGTACAGAGTGAAAAATTTGTTATTGATATAAATATGTGAAATTTTGTGATCGATTGACTAATTATGCAACTTTTTGATAGCATAATGACCAATTGATGAAATTCATAATTTTTATCAACATTATATTAATGAATTTTGCATTTCTGCAACAGATTAACAAAATATTGATTTTTTTTAACAACCAATTGCCGAAATTTGTGATTTTTTTTTTCTTGCTGGGACCAATTGATGAAATCCTTGCAACTGGCTGACAAAGTTAGTTTTTTTTCTGTGAAAAATTGACAAAATTCGTTCTTTTACGCCCAAGTGGCAATTTTTTTTTGCTTTCACGTATGATCGATGAAATTAGCAATTTTTATTGAGGACCAATTGACGAAATTCATGATTTTTTCTGTGTATAATTTACAGATTTCACAATTCTTTTTCTGTGGCCAATTGATGAAATCTGCAATTATTAATTGCAACCAATTTATGAAGTTCCCTTTTTTTCCAGCATTAAACTGACAAAATTTGCATTTCTTTTTCCACATATAATTGAGAGAATTAGCAATTTTTTCTGCATATAAAACACAGAATTTCTGATCTTTTTTTGTCTGAGTGATTGATGAAATTCGTGATTACTTTCTGCAATAGATTGACAAAATTTGTGACCTTTCCCATCACAGATTAACAAAATTGACTTTTTTTTTTATTATTAAATCAGTAGACATGGTTTTGAGAAACATAAAAATGGTTTCGAATCTATTTTGTAGCTTGTAAAACTTTTTATCTTTGCACCAAACAATTCCAAAATACTGATTTTGTAGAATTCTGAAAAAATAAATGATCTGTGGTATTTGGCATGATATAAAAATATACATGCAAAAAATTACATAGAGGATTCAGCAATTTTGCGGCTTGCGAGAAAAGTAAAATTAAATTTCTATAAGGATTTTATTTTTATGGTAAGAGCAGATGTCCACATTTCCTACTTTATTACGACACTACCGTATTTTACCCTACATTTCTGATTCTGAGAAATTCCGGACTTATATATGTATTATATAATTTACTTAAATTTGAAATTGAAGAGGGGGAAAAGACAACGATGCCTGGATTCAAATCAGGGAGCTTTAGCTAATCGTGTCAATGCTCTACCTGTGAGCTATCCCAGACAAGTCGACTAGCAGCCTGGGATCTAGTTCAGAGGTAGAATATTGGCAAAGTTAGTCAAAAGCCCCTGGTTCAAGCCCAGACCTGCAGTCTTTTCACTCTTTTCAATTTAATGTAATTAGCTTTCATATTTCAAGCTGCTTTTACATTAACAACATGTCCAATTCTGAAATTGTCTCTCCATGTTAAGACATGTTTCAAGTATATACAATAGTGATAGCTTGTATGTTTTAAGCTGTTTGTTATGTGGCATCACGTTTCATGTCTATCCAGGGATGCCACTCAGAAAATAACAAAAAAGAGAAAGTAAAGTAAAATTAAAGTAAAATTCACAGAATTTTTTAAAACATTTATGTGTTCATTTTGTGAACTATATTATATTGAATATAAAATAAATACATTAACAAATTTCTCATGTTAAAAGACTTTATAGTATTTTCTGTAATAAACATGCATTTTCATACTTGAGTTGAAGAAAACCTATCAACATGTACAGTTTTATACTACATTAACATTCTTTCATCAAAATATACAGTTTGGTTTCATGTATTCCAATCAAAAGCAAATAACGTGAATATTAAATAGTTAACTATCATTTTTGTATCGACAGAAAACTATAACTTGAGAATCAAATTTACCATTTTTTGCCACGACTGACTATGAAAATTGTGATTTTTTTCTTAACGTGACATGTTGACGATATTTGCGATTTTAACTGCGATCGTTTGATGAAATTCGCAATTAATTTCTGTAATTGTTTGAAATTGTTTTTTTTTTTTTTTTTTTTTTGCAACTAATGACGAAATTTATGATTTTTTCCAAGACTGATTGATGATATTCATGATTTTTTTCTTGAGTGATTGATGCACTTTGCAATTTTATTCCATGATCGTTTGATGAAATTCAAGATTAATTTCTGCAATAATATCATGAAATTTTCAATTTGTTTTACACAACCTCTTGATGAAATTTGTGATTTTATTCCATGACCGTCTGATGAAATTTGAGATTAATTTCTGCAATTGTCTGACTTTTTTTTTTTTTTGTGACTAATTGATAAAATTTAAGATTTTTTCCCATGACTGACTGATGAAATTCGTGATTTTTTTTTTTTTTTTTTTTACGTGACCTGTTGACGAAAACAGCAAGTTTTTCAGCGTCTGCTTGAAGAAAGTTGTGAATTTTTCCTTGAGTGATTGACCAAATTTTGTGATTTTATTCATGAATCATTTAACGTAATTATCGGCTTTTTTCCCAAGGCACATTTTTTGTTTTAAAATTCTACGGAAATTGCTGATTGATT
Source organism: Maratus michaelseni (assembly GCA_963931845.1). NCBI lineage: Eukaryota > Metazoa > Arthropoda > Arachnida > Araneae > Salticidae > Maratus > Maratus michaelseni. The sequence continues at coordinate 216,866,942 of OZ007586.1, read as the reverse complement.
AAGAAAAATAATAATAATAACAAGAAAGGCAGAAAAGTGGCATACATGATAATACGCTGGAAGGAGATTAGAACTTTGTCCCTCTTGACTACTGCGCATTTCCAGGAAAATGTGTTGCTGTGTAGCAAACCATACGTAAGTTAGTGGGATGAAACTCAAGGAAGTCATATTGTTTAATGCTTATATTTTTTAATTACGGGCAATAGGGAAAAATGTGAATATTGCAGAATTATGGAGGAGAATCCGCAGAAATCACGGATTTGATATATAAAAAAAGCAGAAATACAGATTTTATATAAAAAAGCAGAAATCAAGGATTTTACATAAAAATTAGAAAATTGTGGATTTTATATTTTCAAAAAAAGGCAGAAATCGTGAAATTAATTAAAAAAGGCAGAATTCTGCCTTTAGGCAGAAAAGTAGCATCCCTGTCCATCTTAAAAACTTCATTAAGATGGAAAGTTGCAGGTTGTCTGGGATAACTTCGAGGGTCTCCGATTGACCCATGGTGGTCTTTTTATCTTCTTTAATTTCAAGTTTGAAACATACATTATTAGCATGTGTGTCTTTTTCTGGAATCAAGCCTAAATCTGCAATTGTTAAAATTGTCATAAAAATGTACTCACCAATTTCTTATTTTGACATTAATTATAACTTATAATATAAATATAATCCTGAATCTAATAATTATCACATTTAAAGAAATATAATTATACTATTGCTTTGAGTAATCATCTAATATAAACATGTCAATCAACTCCTATTTTGGGAAATTGATTTCATAAATATTAATATGTTTATGAAGGGTAATTTCTTTTCTTATTTTATGTATCTGCATGTCAGCATTCATGGGAGCCACCTCAAGAAAATATTAAGATAAATTAAGATTTATTGAAATGCTCATTTTAAGACAGTTAAATATATTATATTTTTAATTCATTTTATTTTTTTTTTGTGTGAATGAGACTATTCATTTTTTCATTGTCAATTAACACAATGCTGTATTTTTTTAAACTATTCTGTAGGTTATTCAATTTGATAGAAGCTGGTGCAGATGTACCACAGGTATTCTTAAATTATGTTCCTAAAGTAGTAAAACTAAATATGAACATTTACTTTTACAATATGCAAACTTATAAATTAAAGATTTTTGAGCACTAGTCAATCACAGAAAAATTTCACTAAGTGACATAAAAAGGAATAAATTAATCTCAATTTATACTAACTTATTTTTATAATTTACATCTTAATGAAAGCCAACAAGATAGTTTTCTGGCAATGAAAAGACTAAAAACACAAGTTGAGTTCAGTGAATCTTTCTCTTACTGCAAAACTACATAAAAAGTCAGATTCTGCAAGTTTTATGAGAGGTAATTGAACTGCATAAAGGTGCTATAATCAGGATAAAACATTTTCTAAAACTGGAAGAATTTGTCTGTGATTAATGGTTGGGAAATTAAAGTCAAAGGATGAGCATTTATAGACATTTTGCATAATCTCACTTATTTTTTCAAACTTTATGTATCTTTTAGCATAGTTACATTTTTACATGACAAATATAAAGACAGGGGGAAAAAAATAAGGAAAATGAAGAGATAAATTTGATAGAAATTCCATGAAAAAGGTTAGTTTCCTTAAAGGAACAATTCACATAATGAAAACAAATGTTGCAATCTAAAAGCAACTAAATAGTTCATATCTTCATTATTATGAAGAACGAATTTACCTTTAGCTATGAAATTAATTTAAAACAACAAAAATAAAGATTTTTCAATACTTAATTCTATTCTTACTTATAAAATACAATAAACAACAGTCTCATTAATGTTTATATTAAGATATTTAAAAACATTTAGAAAGTAACTTACACTTAAACGTATCTCTGAATCCTCTGCTTCCTCGGACTTTCTCTGTAAAATAGAAAAATAATTTTTTCATTCTATCAAAATTCAGAAGAGTTTTTATTTAATTGCAGTAGCAAATAGTATTTTGCAGTATTCCCCACTGCCCTCTTCCTTTACAATTTCCAGTATTTCTATAATAAAAATGTGAATATTTTAACTCTAAAAAAATATATGTATCTATTGCCAGACAATCGTCCTTAAGAAGAACACAGAAACAGTGTGCTTTGAAGAAGAATAAACTCTGAACCACTATAAAAATGAGTTTTTAAAAATATGTATGCAGTTAGAAACTGCTTTTAACAAAGTTCAAGGGAGCATCAAATTATTCATTATACAACAAACTTCATAATAACTTGTTTCCTTACAACATGTTGCTTTTAAAAGAGAATTAAAAAAAAATATATTTAACCAGATTCATCATCTGGGTTCCAGTAAGTTACTTTTTGATTTCAAAGGTATATCATATACAGTCAAACCCATTTAATACAAGTAAGGTAAAAATGTGCAAATAGTACGTTAAGAATGGTTCACCATTTAAACTATATTAAGATTTTCACGCTTTATAAGAGTCATGAAAGCAGGATCACGTCTAATATGAGCAAAACATCCATTCATTTCCGAATATATATATTTTTAATGTTTTCGAGATTTTACATCATAGAACTCATGCATTTGTTCTTCTCTGAAAATTCCTTTCTATGTAAATTACATTTTATTAAGAAAAAAAAAATTTTTTTTTTTCTTTTTTTCAAACATTATGTTGGAACTACTGTTACAATGGATGAAAGTTGTGAGATGTGGTCAAGACTGAAACATTTTTGAACATATACCCCTCCCCTCCTCCTCCCCCACATACATCATGCACAATCAGACAAAAACACAACATACATTAAATTTTACTACATGTAAAATTTAATTATGTCAAAACTGTGGAAAAAAACAGCACATGAATGTATAATGTTGAAACTCATGTAAATTGTAATTGAAAAGTTAAATTAGAAGATATTAGAAACAACAGTTAAAATCTAATAAATTTCAAAAATTCACTTTGAACATAAACACAAAGATCTTACATAACAGTGGAATCCAAACCATGCATATTCTGCTTATATAGCATTTTAAGACAATGACAAAAATATGTTAATCAAATTATTAAAATTGTAAATAGTTATAGCTTGTTTCCCCCTCCCTTCCCGGTCGACTGTACCCTTTACCTCTTTTGAGGCAATGGAATTTCTAGGTCTGGCAATGGAAATCTTAGAACAAGGACATGATTGCTTTGTATGGCAATTGGGAATATCTGTTTTCTGAGCTTAAATATTTATTTTCCTCCAAAACAGAATTATTTACTCATTTAAAATTGTTAATTCTATATACAATATTAGTGTTCCATGTTTTCAGGATAGACCTGCAACCTGATGCACAACATAGAAAATACAATAAATTTTATCTGTGGGTCGGGTGGTTGCAGAGTCATAGACTCACAGATAGACATTTTCTAAAAACAGTTAAATCGTGTTCAGGACTTTCTAAAATGTATAAATCTGATGAAAACTGGAAGTCTAATTTTCTCACAAATCCAATACTTTCTTCTTGTAAAGATAGAAGAAAGTAATAAAATTGCAAATCTTTTTTTTCTTATTATTTCCTGGAATTTGTACACCTTTCATTCTCGATTATTCAATTATTTTTATGCAAAACAGAACTATTTTACCTTAACTGTGGATTCCTTTTGTTTTCTGTTCAGGTCTCAAGTTTCCAGCATACTCAAAAAATAAAAAGGTTAAAATTTTACAATTCTGGAGTTACTGCTAGTCCCACAGACCAGGAGAATCAAAGGGAAAACAAGGAAAGAAAAGCGCATTTTTTTTCTGTTACCTTATGTTCCATAGACCTGAAAAACCAGAAAGTACGAAAGAACTAGTCAGATGTGGCAATCCCAAAACTTTCTTCTATCTCACACAGGTTTCTCATATACTAAAATCAAATCAGCACCAATTTATATCAAGGTCTAACTGAATCTAAAGTTTTATTAAATTCCGTGCATTAGTTCTTCAGATATGATATTGCTAAAATCATGTAATTCTGAAAAATGCAGCATAGCAGCGCCACCTGTTGGGAGACTTAGACCAAAACCTAATCAACAACAACTTATGTCAATGTCTAACTCAATCTGAAGTTTGATGAAAATCCGTGCATTAGTTCTTGAGATATAATTATTGTGAAAATCATGAAAAAAGTAGCATAGCAGTGCCAACTGTTGGGTGATTTACACCAAAACGTAATCAGCATCTATTTATGTCGAGGTCTAACATAATCTGAAATTTGATGAAAATAAGTACATTAGTTCTTGGATAGAGCTATTGCTGAAATCGCAAAAAATGCACCATAGCAGCTCCACCTGCTGGGCGATTTTCACCAAAAACTAATCAGCAACAATTTATATCAGGGACTAACTGAATCTAAAGTTTTATTAAATTCCGAGCATTAGTTCTTGAGATAGAGCGCTCACAAAATTTTCGTCACAGACAGACAGACAGAGTCACAGACATTTTCTAAAAGCAGTCAAATCGTGTTCAGGACCTTCTAAAACGTATAAATCCGTCGAAAACTGGAATTCGAAAATTTTCATGAATCCAATACTTTCTTCTTGTAAAGATAGAAGAAAGTAAAAATAAAAGCAAAAATTTTACTATTTTGGGTTATTTTTTGGTACTGTAGACACAGGAGGGGAAAAAAAAAAGCAGATGTTTTATAATTTATGTATTATTAATTTTACAATTTTAGCTTTATTTTGGGTTCCTGCTTTCAAACAAAAGAAGCTAAATTTTACAATTTTCGTGTTGTTTCAAAAAATTTTTTGTCAAAAAAAGAACACAAATTTTACAATTTGGGCATTACTTCAGGTTTCGCAGACAAGAAAAATATAAGAGAAAAGCAGAAAAAAGGAGTAATTTTACTATTTCGGTCCTGACATGCAGGGTTTGCACTAGGAAAAAATAAATGGTATTTCAAGATCCCAAACAAAATTTTAAGCTAAATGTTCGAAAAGTGGAGTTATGATTCTTAAAAATACTGCACGAATCTTGATAGTAAATCTAAGAACAGAAAGACTTTTTTCTGTCCTGTTTCCATCCTGTGACATTTTCAAGACTGGTTTCCATCATGTGGGTGGAAAACTTTACTATTGACTGTTACAAGCTTTTCTTGTGTCCTCCATTACAAGAAAATTCTGTGCAATAATTTAAAAAATACAGGGGTCGATGCAGGTTTTTTTTCATGGGGCCCATTTTGTGAAAAGTAAAGGTTAATTTTGTGAAATTTATTATATTTTTGTGAAAAATAACATTTTGTAACGAAAGTTGAAATCGATTTAATCAAATTCAAACCAAGCATTTATAAACAAAACCTGTTTTAAATCCTTTTGCGGAAGTTTTCATCTCTGGTAAACTTGTTTGTTTACAAATTACACATTTTAAAACATCACAAAATAATAAATAGTAAGTTTTTATGGAATAGAATTTTGTGAAGGGACCCATTTTATTAAATTGATTTTTGTGAAGGGACCCATTTTATTAAATAGATTTTTGTGAAGGAGGCCCTAAATAGACCCCAAATTTTTCCTGGATCGACCCCTGAAATATAGCAACATTCATTACTTAATAAAAATATATAGAGGCAAGAGACATCTCCTTTTAAATTTCATTTATTATCGGTAAATGTGCACATTATTATTTTTCATTAATTTTGAAATATTCTCACTGAACTAGAAATGATCATGAACTTTATGTATCCTCTGCTTTTGATTTGAAACATAAGCATAAATTATTTAACAAAAGTAAGTTTTTAATTCATATACATATTTTTTGAGATATTTACTTCAAGATTCATACCCTACCCTAAATAGGCACTGCATTGTGTATTTGTACCCTTCATTACAATATTAAGGAAATTACACCCTAAATCTTTAGAAAATTCATTAAACATTAAGTAGTCAAAGACTATACAAACACCTATATAGGTATAAGAATATTAATAAAACATTTTAGTTTAAAAATTTGTATGAAAAGTTTGACATTCCGAAAGTAACATTTTCCATAGAATGTCCCATGTATATTACATTAACATATTTCAGCATATAGATTAACTTTTAGGATACTTACAGTGAAATCCTTCATTCGATAGGTCGTTCTTTTCCGTTTATACATAGGTGTCATTCTCCAGTCAGGATCATTTGGATCATCAGTAGATTGAAATGAATCATCAATTAGGTCTTCTTCCAGGTATTCATGCATCATGCTATTTTTATTCATTTCCTGGTAAAGATAATGTACTTGTAGAAAATATTTAAATCACAAACACTTTAAATTACAATTAGGACATCCTTAACTTTGTTAGAATTTAAACACAAAATACAACAGTTATTATGCTGGACGAAGTTTTTCAGTGAATTTTTTTATTTAAATTTTACACATTTACACAGTGGATAAAAACTGACAAATGGAACCTAATGTAAATTGACAAATAAACACTGATATTTTAGTCTTGATTCTTTAGTTTAATAATTAATCTTCAATAATCAATCTTTGATAATATAAACTAGCAAATTTTAATAGACTTAAGTATGCATTATTGAAAGAAGCAGTGAAAATTTCCACAGAAGGTTTGAATATTTGTAACAATGTTACATTCAACATTTCAGGGGTCGATGCAGGTTTTTTTTTTCTTGGGGTCCATTTTGTGAAAAGTAAAGGTTATTTTTGTGAAAAATAACATTCTGTAACCAGAGTTTCCCCCAGGTTTAAAAAAAGGCAGGGTGCTGCTAGTGAGAAAAGGGCACATTTTTTTAATTGTTAAAGGTATTCTTTTGTTTTTAAAGCCACTGTTGATATTTAAAAGTCAAAGCATTCTTTTCAAGACAACACTGAGTCAATTTTTACTATGAAAGCAAATTTTTTAATGTAAAAAGGAGAAAGAACACCTTTTTTTACTGAGGGGCAAGAAGGGTGCTATTTTGTAAACCAAAGGGCAGGCAGGGTGCAACACCCTTCTGAAACTGTCTGGGGAAACTCTGCTATAACTAATGTTAAAGTCTAATTACTCAAATTCGAACCAAGCATTTACTGACAAAAACTTTTTTGAATCCTTCTGCTGAAGTTTTCCTCTCTCGTGAACTTGTTTGTTTACAAATTACACATTTTAAAACATCAAAATAATAAATAATTAATATAGTAAGTTTTTATGGAATAGAATTTTGTGAAAGGGCCTATTTTATTAAAAGGAATATTGTGAAGGGGCCTATTTTATTAAAAGGAATATTGTGAAGGGGCCTATTTTATTAAAAGGAATATTGTGAAGTGGCCTGTTTTAAAATAAAGAATTTTGTGAAGGGGTCCATTTTATTAAATTGATTTTTGTGAAGGAGCCTGTTTTATTAAATAGATTTTTGTGAAGGGACTCTAAATAGGCCCCAAATTTAGCCTGGATTGACCCTTACATTTGGCAACAGATGGTGATAATTATTGACCTTCAAAGCAGTAACCAGGTGAAAGTAACCAGGAAACTTCAACTGAATGTTTGTCTAACCACTTAACTGAAAATGTATGTTATCAAAGACGTGAAAATATTTTTTTAATAATCATCTATTTTTAATTATAATCATTTATTTATGTTTTTGTCAACTTAAACTTTTATGATGCTGACTTCTATTTCTGCAGTAATTTTTATTTTATTTTTGTACATAAGTGATCCACAGCTGTGAAGTTATTTGTAAATAAATGAATGAATTGGAAAGTCATCAAGTATTTATATACTATACCTTAAATTATGACATTAATATTGCTTACATATGAATTGTTTTATGTATTTTTTATTATAAGCTCTAATGATGAACATCTTACATTTAAAAATCAAAAATTTCTTTCAGCGTAGGAAATTCAATCTCAGTACTTTCTTTTGATCAAAAATTTCAACTCTCTGGTTCAAGTTTTGAAATAGTAAATATGAGTCCCTATTTTCAATGGCAATCTTATAGTATTGAGAAAGACTGCTAGCAGAAATGGGAAAAAAAAAAAAAAAAAAAAACCTAAGCCTAAGGAAAAGGTTATACACAATTAAAAAAGTAACCCAAGGACTAAAATTTATAGATGCTGTAATGAAGATCCAAATAAGATATTGATATGAATGGCAAAAGAGCAGAGAGTAGCAACAACCAAAGTTTAGATAACACTTCCTGCTGCTACATAGAGCTTCTATGAGAAAAATGAAAACACTTCATTTTAGATTTCATTGCAGAATTTTTTTTTTCTCTTCAAAGACTCAAATAGAACAACAAGCATACTAATAAAATATAAGTAATAACTTATTGAGTTATTAAAATGTTTTTGTACTGCAAACAGATTTCTTGTAAATGTTAAATCTATGTATACATTATCCATACTAATAAAAGAAAAGAGCTTGTCCATGTGTGTATCTGCGATGGCTAGCAAAATCTACTGCACACCCACTTTCGTGACTCACGTTTTTTCTGCATACTTCAAAATTATACATCCACTTGGGAAATCAAAATATGAAAAAAGAAAACATACCAGCTTATAAGGCATACATTTATGTTTAAAACAATAGGTTTTGACTTTATAGAGGTCTAAAAATTTAGATGAGGATAGAAGCAGATATTGATCCACCTGAGGCCCAGATTTTTAATTTTTTGTTAATTAGCCAAGATAGTAATTAAAAAACACAATGAACACTCATAAAATATAGATTCTCAAAATGGTGCACAATGGCAGTTCCGGAGCTGACTAGTGAAGATCTGAAAGGTCGGGAACTGCTACTTTTTTGCATGCCTTTGCGAAGCTCATGTCAACTAAACCATTCGATATCATAAGAGACGGTAGTCTCTTGAGTGACGCAGCGAAAAACCGAAAACCGTAAGCCCAAAACCGAAGATTCCGTCACTCTCATATATACAGCTAGCAGGACATCAAAGGAAAATCGAAACGCCGACATTTAATATCTCAGTAAATATGAGGCATACCGTTTCGATTTTTTCACATTAGTCTTATATCTATGGCCTAACTCTATCCTGAAATTTATAGATTTCTACATGCAGTAGATTTTGAGATCTGGAAACCAATTTTTAAGCGAAAATGGAAAATGTAATGGTGTAATGGGCACAGAGGTGTTATCTCGAAAATGGATCGAACGATTTTTTTTAAATTAATATATTATATTAATCGCTTTTAGATGAAGAGAGTAAGATTTTGAGCTAACGTAGGAAAACTCTTGTTTTTTATATAATCCAGCTTCAAAATCGGACTCTTTTCTTATGCTTTTTCTGGTAGACTAACATTAAAGATTTTCGGCCTTTTCACCCTTTTTTATTCCTGCGCGGTCAGGATATTCATGGGTATCACGGTTATAGTTAAAGGCGATTTCGCAATCATATCTGGCTGAAGAACTATTTAGATTTTTTTTTTTTAATACGAAAACAGTTTTTAATGCAATTTTTAATATGTAATATATATGTATTAAATTAAATTATTGTTTGTATATTTTTCTTTTTTGTTATAATAAAGAATTTCTTATATCAAAATCTTCATTAAGTCGAAAAATATTTAGATTCCTTGATTAAAATATTGAAATATTTTATAATTATACATATACAATTTAATTGTTATTTATATTTAATTTGTGATTTTTTAAAGGAAAAAAAAGATTAAGATTTTTTTTATCAATTAATTTGCGTAACAAGGAATCATTCAAAATGAATCAATCATCAGTTTGTTTTCTTCGTGTGCTATGCTGCTATGAACTATGAACTATGATTCGCTGCTATGAACATTTTTTGAAGTGTTGAAAATCAAATTTCACAAATACTTCTAACTTCTATTAACAAATACTTCATGAATATATTTTTAATTCCATGTTGTTTATGTACGATAAAAAACACGTTTGTAAGCTTCTGTTTCATAGTATAAGAATCCAAACATTCAGTGAAATGCGTATATTTGATCAGCTATATAAACAAATGAAGAATACAGTACCTTTTTTTTTTCAATTTCATTTCTTAAATTTGCATTTTAAAAACAGATAATAAAGAAATATGTATTTATCTTCTAATATTTATTTTCCTAAGTCAGAGAAATGCAAAGTTCTACCATTGTTTTTTTTGTTTTTTTTTTTTCTAGTGAAAGTTTATTTTCAAATGTTAAATATAGATTTTACTTAATAAATCACGAAATCAGTCGTCAGTTCTCGGGGCAATGGTAGACGTGGCATTGGAAACCTAAAAATCATGAGAGAGGGTAATATCTGTAAACAAATCTTGTAGCAAAGTATTCAGTAGTATCTTGCACCAAATATAAGAAATTGAAAAAAAAAAAAAAAAGGTACTGTATTCTTCATTTTTGTTTATGTATTGTCAAAGCTATGCATTCTACCGAATGTTTTTATTCTTGAAATAGACTATTTAAACAGAGATAGAAGTTTACCAAACTTTTGTTTCTTTCTTCATACATAAACAACATGGAATTAAAAATATATTTTTGAAATATTTGTTAATTAAGTTAGAAGTATTTGTGAAATTTGTTTTTGAACCCGTTAAAAAATCTTCACAGCGCATGGAAAAATAGAAACGCTATAGAAGGATTTTTTTTTTCTTCAGTTACCCTGAAATTAAAACAATATATATATATATATATATATATATATATATATATATATATTTTTTTTTTTTTTGGGGGGGGGGGGGGGGGGGTTTCAGGAGTGCAAAACGTTCATATTTACTGATTTATTAGTTGTTTGTTTTCTTTTTAAAATTAAAATAATGTTGTTAAATAGCAACATCATGGTATATAAAAAAAAAAAACATTAAAAAAATGTGATGCATCGTTATGTACGAGAGATCAGTTTCAACTGACATTACAAAAATTTATTCACAAACTAAGACAGATAATTAAGAAAAATAGGTTAAATCCTAGAACAAGCGAGACGCTTGGCGTCATCGAATTTAGCGAAGCGATAAATGAGTTTTCTTGTTACCGGTTTATTTCTTACGTTTTTTCCACGCCTTCTGTGCTTGGTTCTAGCATGAGCAGAATGCATGGTTCTGAAAATTGAGCTGGTTTTTGAGGGAATTAGATTTGATTGGTTGGTTGACAGATTAGAATATTCTATAATAGAGTTCTATTGTCTGTGGGTTGGTTTGTTGTGTGTCAGATTTGTTGAATTATGTTTATGAAATGTGTTTTATGTCATAAAGGATAAATCTTGTGAAATATTAAAAAAAAACGAAGGATGAGAAATAACGGTAAGTGCATTTTTGTTGATTTTATATGATAAGATGTATTTTAAGCACTTTAGAGATTGCTGTAAACCGATTTTTGTGCGAACATTACTGACCGCAGCTTGAATGGATTTCATGCATTCTAGGGAGTGCGGAATATAGCAATTTTTGTGCATCCAGGATTTTTTTTTTCAGTTAATGTACGCGAAGCATACACATATATATATATATATATATATATATCAATTATTAACCGCTGTTTGGATGAATTTCATGCATTCTAGAGATTGCTGCACAGGGAGTTTCATGCATCCAGGATTTTTTTTTTCTGTTATGTACACAAAGTGTACATATATATGTTACTAACTGGTGCTTGAATGAGTTTCGTGCTTTTGAAAAATCAGAAATCTCTAGATTCTCCCCAATCGTAACCTGTGTTCTTTGTAGCAGAGAATTCACTACTTACACAGTTTCTATGAAAATTTTTTCACGAAGTAAACATTGATTTTATTCCGTTTTGTGACAATTTACAAAGTTTTAGCAAGGAGGAAAAAATAGCTAAAAATTATTAAAAATAGAAAAATCTGGAGGAAAAAATTGCTAAATGTTTGTATGTAAAAATTGAAATATCCAGACGAAATATTGCTAAAAGTTTGTAAAAATAGAAAATCGTGAAGAAAAACTTGCTGAAACTTTGTAAATAATTGTAAAACGAAATAAAATTTATGTTAAAATTGTATAATAAAGCTTGCCGTAAGCAGTGTGTAAGTATCTGCTTGCTTAAGCTTAAAAAGCATTCGTTCTGATTGGGTAGAATTTGGAGGTTGCCGATTTTTTGGTTGACGTGCGTAAAAAAAATAGCCAAATCGGATGTTTTGCTTGTTCTAGGATTTTGCCCAATATATTTGATTAATGAATTCATCGATTGATACTTTGGCATAATTAGGTTTGAATTGGCTTAGTAATTTGAATGTTATCATGATGATGTTTTGATTTTGCGTGTCCCTGTATAAAAAACTCCTCAATGATATTTGCAAGATAAATACACTGTCACAATTAGATTCAAATTGGTTCAGCATTTCAACAGTGATGGTAAGGATTAAAAAAAAATTCATATTTTTTGCTTTTGTGTGTACCTTTTAAACAAACTGTAAGAGCTAAATGCTTGATTAGCTAACTCATTGATGATGCGGCTAAGTTTAGGGATTCACCCTCAGTTAACCATCTTGTTTTTAAATCAAAACATTTTAACTTTTATTATTAAATATAAATCAATCAGTCAGTAAAATTAAATAACATGCTTATAATAAGTAAATATGAATGAAAATTATTTTGGAAATGAGAAACAAAACAAATATGTTTTGAAGTATAGATAAAATGCTTCAGTGATTAATTTGTAATCACTTCAGCATTTTATCTATATTTTAATTATAATTAGTGATCTTCTGTGATTATGTAACATTTCAGCGATGCTGGATTGAATCCCTGAAGCATTTTATCTATTTCGAAAAACCGAAGTCAGAGAAATGCAAGTTTTGTGCATCCAGGATTTTTTTTTTCAGTTAATGTACGCGAAGCGTACTCACACATATATATATATATATATATATATATATCAATTATTAACCGCTGTTTGGATGAATTTCATGCATTCTAGAGATTGCTGCACAGGGAGTTTCATGCATCCAGGATTTTTTTTTCTGTTAATGTACGCAAAGAGTACATATACATGTTACTAACTGGTGCTTGAATGAGTTTCGTGCATTTGAAAAATCAGAATTCTCTAGATTCTCCCCAATCATAACCTGTGTTCTTTGTAGCAGAGAATTCACTACTTACACAGTTTCTATGAAAAATTTTTCACGAAGTAAACATTGATTTTATTCCGTTTTATGACAATTTACAAAGTTTTAGCAAGGAGGAAAAAATAGCTAAAAATTATTAAAAATAGAAAAATCTGGAGGAAAAAATTGCTAAATGCTTGTATGTAAAAATTGAAATATCCAGACGAAATATTGCTAAAAGTTTGTAAAAATAGAAAAATCGTGAAGAAAAACTTGCTGAAACTTTGTAAATAATTGTAAAACGAAATAAAATTTGTTTATTTTGTGAAAAAGCTTGCCGTAAGCAGTGTGTAAGTATCTGCTTGCTTAAGCTTAAAAAGCATGCGTTCTGATTGGGTAGAATTTGGAAGTTGCCGTTTTTTTGTTTGACGTGCGTAAAAAAAATAGCCAAATCGGATGTTTTGCTTGTTCTAGGATTTTGCCCAACATATTTGATTAATGAATCCATCGATTGATACTTTGGCATAATTAGGTTTGAATTGGCTTAGTAATTTGAATGTTATCATGATGATGTTTTGATTTTGCGTGTCCCTGTATAAAAAACTCCTCAATGATATTTGCAAGATAAATACACTGTCACAATTAGATTCTAATTGGTTCAGGATTTCAACAGTGATGGTAAGGATTAAAAAAAATTCATATTTTTTGCTTTTGTGTGCACCTTTTAAACAAACTGTAAGAGCTAAATGCTTGATTAGCTAACTCATTGATGATGCGGCTAAGTTTAGGGATTCACCCTCAGTTAGCCATCTTGTTTTTAAATCAAAACATTTTAACTTTTATTATTAAATATAAATCAATCAGTCAGTAAAATTAAAAATCACAAAATTCGTCAAATGATCTCGGGAGAAAAATAGTGAAATTTGTCTAACAATCGCGGAACAGAATTGCAAAATTTGTCGAATGGCAGTGGAAAAAAAGTGCACAATTTGTTCGTTTATGGAAAAAGTCGTGAAATTCATTAATCGATAGTCGATAAATCACGAAATTCATCAATCGATAGCAGAAAAATCACAAAATTCATTGATAGTGGAAAAATCACAAAATTTATCAACTGGTTTCAGGGGAAAAAAATTTCGAATATCGTCGAATGGCTTCGAGAAGAAAAAAAATCACAATCCGTCAAATAATTTCTTTGAAAAAATCGTGAAATTCGCCAAATGGTTTTGAAATTTGTCGAGCGACAGTGGGGAAAAAATCTTTTTCCATTGAATCATCGCAATTGGAACTATTAAGTTTGACCAGTGGTGGCAGTAAAGTCAGTCGGCAAATTTTCAGTATTACTCGCCGATTGGCGAATGGCAATTTTGTCCTATATTTTTATGCACTTTATCGATGAAATTCATGATTTTTTACACGCCTGATCGATGAAATTCAAGATTTTTACGCACCCAATTGATGACTTTCTTGATTTTTATGCATCCGTTTGACGAAATTAATGATTTTTACATGCCTGATAAACAAAATTCATGATTTTTATGCATGTGTTCAACAAAATTTATGATTTCCCTTCTCCCGATCCACAAAATTCATGTTTTTACTGTGCCTGATTGACAAAATTCATGATTTTCAACTGATATGCTTTCCATCGGCCAATTAATGAAATTCACAATTTTTCTTCTCTAGACAATGGCGAAATTCGCAAATTATTATTTTTTTTTACCGTTCGTTGAAATTTACAATTTTTTCACAAACATTCGATGGAATTCTTGATTTTTCCAAGCCCAGTTGTCGAAATTTGCGATTTTCCATGCCTATCGACAAAATTCATAATTTTGCAGAACCGATAGACAAAATTCATAATGTTTTCCAATGATCTATGGACAATTTGCAAATTTTTCCTGCAACTGTTCGTTGAAATTCTCGATCTTTCCACGCCATTCGAGGAAATTCGCTGCTCGATCCATGAAATTCACGATTTTAAGTGCCTTATCGACAAAATTCGCAGGTTTTTTCAATTGATTTACAAAATTCAAGATTTTTTTTTTTTTTGAGTGATTGACGAAATTTGCAACTCCGGAATTACTGATTTTGGCATCTCTGGTTTCTGTTGACCGATTATTGAAATTTGCGTTTTTTTTTTCTAGCGACAAAATGGCGAAATTTGTGATTTTTCCATGCCCATTTGACAAAATTCGCATCCAGACGATGCAATTCATGATTTTATGCGCCTGATCGATGAAATTCATATTTTCCTACGATTTATGGACAAAATTTGCAAATTTTTCTCACGAATTATTAAGGAAATTCAAAATTTTTGGATAGGTTGGCATGTATGGTCTCTGCGGGCCACCAGTTATCCATCACGGGCCACAGGTTGTGCATTCCTAATCATGATGCAGTTTGGCTCATTCGACTCGACATCGATAGAACTTACTGATTTTAGTTTCACCACCAGGGGCAGTTATGTTCATATAGAACAGAGAGCGCCCCTGGCAGTGGAAGGGGAAATTAATGGATTTTGGAGCTAACTCAAGTTCTATGGGTCCCATCACAACATGGTTTGATTCATTCAACTTGTTTCAAGTTTGACCACCAGGGGGCGCATTCCCATCTTAGGTTCTATGGCCCCGATCATGACAAGGTATGGCTCACTCAACTCGAAATCGACAGCCTCAAAAATTTCAGCTGTTTGTATAGAACAGAGTGCGCCCCCTGGTGGTGGAACATGGAACTAACAGATTTTGCAGCTAACTTGAGTTCTATGGGTCCCATCACAATGCAGTTTGATTCATTTGGCTCGACATCGATAGGATACATCGATTTTAGTTCCAAGTTTCACCACCAGGGGCGCTATCCTATCTCGTGTTCTATGGGCCCGATTACGGTGAGGTATGGCTCATTCGATTCGAAATCGACAGCCTGAAGGATTTCAGCTATGTTTGTATAGAACAGAGTGCGTCCCCTGGTGGTGGAAGATGGAACTAATGGATTTTGCAGCTAACTCGAGTTCTATGGGTCCCATCACAATGCAGTTTGATTTATTAAACTGGACATCGACAGGATATATAGATTTTAGTTACAAGTTTCACCACCAGGGGGCGCTTTCCTATCTCGGGTCATATGCGCCCCATCACGACGCGGTATGGCTCATTCGACTCGAAATCGACAGCCTCAAAGATTTCAGCCATGTTTGTATGGAACAGAGTGCGCTCCCTGGTGGTGGAATATGGAACTAACGGATTTTGCATCTAACTCGAGTTCTATGGGTCCCATCACAATGCAGTTTGATTCGTTCGACTCGACATCGGCAGGATATATCGATTTTAGTTACAAGTTTCACCACCAGAGTGTGCTTTCCTATCTTGTGTTCTATGTACCCCATCACGACGAGGTATGGCTCATTCGACTCGAAATCGACAGCCTCAAAGATTTCAGCTATGTTTGTATGGAACAGAGTCCGCCCCCTGGTGGTGGATGATGGAACTAACGGATTTTGCAGCTATCTCGAGTTCTATGGGTCCCATCACAATGCAGTGTGATTCATTCGACTCGACATCGACAGGATATATCGATTTTAGTTCCAAGTTTCACCACCAGGGGGCACTTTCCTATCGGGTTCTATGGGACCGATCACGACGACGTATGGCTCATTTGACTCGGAATCGACGGCCCGAAAATTTTCAGCTATGTTTGTATAGAAAAGGTTGCGTCCTTTGGCGGAGGAAGATGGAACAAACGGGTTTTGCCATGCATTTTCATCCTTCTAATTGTGTTACTCTCTCGCTGTATAATTTAAAAGTTGAGTCTTGGATTCCTCTCCCTGGGCCACCACCCTCATATTTTATTGGGGTCCAAGGGGTCTTTTTTAGCATTTCTTTAAAATTTTATTTTAATGATTAATTTATACCCTATGCTTAATTTCGACTAATTGACATTCTCATCAATAACCTTAAAAAAGTAATGATATCAGTACAAAAACCCTTAACGGGTTAAAAGTTGTGACGCAGCACTTTCTTTTGGCTTTATGAATTTTAAATATGGGTCTTAAAAGCAATGATATCAAATTTAAGTGACGCTATGTTAATAATTATTTTTTTAAATCATAATTTTCTTTTTAGTTTTATTTATATTCACAGGTGCAATTATTATCTTAATATGAAAAAATATATAAAATTTATTCGCTGATGCTTTTTCATTCACATCTCTCATGAATTCAAAATATGGGTTTTAAAAGAAATGATATCAAAATTTGAGTGACACCTTGGCGTTAATTTAATAGGACTCTTTTAAAATTCAATTTAAATTATTTTTGGTTTGTCTTCTAAAGTATATTTACACATACAAACAATACTTTTAATTTTTCAATACACTTTTAAATATATTACTTTCACTGAGCCTATATTATGTATTGAAATGTATTTATTTCAATAAATTGATTTATCTTCTGTGCCACGCTATCCAAAATCATAAGTAAAATTTATGTAAATGATTATTTTGCGTCATAGTATCCAAACAAAGGGAAATGTATTCAAGTGGATAATATGACGCAAAATAATCATTTACATAAATTTTACTTATGATTTTGGATAGCGTGGCACAGAAGATAAATCAATTTATTGAAATAAATACATTTCAATACATAATATAGGCTCAGTGAAAGTAATATATTTAAAAGTGTATTGAAAAATTAAAAGTATTGTTTGTATGTGTAAATATACTTTAGAAGACAAACCAAAAATAATTTAAATTGAATTTTAAAAGAGTCCTATTAAATTAACGCCAAGGTGTCACTCAAATTTTGATATCATTTCTTTTAAAACCCATATTTTGAATTCATGAGAGATGTGAATGAAAAAGCATCAGCGAATAAATTTTATATATTTTTTCATATTAAGATAATAATTGCACTTGTGAATATAAATAAAACTAAAAAGAAAATTATGATTTAAAAAAATAATTATTAACATAGCGTCACTTAAATTTGATATCATTGCTTTTAAGACCCATATTTAAAATTCATAAAGCCAAAAGAAAGTGCTGCGTCACAACTTTTAACCCGTTAAGGGTTTTTGTACTGATATGAAATATTACAGTGAAATACACTTTTAGCTGTCAAACAGTGCAATCCCTTTAAAAATAGTATATTAAATTATATAAATGTATTAACCCTTCAAAACATTTATCGCATTTTTTTCTTCCCATCTTTCACAGCCTCCAATCTGCTTGACTGTTCAAAATACACTAAAACTAAAAATACCAGGCCTTATACTACATACTTTCATTTCATCATATCTGACAGTGCAATCAGTTTCCAAAAATGTGAATATTAACCTTTTCAAATCAATGTTTTTGTGAAGCCATTTTGGTGTTTTGACATTTTTCTGCACACTTTAAAATTAAATTCTGTATTGGCTTCAGTTATCAGTATACAAATAAATAAATAACAATTTGATGCACATTCATTTGACATTCCAACGGTGCAATCGATTTTAAAAAATACAAATATTAACCCTTTGAAAAAAATTATTTCCAAAACTCACTTTTTCAATTTTTACTGTTTTTGTGCATACTTCAACTTTCTTAATCTGTTTAGCAAATCAAGATACGTAAAAAAACACGTTCATTTTCCATGCAAATCCAATAAAAAATTATTCATATTAACACTTTGAAAAAATTTCATTTCAGAAATGCACTCTTGTGACTCATGTTTTTTCTGCATACTTCAAAATTATACATCCACTTGAGAAATGAAAATACGAAAAAAGAAAGCATACCAGCTTATAAGACACACATTTATGTTTAAAACAATTGGTTTTGATGTAAAAAAAATTATGAATATTAAAAACCTTTGAAAAAAAGAACCTTTCCGGAAATGATTTAGGATACTTTTTTATAGCCGAATATCACTAGAGAACTAAATAACAATATTTCAGCATCAAAATTATACATGGGGTTGGGATAAGATTTATTTATCACTCATAAAAATTTCTAAGAGTTTGGACAATAACTATTTTTTTTTAATATCATATTTCCCTTCTGGTTGCTTTCTTAAATCGTGAATTTGCTGGACAAAATACTGCCTTTTACAACTAAATAAAAATATTTCAACACAAAAATTATATACAAGGCTTATTTGGTTCAGTAATTATGAGACAGCTAAATATCAATCCATTTAAAAATTTAAATCATAACCCTCTTCTTCCATTACATTCTTTTCAAGCTCTTTAACATTAAATATGAGTATTTTAACACTGATTTTTTACATAATGATCTTTAAAGTTATTATCACAAGCCCAGTCTATGCAGGTCTTTTGTTTAAAAATATAAATGAAACCAGACCAGAGTATGCATAGCACGCCCATGTATGCTGCCGAATGTAGTGGGGTCCTAACTCTAGGTGCGTTTGGATAGATTTTTGTTTAAAAATATAAAATCATACAAATTCTACACTGCCAAAAGCAATGAGGCCCCCAGCATTAGATTCGTTTGGAAAGATGTC
Organism: Maratus michaelseni; assembly: GCA_963931845.1. Classification (NCBI taxonomy): domain Eukaryota; kingdom Metazoa; phylum Arthropoda; class Arachnida; order Araneae; family Salticidae; genus Maratus; species Maratus michaelseni. The sequence continues at coordinate 216,847,466 of OZ007586.1, read as the reverse complement.
TGTTTAAAAATATATAATCAAAACAAACCAGAGCATGCGTAGCATGCCCAGTCTATGCTGTTGAAGGCAGTGGAGCCCCCCCCCCCCCAACTCTAGGTTCGGTTGAACATATTTTCATTTACAAATATAAAATTATTCAACACAGATTTTAAATATATTGAAGGTTATTATAATGGGCCTGGGCAAAACCAGGCAGGCCAGCTAGTCATTAAATAAAATAGATTATGATCATTAAGTTTTGATTAAGCTTATTGTTTTTCTGTTTCATGTATAAGTCAATTGAAAAATTTATCTGGACTTGCTTTGTCAGTCTTGGAATGAATGACTGATGTAAGGGCAGTTACTATTGTATGTTTTAGCCCACTTCTTTGGGTCATTCCATGTCAAATCAATCAAAAATTTTCAATTTTCAACCTGATCATTTCAGATTTTAATGAAACCTTCAGGAATCATTCTCCCTGATGATAGAAATGAGAATATACTTTTTAAAAAATTTTATCTCAATAAATTTTCATACAATAAATTTTTTAAATTTCAAAAAATCATCATTTTTTGGCTTGTATAAATGTTTTCAATTTTAAATTTCTCAAGTTCTATCAGGCATAGAGAGTTGTTTGACCCCTCATTTTAAAGAGAATTTCATAAGGTATAAAAGTTGATATAAAAGTTGACTATGCATGATTTTAAAAAAGGTAATTTAATTTAATTTAAAAATTTAAAATTAAAAATTTTTTTAAATAGTGTTTTTTAAAAATTTTGAAAAAAATATGTTTTTTGTAATATTATAATCTTTAAAAATTCTGAAAGTTTTAGAGTGTGATCTCAATGGGATCAGCAGTTATAAAAAAAATAATGTTAAAACTTTCAGAATTTAAAGTTTATAACATTACCATAAATATATATATTTTTCAAAATTTTTAAAAAACACTATTTAAAAAAATTTAAATTTAAAAATTTTAAATTTAATTAAATTAACTTTTTAAAAACCAAGCAAAGTCAACTTCATATCAAATTAAACCTTATGAAATTCTCTTTAAAATGAGGCGTCAAACAACTCTCTACGCCTGATAGAACTTGAGAAATATAAAATTGAAAACATCTATATAAGCCAAATATTGATGATTTTTCGAAATTTAAAAAATTAATTCTACGAAAATTTACTGAGATAAAAAAATTATAAAAGTATATTCTCATTTGTATCATCAGGGAGAATGATTCCTGTAAGTTTCATCAAAATCTAAAATGGTCAGGTTGAGTCACTGGTTGATTTGACATGGAATGACCCCTTTGTTAACTGATTCTTCAGTTAGATACTCAGATTTCGGTTCCTCTTAAGTTTAAAATATATTAGTGAGAGTACTAAGTAAGTAAATACTGTAAGTAACATTAAGTTAATTCAGGCACACATAAGCAATAAACTTCAAGTTCTTACCTGTAGAGATGTGCTACATTGATTATATCCACCCATATATTTTCGTTTTTTGGCCATTTTCATTTTCATGCACTCCTATAAAATAAGCTTATCAGTGCTTTACATAGTTAAAAGAAAAATTTACAAAAATATGTAACAATTGTGGAAGTACTTATTTTTACATTTAGAATTATGAGCATATGTAATTGCTTCTTTGCTAGAGAACAAATGGGTACTTTTCCGTTATAAGGACACCATTGTCACCAAGCATACATTTACATACATTAGCATACATTTTGGCATGGTGTCCGTATAAAGGAAAAGTACCAACAAATGTTAGAATCAATGACATATGCAATTTTATTTACATTGCAAAATAATCTCCACTTAATGTGACAGGATAAGACTTTTGCATAACAGACAATTATTAAGATAATCAGTATCAAACTTTAAGATAAAACCTATAATTAGTGACTCTGCTTATTAGCTGGACATGATACAGCATGAAAGATCAGAGTTGTCACCCCAATCTGGAAAAAAAATTCCCAATTGTTTTCCCTGTATGTATATGCAGGGGTGTAAAAACTGCACGCCAATGGGCCGATTGTCGACACTAAATTTTATTAGTATTCTTAGCTTAAATTTTATTAGTATACATCACTTAAATTGTATTAGTATTCTTATTAGGCAAAGGATACTAAAAATTTAGTGGTGGCAATACACTCCTGTGTATATGCATTTCTTGAATGAGAAAAATTCCCTGGATTTTCAGAACATTTCAAAATTTCGCGTATTTTCCTTGTTTTTGTGATTTTTAGAATTTTTGCATTTTTATGCTTTCTAGGTGGCATGGCAACCTTGTATCAAGACATAGGGGTGAAAGTATATAAAATTTATTTCAAAGCAGTTTCAGAAGAGCAAAAGTGATTTTGAAGAATGCTGAAATATAATAAATATTAATTTCTGCACCTACATAAAAATAAATTAACAGAGGAAAATGACTTTTGTATACTATATATCATTACTATACTATATATAATGTATATATATCTATACTAATAAAATAAAGTTTTGCTCTGTGTGTGTGTGTGTGTCTGTTGGCGATGGCTAGGAAAATCTAGCCTACCTAGAAGCGTGAAAATTTAGATTTAGGTAGTCCAAAACCGCACCTGAACCTCAGAATTTTAATATTTCAATTATTTACTGAAATATTAATTAATATCCACAAAAAACTCTCATAAAAAATACGTTTTTTCTCTTAGGTTGGTTGGTTGTATTGATTCTTAGTACAGAAGTAATTAAATAAACCAGAGTAGCGATGCATGGATAAGGATTTCTAACTAAATAGTGTCAATATGGATTGAAGTTGTCAGCTTACATCCATGCTACTGTCGTGCCACCTGCACATGACAAATTACACAGACGTCCCCCTGTTTGAAATATTTTACAGGCACGTTTTTCTTCATGACAATTAGCTGGGTTTATAAGGTTTTTTTTTTTTTTTTTTTTTTAACATGACATATATTATTATGATAGAGATTATTAATACAGAAAACTTTATTTATCAGATTATTTTTTATATTTGTGAGAATGGAGAGGGGTAAGGGTCTAATTACATTTAACAATTTTAACATTTTTAGCTGCACCCGTAGCATTTAATTGCTAATAGTGTTCCGAACTTCTCCAAACCAGTTCCATTTTTACTAAATTATCGTAAAAATCAGCATCCATAGCTTCAAGGTGTATTTCTAGAAAGCAGTTACCAGAATTTCGAATAATAGTCTAAGCCAAATTTCAAATTAAGTTCCTAGATTAAACAAATGAATCAATCTTTAAAGATGTATAGTGATCCTCCTAATTAGTTATTTGCTGAAGGGCACTTGAACTACCCCCCCCCCCCCCGGCGCTCCTTCAAGGTCTTTTCTCTAACTATGCTCAGTTTCCATATCTCAGCAACTATCTTTCCGATTTTAACGCAAGTGATTCCAAACATTATAATTAACTTAATAGTCACCCTTTATAACATTAAACTAAATTTATGAGTAGTGGCTACCACTATTTCTGAATAATTGTTTAAGCGAAATTTGTAATTAAGTTCTTAGCTTAAGTGAACGAACGAATTTTGAAAGATGCATAGTGGTCCTCCTAATTAGTCCTTTGCTGAAGGGTACTTGAACATCCCCTCCTCCCCTGGGCCCTCCTTCAAGGCTTTTTTCTCTAACTATGCCCTGTTTCCATATATCAGCAACTATCTTTCCGATTTCAACGCAAGTGATTCTAAACATTATAATTAACTTAATAGTCACCCTTTATAACATTAAACTAAATTTATGCGTAGCAGTTACCAGAATTTCCAAATAATAGTCTAAGCCAAATTTCAAATTAAGTTCCAAGCTTAACCAAATGAATCAATCTTTAAAGATGTATAGTGATCCTCCTAATTAGTTATTTGCTGAAGAGCACTTGAACAACCCCTCCCCCCCCCTGGCCCTTCCTTCAAGGTCTTTTCTCTAACTATGCCCCGTTTCCATATATCAGCAACTATCTTTCCGATTTCAACGCAAGTGATTCTAAACATTATAATTAACTTAATAGTCACCCTTTATAACATTAAACTAAATTTATGAGTAGCGGTTACCACTATTTCCGAATAATAGTTTAATCCAAATTTGTAATTAAATTCCTAGCTTAACCAAACAAACGAATTTTTAAACATGCATAGTGGGCCTCCTAATTAGTCATTTTCTGGAGGACACTTGAACATGCCCTCCACCCGGCACCTCACTCAAGGTTATTATCTCTAACTGTGCCTTATTTCAATAACTCGGCTAATAAAGTTCCCATCTTCTCGAAACCAGCTCAATTTTGTAGCACACCTACTATACAGTAACGTAGACAGCGGGGACCTGTCTCAGAAGTTCGTTCGGAAAGAGGTTTGTTTAGAACAGAATGGTCCCCTGGTGATGGTAGGAGGAAATAAAAGATTTTTCGGAGCGTACAAGCATGGCCGGTGTACGGTGCCGAAGCCATTGTAGACCATGGCCAGAGTTTAATTTTTTAAGAGATTTAAGTTTATTACACAGGCTCGGGCAATGCCGTGCGGGTCAGCTAGTGGATAATAAATAACTCATCACAAAGAGAAGTTGAACAAAATCTATTAAAATAACATTACTTTTATATTAGAAAAATATTTGAAGGTCAATTATTTATTTCAGTAGGATTGTTTTTTATAGCAATGGGGGAAAACCGAAGAAAATTTTAAATATTCTGGAACTCAGTTATAAACATAGATAAAGAGAGCACAGCATTGCTTAATATACAAGAATTAATTTAAAAAAAAAAGAGTTAAATTATTAAAATCTGCCAAATGATCATTTTTACATTTCTATATTTGAAGCATGAAATTAAATTGATAATTATAACTTAACATTTATTTTCAGCTTATTCAGAATATAATGAGAAGAAATGCTACAAAAGCAAATAAAGAAATCATGTTTACAATTTATTTATTCATTTTAAGAAGTTTCAAAAGTTTATTTTTTTTAACATTTTTTCAGTCACTTTCAAATGTTGATTTTCTTTAAAATAAACTCAATAAATTCAGTAATAATAATAAAATACTACTTGCTTATTTTATTTCAGAGAAGCTATAAAGTCAAGTAAAACAAATGAAAGTGCTAAGAATTATTTCTTCAAAATGTTTCATCTTATTCCAGAAAAATTAAAATTCTAAGTATTACTTTTAAACTGACATATTTTACTTAAGAGCCTACGCTAGTCATCCGAAGAAACTCAAACGTTAATCTTAAGTCTATGGCAAGGTTCTTGACAGATTTCTCGCTTGCATTTTAATATTTTTAAATGATTTTTTTTTGCATAGGATAGCTGAGGCTGATCCCCAACATTGTTAGTTTTTACTTTTTTGATTTTAGTTACAGTTTTTTTATATAAGGGTACTTTCACTTTCAGAACCGGTTCCAACCGGTTCTGAAATTGAAAATGTTCGTTTATAAAAAAACTAACTAAAATCAAAAAAGTAAAAACTAACGTCAGGGATCAGCCTCAGCTATCCGATGCCAAAAAATCATTTAAAAATATTACAATACGAGCTAGAAATCTGTCAAGAACCTTCCCATAGACTTAACATTAGCTTGAGTGTTTCTTCCCATGACTAGTGTACGCTCTTAAGAAAATCAGAATGTTTTTTGTGACTTATTGTTTACGATTTGAGTGATAATAGAACAAAAAAAATCTCATATATATGGGATACTTTAATTTCTGATAAAAACACCTATACAGATGAAATTAATGCAAAAAATACCTCTCTCCAGTATTCAACTTTTTCTTTAAGCAAATTATAATCTTCAAGCTTTTGTTGAAGTTTTGCTATTTCTGATTCCTAAATTAAAAATGAAATGGGTAAATAACATTAATCTCCAAGTATTTACAGAGGAACCATGTTACAAACAGTATTTTTTATATTACCTGAAAATGAAACTGTTTTTGAATTTCCTCTGATACCTTGATATCTGACTGATTTTCCATGACAGATTTCTTTAATTCATTCATATTCTTCAAGCACTGAATTACCTGAAATATACATAGACTAAATTTAAAGACATGAAGTACACTATATGGCTAAAAGTCACTGGACACTTTTGATTTTAGGTTTTTTTTTTTAATATCCTAAGAAATATTAACATTTTTTAATTCAGACAATTTTAACTACACGAATCCAACATGAATGAAAAATTGACCAGGGCCAAGACTCGAACCTGGGACCTTCAGCGTAACATGCTGATGCTCTGCCACTGAGCAACCCTGGTCGATATCGTAGTCTGGCAATTTCTCACATTTATACATGTTGGAAAGAGTCACTGGCTAGCATTTAGCTATAATACTATAATATTAATTCATTGCTGTTGTGTCATCTGAAGCTGCTAAACATGTTGGGTTTGATTTAATACAATTTTATTTTGCTGATTGTTTTTTGCTGTGCCACTCTTGTCTTTTAAAGATTTTTTTCAATAATTCTGTTGAATTTTTTTTAATTTTAATGTATTTGTTCCCATATAGGAAGTTAGCTTACCTTGTTCACTTATATACCTATCCAGATATCTTATTTCTATTATTTTTATTTTATTCAAATGCTTACCTTTCTTATATCTTTTGGTTTTACAGCATTTGAAACCTTCTCCATAGTTTATTTCAGCTTCATTTTAAACTTGTCTTAACTGAAATTCCCATCTCCAATACTTCATTTCTGCGACAAATTTCAATCCAGCTTTCATCGCTATTGCAATGTATATTCTACTGACCCTCCTTTTTCTGCCAATAGATGGTGTTTCATTTACAGCTCTTTCATGGCTCACTCCAATATGCTAATTTGAATCTCGCAAGGAACACAACTGCGTGCTTCTTCTGGTCATGCGTACATGGTAGGAGGGCACTGACTTCTGCCTGCATGCTTGAGCCAGGTGACGTATATCGCGGGTATTTAAGTATAACGATAAAAGTACTTGTGGGTAACTTCTCATTGTGTTTTTCTCAAGTGATGGTTCATTTGTCTTTTGATAATGAACTGGCCTGCCATATTAATTCGAGATTATGATACTGAGAATAGTTTTTCTATTTCCCGGTGATAAAATATCCTGGTTTTCACTACAAATCTTTTCCACTTTTAAATGTGTTGCAGAAATGTGTTGTCCTGCTTTATTGAAAGCTTTTTCCAAGTCGTTTTATTTCACGTCCTTTCACAATGCAAGTATACTTTAAGTTATTTTCAAGTGTATTTTATTTAAGAAGTAATATGATTATATTATTGAAATAGCAATAGTATTTATACAAAGATGAATGTCTCTGCATTAACTATCAAATATCTGTATACTTGAATGAAGATGAGAATAAGTTATGAATTATGAACTATGTTTATGAATTAATGAGATGCTGAATTATATTTTAAAAGATTTTTAACCTTTTTTTTTGTTTTAGTTGTCATTGATATATTTTGTTTCTTTATAATAAACTAGCTGATCTGCCTGGCATTGTCTGGTCCCATAAAAAAAAATATGAAACACGAAATCACTCTAAAAGTCGCTGCACGAAACCGTTCCTCTGGTAACTCTTTGTCTTTTGGAAATTAAATAGAGAGATGGACCCTGAAGCGGAAATGAATTCAATACCACCCCCTCAAATGTCTGGATCATTTGATTCAAAGCATGTCAGTTTTTGGTCAAAATTAAAAAAAGGGTACAGTCAGATTTTCATAAAATTTGCATTTTCAGAATCAGAAAAATAAACTACGTACAGATTGTGAGTTTCGATTAAATACTTCCAATACTTTTCTTAATACTCAAGTATGAGTGAAAAAAACTATTTCATTGTCTGGGATTATCAAATCGGTAACTTTCTTTTGCAGTTTCAAAAAATAGCCATTTTCAGTGCACACGCATGAAAATCTTTTAATTCCACCACCAGGGAATGCATTCTGTTCAAAACAAATTTCCGACACGTGTCCCTGCTGCCTACTATCCAGCGTATAGCAGATGTGCTGCGTATGCGCTGCAAAATCTTTTAGTTTCAGTTTCCACTGCCAAATCTATGTCTTAATTAGCTATATCTTAATTAGTTCATGATAAGTTGAATGAACTGATTCCTGTTGAAATCTGGCCCATAAAACCCGAGAAAATAAATCACCCCATGGATATTAATATTCATAGATGGTAGAAACCAAGGGCTAAAAAAATTATACCAAAGTTTATTTTGTACCTGGGAGACCTCGGAAGAATGTTAGAAAAGATTTCATTTGAATTGGACCAAAATTAAATACAAAATCTTTTAGTTACATTTTTCACCGCAAGGGGGCACACTCTGTTCTAATCAAACTTCTTTCCACACAAAACTCAGACACGTGTCCCCGTTGCTCATGGCACCATATAGAAAGCATGCAGTGTACATGCTAAAAATCTATTAGTTCTATTTTCCACTGCAAGGGGGCACCAAATCTGTATTAATTAGTTATCTATATCTTAATTAGTCCATGTTATATTCTCGTTGAAATTGGGCCCTTTGTTTGAATTGGACCAATTTTAAATGCAAAATCTTCTAGTCCTACTTCCCACCGTTAGGAGCACACTCTGTTTTAAATAAAACTCTCTCTGATTGAAACTCCGGCACGTGTCTCTGCTGCCTACAACACCGTATAGCAGGCGTGCTGACAACAAATTGCAAAAAATTCACAACTCTCTGTTCGAATTGCAATCAACTGACGACATTTTTATCTACCAATCATAATTGCCCGGTTGACTTCCAGCTGTGCCTACAATCCTATCAGCTACCAATCACAACTGCCCTCCAGCAGTGTTTGACTTCTAGTGGGAGATTTGGGACGTCATTTGAAACAAAAAAATTCTGCAAAACATGAAAAGAAAGTTTTAAAATGCAGAAAAATTTAAATAATAAAATAAAAAAATCGAGATAATTAATAATCTGCCCTTCCCTTTTAAAATCATGATTTTTTTTTTTTATCTGTAAAGAATTATTAACTCTCTCCAAACCAAAAAGAAGAAAAAAATAATAACAATTCTGAGCATAGCTGAGGCTGAAATGGAAGCAACCACTGAACCAATCAAGCATTCTGGGCAAAATTTCTTAGTGTCAAAGGAAAAAATTCGCCAAAAATTCAAAAATCACTGTATGAATTTTGCATAAACTTCATTAAAAAGAGGATAAAATTTACTATATTGGGCTAACAGATTGGAACTGGATTCCTGTTACTAATATGGAAAAATTGCAGCAAAACGGGAAAAAAAACCCACTAAAATTTGCATAAAAAATTTAAATTAAAAAAATCTATTCAAAAATTTCAAAATCGGCTTCAAGGTGCAAAACTACATGCATAGAGGTATCTTCTCACAAAATTTTGTAGCTCTGCATGCAGCAGTCTCTTCAGGTCACAACCGAGAAACACACAAACTTCATTCGTTGTTATAGTTAGAGATAAACGTTATTTTTTCTTTTAAAATCCTCTTTAGTATTTTTGTCTCATCTACATTAAAGCACACTGTCATGTACATCTTTATTTTTCAGATACTCTGCTATTTCATTTTAGGCTGTTTTAGAAGACTTTTTCAGATTTATGTACCGACAAACCCAATTATTGGGCTATCAGTATTTTCTGATGTGCGGTGCTTACCGTGGGTGTAGTGCATATTCTCAAAATTGCAGTAGTTCTTTTCTTTCTGGAATATTAGCTTTTTTTTTATTCAAGACTGTTTATCGTGTTTGTTCTAGTTTGTTTCTTAACATACGAAAATTAAGTATATGCATCTCGGAAACTATCTTCCTACACTATATTATCTACAAATAGTAATGGTGCTTATACAAAATTGTTTATACCGTGCTAGTTTAAAGAATAATTATAAAAATTAAAATATATAATCTTGTGAAAAGATCATGTAAAATTTTCTAAAGTGTCCTTTGAACTGTATATTATGAGAAGCTATTATGCAGCCAGAATGCCACTTTTATTTTTGTCACCTGTTTTTATTTAATGTTGCCATTGCCCATTATTTATTCACTTATGTTTTGTTTTGATTTAATAAACGTTAGTTACTTTTAAACGTTAATACCTGTTTGGTTATTTTACATCTACTTTAATGACACTCTGCCAATACACTCATTTTGTTCCAGCTACTTTTACTACAATTTAGACCCTTTTAGAAATCTGTATTTTAGATTTTGCACCATCTGGACAGATTTGCAGTTTATCAAGCTCCATGAGCTACATAGTAGGGTACATGCACAACTATATAGTAGCTCCGAACCATCTGCTGTATGCTTGGATGGAGCTTTCGTGAGCAAACCACATGCTACTACATGTTTAGTATTTTCATTTGAAAATGAAGTGATCACAAAAACTAACAACAGCTAATGAAGCTAAAAGTGCCAAACAATTGCACTTAACCAAATTTTTTACAAGTTACATTGCTATTAAACATACTGATACTGTCAGAGAAAATATAATATTAGAAAATGACGATGTGCCGCTGAAAAATGAAGTGTTAGTAAAAAATTTGAAAAAGGTTCAAATATCATAAAAAAATGCAGATGTACCACCTGAAAAGAACATTGACATTTTTTAAAAATGCAAATTTAAGGAAGAATGGTGCAAGATATTACCTTGGCTGGATTATGATTCAGATACTAGTCACCGATTAATCACCTAAAATTTCTTTAAACACCGTAAAAAGTAAAACTATACAATGCATTTTGAAGGGATGAACCCTTCTTCAACGGGCAAACAAAAAAGCACAAGCTACTAATACTACAGTAGAATGTACTTTTTTGCAGTTCATCTTTTCAAAACGCATTACGTATTTTTACTTTTATCTTGTTTAAAGATGATTTTAGTGATTATTATTTGTATCTTACACTAGTATTTTATTTTTTTAAATATAGAAATTTATACATTTTTTATTTATTATTTTTTTACAGTAAAATTTAATGTCATGTGTTAAACAATATATTTAATTAAAAATAATTGACATTTTGTATTTACTATTGTTAACTTATACTACAGTTATATATTTTTAATGATATATAATTTTGTTAATGAAGCTTCAGAAATACAATATTTAAAGAAAAATCATTTATCTGTTATACTTTTGAATATGTTGCACTTTTGTTATATTTTTTAATATACCTTAAGTATGCCCTCCCCCAGCCCCCTCATTTAAAATACTTTTATAGCATATTTTTATATCTGTGCTTGTGAAAAACTTTGAAACTCTCACTGTTTCTTACACTTTTGATAAGAGAAAAAAAATAAGGGGGTTCTATGTATATCTTTTGTCATTCCTACATAAACAATGTTACTTGTTAAAAGTTACTGATCAAGAGTATTCTACTTCCATGCAAGCCTTAACTTATAATTCATTCCTTATAAACAGACATTATTTTGTTAAGTCTTATAATTCAATTATTTTATTAAAAAAAAAAAAGAAACTAAACAAAAGCAAAATTGACTCAAATTAAGACTTTATACTCACTTTTATACTTTGTTCACATTCTCCTTTTCGCAATTTCTGTTCATAATTTCTTTTCATAGCAGACATCTTATCTCTAAGAGATTGTATCTGTGCAAGCAAATTCATACGTTCATCTTCCTGCTGTTTGTCATTGCTCTCACAATCATTTTCTTTAGTTGGTGTGCTTGGTCCCATATCTGTGTTTAATTTTACATAATCTTCGACACACTGCAATAAAAGAGTAGCAGGTAATTAATATGAACAAAAGCTGCTACAAACGAATAAATATCAAAATGTGACTTTTCAATAAAAGTTTTTGCAATACACCAAAATTTAGACAGAATCACAAAATAAAAGTCTAGTGAACAAGTATCATTTTAGCACATTAGAGGGAAAAAATTAAAAGAACTACATATTCAAGTTTCTGACTTACTGAATTTCTTAATATCGACCAAAACCTGGAGACAGTATAACAATTATTTGCAAAGATAACAGAAAAAACTTCTCATTGTTGAGAATGAAGTAAGCAAAGAATCATTCACAAACATTATTCACAACACAATTCGCAGTAAGCAAAGAATCACGATGCCAGGCAAGAATGCAAAATAAGCCTGAACTATGATTCTGTATGGATATAAATAATTAGTATCACCCCTATAAGAATTGTCATTTCTCTTATTCGACCCTCAACATTCAAATATAAGCATGTAGAACTGAATATGTAGGTAAGAAATTCTGGAAAACAGTCACTCAATTTATTGTAATAATGTACAAGGTGGCGGCCATAATTAAACTGACAGTACTCAATGTGTTCTGTAGTAGGAATGCACCGAATATTCGGTATTCGGCCATACTACTGAATATTCAGTTTAACTTTGTTAGTTATTATGGTTCTATACTTAAAAAGTAAAAACGGAACCATTATAAGACCACTCATGTGTTTATTTGTCAGTCTGTCACACCTGTTTTTCTCAAAAACTTATTGAACATGGAAAGATTAAACTTGGCAGAGTTATAAGGACTATTGACTCATATATTTATAGAGTATTAGTCACTCACAAATATTTTTAGGAAAAATTTAGAAGGCTAATTAAGTTATTTAATCTTTCTTTTTTTGTATATTATGTGGGGTTGCATTTTTTTTTAAAGCGTTAATATTACTACATTTTTTTAAACTGAAGACATAATTTTAAATGAAAAAATCCCTGACGGCTCGGCCTACAGGCACAGGTAGATTTCGAAGACGCAGACCGTGGGGCACCTGTTTATTGGGAATTGCAGAAGAAAGACCTATTTGCCATGATGTGGCAGTTGAGACCACCCACTTCGAAATATTCCTCTCCCAGTAAGTGGAGCCAGCAGGGATTTTTTTGTTTGTTTTTTTATACCGTAAAAGTTGGTCCTATAAAAACTTGTCAATATAAAAGTTGTATATAATATTAAGAAGATTTATAATAAATTTAAGCGGATTTGATATCTTGAGAATTGATGAAGTTATGAATTTTTTTTCTTCTGAAACCCCTATCCCCCCCCCCTCCTTGGGGGCATTTTTAATGAAATCAAAAATCTGTCAGACATAAATTTTTAGCCCTTTTCCTAGAAGTAATAATAACTTTAAACAGATTTGATATGTATAAAAATGAAGAAGTTATGGGTTTTTTTCTGTTTTCAGTGGTCAGTGGAGCATGTAGGCGGAGCCAGCAGGGAATTTTTTGTTTTTAATTTTTTTTTTTTGCCGTGAGAGTTGCTCCTATAAAAAACTTGTCAATATAGAAGTTGTAGATAATTTTAAGGAGATTTACAATAAATTTAAGCGGATTTGATATCTTGTGAATTGACGAAGTTCTGAATTTTTTTCATCTGAAACTCCTATTCCTCCCCTCCTTGGGGGCCTTTTTAACGAAATCAAAAATCTGTCATACATAAATTTTTGGCCCTTTTCCTAGAAGTAATAACTTTAAACGGATTCAATATGTATAAAAATTAAGAAGTTATGGGTTTTTTTCTGTTTTCATGTCTGCTTGTAGGTGGAGCCAGCAGGGATTTTTTTGTTTTTATTTTTTATTTTTTTGCCATAAGAGTTGGTCTTATAAAAAACTTGTCAGTATAAAAGTTGTAGATAATTTTAAGGAGATTTACAATAAATTTAATCGGATTTAATATCTTGGGAATTGACGAAGTTATGAATTTTTTTTCTTCTAAACCCCCCTTTTTTACCCCCCTTGGGGCCATTTTTAATGATATCAAAAATCTACCATACATAAATTTTCGGCGCTTTTCCTAGAAGTAATAATAACTTTAAACGGATTCGATACGTATCATAATTAAGAAATTATGGGGTTTTTTCTGTTTTCACAAAAAGCCCCTCCCATTTCCTCCCCCCTGGTTCGATTTTGCCCGTTAACGAACTTGACTGAGATTTTATGTCCCTTGATTTTATGTATCAATTTGGAAAAGATTTGTGCAGAATTATTGGAGTTATCGTGTCCATAAAAAAGTGACATATATATATATATATATAAAGTTTTGAACTGGGGGTGTTTTTGGGTTCTGGGAGTCATGATCGGCGTAGATCTGCAAAAATTTTTCAAAAATTCCAACTTAGGGGAGAATGTAATAGGTAGTATTTCTTACGAAATCTACCTAAAAGTACACTGTTAAAGTGGGTTATTTTTTTTGTTTTTTCAATATGTCATATAGTTAAGCCGATGCGATGTGAGCTTCAAAAAACACACAAACATGAATTCAAAGTTTGTAAATTAATCTGTTTGAAAGGTTTAACTTTCGTATTGTTTAAAATGGATTGTGGCATTTGAAAGCTCAAATTACATAGATGTGGTTTGGTATCTTTCGTTTTTCCCATATTTCGAACTGTTGAGTCGATGCCGGCTTTCAAAGACATGAAAAAAAAAGCCATTTTCACCTTTTGTATCTTCTCTGCTTGCGAGCTTCGGAATGGCTGCTGTGCATCATTTTGAGAAAAATAATGTATTTCTGATGAGTGTTTGTTGTGGCTTTTAACTAATATCTTGGGTAATTATGAAAAAAAAAAATCTGAGCCTCAGGTGCACTGGGACTTGTGTTGGACTATTCCACATCTCAATTTTCACCACAAGCGGGTCCTCAAGGTGGGTGACGTATGGTAGATTTCCCTAGCCATCGCCGATAGACAGACACACACATGCTCACAGACAAAAACTTCCTTTTATTAATATAGATTGGTAAATTTAAGCTTTACATGCTGGTATATATCCAGATTATGCATGGAGTTCAATTTTCAATTTTAATATAGCATATTCAATATGGTGAATAAAGTAATTTAATATTAGTAATACATTACATTCACTATATTATAATAATATTAAAATAATGTATGTAATATAATGAAATTTTCTTAAACAAGCAAAAATTTGACAAATAAATATATTTAAGTAAAATTTTATGGGAGGGGTTGAACCCCATAAACTCTTTCCTTGACTATAGCTTTGGAAAATTCTAAATTATCTGGAAGAAAGGCCCATTTTAAGTCTACAATGCCACCTGCTTAATCCAACATTAGAACCAACAAGAGGCTACATTTAAGATGGAAAGTCATTTTATACCGACAACCTACTAACTGTGAAAAGGTGTCCAGAATTCAATGAGTGACTGAAAAAAAATCAACTTTTGGATCAGTCATACTTTTGTATGATTGGGATCTCCCACCAGATTACAAGGACTGGTAAATAATGGAAATCAAAATTATTTTTTTCCATGATTTTCCTGAAATTTCCATGACAATTCCATATTTTCAAGGTGTATGACCACTCTGATTATTGCAAACAAGTCTCATGTCAAATCTTTGATACTGAAGCTTATCAAATTTTCAAAGAAACAAACCAATAGAAGATAGAAGACTCCATCAGATAGAAGATTCTTGTTAATGTAAAACAGGGTTCGAAATTAGCAGTGGTAAGTCATATTTTGCCTATAAAATTCATTTCAGTAACCATGATTTTACACCAAATCATCCTTTTTGACACCTTCCAGCTTTTTTTCATAAGAAAACTAATTTAGACTTTTCCAACCAATCAACTGTTCAATTCTTCTATAAGGTGGCCAAGTTTTTTTTTTTGGGTTGTTAGTTAACTCTAGGCCACATTTCCTTGGCAATTTTTTGGCAACAGATAAACCACCCTTTGAGATACTTGCACTTAAATAGTTAAAAAATATTTAATAACATTTTAAAATACTTAGTTTAGCTGCATTAAATAGTCAATAGATAGAATTTTTATAACATTAACCTACTCGCTGACACTTGCCAACCCCCGTGAATTGTGACGCAATTCACATCAGGACCGTTATGCGATCCCAGCTGTGAAAAATTCAATCTCTCTCATATGCTTGGCAGGTTAACAATATGTAAACAACACATTTTTTGCTGTGTCTAAAAGAAACTCTTGATCAAAAAGCTGATTTGCTGAATGCATCACAGGACTGTAAAACGAACCAATGTCCATTGCTATTCATACATCAGGCAAAAGATAGTATTGTGTTTAAAAAGAGCTCCTGCTCTAAATTTTGATTTACTGAAATAGAAATAAAGGCCAGTGAATATGATGTGATATTGACAAAATTGTACTAAAATATATCAGACTTATATAGACTCTAAAGGTCGTGACATCATTGATAGTTTATAACAAAACATTGTTATGCATTTCCTGGCTGTTGCCACACTTCTCCTGGAGGTAACTCCTTCACACAATAGAAAACCTACCCAGAAATCAGTTGTTTGTTTGAAACTATTTTACCATGTGCCATGAAACTTTTGGAGTTTATATGAGAATGCATCCTTCTTTCAAATATAACATAATTTTCACCATCAGAACCATTCATCCCTTCCGAGATTATAGCATCATTTAAGTAATTGTTTTAAAATTTTATTAAATATTTATTATAATTGGAAATAATGTAATTTTCAGAAATATTTTATTTTGTGCATACCAAGGATCTTTAAATAAATAGCAAGAGTTCAGTCTATTTAAGGTGCAGGAATAAGGATCAGTGAATATGACATCTTTGGCACAGTTATTGTAAAACATTTTACATTCATGAATCTGCATCTTTTGTTTTCCGAATGACATTTTCCCCATCCAAAACATTTCGCTTTACACATTACTTACTATGATAGATTATTTACTGTTATTTTATTTACACATATTACCTAATATTATTTCTTAATAATTAATGTTCTGCTCTTCTGCGATTAGTGCACAATTAAATGCAATCATTTTAATATGTTTAAATTTTATAAAAAACATTGACATTTTTCTTTTAAATATGATGCAAGTTTCAATAGTGAAATCATGCTTCTGATTGGTGGAATGTAATAAGGCAAATGTTACTGCAGTTGTTGCCAAATGGCAAGCTCCAAATTCAGCCTTATTTTCACGCAACATCAGAAAAATATACTGCTTGACCAGTCTTAAAACACGAGCCCATTCCAAAGGGTGGGAAGCATCGGATTTAGAGAAGTTCAGGTTTCTCTTAACTCCTCTGACCGTGTGTCATTTATTCATTGACTTTCTCCTATCCTCCCTCCTCCCCCACACATAAAAACAAGATGAAGAGTTTCCTTTTCATTATATACTTCCCTATTATCAAGAATAGACTCGTTTTACTTATACCTATTACTCACATGACCAGTCTTTAAAGCTTGGCTCAGCAGTGTACATATATAGATTATACCATTGCAAATCTTCCATTTTCCTTTCAAAAACATCAAGCAATGGAATACGTAAGATGCAATAAAAAAAGAAAAAGAAAGCAATCGAAAATGTATCCTCGCCAAGCCAAAAATTTAATCTATAAATGCCACAAGAGCATAAACTTCCATGAGTTAAAATATTATTTCATAGAAAAATAAATGATGAGACAAATAAATAATGGAGGACAAAACTTTAATCAAACCTTCCAGAAAAAAAAAATTAGTGTCAAAGCTAACAAGAAAGAAATAACCTAAATACAAAATTTTGGTAACTGAGGAAAAATGCTTAGGGGTTTGATGCCTAACTTTTTCTACCAAATTACTAACCCTGATGGAAGATATGCAACTGCTGAAAGACACACTCTTATGAATGACATAACTGAATCATCGACAGAGTAGTAGTGTTCATGCAACTCAAAGGACATTAGAGCAACCTGCAACATTGATTGAAATATCTTACTCTAGATACAGTACAAAGTTCAAAATCCAGACCTTGGCAATTCTGGAGTTTTCTGAATTTTGGACCATTTTAAATTTATTTGTCAAAAAGAAGACAAAAACCTAATCTAACACCCACCTCCCTGAGAATTATTTACATTGGGGAAGCATTTCAATACTAAAAGAAGATAATACTAAAGCAATTATTTTAATAAAGGAATACTGTTTTTAAAAAGGTAGAAAAAACCCCTCATCAATATTATTTTTTTAATTTAATTTTTCATAGGGTTTTTAGTGAATTTTTTTCGTATTTTGCGGCAATTTTTCCACATTGATAAATGGAATTCTGTTTCAATTTTTTAGCCCCAATATAGTTAATGTTGACCTATTTTCAATAAAGTTTATTTTGAATTCATACAGTGATTTTTAGTATTTTCCTGTGTAATGCGGCGATTTTTTTCACATTTGTAAAAGGAATTCGGTTTTAAACTTTTAGCCTAATATAGTAAATTTTGTCCTTAGCGATTTTTAATGGGATTTTCAGCATTTTTTGGATTTCACAGCAATTTTTTGTCATCTGTGAAAGAATTCTGGTTAGAATCTTTTAGCTCTTTAATTTACTATAGTAAATTTTGCCCTCTGTGGTTTTTTTTTTTTTCATTTCACAGGGATTTTTCTACATTTGTAAACTAGTCGTTGGGGGCCATCATAATACTTACCCATCATGGATATGCATAACATAAAATATGAAAATAAAACATGTGTAAACTATTTATAAAATGCATTGCAATTCGAATAAATCGTGGCTTGATGACATCATAAACTTTAAATGCTCTATTACTGAATTGCATAAAAGAAACATCCTTATAACTCCAAAATTGATCATATTAATTAACGGTTTACTTTGTCGAATTAAGCGTCTCATTTCCAATTAAAATATATCTTTGAATTGAAATTTGAATGAAATACAGAATCATGAAAAATCGAAGAGTGTAGAAAATATGATTACAAATATCTCGGCAACTAATTATCCAATCAACTTCATTCTTTATGCAAAATTTGTTTTTTTTTTTGTCTTTTATATTCACTCCTTAACACTTTACCGACCGGTAGCAGTTAGAACATACTATGCCCTTTCACCGCCCAGTCAGCCGCAGATCGTCCGAGACACCGGCTTGGTTTCGGCCTAGACTGATGTGCGGGAATATATGTGCTTTTCTTAAACTCTGGTAAAATTGTACGCTTCGTGTTATTCTAGGGTAACGAAATTTAATAAAATCTTTTACTTTAACCCCTTGGGGACGAGCGACACGTATACGTGACACATAAGATGCTCAGAATCCTCGATTATTCCCACCAGTTATTTTTTAATGTAAGATTTGCCTCATTAAATCTTAGCATTTCTGGGATTCAATTAGGTGAAATTTTCTGTTTTGAAAAACCGGTGGTAAAAGGTTAAAAATTCTGTAAAGGACGCTCGTCGTGAGGGGTTAATCATATTAGTGTTAAACAATATTTATTTTATCTATTACAATCGTTTTCAGCTTATTATTTACATAAAATATACCACAATCCATATAACAATATTTGTCGAAAAAAGAAGTTGTTTAATATTTTTTTTAACTATGATAGCGCTCGAAACAGTCACCTTTGTGTAATGGGACGTTGCAGTATTTACAAGCGAAACCCGTTCTAAAGGGCTAAAGCTTATAAAAAAGCACCGATTATCTGAATAAAGAATGCTTGCTGCTTGCTACTTGTCAATCTAACCTAACCAAATCTAACAGAAAGATCAAAAGGAATCGACGACCGGTTGGTAAGCGCTGGGGAGCAAATGTCGAATAATCGATGGCCAGTCGGTAAGCGCTGGGGAGCAAACGTCGATTAATCGACGGCCGGTCAGTAAGCGCTGGGGAGCAAACATTGATTAATCGACGGCCGGTCAGTAAGCGCTGGGGAGCAAACATTGATTAATCGACGGCCGGTCAGTAAAGTGTTAAAATAAACAATTTCAAAAATTTTTATATACCTTTCATCAGAACGAATATTTCGAAAGTTCGAAAAAAAAAATAGTTCTGAATAATTGAGATTACTGAAATTCAATAAGCTTCTTCCCATTATTACATACTAAGTACATACAAAATTTCAAGTCTCTATCTCAATTTGTTTGGGAGATAGAGCGTTTACAGCAGGGTTGTAGTGGGTAGCTGGCCAGGTACCCACCCAGCTACCAGCCTGGGCTGGGTTTTTTTACAACCCTGGTTTACAGACACACACACACAGACAGACAGATGGCAAAATTTTTTCCCTAAAAATATGTTTTTCGAAATCTCCAGTATATGAAAAGTGTGTAAATCCGTCAAATTTTTTTTCCCGATTTTCAAAACGATTGCAAGACATACCCTATACTATATATGATGGGTAAGTAAAAGAATCCAGTTTAAATCTTTTAGTCCAATATAGCACACATTATTATCTTTTAGTTTATTGGAATTCATACAGGAATTTTTGAATTTTTTGCAAATTTGTTTATGCAATTTTTAGAGGATTTTTTGCATTTTGCACCAATTTTTTTTACATTGGTAAGTGAAATACGGTTTCAAATTTTTAGCCTAATATTAGTACATTTTGTCCTCCCCAATTTTAATTATTAGTAATTTTAAATTGGTTTTCCATGCGACTTTTAGCCTTTTTGTGCATTGCGCAGTGGCTTTTTGTCATACGTGAAAGAATTCTGGTTACAATGTTTTAGCCTACTATAGTAAATTTTGTCCTCTGCTATTTTTGAATTTTTAGTAGGTTTTATTTCTTTTTGCGTTT
Source organism: Maratus michaelseni (assembly GCA_963931845.1). NCBI lineage: Eukaryota > Metazoa > Arthropoda > Arachnida > Araneae > Salticidae > Maratus > Maratus michaelseni. The sequence goes on along the minus strand of OZ007586.1, from coordinate 216,827,023 downwards.
TGTTACGATTATTAAAAAAAAGCTGATCAGCAAATAGTCCAGATTTTGGAGAATTCCAAATTTGAGACTTTGTACTGTATTGTATCGACCTCTCTACCAATTTTAACTGTTGTGCCAATTACTATAGGCACATGCAGCTACAAGGAACCATTTGTCAAAAAGCTTCTGGTAAAAATGTAATGTTAATTTCAGTAGTTGCGTTAGAAGTCCTGAAATAGATGATACTCATTTTATAATACATAGGACGCCTAAATCTGAAACACTCAATATGGGCGATGTCAAATCCCCATAACGACATGAAATGCCTAACGCATTCACTATATATGAGAGTCTGCTATGGCATCACTTACCTTTTGCTGCCAGACCTTTTGTTCTGTTAAAAACATTTTCAAAAATCCAGTTTAAAAATGTGGTGATATTTTTCATATTTTCTTAACTTGCATATATTTCTTAAAATATAATTCTGTTAAAAATATTTTTGTCAACAGCTAATTTAAATTTATTTTGGGAAACAGGAAAAATTGGAGAGCTGCTTAGAGAATTATTAACTGAATGCCATAAAAAAAATAATTTACAATAAATATTTAGAAAACAAACAATTTTTAAATACCTTATCAAACAATACAGCTAAGGCTGTTTTAGTATCTACCATTGAATTAAGTGTTTTCCATCTATCTACATTCTTTTCATCTAAAAGAGAAAAAATGGTATGTATATAAAGGAATAACAGATATACATCAAAAGCTAAAGTAATTTTGGATATTTTACTTCACAAAAGTAGTAAAATGAATAAGTACATTAACTTTAATGAATTACACAGTTTTATAAAACAATGTCTTCTCATAGAATCGAATTTTAAATCTGACCATGTTTACAGGCTTAAGGAGATTTTAAATAAGGACAAAACAACCTTAAATAAGCAGTTTTTTTTATCCCTGCAAAAGTTATCAGATTTACAACATTAAAAACTAATTTTGTTTAAAACTCAAAACTCTGTCCCCCTATACAATAAAATAAATACCATTTCAATATTATTTCATGAGCAATTTTTATAAGGTTATATTCGGTTGTCTGTAAATTTTCTGATGTATCAATGGAATCTGCAAGATACCAATCCCTGCTGCATTTGGTAACAATTGCACAAATAATAGGCTCATTGTGGACATTTTACCACTGATCTAAACTCAAGCAGACTGTCTGGACTTCAAACACTTTACAATTTTTTTCTTTTTCCTGCTTATAAATATTATCTAAATGTATACTACCAATTTCTCTGCAAGTAAATGTAATGTAATCAGGACGTACTAGATATATCATATTTTAAATTCACAATGAATAAAATCAATCAGATGGGAAATATTATCTATTTGTTACCACAAGAATTAACAAGCTAATGTTAGAGAGAAAAACATTCAAAATTCATTCTAAAATTGATCTGCTATAAACATCTGTAGATTGACAGTATTCATTATCTTTATTTTGCCTTTCTGTGCTCTACAACCTGTAACACAGCCATGGATAAAACAATCGCAAGATATTAATTTATCAAACAAATTACAACAATGTTATATTAAATAGCATTTAAATGAAGCATATAATGGTAATAATGGCCTTTGTAATAATGCCATATTAATAACCAAATGAATTTTGGGCCACTTTTGTTCTGGAAATGCTGTTAGGATAACTTTTTGGTGATGAACACTAATATCTCTTTAGTTAAAAGAAAAAATATATATGTACAGATTGTGAGTATAAAATTTACAATTGAGAATTTTAAAGAGGCAGAGAGTTTATTTTTTAGGCCCTTTTCTTAAGGGAGGGGGGAGGGGTCATTTTATCCAAATAAATTACAAACAACATTCATTACATATTCCAAAAGAATAACATTTTAATACTGATTTAAATCAATGATTTTTTTAAAAATATCAGAGTGATTTAAATCAACCTGATTTAAATTGGCGCACCCTGTCAGAAAGATAACCTGTCAGAATTGAACGGATACTTCTTAACCTTTTGATTACGGTGTTGGGACATATGTCGTCTCAGAGACTTTTCCTTTATTCTATTCTCACCACTTTTTCGATACTAATACCTTCCATACACTTATACCAAGATAATTTCAAGAGAAATCTACCACAAAGGAATTATTTTGTAAGTTGTGGTATGAGTGAATATAAAAATAGTCCCCAGTCCAAGCCCATAATTAAAAGGTTAAAAGGGAATCAAAGTGCTTTCACCAAGCCTATTGAAGAAAATAAATTTGCTTTAAAAACTAACTATTGTGTTTATTACTTTAAATGTCCCGTGAATCGAAATCATTCACTACAAAATTGAAGAAATGATGTCTAGAGCAATTAATGAAATTTGAAAATACTATAAAGCATAACTACCATTCCTAGAAAACTTCTTATGTACCCATGCACTTTTATTATACACGCAGACAGATTTATAAAAGCAGGATATGTGTTTAAAAACTTATAGTGATTGTAAACTTATATTATATTTGTACGTACTTGTTTAATCATCATAAATCTACAGAATATCTTCGAAATATGATGGGTAGTGAAGATAAACAGATTTACTTTCTTGTGCAGATATTTAACGGCTTTCCATCACAAAGTTTTAAATGGTTACATTTTTCATTTTAAATCGACAAATTATGAACGTGGATTATTAAAAGCCCACCAACACACAAATTTCTTGGAGTTTTCATTTGAAATTACAAAGTACCTAAGTAAACTTCAAATTCAAGGCAAATTTCATAATGTTATTTTATTATTTGATAGTATTAATGTTTTTAAATTAGAATTTATTACTTTGATAAAGCAATTTTCAAAAAGAAAATGTATTTCATTTTAAATGTTGCCAGGCATTATTACAAATATCGTCAGAGTGGAAATTTTTAGAATATACTCCAAATATATATTCAAAAAGAGATTTTTAAATTTCAAGAAACATGAAATTCCATTTAATCGATTTATTTCAATCTAATGACTGATGTTGAAATTATTCTTCATAATTTATTACTGCAGCTAATCAAAATTCAATGCGATTCCATATTAGAGCGAAAATATATGGATATGGGATGTCTAAATTTTTTATAATTATTCATCAATCGACCGATTTTTTTAAAGTACAGTATACATTTTGGCACATTTTAGCTAAAATAAACTATGCATAATAATAACTTTGGAACCTTTAATTAATATTTCTTTAACCCCTTCGGGACCGGCGGCTTTTACAGAAATTTTATTCGGTTGGCACCACTTTAAAAAAAAAAAGCTACCTTTACTTAAACTACTGCAAAAGTGCTCTAATTAGAGAAAGCAAATATTACTTTTATTTTTTACTGGTGCGTAAAACAAATTTTGTATGCTGTTTTTGAGGTTGCATATATGATACCATGGTCCCGAATGGGTTAACAGGGCTGTGTTTTGTACATACAAATTTTATTCTGCAATGGTATTAAAATCTGCTTTTTTTATATGGCCTGCGGCTTTGTATATAATGTTTAATTTGGCCTGCAGTGGTAAACGAGTTTGACATGCCTGCTGTAGATGTATCTGTTGTTGATGTGAATAATTTCATAATGTTGCTCCCAGACCCAAAAATATTTCAGGAAAATTCCTGGCTCCATCTTATTTGGAAATTTTAAAGTTTTTTTTTTTTTTTGATTTAGTTAATTTCTATTTGCATCATTACTGTATCTTAATCTGTTATTATATTTTGAAAATATAATAATTTTTTAGTTTTGTGTTGTATATTTTTTCTTTGAAAATGTTACTTGCCAATTTGTATTATGTTACTTTGGAGGTATAGGGGAAATAAGAATTATATTAATGAAAAATATATTTATATTGTATTTCAAGTAATACATAATAGTGGTCCACTGTGCCCCAGAGGGTGGACCAGCGTACCCCGCTTCCAGGACACACTGGTCTGCTTTACGGGTGCATAAAAATATTTTTATTTTGAAAACTGTATTGAAAACTGTGTTCTGGGAAAATTCTGAAAAATGTAAGAAGGTTTAAGGAATATTCAAAAATATTTTCAGGCAGATCGGTCTGTCCATTTAAGAGAAAAAAATTTAACTGAAAAAGTGGTCCACTGTGTCTCTCCAATGCGAAAAAAAATTATAAATTTCATAATTGAATTAATTCACTTTTAAATCCATATCAGCATCATACCAGAATAACTTTACATTTTAGAAATTCTAGAATAGTTTCTTACTAACTAAAGAGTACCACTAACTAAATGTATTTATTTCCAAGTTAAAATTTTTAAATTATCTAATTTATCTCATTCATTTGATTTGCATTTAGAATTTAGTTAGATTTTAGCCACAGTAAAGTGTGCTGATAAGTATAATGAACAATCATATGAGATGATGATTTAGAAAAGAAATTATGTCATGTCACAATTAACCCAGAATTGATGCTGCATGTTTTACAGCTCATTACTGAATTCTTATAAATCATTATATTTCCAGTGATGGAACAGTAGCGCACAGAGAATCAATTGACACCATTAAATTTAAATTGTACTCTTTCTCTTATTTAAGGACAGAGTTTCAGAGATATTTTAAGGCGAAGAATACTATTAAATTTTAGTGGTGAGAAAAACCCAACTGCTATGCCACTGTTCCATCACTGCATTTCTAAATTTGTTTTTCTACTCATGTACCAGATTCATTTGATAAGTTTTCAGTTAACTAGTGATAGTTTGAAAATGTCCCTGCTTTGAAAAATGGTGGTCTCACAGGAAATCAAGTTATATGCCATTCCTTTTTTCACTAAATATAATGCTTTTCAAAAAGTTTTTTAAGGGGGGGGGGGGGGGGGGATTTTATTTTTGGTTTAAACAGCTAAATCAAATCAACACGGTGCTTAAGAAGTGTCAATGTGGAACATAAACTGCCAAATGAAACCGCCATTGAAAATGGAGTAAAACATAAAAATTAAATTTAAAAGCAAATAAACGGGCAACAAAAACATAAAATTTTGAAAAGTCTGGTGGAGAACCCTGGAAGCATCATTCCAGAGATGGGAGCACCAGATGCTAAATATAACCTCGGAAAAGGGTAATAGTCCAGTTAAAGTTTTGGGTGCCCTACACTTTGTTGACTAGAGACACAGCAAAACTACACCCAAAAGGTAAAAACAGAGGCCCAAAGTATCCTGAGAACCCTAAACTAAAAAGTCCCCATACGCGGGGCGGGGACACATAGATCACTAAATTGAAATTAAAAGTTTCGATGGTCATTGCCTAGTGCCTGACACCGGCTGAGGTCTCCAAGGACAGCTCGGATTATGAGACTTTGAAAAGACCCTTTTACTGCCTACTTCTGATCCACACATGATTCAATAAACAAAAATTTCAGCAACCGGGATCTAAAAAAAGCTATCTAAATGAAAATCTAACAAGGGGACCGCCAAACATGTTAAGCACAGATTTTGTTGTTTTTAAAGTATGTTTTAAGGATCATACCCATAACTATTCAGGTCAAAATTTCCTTCAAAAGGGTCTTGGTTTTTGAGAAATTGGGGATTAAAGTTCAGCATGCACTTCAATTACCCATTAGTTTGAGCTTCTGTACATCGATTTCATGGTGCCATGGTGGAGAGCATACTTGCTATACAGGAGGTAGCAGGTTCAATCCCACCTTGCAGCTTTTTTGTTTTTAAATTTATTTTAAATTTTTGACATGTCACAAGTTCTAAGCAGTAGTTCTAATGTGAATTCTGAAGCTTTGAACTTTTTGATATTTTCCTAATAAATTACATTCACATTTTTGAATTTTTTATGAAAATTTATATTTTTTCTGCAATTTTGAAACTAATATTTTTATTGACAAAAATACAAACTAATTTATGTCTATATATATTTTTTAATTTACATATTTTTATTTTTTCATTTATCTTTTTATACACACAGTATATTATACACACAGTATTTTATACACACAGTTTTATACGCACAGTTCTGAAATGATACTTTTTTTTTTTTTTTTTTTTTTTATGAAATTTGAAATGAAAATTCATCACTTTTTTTTTACAACTTTTACAAAATATTTTTCATGTCGAACCTTCCAAATGTATTTTTACCAAACATAATTTTTTAATATTACCTATATACATTTTTATGTAAAGTTTATGGATTACATTTTGAAATATTTTTCCATTCTAACATATAAAAACATTGTTGACTTCATACTTAAAAATTTAGTCAACTGAAATTTTTTTTAAAAATAAAATTAAATAAGTTTTTTATAGAAAACGCAAAAATATATTATTTCATATTTGAGGTAAATAAATATATATATATTAATGGAAACAATAGTAAGTTTTAAAAAGATGACATACCTAGGCATAAATCTATACTAATAAAAGGAAGTTTCGCTCTGTGTGTGTGTGTGTGTGCCTGTCTGTCTATCTGTGATGGCTAGCCAAATCTACTGCCCCTAGAGATCAGAAAATTTGGATTTAGCTAATCCAAGGAAGATCCTGATGTACTTGAGGCTCAGAATTTTAATATTTTGATAATTAGTCAAGATATTAATTAAAAACTCATCAAATGCTCATATATTTTTTTCCAAGTTGGCAGAGGCATTAGACAATCTTTTTAAACCAGAACCTGATTTACACAGTGGAAACAAATGAAGAACCATTTGAATGAAGAATGAGTTTATTTCACCATTCTGTTTTAACTTCCATCGACTAAACCATTTGGTTTATTTAAAAACGAAAGACATATTTTGAAACATAGCACTATGTCTCAAATGCCATAATCAATTTGAAAAATAAAATTATGTTACCCTTTGAAAAATGTTTTTGAAAAAGGGTAGTTTTCCCAGACGGATGTTTCCCCCCTTACGGCAACACCCTTCAAGGGCACAATTTTAGAGAAATAGACAAACTAAAAATATGCTCTTAAAGCCAAAACCTTCTTCCAATCAACAGTATAATTGGTTTAAAAAAATAAAAATTTTAACCCTTTCCAAAACACTGTCGGACGTAGGTCATTTCACGCCTGTTAAGATGATTTTTTTCTTACGCTAAAAGTAACTAAACGTCTATTTCGACACAATCTTTTTAAAGCATCTCAGTAGACTAGATTTACATCACCTACAACAATTTTGAAACGTTTGGATGAGAATAAATATAAAAAAAAATTCTGAGAAATATTTGACGAAAACACATAATGGGGTGTTTCTGCACGACCATGCTTGGCTTTGGATAACATTTTCACTATTTAATATGCATATATTTAAGCAAAATTTTATAGGACTTGGAACCAGTTATATTTATAAACTACTAAAAATGATGAAAACTATTTTTTTTTTGTTATGTTAATGGGTCCAACGCGAAAACTAAAAAAAGGCGAGAAGTAAATATATTTATTTTACAACTAGATAACAATATTTTTTCACGAAATTTTTACATGGGCTGTAAAACTGTTATATTTATGACCAATAAAAAGTTCAGAGTTTAAAAAAGAAAATAGTTCTTGTTGTCTAAACTATGAAATGACTAAGTGAAAAAAGAAGAAATGTTTTCTTACGAGAATTTTTACCACTAATTATCAGCATTTTTTTGTGATTTTGTCATTTAAAATATAAATTCATACAAAATCGGATAAAGATATAAAATAATATAAATTTGAGGTTTATTTAAGATTATTATCACGGGCCCAAGCAACACCGAGTGGGTCAGCTAATTAGTTCATAAATTAGGACATTCGTCAACAGAAATATCAGAAAAAATATGTATTTTCATAAAAAATTTATAAATGTAATTTTTTACAGAAAATATAAAAAAGTTCAAAGCTGCAGAATTCATAATTGTGCTTAAAACTTGTAACGTGTCAGAAATATAATATTAATTAAAAAAGAAGTTAGGATCACAAGGTGGGATCAAACCCTCCACCTCCTGTGTAGCAAGCAAGCACTCTACTTCAGCACCATGAAGCACACGAATATAAGTTCAAACTAATGGTTATTTGAAACATATACTGAACTTTAACATCAAATTTCTCAAAAACTAAGGCCCATTTGAAGGAAACCTTTGACCTGAATAGTTAAGGGTATGACCCCTACAGCATACTTTAAAATCAACAAAATCTGTGTGCACCAAGTTTGGCGGTCCCCTTGTAAGTAAACATCTGTGATCATGGCTTGTTGCACATTGTCAACCAAGGTTTCCCAGGAACAGCTCAGATCATATGGCTCTAAAAAGAGCCCTGTACTACAAACATCTGGACCACACACACACCACAGTGGTCTTGAGATGAATGAGGCTGAGGGGAAAAAACAGGTCTTATAATGAGGTTTGGCTGGGGATCCTGTGTACAAATTTCCCAGCAGCCAATGACATTTTGAGAAAGGCAGAGGGAATATGACTATAAAAGTAGACTGAGCAAATCAAGCAAACAAAATAAGTTAAATAAAAATGAGGTATTAAGAAAATTACCTTAAAAACAAGATAAAATATAAACTATTAATAAAATAACCATAAAATACTAAAACTGAAGTTAGGAAGGCTGCACTTGCAACTGCAAATAAACAGCAGACTGCATGACATTGGAGAGAAAGCCAAATCTAGATAAAAGTTTCTTTCAAACTAGGTGAAATATGCTTTAGCACAGAAGTTCTGCATTTAAGTGACCCTAGAAGGGTTTATTCTTGAAGTTTTTGAGCATGGGGTGAAGTTATCATCCTCTGTAATGATGACGAAAGGATGTTTCTGCCCTATAACAACTCATATCATAGTGAGATACAGTGTTTAATGCAGGTTTCTTCACAGAACGGAAACTTGAAACTTCATGGCAAGTTTTTTTTTTCATTTCATCAAAAATAAGTGATTTTTAGGTAATGGTACATGATGTTATTACAGACATTACATCTCACTCATGTAAATTTACGTAATTGATTTTTTTTTGGAAGATTTGGATCTTTTCAAGATGGGTTTTAGAGGGAGATCCATAAACAACCAAACCATAAGTTATGATCCACCAGGACATGGAATTATATAATAACAATCTATTTTTAAATGACAGGAGGCTATTCCAAGCCAAAACAGGATCAAAGAAACCCACAGCACTATTAATATGACACAGAGTTTTGGTGGTGTGCTTGCACCAGGATAATTTGGAATCTAGGTGAATGCCTAGGTATTTATAATCAGTATTCCAGGTAACAGGCTCATCATTTAATTTGATAAGCATTAAGCATTGCAGGATTAGCCGTCTAGGGTAAATTTCTTGTTCGCGAAGCAATGGTAGCACATTTGGCATTGTTTACTGTAATTTTCCACTTTTCCAACCAGGACAAAATTTTGTTGAGGTAATCTTGGAGTGTAGAGAACACTTTGTGTGGATATTTGTGATTGGGTAGGATGGCAGTATCATCGGCAAAAATTGCTAAGTCCATGTCAGATTATTTCGGAATATTGTTGACATATGTTGAAAATGGTAGGACCGCTCAGAGACCCTTGAGAGACAAAGCTTAGAATTGATTTAGGGTTACAATAGAAATTTTCAACAATGAAGGATTTATTTTTAAAGTAGTGATCTTAGATTTTAATGAGTTAGCCAGGTAAACCGAGTGCAATAATTTGAAACAGGAGAATGACATGCTACTTTATCAAAAGCCTTTTGCACGTCAAGAAACATTGCCCCCATCACTCTGTTGGATCTAAAACCATTGTGAATGAGTTCAATGACCCTTTACAATTGGTGTTGTGTTGAAAGACATGCTCAATATCCTAATTGCTTTGTACACATTGTTGTGGATAACTAGCTTTATCACCATTTGTAAGAATTTTAGTTACTTTGTTTTTCGGGCATCACATTAATGATAGTCATAAGGTAATGTTACCTACAAATATATCTAAACTAGTTGTATATCTTAAAAGCTTTTATTTATACAAAATATGAATTTTAAATATTTCATTACACAGGGTCTCATATAGGAGAATGAAATTCCCTGACGTTTCTACCTGTATTTTAATCTAGCCTAGGGGTAGTCTGAGTACTCGATACACTGGGAGTACAATGAATATTGCATCACTTGAAAACATTAAAATTTTCTAAATACAGATATTAATTAAAAGTTACTTTTGTGAATTTTCTCCAGAACTTGCTCACAGGACATAGGGATTTTTAATAACATATTTTAATTAAAATGGTAAAACTTTGTACACAATATTTGTGTAATGAGCCACCATTCACTTTTAAAGTCAGATAAACTTTATTTTTAACAGGAGGCAAAGGGAGAGAGGAAAGAGACATTTTAGTGGAGAGATTGTTTATTTTGCTCTAAAATAATAATAAAAAAAAATACTGTAGAAGAAAGGTTAAAATGTAAATTAGTGAGTATCACAAAATTTAAACTGTTTGCCATGTTAGTGGTGCGATGGAGTAGAGAGAAGAAGAAATTTTGGAAAGAGGTTAATGTAGATAAAATTTCTTCTTTAAAAAAGTGGCATCTGCCAAAACATAGAAGATTTTCATCACTGGTGGGCCGAAGATCACAAAGAAATTTTATCAAATTTCCTGACAGTTCCATGACTTGTCTAATCAGTTTTCAAATTGCCTGACTTTTCCAGGTAGTGTAGCAACCCTGATACATAAGCTGAAATCACACTGGCAAAAATAAATAAAAAGCAACATTACCTACGGTTTCACTTTGAATTGGCTTATGTTGATTAAAATTTTCAACTTCAAGATTAAGAAGTACCAATGAACAAGATTTATTTTCTGTATTTGCCTGTAAGAATACAAAAGAAAAAAAAAGAATTGAGTTGTTTTTCACAAAGTTTTCATCAAAGCAATAAAAAATTATTCTTTTAGCTATAAAAGTGAAAGATAGCATAAAATTGTTTTTTAATATGCTGAGATATAATCGGATTTATAACAAAATTGCAAAACGTTTCAACTTTATGTTGAATTTTGCAATTTTGTTTTGGCAATTTCTATTTTCATTACAAGCAAGTACAATTCTTAAAACTCAAGTAATAAGCTTCAATTTATGGAGGAATTTCCCTTAAGAGATATACTATAAAAGAGTCAACTGCTTAAATTATAGGCAGTATAGCTCATTTTTAATCTTCATGGTAAAATATTAACTTAATATATTAATATCAGATAATGAAATTTAAAAAAAATCTATACCTCAGTTGATGCATTTTTCATGTTATGTGCTTCCACATTTAATTGACCCATGTTCTCCTTGGCGGATATGTATTCCGATGATGCCATTCTCCGTAAAGCTTCAACTTCAATTTCTTTCATTAGCCACATCTATAAAAATAATAGAATAGATACATTGATTATACAGTTATTTGCACTGCCAGCTAAAATAAAACAAACATTATCAAAAAAGACAGTATCAATTAAAAAATAAAACTGCAAAACAGAAATTGTCCGTAAAGTTTAGCAAAATAATTGAAATTGCTTAAATCTATTATGTTCAAATATGTCTATGTGTCTGTTCACAAAGTCAAAAACTTTGCACACGGAGGGTATAGAAAGGCACTCAGAGTATCAAAATGCACAGAAATCCAGTCGTCATTGATAATTCAAATTGAAAAAAATTTGTTGGTAATTAGAAGAAATATTAATTAAAAAGTGATTAAAAATCACCTGAAAAGTAACATTTTTATCAAAACAAAGGAAGAACACCTGCTTCTTAGATTTCAGTGAAAGTTTGGGGGGTTGCCAGTCAGAACTGGGTTACCACATTCTCATTAGACTGCGCTCTTTCAAAAAACACGTTGCAATAACGAGAACTATTCAATCTATCAATATGAAAATTTGCAGACATAGGTTAAAAAAAAAATTCAGAATCCAAAAAACAAAAATTTAAGATATTAATTAACAGATAATTAAATCTGCTCTCTTGAAAAGTGCACCTGTTTCAATAACAATTATTTCAAAGCAAAAGGCAGACAATTGTCTGACAGACTAGGGAGGTTTTGGCCTATATAAAATAACGAAAACTTTTGCATTTATCAATTTGAAATTAACACATCTATGCATATTTTTTAATGCTGAATCCAAATATCTAATTTTCGTAAAAATCTTACTATAATTACTCAAGATAATAAATAGAAAATTTTAATTCTTCAAGTGAAAAATATTTTTTATTCACGTATGGATGCAAGCATTATTTCAAAGCCAGGCCGAGACAGTCGTCTGAGAATAAAAATGCAGAGAATATTTAGTGCACTTCTTTACAGATCAAGAGAAAATGTACAGAAATCTCTCCCCCCCCTTTTTTTTACAAAAGAAAGAAGCAACTTAAAACAGTCCTATTAATAGAAAAAGATATAAAAAGTATTCAAACAAGTTCAGAATGCTTAAATTCATCTTTGTCAAATTAAAATAAAAAGTACACACAAAAACATGTGATTCCATTACCTACAAGATGATCAAAACTTTATTTAGATTTTAACACATTAAAATAAATCAAGCACTTTCTGCTGTGAACCCAGCTTTCATCAGGATTTATAATTAAAACAGGTGTTAAAACACAAACATCCAGATCACATTCTTGTAAACAGTATGTCTCTGCACTGTGAGCCTGCCGATTTTTTTTTTATGTTTTAAAATCTAAATAAAGTTTTAATCATCTTTTAGGTAATGGAATCACATGTTTTAGTGTGTACTTTTTATTTTAAGTATTTCTTTCATAGCTCATTTTATCCTCTTAACAAGATTGGTTGCTGCACTTACAAACTATTAAAAAAGTGTCTTCATACACATATTTTGTTTGTATATAAATATTAGGTTACAGCAAATGTTTATACATGTTTTCGTAGGAATACCAATTTACAATGCTTATTCTGCTAGTCACTTTGAGAATACTTTCCTACCTTTCCCCCTTCTATTTACTCACTTTTTAGAAGAAAAAGAAAATAATGAATTCAAAATCACTTAAAGTAGCTATAAAAAAACATAAAAATGTTATCAATGTAAAAATTATACAATACAGCACCTTCTGTAAAATAATTGCTATTATCTGATTAATATAATTTCAATTGCAACAGGCAAAAAGGCTCCTGAAAATTAAGCAAATAAAAATAATAAAATGAAATATTTTCCATTTTATACACAATTAAAAGTGATATAGAACATTTTGCCTTCTAGCGAAAATAATAAGCCAAGAAACATTATTTTACTTTTCTAAAATCAATAAGTAAAAATTATATGAATAAAAAGAGTGCATGGGAATAACAAGAATTGCTGACCATCCTCTTTAATTCGGATGCATGAAACAAGTAAATACACAAATGACAAGAACATCTACAGATATTTACCTCCATATTAGGCTTAGGGATTTTTTTATCCTTTAGAACTAACTGTGAATTCTTCTGTTTACAGAGTGCTTCATTCAGACGCTTATTCAAGGATTGATATTTTTCAATTTTTAGTTTAAAAGCATTAACTTTCTTATCAAAATTATTCCTCATTTTCAAAATTTCAAAGTCTTTTTTCCTTTCATTTTTTTTAAGTTTTTCAACTTCTCGATCTTTTGCAATTTGCATCTTTCGGAAGTTATCATTTTCACTCTTTATTTTCTTCAACAGCTTAACTTTCATACTTTTCAAATTCTGAAACACAAATAAAAAGGTTTATAAGTAAAAAAAAAAAAAAAGAAACACTAACATTTAATCAAGTTGATAAGTCATAAATAAAAATGAATCAGGCAAAACAAAAATGAATGAAGCAAATGGAAATGCATGAAATTAGGAATATTTTAACAGTTTACAGAATATGCAGATTTTATACTGTTGAAATATTTAATAAATATTTTGATGTTTAACGATAATATAATTGTCATTCAGCTAAATGATTTTATATTGTTTTTAAATAAATTTTAGACATAGGAAGAAAATAGTTTCACAAATTATTATGCATGCTATTAAAATAATTTTTTTGTTCCATATAAATAAAACAAGTAAAAAGCAACTTTGTTTTGATTAATGGCATGTTTGAAAATGCAGCAAACTTTTTAAAACTTTAAAAAAGTGATTTTACAAAAATAATAGCTTGGCTAAATAAAAAATATATACAATACACAACTTTCACTTGTTTGTGTAATTGGAATTTCTGCTATGTATCCATAACGATTACCAACAAATCATAATAGGTAGCAATTATATAAGTTTTTATAAATTGTAAAAGGTGAAAAACAAATGTATCTACTACTTTAATAGCAATTGCCTGAAAGTAAGATTTTCTAGTATGTTCATGCAACTAGCAAAAAGGCTAGAGTAATGTCACTGCAAAAAAACTTAAATTTACAAATATATGACAAAATCAATAAGTACTTGTTATACATGAAATTCTAAATCTTATATATTAAGGTACCTTAGAAACTTTCTGAAAACTATGTTGAAATTAATAAATTCATATTTCGCATTCTGATGACCATACAGTCACATTAATATAGTTAACACACTGGTGCGATATAATAAAGAAAGGAAACGTCTTAATAACACCATAAATTTAAGAGATACGCAAATCATATCACTTAAATTTATGGTGTTATTAAGAAGTTTGTTTGCTTTAACAGTACAGTAATTTACTTTTCTACAAAATAAAGATGATTTCAAGAAACTTATTTTAATTTTTTAATATCAATCCAAAGCATTAAAAATACGTATTCATAATTTAAAGGAACTATACTTACTTGAATTTCTTTTTGTAAGTTATCAATTTTTGCTTTATTCTCTTCTTTGATTCTCTTTAAAAACTTAGTCCGCACTATTTCTTTTTCAAGCGATTTTATTTCAGACTGACATTCCTTATATCGCTTGTTACGTTCTTCAGAAAGCCTAAACAAAATTCACATTAAAAGTAATATCAAGATTAAAAAATCAACATATTTTCCCTAATGCCCAGTCAACAAAGAATCCCTTTAAATTTTGCAACAAAATTATCAAATATTCTTAGATTTCCTAATAACTTCTCATAAAATCCATATACTTAAAGCTAACCCGGTTTTTCGTTTTCCATGCAAAAATCGCTTTTATACGTGTGCGCAAGCATTCAGCCAATCAGCTAGAGGCTTTTACTGTCTAGAGACAATTTGGATTCTGGTATGTTTCAGCCAATGAGGTGAAGGCTTTTTCCTCTCTCTAAAAGCGTATTTGGATTACAATTCCATGTGGGTGTTGAAACTTTATGGATTTCTTTTATTAAGGTACTTTTTCATTTTACCGTATTTATTTTCTTTTTATGTCGTATGTATTTTACTACATTGAATTTTTTATAACTAACCCCTTTTTTTTGAGAGAGAGAGAGATTTAGTGGCACGAAATTCCGCAAATTGTTTCCGATGTAAACAAACTATTAAGATGCAAGTGTAAAAATTCAGTTTTTTAAACTTTTCATGTCCTTCTGTACACATTTTAATATGTAATTCTGTGTGATATGATTAAATTCAGGTTTTCTCAGCGACGATCACAGTATTTTTACCAAATAATTTTTGTATTAATCAAGCTTTTTTGGTTATTAAGCATAGCTAAACACGAAAGAAAACTTTGTTATTTTAAGATTTTTATGTGAATTATTTGCGTACATTTATAAGGCGAGTTTCACTGAATAATTCAAGAAAAAAAAAATCTCATCATTATACATATTTAGTTATGCATTATTAATTATTTACTTGGCCTTTACTTTTAATATTTCAAACTTACAGCTGAATGTAACTATTAAAACATTTGAAATACTGTATTCGTAAAATGAAATTTCAGCTTAAACACTCGACAATTACTTTTAGGTTAAATTCAGGCTTTCTCAGTGACGATTACAGTATTTTTACCAAATAATTAAAAGTACTACATGCAAGCATCTATCTATCTATCTATCTATATATATATATATATATATACCCTTAAATATGCATAGCTTAAAACCGGAGTTTATGCAGATTTTAGAATTTTGCAGGTTTCTGGTCACTGTTTTGTTTACATATTTTAAACAAAAATTTCAATTTAATAATGCACTGAAAATTATAATGAATGCTTACAATTAAACGCAAATAAATTGTCTTACAAAAGCTCTCTAACCACACTGTTAACAAAACAAAAAATTTCACGAAAAACACATTATTTCCCCAATATTTTCCCACAACTAATCAATAAATTTCATGATATTTTATTGTGATTTTAAACCATGAACTTTAGTACTTTTCTGTTATACGGACACTATGCCAAAATGTATGTATGTATGTAAATGTATGTATGTATGTTTGGCGACAATGATGTCCGTATAATGGAAAAGTGCCTGAACTATTATTTTTTTACGAAAAACACATTATTTCCCCGATATTTTCCCACAACTAATCGATAAATTTCATGATATTTTATTGTGATTTTAAACCATGAACTTTAGTACTTTTCTGTTATACGGACACTATGCCAAAATGTATGTATGTATGTTTGGTGATAATGGTGTCCGTATAATGGAAAAGTGCCTGAATTATTATTTTTTTATATATATATATATATAAAATATAAACATAATTGGCGACACAGCAAGTTTTCTGGATTTCTCCCTGGCTCTCTAACCACATTGTTAACAAAACAAAAAATTCACGAAAAACACATTATTTCCCCGATATTTTCCCACAACTAATCAATAAATTTCATGATATTTTATTGTGATTTTAAACCATGAACTTTAGTACTTTTCTGTTATACGGACACTATGCCAAAATGTATGTCTGTTTGGCGACAATGGTGTCCGTAACGGGGAGAGTATGTTTTGCCCACACGGGGCGGAGAATTTTCTAAATTTTGCTGACACCACTCATATGATATATCATTCGAAAGACCTGCGTTAGTCAAGTTCAACTCATTGGCTGAATTGTAAAGTGCTTAATGTGTCAAACATTAGCGGAAAGAAAGTGCGCAATTTGTTCGTTCATGGAAAAAATCGTGAAATTCATTAATCGATAGTCGATAAATTGCTAAATTCGTCAATCGATAGCGGAAAAATCACAAAATTCATTAATCGACATTCTCGACAAAATTTTCTCTTCTAAAAATAGCTATTACATCATATTATTTATTTATTTATTTTTTTACATGTACACAGAAAAAAATAAATAAAAATCAGTGTTTTGTTGTATAATGCTTCATTAAAAGGCCCAAATTGCTGTGGAATTTGAGAATGGTTTTCAAATAAAGCACAATATTTTCCTTTTAAAATGCATTCAATCATCTGTATTTCTTTATGCAATGACACATAAAAAATTCAAATAGATACTTCAATATTTTACTAAATAAACTTGGCAAACTTAAAATTTTATGACAAGTTGAGTCTTATTTCATTTATACAAACAAAAAGTGACACCAAAATTATCATTAGCATAAATATGTATCCTGCCCTTTCTAAAATTTATAAATAAATAAATATTCAAAAACAAGAAATCTGAAATAAAAATTTATCAAAATATAAGCTTAAAAAAAGACATTACTAAAAAGACTGGCAAAAAATTTTAGAAATTAATTTAAAATAAAATATAAAAAATAATGTTTTTAATTTTCTAAGTAATTAGCATACTTAAAAATATCATTGATGTATAATACAGTCTGTTAAATTTGTTACTTAATGACAATCAATAGTAACAAAAAATCCTAGGCCAGCAAGGAAAAAAAGAAGACAAAGTTCCTTCAAATATACTATCATTTATGAAAATTATTGTTTGACTAATGCATATATAGCATTTGAAATTTCTCAAGTCATTTATCAGAATGAAACAATGAGTATTCTTATTATGTCATTAAAGTGTAATAGTACAGGATTGTGCCATAATGGTATTACCATTAATATTCAAAATTCAAAGTTTGATTTTCAGATAAGGACTGGGTTTTAAAAAATATATTGAAGTTAGTTCAACATTTAAGAAAATAATTATTCCTTTATACCATTTTGCATCCAACTAATTAAAATTATTACCATCTAAACAAACGAAAAATGTTTCGAGCATGTTCTTAATTACATCTATAAAGCTAGATGATGGCTGTGATAATATTCATTTTTCCTGAATCCAACAAAAATTAAAGGACATAGATTGGATTTATGTTTACCATGTCCACCTATGGGACTGATTATACTTGCTGCAATCAAATTATAATCTAACTACTGACAAAACTATAAAGTATTGAAATAATCTCAGTAGTTCCCGAAAAAAAAGCTACATCAATGTCAGGTGTTTTACATGCGATTTTACAACTGTTGTCACACCTTTAAGGTACCATTACTAAATTTGGGAATGAATATAAATTCGTTGATCCTTAAACGTTAAACTGCCATAATTTCTTTTCAATTGGACATTATCAAAATTAATAATTGAAATATAAATTACTTGAAGACGAGACAATGCAGGTGTTTAGGGGTGCCAACATAGAATGTAAACCGCCATGCAAAACCTCCATCGAAAATGAAGTAAAACATAACAAGAAAGAAAAATCATGTGTTATGCATAGATTACAAAACACTTTCCCACACTTTCAGAATACTGTAACAAAACTTCACTACTTAAATGAAATATCTAAACAAACAATTCAGAAAACACTTAACATAGTTGAATATCAAATTTCAGAAATTAACACCTACAGTTGATAAGATATTTGAATTCTTTTGAGTAACTGTGTATATGATCTATAGATTTCTTACACTTCTAAGGCCTGCTAAGGTTTAATTCAGCTATAAAATGCAAACTGTATTCGAAAAAAAAAAATCAGCTTTTATCCATATATGGTAACTTGATACATTTTGTGCCACCCTGTATATGATTTACTATACATCACATATGAAGCTAAAATTTAATTCTGATAGGAAATGCATAACACAATTAAAATCACACTTCTAGCAATTGCCATCCATAGATAGCAATGTATCCAGTTCTTTGCATAGCCCTGTATATGAATTATTTATACTCAACAAACATCTTTTTAGTGAACTAAATATAGTTCAGCTGGAAAATGTACAACACATGGAAAAACCACATCTAAGCAATTCACGCCCATAGACAGTAATGCTTATGATTTTTTTTGCATGTACTTGTATATGAACTATAGAATTTATATACATCACATAATGTATCTACTAAAATTTGGTTAAGCTTTAAAAATGCATACCACATCTGAAAATGCACTTCCTACAATTTTGACTCATAGACCATACTGCAGCCAAATTCGTTTTTGTGTCTCTGTAAATTAGTGGTCTTCAACCTTTTGTGCTCAAAGCCACATTAGTAACTTTTTTTTAGGTCCACGGGCCCATCCATAGGCAAGAAATGTATACATACCAAAACTAGGGGACAATTTCATGTCAAGACAGGTTATATATAGAGGCTGCAGAATAAAAAAAAATTCCTATCATTCTTTATTCATAAACAAACATTTTATTTATTTATATTTGTAAGTAATATTACATTTTGTTGTCAGCAACTTTAACTGGAACACTATGGATTTTCAGGGAAAAATTTGCAATTCTATAGACATTTAATAAGCATAAAACCCCACATCTTTGGGTGGGAGTAAAGTTCCTTGAATCCATCCACTGAATTCAACACTGAATCGCATTTTCTGCAAATTTAGACTGTTGGTTAGGTGGAATACACTAGATATCATCTGAGATGGATGAAGAGAACATTTTCATGCAAATTTCATTCTGGCAAAAATCAGAAAATCTGCTTTCGAATTCCGCCCCGAGAATTGAAACACATAGATCACATTCTATAGTTTTATTCAATAACTCAGTTAATATAGGAAAGTGAATTGAGTTTTATTTTTCAGCCTTACATTTCCATAGCATTAATTGTGTCTCAAATGATTTCATACAGTCAAAGATTTCAAACATGCTGACCTTTTCCCAGTAAATCATATATTCTAATACGAGCAAATCTGGTGTGTGGTTATATATATATATATGCAAATTTTATCTTAAAAACGGCTCTAACGATTTTGACAAAATTTTGTATCCTACCATTTTGGGGCACCAGAAAACCATTGGGCTAGGTCACATGTTCGAAAAAATTCGATTAGTGGGTCATTTAGGGTCATGGTCAAGCTAATTGTATCTAAAAAACGGTTCAAACGATTTTGACGAAATTTCGTATCCAACCATTTTCGGGCACGAGAAGACTATTGGGCTGGGTCACATGTTCGAGAACTTTCGATTAGTGGGTCATTTGTGGGTCAACGCGGGTCAAATTAATTTTATCTAAAAAACGGCTCTAACGATTTTGATTAAATTTTGTGTCCTACGAGTTTCGAGCACGATAAAATCATTAGGCTAGGTCACATGTCCGAGAAAATTCGATTAGTGGGTCATTTCTGGGTCATTATCTAAAAAGCCGCTCAATTTAGACTAAATTTTGCATCCAATGGTTTTCGGGCACGAGAAGACTGTTGGGCTAGGTCACATGTTCCAGAAAATTCAATTAGTGGGTCATTTTGGGTCATGGTCAAACTAATTGTATCTAAAAAACGGTTCAAACGATTTTGACGAAATTTTGTATCCGACCATTTTCAAGCACGAGAAGACTATTGGGCTGGGTCACATGTTCGAGAACTTTCGATTAGTGGGTTATTTTTGGGTCAAAGCGTGTCAAATTAATTTTATCTAAAAAACGGCTCTAACGATTTTGATTAAATTTTGTATCCTACGAGTTTCGGGCACGCGAAAATCATTGGGCTAGGTCAAATGTTCAAGAAAATTTGATTAGGGGGTCATTTCTGGGTCATTGTGGGTCAAGATCTAAAAAACGGCTCAATTTACACTAAATTTTGCATCCAATGGTTTTCGAGCACGAGAAGACTGTTGGGCTAGGTCACATGTTCGAGAAAATTCAATTAGTGGGTCATTTTGGTCATGGGTCATTATGGGTCAAGCTATTTTATCTTAAAAATTGCTCAGACAATTTACACTAAATTTTGCATCCTATGGTTTTCGGGCACGAGAAGACTGTTGGGCTAAGTCACATGTTCGAGAAAATTCAATTAGTGGGTCATGATATTTGAACTCAAATTTTATTTTGACCGAGCATTGCTGGGTCTTCCCTGCTCGTGATAGTTTAAATCATTGACGTGGATAGAGAGTAATGTGCACTAATAATGCAAAATTTCTTACGCTCGTATTCACGAATAACTTCGACCGAGAGTTGAACCGAGGGTCCAGTAACCCCAGGTTGAGGTTTTCAACCGAGAGTTGAAAACTCGTATTCACCGTCTACTTCGGACGAAAAGTTACCCAACTCAGAGTTACTCGACCCCGGTTGAATAAAGCGTGCTAATTGGTTAAAAAAATCAGATGACGTTTTCGGTTTCGCGTTGAAGCTTTGTTTGTTTATATTATGGAAGAAAAGTGCCGGAAAAAAAAGGAAATTAAATGTAGTACTTATTTTATTTTTTACAAAATATATGCACAAAATAAAAACTTGTAATTACTAAATATGGAGATTAACTTATTTTAATTTCTTACAAAGTTTAATATTTTTTTTAACAATTTATTCAAATTTTATGTATTATTATTATTACTTTTAAACATATATGTGAGTTAAGAAAGGGATATGAAATGTGTTAATTGCTAAAGTAAATTTTGTAAGTTTATTTTTCAAATAAAATTTGTCTTAATAGCTAAACGAAAACTTGATTTGATCAAAACGAAAATTTTATTTCAACAGCAATTATGTTGATTTCTATTATTAATAGCCATAATTAGTAATTAATTAAATAATTTCTAATTAAGAAAATATTAAAATGGAGAAAAAGGAAAAAATTCCAGAAAGTAGCCTCTAGTACTATTTTTATTTTGTCGAATCAATTTATATATTAAATGATATCCAGATGTATTGATTTTATTTTTTTTTATTTTCAGCAATCTAATTAAAATGATTAATTCTAATACAATTAGATAGTAATTAATATGCACATTGACAAAAACAACAACAACAAAAGAGTGGAAATAATATCAACAGAGCTTCAAAGGAACAGAGCTTCAAAGAGTGCTTAAAAGGTGGTGTTTGTGGTTCTAACAGTGCCCTGGCACCAGGCACCCAAGTTTTTCAGGAGCTCCAACGACGCATTCAATTATCGCTTCCGATCGGTTAACAAACATTTTATTTTAACTAGTCGCTAAATAATAAACTTGTCACGATGTAATCGCAACATTTTTAGCGCAATCGCGACGTGTACGATTGCACGTGTTCAATTTCCCATTAAATCTCTAAATTTATTAATTTTAATATGTTTCTTTCAGTATTTAATTATCCCCGTATCAGCGTTTTTTTATTATCTTTAATTTAACGTATCCGTTGTCTGCCAACGCTGTTTCTTTCTCATTTTAACTTTCGTCAAACGCCGATATTTCGCATTTCAGTCGATGCATATCGCGGCAGTTTCGTGGGGAATTCGTCATCGGCTCACCGCTTCTCCCGTTCCTTCGATCCGGCAAAAGCGCTCCACATGCTTCGCCAAGGAACGCGTTGCGGTAGGTTCATCGCTCTTTGGCGCGCGCCAACAGTTGGCGTGTTTTCGGAGCTTGCTCCGTTTCTGCGCATCGCTATTGGACGATCGCGGGTTTTATCGCCAAGGGTAACCGGCTCGGCACTTCGCGCTGATGTTAAAATCAGTTATGTTCAGGATGTGCTCAGTGTAGTTTGGGAGATCTTATCTTATTCAATTTCATCAGTCAGGGAGGACACGATGTCACCGGAGTCCCCCACCTATTCAGAGTTTTTATAGATGAATAAATCATCTTGTTTCTTTACCATCAAAATGGCTTTTTGTCTCAGTTTTTCCTAAGATGAGTGTGCTGTATTATCAGTCATGTGCGCATCACATCGTTCCTGCTAGAAATGGGTGAGAGAGTTCCTTTTTACTTATTTTAATTATGTGCTAGTCCATCGCTAAAATAATAGCGAGCGTGAGACCTTGGGTTCACTTTAATATTTATATTTTGCGGTCTTTCACTTGTGATCACGTCACCACGTGTTAGCACGTGGTCGGCCTCTTCAACACAACGTGTCTGAAATATATTACACAACATATGGTGCCTCAGATCCAGGTCGTAATTTTAGCGTGGACTATTTTTTTCCCCATATAAATTCAATTTGTTTAAAATTTAAAATCTAAAAAACTTAAACTCTCACCCTAAAAATTTTGTACAATCGTTAAAGTTATTTTTTTTATGCTATAGAATGTAGTAATTAATCAGTTAAAATTTAAATTCATCAAAAAAAAAAAAAAAAAAACGTCTTTTGGAATGTAAATTTTTCAAAAAAAAAAAAAATTTTTTTTCATCATTTTTCTGGCTGTAAATTTAATCAAGTCCTTTAATGTGTTTATCATTGCCAAATTATTTTTTCATGCAAAGCTCTCCTATTCTTGTTCTGATGCACTGACAGGGCATAACTCGTGCCAATCTTTTTTTTTTCCTTTAAATTTCTTAGTTTTTTATATATTTTTTTAATCAAAATTCAATTTTTCAATCACCAACATGAATGTGCAAAATGGCATGATTAATCCGACGTGGCAGAAAGTCCCAGGTTTCACTTGTTTTGAAGCCATCTTAATGAACCTATCCAACATGGTGGAAGGAGATGTAACATATGAAATCAAGAAACACAGCAGTGTAAGTAACCCGGCATTGCCAGAAATCGAAAAGCAGCTTTTAAGTGTATTCAATTTTAGAATCGAGCCCTTAACATCTCTGTTCAAAGAGGTGCAAACAGATTTTGCCCGCCTAGTGCATGAAAGAGACAATCTTAAAAATCTTAATACAAAATTATTACAGCGAATACAAATGAACAAGAAGATTGAAGTCTCTCATGTTACTACCCAGGTTGAGGACCTGCAGCAAAATGTGCCGTCTTCTACTGATGCATCAACACAGACGTGCAACACCCCAGCTTGTGCTCCTATAGTGCTGGATCCCTGTGTTCATAGGTGTGAACATGACACCTCCATATTAAATTCCACTTTAAAATCCCCTGCAGTAAAGTCTCTTCAGGCTCACAATTCTACTTTAAATTCCTCTAGTAATTCTAATTCTTCTTTTAACAAATCCTCCAAGCCACCTAAAATCATCATTTATGCCATTGACGAGAAATATAGTATCCCTGATATCATCCAAGCAATATCGGATACTGCTGGCTTTACCCCTTCATGTAATTTCATAAAGAAAAATAAAGCAAGAAAATCAAACAACTACAATTACATCTTTCAAGTGCCTGCAAACATCGCCACACTACTTGTGAACTGCAAGACTTTGAAAATTGGTGAACAATATGTTTTTGTGAAACGGTTTATCCGTATTATCCGGTGCTATAATTGCCAATCTTTCAACCACGTTGCAAGTTCTTGCAAAAAGTCACGTGCATGTCCCTGGTGTGCTGAAGCACATGAACCAGGCCACTGCACAAAACCTCCGAAATGCAAAAACTGTATAGCAAATAATCAGTTCTACAAGCGTAACTTTAATGTTGACCATCCGGCATTTTCGCCCACATGTGAGTCTTTTAAATTATTTGTTTCAAAAGTTAGGCTTAGGTTAAGCTCAAGCCTTATAAAATAGTTAAACCCAATCCTTTTGTGTCTGCTCCACATTCAACAGTTTTTTTTCTCTACATAGTGTGTTCAAGTTTTTCCCGTTTGTGAAATATGTGTACGTGCTAGAGAGAGTGCATAGTACCCAATGGAGTGGTACTGCTATGAATCTTTCATGACATTTTGTAAACTCTCCTCTGGCATGTACCGCTGCTCATCCCTGCATTTCCTTAATTTATTTACAATTTTAAAAGTTCGTACCTGAACCAGTAACGTGTGCTCCAGCTAGTGTTTCATCTTAACTGCAATTTCTCTGTCTTTTTCGTGAACTGTTTTCATCTACAAGTACTCACCTTTGCCTTGAACTCTACAAGATTAAGTCCTAACATAAATAACATTCCTAAACTGTTCTCTTAAAGAACTCCTTTTGCAGCATCTTAATTTGTAATTATCGTAAATATTTAACATATGCAATATTTATTTGCATACTATCACAATTTTCCTTTTCCCTGTTGATGTGGCTCCAGCATAATCATCTGTAAAGTTTATTTATCTCAAGGTATTTTTTTATTTTAAATTAACAATTTTTACCAATTATTGAAATTATTTGTATCTATTTTTGTGTAATTCATTGGTCTTTTTAACTTATATAATTTTCTCATGTAAAATTTTTTTATATAACAAACAGGTTGAGATATACAGCTTGTATATTTCGTGCAAATCTTTACTTATTCAACTATATTTTTTATATCTTCGATTGGCACCTGTCTTTTTGACAGATTTTTTTTATTTTCTTACTGTTCTTATAATTGTATTTTGTGTATTTCCCTAGCCCTTATTTAAATCACTCATGAGTTGCAACTCCCCCTTTTATAATTTTTGCTAGCCCTTTATTAATTGTTTTTTCAACTTTTGTGTATATTTATGTGTTTAGTTCAAGCGCTTGACATTATTTTCTTTGCACTTATATGTTTGTTCCATGGTACCTAATGAACAATCATACCTTTGCTAAGTATCAATTTCAAAGCAATCAATGTGTACACATAGTCAAATTTTTGAAATATTGAAAAGCTAATTATGCATTTATGTTTTTCGTAAGGCCTTACATTTTTCATTTACATTTTTCACTTACATTTTTCATTTACATTTTTCATTTACAACAACTATCCCAAAAGGATATGTTCATATACCTAAGTATGTATATATAGGTTTGCATAACTACATAAAAGAAAAAAAAAAAAAAATGATGGTAAATTTTAGGTTATGGTGTATAAACAATGTGTTCTCTTACAGCATTTTACCAATAATTTTCTACTTGATGCATTTAATTTTTACTTCAACCTGCTCTTATTGCAATTTTACATATATAATTTTTCCTCATTTTCATAACATCCTTTTCAAGGTATTAATATTTATTCAATGGTTTTGTCTCATAATTTTGAGTCAAATAATTTTTTTTTTCACATTTTTTAATCGTGTAATGTTATACAATGGTGTCTCATGCATTCGTACTTTTCCATTCAATGTTCATGATATGGAGTTGTTTTCAATTCACTGTGTGCTTAGGCTTTATAAAGTATGTATGAATACTGTGTTTACTTACAGGTTACAAGTTGTACTTTTAATAATTCATTTCAGTAACTATTCAATTAAATTTGTTAGGATAATTTTATAAGTTTGTACTTCTGTACATGTGTGTTCCATTTTTAATTCTTATAGTTGGATCGTTGTTTCATTTGCTAATCATTAGCATTATGTTCTACTTCCTTTCACTCATTCATTTAAGTATTGCAATCCAAAGTGTTTTGCACTTAACTCTTGGTTTTCAACTTTTGATAATTGGAAAGTTTACATTTTTTCATCACTGTCAAAACAATGGCAGTTGGTCTCTTCACATTCAAAAATTATTTACTAGTGCACATAATGTATTTTTCTTGTGACATTTTTATCAATTAATGTGTTAATCTATTTATTATTAAAAAAAAAAAAAAAATTAGTGTTACTCACAACGAATTTACATTTAACTAAGTCATGCTTTTGAAATATTTTAGATTGTTAAATTGTTAAAAGAATTTTTTTTTACCAATGGTGAAGTATAATTGTTAATCTTAATATGTCAAATTAATTATGAAATTGTGTTTGTCTCACAGAAGGTAATTTTTAATATGCATCACTGAAATTATGTAATAATGTACTGTTTATATATATATATTACTGTATTTATTTCATTTACAACAGAAATTTACTGTGTCATTTATACGACTTATTGTATAGTCGTCTTTGTTAATCCCGTGTATTCTCTGGTGACTCGTTTTACTCCCATGTTCAGCAATTTCGGAATTTCATTCATAGTCAAAATTCGTATTTGTTGCTAAATTTACTTCGAATTCCTCTTTTTAAATTTTGCAAAATTTTTCCTTCACATTCAAAAGTTTTTGCTTTTTCCAAATTTTTTCTCGCCCATGTAAAATGGTCGCTTCCCAGTCAAATTTTTCATTCCCAGTCTAAATTTTACAAATTTTTCATTTGCGGGGGAATATGTCACGATGTAATCGCAACATTTTTAGCGCAATCGCGACGTGTACGATTGCACGTGTTCAATTTCCCATTAAATCTCTAAATTTATTAATTTTAATATGTTTCTTTCAGTATTTAATTATCCCCGTATCAGCGTTTTTTTATTATCTTTAATTTAACGTATCCGTTGTCTGCCAACGCTGTTTCTTTCTCATTTTAACTTTCGTCAAACGCCGATATTTCGCATTTCAGTCGATGCATATCGCGGCAGTTTCGTGGGGAATTCGTCATCGGCTCACCGCTTCTCCCGTTCCTTCGATCCGGCAAAAGCGCTCCACATGCTTCGCCAAGGAACGCGTTGCGGTAGGTTCATCGCTCTTTGGCGCGCGCCAACAGTTGGCGTGTTTTCGGAGCTTGCTCCGTTTCTGCGCATCGCTATTGGACGATCGCGGGTTTTATCGCCAAGGGTAACCGGCTCGGCACTTCGCGCTGATGTTAAAATCAGTTATGTTCAGGATGTGCTCAGTGTAGTTTGGGAGATCTTATCTTATTCAATTTCATCAGTCAGGGAGGACACGATGTCACCGGAGTCCCCCACCTATTCAGAGTTTTTATAGATGAATAAATCATCTTGTTTCTTTACCATCAAAATGGCTTTTTGTCTCAGTTTTTCCTAAGATGAGTGTGCTGTATTATCAGTCATGTGCGCATCACATCGTTCCTGCTAGAAATGGGTGAGAGAGTTCCTTTTTACTTATTTTAATTATGTGCTAGTCCATCGCTAAAATAATAGCGAGCGTGAGACCTTGGGTTCACTTTAATATTTATATTTTGCGGTCTTTCACTTGTGATCACGTCACCACGTGTTAGCACGTGGTCGGCCTCTTCAACACAACGTGTCTGAAATATATTACACAACAAAACTCCAAATTTGTTTTTAGTTTAAACTGTCAACCATGGATATATTGCTATTTTATTAGATGTTATTTTAATGAACACTAATATTTTAAACCTTTTAAGGCTACTATATAAATTTTCATTCAACACAGAATCGAGTAAAGTCTTTTCTAAATAATGATAAATGAATTCTGTATACTATCTGGACATAAAACTGTGAAATATTACAAAAAGTTGATTTTTTTTTTTTTAAATTGTAGCTTTTAGAAGCCCTTTTACCCCTTTTGTATAAGAATTTTTCCATTATCAGATTTACAAGTTCAAAGGCATTCACTTGACTGCTTTTGAATATTTTTTAATAAATCAGCCTAAGTAATTACAAAATATTTTTAGATCCAGTGCATCATTGAAAAAGATGTATTTATATAGAAAATTATACTTCATTTTCTATATTCTTTCTAGTTCTTAAATTTTATTTTTTTCACTCATTTAGATGTCACTTCATAGATTCAATTAAAATTTTATTTATGAGAGAGAGAGAGAGAGAGAGAGAGAGAAAAAGATTTTAAAATATTTTTTTATGAATGAATGGCGATAGATTTCTAGACTAGATAGGGAAAATAATGATAGTTCGTAATCTGATAAAACAATCTGAATTTATTAACGATAATTTCAGATAATTTTATAGTACTGAATTTTAAGGAATATAATTTTTTTGAATGTGATTTAGTGGAGAAGAATAAGTGCCCCATTTGCCCCACCCTACCCATGCATCACATCTTTCTTTCTTTCTTTTTTTTTTCTTTTTTTTTTTTTTTTTGTCAGTGTTATAAGTTAATTAAAGTAAATTAAAACGTGACTCAAGATTCTATGTAAGATATAGAAATAAAAAGAAAGTTTAAAGTATTAAAAATAGAATGTATGTAATCTCATATATATATATATATATATATATTTATTATCTGCAAACTTTTTAGCTGGTTTGTTTATATTTATACATACAACTCATATATTATATGTTTAATTATTTGCTTACATAAATATTCAAGATCATGAAGAGTAGAGTTTATTTGCCTTAAAAAATTGTCAACATTACCTAAAGGGCTAATAAAACATTACTAAAATAACATATTTTGCATTTAAGGTTATTTATTTTTTTCAAATTTTCATTTAAAAAAAAATTAGGAATAACGAATGTATTTTAACAGTAGCGAAATGACTCCTGTTTACATAAATGAAATTTCAGATATCAAACTAATTAGTATTTTTGATTTACCAACTAAAGTAAAAAAAATTCAAGGTATTTTTTTTTTCTTTTGGGGAAGGGGGGGGGGGGGGACATTTTTGTGAAAAGTAAAAGAAGTTATTTTTGTGAAATGTATTATATTTTTGCGAAAAAAACATTTTGTAACAAAAGAGGAAATTCAGTTATTCAAATTCAACCAAGCATTTATTAAAAATAACTTCTTTAAGTCCTACTAAAGTTTTACTTTTTGGTGAATTTGTTTTGTTAGTAGATTACACATTTTAAAAGCTAACACAATAAAAATAATTAATGAAGAGTATGTTTTTGTGGAACTGAATTTTGTGAAGGGTCCTGTTTTATTAAAAGGAGTTTTGTGAAGGGCTTGTTTTATTAAAAGCAATTTTATGAAGGGCCCTGTTTTATGACATGGATTTTTGTGAAGGGGCCCTAAATAGGCCCCAAATTTTGTCTGGATTGATCCTTAGTATGTGTATATGTGAAAACATGATGGGAAAAGGGGGAGGGGATAAGTTTGGTTCTGTAAGTTTATTATGTACAGCTGTTATAACTTTTTATATACCGTACAATCAATGGTTTAGGTCATATCAATTCTGTCATGATAGAGAAAATTGGAAGTGACAAAACGTTTCGTTGAAGAGAAGCATTATTTTAAAACAAAGGTGTTTCTGGATTTTTTGCCTGGTGTTATTTTAAAAATGAACAATTTTTTATCAATGTATTTCAGCCCTTTACTTCTATTGTAATATTTTAAATTATATATAATTTTGAAATTAAAACACAGTTGAAACTTAAATGTAATTAAATAAATATTTCAAATTTCTCAAAAATTGGGAAATATAACGTAAAGCTCAAAAACAGAAATAACAATAGTATAGTGTTAATCAATGATAGAGTTGTTTAATTAATATAAACATATTCGTGATTTAAACAAAGAATAAACCTACTAAAAATCTTCAATAGATAAATACAACTCGGATGATATATTGTTTAGTTTAAAACCACAATATCTAATTTATAGAGCTAATCTTATATTTATATAACAGATCGTACATAAATAATAATAGTGTATCTTTCACACAAGACACAAAATTTAACTTTTACCCATATTCTACGAGTACCAAAATCGAAAACCTACATTGAGTCGATGGATACTTGAACATAATCTAAGTATTTTTTACTTAAAGAAAAATGCAAATTAGTCTGATGTCTCAAATTTTAATTAGAACTTACGTACGACATTTATTTCGCTACTATTAAAATACATTCATAAATTCTTTTTAAGATCAAAATTGCAAAAACAAATAACCTTAAATACAACAATTTTTATTTTAATAGCAATTTATCTACCATTAATGTAATGTTGACTATTTTTTATGGCAAATAAAATTCTTCGCGACCATGCTTATTTATATAAACAAACAATTGAACATAAAATATAGAGGATTTATATATAAATATAAACAAACCAGATAAAAAAAATTGAAGCTAATACATATATATGAGATCACATACCTTTGCATATTGTTCTTTTGTTTTATAATAGTAATAAATTTCTATTATATCTTATACACAGACACTTGATTCAGTACGTAAGCTCGTAAGCCGCCATTATTGTAAAATGTGACTAGACTTGCTCTCTCGTCTTGTTTTTTGTTAACTACGCATGCTCGGTTGAAAAACTTGAACTTCAACCCTCTGTAAAGCCAGGTTCAGTAACTGACAGTAACTGAACCCAGCGTTAGATTTCGCCTTCAAACCGGTCCAGTCAGGTAGACGATGAATACCATTTTAGCTTTCGACCCGGGTTTTCGGCTTAACTCGGGGTCGAAGTTATTCGTGAATACGAGCGTTAGCCACTTCTCATCTTGAACATGCAAATGGGTTTGCTTTCAGATTCCATGAATTATGAGCTTCATCCTTCAAGAAAAAAAACCTTTAAAAATTTTTCTACGTCTCAACTACAAGTAGTTCAATATAATAAATAATGTCACCATGTTCAGTTTCAATATCATTCAGGAACTTCTGAAACTATCTGCGATTACATCCTTTTGATTGAATAAAAGTAACAATTTTTGCAACGAAAGTCCTCATATCATCAAAATTGGATAAATACTTCTTACACAAATTTTTTTGATGTAGTGGAAGCCATCACTTAATACATCCACTATATTTCATTATTGCTGTTAATCCCATTTTTTGGACTACTATAGAAGGAGCACCATCAGTAGTTATGGCAAATACATTATTCAAATCTAGCTCACATTTAGCCAGAGTACCCTTTAAACTGATATACAAATTAAAATCCCCTGTTGTACCTTTAAGGGCAACAATACTAGCAAATTTTTCTAAAATGACACAGTTGCTGTCAATACGACAGATCTATACCACGGATGAAAATAGCCCCTTGTGCAATATTTGTAGCATATGTTGATTTGTCCCTCACTACTGAATAAAATACAAAGTTCTTACATTTAGATTTTAACATATTGAAAATATCTGATGCCAGATCTTGTACACTACTGTTACACCAGACAAGCTAATATTCTTAATATTTTGAGACTTGGATGGGCAAACCACATCACTTGAACATTGAATATATTCTTTAATAATTTCTCCATCAGTGAAAGAGTTTCCTCGCTCTGCATTTTTTTCTGCTAGTATGTACTGAGCATGAACACTGTTTTTGTGCTCCATGTTTTTACTGAATAATACAGATTACTGATAATTCCACACAGATTTTTAATTCTTTTATTCATAATTTACCACTATGAAAATATTCCAACCAATCTAGAATATTTCTCACTATACTTAGTTTCATAATACCTCCTAATACTGTATTCCTTAATTACTTCTAAATTTTCTTTGCAAATAAGACAATCTGCCTTATTTTTACATTCAATGAAAAAATAAACAGACAACCACATTTTGAAATAAATGTGCATATTCTACCCTTTTTTATGGTTCAGAGCTCGCCATTTTGTATATACTCAAAGATTATACATTTCTGAAATGAAAAAACAAAACAAATAAACTTAGTATATATTTCACAATAGGTTGTGACTGTAACAGACAAGTTTATTTTTTGCAGGCACATAAAATATTTAGAAAAAGTATTCCCAGCAACATTGAAAAATGCCCTTGCTTCTTTCCAAACAATCATAGGATGGCCACCGATCAGTCTGTACTACAGTCATTAATCCTATACCATATGAATGTGCATGTCTATGATTGCATAATTTTCGATAATATTAATATCTGCAGTTGTATATAGAGACCTCTCACTTATACTCACTGTAAGGTAATTATTTTTTTATTACCACTATTTCTGAAAAGTAATATTCGTCTTGATTATTATGCGATTAAATACAGCAAAAATTATTATTCAGAAATAGTGGTTCAAAAAATAATGATCTTACATCCGTATAAGTGAGAGATCATTAAATATGTCTGTTTTGGCTTTTGTGAAAAACTTTTGTTTTTCACAAAAGCCAAAAAAGCCATTCAAAATGTCATGGCGGGCCACCCATCGCCAGCAGGCCTTGAGTTGAAGACTCCTACCATAAATGAACAAATATGATCTCCATATTCTACATACAGGCACCTTGTAGTGCACCTCAACAATGCACAACAATTTCATTAAGTTTGAAATAATGTAACTTTTTTTTAAATACATTGCAAATGATTTTCCCTTATATGTCATAATGTAATGTAATGTAATTCTTTTGTGTGTCCCTGTAGATGAATGATAAATGTCATGCACTCAAGATTCCACAGAAAGAATGTTGTATTCCACCTCAATAACATATATCAATTTCATTATGCTTAAAATATTGTAACTTTATTAAAATACACTGCAAACAATTTTTCTCCCATAGAACATAATTCTTTTGTGTGTCCCTGTAAACAGACTATAAATATTATACATAACATTTTCAATAGGCAATGTCCTATGGTAAACCTCAATACATATATCAAGCTTATGGTAATCAAAGTTTATTTATGCAAGTTAGAGCGTGGACAGCCAGCCAGTCAGACAAACCAATGTTTTAAACACTCTTCGATTATGGTGAAAAGTGTTAAAAAGATGAAATTTATAAGCAAAATCAATCAATCAAAAGTGTAATTTTGAAAACTCTAGTAGAGAACCACACAGCAGCAGAATCATTTCAGAGTTCAGAGCACAAAGGGTTTAATATCATGCCAGAATGTGGGAGCATAGACACAAAGTAATTTTTCGGTGCCCTACACTTTGCAGTCAAGACTAGGCAAAGATGGAAAAAGTGAGAGGAATGTGTAACAAGACACACAGCAAAGATGCAACAACTAAAGGCCAATGATCCTAAGACCTCTATAAACGACTTCTTAAGAAAATAAAAGGTGGCCATATAGCTCACTAAAATGTTGTTTGTTATTGCCTAGTAAATGCAACCAGCCCAGATTTCCCAGGGACAGCTCAGGTTGAAGTTACAAAATAAATAAATAAAATAGAAAAGTGAAACTATCCAATAAAATTTAAATTTAAAACAAATACTCACATTTTCTCAGAATTTTTCAACGCAATCTCCAACTCATTTTTCTCTTTCATTAAAACATCGACTTTATCTTGCAAAGAATTTAAATTGTCCTAGAAGAAATTCATGGATAAGAGATCAACCAAAATTTTCATTACATTTATGGAAAAGAGAAAGCAGAAATTTCATTAGATGCTTAAAAATAATAATGAAAAAGTCATCCCTCAAGGAGAGTTCAAAACAAATTTTCTCAGCATAAAAAATTTATGTATAACATATTCCTTAAAGCTATAAAAATAGTAATAATGTATATTTGAAAAGTGAAAATTTAATTTTAAAACTACAAACATTTTATACTTTAAGACATTCATTTACATAAAATTTTGCATACATTCTTGAACAACTAATATGTGTTTGCTGAGCTGATTTCAATTATATGAGTTTTAACTCTTTTACCACTGCAGGGTCATATGTCTCATTTAAAAAAAAAAAAAAAAAAATCTGCTGATGGTGCAGATTTACCCCCCCCCCCCTCCAAAAAAAAGTATAAAATTGAAATGGTAGTAATTTAGTGTCTAAATATATCATTACAATGTTTCTAAACCAGTTTTTACATCAGCACGTGCCAGTTATAATATAAAGCCTAAAAAAATATCAAAATATTTAAAGAGCATATTCAGTGGGTTAAAGGAGCAGAAAAAACAGGTTAAGCAATATTTATCTGAATTTGTACATTCTTAACCTAAATGCAAATGAGGTCTCTGTCTTTAAAATATCTGTTTTCATTACAAAAATTCCATTTTGCACAACTTAATTGTAATTAATGCAAAGCATAAAATATAGCAGAAAATTTTAAATAAAGAGCAAGATGTAAATCTATAATTAAATGGAAATAATTATTAACAAGTTCACTATCAGGTTAAAATTAACACACTCGAACAATGTTCCACCAGGTTTTCATGTTTACAACATTCAGTACTGAGTATGCATAAGTGGCATTGGTCAGAATGTCAAATAAGTGACCAAGCAATGCTGTGTATGTGTCCTTAGTAGCAAACATGTTAAGGTTAGGAACCACTGACCTAGGATGTCAAGAATGGAAAGTTTATCACTTTCAGACTCAGATTTAGCAGAATATGAAGGATAATTGACAATATTTCTAATAGAAGGTAGATGAGAAAGAAAAAGGGAAAAATAGATATCAACAATATATCATTTAAGTTTCAAAATTTTATACAATTTTTTTTTTTACAAATATAATTATGATTTGGAAAAGTTCGTTTTTTGGATCAATCTTATTGTTTTCTCAATAAGAGGTGTCTTCATACTAATATCTAATAAAAATAAACACAAAAGTATGTCTAAAAAATTTATTATTACTTATCTTAAATTACAAAACATTTTGCTGTATTATTAAAGAAAGCAAGTTTATTTTGTTGGATTAATGAAAACAATTCTTTAAAAAATATGGTCAAGGGTGAGTGGCTCTTTATAAATAAAAGATTTCAAAGAAATTTAACAACACTCAAGAACAATTAAAGAAAACCACGCCAATCAGACATAAGAATTAAATCACTGATGAATTGATCATATTTGAGCAAATAGCATCAAAAGTAAGACAAGAAGATGCAATTTGACAGAATGAATACCTTATGTTATAGAATACATATACAGAAAAACTAAAAATTCAACAAACAAGTGTGAAATCTAAATTACCACAGTGAAAAAAACTTACGGTTGAACTTTGATCAATAGCTTCACTCAAGACTTCAAAATGTTCAGCTATTTCTTGCTTTTGCATCAGCTGTAATTCCACCTTTTCCAATTTTCGGCCAATATCTGCAATTTCTAAATCAGAACTATCTCCATCAGATGTATCACTGCCTGAGGAAATATTAGCAACTTCTGACACAAAGCGATCTTGACACTAAATAAAATTACATTTTTATTAATTAACAATTAGAAAAACATTAAAATATATAGTAGTAAATATAGACATCACATGTTTATACATAAGTTTTGATTCATATACCTATTAGGGATGGCTATTATTTAACATATTAGAATAAATAACACTGTTACTATGCTGGAACCTAATATTGCATTAATATTAAGTAACATATGGAATTTAAAAGACTGTCTTCACTCACTTGCCTTAGGCAAGACCAATTATGTGCCTCTAAAATAGAATAATATTTACTAAAAGCCTCCTGAATTGCTTCGTTTGAGACCTGCCCCTGTAACTTATCACTATTATTTCCTAGTTATGGTGTTCAGAATCACAGCAACTCTGTTAGGTGTGTGATGCTAAAACTTTATTTTATATTTTCATCAACTGCTAATTCATAAATAACATACAGTACTAATTAAATGCTTTTACTGCTTGGTACCTGGTACCCTGCCACCATCAGGACGTTTCCTCAAATTCTGATGATGCTATGCACAGTATAAACGAAACAAATAGTAGATCAGGAAAACATTTGAAAATTTATAAAAAAGAGCCCATGCTTGAGTTGTTTTCTACTCGTAAATCAAATATATATATATTATATTCATTTAGAATTTTTATAACAAAAAGTCAAGTTTAACTCATAAAACTCAGCCAATGCACTGTCCAATTTTTGATCTGAGCAATTGCCATTGAACGAAAAATATATTCTGGTGCATTGTATTTTCTTTTTTGCTTCTTTTTTTCAATGAGTAGCTTTAAAATCCATATCTGAATGATATTTTCAAACATATAGCTAACTCAATTACACCTCGGTAATAAGGACTAGGAATGAACATGGAGTTTCAGGGATCAGCAGATTAAAAAAAAAAAAAAGATAAACAACAGTGCCTCTGTTTGGTATTCAGTTCTGAAGTAGGGCAAACATATATAATTTAAATTAATAAATATAACATTTGGTGCATTTCTACAAAATGGAAACTGAAATAAATGGAAATAGCACAGGATAACAGCGCCTCCACCACCTGTTGAGTGATCAAAGCCAAAATTGAATCAGCTCAGTTTTTATCAATAAGTATTACACATATATACGATAGATATCAAGATTGTAAAAGTACGTAATACAGTGGGGGACCTGAAAACTAGAATCCCGAAATCTGGAACTTTTGCTTACAAAAACTTTATTTTTCTCATAAAAGAAAATAACAGGAGTCAGATGAATATGTACTCAAATTATTGCAGAAAGAAAAGCCAAAGCAGATAAAGCAATTAAAATTATTGCACAAGCTTAACACTAGAATTACTACGAGCCGTCATTTTGACGGTAACCAAATGAATATATTCAGATTGGAACCAGAAATTTCTTTTTAAAATAAATTAAATATAAAACTCACAGAAGTACACTAAATGAATAAAGTAGTTTTAAATAAAATTTCTGGTGTGAAATAGTTTTAAAAAACTTGAGTAAAATTTCCAGTAGTTCAAGTGTTAAAGTGTCTGGCAAATCAAATTCCAGATAGACTTATTTTTCACAGCGAAAATTTTATGAATTACTTTCGAACTATAATTGAAAAAAAAAATATGTATAATGATTGAAATTTAAGAAAAATATAAATTAGATACATGTTTTGTAGCAAGTGCAATTTTAACTATGAAATTTTGCATGTTTAAATCTTTAATAGAAAGTTAAAAAGACTGACCAGAAATTTTTGCTGTTATCTTAAATTATTTACAGCTATTTAAATGAATAATCTATTTATTTTTCACAAAGAAATAAATTTAAAAAAATCATATAAATCTATAATATATTTTTTAATTTTGTTACATTGTCCAAACATTTAAAAAAATTCATAACTTATTAAAAATATCCTTTTACATTTTTAATCAGATCCTGTTGGCATAGTTTTTGGTGATGTACTTGCTGGGCAGCGGTTTATTTGAATTTGAATGCTTAAAAGAGATATTGCTATATACTTGCGGAGTTAGAGAGTTTCTTTTATTCTGATCCTAGAACTTTTTCTTGAATAATGTGTTTTAATTTATTTTAATTTTTTACTTTTTGCCATTACTGAGAGTTGGAAAGCATTTCCC
This sequence comes from Maratus michaelseni, assembly GCA_963931845.1. Lineage (NCBI taxonomy): Eukaryota > Metazoa > Arthropoda > Arachnida > Araneae > Salticidae > Maratus > Maratus michaelseni. The sequence goes on along the minus strand of OZ007586.1, from coordinate 216,789,229 downwards.
CCCCCCCTTCTCTAATTTTGTTTTACTGAAAAAAAACAGAAGAAAGAAAATAGCACCACATTATTTATGTGGGCACTTAATTTAAACACAATTGTAATTAATTTGAAAATGTATTGAAATTTGCTTGGATGAATGGCATTTGATTAAAAGTGAATAAATAATATTTTCATGTTTTTGTGGGATATTCACTTTAGAGATATGTTGGCAGATATGGGGCAAATGATGTTGGCGATCAAACATGTTCTTAAAAATGTGTTTTATTTTTATACAGTGTATCTATCTCTCCAATAGCTAATTCCTAAACCATTAGTTTTAGGGGCATAGTTCCAATTGCAAAAATGTTGTTCTTAAACATATGAAAATAGATTTATTTACATTAAAGAAAATTACATTTAAATAGGTACGAAATTAAAATTTTGTATGATGCCTAGGTCCTATAAGTTTTATTTAGAAAAGCTTCTCCATGTTCTAACAAGTAAAACTGTAAAAATAAATTTTTCTATGATCAAAACATACCAAGTTATGGTACTTAGAATTTATTAATTTTTGGCATTTTATGTCACTAAAAAGGGAAAAATATTTTTTTAGGGCCGGAAAATGCTTAAAGTTTGTGAAATTCAAAGTATCAACTAGGTAAGTTTTGTCATGCAAAAATTTAATTTTTACCATGTAAACCGATTTAAATGGAGTGGATATTCTGATGATTTTTATGTAAATTAGTGTATCTATAACAAAAATTTGCCATAATTAGGTCCTGCACAATACTCGTAAATGTAAACTGTAACTGAATTGTTTATTTTTCTTGCATTCATTTCCCAGTGTTTGAATATTTATTTTTATATTTTCAATATTACGTGCACATTTTAATAAGTAATTCTGGTTAATATGACCAAACTTAAGCTTTCTCTTAAATAAAATATGAATTTATTTTCAGAAAAAATCAAGATGGAACTAATATTGGTAACGAATGCGATATTTTTTACCAAGACTTTTTCTAATTAATCAAGCTTTTTTGTATATTAAATCCAAATAATCTTGAAATAAAATTTCGTTATTTTGTGATTCTGATGTAAATTAATTTCATTTCTAAGATAAAAATACCACACAACAGTAGTTTCCAGACAATACCTGCAACTGTAACTGTTGAAGCCATATAAAACTATGCACAGTAATACTTCAGTTTTCGCTGACTTTGGTTATCGTTGGTTTCGGTTTTCGTCTATTTTTTTTTTTTTTTTGGTTGGTTGCCTTGGATTTCATTTACTTCCAGTGTAATTTTGAGCTTTTTTAACTGTTTGCGAATGCGCCATCATGGGATCAAAGAAAGTTTCTTGTAAGCAATTTCTTTAATGAAAATGCACTGCCCCATTTTGGACAAATCTTAAAGAGGCGGCAGAAACAGACCACTTTGGACAGTTTTTTTGAACGACATAGGCAGGGGTATAAAAACTGGGCGCCAATGGGCAGAATGTCACCACTAAATTTCATTAGTATTCTTCGCCTAAATTTTATTAGTATAGTTCGCCTAAATTATATTAGTATTCTTATTAGGCAAAGAATAATAAAAATTTAGTGGTGGCAATCGGCACAGTGGCACCCAGTTTTTACACCACTGGACATAGGCCCTCCGATTCTGAAGCTAGTCCTACTACAAAAGACCAGAAAGGGAAGTGGCCCCAGATATAGTGCCTCGATACCATACGCCAAGAACATTTCTTATGGTTTTTAGAATTAAACGCTATATACTTATTCACTATAAAATGTGTTTTTGGTACGTATTTTGAAGTGGTTAGAATGAATTACTTAGACTTATATAGATTCATATGGAAATAACTAACTGTGTATTTGTTGGTTTCGGATTTCGCCAATTGTTTTTAGACGAATTATCGACGAAAACCGAGGTATCACCGTACTTACTTTTATGCATTTGATTCATTAACATTCAATTTTTTTCCCTTTTTTTTTTTTTTTTTTTGGCACATAATATGGCTATTAATATGAATGATTCTAAACTTTCTAATAAAAAATCAGGAAAAGAAAACACATAAGTTTGAAAATAATTCAAGGAGTAGAGATAATAAAAAATCTATATTCTGGTTCATCTACTCATTTTTTGACATAATCATATTTTATTTCTGAACAAGAAATAATGACTGTTCAGCAGCTTCAGGACAAAATAACAAAACAAAAAAACAACAAAAAAAAAGCAGGCAACTATTTTGTCCATGTTCACAAAAGTTAACATAGATATATGAAGCCTATAAGAAAAAGTAATAAAAATATACTCTCCTGTATAGTGAGTTTTCATTCAATAAACCAATATTTCATCATTATTATGCATAATTAGTACTGCATTCTCAATTTTTATTTAGGTACTTGACTTTATTTTTAATAATTTAATAATTTTTTTAATTTTTATTATTTTACATTTTAATATTTTATTTGAGTTATTTTAATACTTCAATTATTTTAATAGTTTACTTAATTATTTTAATGTTTTACTTTATTGCAAGCATTCTTGATAATTTCCAATGCTTTACTAGATTCAAATTACTGTTTAAAAAATGTAAACAACAAAATGACCAGAAATCTGCAAAATTCTAAAATCTGCACAACCTCTGGTTTCAAGCTGTGCAGATTTGAGGAAGTCTATTGTACCATTGAGTTACCATTTCTTTTTATAAAGCCAGACATTTATATTGTTATCCCCCCCCCCCTCTTTTTCTTTTTAAATGATATTTTAAGAAAGTACTATCCAGAGCTACAATTTCTTTTTAAGTGATATTCGAAGAAAATATTTTCTATCATTTGCAAAAGACTAGCAAAAAGATTTAGAAAATTTAAAATAGTAACAGTATAACAGTAACTATATATATATATATATATATATTTTCCACAAAAAGAAAAGAATTAAAACAATCCTACACATTCAGAGTAAATACATTATGTAACATATCCATGAGACAATAAAGTTTTTTTTTTTAAATAAGAGAATTTTTTTAGTTTTCTGTATTCATATATAAATCAAAAGCTTTTTTAACATATCCAAAAGTGTTGTAATCACCAGAGCTAGCAGTAAACTCAAATGAATCATGCTTAAAACATGACATCAAATAAAAAATTATCCTTAAACTTCCTCATTGATTTTATTTACATGTACTTTCAACATAGAATAATAAAATGCACAAGAATAAATCACTAGTATTTCATCCTTTGAATAAAGGGTAAAACTGTGAAATTTTCATTAGTAGCCACTTTTTTAAACTAGTAGTCATTGTTTAAAGTTAAAAGTGCTAAAAGATAGACAATTTTAAAATTTCTTTGAAAAATATTAAATTAAATAGCCTAAATAAATTTGTTATTATTAACATATTGCAACTATCAAGAATGGAATTGCTAGTAGCATTCTGGAAATTTTTAAGATTGAAACATACAACTCAATTTATTGTTGAATTTATGATGTGGTTAAGTGGCTATATGTATGCCTTCCAATTCTTAATGCGACGAAACCAGTATGGAAGATCGTTATCTATGTTGACTACATGAGAAGACTGACTTTTGTTAATTTTATATTTTTCTTTGAAATTCTTCTGAAGAGTAATAAAAGAAGCAATGACATAAAACACATACATTATTCGAGTAAACATGCTCACTAAAAATGCTACACATCCTTCTTGGCAATATCAGGAGAAAAGGTCAGTAAAGATGGCCCACTGGCCTTGAGGTTTTCGAGAGAAAGAAGAGGGAATTGAGTACAAACTTTTGGTGAAACATTATGGCGAGTAACAGAAAGCACATAGTTTGGAGTGCACCAGACACACTTTTGGGGAAATTTAATTTGGATAAAATATTTGAATTTTGAAGACTGTGTAAGGCTGTTCTGTACAGTTCTTTAAATTGTTATTATTAATATTTTACACAATTTTTCTAAGCAAATGAGTGACAACAAATACATGAAGTATATTTTACTGGCAAAAACTAACTTTTAACCACAATCCGTTATTTAAAAAATTAAGATGACTTACCTCAACATTGTTCTTATTTATCACATGTTGTGAAATCTGAGATTCTGCCACTTTCTGCCAAAGGAAAATAAAATTTATTGTTCTTTTTAATACATAATAAATAATGAGATAAAATGCATATTTCAATTGCTATAAATCATAAAATATAACTTTATATTTTAAAATCATATTAATTCTTGCTTTAACACTTTTAATTTTAATTCCAAACTGCCAAATGGTACCCAGAATTTTATTAAAAAAATTAATATACGTACATAGAAAAACTTTTAATTATTTTCAAATAAATTTGTTTCTAAATTCTGATATCATTCAATTATTTCAACATTTTAGTAGCAGAAGTACTTAAGGTTTATTATATATTTTAAACCTACCTGAAAAACCATGAAAAGTCAAGCAATTTGATAAAAACATCATGGTAATCATCAAGCAAATGTTAAGGATGAAAATCTTCCATGTTTCAACAAATTTTTGCTTAAAAAAAAAAAAAATTCCACATTCTCTTTGTGAAATTTTTACTTTCATTCTTTTGTTCTTCCTCAAAACACTAAATTAAAAATCAATAAAACCTTTTTAATCTTTTTGAAAATTTTTTGCAGTACTTGGGTTATTTAAAATTTACATACAGATTATATGATCTAAAAATGAAGAATTTTTCCCTTGTTACGAATTCTGCACTTTTACTCAGCTGCCATTTTTAATATATCTTATTTGCTCATTAAATAAATACATTAAGTATGTTTAAGACTATTAAGGAAAAAAATTCAAAAATTCATTACTCTTTGAAATGTATTGTTTATTTAATACTATAACATTATCACGTGCAAGCATTTTATTATAATATAAGATACTATTATAATTAAAATCTATATATATATTTGTCTTATGTGGCACAGAAATAGGGCTGAATTTCTACCTTATCGTTGGCAACAACCGTAGTTTCCAGAGCTCAGACCAATGAACAGACAAGATTGTGTTAGCTCCGCCTCCAATATGGCGGTCAGTGTCAGAGCAGTGAAACTTCAGCTAGCAATTATTAAAAATAAAATAATATGAACGTAATCCAAAGCGTCTGAGATGATTCCTCATTTTAATTATGAGTAATATTGTTAATTTCAAATGAATTCTAAACTCTTATTTAGAATTTATTTACGAATTTCACTCGCACAAAAAATCGGAGATAATAAAATATAAACTTTCTAGAATGCCCCTGCTGCCATCTGCTGCTGTTTTATTGAAGTAAAAATAATTTCTTTTTCCGAAATCTATAATCAATTAGAATAATAAAATGTCGAACGAAATTTAAACGATCATTGATGATAAACTATCTTCCTACCACGTAGTGGTTTTTTTTTTTTTTTAAATGAATTTAAGCCGTGCTGTACAATATTATAGATGCAATAAGTTTTAAACTAATTATGTTTCCAAGATCCTTTTTTCATAGTATTTAAATAATTTATATGCCCTTTAGTAGCATCAACTAAATGCATTTTTAGTTGTGTTTTCAACGGAGTTTTCAATTACTTTTTTACATTAAAAAATTGTCAATTTCATATGTTCAAATGATTTATTGTAGTACTTATTCCAGCTAGAATTACTAGAAAAATAAAAAGGGGCGAGCGAGCGAAGCTCGCTCGGATCGCGTAGTGGTCTCAATGTGAATTGCTTTGCAATTCACGGGGGGTTGACGAGCGTTAGCGAGTAGGGGCTGAGCCCCCTATTATTACATAAAATTATTCTTCATGTCTATTTTTTGTTTTATTTTTTCACTGAAATGTGGGTGTAAAAAAATAATTTCTGAACTTCACAGTGAATTTTCTGAAAGATTCCAGGAGCAAGGGGCGGGAGATTCCCCTCCCCTGATGGAATCTGAATTAGAGTCCTGGATCAAGTTGGATAAGCCAACCTAACTTCGTGGGTCAGGTTGTTTAATCGTTTTTTATTGCAGATCAGATTAACTGTAATTGTTTTCAGTTCGGATCAGTTTTGGACTGAGTTTAGATTCCTGCAGGTTGGGTTAACCTGATTTTTCATAAGTTAGTGCAATATATTGTTTCAGATTAAAAACTATATCTATAATAATAAACATAGATGTTTGCCTGTGTATGTACTGTTTTGTGAAGAGACTGCAACACACAGGGGTACAAGATTTGGCAGGCAAGTATGTATGCACCTCAAAGCCAGTTTTTGGATTTCTTTATTTTAATTTTTTTGTGTGGGGTTTTTATTTGTATTTTGCAGTGAATTTTCTACATTCACTAAAGGGATCTGGTTTCAATCTTTTAGCCCAAAGCAGCAACTTTTGACGAAATTAGTGATTTTCTGTCCAGGCTATTTTAAGAAATTCACAATTTTTTTTCTTCCTTGACTGTTTGATGAAATTCACGTTTCTTTTACCGTGATCCTTTGACGAAATTTGCATTTTTTTACTGCGATCCTTTGACAAAATTAGCGTTTTCACTATCGACCGAAATTGATTTTTCCGGCGACAAATTTATCAAAATTCGCAATATTTTTCTGCAACAGATAGACAAATTCGCTATTTTTGTTTCTACGATTTTTTGACAAAATTCATAGTTTTCGTTGATCTTTATCGAAATTCATGATTTTTTTCCACAATCTATTGACAAAATTCACAAATACATACATATTTTTTCTCCACGACTGAAGGACAAAATTGTTTTTCTATGGCCAATTGTTGAAATTTATGACTTTTTTTTTTTTTAGTGCAGACAAATTGAAGAAAATCGTTTGTTTCAGGGACCTTTGATGAAATTCATACTTTTTCCACGATTGTTTGATGAAATTCAGGATTTTTCTCCCAAGATCGTCTGAAGAAATTCCCGATATTTTTCCGTGATCGCTTGAAGAAATTCCCAATTTTTTCCACGACGATTATATATTTTTTAAAAGGGTTTTTTATAAAGGGTCTTAAACTTTTGACAAAAAAAAATCTATATATATATATATATATATTTAAACCACGTATATTTATTATTTAATACCACGAGTAATTCTTAATAAGTTTTAATTTTCTTGGAAGCTGCAATATATATATATATATATATATATATTGCGTCTTCCTAAAAAATACTTGCAGAAGAATCACTGGCCTGTAAAAGAATTTAACAGAGAGGGGTAATACTGCATAACATTTTTCATTATGCAGGATTTCCTGTTTTGCACACAATTAGTGCAATCTCGCATGCTATTTCAAACCCTGCCCCTAAAAGAAAACTTTGCCCTCCCACCGGAAGAAAATCTGGAAACGGCGCCCCTGGTTTTAAGAAAGGGAAATGTGTGTAAATATTTGTAGAAACACGATTCACTTGAGGTTAATATCCATTAGAAGGTTTTTTATGTTAAGAAGTTTGTTTTTAATCCCATATTTTTGTTCTTTTTCTTTCTTTCTCTTTTTAACGTCCAAATTTTTGTTCTTTTTCTTTCTTTCTCTTTTTAACGTCCAAATTTTTGTTCTTTTTCTTTCTTTCTCTTTTTAACGTCCAAATTTTTTATCAACCCGATGATAGATTTTTTTAATTTTTGTAACTAAATGCATTAAATTTTCTGATTTTAATCTGATATTTTTGTTTTTTTTTCTTTTTATAATGTCCAAATTTTTTATCGACATGTTGATAGATTTAAAAAAAAAAATTCTGAACTAAATGCCTTAAATTTTCGGAAATTTGTGAACATAATCACCTTTATTTCAGATAACCATCATCATGGAAATTGTTTTCTGCAAGTTCTTCATTCATTCTGAGAAATGGCCCTATCTGTAAAAAGGAGTATTTTCAAAAAATTCCTTTTTTTTTTCTTTTCTCACATCTATCATCATGACAAAAATTCATCTAAAGCCTGGTAGAATCTGCAATATATTTTGCATCTCGAAGAGTGATAAAGATGCAGGTGAATTTTGAAAAATTCCTTATTGTATCTAATGTATGTTCCAAGAAACATCCTCATACAAAATTACACCTCTGACGATTCAGCTCTGATAGTTTCTGAGGTAATCCGAGAAAACTAACAAACACCACGAGAGCAGCAGTGGAGAATTTCCAAAAAATTCTTATGACCATGTTCCAAGACCCACCACTGTGTAAAATTACACCTACAACATTCTAACAGATTGTGAGGTATACATTTCCTTTCTGATTATTATACCCCTCCCTCTTATCTCTGTAGATTTCCATGTCTGGAAGTGTTGGTAAAGAAAGTACGTGTTTGGGAAGACTAGGATATGGTCTAGAGGCCAGTCTCACCTCTGTTTCCAGTTATCTAAAGCTCTTGGGGAACTCGGATGTGTCCCCGAGTTGTGAAAAAAGCACAATTTTTATTTAAGTTATTTTCCATATTTTTCAACTTTGATTTGTGCTATTTCATTTATTTAAAAAGGTAACTTTTACTGAATTTCACTGACAAAATTACTAATTTACTAACAAAACTAATCTTAACACTAAACTTTAACAGCATGAAAGCATCCATCTTGCTTGTTTAAGGTTTTTAGTTAAATTCATTGTTAAATTCGTTGAGTGGTTGGTTGGTTGACAACTATGTATCAGTTGAACAAGTAGCATTGTTTTGTTAACATGTTTCAGTTTGCAAAATGTAGTTAACTTTCTGTTTTTATGCAAAACAGTTCCAGCATGTGCTCGCTAGTAGTGATTGGTTGTAAACCATTATAAAAATGAGAGTGTTTCTCATGTATATCATCTTGTTCTTGCTCTTGATGTTGTTGTGTATGCTTAATCATGTCTCCTGAAGAAACCAATAAAACTACTGTTGGATCTTACCTGAAGGTGGTTTTATTTCCATAACTTTTCTTTTGAATTTCATTTATTTTTACTGCAAGCATTTTATTTTTACTGCAAGACTCTTCCATTTTTAAGTAGACATTTTAATTTTTCATTTAGAAGATGCAAGTTGTGAAATATCCACTCTGAAACAAGAGACAAATTACAACTTAAAATTAAAAAAAATATACTCTGCTGTACACCACATTGGATAACAAAGCAGCAGTTTCCTTAAGTACGTGGCTCTGCTATTGTAGCAACTATGTCATCACTAGTGTCTTGGGTGCAGGGAGAGGGATGAGCAGGTGGCGGTGCTCTCCCTTTGTTGATAACCTGTGTCACGGCAGTATCACACTGGTTTAGGCTAGTGCAGCCTGCCAAGTGGCTCATTTCGATTCTTCAGAACCCTATACTGGCAGGACGATCAACCGCACGCTCTGACAGTTTTATCCAGGTGGGGGCAAAAACATCTTTTGATTTTGTTATACATAGCTGAAAAGCAATTAATGCAGATTTATTCTCATATATATTATTTAAATTTAGCCAAAGTATGAGTTGGTGATAAATATGTGCCCCATATTGAGAATATTGTAATAGCAATGCTTTCACAAACATTATTGATAATTATTGGAGAATTAAGTTTAGAGATTTAAGTTACTTATTTCTGCTAATTATTGCTACTGTTTCTATTGTAATCAAATTTGACAAATTATTTAGCTTTTGGGCAACTTTTGCAAAAAAAAAAAATTTAGCCTTACTTTTGGCAATAGATACATTCTGATATATCAAATTTCTTGATTGAGGCAATTGCTCCTCTAGCCTTCCCCAAATGTAACCTTTTCTCCCTCTCCTGCCAGTATGAAGAGATTTTTTTTTTAAATTCCTTAATATACAGAGTGGCCATAATTAAAGTGACAGTATTCAGCATGCTCTGTAGCGTGATCTAATTGTGAGAATGGAGCCAAATTTTGTATTATGACTAAACAAGATGGAGGATGAAGGATTTTTAAAAAAAATTAAAATCAGTTCAAAAAGTTGTCGCTAGGGAGAAACATGGCATAGTGTAATAAAAAAGAATTTTAAAAATGCAGACTCAATGCTAAAATAAAATTAACTTTAATTTAGCAAATTTAACGATTAAAATCAATCTCAATATGGCAACTTTTCTATTACACAGCACCACATGGTGGCCATAATTAAAGTGACTATACTCAGCATGCTATGCAGCGCAATCTAATTGCGAGAAAGGAGCTAAATTTTGTAACAAGACAAAGGATGAAGGATTTTCTGTGAAAATAAATTTAATTCCAAAAGTTTAGGCACTGCCAGGTGAAAATGTGGCGCTGTGTAACAAAAAAGCTGCCATGTTGAGATTGATTTTTCTTGATAAATGTACTAAATTAAAGTTAATTTTATTTCAGCATTGAGTCTGCATTTTTTAAACTCTCTTTTCTACTACACAGTGCCACATTTCCACCTAGCAGAGACTTTTGGAAAGTTTTTTCCACAGAATGCTTTGTCCCGTCTTGTTTAGTCATAATACAAAATTTAGTTCCATTCTTGCAATTAGATTACACTACAGAGCACTAATGTAACTTTAATTATGGCCACCCTGTACTTTGAATTTCCCAAGAAGACCCATAATCAAGCAAAATTTTACTCTATTTTTCTATGCCATAATCATAGGTCATCATGGGTCAAAATTTTCAGGACTGGGCTTGTCCTGTCCCACCTTGTTGTAAAAGCTAAAAGTTTTGTCTGACCTGTTTATTTTTTCACAGTTCATGAGCCGGACAGAATGATCAAAAATCAATGAAAACACTGACCCATCCTAATTAATTTTCTATGAAAAATATACACATTCTTTGAGCAACGTTACCCTACAATTAAAATTCTTTTAAAAGAAAAGATTATTACATACATATTTATGCAAAAATATTAAAGTACAGCATTTTTCAGATTATATGTGCACAAAACATTCAATGCAGAATTACAAGGTTAGATTAAAAAATTATGTGCTGGATGGGGCCAGGCTGGAAAGTAGAAATTTCAGGATATTGGGGGGGGGGGGGGGGGGGGGGTAAAAGGAGGAATGTGGAGAGCAAAGGAAAAAGCAGTCATTTCAGGAAGGGATGGTGGTTTCATATCACTTACAGTTACATAGAGAGCAGAAAAAAATTAAAGCTTTAAAAAATTTAAACTTTGCATGCTGGGGGATGGCAAGGGGACAGAAGCAGAATTTTCAGAGAAGGAAAGGAGAGAATTTGGATATTTAAAAAAAAAAAAAAAAAAAAAAAAAAAAACAGAAATCTAGTGAAACGTGGAATATTCTCACCGTTAAAATCCAGAAAATCATTCAGAAAAAAAATTCTTAAAAACTAATGAGTTTTAAGCACAATCTGTTTACAAATGTTACTTTATACAGGGTAGTACTAGCCCTAGATGACATTTCAGGACACATTTGGCTTGGCATACTAACCGAAAAAAAAAAACTTAACTCACTGTTCAATACATTTTATTATCATAAATAGTATACACTAGATACAATTTTTTTGTTTTAAAATTATACAATTAAAAGAAAAGTAATTTTATCAGAACCTTTTGACCAAGCAACTGAAAAATTACGATTTTTGAATTACTGAAGGACAAAAATCTCTATTTTTTTCTTCACTGATTGACAAAAATTGCAAAAGTTTTCCTTTTTTATAACTGATTGGTAAAAATTGTAATTTTTTGTGACCAACAGACAAAAATAGCAAAATATTTTAATGACTAAACAAAAAGTGATTTTTGATAACCGATCACTAAAATTTGTGATTTTATTTAATGCAAATCGACAAAAATCACTATTTTTAACGATACATATAAGAAAACTGCGACTTTTGTTATCATTTTGCATCAGTAAAAAGGTACACCTACTCTCTATTTGATGATTTCAAATGCCGATATAGCACAAAATTTCAGGAATTTTAGGATAGACAACCATATTTCAGGACATTTAATTTTTTTTCAGGAATATCAGGAATTTCAGGAAAAGTACGACCCCTGTTTATATCAAAAGCAACTTTAAAAAAAAAATTTTAATTAAAAAAAATTTAAGACGCCAGTTTTATGCGATTAATTAGAAATTCATTTTATAAAGTAAGTTTCACAAATGTGTATAAAATCAAATTTTCAAATTAGTTAGAGAAAAATAAAAAATTATAATAGATGAAAACAAAATCAGATAAAAAAAAGTATAAAACAAACCAAGTCATTTAAATCTTGTTCAATGGCTTTTAAATCAAAAAGTATATCACTGGCAGATAAAGATTCATTTGCTTCATATTTATTAATATAGGACCTGTACAAAAAAATAAATAAAAGAAGTATTTAGCACAAAATATATTAATTACCATCTTTAAAGCATAAATAGTTTTAGTGATAATGCAGTCATGCAAATATAACATATTTACTAACAAAAAAGTTTTGATATAATTTTGAACAGAAACACAAAAAATAAATTTTAATGGGTAGAATTAGAAGGAAGGAGTGAGTGAAAAAGAAGTTTAAATATACGCATTAAACAAAATATTGGTAAAATCAAATATAGTTTGTAAGGTCATCTTATAAAGCTAATTCTAATAATACAGAAATTTAAGTGAAAATTCGGAAGACAGTTTTAATTATTTCAATTAAATATTTCATAGAATACTAAAAGTATGTCCAAGTTAGAGGACCTTACTACAAACCTGAATCATATTAGCTTTTATTTATGAGGTAATTAGTACACCTGTCCATGATAATTTTGAAAGTTTAGAATTCACCATCCTACAAATTTTTATTTAAGATGTATCAGAAGCATACATATAAAATTTTTGACTGTAGAAAATGTAGTGTATGTGTAGGGAAGGAGTTTTTCAAAACTTGCTTATTACTTCTTGTGTATATCACAAGTTGCATCATTGTGCAAAACTTCACAACTATGGTCCTGGAGTATGGTTTACTCTCCCCACTCCCTTACCAAAATTCAGGAAATTTATTTTTTAAATCCTTATTATTTTTTAAGCTCAAATCGGTTTCGACGATGTGGCAATGGCAAGAAAAATTATCCAATTTCCACTTTATATTCTTAAAAAACTTGCACTACTCCCCAAGAAGTTTTATGGTTTGCAGGGCCTAACTCCACTTTCTCAACTGTGGGATTTGAGGTACTATGTATAGAAAATGTCGTCCCAGTCAAGTGGTCAGCTTGATGTAGATCCCACAGTGTTTAGTTCCCAAGCATACTTGGCACTCATTTTATCAACTCAAAAGGGATGAAAGGTTGACTTAGCCTTGTCCAAGTCCAGAAGCAATCCTTAGATATGTAGTGCGACAGCACATTGCGTTAACCACTGTGATACCAGGCATCAATCTTTATATCCAATATAGTATATTTTTCCCTCTTTTCAATAAACTTTATTTAGAAGTCAAAGTGATTTTATATTTTTTACAAAATATTTTTTTTATAACTTTTTTTTTTTCAAAGTTAATACTGTTATCTTAAATGATTTCAATGTAAAATTATTCTCATCCAGCCTTTAAATATTTGAATCATACATGTAATTTCTTTCCATTTTTGGAGAACAAATTCTAAAAAATTATTTATCACACATGACATTTTATAAATTCATCATAGAAAAAGCACCATTAAATCCACTTTTGAATGTGTCATGCCAATGAGTAATTGAAATATCACATGATCATATATTCACCAGTTTATGGGGAAGTTTTGGTTTTTCATTATCTACCCTTTGAAGGTTTTCTTGCCATCTTTTTGAAGATTTCCTGTTATTATTGCCTTTTTTAAAAATAAAATTCCATTTTAAAAGATGCTTTCTTAAAAATCATAAATGTTTGCATCACAGTTTTTTTTTAAACCTCAAAGTATATTTCACGCATCTAAAACTAAAAATGTACTTTAAAAATTTTAACCATGCGTATTTCCACAATTTGTAGTTATTATTTATTAATTTTTTATCATTAATTTTGTATATGTAATTATAAAGGTTGGAATTGATAATAATTGGCAATAACTTTTTTAATATGTTAAGAAATAAAATTTAGAACAATAAGCATTTCTCACCCTTTTCCCACATCCTTTTACAACACTTTCTTTTCTTTTTATAGCATCATAAATTTTGGTTTTACCACTGTTAAACTTAATACAAAGATCTTTTACACAAATAATTTTTCTTTTAATTTAACAATCTCAATTTTATCCTGCAGCGATGGCGTATTGAGTCTAGATTTTGAAGCCATTTTTTACAATGCACTTACTAATATCCTTAGACAAGATAAAACAATGAAGAACAAATAACACATGCATTGATAGTTTTCTGACCATGTGATTTATTGGAATGAAGTATACATTATATCAACTTCTTTCTTCATTCTCTCACCACCCTCTCAACTTAGACAAAAAGTTATGGCGACCGAATGAATGAATAGCATAGACAATTTTCAGAAGTTTAAGTACCAAGGAAGCATAAAAAATGACATTCTTTCCTTAGCAAAATGAGAAAGAAAATCACTCAACAACACAAATCTTTCAGACGCATTCTTGGTATCATTTTTATACTAAAATCATAAAATTTGCAGGCATGACTATTGGAGCAATTTAGAATTGAATAGCGTTTTATCTAAGCTTTATTACTCCTTGTGTATGTCACAAGTTGCATCATTGTGCAAAACTTCACAACTATGGTCCTGGAGTATGGTTTACTCTCCCCACTCCCTTACCAAAATTCAGGAAATTTATTTTTTAAATCCTTATTATTTTTTAAGCTCAAATCGGTTTCGACGATGTGGCAATGGCAAGAAAAATTATCCTGCAGCGATGGCGTATTGAGTCTAGATTTTGAAGCCATTTTTTACAATGCACTTACTAATATCCTTAGACAAGATAAAACAATGAAGAACAAATAACACATGCATTGATAGTTTTCTGACCATGTGATTTATTGGAATGAAGTATACGTTACATCAACTTCTTTCTTCATTCTCTCACCACCCTCTCAACTTAGACAAAAAGTTATGGCGACCAAATGAATGAATAGCATAGACAATTTTCAGAAGTTTAAGTACCAAGGAAGCATAAAAAATGACATTCTTTCCTTAGCAAAATGAGAAAGAAAATCACTCAACAACACAAATCTTTCAGACGCATTCTTGGTATCATTTTTATACTAAAATCATAAAATTTGCAGGCATGACTATTGGAGCAATTTAGAATTGAATAGCGTTTTTCGTTTCTGATAAATATATTGGATCCTGAGTTATAATGAAATGATATCTGATGATGATCTTTCACTGATTGTCCGGATATGAAACTCTGTGGAAAACTGAAATATCCTTTGCCTGTAGAGATAAATGAGAAATGCTATTCAATTCCATTGTACTGCTGTACTAAAACTGCCTTCAAATTTGGACATTTATGAAAAAAGTGGGTTTGGGAATTAGTCAGAAGGTTGTCACTTTGAATTTGAGTACAACATTAAAGCATAATATATTGTACTTCAGAAAATATATACATTTTCATAAATATGCATTTTACTAATAAAAATTCATTAAAATTTAAACAGTTTCTGTTCTCTTGAAATAAATTTATTAACCTATAAGGAAATTTAATTAAAATGCTTGACAGTGAGTATTTGACATATATATATATATATATATATATATATATATATATATCAGTTTTATAAACAAAATACCTTTCATTTTTTACATATTCTTTTTCCTGCCTTAGGCAAAATTTTAGTTTCGGCGGGACCCTAAAAGCCTTTTTATTTCTGCGTTAGGCAGATAAAAGCTTACTCAGCATGAATGAATGTTATTTTCTATGGGTTCACTGGGACTTGAAGAATTTTCCCCATTAGACAGATTTCCGGCTTACTCAGAGTCTGCATTAGGCAGAATTTACTGTATATACAAATTTTCATGTGTCAGGTAAATAAGAGTTTAGAAGAAGCGGTCATGTTTGTGGAACACCTGCTTATTTGAATGATTTTATAGTATAACTTAGAGGGAGAATGTCATGTTATTTGGCTGTTAACTGTCTCTAATTTATATTTGCATTATTCACTGTTAACCACATCTGTGCAGCTGTATAAATATGTAACTGTGACTGAGCTAAATCAGTTGGGAATCCCATTGTAAACAATGTGAATGACTAGTGTCAGCATATCTATGTGATCTTTTTTTTAAATGGTTTTAATATAACTGATTTCTAATGAATTTAACCTTTTAATGCTACAAGACACCAGCAGAGGCAGTAACAAAGATGGTGTAAGTGATTGATAATACATCAAAGGTGAGAACCACATTTTATTTCAAACTGTGTGTCTGAATGCATGGATGCGTTCAAACTGCCTGGCGCAATGAAATTTATGTCTGGAAATGTGAAAGAAAAGTGGAAAAAATAGCATAAAGAACTGGATAATTATTCCTAGCTACTGAAAAAGACAAAAGGTATATATTTATTTTTAGCGTGTGCAACTTGAAGGATAAACTACTGACTGTTATATAACACAACTGAAAACCTTGGCATCGATTTCTGAGTTTGCCAAACACATGTAAGTTAGACATCATAAATATTAATTTTCATTCACAGAACTTTTTTTAAAAAATTACTATAAATCATGTCAAAATGAAGTAATTTTTTAACAACTTGTCATTTGCCAGTATAGTTTTAATGTTTTACGGCCTCAAACTGAATACCAGAAGAATGGAAAATTGTGGAAAACCTTTTTGTCACATCTGTACCAAAAGGTAACAGTTGTATGAAAGAAAATGTGTGTTTTCTCAACATGGTATCATTTTCACTCATAGAAATATATTGCCTTTCTGCACTCGGAGCTCCTTGTAGTGTAAGGGGAGATACATAAAAACCCTTCATATCTAATGCCAGTATAGGTAGAATGAAAAGCCAGTGTAAATTACATCATTTAGGCACAATCGTAGTAAAACATTACAATTTTCTGAATAAAAATGCAATGAATGAAATGCTAATTCCTTTTAAAAATTAAGCCACTTTCAGAAGTGGAAGCCTTTTCTTCCGTTCAAAATTTTGTCTCTAATTTCAAAGCTGGTGGAATGAAAAATCTCTGAAAATAATGCAATTTTGAGGCAAGCACAGAAAAATGTTGCACTCTTATGTTTTAAAATGCATGCTTTCTTTGATAAATGATGTCATTTCACTTTCAAAGCCCTTGACTCCATGATGGTCTTAAACACAATTTATTCAAATTTAAAATTGAAAGTTCTTTTTTATTGTAATGTGAAAATGACATTAATAAAGATAAAATACTCCCCAATATTTTATTTTCTTTGCAATAGTAGAATTAACCTGATTGCTACCATTTTTTAAAAATTTCATTAAAATGTTGACTGCAAAGGGTACGGATCTACATCTAATTGTTCATTCGCAGGGTGTGACAGATGCAGAATTACATTCTGTCCAGACTTGCACACAATGCATTAGTTTAGCTACAGCATTCACATTGAGCATACAAAATTTTGTCAGCATATAAATAAAGGACTAACAAATGTTAAAATAGGTGTATTTTAAATCTATAGATAATTAATATAATGCATGAAATTATACAAATCCTCAAAATATGCTTATAACTTTTTTCTTTCAACTTTGGCTAATCGCCCTCATACAATTTCGCAAACTGGCCAGACAAATGCAGAATCAAGAATAAGATTAACTATTGGCCTGTCACTTTACAATGAAATTCGCCATTTTGGGAACTGGTCGATTTCGTGTTTTGGCCGTAATGTACATAAAAAAGTAATGCAATCTTTGTATTCTTATCAAACAAATACTTTGCAGGATATTTCAAAAATCAATGCATCAAAATGAGCAGTTAAGAGAGAAAAATAAGCAACAAAAAATAAACCCAAAAAGATAAATTAGATTTACCTAAATATATATATATATATATATATATATATATATATATATATATATATATATTACTGCAAAATGACAGCATTAGAATAAACTACTAAGCTAGACTAAAACCAAAATTTAATTAAAGTATGTAGGTACAATGCAATTGGACTAACTGTTTACATAGGAAAATGAACAACTAAATATTTTAAATATTTTCTAAAATATAAGTTATACATACTGAATTTGTTCATGAAGAGTTTTAATTTTCTGTTTCATTAGTCCTAATGATACTTCACCCTAAAAAATAGTATTAGTATAATAAATTTGCACAAAGAAATAGACCTACATATTAAAAATAACATGATATATAAATTATACTAAATTGAATAGACAAAAAAGAAAACATCTGTTCACTTTATAATGATTTTATTATAGTATTTCAAAAGTTTATAGGAAAACTGCAAATTATGAATACAGTATATTACACAATCATCAGTATACATTAATAATAAGCAGTACTGGTGATTTTCTGTCTTTCAGAACAAAATAGATCATGGAATAACCCAATACAAGCACATGAATTACTTATAGTGTCAAGTTTCTTCTTATATGTAACACAGCAGAATAAAAGAATTAAAGCATAATTTACACTATAATGCAAAATTCATCTTGTCATGCAAATGTTGCATGCTGTTTCAATAATAATTTGAGCTACTTGATTAAATATCCAACACTTTTGTTTTCTATTAATGTAGGAATTCGATGAATTTACGTTCTATTAGAAAGTCCTCCTTATAGTTATCTCTCTTTATGCCCTATGAAGAAGTAGTAATATGCTAATACATCCTCTATCAAAATATTTAATTTAAAATAATTTGTCAGTTATGCAGACGTACGTAAGTAAGAAAAAAATAACTAACCTATAAAAGTTTAATAAACTACATGGTATCCGAACCGTATTCAAATTTAATATATAAGTTCCACAATTCGCATTTTCTGAATTTTGTTTTAAATACATCTTCTGAAATTTTTTGTGAGTAATATAAATAAAATCAGTGTATATGACTCCAAATAACAAGTGATTTTCTTTATCTTTTTAATTTGTTCTTAAATATCTTATTGTCACTGCTCATCTATGTGAATCTTTCTGACACACAAATAAATTTTCATTCCAACATAAGTGAAGATTTCACATACTAATATATAAATAAATAAAATACAACATATAAAATACTATAAATAAAATAGTACTTATTCAATATAAGTTGAAACAGAAATAAGGGCTAAGCCAAGCTTTACTTAGAGAGCTTTTGTTTAGCGAATACTTCTGCTGGAGAAACAAATACTTCATTCTCTCTGATTTCTCTTCCAACTACCCTATTACCTTTGCAAAACCATTGATATAAAATCCTTGGTGAAATTTCTGTTTTCTTAACCACTTTAACGGTTGCTCTGAGTTAAGTCGGGGGTAATAACACTGTATCCCTATCTATGTGGTTATTAAAGTGGTTAAACATTATAGATGAAACCAAATAAGCAGTCATCTATCGCAGAACTGATGATATTGCATTATCAATTATAATATCCCATATTCAAACTAAAGCTGAAGGGGGGAAAAATGGAGAACTTTTCTTCTAAGCGCTAAATTGTAATGTTGGAATGTGAAATTCGTAAGGGTACATGCAGTTGAACAAATATGAAATCTCATTTATTAATTCAATCTGCACGGGTCGGGTTGTACCTGACCTGAACCCGCAAATTTCATTTTAAGTCAAGCAGACCCGAACCTGACAAAAAAAATTTCCTCGACCCTCGACCCACAACCCAACGTATTCAATCTGCACCTAATCCGAACCTGAAATATTTCAGCCCGCAACTGACCGAACCCACAATGAAAGGACAATAAATCATGTTTTAATGCTATTATGAAATGTAATGTACAATTATATCTCTAATACCAATTTTATATTTTATGTAGAAAAATGAACAAATCTATATTCTTTAATATTCAAATATAATGAAACCTCTGAGTAGCACACACCTCGAGATCATTGAATAGATTCCTGCATTGGGTCAGGTTGTTTCTTTTTTTGGGGGGGTCAGGATGACTAATTTTCTTTCCGCGTGTCCATTTCACCCTAGAATAATTCTTCCGGGTCATATATAGATTTTTCTCAAGTCGGATTGTTGGGATTTTCACAAAAGGTTTGAACAGAACAATGTTTCAGATGAAAAGAAATACATATTTGAATGTGAATGAGTATATATTCAATTTACTGCATGAGAAAAAATAAAATGTATATAAGAAATGTAATCATAGACTTTTCTTTCTTTACGGTGCAGTTAAGAACCATTTTTTCTTTTCTCAGAATGTAAAAAACATTTCATTTATGATACACACAAAAACACATGTATTGTATTTGTGATAGTTTATGCACACATACATCATATACCTGTTATGTGTATGTAGATTTGAAGGTGCCCACTATTCCAAGGTACAATAGTACAAATATATAAGTGTCAGGAATTGAAAAAGTGTTCACTTAATAGAGGTGTCCGCTTTTCGGGAGTGACCATTATGTAGGTCTTATTGTATATATGAAAGGATAAAAATTAAACTTTTTTAAAATTCAAAGTAAAAGTTTAAAATTTAATATCCCAAAAATTATCCCTGTTATCTTTGTTACCTAGCCTCACATTTATCACTCTTGCGCTTCAAAATCCAATGTTCTTTAAAAGTGAAATTACTGATTAAGGGCTTCTTGCAGTTGTTTGTGGTTTTGATGCAAACAGGTTTGCAGAACTTGGTGTCGTCAAAGAATCGAGGCATAATGCGAGAGCTAAATAACCAATAAGATGGTTTTTGCCCTCTCATGTCTCAGTGGCGCAATATCTATTTAATCTGAAAAAATATTGGACATTCTTTTGAAAAAGCGGGTCAACCTGAACCCAACCCGAAACCGACCCAAACCCAGAAAAATGAATGTCAACCTGACCCAAACCGCAACGGAAAAAATAGAGTGCCGACCTGAACAGAACTGCAAGTTGGGTTGGATGTGGGTAAAAGTGGATAACCTGACTTGATGCAGGACTCCGTTCTTCATGCACAAATTACGCAAATCTTTGTGTTTTATATACAGTGTGGGATCTGTTATCCGGCGTCCCTGTATCCAGAACGATCCGAAAACCGGAATGTAAAACAATAACCAAAGTTTAATTTATTTCATTTCAAAAATGTAAAAAAAAATTGCGAAATTCTTTAGTCAGTCGCGGAAAAAATCACGAAATTTGTCCATCGATCGCATAAAAAAGTTCCGCGAGTTTCGCCTGTAAATCGCGAGGGAAAATCCGGAAATTCACCAGTTGTTAATGTGGATGCGCCGCCGCTTTTCTGACCCTGCACCTTTTGTAGGTGAAGTAGGTTTTAAATAACATTGGAAAAAAATTTACAGAAAAGAAGAGGGGCCGGATCGGGGTTTTAGGCTTTCGTCATTACGCTGGTTTAAGAGTTGACACCCCTGGGTGGGTTGTAACATGAAATAAGTGTGACTACCAATTTTCATCAAAAATCCAAAAGGATTGGGCATATAACTTGTTTTAGATAGATGATTGAGAAAATAAGTATACAGAAAAAACACTTGCATAAAAAGTTGCTTCTCATACCATAAGTTCAAAAAGTGACCAAAAACATTACTAGAAACTTGAAGGTGCAAATGTTGGCTAGAACAAGTTCAAGAATTTCTTTTTTGAAAGTGATTGTTTGTGATGTTTGAAAGTGAGTGATTTGATTACTCATTTGACTGTATTAACACTGACACAAACCGGGTTTCCGAAATCCCCTATTTTTGGATGAAAGAAGTGACAATTCCTTCTTTACTGACTTACATAATTGATACTCAGTTTGCAGTTGCTCTTTAGAATTCCATGAAAGAGTCGTCGAAAACAGCAAGCTTATCTTTAGAAACCAAGCAAAATATTTGAAACAAGGTCAACAATAAAGTGCTGAAAAAAATCAGAAATTGCAGCAAAATATTGGATACACAACAGCACACTCTCTATGATTTTAGAGAATCGTGAAAAGATTGAAGTGGCTTATGCTGTAAGTCAATCCAAACTAGTAAGAAAATGAATGTGTATGGAAAGAATAAAGAAATT
This sequence comes from Maratus michaelseni, assembly GCA_963931845.1. Classification (NCBI taxonomy): domain Eukaryota; kingdom Metazoa; phylum Arthropoda; class Arachnida; order Araneae; family Salticidae; genus Maratus; species Maratus michaelseni. Next base: position 216,767,336 of record OZ007586.1, on the reverse strand, counting down.
GAAATTGCTCTCTTGCTGTGGATAAAAGAGGCAAAAAAACAGAACACTGTTTTAATTGGTGCAATTTTTTCAAGAGAAGTCAAAGCCTTTTGCTGATGCTCTCGGTGAGAGCTATTTCAAATCTTCTAATGGATAATAACTAAGATTCAAAGAGCATCATAGAATTGTCTGCAAAAAGATATGTGGCCGAAATAGTGGGAATTTTTTCACAGACATTGTTCTTCCTAGCACATTTGCATAGATGAAGATGCGCTGACTTCAGATGTGATGACAGACGAAGAAAAAATTACTGTATTAGCTGAAAAAAGATGACAACATCGAAGTGTCAGATGAGGATGAAGAAATCAATACAAAAGTTTAGTGTCATTAAATGAATCTACCACAACATTGAATGTTTCATTATGGAGCAAGAGCTTCCTGAGCTTTGGACAAATTAGATGAGGTCCATATGTTCCTAAAAGAAGTACTCAACGAAAATTGAAGCAAAAGTCAATAATAGACTTTTAAAAAAAAAAAGGATTAGCAAGTAAATAAATTTATTATTGGCCAAAATGATGATCATTTGTTTTATTTTTCAATTGAATTTTCTATTTCTTATTAATTTATGGTTTTAGGAACAGAGATATATTTGTAGGTTAATTTATTTAGTTTTTATATGAGGGTCAATCTAGAAATAAGGTTCCCATCAAATTTACAAATAGACAACATTGTTTATTCTCATAGAAATTTACATCGTTGGAAAGAAGAAAGTTTGCTCTATTTCTCTACATAATAGCCATCTTTTTCTATGCATTTTTGTAGATAGAGCTCCAATTTCTGTATCCCAATGTCGTAGAACTCTGGCGTCAACCCATTGAGGAAGCATTTCACCTCTTCTTTGCTGTCATTGTCACTCCGGAAGCGTTGGAAGTGTTCCTTTAATTTGGAAAACAAGTGATAATCACTAGGTGCGAGGTCCGGACTGTCAGGTGGGTGGGGGTGACAGTCCACCTACATTGTGTCAAAAGTCCCTGGGTTTGAGGTCAGGCATTGTCATGAAGCAGCGTTACACCGGCTGTCAGTCATCTTCGCTGGCGGTTCTGGGTTGCTTGCCTGAGTTTTCTTAGTGTTGCACAATAACCTGACGAATCTCGCACTTGGCGGGATCAACAATGGGAACCTCCATCTCGGACAGCTGCTGCACCAAGAATGAGCGGTGCAGCGAAGCGCGGCCGGGAGAATCGCGAGTGCGGGAACAGCCGTGCACAACGCTGTTACCGTATTTTGCCTCGCACCTTCTAGTGCAGCTGGAGCTCTTTGGGAACCTTATTTCTGGATCGACCCTTGTATCTAACATAGATGGCCCCACTATTTTAATGGTTAACACGAAAAATATTCACAGTCCCATCAATTTTGTGTTAATGAGGTTCGACTGTATTTTTCTAAATATAACATTTGAACATATCTGCATCATTGTTCAAGCTGTGTCAAAGTGTTATGCAAGTTACCTATTACTCAAATCCTGCTCTGTGAAACTACATCATGATTGCTGAATTGATTTCCTGTAACAAAAGTTAGAACTTTACAAATCTTAAAATGGCTTCCAGACTTTTATTTGCAAAGTGACCATTTTTATTTCCTGAAATTAGTTACAAATGACATTTATTTTCCCAAGCTTTATTTGCAATAGATTGACAATAGAACTTATTTCATTTATATTTTATCCAGTTATGACATCATCTCCAGCCAATACTTTCACTACGCTAATTCACATTTAAAAATTTGTATTAGTTAAGTTCGTAATTTGTCAAGTCATACCTCACAATAGCATATGTCTATCTATCAAAGTCACTTTGTGCTTCCTGGAGACACTTTTTTTTAACACTAAAAGTAACTAAATGTCAGTATTTCAGCACAATTTGTTTACATGTTCTTCATACACTCGATTTACATCATTGTATAAAAATCTTGAAACATTCAGATAAGAAGTATTTAACCTTTTCCTTCAAGCAATGTTCTGAACAAGTTTCAATCCAAAATACGACACTTTAATTCCTGACTAAAGTCCTGCACGGGTCAAGTTGTACCCGACCTAAGCCTGCAAATTCCATTTGAAGTCAATCCACAACCTGACCCGAACTGACAAAAAAATTTCCCTGACATGCAACCCAACCTGAACCCGCAAAAATAATTTTCGATGACCTGCAACCTGACCTGAACCCAACACTTCAACCTGCTTCCAAAACAGAAAATTTAACACTCATAAAAATTTCAGAGAGTTCGGATGATAAGTACTATTTTTTTTAAAAATAAACTATCCAACATGAAAAATACAGTGAGAAGAAAACACAACCTTTTTACACCTTAAAATTAAAAAAAAAAATTACACAGGCTTCAAAAAACATTATATTTATAAGTGATAACAATTTCAAAGAGCTTGGAGAGTAAGAACTATTTTTTTAACTATTAAATGACACTATGTGAAAAAAAAAAGTCTTATAAGTGCATTTACCATTAAATATCAATATTTTTTAGATGGCCTTTGAAAGCATTATATTTACGACTAATAAAAATTTCAAAGAGTTTGGACAATTTTTTTAAGAAGAATTGTTTTTTAAATATTAAATGACCCAATTACAAAAAATAAAAAATCAATGCACTTTAAAATTTAAAATCTGCTAATTTTTGTTGAAATATGAAAAAGCATTAACACCCACTTAAAGAGCTTACATTTTACTTAAAACGATACATTTGCAATTAAAAAATATATCTTCTTGTCAAAGTTTAACTTTAAAGTTGAGATTAGAGCTAGAATTTGTAAAAGGAAAGAAAAAGAATTGGATAATCAAATCAGGTATAATTTTCATCATAGAAATGAGATTGATATTTTGATTTCTCAACTTAAATGGAAGTATGTAAAATTGTATAGGATTTCTTAAGATATAGATTAAAAAATTTTCAGATATTAACAGGTGAAAAATAGAAAATACAGTAAAAAAATCAGCTAGTGAACTAAAATGTTCAAAGGTTTTTAATCCTGTAGAAATTTCCTCACAAATATCAAACTTCATGTATAATTTCTAACCTTGCAGATGTTTTGTGTTTAGATATTTAAAACCCACCTGATTATGGTTTGGTGGAAATGTATCCAGATTTGAAAGTTGCTTATAGAATATGTTTACAGTGCTGATTATTGTAAGTTTGGGAGAAAAGAGTTTCAGTACATTTAAAATTATAAAAATTGTGATGTTTCAATTATGTTATAATAATAAAATTGTTATTTTGATTCAAAATGCAATTTAAATGGGAAGTGCAAATTATCCTTTTTCCTCAGGTTAAAATTTGTTTAGGAATGGCTCTGCATGAGAAGTATACAATAGAGAAAGATATATATATATATATATATGTATATATATATATATATGAAAGGATAAAAGCTAAACCCCTTTTTAAAATGCAAAATCCCTTTTTGCCCCTTTTAAAATTTTAAATTACCGTTTTAAAAAATAGAAATTTAAATCAAAACTTTTTAAATGCTTTAATAATTGTGTTTCAATTGATTGAAATTCGCGTTGCCCCTGTTAAATTAGTTTTCCTGCATCGCATCTTATAACTTTCAGAGATCGTTTTCGGACTCTTCATAAGAATATTTGTGCTGACGCTAACGCGATTTTAAAGTCTTGCTGCATCCTATCGGCCGATGGAGCCAACGCCTTTATTCCGCACAATCAATCACTCAGCTCGCGGCCAATTAAAATTAAAAATACGCCTCTTTTGACTTCGACGACCTCTAGCAGAAATAATGCAAAACTTTCATATTTATACCATTGCACTGCTATCAGGAGCGAACTTTTTACGATTTCCCTCATCTAAACAAATCCACGCCAATCTGCTCTCTCGGAATTGCCTCGCGATGGACGAACCTTCGATGTCCAGACAGACTTAAAAAGCAGCTCTCACGCCAATATGGGCCTGGTTTAAAAGGAATCATGTAAGAAAAAGAAATAAACCAGGTTCCGTAATAAACTGAGTCTTCATTTAAACAGAAATACATTCACTCGGAATTTAACCGAATCCCGCTTACGGCCCAGGACTACACGAACATGTAAGGGAATCAGAATGAGCGCTTTGATGTACGGAGCCGCCATCAGTCCGCGCAGCCACCGGCCCGGCCCGGCGCCCAACCACCGACGGAGTCCCGCTTCGTTTCAGAAGTTGAGTAGGACAGTTCATCTCAACGGGAAAATCCCAAAAACTAAACAGTTACGTAATCTACGCCCGTCAATCCCAGCCAATACCTCCGTGAAAAATTCTTACAGCATACGGTGAAAGACTTACGGAATTTATCCCAAGAACTCAAAAGTACTTAATCTCCCTTCGTCAAAAGGAAAGTGAATCATTAACTTTTCTCTTCATTCTCAATCTTGTACTGTATTTCATTCTGCCGGCAAGAATCGAAGTGTTTTATCAGCAGGAAGAAAAGTAGGTCAACTACACAGCTGTTTTCAATTTTCAAGAGCGCGCCGATAAAGAAATGAACTCAAGTGACCTATTAAGCGCCAGATGTTTGAGTTTTGGTTTGTGGACTATAGAGAAAAGGAAAGAAAATAAATCATTTGGTTAATGATCAGAGAAATCTTTCTGCGAAAGTTATTTTTTTTATTATTGTTTCGCGTCGTGGTGGTGAAATGAAAGTAAAAGCTATTTTATTTATTTATTTTTTTTTGTTGTGTCCGGTGTGTTGTGTTTTATTTTGGATTTATTTAAAGTAAAGGTTACAGGTATGTAATATAGTTTTGATATTAACCTTAACGAAGAAAAACTTTTTTTTTAAGACTTTTTAGTGAGAGGCATTGGTTCTCAAACTTTTATTTTTGAATGCTTTTTGATTTATTAGATAACAAGCACTGAAGAATTTTTTTTTCTTTTTTACAATTTTGGTTGTTTTAAAAGGACTGCCAAGTAATTTTTTAAAGAAATATTGTTTTTATTATTAAAAGCATAAACAAGTGGTTCTCAAACTTTTTATTTAATTTTTTATGCATGCCAAAAATAAATTAAAGATGATTATGTTTATTATGCTATTATTTGTGTGAAAATTTTAATTATTTTTAAGTCAGCTATTTAAGTTCAAATATATAATTGTTTATGTATTGTGTTTAACGTAATTTTAAAGAGATGAAAAGGTAAGAATGGTGATTTTTATGAAAGTTCTTTAGTTGTGTTGAACTGATAATTACGATTTTAATGAAAAAATAACATTAAATAAACCTCATATTAAAATCATTTTTCTAGACAGTTTGAAAATATTTTAACAGAAGTGAAAATTTTATTAGTATTATATTATTATAATATTTTTATTATTAGGTGTTAAACTTTTTAAAGGTGATTTATATGCAACGTACTTTATAGTTAGTGAGGTTATTTAAATTTTTTATTGAATTCAAGTTATTGGAAAAAAAAAAAAAAAAAAAAAAAATTATTAAGATGGATTTTAATTTTAAAAAGATGATTTTAACGGATTTTTACAGATATAGTGTTACAAATTTTAAATAGTTTGAAAGATTTTTTCATTTTTATTCTTATGTGCTTTAATTGTGTATTATATTTCTGTGTAATTCAGTGATATTTAGTATTTATATCTATCATGAGTAACCCAACCCCTCCCAAAGAAGTAGAGGATTTAACAGACAAATCAGGTGACCCCGAAAAAGAAAAAAATCAAATTTCGAGCAAAGATGATAATCCCGTTAATAATCCTGAAGAGAAAAATAATCAGAAGTCTAGTCAGGAATCTGGAGGTGCACCAGAGACATCTGGTGTAACAATGTTAGGTGGACAGACCCTGTCAGCTCACACATCAGTATCCGCCAACCCAAAAACATCAGTAGACCCCGATATCGTTGCGTTTTCTCCGCAAGATGGAATGTCTTGGATACCATGGTTAGCCTATTTCGAGAGTGTCTGTATAGGACAGGGAAAAGACGAGTGCTGGAAAATTAGGCACATACAGAAATATTTAAAGGACAGTGCACTTACGTTGTACATTAATAATTGTCTAAATGTACTTCATTGGTCCGAATTTGTCACTTTGTTTAATGAACACTACGAAATTCCCGATACCCTTTCTCTAACTGATTTTTCACGTATTAGATATAAAGTTGGAGAGGACTTGAACGAATATTATCAAAAAAAGACTAAAGTAGGCCGAACCTTAGGTTTAGAGCAGAAACTTATCCTGGAAGGGTTAACGGAGGGCTTGCCATTAGAAATGCAGAAGTTAGTTATTGCAGGCAACCCCTCAACTACACATTCATGGCGTGAATTAGTTTTCAGAATTAGCAAACTGCAACTGGACAGAAAGGGAAATGAGAGCAAATTTGAAGCAAGCCCCCAAAACCCCAATCAGTATCGACAATGGCGACCAAGCCGACCTCCATATGAGAATGGACAGAATTTTAACAGGCAGTGGAACTACAGAGTTCCCTATCAAACACACCCCATTCGACCTTTTCCATCAAATCAAGCAAGAAATCCCCAAAATACGTTTAGACCGACTTCAAATGTTCCACCACGACCTAATGTACACCACCAGACCACTTTGCCGCCCTCTCCATGCAAAGTTTGTCTTAATATCGGAATACCAAATGCGTATCATTGGGTGGGAAACTGCCCTTTTCGACAACAAGTGTTAGCAGTACCAACCCCTAGTCACAATATGACTTTGCCGAACCCCAACCAAGATCATAGCGCTAATGAGTCATCCCAAAATACATCTAGTAATCAATGACGATTTCTTATGTCCGGACATATACAAAAAGAAAAAGCTAGCTATAAAAAATCAAATAGAGATTGTCATAAAGTTACTTATGTAAAAAATGAAGACTCACTACCTTGTTTGATCGATACTGGGAGTTCGATTAGTGTTATTCCTTGTCACTTAGCCCATAAACTTAACCTAAAAATATGTAAAGTTCAGCAGAGTATACCAGTCACCCAAACACAAGGTGTTCTTGCTTTGAAAGAAAAATGCCTTGTTAGTTTGCAATTAGGACGTATCTCTAAGAGAATTGAACTTTTTATAATTAACAATCAGTTACCTTATGCTTTGATTGGGCTACCCCATTGTAAACTATTTAGATTAAATATTGACTGTGTTAAAATGCAAATAACTCAAGATAATAAGAAAGTACCTCTCATGGACCATATTTCATCAAATGCATCTCACCATACTTTACATTTATCAGAAGTATATACTAACCAGCCAGCAATTGAAAATGCAGAGATATTCGAAGAAAATTTTGAGCCGGAGTTGTTCGAGACCACTGACCATGTGCAAAATGTTCAGTCTGTCAGAGAACAATTACCTGCTCTTCTAGCCAAATATGTCTGTATTTTCGCCAAAGATAAATATGATATAGGCTGTGTAAACATGGAACCCCAGAGAATACAGTTAACATCAGATCTCCCCGTTTCTTTAAGAGCATATCGCACTTCACCTAAGGAAGAAGAGGAAATTAAAGAACAAATTCAAAATTTATTGCGAGCCGGTATCATTAAAGAAAGCTATTCCCCTTATTCATCACCCGTAACTTTGGTGTATAAACGTGAAGAAGGGAAGAAAACCCGGTTATGTATTGACTTCAGAAAATTAAATGCCATTACAAAAACAGATGCAGAACCCTTACCTCGAATCGACACCCTGTTAGATAAATTGGCGCATGCTAAAATTTTTTCCACTCTTGACTTAGCTAGTGGATATTGGCACATTCCTATCCATCCTCGAGACACTGAGAAGCTGGCATTCGCCACCACCTTTGGATTATATGAGTGGAATCGTTTACCGTTTGGATGGAAAAACTCACCTGCTTGGTTTAACCGTACCCTCCGTAGAATTCTTAATAAATACAAAATTGACTTTGCTTGTAGTTACTTTGATGATGTTATTGTATTCTCCCAAAATGAAGAGGAACATTTATGACATTTAGAGACATTATTTAATATATGTGTTCAAGAAAACCTTAAACTCAAATTGTCAAAGTGTAATTTTGTGAAATCCAAAATTAATTTTCTAGGATATGAAGTCTCGAACGGTTGTATCACACCTGACAACCCTAATATAGAGACGATTAAGAAATTAACACCACCAACGAATGTAAAAGAATTACAACGTTTTTTGGGATCTATAAATGTTTATCACAAATTTATTCCAAAGTATGCTAACATTCGATACCCTCTCAACAATTTGTTGAAGAAAAATGTCCCTTATGTGTGGGACCAAAATTGTCAAAATTCTTTTGAAAAATTAAAAAATTCTTTAATTGAAAAACCAATCTTAAAGTTGTTTGATCCCAAAACACCTTGTCATTTGTTTGTAGACGCATCAAGTCATGGAGTGGGATGTGTAGTGAAACAAGTTGATGAAAAAGGAACATTACATCCTATAGCATATCACTCTAGAAATCTTCGCGATTATGAAAAAAATTATGCAATTACTGAGTTAGAATGTTTGGCGATTGTGGATGCTTTAGATAAATTTTATCATTATTTACACGGTCAAAAATTTGTCATACATACAGATCATGCGGCACTTACCTGGCTCAAAAGTGTTAAAAATTTAAGAGGACGTCTTTTCCGCTGGTCCCTAAAACTTAGTATGTTTGACTATGAAATTAAATATCAGAAAGGCTCCACTAATGTTGAAGCTGATATGCTATCTAGACAACCTGTTTCAGAAAATTTACCCCATATTATACATCTCCTAGACTTGAATGAAGTAAGAGACAATCAGAAGAAAGAAAATGTAACAATTGATGGTAAAAAGTACACTGAGATAAATGATGTTGTTGTTATTAAAAAGAAAGGTTTGTATAAGATTGTGGTCCCCATGTCTTTACGTTTACCCCTATTAGAAAAAACCCACACACAATTTGGCCACCCTGGAATTTATAAAATGATAAATTTAATCTCTCCGCAATATTATTGGCCTAACTTTAATCAGGACATTGAAAATTTTGTAAAACACTGCCACACTTGTCAGATAAACAAAAAATGTAGACAAAAAAGATTTGGCTTATTGCAATTAATGCCCCCAACAGAGATACCTTTTGAATGTTTGGCAGTAGACTCTGTTGGCGGATTTAATTATTACAATTCTACAAAAAAATATTTGCATTTAGTCGTTGACCATGCAACTCGCTATGTGTGGGGTTTTCCGTCAAAAAGTGTAACTACCGAAACTTATACAAACATTTTGAAACAATTATTTCAGATACAAGTACCAGATAGATTGTTAACTGACAGAAATGGAGCATTTACAGCTTCCAGGTTTAGGAGATTTCTTCGTAATTACAATATAAAACACAGATTGACGAGCAGCCATCACCCGGAAACGAATGGGAAAATTGAACGACTAAATCAGACTATTGTCACTAGATTAAAATGTAAAGTCAATTCCACATCCAAGAAAATACCCTGGACTAAGCTTTTAGATGAAGTCTTATATGAATATAATAACACCCCTCATTCTGTAACCCAATTCACCCCTAGCTATTTATTTTTAGGAAATTTACCATATGATCCTCCTTTACCAAATAATAGTTACTATCCCCCTGTGGAAGAAGCTAGAAAATTGGCTAAAGAGAGAACAATTGCTTACCATAAAAAGAATAAAGTTCGTTATGATGCTCGTTTCCTTCCTGTAAAGTTTAAGGTTGGTGACATTGTGATGTATGAAGAATTTCACTATCCAAATACCCGTAAATTGACTGCACCATATTCTGGCCCATACACCATTTTAAAACAACTTTCTGATGTATCCTTTGAAATTGATAAACCCAGCCCACATTTTAAGAGAAATTCCGAAATTGTCCATTCCTCCAAGTTAAGATACTACCACCCTCCTCAAAATCTTAAACTCAGCCATGAATAAACCCCATCTATCTCTTTCAGCTGTCAATTTTTTTAATTTTTGCTTTCCTATCGTCCCCCTTACTCGTAGCATTTGGATGAGGATCCAGCTGGGCGTGTAACCCATCTCCCCAGCAGTGTAGAATGATGGTGACAGTTTAAAAGTACTGTTAGAATTTTTATTATTTTTTAAAAAATATTATAATGACGAATTGATGACACATGAAGGGGTCCTCCGCTCCGTGGCCACCCATCTTTAGCCGGACTGTTTTCCCAGATTCTCTTTCCAGGTTGAACAGAGAATCTGGCAAAACTGCTTCGCTTCCCCTCTGCAGGTGAATATCGATTACCCACTTTTCTTTTTCTGTCGTGCAAGTGGCACATTTTTGGGTGATATTCCCCTCAGAGTATTAAAACCCATATCGCACTGACCCTGCGCATGGTGAAAATTATAGCAAGTGTATATTTAGTTTTTATTAGCTGTAGTTTTCTTTTTTTTTTTAAACAACTTAGTGTTGTTTTTCATGGATATAAACCTAAGGCTGCATCATAGAAGTAGCTAAGTCCCTAACAAAACAGAAAGGTATACGAAGAAATATAATTTGTTTTTGTTATTAGTATTTTAGGTTATTTTACTGTTATTTTATCTCAGTGTGAAAATTTAGTATTTTTATAAATGCAAGCTTTTCAAATTGCATTTGATATACAATATATTTTGTTGATAGTATTAGTGCATATTTTGTATTATTGAATATTTTATGTTTTTGAATATTTTGTATTTGTGAATATTTTTTTTTTTACATTTGAACATTGTCTATTATTGAATATTTTTTACATTTGCATATGTTGTATAGTTTTCAGTATGTTTACCTGTGAATATTTTAATATACTATATAGTTTATGGTTGCAATTTGCAATTATACAGAAAAGGATGTTTCCCAACAAACTATATCAAAAACTTTAAAACAAAAACTGGAAAGAAAGGGAAACACTACAAACACAGTTATGTTATGACAATTGGTATAATCAAGATATGTCTCGAGACACATTATTGTTTTGCTGCAGCACCATTGAAAGAATTCCATTATTTTAGTGTAACCAATATTTTTATGTAAATTTGATATATAAATGTAAAAATAGGTCCAATTGACTTGAGAGCTGAAGTAAATACTGAAGAGCTGGAGAAAATAAGAATCTAAAAAAAAACGCTGGTTAAATTCACGAGATAAGACCCACAGGTCTTGCAGGCGAGCCCTGTGGCTCTTGTTTTAGTGGGGGGGGATATGAAAGGATAAAAGCTAAACCCCTTTTTAAAATGCAAAATCCCTTTTTGCCCCTTTTAAAATTTTAAATTACCGTTTTAAAAAATAGAAATTTAAATCAAAACTTTTTAAATGCTTTAATAATTGTGTTTCAATTGATTGAAATTCGCGTTGCCCCTGTTAAATTAGTTTTCCTGCATCGCATCTTATAACTTTCAGAGATCGTTTTCTGACTCTTCATAAGAATATTTGTGCTGACGCTAACGCGATTTTAAAGTCTTGCTGCATCCTATCGGCCGATGGAGCCAACGCCTTTATTCCGCACAATCAATCACTCAGCTCGCGGCCAATTAAAATTAAAAATACGCCTCTTTTGACTTCGACGACCTCTAGCAGAAATAATGCAAAACTTTCATATTTATACCATTGCACTGCTATCAGGAGCGAACTTTTTACGATTTCCCTCATCTAAACAAATCCACGCCAATCTGCTCTCTCGGAATTGCCTCGCGATGGACGAGCCTTCGATGTCCAGACAGACTTAAAAAGCAGCTCTCACGCCAATATGGGCCTGGTTTAAAAGGAATCATGTAAGAAAAAGAAATAAACCAGGTTCCGTAATAAACTGAGTCTTCATTTAAACAGAAATACATTCACTCGGAATTTAACCGAATCCCGCTTAGGGCCCAGGACTACACGAACATGTAAGGGAATCAGAATGAGCGCTTTGACGTACGGAGCTGCCATCAGTCCGCGCAGCCACCGGCCCGGCGCCCAACCACCGACGGAGTCCCGCTTCGTTTCATATATATATATATAACTATAATGAGTAACAGAATACCTTATTTAATTTCTCATTTAATGTAGCAATTCTACTGATATATCTCTGAATTTGATCCTTCAAACTTTTATTTTGCTCTTTAAATTCAGAATGTTCTTCTATTCCAGAAATATTTTCCATACTAAATGATCTCTTATACATCTGTGCTTGAAGAAGCCTAACCTGTAAAATAATAAAAATGTTTTTATGAATTTTTGAATACAAACATGCACAACAATATTTCAAAATATAAATATTAAATATACACTTGGACTGCATTTTTTAAAAAGCTCAGTTGTTGAATATGTTCATGTTAACAAAAAGTGTTATGATTTACAAACTTAGTGACATAAACAAGCATACCAACATAAAAATAACTCAGTCAAAAGCGCCAACTGCAACACATTTTTATATTGCTTTTTACCACAACTATTGCACAGTTATTTAAAAATAAAGCCTGAAAATCAATTATTTACTAACATTAGAGAAATATTAAAGCAGTTACATAAAAAAATATATAAATAACAAGTTAATGCAGTAAAATCTTTCTGAAGTATGTAATTTTTCTTAAAATTTTCTATTACATTTGAGAAAATTGAAAAGATTAATTTTTTACAGATTTTAAAAATTTTACCTAGAAATGTCTTAAACTGTAATAATGCCATACTGTTGTTTATTTCTAAAGTGTGGGAAGAGCTAACTTGTCAATGGACATTATACTAGTAAAAAGTGTACGCCTGCGAGAAGAAATAGTTCTTTACTGAATTTGAAAGAAAAAGCACTTTAAATCCGATTTTTTTAGATTTTTCCATTGAAAAACGATTGACTGACTAAACAAAATTGATTTAGCTTAATGTATAATAATTTTTATGATAAATACCTGTAAAATTTGCGAATGATAATCTCTTTGCATATTTTAGTTTATGGTGAAATTTTGGCAGTTGGAACAATTTAGTGGGTAACCCTAGGATCCCCGTAGTGTTAGGGGGATTGATCTGCCACAGAAAACTTCTCCTGTGACATCCGGAGATTTTAGATTTTAGATGTCCAATCAAATGTTTCATTTTAAAAGCTATTAAATATAGAGAAAAAATTTCTATGGATTTGAATTTTTTGGAGATTTTCATCTCAAGTACATACCAAACATACGGATAAAATATATAAATTAACAATTTTTGTTTTTTTTCTGAAAAATAAAATGGCTAAAAAAATGATTTATTTACAAACATTCAATGTACATCCCTATTTAAGATATGGCATAAATTCAATATATCAACAGTATTTTAGACTCAGAAACAAACACAAAAAAATCACCAGTTTTCCACAGTGCATATTTTAGTTTTATACATAAATGTAAGTTAATTTGATAGGTTAAATTATAATTTAAATTAATATAAATCAATTACCATGAAATGAAATTGACAAATCTGTAGATTATAGGAATTTATTTTTAAAAATCTCTTCAATGTGACCCAAAATGTGGATTTGTTTGAAATTATTTAAGGTGGTTCTCATATGATCTGCTCAACAACGTAAAACTTTCTGACACATTTTTAAAATCAGAGGCATCAAATTAGCAGGCCTGACGAGGGAAGCAATTTGGAATCGAAATGAGTTTTCCATTTATATGACAAGTTATAAGCGATTTGTGTCACGTGACGACACAATTTCTCCTTTTCTCCCTCTGGGAATTCAGTTCAAAACGCCGACTTTGACAATGTTTTCAGAAAGATCTTCTGCATTGACCAAAAAATGGAAAAGACATTTCGATGACACAGTTGCTGAATAAGAACACCTGCCAATTCTATCTATTTCCAAATAAAAATGAATTCAAAATTGTGTCAGAAAGTAGCTGCTTTGGATTTGAAAACAGTTTTAAGAACATGGTGAGAAAAAAATTGTTTACATTTTGATAGTAATTTTTTTTAAAAGTGATATTATAATTCTTGGATAAAATTTATACTGAATCTGAAATTAGAATAAAAACTGTAAGGATATAATTAGATTATTTAAAAAATTTTTAAACATAGAAACAATCATGTGGAAATTAAACTCATCTGACGTATCACCTTAACACTAATTAAAATAAGCAGAGGTTAGTCACTAAGACTAACACACAGATTGGAAACGCATTAGCTGATTAGGTCAAATAAAGCACATAACTAAAATGGTTGAAATGAAGCCAAAAGTTTAAAGCAAATATAACCAACAATGTATCTGTAAAAATGTCTTATGATTTATGTAAATAAAGCATTAACCTAGAAATAAAGAAGTCAAATTTAAAATCAATAAAGTATATTTATTAAAAATAAAAACAAAAAGAAATTAACATAACTGAATTTATATCAAAATATAACATTATGAAGATCAAAGATTTTTGATAGCAATTACTCTATATTCATTTCACTTAACCTTTAACTTAATTAATGTGAAAGCAAACTGAAATGGAACTATGGTTAAATTGAATTAAAACTGTTAATTTAAATAGAATTCATTTTTATAAATTACTTTAATAAAAATATATTAAACAAAAACCAGATTTAACTTCATCATTTTACTTCAATATATATATATATATATATATATATATTCACTTTTACTTTATTATATCTAAGTGTTTTAACAACTGAAAAGTTATAAGGATGAATAAAAATAAAAGCTTCATTAATAAAACTTAATTACCTTAAATATATTAAGCCAATCTCCAGCACATCAAAATGAAGTCAAAATAAATAAGCAGACTTTATTTTTCATTATAAACAGAAACCTAATTAAAACTAGTAAAAGATGAAGAATACTATCTATAGCCAACGATGACGACCACATAAAATTAATTCATACTGTTTAATGAAATGAGCCTTGACACTTCTACAAGTCAGAAGAGAAAAACTTTCTTGTTGTCTTTCCAACACATCAGGGTTACTCCTTTACAGCCAACACTTTGTCTCATGCATTCTTAAAACTAATTCAACATGAAGACTATCACAGCCATGGTTGAACTCCGACACGTAGAGGAAAAAGTCACTCCTGAATGAATCATAACATCACTAACACTACGGCAGCTTTCACTTTAATAAAAACAAGTTTGTTTAAAGATGATATCCTTTAATATAAAGCTAGACATTTTGACCCACTAAACTACTTCCATTTAAACATTTACACAGTGTATTTTAGCTTTAAAACACAACTAAAGAAACAGAAATAAAAGGCTAAAAACAACATCCAGGAAGCTAATTCAAATCTTCCAGCCACCTGCTTTTATACGCTTCCGGTTGACAGAAAACAAACATACCACGCAGCTCATACACGTGCCTTCCTGTTTCCAGAAGCATCTGGGAAGTGATGCAATATGTGACAGACGCAGTGGTGAAAATTATATCTCGATCGAAGTGCGCCATCTATCGGCCTTTGGCCAAACCTCCTCAGTCCGCCGGTAAGAGCTGAATAACGATGTCTGGAGGAAATAAACAATGGAAATTCCCGGGAAGTTAAAACGCAATAGAAAGATTAAAAAGAATAAAACTCAAATAGACAAGGTAAATTAAACTTGTTTGAACTTATAATTTGTTTAATAAAAGTAAATTATATTCAAATATAATAAAACTATGTTCAAGAATATTAAAAGATAATGAGACCTAAATGTAAACACAGAAACTTAACTTGATAAATTGGAAAATAGACAATTTGGGAAATAGGTATAATGAGAATGGAATTGAACCAGAAATAGGGTGATTGACAGAAGTTCATTTATTATAGAAGTCATAAGAACAACTATGTAAGCCTATATCCTAACAGGATTATTGTTATTACAGGATTATCAGTGTTGGCGATCGCAAATCACTGCATTCTCAATTCCAAGTCTGTTTTTCTAGCTGCATAAATGATCAGGGCACCACAATGTTCATTTGAGAAAATACGGCGATGTGATTTGTGAAGTATATATATATATATTACCATGAATTAGTCACTTAGGAGATGTGCAATAAGCATTCAAAGCCTGTTGAATTTTCAACTGTGTGGGGGGGAAAGGTTGCGAAAACCAGTTTGCGAATTATTTCTCATAAGTTTAAGAGATAAAAGTGGCAAGGGGGGGATTTGTCTCATGAATTTTCGATTTATGTATTCATCTGAAATGAAAATGATTTTCTTTCTTCTTAAAGCCAGAACAGTTAAATATTATTAGTTATAGTGCTTGTTCTATTATTTAGAATTTCTTTAGAAACTAGTTATTGGTCAGACTTGAAAGTATAATACATCTAAATATCAGATATTAATACTTGGCTAGTACAGAAAGGCGGGCTTCTCCGGCAAATCAATAAAATCATTAATATTGAAGATAGTTGCTTAAAAGTTTGAGAGTGAATAGTTAAGTGAAATCTATTAAAATATCAGAAATTAAATTTTAGCCAGTACAGTAAATGGTCTATACCCGCAAATTGATAAAATCGATAATATTAAAGATAATTGCATAAAAATATGAGGGTTAATAGTTAATTGTAACCTATCTAAATATCAGAAATTGAATTTTGGGCAGTACAGAAACACAGACTTCATCTGCAAATAAATAAAATCGTTAATATTAAACATAATTGCATGAAAATTTCAGGGTGAATAGTTAAGTGTAATTTATTTCAATATTAGAAATTAAATTTTGGCCAGTGCAGGAGGTGGGCTACACCTGCAAATTAATAAAGCTGTGAATATTAAAGACAACTGCATAAAAATATGAGGGTGAATAATTAAGTGTAGCCTATCTGAATATCAGAAATTGAACTTTGGGGCAGTACAGAAAGGCGGCTTCGCCTGCAAATCAATAAAATCATTAATATTGAAGATAGTTGCTTAAAAGTTTGAGAGTGAATAGTTAAGTGAAATCTATTAAAATATCAGAAATTAAATTTTAGCCAGTACAGGAAGTGGTCTACGCCCGCAAATTGATAAAATCGTTAATATTAAACATAATTGCATAAAAATATGAGGGTTAATATAAATATCAGAAATTGAATTTGGGGCAGTATAGAAAGGCGGCTTCGCCTGCAAATCAACAAAATCATTAATATTGAAGATAGTTGCTTAAAAGTTTGAGAGTGAATAGTTAAGTGAAATCTATTAAAATATCAGAAATTAAATTTTAGCCAGTACAGGAAGTGGTCTACGCCCGCAAATTGATAAAATCAATAATATTAAAGATAATTGCATAAAAATATGAGGGTGAATAGTTAAGTGTAACCTATCTAAATATCAGAAATTGAATTTTGGACAGTGTAGAAATGCACGCTTCGCACGCAAATCAATAAAATTGTTAATATTAAACATAATTGCATGAAAATTTCAGTGTAAATAGTTAAATGTACTTTATTTCATTATCAGAAATTAAATTTTGGCCAGTATAGGAGACGGGCTATGCCCACAAATTGATAAAATCATTCATATTAAAGATAATTCCATAAAAATATGAAGGTGAATATTTAAGTGAAATATATCTAAATACCAGAAATTCTCTGGTTTTAGATATTATTTTAAGAATTAACTCATTTAAAAAAAAAAGATTCTTCTAATTAATTATAACATATTTTTCCAAGCTTTTATTTATTTTTTGCAGCAAGTTCTATTATATTTTGCATTTTTGTCTTAAACATATGCCTAAAGAAAAGTGCTTTTTAAAACATAAGTTTAATGTGTATGTATGACTCTTAAATTTTATATTAAAATTATGACCATGTTTGTAATACCAAAAGTCTAATATTGTGATGCATCGCAATATAGCCTCGATGATGTATCGATGTAGAAATCCTAATATCGCCCAGTCCTAATAGCTAGGTGTCAGACAGGAAATCAGGAGTCTCATGCCAAAACCTGAAGAATTGCCACCTCTATACAATCATACACAGCAGAAAATTTTACAGGAGTACTCAGCTCAGAAATCTAGAGACAAGGCAATGAAATTTTTAAAAAAGTTTAAATACATAAACATATCTTACTTGATCTTTCAGTTTTTGTATCTGAACTTCAGGAGGATCATTATTTACAATTGGTTTATTTCTAATTTTACGAGCTCGGGAAGCATATCTGAGTGTACTCAGAGTTTCATCTGTATTGTTTAAAGAAGGACTTATACAGGCAATCATAATAGTAAAACTGTTCCCTCCAAGGGAATCTATGTTTAAAAAGAGAAAAAGGAAATAAGGCAAAAAAAATTAATCATAAAGGTAACTATTGCAATTCAAATCATCAAACTTATCATAAAAATAAATACCCATTAACAAACGAGTCAGTCGAGAGTCTCTGTATGGAATATGAGATTTCCCATCACTAAGTGCAGATATAACTTTCCCAAGAGCTAGGAGACCTCTATTAATATCAATACCTGGAAGGGGAAAAAATTCTAATATAGGATACTGGACAAAAAGATTGTAATTGTTTAAAATTATATTCTAATTATAAAGATAAAAAACCCTGAAGGATAAAGGTTCAACTCAATTTGGCAGCCACTATTCATTCTCCCGTTTTTGTTTTTGGTGTATTTCGTCCATTTGCCCCTCCAAAAAGGTCAAAAATTTTAATGCATATTGGCAATGATCCCAGGAATGATAAAATTCAGTGCCGAAAAAGCAGAATTCTGCATTTCCGGGGAAAAGTGGCATGTCTGTACATATACAGTGGAACCTGTCTAATGTGACCTTTGGGACTGACAAAAGCGGTCACTTTACTGGACAAAGTTACCCGTTCTCATTAAAAGCATACTTATTACGTACAAGATGTCTTAGGTTGTAGTCATAGAACTTGTATTTCTACTAAATACTGAGAAACAAATTCTCATGTGATAATCCTTTGTACAGCAATTTCCCATGACTTCTAATTTATAATCAGTTCATTGAGACAGAAAAGTGAAAGTAAATTAAGTCATGAGTTTTTTTTTTTTTTGCAACAATGAATCACTTAAAAGTGCCAACTTTACTTGAGAAAGAGTACTTTCAACAGTTTTTGCCCCTTCAACTTCTGCAGAACAACCATCATTGTTGTCTTGATTGTGGTCTTCCCATCAATCATCAGTGACACCACCCCTAAACACATTTCTCACATCTGACCATTCTCTTTTAAAGTAACATCAAAAAGTGTCAGCTATTGCATTGTGTGCATTTTTTCCTTGTTTAGAAAAGGAAGAGCAAATGCTTGAGATAAACACTATCCCCAAATGAGTGATACAAGTTCTAAAATGCACTTTTTGAAGTGAATCCAACAACCCATTTGTTTCGACTGGATTTTTAGCTTCCATGAGCATACTATAAGTGGTCAGAAAATACATTTTGTATTGCTTTCTTTGTGTTCAAGCAAGAAACTTTCTTATTCAAATGATTTTCTTAGAACTAAAAATATTTCTTCCCCTTTCTCTCTCCTATTGCCATCTTTAGAAGAAATAACTTTCTTCTCAATATTGTCCTTTTAGTTTGAAAACTTTCAGCTGTGCAGGAAAATGGACGGTCACATTTTACAGGTTCAAATAACACTAGCAATGACAGGTTATCTGGTCACTTTACAATATAGACAGGTGGTCACATTACCAGACAATTCTCATATTATTTTATATGAGAAAAAGCAGAATTTTGCAAAAGCAGTCACCACCAGGTGGCCACTTTACCAAGGTGGTCACTTTAGCAGGTTCCACTGTATTTCTTAAATTTATATGGAAATAAAATATGAAAATGTATTGCAGTAATAGTAATGAACTATTTTTGAATTTATGTAAATTCTGTCATAACAGATTTCAGTGGTAAATTAAATGTTTGGCTGGTAAGTTTTTCTGAAAATTCTCCACCCCTGATGATGGATATTACAAATACAGGAATGATCTTTAAGGTTCTCATAATATTTTTTTAAGATAAAATATCATTTGAAAAACTACATGTGCAAAATAATTGTTAAATTATCAAAAATATATATATGTGGACAAAAATAAAATTTGAACATGTTTTATAGATACATAGACTGAATTATTGAAGAGAAAAAATAAACATAAGATTTAGGATGGCCAAACAAAATTTCAACAAACCTTCCTTAAATCGAAGTCCTTCTGTTTTACTCTGATCTGCACGTTCAGAACCAGCCAAGTCTATAAGCTGAAATTTTGATTTCTTAGTATCGCATTGTAATTTGCTCCTTTGCTCAACTGAAAGGATAAATAAAGAATGGGAACGTGATGAATGGGCATTCATAGCAGTAGATGCTGTAAATCGACAGCGACAGCCTTGCTCCAATACCTTTAGAACCTCATCAACAGAAGTAACAGGAGCTTCAGTCAAATTAACCACCTAAATTTTGTTTTTAATGTGGAAAAAAAAAGTACTGATGTTACATAGTATAAACAATATTTTATAATTTATCTTTTAAATCAATAAAAATTAAATGAATTAAAAATCTACAGAATATATTATCAACTTATATAATCCTAGAATCTTGAATATGCATTGATATAATATTCAAATATATTTTATTATAAGTATTAACAAGCATGTCTATAAACTAATTTTTTTAATTGCATAAACAAAAGTGGCAACATATAAAGATGGTTCTAAAAATTAATAAAATGTATGCTCTAGACCAGCAGTTCCCAACCGTTTATTCTTGTCCGTATCCTTTCAAGCCTTTTATTTGTGAGTACTCCTTCCCTTTATAAACATATCCTCACCTATACCAGCACCCAAAACAATTGTTTTATTAATTATTAATGTTCTTAAGTTAGCTAAATAATCAAGCATTGCAAATAACTTAATGGTACATAAGATGAAAATTCTCAAAAAATATTTGTATGTCTATATATTTTTTCAAATGGAACTCTTGAGAGCCTACATCAGTCATGCGAAAAAATGCACAAACTAATGTTAAGTCTATGGGAAGGTTCTTGGCAGATTTCTCGCTCGCATTTTAATATTTTTAAATGATGTTTTTGCATAGTATAGCTAAGGTCGATCTCTAACATTGTTAGTTTTCACTTTTTCGATTTTGATTCCAGTTTTTCTATATAAGGGTATTTTCACTTTCAGAACCGGTTCCAAAATTGAAAATGTCCGCTTATAAAAAAACTGTAACCAACATCAAAAAAGTAAAAACTAACAACGTTAGAGATCAACCTCAGCTATCCTATGCAAAAGAAATCAATCAAAAATATTAAAATGCAAGCAAGAAATCTGCCAAGAACCTTCCCATAGACTTAACATTAGCTTGAGCGTTTCTTTGCGTGATTAGTGTAGGCTCTTAACCCTTTGCACTGATTATACTTGATCACTTGACAAAGTGATGACCCTTATTAATACAGGTTATCCCAGCAGTAACCCGTCCGGCTACCAGACTTGGCAACCTTGGCCTATCTGTAACCTTCATAGATTTCTACAACAATTGCAATAGAAATCTATGACAAAGATTATTGTTTGAAAATAGTGATAAAGATCCCAGTATTAATAAAGGCCTTTGTTTTGTTGAGTCCCACTCATAATTCATGGCGTTCAGATTATGTTTTTCCATTTTATCTTTTTACATCTTCCAATTGTACCAATATTATTTTTGCATACCCCAGGTTGAAAATACATGCTCTAGACTAATGATTACTCCATGAAATGAAGATGCTTGCATTTAAGCTGCACTTAGGTTGTTTTTTAAACTTATTGTTCATTTGTACTTTATTCTGCTTATACAGAAAGAGAATCTGTTTTCTATGAAATTATTTGATATCGTCAAAATAAGAATACTTAAAATACAGTTTTCACCAATTTTCATACCCCACACATCAACAGCAGAATTAGATGGAGTAAGTTGAAACATCTATACTGTACAACAACTTCAAAAAAATCTAAACAATGACTATAACTTCAGTTCTACTTAATGCAAAAATAAACAATATACCATTTTTTTTAATTCCTATGAAGTTTTATATAATATGAAGTTTATTTTGTCATAATGAATATCTAAATATTAAAAATTGCACCAGCTTTGATTATTCAAATTGTAACACCCACTTTTGACACCATATGAATTCCTTGGATCAAAACAGCCCAGAAAAACAGTTTATAACAGTTTTCACTTTTCTTAAATCTTCATAGAGTTATAAAAGAAAATGTATTAGGGGTTTATCCATAAATTTCAAAAATATAAAATAAAAATCTTACAATGAAAGGTAACAGGAACACACAATTACCAGAAAAATTATACAGAATTTTTAAGTATAAAATAAACATAACAAAAGATCATACTGAAGGATATTTTTCTCACCTAATAAAGTGAAAGCACCATATGGGTCAACCCTTAAGATTTTCAGGGCCCATATCTCAGGAGAAGAAATATGGCTCTAGATCAGCAGTTCCCAAAATTTTTTGTTACACAACTTACTTTAACCTTTTTTTAACTCATTAAATACATAGCTATATAGAGCTTTTTGTATAACCAATCCTCTGTACACAATAGCAGGGCTCCTACTCAACTTTTGTGGTCAAAATTGGAAAAAAGGGACAATTTTTTTTTTTTTTTAGGAATTCAAAGGCCTTTACACCATTTGCACTTCTGCACAAAAGCGTAGCCAGAAAAAAGTTCAAATGGGTATTTGTAGGTTTGAAATTGTATTTGTATTATCTTATTTTAGATTTGTTTTTCAATATTTTAATAGAGGTGAAATTAGTTATGTCTTTTCAAGTTTTATTACAAATTCAAATAACTCAATAATATAGTTATTGCAAAAGAAAATTGAATATTTGAGCTTTCTTCATTGCAAAGAAATTTATAATCTCATATGAGTTGATTCTGCTTTGCCAATGTGTCAACTACATTGGTGTCAACCAAATTCAAGACATTTTTACATATATTCTCAAATGTTTTTTGTCAAATTGTCTTCAGAGGAGCATATGTCAAAGCTGTTTGCCGAATTTGCCAATTTGTGGATAATTGGAACTGGATCTTCATCGAATTCTTCTAGAGTTTCAGTTAAACAAGTTGGAGAATTTATATTAGAATAGCCATTATGGTTAATAGCATAGAAATACTGCTTTTACAGAATCCCATTCTGAAAAAAGTTGTATAAATTTTAAAGACTTTCTGGATACTGCATTTATGCATTCAACGTGCTGAAGGAAAGGGAAAAAAGAGATGCAATGTATAGAATTTTAAATTCAGATTTTTTATTGTAGTTTATTTTAAATTTTTGACTGTCTTGGTTGACACTTAATGGCATGTTTATAGTCCTACTGACAGAAATTTCAGAAGAGGATCAATCACTGATGATACTCCCATTGGCCTTGCTTATCCATATAAACATAAATGAAATAAAGGTTACATAATTCACTTTTACTTTTTAAATATAAACTAGCTGACCAGCCGAGCGTTGCCTGGGCCCATGATAATAACCTTAAACAGAACTAAAGTTTGTATGATTATTTAAGTTGCACCAAGGGCCCCAAGAAGGATATTAATATTCAAAATTGGTGACAGCTGAGGTTCAAGAACTTTTTTTTTTGTTATTCAAGTAGTAGCTGGAAGTCCTAAGAAGTTGTTAAAAAAAAAAAAGCTAGTGTATCGGACGATTTTTAAGAGAAGTATAGTAAGTGGGACAAAAAGGGCCAACTGATAGTTTTGAGCAGGGCCCTAAAAGGAAAACATCTTAAAAGGTCCTAGTACTTAGCATTTTAGATCTTCAATTAGTCGCAATTAAGCATAGGGTATAAATTAATCAATAGAATAAAATTTTAAAGAAATGCTTGAAAAAAGCCCTAGGGCCCCAATAAAAATATGAGGGTGGTGGCCCGGGGAGAGGAGTCCAAGACTTAAAGTTACGCATTGAGAAGGTGACACAATTAGCGGGGTGAAGAATGCATAGGCACAGAAAAAGTTCAAGACTCCAGACAGGGCCCTAATTGGAATGTAGAATGGGGAGAATAATTAAATAGACAATATGTCTGACAGTCATAGATATAAATAGGAAATTCTATAAATGTTTGTTTAGGAGCTCTTTAAATATTTCACCTCTGAACATTCAAAAATTAGTAATTTTTTGAATTATTAATTAAATTAATTTTTAAGTATAATTTTCATTTTCATTAAAATAAATAACTAATTATTAAATACTGAATTAATTTTGGTAATTTGATGATTAATAAGTGCATCCTTATAATTTCCTACTGTAATCGCAACTAGAGAAATTTCCCCCCTCGACACACACACTAATTTTATTTTGTTTCGCTGCCAATGCTCGCCTTACCCCTCCCACCCCCATAATAAAAGCCTCCAACATTAATTTAAACTTGCAGTAAAGACAAATATATCATTAAGTAACTCTTGAATGATAAATTGTTTTTAATTTGAATTAAAATATTCAAAAGAATTTATATAGAGCCTGCTGTCATATTTTTAGGACAATGAAGAAATAGGGGTTAAGAAAAATCTTTTTTTTTTTTTTGTAGAAAATCTGATGGGCCTGGTCTGATTTCATTGATTTTTGCACAGGCCAAGCCAGGCCATGAACTGCGAAACAATGGGCTGGGTTCAGTTTTTACACCGAGTCAAGATAACTTTTGTTTGGAACAGGCCAGGCCTGGAAACTTTGGCCCATGCAGACCTCTATTCACTGGTCAAACAAAATTTACTACAGTAATGGGAGAGGTAACAAAGTGAGTGAAGCTTGTTTACATTTTACCAATCAGTAAAATTGTTGTGTAATAGCTAACAGAGTATTTAGTATTATCTATGGATAAAATAAAGAACAATTATCTGTTAAAATTATTTAATGGGTAATATTTCACGTTTATATAATATAAAATTTTATTTTATTTATTTAAAAAATGCTTTAGATCTGTATCTGAAACTTCACCTTCTTTCACACGGTTAAAAATTAAGAACTGAAAGAATTAAGGACAATTTTCTTCTCAGATGCTAATCAATGCTATTTACTGTCTGCTGAGAATATTTCTAGTGATTGTTTTCAGCAAAAAAGTTAATATTCTGCAGCATCAGACAGAGAAAATTTAGATAATATGCAACAGCATATAATGTGCATTAAAAAAAAAAGAAATATTTTTTTAAGTGTAGTCTGCTGATTATAGGGGGAAAATGATAATTAAAAAAAGAAAATCAAGGAAAAAGCTGCAGAAAATCTTCAGTTCATCTTAATTACACACTAAATGCCCTATTCTTTGTAACTGCCTCAAGGGAATTGCAAAACATATACATGATTTAAATGCACAAATCCTACAAGTCTATTATTTAACAATGTACAAATTATGAAAATTATAATAAGTAATTTAAAACAGCAATAATTATTATTACCTTTACTCCATCAAAGTCTTCTCGGATTTGACATGATTTCCTCTCTTTAGACAACAAATCATAAACATCTTCCTTATAAACCTACATTCAGAATTAATATATACTACACATATTAAAAGATAATTGTAAGTACATGCTACATATCTTATAAAATATTCACTCAGATTTTATAATTATTAAATATCATATACAAACAGATTAAAATAACAA
Source organism: Maratus michaelseni (assembly GCA_963931845.1). Lineage (NCBI taxonomy): Eukaryota > Metazoa > Arthropoda > Arachnida > Araneae > Salticidae > Maratus > Maratus michaelseni. The sequence continues at coordinate 216,741,854 of OZ007586.1, read as the reverse complement.
TATATTGAATTACTCATTTAAAACCTTGGGGAGAAATTCCTTCTGGAGAATTAATAAGAAGCCTTGTATTACAAATCCGAATCATAGTTCAGAAATAACCTTGTAGATCTTTCATACACAAATTAAGGGCTGATTTTTAAAAAAAACTGAACTTCATTATTTCAAAAGCTTGATAGACTGGTCTAATTTTTTTAGATGAGCAATTTGTCTGATAAGTAAAATAAAACTCACGGAAAAAAATTTCTTATCTTAAAGTAGACAGCATTCATGCTAAGGGTAAAAATTAAGGTGGAATTTTTACCTCTGCCAACAGAGAAAAAAACTCATTTTCTTAAAACTTTATAATTATGCTAATATTCAGTAAAAATTAAAGAATTATTGACCTACAATATATAATATTGAGGCTTTCATGGCAAATTATCATAACCAACAATTTTTGAGAAAATGAGTATTTATTCCAAAAAATGCTATGTAAAATTAGAAGCATTTCACAATTACTGAAGTAGTTCGGTTACATATCTAAAAAGTTATAAGAAAAATAAAATGTATCGCAAGTTTCATTTATGTTTATATTTTAATGTAACCATCATTGAATGCAATGAGCAAATTTGTCATAACTACCACCGCCAGGATAAAAAAGGTCTTTTTGGTTTAAACCTTTTTTTTTTTTTTTAACCAAGTTTATTTGGGTTTAAATGATTTTACATTTTGAAAGAATGCTGAACATTCCTATTTTCAAATATTTGAAGTCAATCACTAAACAAAAATTACTTTAAGAGCCTACGCTAGTCATATGAAGAAACATGCAAGACAATGTAAAATCTATGCGAAGATTATTTTCACATTTCTTGCTTCATTTTAATATTTTTAAATTTTTTTCTTTTTGCTTAGGATAGCTGAAGTTGATTTCCAATGTTGTGTGTTTTTACTTTTTCGATTTCAGTTTTTTTTTTTTAATATAATGGTACTTTCACTTTCAGAACCAGTTCCAAAATTGAAAGCATCCACTTTTAAAAAACTAACTGAAATGAAAAAAGTAAAAATGCACAATGTTAGAGATCAACCTCAGCTATCCTATGCAAAAAAATCACTTAAAAATATTAAAATGAGAGTAAAAAAAATTGAAAATAACCTCACCATAGACTTAACATTAGCTTGCACGTTTCTTCCTGCGACTAGTGTAGGCTCTTAAGTGATTTTGTTGAAAATTAATAATATAATTTTTACTATTTTAATTTAACTATTACAATATCTTTATATTATTATAATATTTTTACATATAATAAACAATATATATAGTATAGCAAAGGAATAAATCACTGTTATAAAAATGTTTTATTATTACAACATGTGAATTTTTGCAATTTAGTTAAAAACTTAACACCTAGATACGCTACTGGTTTACTTGATGCCTTTTTTCTGTTTTAATTATTTAATACTGTTTTACTTGAAGTCACATTTAGTTTTATTTTAAGTTAAATTACTTTTAGAGATTAAGTAAAATGAAAATTACTTTTAATTTTAAATATTTATAATGAAGTTACACTTTCTGTTGTAGTTTTACACAGGTATGAAACAGAATTTCAGGTTATGCATTAAAATTTCTTTATTAAAAACTAGCTGACCCACCCGGCATTGCCCGAAATAACCTGAAACAGAACTCAAGTTTAAATGATTTTTTTTTTTTTTTTTAAGAAGCTGAACCAGGGGCTCCAGGAAGGAGATTAATATTCAAAATTGATTGCAGCTGAGGTCCAAGAAATTTTTCAAGGCACAAAATTTCAAGGGCCCTGGACCGAGTACAAGGGTCTTAAGTGGAATGTAGAAATGAGGGAATAACTAAATAGAGAAAAAGCCTTAAAAACGAAGAAGATTGGATTTAAAAGGGTCAAGTTATTAACAATTTAGGGCACAGAAACTTAAAGAAAGGGTGCCCAGGTCTTGTCTGAGAAATTTTTTTTTGTCGTTCATGTAGTAGCTGGAAGACCTAAGAAAAAAAAAACTAGTGAATTGGACAATTTTTAAGGAAGCTATTGTAGGGGGCCCAAAATGGGCCAACTGATAGTTTTGAGCAAGAGAGGAAGTTTTGAACAGGGCCCTGAGGGGAAAACATCTTAAAAATTTCCTAGTACTCAGCACTTTAGATCTTCAATTAGTCGATATTAAGCATAGGGTATAAATTACAGGAGTGATTGTGTTCAAGTTATACACCTGAATTCAAATATTTTTTTCATTTTCAGTACCAAAATTCCAGTTTTCTTGTTAGTTAAATTCATAAAATAAGACAAAAATATCAATTTCATATGATTGCTAAACATAATTAAAATTCATATTTTTCATAATTTGACTTAAATGCAATGAATTATATGCCCCCCCCCCCCTTCCTCTCTCCTGTAAAAACATTTTTTTGCTAAAATTTCAGGTATTTTTTCATAAATTCACAATCACCCCTGAAATTAATAAAAATTTTAAAGAAATGCTTAAATAAATAAATAAAATTATGAGGGTAGTGACCCGAGGAGAAGAGTCCAAGACTCAACTTTAAAGTTATGCATTGAGAGGATGAGACAATTAAGGGGCGTGAAAAAAACCTGGCACACAATAAGCTCAAGTGGCCCAGCAGCGGGTGGCCAGGGTTCTAACTGGAATGTAGAAATAGGGGAATAATTAAATGGAGAAAAGGCCCCAAAAATAAAGAAGATCGAATTAAAAGGGGGTAAGGTAATAATTTACGAAACAAAAACTTCAACGGGGCCCCTGTACCCGGCTCCAACGTCTTAACTGGAATGATGTAGGAATAGCTAAATGGAAAAAGGACACCAAAATCGAAGATCAGATAAAAAGGGGACAAGTTATTAACAATTAAAGGCACAAAAAATGTAAAGGGGCCAAGGGAGACCGACTCTCAAAAAATTAAAAGTCTGAGCCTCAGGTGCATCAGGACCTGCCTTGGATTATCATCATAATTTTCAGACCTCTATGTGCGGTAGATTTCTGTAGCCATCGCACACACACACAGAGCAAAACTTTATACTTATTATCTATACTAATAAAAGAAAGTTTTTTAGTTAAAAAACAAAAATAACTCTGTTTAATTGTTTAACTTAAAAGAAAGAAAGAAAATTAATAAAGTCATACTTTAATAAACAACTTCAAATTTTATTTTACAATCTGAAAGAAAAGGTACAATTTTCTAAAAGATGTAAAAGTAAATTCTTAAATTTATTATAAAGATTTCAAATATCTATATTAGGAAAGCTGACAATTCTTTAAACTTTTGAGAGTTACCTTTTACTCATGGATAGAAATCTTACTGTATTTCATATTTTGCATTATAAACAAAAGTCACTTTTATCAAGGATGTTCGAATCCAATTTGCCATCCTGTCCCTATGCATATTATTGATAGAACTTATGTAGTAGAGAGCCGGATATCCGGCAGAGAAGTCTGATATCCAGTGATTGTGATTCGGATATCAGATGGTACTTTGGATATTGAAAAAGCCATTGGATATCGGATATCCTTTGCATCTCTAGTAAAAATATCGCGATCGCCACTGATAGCATTTTTAATTTTTTCAAAAATAAATTTATACTTCCTTCATGAGAAAACATGAGTTGAATCATATTAACCAGAATTACATATTAAAATGTGCACAGAATATGGTGTAAAAAACACATGATTTTTTTTTAATCAAAAAAATTGGATTTTTTAAAAAATTTAAATCAGATTGTTACGATTTTTTTTCATTGCGTGAAAATACAGAATAGCTACCAAGAATTTCAGCTTTCCAAAACAATTAACCTTCTTATTAGTAACTTTATCTATGTTTTTATTCTTTAATTAATAAAATTATAAATATTAGTTAGTAATTACATAAATTACAAAAACTGCAAAATAGTAATTTCATTAGTAAGTGGCACACAATAATGTTATGTACATTAATAACTTTGTAATAATTATGTAAAACTATATTAAATACTACTGATATTTATATTTATTAAAATTATTAACAACTGCTTCAATATTAAATTGTTAACACATCTTAAAATCAATAATTATTAAATAAATAACTCTCTTATTAGGAAAATAAAATACATTTTGATGCTTTAATTACTAAAATGATTAATAATTTAATATTTAGTCTTCAAAGAAAAAAGGCATTATTTCATGAGGTAATATATTAGTAATGTTTAGTAACAATACAAGGGGAAAAAGTATATAATTTTATAATATAATAAATAAAATGACATTAATTTTTAATGATTTATATGAATTACAAATTGAAAAATATAATTAAATTGCAATATGATTTTTGGAACTTCTTGTTTTATGCAAATAAATAAAGTTCAATATTTTTGCAAGGTCTTGGACCCACAGATTTAGAAATACTGTTGTATAGAAAAGTTTTTTACAAGAAATCTCTGGGTACAACTAAAGATGAATTTCACTATTTTTTTCAAAAAGCAGAATGCATTTTGCCGATTTAATAAAGGGTAATGTGCTCGCCTTTAAAAAAATAGCTTAGAGCGAATAGTAAAATCAAAATTAATAAAATCTGCAAATAAGTAATTTCATTAGTTAATAGCACAAATAACAAAACAAACAAATATTATTTACAACTTGTTTTGAATTTGTACTGTTAATCGCCTAAATCTAAACTCACACACATGTATATGTGTATGATGAAAAAATTATAAAAATGAGTTACTCATTCATGCACACGTACAGATACAGAGTAAATATAAGAATAAGCAATTACATCTGAAATTCTCAAAATATTAAATAGCAGCATTCTCACTGCTCAGTGGGGATTATTAGCATTCAGAGTTTCAAATTAAAAAAGAAAAAAAAAGGAATGAATCCTTTTAAATTCCCAACTTTTTTTTTTATTTGGTGTAATATGAGTTTAAAAGTCAAAAAAATAAAAAATAAATAAATTAAACCTCTACTGAAGAAGCTATTGCTATGCTTAAAATTTTTATACCAATTAGATTACATTACTCTTATACATTGTTTTACAATTGTCATTGAGCAGATGTCATTCTTTCATTTTTCTTTAGTTCTAATTGGCTATAAATGTATTATTGCAAAAATAAGGTACTAGCCATTAATTCTTTTACTAGTAGAAATTTATTATACTTGATATTTTTATTTTATGTAAAAGAAGGAATAATTTGATTATTTAAAATAAATTTTTACATTGCAAATTATATTAGATTTAAATATCATTTTTAAATAAAATGTTTTAATGTCCAATAACAGCATTTTACAAACTAACAATTATTCAAAGCTTTTTTTGTTTATTCATAATGTAAAAAACATCCATAGAAACTTTCTAAACTATGTTCATCTTAGATTTTATTATTTTTTATGTCATTTTAAACATTTAGAAAATTTATGATTTTAAAAAACTCAGTTGATTTAAATCCATGATTTAAAAAAACAGTTGATTGAAATCACGATTTAAATCATCTGATTAAAATCGTTGACACCCTAGCACAGGATGACATAAAAATATTTTTAAAAAACTTTAATTTTACACCTACATCTTAACTGTAAGTTTCATTGTTTACATCGGAAACAATGTGTGGATTTTAGGGTGGCGAATTTGAAGGAGTCTACTGTATATCCAATTTTGATGCATAAATATTTGTTCATGTTTAAACCTTATATATTTAAACATGTTAATGGAAATTCAGTCATTAAATTCAGATTCACAAAATTATAATTCATTTTTCACAAATATAAAATGTCATTCACAATTTTCACAAATATAAAATGCCTTTCACAAAAACAGGACCCTGTAAGAGAAATCTTGATAAACTATAGCATAGCATATGAGATAAATAAACTCTTAAGTAATAAAAAGAAATTTACAAGAAAATTACAAGAATGGTATTTTTGTGAAAAATGTTCCAATGTGCCAAATCTTACCCTATTTGCCACCACACTTCCATTTTGAAAACTAACGTTATCAGAAAGGTGTTTCCATTATTAAGATTACACATTTCATCATATATGGACTAACTCTGTCTATTATTTAATTGCATATTATTTTAAATTGTTTTGGAAACTTTAAATCAACCATTACTTAAGTTAATTATTTAAGAATTTATAATCATCTACAAGTAAAAACTAAATAAAGCCAATTAAATAAGCCCTACTCAATTTTAAAAAAGCTTGATATAATTGAAATTCAGTATACAAAATATAATTCCAAGAAAATGTAATAAAAATTTTATGACTTTAAAAGTATATTTGTAATTATACTAATTTTTCTGTGAGAAACACACTTTACAAAATGTTAAAAGTTCATGAAGACCTTTGCATTTTATTTACAGTTAGACAAATTAAAAAGATTAGTACTCATACATCTTAACAGCGATGCCGCAGACGCGCTATAACTCGTAAATTGCACGAAAAATTAGAGTTTGGACGCAAAAAAAAAAAAAAAAAAGCTCTTATATGTCTCATAGGATGCGTAAATTCTTTGAAAACTTGAAAACAGGACAGCAAAAAAAAAAGCATCCCCAATGTGTCGTGGAAAAGCACAAATTTCATCCAATGCCCGTGGGAAAAAACACAAATTTTGTCAAAGAATCGCGAAATAAATGCAGATTTCACCCAAGGACCGTGAATTTCATCGAAAGATCGCTAGGCAAATTTCGTCGATGAATCCTACAAAAAGGCAAATTTCGTAAAAGAATCACAAAAAGACAAATTTCGTTGAAGAATCGCGGAAAAATGTTAATTTTATTGAAAGATTGCGAAAAAAATGCAAATTTTGTCAAAGGGCCACAGAAAAAAGGGCAAATTTAGTCTACAGATCGCGAAAAACTGGCGAAATTTGTCCAAGAATGCAAAGAAACGGCGGATTTCGTTTAAGATCGCGAAAAAATGGCAAACTTCGTTGAAGGATCGCGAGAAAACGGCGTATTCTGTCGAAGGATCACAAAAAAAAGGCAAATTTCGTTGAAGGATTTCGAAAAAAAAAACGCGGTGAATTTCGTCGAAGGATCGTGAAAAAATGCGAATTTCGTCCAAAGGCCAAGGAAAAAACGCGAGATTCATTAAAGGGTTGCGGAAAATGGCTAATTTCGTTGACAGATCGCAAAAAACACAAATTTCGTCAAAGAGCTGTGGAAAAATGTGAATTTCATCAAAAGACCGTAAAAAAAAAACCAGAGTTTCGTTGAAGGGTCTCGAAGAAATGGCAAATTTTGTCGAAAGATCTGGAAAAAACAGCTAATTTCATCGAAGAATTTTTTTTTAAATGACAAATTTTGTCGAAGGATTGTTAAAAAATGACGAATTTCGTCCAAGGGTCAAGGGGAAAATGCGAAATTAATTAAAGGGTTGTGCAAAATGGCTAATTTCATTGACAGATCGCGGAAAAAACTGCAATTTTCATCAAGGGGACGTGGAAAAACGTGAATTTTGTCAAAAGACCATTAAAAAAATCATGAGTTTTTGGAGGATTGAAGAGGAGTCATTGAAGGATTGCAGAAAAATGCAAATTTCGCCGAAAGGTCACGGAAAAAACACAAATTTCGTCAAATGCCCGCAGAAAAGCGCCAATTTCGTCAAAGAATCATGGAAAAAACTTCTAATTTTGTCGAAGGATCACAGAAAAAGTGTGAATTTCGTCGAAGGGCCAAGAAAAAAAAAAAACTTTAATTTCGCCAAAGGATCGTGGAAAAAAACGTGAATTTTGTGAAATAGTCGCGGAAAAGATGCAGCATTCCTTTAGAAAACCGCAGACGCATAAAGTTCTATGCTTGTTAATATAGGCATAGTTTTTAATCTGAAACAATATACTGAACTAACTTTTGAAAAATCGGATTAACCCGAACCCAATTTGCAGGAATCTACATTCAGCCTGAAATCGACTCAAAGGTTCGCGTTAATCCGACCTACAACAACAACAAATATTGCTGCAGTGGTGATTCTGAGTAAAAAAAAAAAATTTCTGAAATTCACAACAAATTTTCTGAAAGGTTACAAGGAAGGAAAAGGGGGAGAGGGAATCCACTCCCGGCACTAACTGTGTTTTTTTCTGCACCCCTTTGATGATATTTACGTTTTTTCGCAATCCTTTGACAAAATTTGCAGTTTTTTCGGGATCGTTTGACGAAATTTGCCGTTTTTTCGCAATCCTTTGACGAAATTTGCCTTTTTTTTGCAATTCTTTGATGAAATTTGCCGTTTTTTCGGGATCGTTTGACGAAATTTACCATTTTTCGCGATCGTTTGACGAAATTTGCCATTTTTTTCGCGATTTTTTGACGAAATGTTTCGTTTTTTTTTTGCAATCCTTTGACAAAATTTGCCATTTTTTCACAATCCTTTGATGAAATTTGCCTTTTTTTGCGATTCTTTGATGAAATTTGCTGTATTTTCGCAATCCTTTGAAGAAATATGCGGTTTTATTGAGATTCTTTGACAAAATTTGCCATTTTTCGCTATCCTTTGACGAAATTTGCAGTTTTTTCGCGATCCTTTGACGAAATTTGTTCTTTTTTCGTGATCTTTTGATGAAATTTTTCATTTTCTTCACGATCATTTCATGAAATATGCAGTTTTTTCGTGATCCTTTGACGAAATTTTTCGTTTTTTCGCAATCCTTCGACGAAATTTTTCGTTTTTTCGCGATCCTTTGACGAAATTTGTCATTTTTTCGTGATCTTTTGATGAAATTTTTCATTTTCTTCGCGATCATTTCATGAAATATGCAGTTTTTTCGCGATCCTTTGACAATTTTGTGGTTTTTTCATGATCCTTTGAAGAAATTTATGTTTTTTCACCGATTCTTTGACGAAATTCATGTTTTTCTTTCGTAATCCCTGGACGAAATTCACGTTTTTAACGAAATTTGTGTTTTTCCTGCAATCCTTTGACGAAATTGCCGATTTCTCTTCGAATGATTGACGAAATTGATTTTTTCGACGACCATTTGTCGAAAAATGAGATATATTTTATGTCTGAATTTTCGGATTTGACAGATTTTTTTTTTCCCCAGAAATGACTGCCTTAATTTTTCGTAAAATTCGGAACAGAATCACTCCTGTATTGCTGAGAGAGGATACCTCTCCCCCCCCCCCCCCCTTTAGCTGTAATCTTTCAGAAAATTTGCTGTGATTTTCAGAAAATATTTTTTTTTAATTCAGAATTACTCCTGAAACATCCTTTCCAAAGAAAATGTTTGATTCCAATGGGAAGTTTAATCAAAGCATCCATTAATTCAACAAAAATTGCCCCTTTACTCAACAAAAATGTCCTTTTCAATAAATCCGTACTGCCCTTTTTAAAAGAAATGCAAATTATAGCGATACTTGTTATCTTCTATACTCCAATAATCATTATTTTATAATTAAGCATTTACATTAAAAAAAGTAAAGAAAATTTATCTTAATAGTTTTTAAAAAATATATCTTATTTGAGTGGGAAATAATGGTTTTAATTATTCATTATTTAATTATTATCAAAACAATAACTACTGCATTTCTCTTTTCTAAATAAACAAGTTTCACTTATTCCTTTAAAATATTAATTTGAATTATTATGGATGGGGACCCGCTTTCATAAAAAGGGACCCAGATATTTGAAAGTCCTGGGTCCCAGAGACCCAGCGACATCACTGCCTTAAGTTGAAGTTTTAAAAAACCAAGTATATTTCCACTGTAAAATTTACATAGATTTTACTAACCTCAAGGAAAGATACATTCACAGTGAATTCGTATTCATTTTGCCTCTGCTCTATATCTTCAAATAGGCGAGTTACACTTAGAAAAATGATTCCACTTTCGTTCTGAGATACTGATGGGTAATTTGTACCCATGGTATATGTCTTTCCAGAGCCAGTCTGTCCATAGGCAAATATTGTAAGATTATAACCTATGAGAAAACATTAATAATTACAAAATATTAAAATATATTAAATAATGAGTTCACTGCAGTATGAAAAACTCATTTTCTAAAATCAGAAAGACATTGTAACAAAGGCAAAGATTGTGATTAAATAAATTGATATTTAATAACAATATATGAAATAATATAATGAAACCCCCATATATAGTGTTGTATCACATATAGCCCTTAAAAATGCGAAACATATTAAACCTGGGTTAAATTAACCTATGTATTACGGAAGATTAGTGAGAGCTTAGCACCTCTTCATGCAGGTTACGAAATAAGTATAATAATCAACTTCGAATTCAACAAAAAAGTATTAATCATAATCTAAAAATAATTGTATTCTAGAATTTAAAAATAGATAATCAACTTGCATGTATAAAGATGTAATCTTAATTTGTTTTTAATTTGTTTTGTTTTCAATGTTTCTAAGACTTTTTTTTTCTGCCTCTAAACCTGAAATAATGTTGACATGAAGCACTTAATAAAACTATGAGTAATAGAAAAAACTTCAGTTAAATATTTATTTACTAAAGCATAAAAAAAATTTCTGAAAGATATGAACAGTAACAAATAATTAAATCATACATGCAAAAATATTACCTTCAAAAATTTGAGGAAGACGATTACCAACAGCTGTATTGTAGACTTGTAAATTTGATGCGTCTGGAGGAAAAACATAATCAAATGTAAAACTCTTATCTTGTAATGCAACTTCATTTTGAGCAAAGACTAAATTGGGGTTAAATGTTTCATCATATTTTTGCAGCAGTGGACGAGAGCGAACAGCCACCATTACACTTTTCTCTGTCTCCATTTTCCTGTCAGTTAATAAAGCATATATTAGTTTTTATCAAGCTGTTTGAAAAATAAATTAAAACATATATTACTTAAATGACTTTAAATAATAAATTTAATTTTATTCAAAATGTTTTATATTAAATTCTGAATAAAATAAAGAAAATAGGAATTGCTCAATTTAAAATTATAACCCTTTCATATATGAATAATACAGAAATCTTTAGGATGAAAATGTAATAAAATTTTTAGAGGCATATAAAGAAGAAAGTTAATATTAAATTCTTAAAGATCAAGATTTGTCTAGCATATGCTGTCAATCCTATTAGAATGAGCTTCAATGGACCTCCAGTCTATATAAAATTTATATTATACAGGGTGATTTTTTTTAAAGTTGTGAAAGTAAAACCCTATAACGAAAGAACCACTGATCCAAATGACCGGAAATTTCATCAGTATGCTCCCAAAGCAATGGGAATTTTTTTGGCATGGTTAAAAAGAAACTTAAAATCTCACCGACAGATGGCGCTGTATATGCAGTAAAGTCGGGAGAGGAGCTTGTGCAAGACACACGCACAGTGGATACTCTTCACTCTGTTGGGGAACATGCGGTTTTACGTTTCCAACTCGTAGCTGAAAACATTTGACAGCACACTGAAAATTGTATGCATTAGTTGCGCAGTTCTGTACGAATGTTTTACTCCATATTTTTATTTCGTTCTGTTTCTGCAGGTGTTTGCAGTTCCTTTTCCCAATTACTGCATTCTGTATGTTTTATACCCCCTCGCCCTTAACACATAAAGATAATTACAATATTATTGTTAACATGGGTTCGAAAAGAAATGAGAAAATATGATATAACATAAAATTGCAACCATGAAAATGAAATGCAGTTTGGCACCAAGGAAAAAAATTGCAGGCGTCATTCAGGGTTGTACTGGCATAACAGAGAGGGCGGTGGCAAAATGGATAAAAAGGGCGCCAACCGCCAACTATTTAATAAGTGGGCGCCAATTGCTTATATATTACATTAGTATATTATATATATATATATATATATATATAATGGAAGTAACTATCAAAATTCTAAACACACATACACTATATATATATATATATATATATATATATATATATATATATATATATATATATATATATATATATATATATATATATATATATACTATATACACGCACATCAGACAAATGTAAATAATTATTTATACCAGCTACCAACGGCTATCTGCTGTAAATTGGAAACACATGCATTTCCAGTTTCTGTGGACAATAGATGACTGATATCGGTACTCTATTCTCATTGATATACTGTATTCCGGCTTTCTTTCAAATGAACAAGCTTGTGATCTTGTGAATATTGTGCCCGCCCAAGAGTGAAGTTGTTCTGTTCCTCAAAGATCTTTTCTTTTGTACTGTGATTGATGGGTGTACGCAGAAGGGGACAGGAGAGGACCACGTCCCCTCCTTTAAATCTTTTTTTTTTTTTTTTGAGAATTAAGAAATATATAATTTTTTCCCCTAAATATTATTGAACTCATTACTGCATTGCATGATTAAATTTTATTGTATGATAGTTTTGTTTTAAAGGTTTTTATTAAATTTTATTGCAACTGACGACTGTTTTACGCTGCCGAAATTATCAACTATTTTTATTGTCCCTCAGAAACTTTGTAATCGAACTGTTTTTGCAGTTTTTGGTAAAAGCGGAACAACTTTCAAAAATGCTGCCAAAAAGGTGGCGTTTTGAGCCGGATTTACGGACGCGATGATGGGGGAAAGAAACAAGTTGGAAACTGTTCGTCCAACGTGAGAAATGAGGTGCGTTCGTACTATAACTAGTTTTATAAATATTCATATCTTAATGATCTTTGTTTCATTGGAATTAATTATATCGTCTGTTATTACGGTTTGCTATATTCCCGTAATAAAATAAGCATCTCGGTCGCTTGACAATTCATCCTCGTAAGCTCCTATAACAAGAAAGGACCGATTTAAAAGAAAAATCAAATTATTAATAAATTTTTTTAATATTTTAAAGTTTTGATTCAATTTTCATAAAATTTGAAATGACTCGCCAAAATTCTATAAAGATAATATATATTAAATTTCCAACCATTCGGTTGGGCAGATTTTGCATTGTTATATGCGAACAGACGGACGGACGAACTAAATGACGGCAATATGTCCTACGTATTTATATAATTACGGACGTACCTAAAAACTTTTGTCACGAGACAACAATCGCTTACAACGCAAGATGTAATTAATTTGAAAAAAAAAAAAAAAAAAGCAATTATTGAATTACAGGTAACTTCAATAATCATACCTGCAAGTCTCGTGCTTTTAAGTCTAAAAAATAGTTTCGCATTATGGGACGGCAAAAAACATTTTTTTCAAGAACCGCATCAGGGTTTAAACGTAATCATAACTCATAAATTTCGAAAAATCGAATTTATTTATAAAAGGTTGTCTTAATTGAAATAAGATTTCTTTATGATGCCAGCACCTGGAACAGACGATTCGATGTGTAAGTAAAGTAATAATAATAATAATAATAATAAGCATTGTATTCGTACTATAATTATAACAAAAAAATAAATAAATAAATAAACTGATTTTTCGCAAAACTGCATTTTTAAACAAGGTGACCACGATTATTCTAAAACTACTGAATTGTTTCTCTGTTAATTTTGTCAGCTTTTTTCCTTCTATATTATGCCGTATTTGTATGAAGAATACTTTTTAAATTATTATTATCAAAAAACAGTATATATATATTTTTTTTTTTTTTTAACGTAAAAATTAAATACCCTCTTCAAACAGCCGGTGTTTTGGAAAAAAGAAAAAAAGAAGAAAAGAAAAAAAAAAGGAAATTCATAATTTGTTTCATCTGTCACTAAGATAAATCTTACTTAATTAAAAACTACCAATTATTTTAATTTTAGATTTCAGATAAGCCAAATTTAAGCATGGCAACTCTCTCACACATACACATCAGAGAGAGAAAAATCTCACCAGAAGAGCAGCAACAGCTTCAAATATATTTACCTTCTAAAATATATATATTTAAAATTTATATATATATATATATATATGTGTGTGTGTGTGGATATATAAAGGTAAATATATATTATATATTTATCTTTATATATATATGTAGGATTTCAATTTGAACACTTCATATCCTTTATGACTTAAATGATCATCAAATTAACTGACACTCTAGTGTACTATTATTATCCATGATTTAAATGCACGAGTTATAAATATTTTGGATTGGGAGATCAAGATTTGAACATCTTCAAAACTGGAGAAAAGCCAGTCTTCTAATTTTTATGGTGAAGCAAGCATCAAAGTGAGAAATAGCCAGTAAAGGCGCTGTTAGGCCTATTTGGCTTTTTGGAAAATAAACATATTGTATATATTGGGCGGAAAGTGTATTAGTTGAAGAGAAATTATGAGTAAAGTATTGTAGAGTTATCTGACCAGGACTGTAAAGTGTATTAGTTGGAAAAAATTATGAGTAAAGTATTGTAGAGTTATCTGTCTAGGACTGTAAAGTGTATTAGTTGAAGAGAAATTATGAGTAAAGTATTGTAGAGTTATCTGTCAAGGACTGTATTAAAGTTCATATTTTGTTATTCATCATCTATTTGTTCATATAATTCAAGTAAATCTACTAGTTACATATCTTCTTACATTTATATAAAACAATAAAATGTATCAAAATTATCTTTAAGCATTGTATTATAAAACAAGCGGGTAAGTGTGATCGAAGATCGCACAAAGGGTTTCGTTTAATATTCCTTTCAAAACACTTTATCCTTTCTTTAATAAATCCAAATAAATTTCATTTAGCGACAAAATAAAAAGTCATGTTTCTTATAAAGTAAAAATTTACCGGTCTATTTTTTTGTTTTTCCGAATATCTAAACCAACCTGATAGCAGGCGAAGCCCACTATTATACTCTGTCATAATAATATCTGTCATGTGGACTAAATGCGATATTAAAAAAAAAAAAAAAAAAAAAAAAAAAAAAAAAAAAATTAAACATGTTGTACAGCTTGAAAATGTTAAAATATGCGAATATTTCCATAATCGGGTGTTTATCATGATTCAATACGTTCCTCAAACTCATATATTTACTATTCTCTATTACTCATATTAATACTCGCTTTGTATTATTCTCAAACATTTGAGAAATCCGTTAAACTTCAGATATGACGTCGGATTAATTTTCTTTTTAATTCTCTAATGACGTGATATTAATCTGCTTTCTGTACATACACATACTCATACTCCTTGTATTATTGAGAAATCTTTGAAATTTTCCGTTTTATTACATGACGTCATAATTTTTTTTTTTCTATTGGTGAAACTTTTTATTTCATTTTCATTTTCCACATGGAAAATTTTCAATAGAAAATTAATTATTGTAGAAAGAATTTTATTGTGGATTTTTAATTGTCAGCAAATGCTATAACGGAAAATGTTTATATTTAATAGGAAAAGGCTGTTAGAATTTTGGTTTTTTATCTCTGTTTATTAAAATAATACGATTTTTTCAAATTTTAATATTTTGAGTTTCATAGCAGATATTCAGTTATGCATACACAAAGTTTCAACTCTGTAAGTTATACAGGCTCTGAGAACGGCTCTGTGACGGACAGACAACGGAGCAGGAGTAATAGGGTTTCGTGAGATGAACGAAACCCTAATAAAAATGAAAGTCAAAGAAAACTAGTTAACTGCCTGATGAACGGAAAAAAAAAAAAAAAAAAAATACATATACTAGTTTTTTTAGTATACACCTTTTTTTTTTTAACCGCATGCGCCTTGTGCATATAGGCATTCTTTTTTACACGAAATCTTAAAAAAAAAAAGAAAATATAGCAAAAAAAAAAAAAAGAAGATAAAATTTATTGGCAAAGTTATTTTTTCTTTTTACTTGATCTGAAAATTTGAAGATATGTAATATGTTGCTATGTATTAATGACAATTATCTTATAATTTCATTAAACATAAGTAAAACAATTAAGAATAACCGAGTTAGTAAGAATTTTGTGTAATGCATGACTCGTGTAATTACACAAAGCATTACTATTCCAAAATTTTCTTTAACTGATATTTTCACTGACGAAATTTAAATTGAAACTAGTTATGTTCTGCATCTTGGAATAAAATAAAAGCATTTTTTTCTCATCTTGCAATTAGGAAAGAACACAGTTAAACGAAAAGTTGTTTTAAGTGCTGTGAATTGTTTTCGCACTTTTCCTCCGTTAACACTTATCTGCTATAACAATTGTTTTTAACAATTTTTGCTTGATAGACGCCCGTACGCCGGAACCGAGTGTATATTAATTAGTATATCAGGAAAAATTCTTTCACATCCGATTTCTATTTCGCCCTGAAGAAAGCATAGATCACTTCAGAATACGGTACAATCAATAAAAAGTTCCGCATATGGTATCACTAAAGAAACCAGTCATAGGAAACTAACGAACCCATATAAAAGTAACTTGAAACCGCTCCGAAATAGTAATTTGTCTTCTTAGAAACGCCTAAGAACTGAAAAATTGAACACAAACACATCTGGACTTCTCATTACTTCTTATTTTTACCAGTTCTGTTTGTGAAAGGACCTGTAGAATTTTCAGTGATTTATCAGTTATCTATTTATTTTAATTACATGACACATGAGTATTTTCAACTTGTAAACCAGAAGCTGTTTAAAACGCTGAAACAGATTCCGTTTACAAAGTGTTTTTAGATATTCGCAATTTCGGATGCTAAGAAATTATCTACTTTTCAAATTTTCTTTCAAAGGTAAAATTTACACCAAGTTTAGATAGCAAAATCTTGTAAAAAATTAGAGTCTTGGTATTATAACTTGCATTATCATTAAAGAATTATGGAATACCCAGATCATTTGAATTAAGACGTCAATTTATGTGTGCATTTGTGGGAAGGGGTGGGAGGAGGGAGTTGCTAATTTTGACGCCAAAACATACCTAAAGCCGTTGGTGTGAGGTTATCTCAAAATAGGTTGGGTCGTCTGCGCCTCTATACCTTAATGAGATTATTATTAAATATGAATTACCACGCTAAAAACATGTAAAAAGAATGAAAAGAAAACAAAGAAAAAAAACATGTATGTATGTTGTTTCTTTTACGCCGAAGAAGGAATATTAAGTTTAGATGTCTTTTATTTTATAATCTCTAAAGAGAGAAAAAAAAAGCGGGGTGCGGGCAATGTGTGGGGCTGGGCGGCTGACCATGGCGATAAGGACTAAGGGCAGAAAAGAAACAACAGAAAGGGGTAAAAAAAAGTAACAACAACATATTATTACTAATACTTTCTTTAGGAACCACCACATAATTTAGAGAATTAAAACTCGGGCTTAGGGTGTCGTGTGTCAAAGTTACCACTGCATTTAAGAATAATAAAAATGAAAATAAGTTTTTCCTGAAATGGTACGCCATCCTTTTTCGTCGTTGAGACATGCAAAAAAGGTAGAGTTAGAGTATCAAATATCTGCACATCCGCGGGATGCCAAATTTCAAAAGACACAAAATACAAGAAATACTTAAGATTAGTTTCTTTACAAATTATTGTTTATAATAGGCGCTTTAAAAACATGGCTCGGGGCTGAGCCATGACTATCAAACCACTGCTAACAATGGGACCAATTAAAATGAAAATCGGTTTTTCTTAAACTGTCATTCCATATTCTACCCTCTTTCGGCGTTTGCACAGGTACTTTGGTATTTGATACATCAATATCTGCTGTGCAAAGTACCACTTAAACGCTGAAAACAGCTTCCGTATACAAAAAAGTTTTTAGGGCGCTAAATGTTTTGCAGAAAAAATACTAAAAATATGATTAATACTTAATATTAATTTCTTTGGATTTCGAAAAATCTTATTCGTAGAAGTGCTGAAAAAAATCTGGACCAGGGCGACATTATTATCATTTATCAAAGCAGAAATATAAAAATACAGGGCAACCTCCTAGGGCGCTAATATTTGGTAGAAAATATGCTAAATATGTGATTAATACTTAATATTAGTTTCTTTGGAAATTAATATTCGTAGAGGTGTTGAACAAAAATCTAGACCAGGATGTCATTATTATCAAAACAGAAATACAAAAATAGCGGGCAGCATCCCAAGGCGCTAATATCTAGTAGAAATTATGCTAAATATGTGATTAATACTTAATAATAGTTTCTTTGGAAAATAATATTCGTTGAGATGCTGAACTAAAATCTAGACCAGGGCGCCATTATTATCAAAACAGAAATACAAAAATACCAGGCAGCATCCCAAGGTTCTAATATCTGGTAGAATATATACTAAATATGTGATTAATACTTATATTAGTTTATTTGGAAATTATTATTCGTAGAGGTGTTGAAAAAAATCTAGACCTGGGCGCCATTATTATCAAAGCAAAAATACAAAAATATCGGGTAGCCAACCAGGGCACTAAATATCTGGTGAAAATTATTATTTGTAGAGGTGTTAAACAAAAATCTAGACCAGGGCGCCATTATTATCAAAGCAGAAATACAAAAATACCGGGCAGCATCCCAAGGCGCTAATATCTGTTAGAAAATATGCTAAATATGTGATTAATACTTAATATTAGTTTCTTTTTTTGGAAGATATTATTTTTAGAGGTGCTGAAAAAAAAACCTGAGCCAGGGCGTCATTACTATCAAAACGGAAATACAAAAATATCGGGCAGCCATCCAGGGCGCTAAATATTTGGCAGAAAATATGCTAAAAACGTGATTAATATTTAGTATTAGTTTATTTGGAAATTATTATTTGTAGAGGTGTTGAAAACAATCTACACCAGGACGCCATTATTATCAAAGCAAAAATACAAAAATACCGGGCTGCTACCATGGGCGCTAAATATTTGGCAGAAAATATGCTAAATATGTGATTAATACTTAGTATTAGTTTCTTTTTTGGAAGATATTATTTGTAGAGGTGCTGTAAAAAGAAACTGAGCCAGGGCGTCATTACTATCAAAACAGAAATACAAAAATATCGGGCAGCCATCGAGGGCGCTAAATATTTGGCAGATAATATGCTAAAAACGTGATTAATACTTAATATTTATTTCTTTGGAAATTATTATTTGTAGAGTTGTTGAAAATTACTATCAAAGCAGAAATACCAAAGTACCGGGCAGTTACGCAGGGCGCTAAATATTTGGGCAGAAAATATGCTAAGTGATTAATATTTGATATTGGTGTCTTTGGAAATTATTATTCTTAGAAGTGCTGAAAAAAATATCTGGACCAGGGCGTCATTACTATTAAAGTAGATTTACTAAAGTACCGGGCATCTACCCAGGGCGCTAAACATTTGCAGAAAATATGCTAAATATGTGATTGATACTTAATATTAGTTTCTTTGGAAAATATTCGTAGAAGTGAGTGCTGTAAAAACATCTGGACCAAAGTATCACTACTATCAAAGTCTCTTTCAATGAGTTTAATTACAATGAAAATCTGTTTTTCTTAAACTGTCTTAACACCATTTTTCATTGTTTATATTGCCACAAGAGGCAGAAATACGAAAATACCGATACCGGGCAATACCACGGGCGCCAATTACTAAAAGGCAGAAAACACGCTAAATAACTGAATACATAATATTAGTTTCCTTAAAATTTATTATTCTTACAGACGCTAAAACAGATATCTGGTCTAGTTGTATCACGTATACCAGTAACATATCTGATTGTTGATAACTTACATTATCTCGAAATTGAATTATCTGATTGTCAATAAAAAAACATAAAAATATACTGTTTTAATTGTCAAATGAAAATATCTGAAATTATTTTATGCCGTTCAAAATGCATAACTGTAAACGTGCTTCTTAAAAAAATAAATAAATAAATAAATAAATAAAAAAAAAAATCGACGGAGGGCGCACCGGGCATCTGCCGCGTTGCCCGGTGGGCCAGTACGACCCTGGTGTCATTTGACGCCTTACTTAGAATTCCCAATTTCTAACCCTGACACAGAGACAAGTTCTTTTTGAGACTTTATTTTCATTCTTTTTAGTTACATAACAGGGTTCCCAAATGGTCCCCTTTTTCTCATTAAAGTCCCCTATTATGCATTTTGGTCTCTTTTTATGAATGGAAAAAAAATTGGCTAATGCGGAAAAATTGCCGCTAAAACTTTAAAAATTGCTAAAAGTTGAAAAAATCTTAGAGGGTAAAATTTATTATAATGGGCTATAAAACATTGTAACTGGAATTCTTTCACGAATGTCAAAAAATTGGCGCGGAATGTAGAAAAACATTAAAAAAGTCATTCGAAATCTCATTAAAAATCACTAAAAATTGAAAAATCTACAAGACAAAGTTTACTGCCATAAAATTGCCACAAAACACAAAAAAAACTCAAATTGCATAGAAAATTAGCCAAAAATCAAAAATCGCTGCACGAATTCAGAATAAATTTTATTGAAAGGAGGACAATATTTATTAAACTGGGCCATTGAAACCAGATTCTTTTTCAGAATGTCAAAAAGTTTTCCAAATTGGAAAAATTGAAATTTAATTTATAAAATAATATATTCAAAATGTTATTATGGCTGCATTCTGAAATTTATTCTTTATATTTTTTCATGTTCAGTGTCTTCCATGAAAATGTTAACATAGAAAATATGATCTGTAAGCAGTTTAGGAAGAACTTGAGTTCTTTAAAGGATCCTTGACAATTTTTTCACCTTAAAACATAGGCCCCTTTAAAAAATTCAGAATTTGTTTCAATCTCCATTTTGAATCCTCCAAAAATGTGATTTTAGAATAACAAAACATGTCACATAACAGCTGAAATCGCCAATGAATCTTATCTAGCTGTATGTACAGTAGTGGCCAAAATTGTGAAAACCTTTTAGGAAAAATGTTTTTATGTTTGATCAGGGTTAGATATTGGGAATTCTAAGTAAGGCGTCAAATGACGCCTGCAAATTTTTTAATAGTGCCAAACTGCATTTCATGGTTGCAATTTTATGTTATATCATATTTTCTCATTTCTTTTCGAACCCATGTTAACAATAATATTGTAATTATCTTTATGTGTTAAGTGCGAGGGGGCTGTACATATTAAACATTTTATCTTTGTGTTAATCACTAAAACAAAATATAAACTGGCTTTCTATAAAATTTTAAAACAGCGTTAAACTACAATATTTGGATTCTAGAAAAATGTTTAAATAATTCTTTCTATAAAGCTAATATGCATACAAAACAATTATCAAGCAATTATATCCATAGAAAGAAAATTTGAACTTTTAGATACAACCAGGTATAAGCTTAATTTAAAAAAAAAATCTTATGACTGAAAGTACATAAGAAAATGAAAAAAAAAGAAGCAAATAAATGAACTTTTGGATACCAATTAATGTATATTTGTATGGCATTTAACGATATTGATTTCTATATAAATACTTTATTTTATTTTTTTTTTATTTATTTTTTTTTTTTGAGGGAAAACACTGAAATTTTAAAACATTCTTTATACAGTATCTTATTTTAGGAGAAAATAAGGAAGGAGAAATATTAAATAATTTTAAAAATCATATATTAAATAACACGAAAATGGATTTTTATCATCCATTATTTATTTTAGATAATCTTACAACAATTACTTTTAAAATTAAAATCATGATATTTAGTTTTAAAAATCCAGGTGTTACATCGGAGTACCATAAATTAATGGCCTTTTCAGCATAAATATTTTTTATGTGCTGTAAAAATAACGCCAATTTTAAATAAAATGACTTAGTTATTTCTTATTAATTTTAAGTTATTTACTCATTTACATACAGATGTTGCAAAACAATGTCAAATTAAGATATGCTGAATAAAATAAGATCTCTTAAAAATATAAATTAGATTGATTTCTTAAGCATGGTAAAATATAAAATATCCTTTTAGGAAAAAAAAAATCTCTGCATGGTTTTTTTCTGCATAACAAAATATCCATCCAAAGCTGATTTTCTTGTGTTGATAACGCCTGCCACTCTGCAGACCTCATGTTTCAGTTCCAATTCAGACTTCATGGCATTTGGATAAACAAAAAAACACATTGGTTCTTCTTTATAATTGCTCTGTACTGGCCAATTTTTGTAGAGGTTCTAATTTTCTAATAAGCTATTATATTTTAATAAAAAAGTTTTACACTGCCTAATTTACTATTATTGTAACTTGGTGAAAATTTCAAGGATATCTCTCAATTAACAATAGGTTTAAGGGGTTTGGCTTTTTTCTCCTTTTATTTTCCTGTTTACTTGCTGCTCAATAATTTCTTTTTTCTGCTGACATGTTCACGGAGTCTTAAAAGAATATAATTTACATAGTGTGCTAATGTCCAATCTTTTATTGAAAACAGGTGTGTCAAGTGCAGGCAGCAGAGGGGGGGGGGGGGGGGGAACTTATGTTAAAGTAGGAATAAAAGCATCTGTAAAACAAAAAGCTAGGCGTCAAATTTGACAACCAGGTATAATTTTGTGGTCGTCAAATGCAATAATTTAGTTACATTTGGCGACTAACGACTGCTAATTTCTAACCCTGTGTTTGATGGCTCATAACACCCAATATTTCTAAGTTATACCATAAAAGCTATATACCACTGGAAAGATAATTTAATCAAAAATATCATGCAATACAGTTTGTTCAATTCTAATTAATTTATCAAACATTAGGGGAGACCGGTACACACTGGACCACCCCCTAATATTTTATTTATTTCAATTTTTTTTTTTTTAAAGCTTTTCTTCTATTCTAATAGACAACAGCACTGCACTGATTATTTATAGCCTTCAGAAAATATGTTTAGCTCAGATTGAACTATTTAATCCTGATTGGTTGTTTCGAGCTTCTAAAAGTAAAATTTTTCATCATCATATTTTTATTTGTTTAGTAATTAAAGATTGTAGATAAATAAGATAAAACAGCTTTTTTGCAAAGCTAAAATACTTGTTTTTATTTAACTTTAAAGTTAATATGTTTAAAAGAAAGCTATAAACAATATTAATATGATTATTTATTGAACTTCAACATGGGACACAGTGGACCACCCATTCCTGTAATGCAGAATGGTCAAAATATTTACTAATTGCTGATTTTCTATAACTAAATATTGTTTTAAAGTAGTTATTTAACTGTAAAATAAAATAAACAAAGAAAATTAACAATTTATTTAACATAGTAAGAAATATTGTTTTGTATTTACTGTCTTTCATAAATATAACTGTAGTCTAATTGGTGATGATTCTAATTAAGTAAGATTCATGAGACACAAATTGAATGGAAATCAGTTTATTTTTCCTGAAACTGTAGATGAATCTGTTGTTGATGTCAATGATTTCATAATGTTGCTCCCAGACCCAAAAGTATTTCAGGAAAATTCCAGGCTCAATTTTACTCATAAGTATTTTGGAATTTCATTTGCAAATTTTAATGTGCACTGATTTTTTTGTACTTAAGTAATAACTTCAACTAAATTGCAATTGTTCCTGTATTAATCTGTTATTATTTTCAAAATATAATTAATTTTTTTGTTTTTGTTTCAAAATGTTACTTGTAAATTTATATTACTATGTTATTTTGCAGGTAAAGGGGAAATAAAAAATTAGATTAATGAAAAATAGATTTATATTGTATTTCAGATAATACCTAATAGCGGTCCAGTGTGCCCCACTTCTGGGGCACACTGGTGCACTTTACGGGTGCATATAAATGTTTTTTTTTTTTTTTTTTTTTTTTAATGTATTGAAAACTATGTTCTGAGAAAATTATGATGATTGTATAAAGGTTTAAGGAATATTCAAAAATATTTTCATGCAGATCGGTTTGTCCGGTAAAGAGAAAAAAATTTAAACTGAAAAAGTGGTCCATTGTGTACCAGTCTCCCCTATTCAAAAATATTTTCATGCAGATCGGTTTGTCCGTTAAGGAGAAAAAAAAATTTAACTGAAAAAGTGGTCCACCCTGTACCAGTCTCCCCTACCACTTGAAAGATCATTTAGTTACTCAAGAATAAGAATATCATGCAATACAGTTTGATCAATTATAATTATTTTATGAGCCAAATAATCAAAAAAAGGCAATAAAACCTGGATAGGTTGGCAATAATTATTTTTCTTTTTCTTGAATGTAGCCAATGCATATGAACGTTTGGAGTGTCCAGACAGATTCCATTTTATTTGGCAAGGGTCGATCCAGGCAAATTTTGGGCCCCTTCACAAAAATCACAAAACATGTCTCTTCACAAAAATCAATTTAACAAAATGGGCCCCTTCACATTACTGATGGGATGAGTACTTGATTACTTGATGGGATAATCAAGTACTAGTCGAGTAGCAATGGCATGACATATGAATGAGCAATGCAGCGAGGAAATAGTAAATATCCCAGCATCTCACATCCGTCCGGCATGACTTCGCTACACTGTGCAGTGCTGAACCGTCTCATCAAAAATCCATTCGCAACCGGCCAACTAAGAAAAAGCAATTAAAGCAACAAGACGCACTTAAGCCCCGTCGGCCTATAGATTTAACAAACACATCTTCGCCAAGCGGAGAGCAGGCGAATCTTTGCCCGTTGCCAGGTATCAACTTGTTAAGCTAGGCAAAAGACTAGCAGGATGGTCAGTGGTCTAAAAAAAAAAAAGCACTAGTACTAAAAATTGTTACTACTAGCCAATGGCTATTAATGAAATTTCTCAGTTTTGCCCTTTGTTACAGGGCAACTACAAAGCAAAGTACTTTCAGCTAACAAGAGGTAGTCAAAACATTCACATACTGCTATGGAGAAATAGATCTTAAGTGTTACACAACACCATTAATA
Source organism: Maratus michaelseni (assembly GCA_963931845.1). Classification (NCBI taxonomy): domain Eukaryota; kingdom Metazoa; phylum Arthropoda; class Arachnida; order Araneae; family Salticidae; genus Maratus; species Maratus michaelseni. The sequence goes on along the minus strand of OZ007586.1, from coordinate 216,717,230 downwards.
CTATAGTAATAATAATTCATTAACACATTATTATTTAACCTGTAATCAGCACCCGTATTTTGTAACTTTAGCACACACATGGTAAATTTCAACCCATTATATTTTTCACTAAATAAGATTTAAAAACAAATCTCCTGATATTTGTAAAATGCATCAGTTCTACTTCCTATTAGAAAAAATCATGTTTTTTATATTTATTTAAAGATCTTTTAGCAGTTTCTGTAAAAATCGTGCTTACAATTTTCGAAGAAAAAATGTGACTGCCGTGTGATATCTACCCGTGCCTGTGCTTACAGGTTAAGAGAGAGATTCAACCAACATAAATATTAATTAGCACATAACAGAATTAATGTTTTTTTTTTCAGCCAATCAATTATTGGAATTTTATTTCGGTTTAAGAAAACATCTAATCTATAAGGACAAGGCTATCAAGAGAAAAACATAATATTAAGTAACAACAAATAAAGTCAAACTCTACTTCTTTCCTAAAAGGACATCAAAAATAGATGAAGATTCCATTAAATATAAACAAAAAAAAGAGAGAAAACTTACGTAAGTTGACGCCTGATAAAGTACAAATAAGGAATTATATTTCGTCAAAGATCTTCGAAAGTGTTTATAACATGAACATGAAACTACAATGTTAACTTCATTCCACCATCCATATTTCATAAACAAATTTGAAAACTTCGAGCTCAACCGCGAACAAAAAAACCAGTGTTGCCACTACAATCTTTCAAATCTTTATTTTTTACATGAGAATTCAAGCGCTCGAATACGCCATCTGGTGGAGAAAAGGCACAACTGCTCGCTTCAGGAAATTCCCTTTTAATTTGTTCATAATCATTATTTTTTTGCACAATTTCAGAATTTATGTGATATTTGTGTTCGGTGTTTATATGACAAGGTAAAAATTATCCAAATCTGAATATCTAACACTTTGAAACGCGTTTACAATAAATAATGATTTCAATGGCACTTTAGCATTAGTTAAAGGGACAATTTTCGTGTACCGACGGCTGCGATCAGCGCCTCTATAGGCCGTTTTAAGTCCCAATAGACCTTTGCTCTGAGAAGGAGCTGCTACATCGGCATATCGGTATTTTGGTTAGTTTCCACTGAACCAACACTACCTACATATATCTATAGGTGGCGTTGGCTGAACGCTGCTTGAGTGGCCTCAGGACAACACTTGATACCGGGCGTGCTTAGGCAAGGCAACACTAGATACCGGGCTTGCTCATTCACTCTCAAAACGTCACAAATGGTGGCTGGCCGCGATCAGCGATTGGTCCAAAGCAACGCGCCCATCGTTTTGTGCCAATCGCTATATGTTTTTCCTCCTAGTCAGCCACCTTTTGTGACGTCATAATAATGAATGAGCAAGCCCGGTATGTAGTGTAGCCCTGGCTTAGGGCTCCGGGCTCCTACAATGAGTAGCCTTAGGCTTGCTCATTCATTCTCATGACGTCACAAATAGCATCTAGCCGCGACCAGCGATTGGTACAAAGCGGGGCGCCCATCGTTCTGTGCCAATCGCTGTATGTCTTTGGGTCGCGGCTGGCCACCATTTCTGACGTCATAATAATGAATGAGCAAGCCCGGTATCTAGTGTATCCCTGAGAAAAACTACGTTCAGATCGGATAGTTAAGATAACTTAGACCGCTGAACTCACTAAGTGAGTTCCAGAAACTCCTAGTGAGTTCGAACTTTCCATTGCTAGATACAGTCAGTACCGCTCACTCTGATTGGCTCTGGAGGCCGATTGGCTGTTGAGTTTGCTTTTAACATATGCGCATGCGCACTGGACACGGTGATGTTGAGTGAGTTATCTTAAATGCGTTTGGCGGTGTGGACAGGTATTCAATTCCGGGGAGGTACCACCTCAAAAATGGCGGTCTAAGATATCTTAAATGTCCGATGTGAACAGGGTATAAGGAAAGGCGAGGCTAACGAAAGAGAAAGGCTACCGCGGTGCTTTTCGCGTATTTTTTTTTACAGACCGCTGGAGTCACGTGATGCTCGAATGCACCAATGAAGATGTACGAAAAGAGCAACACGTCACTCTAGCGGTCTGTAAAAAAAGATAAGTGGAATGCACCGCGGTAGCCTGTCTTTTTCGTTAGCCTCGAGGAAAGGGCATCTGACGTCACTGTTGGTTCAGTTACGGTTGGTTAGCAAGAAAAACCTGTTTGTTCTTTATGACTCCTACTATACACATGAAATGGGGAAATTTTATTGGTCTTCGTTGAACTGGTCTATAATATGATTGGCCTATGTCGCCATGCCGATTCCTGCAATGATAGTTATGACAAAAATGAAGTTGTACATTGGTTGATGGAACTGCTTGTTTGTAAACATGCCCTTTCCTTATACTCAAGCAGCGTTCAGTCAACGCTACCTACAGATACATGTAGGTACTGTTGGTTCAGTGGAAACTAACTAAAATGCTGATTTAACACTTTTCTTACGTCACGGTAGTATGTAACATGGGGCTAACGCAAGGATAACAAAAAAGACAGGCTACCAGGGGGCATTCCACTTATCTTTTTTTACAGACAGCTAGAGTGACGTGATGCTCTTTTCGTACACCTGCATTGGTGCATTCGAGAATCACGGGGCTCCGGCGGTCTGTAAAAAAAGATACGCGTAAAGCACCGCGGTAGCCTTTCTTTTTCGTTAGCCTCGGGGAAAACGATAAAGACGGGCTACCGCGCTTCTCCAATTTTGAGTAGTCACGTGACGCCCACGGTCTCAGCTGAGCTGAGAAAACCAGTTGCCTCCACTTTACTATCATATACAAGTCATTCTTTAATTTGATAAAATCCGTTACTTTCCCAAGCAGCGGAATCATGATTATCAAATCCACTGAGCTATATACAGGGTGTCCCAAAAAGGAGTACCTATTTTTAAAAAGGAATAAGAAACAAACGAATAGAGTTATTGAATAAATTCTTGCAGGAAACGGTTGTGTGAAGTCTGGAATTTTGTTTAGAGTACTTTATTATGTTAGTTAAAATTCTTACCGACAGATGGCGCTGCGGCTACTGCATTCATCAGAAATAGTTGAAAATTAAATGACAATATTTTCAATATGTCCTCAATTCATCACAATAACATGCCGGAGTCTTAGAATGAACTTTCACTGACCACGTCTGCTTCTTTCTGGTCTTCACGCATGCTCCGTTTGTTCATATAGCCACCAAAATGTGCTGTAGCGCCATCTGTCGGTCAGATTTTGAACTATCATAATAAGGTGTTCTAAACAAAATTCCAGACTTCACACATCCGTTTCCTGCAAGAATTTTTTTAATAACTATATTCGTTTGTTTCTTATTCATTTTTAAAAATAGGTACTCCTTTTTGGGACAACCTGTAGAATAGACCGAAGAGCTAACTTTAACATTGAAACTAGCGGTCCACGTATGAATGCAGTTTATGACGTATGAATAGTTTCGTGAATACCACCAGGGCTACACTACATACCGGGCTTGCTCATTCATTATGATGACGTCACAAAAGGTGGCTGACTAGGAGGAAAGACATACAGTGATTGGCACAAAACGATGGGCGCGTTGCTTTGGACCAATCGCTGGTCGCGGTCAGCCACCATTTGTGACGTTTTGAGAGTGAATGAGCAAGCCCGGTATCTAGTGTTGCCTTGATACCACGTATGAATAGTTTCGATTTGAAAGAAATCTTTGGCAAAACATTGATTTCTCCCATTGACTTAACATGTAAGGATTTGTTTAATTTCAAATTTTAAATTATTTAACAATGGCAGTATCTTGTTCTAGGGGCTGTTCAGAATCGAATATCAGGCGATGGAGATTAAACTATAGAGTGGGTCTATACTGTGAATGAAATTGAAAGGCCTGCGTTCATTATCATTGATTTGGACGTCCAAATCAATGATAATGAACGCGGTCCTTCATTTGACTAATTTGAGTATTTTATTGATATTTTGTAGAAACCTAGAAGTGGACTTGGTGGCCGAATGTTTAGAGCACTGCTCTTGACTCTGGAAGTTGCGGGTTCGATTCCTCTAAATTTCTATTTGATTTTTCTATTTTTTTCATTTAAAAATGTTTAATTGGTTGCTTTGTATTTTTCATGATTAATGGAATATATTTTATAAAAGTAAAATTTGATATTATTAACAATTACCTATTTAAATAAATACGACAAATTCAACTATTTTACGATTAAAATTTTACACTACAGTGCCTTTTAATATTTAAACATTATTATTATTATTTTTTCTCTTTAGCAAATGTAAAATAAGGAATTAAAATGTGAATGTGCTCAATATTTGGCTCTGAGCACAACATAAATAAAACATTAACACACAAAATACCTAAAAATTAATATTTTTCCACCATAATTTTCCCAGCAGCGGAATTATGATTAAATCTTATAAAAAGTTCAAAATACTGTTATAATTTTAAGACTATTAAATAAAATAATTTATAAAAAGTTATAATGTTAAAAGTGAAAAATATAGAGATGTATATTCAAATGAGCTCTCTGTACCCTAGACATTACTGTAAATACAAAAAATTAACACTTACTACTTGAGAATGATCTATTTAACATATAAAAATTTCAAAGCTATAGAACAATTTAAATTATTGAGAAAAAAATACGATTGTCGGAAAAAAGAGAGAGAGGGGGGCGGGGGTGACCCCTATACCTTAATATCAATATTTCTGCTTCAAAATTATACACAGTCATGGGACACACTACATAATATATAAAAATTTCTAAGTTTTAGTACAAAAATTAGTATTTAAAAAATAAATATGCTCAATATTTATCTGTGAGTCAGTGGCGTATCCAGGGGGTGGGCTGATGGGACTACAGCCCCCCTCCCCCGAAATTTTAAAGAGTAAAATGAAAAAAGTGCTTTTTTCTTTCTTTTTTAGATAAATTTCTAATTTTTTTCTGTTATAGAGCGGATTAGTCATTCTCGTTAGTCCATATTAGTCCGCATTGATATCACAGCATAAACATTGTAAGGGGGCCGCAGAGCCGTCCTTAGCGAGGACGACTTAAAGCAAGGCCCGGTGCAGGGATTTTGCGAGGCCCTTTCCTTCCAGATTCTTAACATAATCTTATATTATCAATAAAAAAGAATGGTTTTCACCTATATACTGTAACCCGGGAGTCCGAGTTCGATCCCCTAGCTACTATAAAGAAGTTGCATTTGTTTGTGTGTTTGTAGGGATAATTTCTGGAACTACTAAACCAATTTCAAAAGTAATGGTGGCAAATTAATTATGAAAGTCCCTCTTCCAACATAGACTGTATTTTATGTCAAGACCACTATCTTTTCTTAACTACAATCATAAAATTATATTAAAGATTTCTATTATACATTTTTCTTTTTATTAAAGAAAAAATATTTTGCGTTCGGGTGCGAGGCCTTTTTAGGAGCGAGGCCCTGTGCGGCCGCACCTGTCGCACACCCCTAAGGACGGCTCTGAGGGGGCGGATGGGGTTATAGCCCCCCCCCCCCGAAATAGTCCAAAATCTCATGAAAAAAGTGCTGTTTTCTCCTTTTTTGAGATAAATTTGTAATTTTTTTGGTTATACAACAGACTACCCACTCTCTTCTTTTTAACCCCATATTAGTTCACATTGACATCAAAGCATATCTAAAAAGAAGAAGGGGCTGATGGGTTTACAGCCCCCCCCCCTTCCCGAAATAGGTGAATATCTCATGAAAAAAGTGCTGTTTTTTCCTTCTTTGAGATAAATTTATATATATATATATATTGTCATACAATAGACTACCCACTTTCTTCTTTTTAAACCCATATTAGACCACATTGCCATCAGAGCATACTTAAAAGGAGAAGGGGGATGATGGGGCGAACATCTCAGGAAAATAGTGCTTTTTTCTTGATGGTGTTACATACCCCCCCCCCCCTCTTCTCGAAATAGTCGAGCATCTCATGAAAATAGTGCTGTTTTTTTCTTGATGGGGTTACAGCCCCCTTTCCGAAATAGTCGAACATCTCATGAAAATATAGTGCTGTTTTTTCTTCTTTGAGATAAATTTGTATTGTTTTCATGTCATACAATAGACTACCCACTCCCTTCTTTTTAACCCCATATTAGTCCCCAATGACATCACGGCATACCTAAAAAGGAGAAGGGGGCTGATGGGTGACAGCCCCCCTTCCCGAAATAGTCGAACATCTCATGAAAATAATGCTGTTTTCTTCTTCTTTGAGATAAATTTGTATTTTTTTTTTGTTATACAACAGACTACCCACTTTCTTCTCTTTACTCCCATATTAGTACAGAGTAACACCACAGCATATCCAAAGAGAGAGAAGGGGCTGATGGGCACAGACCTCCCAAAATGGTCAAAAATGGAACGAAAAAAGTGCCGATTTTTCTCTTTATGTTTGAGATAAAATTAGAATTATTTTTTCTGTCATGCAATGGACAATCCAGTCTATTTTCTTTAGTCCCATATTAATATACAAGGGGTGGGGGTTATGGGATAACAGCTCCATTCCCCTTCCGAAGTGGTCGCAGTGAAATAAAAAAAACTGACTTGGTTTCTTTCTTTTTCAGATAAATTTGTTTTATTTTCTGGCGCGCAACGAATTTGTTTTCTCGTTAGCCCCATATGCCTCTCAGTCCTGCAATCAAAATTACTTGAGACCACAAAATCTATTTTCAAATGACTGAAAAACAGTTCCACACATGTTTTAGTGGATAATTGAATACGTATAATATGCTCAATTGGCAAGATCTAGAAGTAGTTTAATTTAAAGAATATTTAACTATTTTCCATAAATGATGCCAAGACTAAGGAGGTATATTAGTGCGCAGTGACAATAAAAATTATCGCCAAATCAGCAAATGTACGAACTGAAATTTCTTTGTGAATGGCAATGTCAAGCAAGATTATTGATTTTCGGTTTTGGAAGGGTCTTTTAAAGATGCCCAGTAATAATACTAAAAAAATAATCTCATGTTGATTTGTTTGTTCCTGGTCTTTTTACTAGCGAACTAGTTTTATTTACGTTACGTGCTTTTCCCGATTTAAGGCTGTTCTAAAATACAAACTGGCTACTTTATGACATATTTTACAAGTCATTTTTGCTCAGAAACGCATGAAATTCACTGGTCTTTTTATTCAGAAACTTTGCAATCGAAGCACGTTTTCCCTTTTTTTTTTGTAAAGGTAGAAAATCTTTCAGAAAGCACTGTCCAAGTTGGCGTTTTGCATCGGATTCCCGACGTGGCAGCCTGAGAAACGCGAAAAACGAGTCGTTAATACGTTACCAGAATCACTTATAACTCGATAAGTAATCTATTTACCAAAAAATGGAAAACTCATCTCGATTCCAAATCTCTTCCATAGTCAGGCCTGCCAGTCAGGCCTTTGCGTTTAAAAATGTGTCAGAAAGTTTCCCGTTGATGAGCAGGGAGAAATATGCCTTTTCAATATTTCAGTGTACGAGTGATCCAGCAAAAGATAAAAATTCTTAATTACTCTTCTATGAAAGTACAATATTACGAATATTGTTCTTTTCTAATCGCTCTTATTTTGACACGACACACTTTAGTATCGGCATTTTTACCATTTGGAATATTTAACAAAAGAAGCATAGCATTAAATAAATTCACAGGTTAAAAATAAATTTTCTTACAATTTTACTTACCGTTTTTTTTTAAAAGTCCAGTATTATTGTTACTCATAATTCAATAACTTTAACTCTTTTTTAAAAAAAGGGAAATCTGATGTTTAGTTTCCAATTAATTCTTAACTTGTCCCTTCCTTCACAAATTTGATGAGGTTTTTTTAACATATATTTCTTGAAGGTTAATAGCCAGACGTTTGATCAAAATCCCAGAAGCATGTATACCAAAGGTTCCCAACGGGGGCTCTACCGTCCCCAAGTGGGCGCTGGGGTCTTCCAGGGAGGCGGTAGCGGGGCCAAAGGCAAATGGGGGCGGCATTAAGACCGTCAAGGGGGGCGGCCATGGCATAACTACATATTCAGGAAATTAACATTATAAAACTACCTGACCCCCGGCGTTGCCCGGTCCCGTGATAAAAACCTTAAATGTACCTTTAAATGAAAATCTATACAAATTAACTAGAGACCTGGGGGTTCCAAATCTAATTTTTTTACGAATGTCAAAAAAATGCTGTGAATACGAATAAACGCTACAACACGCGGGGACAGAATTTTATTTTAGTGGACTGAAACATTGTAACCGCAATTCTTTCATTAATGTAAAAAAATCCCTGTGGAACGCGAAAAATCGCTATAAATCGCATTAAAAATCGCGGAGTGCAAAATTTGCTATATTAGGCTGGTTAAAAATTGAAACTGAATTATTTTTTTTAGCTCACAGGCTATCAAAGCCTGAGAGCTTATGTGCCCGCCGGTTCTGTATGTACGTACGTACGTATGTATGTATGTATGTATGTACGTAACGTGATAACTCTTGATAGAACTAACCGTTTTACTTTAAATTTTGTTTATAGGTTCCTTGTGATAAGGCGCTTCCCTGATTAGTTTTGGAGGTTCATTGGTTAAGCATAAAGGGGGGAAACGGGGGGCTAACCCCCCATAATTTAGATAAATGGGTTTTTCATGCAGAATTATCCTATTTTCTTCAAATTTTGTATATAGGTTCATTTTGATAATGTGCTTCTGTCAATAGTTTTGGGGGTTCATTGGTTAAGTATAAAGGGGTAAAGGGGGGGATAACCCCCCCCTAATTTAGATAAATGAGTTTTTCATTCATGCAGAATTATCCGATTTTCTTCAAATTTTGTATATAGGTTCATTTTGATAATGTGCTTCTGTCAATAGTTTTGGGGTTTCATTGGTTAAGTATAAAGGGGGAAAGAGGGGATAACCCCCTCCCTAATTTAGATAAATGAGTTTTTCATGCAGAATTATCCCATTTTCTTCAAATTTTGTATATAGGTTCATTGTGATAACGTGCTTCTCTGAATAGTTTTGGGGGTTCATTGGTTAACTATAAAGGGGGAAAGGGCGGCTAATCCCCCTTAATTTAGATAAATGGGTTTTTCATGCAGAATTATCCGATTTTCTTCAAATTTTGTATATATATTCATTGTAATTAGAGACTTCCCTGATTACTTTAAGGGGTTCATTAGTTAACTATGAGGGTAACGGGGGGATGACCCCCCCCCTTTAATATATTGTTGATTTCTTTATTTTTCGAGGGGCATATTTCAAATTCTTTGAAATAAGTGTGTAATATACAATTAGTGTGAATAGCCTGTGAGCTCAATGCCCTCAGTTTAACTGGGCAGTTTTTAGCTCACAGGCTATCAAAGCCTGAGAGCTTATGTGCCCGCCGGTTCTGTATGTACGTACGTACGTATGTATGTATGTATGTATGTATGTATGTACGTAACGTGATAACTCTTGATAGAACTAACCGTTTTACTTTAAATTTTGTTTATAGGTTCCTTGTGATAAGGCGCTTCCCTGATTAGTTTTGGAGGTTCATTGGTTAAGCATAAAGGGGGGAAACGTGGGGCTAACCCCCCATAATTTAGATAAATGGGTTTTTCTTGCAGAATTATCCCATTTTCTTGAAATTTTGTATATAGGTTCATTTTGATAATGTGCTTCTGTCAATAGTTTTGGGGGTTCATTGGTTAAGTATAAAGGGGTAAAGGGGGGGATAACCCCCCCCCTAATTTAGATAAATGAGTTTTTCATTCATGCAGAATTATCCGATTTTCTTCAAATTTTGTATATAGGTTCATTTTGATAATGTGCTTCTGTCAATAGTTTTGGGGTTTCATTGGTTAAGTATAAAGGGGGAAAGAGGGGATAACACCCCCCTAATTTAGATAAATGAGTTTTTCATGCAGAATTATCCGATTTTCTTCAAATTTTGTATATAGGTTCATTGTGGTAATGCGCTTCTCTGAATAGTTTTGGGGGTTCATTGGTTAAGTGTAAAGGGGGAAAGGGGGGGCTAATCATCCTCTTAATTTAGATAAATGGGTTTTTCATGCAGAATCATCCCATTTTCTTCAGTATATAGGTTCATTTTGATAATGCGCTTCTGTCAATAGTTTTGGGGGTTCATTGGTTAAGTATAAAGGGGGAGGAAAACCCCCCTAATTTAGATAAATGGGTTTTTCACGCAGAATTATCCCATTTTCTTCAAATTTTGTATATAGGTTAATTTTGATAATGCGCTTCTGTCAATAGTTTTGGGGGTTCATTGGTTAAGTATAAAGGGGGAAAGGGGGGATAACCCCCCTAATTAAGATAAATGGGTTTTTCCTGCAGAATTATCCGATTTTCTTCAAATTTTGTATATAGGTTCATTGTGATAATGCGCTTCTCTGAATAGTTTTGGGGGTTCATTGGTTAAGTATAAAGGGGGAAAGGGCACCTAATCCCCCTTAATTTAAATAAATGGGTTTTTCATGCAGAATTATCCGATTTTTTTCAAATTTTGTATATATATTCATTGTAATTAGAGACTTCCCTGATTAGTTTAAGGGGTTCATTAGTTAACTATGAGGGTAACGGGGGATGACCCCCCCTTTTAATATATTGTTGATTTCTTTATTTTTCGAGGGGCATATTTCAAATTCTTTTAAATAAGAATATAATATACAATTAGTGTGAATAGCCTGTGAGCTCAATGCCCTCAGTTTAACTGGGCAGTTTTCTTTTTATTTATTTACGGGTCCTTCGAAAAATGTGAGAAATATGTCAGAGATTTCCAAATGAACCTGTGATTTGAATCTGCGCAAGAAATTCATTTATTCTGAGAGAAATTGTTAAAAGTCATTATAGCAATTATTTTCATAAGTATCTATAAATCTGTAAAAGAAGTTAATTTATTTAAGCTTAAACCGTGACAAATTTTGTATTTCAAAATGCTTTGAAATGCAAATCAAAGAAGAAATGCATGCAGTATAGTATTGAGTATTTGGAATATGGATTTACGCTTTCTCCTGCAAACCAATCATTACATTATGTGTTTAATTTACAAAAAAGGTTCTTTCAAATGAATCCATGAAGCCTTCTAGCCTACAAGAGTATTTAAATAAAATGCATGTTGATGAAAAGCACAAAGATTTTTCCTATTTTCAAGAACTGAAGGAACAAGAGGAATTCATAAGAAATATTTAAAACAGTGAACTGAATCAAACTTTTTTGAGTCGTTTTCTAAACAAGAAAATGATGGACTATAAGCAACATATATTTTATTGTTAATCGCAAAAGCAGAAAAACCACACACAATTGGCAAGAATTAATCTTGCTGTCATTCAAAGAGGTAATAAAAATTGTTCTTCATCATAAGATACCGTCAAATATCATAAAAAAAATCCTGTGAGTAATTTTTAGGTGCAAAGATATGAATAGATGAAATGACTAAAGGCATTGAAATATCATTATGCTATTACTTAAAGACTTGCAAATTTTTCATTCAACTCGATAAATCAACTCTACCAAATAATTAAGTAGTACTCTTATCATGCGTTCGATTCATAAAGGAAAAAAAATGTCTCCAGTTATAATTTGCTAAAAATCTGGAAACTCATATAAAGGGAGAATCTATATTTAATACAATGAACAAGTTTTTTCAAGAGAAAGGCATTCCTATTCGTAATATTTTGTCATTTGCTACTGATGGTGTTCTAGCAATGAGGGGGCGTCATAAGAATTTCATAGGGTATTTGAAAAAAGCAATATTATATGTACATTGTGTTATTCATCGTCAGCATCTGGTTGCAAAAACTCTTAATTGGTGCTTGAATACGTCGCTTCATTACGTTATTAGAGCAGTCAATAAGGTTAGAAGCAATTCATTGCATAACAGATCATTTGGCAAGCTTTATAGTGAAAATGATGAAGATTACATTCATTTGTTGCAGCAATCAGAAGTTCGTTGGCTCTCAAAAGTTATTTGTTTGAATCGTTTTTGCAAGCTACTTGACTCAGTACTGGATTTCCTTGAAAACAACGACGAAAAACTGTGCAAAAACCTGATTACATCCAAAAATGACATCGCTTATTTGGCAGACCTGTTTAGAATATTTAATGAAGTCAATTTACAATTGTAACGTGATGAGTTGAATTTAATTAAAACAAAAAAGGTCATAGCTGCTTTTGTAGGAAAACTTCTTCTGTTCAAGCGAAACCTAGGTAGAGGTGAATACAGCAACTGGCCTACATTATTAGTAGTCTGTACATAACAGGAAGATTTACTTACTGCCAGCACTTGGACGTTCTTCATGCTTATTTTACAGAGAAATTCCAGGCTATTTTAAACACGAATATACCGAGTTCGGTTTTAGATTCGTTCGCAAATACAGATACAAAAGAATCATCAAATTTAGAAGAGGAACTCGTAGAACTTATAACTGATGAAGAACTAAAAGTAAATTTCAGAAATGGAAAACCAAGAGTTATCGCTTCAAAAATCAATACCAGCTGTCTAACATGGATTGTGGGCAAGAGTACAAAATTTTTTAATTGATTTTCCTTCATCGTATTTGGCTGAGCAGGGGTTCAGTACAGTAGCTAATTTACTGTCTAAGAAAAGGAACAGACTGCATATCACTGAACGTGGCAATTTGCGACTGCTGTGAATAAATATGGAACCCGACATTAATAAATTGTTAAAATTCCACCAGCCTTAACCATCTCATTATTTTTTTTTAATTTCTCAGACTTCGTGACCAACAATTTTTTACTATATTTGATGGTCGTTTTAATTAACTTCTATTTTGTTATTCTTAATAGATAGATAGACAGATAAAATAGGTACGGATAATATGCAACAATATTTTAATATTTGGTATTCTTAACTGTTCTGGAACAGGGGGGGGGGGGGGCGTTAGAATTTTTTTCTTGTAAAGGGCTCGGTGGGTCATAAAAGTTTGGGAACCTATGATGTATACGAAGGGAAGAGGGAGATCAAGAAGGAATGCTTGCTACCCCTAAGATTTTGAATTAATTTTTTGTTGGTATTAAAAATAGAGATTTTGCAAAGAAAGTTTGTTTATCCTGAACAGACCCTGACCATAAAAATTTTGGGCCATGGCAACAGAAAATATTTTTGGCCCTAATCGTAGATTATCACATTTTTACAAATACTGTGAATAAGAAGTGTATGAATATAACTATGTAATGCACCCATTTAAATGAAAGACTGAGAATAAATGTGAACTGAAGTTGGATTATTATTATTATTATTGAAATTTCTTCGTAAAAATTAACTTGACAGACTCAAATATCATGTTAAATAAACATGAACTAATGTTGCACGAACTTTAAAAACATACGCAACCCAAAGAAAATGATATTTTATAAATAAGATAGTCATAAAATTAAAACATTTTTAAACTAGTTTAAAACACATATGAAGAAGCTGAAATAAATTGGGCGCACTATAAGAAACTTAAATCTTCAAATGAGAAGAAAAATTATAAATATACTTATAATATCACTGACAATTTTAGCTTACATAAGTTATGTAATGAATCTAGAAATTTTAATTTCTTAATCTATTAAGATTGTTTACAATAAAATTGATTTGAAACACCATAAATTTTTGGGCCCCTTAAATACGTGGGTTCTGGGAAAGTGCTCCCCGTGTCTTGGCAGTAATAAAGAATTGATCCTAAACTAGAAAAAAAATTATGAAAAAAAAAATTTGTTTGAGATTGTCCCAAGCAAAATTAATTTGTTATCAAGCAAGAATCGTAGGCAGAATTTAGGGGAGAAGGAGACAACTTTATAGATTATAAGCTACAATGACTTTCTTTTAAATGAAAGTATATGAAACAATCCATTATCACTTTTCAACTTATTTCGGGAGAGGGGGGGGGGGGATCGAGTTCGGCCCCGAACTTTCCCCCCCCCCCATTTTTCTCTGCCTACGGCCTTATTGTCAAACATGATTTCTGTTTATAACGCAGTTCAACATACTTCGTAAGACTCAAAACATTATCGAAATTCAAGTCAGCCCCCCCCCCCCCCCCCCTCCGAAATTAAATCCTGGATACGCCACTGCTGTGAGTATGTAATATATTACAGCGAAAATCAAAAGTCTTAATTTTTCAGTCCAAATTCGACCTTACTGTGTATACCTCAACTTTTTTTGAAGGGTGAATAAAGCAGGAAATTGAATTAAGAAGAATCAAGAAATTTGGGGAAAGAATAGCTAGCCTATTGGCCTTCACTGCTCACAACCCTACACCTAGGAAATACTCCTTTTAAATTCTTCTTAATTCTATTTTTATTCCTCTTTCTTGAAAGGAGCATCCATCCTTCCTCCTGCTTTGTTTGAGAGAGAGGTGAACAAAAGTGAAAGGGAGAGATGCGCTTTCACTTGTTTGAAGGCTGGAAAGGGAAATGGGAAGGGGGAGTTCTCCCCTTCTGTAGAAATTGGTAAAAGGTTGTTTTCTGGGGAAGAAAGCGTTTATTTTACAACCCGATTACAGTATTTCTGACGTAATTTTTACACGGTCTGTAAAACCTTTATATTTATAACCATTAAAAAATTTTAAGGGTTTGGACAACAAAAGCTTTCTTATTAATGTTTTCTTACGAGCACTTTTATCACTAAATTATCAGTATTTTTTATTTGGGGTTTATTAAAGGTTTAATCACAGGTTCAGGCAACGCTGGACGGGTCAACTAGTAGGTGTTAATAACCGAAATAAAAGAGTTTTAAGACACAAAATATCTAAAAATTAATATTTTGTCACCGAAATGTCTCCCAAGCAGCGGAATTATAATTGTTAAATCGTATAAAATGTTCAAAGCACAGACATAATTTTAAGTACATTAAATTAAAAAAAAATTGTAACCAGGTATAATGTTGTCAAAAGTGAAAAAAAAATGAAAATATTCAACTGAGTTCTTTGTACCCTAGAATACATTGAAAATACCCAAACATTTAACACAGACAACCTCAGAATGATTTATTTAATATATAAAAAATTGAAAGCTGTCGCCCAATTTTAAATATTGGAACAATACGAATTTGTCAGAAGAAAGCGAAAAAGTGAGTTTTTTTTTTCAAGCAGAACTTTTATATTTTAAATATCAATATTTCTGCACCAAAATTATACATGGCCATTGGATACATATTTTACTTAATATATTATAACATTTTCAAAGTTGTTAACGAAAATCAATACTTCAAAAAAAAAAGTGCTCAATTCTTACCTTTGAGCATGTAGATAATTACAAACAAACAATTTTAACACAAAAAATATCTAAAAAATGATTTTTTTCACCTATATTTTTCCCAGGCAGAGGAATTATAATTGTCAAATAAAAAGTTCAAAGCACTGGCATAATTTTATGTATATTAAATGAAATAATTTGTACCCATATGTTGTCAAAAAAAAAGGAAAATGTTCATCTGGGCTCTTTATATCCTTGAAGTCATTGTAAATACTTCAAATTTAACACAGCCTATTTAATAATGATTATTTTAACATATAAAACTTTCAAAGTTGTAACACAATTTTAAGTTATTGGAAAAAGTACAGCAGGATGAATTAATGCCTATTTAAACATTAGCCATTTCTTCTAGATTACGATTTTACCGATCTACTTTCTTTCACAGAAATGAAATAAAATTATCGGCATCCTGGTGAAAAGACTAAATTGTTATAATTCACCAAAGATTTAGAATATATAACATGACACACTTAACAATCCTAGATATAACATTGAAACGGAGAAAGGGTTAATACTTACATTCGAGAGATTACATATTATCCCCGGTCTCGACTTCATCAAAAGAGATGACAATTTTAAGTAGAATAACACACTCGAAATGGAAATTGCTGGTTTTTTTAATTTATTTCAGAACAATCTAATTTTCAAATCAAACACACAGCAGCAGAAAACAAACGTGTTGAATTTCTTTGTGTACAGCTGCGCATCAAAGTACGTTTTGAGTAAGACCGGGACTGTCACGTGACTATCAACAGCAGTAGCCCTGTACGTAAAACTCCTATAATAGAGGCTGACGCATCCTCGCAAACTTGGCACCCGAATTAGAGCCCAGTCAAAAAACCAAGCTAATCAGAACCCAGTCTTAGGCAACCCCAACTCCGGCTGAGGTAGATTGATGCTGAACTAGGTACCAATCAGTGGCGTATCCAGGATTTAATTTCGAGGGGGGGGGGAGTGACTTAAATTTCGATAATGTTCTGAGTCTTACGAAATATGTTGAACTGTGTTGTAAACATAAATCATGTTTGACAATAAGGCCGTAGGCAGAGAAAAACGGGGGGGGGGGAGGTACGGGGCCGAACTCGAGCACCCCCCCCCCTCCCGAAATAAGTTGAAAAGTGATAATGGATTGTTTCATATACTTTCATTTAAAAGAAAGTCATTGTAGCTTATAATCTATAAAGTTGTCTCCTTCTCCCCTAAATTCTGCCTACGATTCTTGCTTGACAATAAATTAATTTTGCTTGGGACAATCTCAAACAAATTTTTTTTTCATATTTTTTTTTCTATTTTAGGATCAATTCCCTATTACTGCCAAGACACGTGGGGCACTTTCCCAGAACCCACGTATTTAAGGGCCCCAAAAATTTATGGTGTTTCAAATCAATTTTATTGTAAACAATCTTAATAGATTAAGAAATTAAAATTTCTAGATTCATTACACAACTTACGTAATCTAAAATTGTCAGTGATATTATAAGTATATTTATAATTTTACTTCTCATTTGAAGATTTAAGTTTCATATAGTGCGCCCAATTTATTTCAGCTTCTTCATATGTGTTTTAAACTTGTTTAAAAATGTTCTAATTTTATGACTATCTTATTTATAAAATATCATTTTCTTTGGGTTGCGTATGTTTTTAAAGTTCGTGCAACATTAGTTCATGTTTAACATGATATTTGAGTCTGTCAAGTTAATTTTTACGAAGAAATTTCAATAATAATAATAATAATCCAACTTCAGTTCACATTTATTCTCAGTCTTTCATTTAAATGGGTGCATTACATAGTTATATTCATACACTTCTCATTCACAGTATTTGTAAAAATGTGATAATCTACGATTAGGGCCAAAAATATTTTCTGTTGCCATGGACAAAAATTTTTATGGTCAGGGTCTGTTCAGGATAAACAAACTTTCTTTGCAAAATCTCTATTTTTAATACCAACAAAAAATTAATTCAAAATCTTAGAGGTAGCAAGCATTCCTTCTTGATCCCCCCCTTCCCTTCGTATACATCATAGGTTCCCAACCTTTTATGACCCACCGCCCCTTTACAAGAAAAAAAAATTCTAACGCCCCCCTGTTCCATAACAGTTAAGAATACCAAATATTAAAATATTGTTGCTTATTATCCGTATCCATTAAATATTCTAAACAGGTCTGCCAAATAAGCGATGTCATTTTTGGATGTAATCAGGTTTTTGCACAGTTTTTCGTCATTGTTTTCAAGGAAATCCAGTACTGAGTCAAGTAGCTTGCAAAAACGATTCAAGCAAATACCTTTTGAGAGCCAACGAACTTCTGATTGCAGCGACAAATGAATGTAATCTTCATCATTTTCACTACAAAGCTTGCCAAATGATCTGTTATGCAATAAATTTGCCTCTAATCTTATTGGCTGCTCTAATAACGTAACGAAGCGACGTATTCAAGCACCAATTAAGATTTTTTGCAACCAGATGCTGACGATGAATAACACAATGTACATATAATATTGCTTTTTTCAAATGCCCTATGAAATCCTTATGATCCCCCGTCATTGCTAGAATACCATCAGTAGCAGATGACAAAATATTACGAATAGGAATGCCTTTCTCTTGAAAAAACTTGCTCATTGTATTAAATATAGATTCTCCCTTTATATGAGTTTCCAGATTTTTAGCAAATTATAACTGTAGACATTTTTTTTCTTTTATGAATCGAACGTATGATACGAGTACTACTTAATTATTTGGTAGAGTTGATTTATCGAGTTGAATGAAAAATTTGCAAGTCTTTAAGTAATAGCATAATGATATTTCAATGTCTTTAGTCATTTCATCTATTCATATCTTTGCACCTAAAAATTACTCACAGGATTTTTTTTTAATGATATTTGACGGTATCTTATGATGAAGAACAATTTTTATTACCTCTTTGAATGACAGCAAGATTAATTCCTTGCCAATTGTGTGTGGTTTTTCTGCTTTTGCGATTAACAATAAAATATATGTTGCTTATAGTCCATCATTTTCTTGTTTAGAAAACGACTCAAAAAAGTTTGATTCAGTTCACTGTTTTAAATATTTCTTATGAATTCCTCTTGTTCCTTCAGTTCTTGAAAATAGGATAAATCTTTGTGCTTTTCATCAACATGCATTATATTCAAATACTCTTGTAGTCTAGAAGGCTTCATGGATTCATTTGAAAAAACTTTTTTGTAAATTAAACACATAGGTAATGATTGGTTTGCAGGAGAAAGCGTAAATCCATATTTCAAATACTCAATACTATACTGCCTGCATTTCTTCTGTAATTTGTATTTCAAAGCATTTTGAAATACAAAATTTGTCACGGTTTAAGTTTAAATAAATTAACTTCTTTTACAGATTTATAGATACTTATGAAAATAATGGCTATAATGACTTTTAACAATTTCTCTCAGAATAAATGAATTTCTTGCGCAGATTGAAATCACAGGTTCGTTTAAAAATCTCTGACATCTCTCTCACATTTTTCGAAAGACACGTTAATAAAAAAATTAATTCAGTTTCAATTTTTTAGCCACCCTAATATAGCAAATTTTGCACTCCGCGATTTTTGAAGTTTTAGCGATTTTTAATGCGATTTATAGCGATTTTTCGCGTTCCACAGCGATTTTTTTACATTAATGAAAGAATTGCGGTTATAATGTTTCAGAATTAAGAATTTTTATCTTTTGCTTGATCACTCGTACACTGAAATATTAAAAAGGCATATTTCTCCCTGCTCATCAACGGGAAACTTTCTGACACATTTTTAAATGTAAAGGCCTGACTGGCAGGCCTGACTATGGAGGAGATTTGGAATCGAGATGAGTTTTCCATTTTTTGGTAAATAGATTATTTATCGAGTTATAAGTGATTCTGGTAACGTATTAACGACCCGTTTTTCGCGTTTCTCAGGCAGCCGCGTCGGGAATCCGATGCAAAACGCCAACTTGGACAGTACTTTCTGAAAGATTTTCTTCCTTTGCAAAAAAAAAGGGAAAACGTGTTTCGATTGCAAAGTTTCTGAATAAAAAGACCAGTGAATTTCATGCGTTTCTGAGCAAAAATGACTTGAAAAATATGTCATAAAGTAGCCAGTTTGTATTTGAGAACAGTCTTAAATCGGGAAAAGCACGTAACGTAAATAAAACTAGTTCGCTAGTAAAAAGACCAGGAACAAACAAATCAACAGGAGATTATTTTTTTAGTATTACTACTGGGCATCTTTAAAAGACCCTTCCAAAACCGAAAATCAATAATCTTGCTTGACATTGCCATTCACAAAAAAAAAATTCATTTCGTACATTTGCTGATTTGGCGATAATTTTTATTGTCACTGCGCACTAATATACCTCCTTAGTCTTGGCATCATTTGTGGAAAAGAGTTAAATATTCTTTAAATTAAACTACTTCTAGATCTTGCCAATTGAGCATATTATACGTATTCAATTATCCACTAAAACATGTGTGGAACTGTTTTTCAGTCATTTGAAAATAGATTTTGTGGTCTCAAGTAATTTTGATTGCAGGACTGAGAGGCATATGGGGCTAACGAGAAAACAAATTCGTTGCGCGCCAGAAAATAATACAAATTTATCTCAAAAAGAAAGAAACCAAGTCAGTTTTTTTTTTTATTTCACTGCGACCACTTCGGAAGGGGAATGGAGCTGTTATCCCATAACCCCCACCCCTTGTGTACTAATTTGGGACTAAAGAAAATAGATTGGATTGTACATTGCATGACAGAAAAAAAAATTCTAATTTTATCTCAAACATAAAGAGAAAAATCGGCACTTTTTTCATTCCATTTTTCACCATTTTGGGAGGTTGTGCCCCATCAGCCCCTTCTCTCTCTTTGGATATGCTGTGGTGTTACTCTGTACTAATATGGGAGTAAAGAGAAGAAAGTGGGTAGTCTGTTCTCTGACAAAAAATATACAAATTTATCTCAAAGAAGAAAAAAAAGCACTATTATATATTTATGACCTTCTCTTGTCTGGTGTATGATTGTTATAACTGCTGAAAGATTGTAAAAAAAAATTATACTTTTTCCAAACAGTGTTTATTTTAGACATTTTTCTCCGGGAGGGGGAGGGGGGGCACAGCCTGATGCTTATGTGCGTCCTTATGTCGGTGCAATAGGTAATGATTTCCTATTACAGGGCGACAACGCTAGACCGCACAGGGCTCGCATCGTGGAGGATTATCTTTGACACCAGACAATTCAGCGCATGGAATGGCCAGCTCGGTCAACGGACTTGAATACCGTCAAGCATGTTTGGGATACTTTAGGAAGACGTGTTGCTGCTCTCAATCGCCCTTCTCAGACCCTTGCCACGCTTACAATTGCCTTGCAAGAGCAATGGCTCGCATTTCTCAGCGAACTCATCGACCGCATAATTGACAGTATGACACATCGCTGTATGTGCTATATTGCTACTAGGGGTGATCATACGGCATTTTAAAGGTACTTTTCCTATACCAAACTGGCAAATCAATTTTGCTAACTTTATAATTATGCAATTTTTTTAAACACCATAATTGTCTGGTAATTTCTTTTCATGTTATTTTATACCTTATACTATGCGTTGTATATTGTGGATGAGTTTCATTAACCCCTTAACTGTGGGAGGTTTTTGACACCATAAACTAAAAATAGGCACAATATACCACTTTTTCCGTACTAAAATATTTGCTTTATGTAATCGAAAATGTCTGCCGATTAATAAAGCGAAGATTGCATTTAAAAAAATTACTGGTGTGCAAAAGCTTTTAGTAACAAAACAAGCAAGCTCTTCTTGCCCGAACTGAGTTCGGGCTACATTGTTAAGGGGTTAAAATCTACATGTAAAATTTTGAGTTATCGCTATTTTTGTGATTTTTCCTTAATTTTTGGAAACCAGTGTCTATTGAACCGGCCAAAGTGGTGTTAACCCTCCACATCGGGGAGAACATTGGAAATTATTGTATTAGCAGAGCATAACATGAATTACTATGAAATTACTTCCAAATATTCTTCAATAGTATTTGTTCCAAGTTATTTTAAGGGCGATCAAATAAGGTGAAGGTTATCCGAAAAAAATGGTAGCAAGTGCCCCACCTGTTTTTGTGATTAAATAAGGCAAAGGTCAGAAACGGTGTAAGAAGCAGTAAGCAGCCCGTGGTTGCCCAATCTTCTATTAAAAGGTTATATCTCAGTTTTCTTGCATTTTATAAAATTTACGTATCTTTTAAAAATATTTTTTTAGTTAAAATTTATTCTTTATTCGTTATTAAAATTATTAATATGTAAATACCAAAAATTTTACAAGTCAAACTATCGAATGTGGCACATTCGTTACTTTGAAACAACGAACCTGGGAGAAGTACGAAATTTTTACAAGTCGAAGTATTGAATATGGTATAAGAAAACAGCTTACTGTTTTTAGGTGCGTTCGTAATTATATAAATACGTAGCACCTATAGTCGTCGTCTGGTCCGTCCGTCCGTCCGCATATAACAGCGCAAAAACTACCCAACCGAATGGTTTGAAATTTAATATATATAATTGTTGCAGAATTTTGTCGAGTCATTTAAAATTTTATGAAAGTCGAATCAAAACTTAAAAATATATTAATAAAATTTTACTTTATTCTATTAAATCATATCATACGTAAATATCTATATAGTAAAAGCACACGTCATGTGACCGAGGAAAACAAATACAGGGTAACCACATCTTTTTCCATATGCCAAGAGGCAATTTTCATTAAAAATTATTTTTTCGAATAAAATTGCATAAAAGTTACATTTTTGGAAATATCGTTCAAAAAATTGTTTGCTTGAGAAATGAGTACGTTAAAAAATGTATAGATTCTGGGATAACTTCAGTGAAAATTAGGTTAACAGCCAAATATCTCAATCCATTAAAGTAAATAAACAAAAGATTCATTCATCGTGAGTCATAGAAATATGAGGAAACCATGGAGGTAATCATTCGCAAAGCAAGATCTCCATGGTGAATTTTACGGCGCTGTCTGATGTCGAAAAAAAAATCACATCTGTAAACATGGCATGCGTAATAATAATAATAATAAAAAGGCATCCTCATTTCGCTCATCGCAGACGATATAATTTATTTCATTGAAATAATAACGATGATTTTTTTACATTGTAAAACTAGTTATAAACACGAAACGAACGCACCTCATTCGTCGCGTTTAACGTACGCTTCAACTTGTTCAATAAAGAGGTATAGGTGTGGGGGTAAAAAAGTGAAGTGTCTGTAAAATTGGGGTATTTTAACATAATTTCAAATTATCTTTATTAATTGTAATTTCTAATTAATTATTATTTAAAGCAGTTTTATTACATTTTAACGAAAGGATCAGGGTCCATAAGCCGTGTTTTTGGCCCATGAAATAAGACTGAAATTCAATTTTGTTATACTGACTTAATTATTTCACTTTTTAATATTAGAAGCTTTATCTTGTACGATTTCAACAATAGTTTTTGCATTTTGTTCGTATTTATATGACTTACACAAGCTTTAAGTTCGTATTATTCGTAGATTTTGATGAAAAATATGCAATTTCTGCTATTTTTACCTCAATTATTTATATGCGCGCAATCGTGCAACACTTTCTTCTTTACACATATTATAAAATACATCAAAATGTACAATATATGTAAAAATAAAAGTGTTGCAAAGCTGCGCTCATAGTAAAATATTAAAAACAGGGAGTTAAGCAACTGCATTCCTTCACGTCACTAAGAGACTTTAGGATGCAGCAACATGTTTAAACGTGCTAAAATGAACGTAACTACTGCTAATGTGAAGGAATGCAGTTATTAGCTACGTTCATTTTAGCACGTTTAAATAACGTTGCTGCATCCTAAAAGTCTCTTACTGACGGGAAGGAATGCAGTTACTTAACTCTCTATTTTTAATATTTTACTATGAGCGCAGCTTTGCAACACTTTTATTTTTACACTAGCTGACCCGACCGGCGTTGCCCGAGCCCTGTAATAAACTTAAATCTCTTAAAAAATGAAACTCTGACCACGGTCACCATGGCTTCGGCACTGTATACCGGGCATGCTCGTACGCTCCGGGAAATCTTTTATTAGCCCCATAACACCGCCCGGGGAGCATTCTGTTCTAAACAAACCTCTTTCCGAACGAACTTCTGAGACAGGTCCCGGCTGCCTACGTTATACGCAAAAGCTCTCAGCATAGCTGAAATATAATAATTTAATTTATTATAAAATCGTTTATTTGCGTAATTTTTTTCAAATAAGAAATTAAAAAAAAATATTTCAATAGCATGTAATAAACAAGTCTGATTAAGATAATTGATGTTTTTATTGGAATTGATAAATAGATAATCAGGCAAATAATTTAAAAAAGTATATGTTCGAAAAAAGAAAATGTTGGTACCACTGTTGAATTCAGGGGGTGGCCCGGAGGGGACATTATCACCCGGAAAATTAAAATATCCCCCCCCCGGAAGATTTGAGATTTTATACTTTTAATTATCAAAAAGTGCAACACCCCCCCCCCCCCCCCCCCCCCCGCCCCAGAGCAGAAATCTCTCCCGGAGAAAAATGTCTGAATTCCACACTAGTTAGTACTGTTGCAAAAAGAAGCAATTATTACTCTTAATACAATGTTTTTATGCATATAATACATAATAAATTAAAATTTATCTGTTATAAGGCACCAAATAATACAGTAAATTATTGAAAATTATGAAAAGAAAATATTAAAAACATTGGAAAAATCCATCTACAGATGAAATCTCAAGTTCTTGCATCATAAAAAGCGATTCAAATAAGTTACAGCATTTGAGCGACAAGCGCGACTGGTCATAGCGTCGGGGTCTAGGTCATCGGGTTAGTACACTGGACATTATGCGTTCGATTCCGATCGCGGGTAGGGTTGGGTAAATTCTATAAACTCACTCAGAAATGAAAAAAAAGATTCCGAAATGTATCTGTCTCTTATAATGTTGTCCTCGCGAAGCACCTTATTTTTATTTTTTGGTCCTATAAATTTTATTTTAACGACATAAAAATTTCTATAAGATACGGAAGATGTGTTCCGAAAAGTGTCCCGAAAAGTGTGTGCTGAACAAATTAAGTGTTCTCAAAAGTGTTCTTAAAAGTGTTCCAAAAAGTGCGCTACAAAGTGTGCTGAAAAAAGGGACAAAATGTGTTCCGAAAAGTGTTCTCAAACGTGTTCCCAAAAGTGTTCCAAAAGAGTGCTAGAAAGTCTCAGAAGTGTTCTAAAAACTGTTCCAAAAAGTGTGCTAAACAAGGGGACAAAATAAGTGTTCTAAAAAGTGTTCTGAAAAGTGTATAAATATTTGCAGTGTACTGTATAGTAGGCGTGCTACAAAATTGAGCTGGTTTCGAGAAGATGGGAACATTATTAGCCGAGTTATTGAAATACGGCATAGTTAGAGAAAATAACTTTGAGTGCGGTGTTGGGGGGAGGGGATGTTCAAGTGTCCTTCAGAAAATTACTAATTAGGAGTCCCACTATGCATGTATAAAAATTCGTTCGTTTGGTTAAGCTAGGAACATAATTACAAATTTGGCTTAAACTATTATTTGCAAATAGTGGTAACCACTACTCATAAATTTAGTTTATTATTAAAGGGTGACTATTAAGTTAAATATAATGTTTGGAACCACTTGCGTTGAAATCGGAAAAATAGTTGCTGAGATATGGAAACGGAGCATAGTTAGTAAAAAAACCTTGAAGGAAGGGTCGGGGGGGGGGGGGGGGGTTCAAGTGCCCTTCAGCAAATGACTAATTAGGAGGACCACTATGCATCTTTCAAAATTCGTTCGTTTGCTTAAGCTAGGAACTTAATTACAAATTTGGCTTAAACTATTATTCGGAAATAGTAGTAATCGCTACTCATAAATTTAGTTTCATGTTATAAAGAGTCACTATTTAAGTTAATTATAATGTTTGGAATCACTTGCGTTGAAATCGGAAAGATAGTTGTTGAGATATGGAAGCGGATAGTTAGAGAAAAAACCTTGAAGGAGATGCCGGGGGGGGGGGGGGGTTGTTCAAGTGCCCTTCAGCAAATAACTAATTAGGAGGATCACTATACATCTTTAAAGACTGATTCATTTGGTTAAGCTAGGAACTTAATTGGAAATTTGGCTTAGGCTATTATTCGGAAATTCTGGTAACTGCTTTCTAGAAATACACCTTGAAGCTATGAATGCGGATTTTTACGATAATTTAGTAAAAATGGAACTGGTTTGGAGAAGTTCGGAACACTATTAGCTGATATTTAAAATAGCGGTATTCTCTATATAAAACAGCAATTAAACGCTACGGGTGCAGCTAAAAATGTTAGAATTGTTAAATGTAATTATACCTTTGCCCTCTCCATTCCCGCAAATATAAAAAATAATCTGTTAAATAAAGTTTTCTGTATTAATAATCTCTATCATAATAATATATGTCATGTAAAAAAAAAAAAACCCTTATAAACCCGGCTAATTGTCATATGAAGAAAAACGTGCCTGTAAAATATTTCAAACAGGGGGACGTCTGTGTAATTTGTCATGTGCAGGTGGCGCGACAATAGCATGACTGTACGCTGATAACTTCAATTCATATTAACACTATTTAGTTAGAAATCCTTATCTATGCATCGCTACTCTGGTTTATTTAATTACTCCTGTGAAGAATCGATGCAACCAACCAACCAACCCAAGAAAAAAAGCGTATTTTTGATGAGAGTTCTTTGTGGATATTAATTAATATTTCAGTAAATAATTGAAATATTAAAATTCTGAGGTTCAGGTGCATCAGGAGAGCGTTTTGACTACCCAAATCTAAATTTTCAGTCTTCTAGGTGGGCTAGATTTTTCTAGCCATCGCCAACAGACACACAGACACACACACAGAGCGAAACTTTATTGTATTAGTATAGATATATTGTACATTTTGATGTATTTTATAATGTATGTAAAGAAGAAAGTGTTGCACGATTGCGCTCATATAAATAATTGAGGTAAAAAATAGCAGAAATTGCGTATTTTTCATCAAAAACTACGAATAATACGAACTTTGAGCTTGTGTAAGTCATATAAATCCGAACAAAATGCAAAAACTATTGCTAAAATCATACAGGATAAAATTTCTAATATTAAAAAATCCCTTTCGGCTCGGCCTACAGGCACAGGTAGATTTCGAAGATGCAGACTGTGGGGCGCCTGTTTATTGTGTATACACTTTTCAACTAGGTTGGAAAGTGTTAAAAATGGGTTTTACCTTCTAAAAGATGAAAGTTGATACACATTTTAACCCTTTAACGGTCATTGGTTTCCCTATGAAACCACAAAACTTTAATTACGAAATTGAACAATGACAGAATTTTAATAGAACTGTTTTCCATTTATTATGTATGTGATATGTTGCTTTTTTATTATATACAAATAAATTTGTTTATCATTTCCGGTGTCAATCATTTATTTAAACATTTTAGCAATTGAAATGCTTTATCCGTTAAAGGGTTAATATGTATAGACGATATTTCTCCTACGACAATTTGTTGCCAAAATAGCATGAGGTGGTGCATCACCTCCCCCCCCCTCCACACACACACACACGACTGTACAACCTTAATTATGCAAAGTATATTATTGTCAATAAAAGATTTAGACAGTTCTATCTTAACCTCAGATCTTTTCTTTATTTTTTTATGTCTCTGAGAAGAATTCATTCACTGAGAAGAATTTATTACTTTAAAACGCATAAGTTTTTCTTTACTTTACGACATTCTCAAAAAGCGTTTGATTGTATTAGTAGGTATTTATAATTTTCCATATATGTGAATGCACCAGAATTAAACAATATATATTATAAAGGACAAACGCGTGCGTAACGCTGGTGTCATTTCTGTGGTTGGCTATTAAATTTCGTTTTGCAATTTTCGCTACAGCAATTTTTTTAACTTCTAAACATCGCACATTTTCAAGTTTTACACCGTCGTATAGCGGGGGAAATTTACTTTTAAATGCAATTTGTTTGGAAACTGTATCAAAATTTACTCATTTACTGTAGTTTTTAAAACAATTTTCAAGCATATTTTTTAAAAATATTTCTCTATCGCGTGAAGGCTTCATTAAGGAAGAATAAAAACCCAATTGCATTTTGCATACAAAACAATATAAATAGCTTAGCATTTGTCTCTGGCTAATTGTCCATAACAAAATTAAAACTTCAGTAATAAATAAATAATATAATAAAAATAAAATAGAAAAAAACAAATTTAACATATATATATAATCAAACAATTTCAATTTTTACACTACCGAATAGGTAAAAGAAATGTACTTTCAAATATAATTAGTTTGAAAACTGTATCTCAGTTTATTGATTGTTTTAGTTTGTTTTTCTTTAAATAATTTTCAAGCATGATATTTAAAAAATATATATTTCTTTCGCGTGCAGCTCGATTACGAAAGATTAATCCGTTTGCACTTCAAACAATATAAATAGTTTCCGATTAATATTCCAAAACGAAATTAAAACTTCGTCAATAAATAACATGCAATATATAAATAAAATACAAATTTAACTGACATGTAATCAAACTATGCTCTTAAACCACTGAAATTGTCAGAATAAAAAAAGCTGCACTAAGTAGCAAAATCCTTGTCAAATTTTTCGGCTATTAACTTCTGGCGTGCAGCTAATATAAATGTCGCTTTTTATAAATTTCAAAACTTTATTTGAATACATTATTGATTCTATATCTGAATAAAAAAAAAAAAAAAAGCTTTTTGGTGTTGTTAATGGTCAATCTGATATATATATATATTAATAATATATATATATATATATATATTAACTGTAAAAAATCTATTAGAGTTAGAAAAAAATATAGCTTTTACATATTCTATAAGCAGGGAAGCCTGGATAGGATCGCCTAGTTTTAATAATTTCGTTAAAACGCGAAACTACTTTAAGTTTTTTGATTATAAAAAAAAAAAAAAAAACGAAACAAAAATTATGCCCCTTAAAAATTTCAAAAAGTATTTTTTTTAAAAGTTTTGTCAGTTTAGATTAACGAGTTTCTAACAAGCGGGATAAAAATATTAACCAGTAAATTTCAAAGTTTTTGAGAAGCAATAAAATTGTCAAAAGTGACTGAAAGAACTTTGTTAAGAAGCGAATTTCAGTCTGCAAACTGCTCCTTTCGTGTAAAATTGTCGAGCAGACTGCCATTGATTTCTCCCCCACCCCTCCTTCCCTCGCTGCCTCTATTAACCGCCTTACTCAGTTTTTCCAGACGATGTCTAGAAATAACTGAATAAACAAATTAGGATAAAGGAAGCCAGATCCCGATTTTTGACGGTAATAAATCTAAAAATTGAATTTTCAAAAGTTTTCGCCGCTACTTTATTTACTCAAATTAATTTCTAAAAGCTGCGTTTCTTGCCGCCTTTAAATAATATCGAGCAGGGAAGACCGAGCTACGCTCGGTCAAAGTTAGCTTTGAGTTCAAATACCATGACCCATGACAAAAATGACCCCCTAATCAAATTTTCTCGAACATGTGACAATTGTCTTCTCATGCCCGAAACCCGTAGGATATAAAAATTAATCAAAATAGTCTGAGCCGTTTTTAGATAAAATTAGCTTGACCCACAGTGACCCAAAAATGACCCACTAATCGAATTTTCTCAAGCATGTGACATAGCCCAATGATTTTCTCGAGCCCCAAAATCGTAGGAGTCAAAATTTAGTTCAAATTGTCTGAGCCATTTTTAAGGTAACATTTGAATGAAGCTTGACCCATAATGATTTTGAAGCTTGACCCATAATGACCCATGACCAAAATGATCCACTAATCGAAATTTCTCGAACATTTGACCTAGCCCAATAGCTTTATCGTTCCCTAAAAGTGTAGAATACTAAATTTAGTTCAAATTCTGTGAGCCGTTTTTAAGATAAAAATAGCTTGACCCATAATGACCCATGACCAAAATGACCCACTAATCGAATTTTCTAGAACATGTGACCTAGCCCAACAGTCTTCTCGTGTCCGAAAACCATAGGATGCAAAATTTAGTCTAAATAGACTGAACCGTTTTTTTAGATAAAATTAGCTTGACCCACAGTGACCCAAAAATGACCCACTAATCGAATGTCCTCGGACATGTGACCTAGCCCAATGATTTGAGACATGATTTTCTCGTTCCCGAAGCTCGTAGCATACAAAATTTAGTCAAAATCGTTAGAGCCGTTTTTTAGATAAAATTAACTTGACCCGCGTTGACCCAAAAATGACCCACTAGTAGAAAGTTCTTGAACATGTGACCCAGCTCAATAGGCTTCTCGTGCCCGAAAATGGTAGGATATGAAATTTAGTCAAAATCGTTTGAACAGTTTTTTAGATACAATTAGCTTGACCTTGACCCATAGTGACCCAAAATGACCCACTAATTAAATTTTCTCGAACATATCACCTAGCCTAATGGTGTTCTCGTGCTTCAAAACGGTAGGATACAAAATTTCGTCAAAATCGTTAGAGCCGATTTTAAGATAAAATTTGCATATATAACCATACACACACGCACACTCACACACACACACACAAGATTTGCTCGTATTAGAATATATGATAAAGGAATAACGGAATAAGTAAATTTTATTTTTTACTACCCAGGATTCGCCCGCTACGCTGGTCGGTTTCTCTATAAATAAACCTTGAATCAAACGAAATATATCAGTGAAATTGACCTTGCGTTTTAAAGCAATATGTACCATTACCTGTAATGTCCTTCTGCATTGCTGAAAACGATACGAACGCCATTGCACTATTATATTTTTTAATGTGCAGACAAAATTTGAGCTGTTAAGGACCAACTCTTTTAGTTGATCATTTACAGTGGACTTTCGTAAAGAGTGATAGAATGATATTCAATATACTAAAAACATACCTGAAAAATTATCTAATTAATAATGCAAGTCTCATCAAAATCTGTCCTGTACAATTTTTTTTAAAAAGGCTTCAAATATTTCATAATCGGGTTCACCTGATTAAAGAACTTTCCACATTAATTCAATAAGTAAGCAATGTAGAACAATATGCACTATACTAAAACCATCCCTGGAAAATTATCTACCTAACAATACAAGTGTCGTCAAAATCCATCCAGAAGAACGTTTTAATAGAAACCGTCCAGTAGAACTGACTAATCTTTCATATTCGGGTTTACCTTATTATAGAACTTTTCCCTTTAATTCTATCACTAAGCAATGTAGAACGATATGGAATATACTAGAACTTTTCCTGAAAGCCTATCTAACTAACAGTGCAAGTCTCATCAAATTCAATCCAGTAGAACTTTTAAATAGGGCTAATATTTCACATTCGTGTTCACCTAATTATAGACCTCTCCCCCATAGTTCTATGACTAAGCAACGTAGAACGATATGTTATGCATCAAAACATTCATTGAAAAATTATCTAGCAGAGCAAGTTCCATCGAAATCCATTCAGCAGAGTCTTTTTAAAAAGGCCAATCTTTCATAATCAGGTTCACCTGATTATAGAACTTTCCAACGTAATTCTGTAATTAAGCAACGTAGAACTATATGCAATATACTAAAACCTTCACTGAAAAATTATCTAACAGTGCAAGTTCCATTCAAAATCCATTCAGCAGAACTCGAGTTATAAGCAGTCGGAACGAAATTCCCATTTGTATTTTATTTATTATTCGTAGTAGACTAGCCGCCTACCCGCGACTAGGCTTGCAGCGTTCAACTAGTTATGTATTTTAGCACACGGGACAATCAGAGGTTGGAAAAACTACTTTATTTTTGTAGTAAACAACAACTAAACTTCAGCTACTTTATCGAAAAAATTAGTTAACCACAACTGCAACTACTTGTTTTAAAAAAGTAGCGACTACAAACTGCTTTTAAAAGTAGTCACTATTCAAATTTTGTCAAATGATTCAATGTACACTTGAAATTACGAACATGGGTTAGGTGATACAACGACCTCTCGTTATATCGCGTTTGCCGGGATACAATCAAATAAATGCGATAGAACCGAGTGCATCAAAAAATTTCAAAAGATAACAAGGAAAAAAAATGTTCTGTTATTTTCTAAAATATTAGTTTAAGCACATATTACTCGTTATATGCTGACTAAGGCAATTTAAAATATTTATTTTCTCTGTCATAATATACAAAAATAATAAATGTTAAAAATAAAGCAACTCTAAAAAAAGAAATGCTGTATTAAAACATGAAGATCTAATAATAAGCAAGCAGAAAAGTGTTTCCAGTGAGAAAATTAATTTCTTTGGTTTGGATTTTGGCACTTGGATTTACCAGCAAGTGCCAGTGGAAAAATCCCTCACGTCATACGATGGGCTATCAAACGCTACAGCTGTGTTGCTAACATTCGCAAACTGTTTCGCAGAACACATTTTTCACAAAAGAAGAAAATTACGATCAGGTGACTATACGGATGGCACTTTCTTTTTTCTGTGAAGTAGTATTAAGTAGAATCAGTGTTCGCTACGAACTACCGATTTTTTTTGCATCGCGTTACTGGCTACATTATATTTTTCAAAATGTAGCGTGCTACACTACCCCTCTCCCCTCCCCCCACCCGGGCCTCCCCGCGTCGTCATTATTAATGACTAGGGAAATCTATTGCCCGTAGAGGTCTGAAAATTTGGTTCAGGACAGAGAAATACCGAATTGGCTTTCAAATGTTTTATATTACAATTTCATTTTTTAATGCGATTTTTAGCATATTTTTTGCGTTTTGTGGGGATTTTCTGACTTTAGTGAAAGGAGTTCAGTTTTTTTTTAATTTTTGGCCAATTATAGTAAATTTGGTCTTCTTTTTAATAAACTTTATTCGGTGTTCGTGCAGAAACTTTTTAATTTTACACAATTTTTTGTAAAGTTACTTTTTTAGAATTTTGTGCTTTATCATATGGTCTTGGTATCTAATATTTGTCATCCAAAGATAAATTTCACATCAAAACCAATATCATATTTCATATCAGCCCTTTCCGAACACGAAAATTCTGCTTAAAATCAACCTGAAATCTGACACACTTTAGCCCGAAACCGACATGAATCCGAAATATTCAAACTCGAATCCGATGTGAAAAAAAATTAATCCATATTTTAATATAATTATGATGGAAAAGCAGTTTACAATTATAACTGTAATATCAATTGTTATTATTATTATTATTATTATTATTATTATTATTTATTTATTTATTTTTTTTTTTTTTTTTTTTTTTTTTTTTTTTTGTAAAAATGAACGCAAATACATTCTTTAATTTTCAAACATATAGTTTTATCATTAAAAAAATATTCAAGCTTTTCTTTAGAAAAGTCGGGTCAACCCGTACCTGTCGCGAAAGAATCAAAATTCAATCCGAAACCGAACATTTAAGTCAACCCGAACTGAACCGTAAAAAATTAGCGTCAACCGGTTCGGGTTCGCATAAAATTGGGTAACCCGACTTAATGCAGGACCCTAGTCTAGACCCCCTTCCCCGAATCCCTCTTTGGCTATGACACTGGGGCCGATATTAATTTTTCTCGGCAGACTCGGGTCCAGGGCTCGGAAGTAGCGCGCTACAAGTAGCGAAACTACAGTAGCCGCTACTTTTTCCAGTAGTTTGTAGTGTAGCGTGCTAGTGGGTAAGTGTGATCGAAGATCGCTCAAAGGGTTTCGTTTAATATTCCTTTCAAAACACTTTATCCTTTCTTTAATAAATTCAAACAAATTTCATTTAGCAACAACAACAACAAAAAAGTCATGTTTTTTTATAAAGTAAAAATTTACCGGTCTATTTTTTCCTTTTTTCAAATATCTAAACCAGCCGGATATTATAGCCCGCTATTATATTCTGTCATAATAATATCCGTCATACGGACTAAATGCAATATTTAAAAAAATAATTTCAAAATTAAACAAATTGTACACCTTCAAAATGTTAAAATATGCGAATATTTCCATAATCGGATTTTTATCACGATTCAATATGTTTCTCAAACTCATATATTTACTATTCTCTATTATTTATATTGATACTCCCTTTGTATTATTCTCAAACATTTGAAAAATTTAGTTAAACTTCCTATATGACGTCAGATTTTCTTTTTAATTCTCTAATGACGTGATATTAATCTGCTTTGTCCATTTACACATACTCATACTCCTTGTAATTATTGAGAAATCTTAGACATTTTCCGCTTTATTACGACTATGACGTCAATCAATTTTATTTCATATTTATCTTTTTTTCAATTGGTGAAACTTTTTATTTCATTTTCATTTTTCAAGTGAAAATCGTCTGATAGAAAATTAATAATTGTAGAAAGAATTTCATTGTGGATTTTAAATCTTTGGCATCTGCTGTAACGAAAAATGTTTCAATTTAATAGGAAAAGGCTGTTAGAATTTTGGTTTTTTATCTCTATTTATTAAAATAATACGAATTTTTCAAATTTTAATATTTTGAGCTCTTCACAGCTGCTATTCAGATTTATACACTAAGTTTCAACTCTGTAAGTTACATACTTTTTCAGAATGACTCTGTGACGGACAGACAACGGAGCGGGGGTAATAGGGTTTCGTGAGATGAACGAAACCCTAAAAAGTGTAGTGTAGCGAGTAGCGCGATACAAAATATCAGTAGTTTGTAGCGAGCATCGACGCTACTTTTGACGCTACTTTAGGAGGGAGGAAAAAAGTGCCAATCTTCTAACCACGTAATTATAACTCGTTTCTTTTGTGCGAAATATGTTATCTGCAACAATTTTCGAACGTCAGCGACAAATCTCAGTTGCAGTGTCATATATTTCTCCATAGACGACGGGCTCGGTCACAAATTAACTGTCATTTTCACAGTTTGGGTGTCAGAATCTTTGTGTATTGTTATTTTAATCCATAGAAATCTTCTCAATATAATGCATTTTTATATGACTACGATTTTTTTTACCAAAATATAGTCGTCTGGCTATGTTAAGTCTTTATCTGACTAATTTCTTCTCTCTTTTGCCTCCCACCCCCA
Organism: Maratus michaelseni; assembly: GCA_963931845.1. Classification (NCBI taxonomy): domain Eukaryota; kingdom Metazoa; phylum Arthropoda; class Arachnida; order Araneae; family Salticidae; genus Maratus; species Maratus michaelseni. The sequence goes on along the minus strand of OZ007586.1, from coordinate 216,682,891 downwards.
GCAAACAAAGAAATGTAAAACCTTTATTAAAAAAAAAGAAAGAAAAAGAACGGATTTATCTAAAAGTAAATCCTCTAAATTATCCCTAACCTCTCAAATTCACGCGTTCTCCTGGTAGCATACAAAGGAGTTTAAAATATTTCAAAATCTTTATTTTTACACAAAAGTAAAATCTTTCACTCCATTTGTTGCTCTCTAATGACAATAAATAAAAATTATTTTCTTGTCCCCAAAATTTACGCTTCCCTTTTTGCCCCTCCTTCAGCATACAGTTTCAAATATTTAAAACTCTTTATTTAAAAAAAATGGCCACTAAAAAAATGTTTCTACCTAATACTAATATATAAGTAACCATCTAAATTGTCCCCTAACTTCCTATAACTTACTCTTACCCCCCCCCCCCCAGCTTACAAATAAATCTAAAATATTTAAGTTATTTTTATTTATATATAAAAAAAATCGTCTGCCCTAAATAGTGCTCTGTAGTGACGATAAATAATCAGTATTATAAATTATCCCCCTTCCCCTAAAATCTCCCCCACCTCTCCATATACAAAATTTAAAACTCTTCTTTTTTTTTTAAGTTCCGTATTCTTTGCTATCTGGCAACATTAAATAAGTAATCAATCATCTAAAATATTCGAACAAAATTTCTGCTCCCTTCCTGAAAGTTTAAAATCGTTAGAACTCTAATTAAATATATATATATATATATATATATATATATATATATATATATATATATATATATATATATTCGAAAAAGCACAGAAAGAGAACAAGTACACCAATTTATTATTTAAAGTGCCCTAGGAAGGAATGATTTCTGCCTTCAAACAAACTAGCAGCTGAAACGTAAAGTGTCAGCATGCCCGTGATCTATTATTTGCTGATACAACCACAAAGTACTCACTCATCAAAAAAATTAATTTTCTTGCTGGCAACCCTTTGTCTTCTTACTCATTATTAGATCTTGTGTTTTAATGTGGGATGCTTCTTTTGAGATTAATGTAATAGAATGACAGACAAAAATAGTATAGACCTGCCCTGGTCGGCATATAATGAATATTTTGAAATTATAGAACAAGAAAGTCGTAATTATTCTGTGTAACATGTAAACTTTGTCCAATTAATAAGAAGTTATTATTATCAAAATCTTCTGCTTACAACTTGAAGTTGAACATATAGGTGACTTAGCATTTTCATTATTAATAATAATTACTGGGATCGCATCTCGCACCGAATATCTAAATCGTTATTCACTAAAATTCCTAAATCATTAAAAAGAGTATTTTCAAATTAAGATCCCTGGTTCAGAAAATATTCTTATCGAACTGTTTATTATCGCAATTTTTTTTTTTTTTTTTTTTTTTTTTTTTTTTTTTTTTTTTTTTTTTTATAATGCGTCTTTTGATCGTTGTGAAATATTTGCGCAATGTATGCATTCAAATTAATTTACTGCATATTTCCTTTTGAAGATTCCAATAGATAAACAAAGGGTGGTTGGAATTAAAAATAAATTCTTTTTAAAAATGCCTAAGATTGCTTAATTTTGTTTTTATGGCTATTTATTTTTACTTCAGCTGCACAGGTTTTTTATCGCTAAAATAATTGATTTATAATGTTTTATATTTGATTTGATATTGGTAAGCTTGGTGTTTTAATGAAATATCTTTATCTTTGCCTCCAGAATGAATCTAAAGCCCAGTATGTTGAAATTCGGGTTTTCAAAGGGAAACAAACAAAAATAGATAGAAAGGAAAAGAAAGCTAGGATTTAACTTATGCAAGTCTATATGATCTTGTTCAATTTTTAAGTTGCTTTCAGGAACTATATTTAAATTGTAAAGAAATAGGACTATTTAGGCCTATTTTTTAAAAAATAATGTATATTCAAATTTACCAAGGACTATCCGCATTTAAGGTTGTTCTCAAATCCAAACTTCGGAAACGCATGAAAATGCATGTGTTCTTATTCAGAAATTTTGTAACCGAAAGACGTTTTCCACTATTCTTTATTTTATTTTATTTTATTTTATTTTTTGGTAAAGCCAGAAGATTTTTCAGAAAACACTGTCAAAGTCGGCGTTTTCAACCGAATTTCCGACGCCGCAGCAAGGGAAAGGGAAAAAAAACGTGACACGAATCGCTTATAACCCGATAAGTAATTTATTTATCAAAAAAAGAAAAACTCATTTCGATTCCAAATCGCTTCAATAGTCAGACCTGCCAATTTTATACCTTTGTGTTTAAAAATGAGTCAGATAATGTATCAGAAAGTTTCGCGTTGTTGAGCAAGGAATTTGAGAACCACCTTAAGCGCTACTGTGCTATATCACTCTCATAAATTTGCAAGATTATTACAATTTTTGTTTTCAAATTTCCTCTTTTTAACACTTTCCAACATAATTAAAAAGTGTCTATGAATTCGCTTTGTCTGTCTGTCCGTGCTCTAACTCGCGTAAATACACTCGGATTGCCATGAAAGTTTTATATGTTACTAGCAAGCTACGCCTGCTACGCTGGTCAATTTCTCTTAACGAACCTTTAATTAAACAAAATATTGACATTTCATAATTCACTTTTATATTTTAACAGAATAATAAGGATACTATAATTTGTGACTCGTGCTATAGTCATACACGTCAGGACACGTCGCCCTTATCATTATCTTTTTACGCGTGAAGGTTTCGCTATGGTACTCTATTGTGAAATTTGGTAATTTTAGAAATTCAATAGTTGAAAAATCGCAGAATCATTAGATCATTTTTCTTTAGAAATTGTTCTTAGAGCGCATTTAGATCTTATAAATAACAATCATGCCGAACTTGAAGTTTTTAGCTCCTTCAGCATCGCAAAAATCGCAATTTTAGAACGTTTTTCGCTTCTGCACCCCCCTCGGGGTAGTGGCACCGACATAAAATATAGCCTATGTTGGAGCAGGGATTGTCACCATCCATTTGCCACCATCACTTTTGAAATCGCTTTAGTAGTTCCAGACATTCCATACAAATTGTAATTTAGAATGTTTTTAGAAAATTTTTTGCTTATTTCAGCCTTACAAATTTCGATTTTTTTTAGATTTTGTTCTTATAGAGCATTTAAATCTTGTAAGTAACGACCATACAAAATGTCAAGTTCCTAACTCCTTCATTATTGAAAATATCATAATTTTGGAACGTTTTTCGCTCCTGCACCCTCTGCGGGCAGTGGCACCGACAAAAAATTTAGCATATGTTGGAGCAGGGACTGTCACCATCCATTTGCCACCATCACTTTTGAAATCGGTTTTGTAGTTTCAGAGATTCCATAGAAATTGTAATTTAGAATGTTTTTAGAACGCTTCTTCCTCATCTCACCCTTTTAAATTGCGAATGTTTTTATAATTTGTTCTTAGAGAGCATTTACATCTTATAAGTAACTACCATACCAAATTTGATACTTCTATCTCCTTCAGTACACAAAAAATCGAAATTTTAGAACGTTTTTCGCTCCTGCACCACCCTGGGGGTGGTGGCACCGACATAAAATATAGCCTATGTTGGAGCAGGGATTGTCACCATTAATTTGCCACCATCACTTTTAAAATCGCTTCAGTGGTTCCAGGGATTACCCCCTACAAACAAACAAACAATCTTTACTACTTTATATATTAGTATAGATAAGGGAGAATTAGCCCCTTGTTCCCCCCCTTTATACTTAACCAATCAATCCCGAAAACTAATCAGAGATGCGCCTTAACACAGTGAACCTATAAATAAAATTTGAAGGAAATGGGATAATTCTGCATGAAAAACCCATTTACATAAATTAAGGGGGGTATTAGCCCCCCGTTCCCCCCTTTATACTTAATCAATCAATCCCCAAAACTAATCAGGGAAGCGTCTTAACCCAATGAATCTATAAACAAATTTTGAAGCAAATAGAATAATTCTGCATGAAAAACCCATTTATATAAATTAAGGGGGGGATTATCCCCCCGTTCCCCCCTTTATACTTAACGAATCAATCCCGAAAACTAATCAGGGAAGCGCCTTAACACAGTGAACCTATAAACAAAATTTGAAGGAAAACGGAATAATTCTGCATGAAAAACCCATTTATATAAATTAAGGGGGGATTAGCCCCCGATCCCCCCTTTATACTTAACTAATCAATCCCGAAAACTAATCAGGGAAGCGCCTTAACCCAATGAATCTATAAACAAATTTTGAAGCAAATAGAATAATTCTGCATGAAAAACCCATTTATATAATTAAGGGGGGGTTATCCCCCCGTTCCCCCCCTTTATACTTAACCAATCAATCCCGAAAACTAATCAGGGAAGCGCCTTAACACAGTGAACCTATAAACAAAATTTGAAGGAAAACGGAATAATTCTGCATGAAAAACCCATTTATATAAATTAAGGGCGATTAGCCCCCCGATCCCCCCCTTTATACTTAATCAATCAATCCCGAAAACTAATCAGGGAAGCGTCTTAACCCAATGAATATATAAACAAATTTTGAAGCAAATAGAATAATTCTGCATGAAAAACCCATTTATATAAATTAAGGGGGGGATTAGTCCCCCGTTCCCCCCTTTATACTTAACCAATCAATCCCGAAAACTAATCAGGGAAGCGTCTTAACCCAATGAATCTATAAACAAATTTTGAAGCAAATAGAATAATTCTGCATGAAAAACCCATTTATATAAATTAAGGGGGGGATTAGTCCCCCGTTCCCCCCTTTATACTTAACCAATCAATCCCGAAAAGTAATCAGGGAAGCGTCTTAACCCAATGAACCTATAAACAAAATTTGAAGGAAAACGGAATAATTCTGCATGAAAAACCCATTTATATAAATTAAGGGGGGGAATTAACCACCCGATCCCCCCCTCCTTTATATTAACTAATCAATCCCGAAAACTAATCAGGGAAGCGCCTTAACTCGGTGAACCTATAAACAAAATTTGAAGGAAAACGGAATAATTATGCATGAAAAACCCATTTATATAAATTAAGGGGGGTATTAGCCCCCCGTTCCCCCCCTTTATACTTAATTAATCAATCCCGAAAACTAATCAGGGAAGCGTCTTAACCCATTGAATCTATAAACAAATTTTTAAGCAAATAGAATAATTCTGCATGAAAAACCCACTTATATAAATTAAGGGGGGGATTATCTCCCCGTTCCCCCCCTTTATACTTAACCAATCAATCCCGAAAACTAATCAGGGAAGCGCCTTAACACAGTGAACCTATAAACAATATTTGAAGGAAAACGGAATAATTCTGCATGAAAAACCCATTTATATAAATTAAGGGGGGATTAGCCCCCCGATCCCCCCCTTTATACTTAACTACTCAATCCCGAAAACTAATCAGGGAAGCGCCTTAACTCAGTGAACCTATAAAAAAAATTTGAAGGAAAACGGAATAATTCTGCATGAAAAACCCATTTACATAATTAAGGGGGGGTTATCCCCCCGTTCCCCCCCTTTATACTTAACCAATCAATCCCGAAAACTAATCAGGGAAGCGCCTTAACACAGTGAACCTATAAACAGAATTTGAAGGAAAACGGAATAATTCTGCATGAAAAACCCATTTATATAAATTAAGGGGGAATAGCCCCCCGATCCCCCCCTTTATACTTAACCAATCAATCCCGAAAGCTAATCAGGGAAGCGTCTTAACCCAATGAATATATAAACAAATTTTGAAGCAAATAGCATAATTCTGCATGCAAAACCCATTTATATAAATTAAGGGGGGGGGATTATCCCCCCTTCCCCCCTTTATACTTAACCAATCAATCCCGAAAACTAATCAGGGAAGCGCCTTAACTCAGTGAACCTATAAACAAAATTTGAAGGAAAACGGAATAATTCTGCATGAAAAACCCATTTATATAATTAAGGGGAGGTTATCCCCCCGTTCCCCCCCCTTTATACTTAACCAATCAATCCCGAAAACTAATCAGGGAAGCGCCTTAACACAGTGAACCTATAAACAAAATTTGAAGGAAAACGGAATAATTCTGCATGAAAAACCCATTTATATAAATTAAGGGGGATTAGCCCCCCGATCCCCCCCTTTATACTTAATCAATCAATCCCGAAAACTAATCAGGGAAGCGTCTTAACCCAATGAATATATAAACAAATTTTGAAGCAAATAGAATAATTCTGCATGAAAAAACCATTTATATAAATTAAGGGGGGGATTATCCCCCCCGTTCCCCTCTTTATACTTAACCAATCAATCCCGAAAACTAATCAGGGAAGCGCCTTAACTCAGTGAAACTATAAACAAAATTTGAAGGAAAACGGAATAATTCTGCATGAAAAACCCATTTATATAAATTAAGGGGGGGATTAGTCCCCCGTTCCCCCCTTTATACTTAACCAATCAATCCCGAAAACTAATCAGGGAAGCGCCTTAACTCAGTGAACCTAAAAACAAAATTTGAAGGAAAACGGAGTACTTCCGCATGAAAAACCCATTTATATAAATTAAGGGGGTATTAGCCCCCCGTTATGAAAAACCGATTTATATAAATTAAGGGGGAGTTATCCCCCCGTTCCCCCCCTTTATACTTAACAAACCAATCCCGAAAACTAATCAGGGAAGCGCCTTAACACAGTGAACCTATAAACAAAATTTGAAGGAAAACGGAATAATTCTGCATGAAAAACCCATTTATATAAATTAAGGGGGGATTAGCCCCCCGATCCCCCCCCCTTTATACTTAACTAATCAATCCCGAAAACTAATCAGGGAAGCGCCTTAACTCAGTGAACCTATAAACAAAATTTGAAGGAAGACGGAATAATTCTGCATGAAAAACCCATTTATATAAATTAAGGGGGGGATTAGTCCCCCGTTCCCCCCTTTATACTTAAACAATCAATCCCGAAAAGTAATCGGGGAAGCGTCTTAACCCAATGAACCTATAAACAAAATTTGAAGGAAAACGGAATAATTCTGCATGAAAAACCCATTTATATAAATTAAGGGGGGGAATTAACCACCCGATCCCCCCCTCCTTTATATTAACTAATCAATCCCGAAAACTAATCAGGGAAGCGCCTTAACTCAGTGAACCTATAAACAAAATTTGAAGGGAAACGGAATAATGCTGCATGAAAAACACATTTATATAAATGAAGGGGGGGAATTAGACCCTTGTTCCCCCCCTTTATACTTGACCAATCAATCCCGAAAACTAATCAGGGAAGCGCCTTAACTCGGTGAACCTATAAACAAAATTTGAAGGAAAACGGAATAATTCTGCATGAAAAACCCATTTATATAAATTAAGGGGGGTATTAGCCCCCCGTTCCCCCCCTTTATACTTAATCAATCAATCCCGAAAACTAATCAGGGAAGCGTCTTAACCCATTGAATCTATAAACAAATTTTGAAGCAAATAGAATAATTCTGCATGAAAAACCCACTTATATAAATTAAGGGGGGGATTATCTCCCCGTTCCCCCCCTTTATACTTAACCAATGAATCCCGAAAACTAATCATGGAAGCGCCTTAACACAGTGAACCTATCAACAAAATTTGAAGGAAAACGGAATAATTCTGCATGAAAAACCCATTTATATAAATTAAGGGGGGATTAGCCCCCCGATCCCCCCCCCCTTTATACTTAACTAATCAATCCCGAAAACTAATCAGGGAAGCGCCTTAACTCAGTGAACCTATAAACAAAATTTGAAGGAAAACGGAATAATTCTGCATGAAAAACCCATTTATATAAATTAAGGGGGGGATTAGTCCCCCGTTCCCCCCTTTATACTTAACCAATCAATCCCAAAACTAATCAGGGAAGCGCCTTAACTCAGTGAACCTATAAACAAAATTTGAAGGAAAACGGAATAATTCCGCATGAAAAACCCATTTATATAAGTTAAGGGGGGAATTAACCCCCGATCCCCCCTCCTTTATATTAACTAATCAATCCCGAAAACTAATCAGGGAAGCGCCTTAACTCAGTGAACCTATAAACAAAATTTGAAGGGAAACGGAATAATTCTGGATGAAAAACCCATTTATATAAATTAAGGGGGGGGGAATTAGACCCTTGTTCCCCCCCTTTATACTTGATCAAACAATCCCGAAAACTAATCAGGGAAGCGCCTTAACTCGGTGAACCTATAAACAAAATTTGAAGGAAAACGGAATAATTCTGCATGAAAAACCCATTTATATAAATTAAGGGGGGGAATTAACCACCCGATCCCCCCCTCCTTTATATTAACTAATCAATCCCGAAAACTAATCAGGGAAGCGCCTTAACTCTGTGAACCTATAAACAAAATTTGAAGGGAAACGGAATAATGCTGCATGAAAAACACATTTATATAAATGAAGGGGGGGGGGAATTAGACCCTTGTTCCCCCCCTTTATACTTGACCAATCAATCCCGAAAACTAATCAGGGAAGCGCCTTAACTCGGTGAACCTATAAACAAAATTTGAAGGAAAACGGAATAATTCTGCATGAAAAACCCATTTATATAAATTAAGAGGGGTATTAGCCCCCCGTTCCCCCCCTTTATACTTTAACAAATTTTGAAGCAAATAGAATAATTCTGCATGAAAAAACCATTTATATAAATTAAGGGGGGGATTATCCCCCCCGTTCCCCCCTTTATACTTAACCAATCAATCCCGAAAACTAATCAGGGAAGCGCCTTAACACAGTGAACCTATAAACAAAATTTGAAGGAAAACGGAATAATTCTGCATGAAAAACCCATTTATATAAATTAAGGGGGGATTAGCCCACCCCCGTTCCCCCCTTTATACTCAGCCAATCAATCCCGAAAATTATCATGCAAGCGCCTTAACACAGTGAACCTATAAACAAAATTTGAAGGAAAACGGAATAATTCTGCATGAAAAACCCATTTATATAAATTAAGGGGGGGATTAGTCCCCCGTTCCCCCCTTTATACTTAACCAATCAATCCCGAAAACTAATCAGGGAAGCGCCTTAACTCAGTGAACCTATAAACAAAATTTGAAGGAAAACGGAGTACTTCCGCATGAAAAACCCATTTATATAAATTAAGGGGGTATTAGCCCCCCGTTCCCCCCCCTTTATACTTAATCAATCAATCCCGAAAACTAATCAGGGAAGCGTCTTAACCCAATGAATCTATAAACAAATTTTGAAGCAAATAGAATAATTCTGCATGAAAAACCCATTTATATAAATTAAGGGGGAGTTATGCCCCCGTTCCCCCCCTTTATACTTAACCAACCAATCCCGAAAACTAATCAGGGAAGCGCCTTAACACAGTGAACCTATAAACAAAATTTGAAGGAAAACGGAATAATTCTGCATGAAAAACCCATTTATATAAATTAAGGGGGGATTAGCCCCCCGATCCCCCCCCCTTTATACTTAACTAATCAATCCCGAAAACTAATCAGGGAAGCGCCTTAACTCAGTGAACCTATAAACAAAATTTGAAGGAAAACGGAATAATTCTGCATGAAAAACCCATTTATATAAATTAAGGGGGGATTAGCCCCCCGATCCCCCCCCTTTATACTTAACTAATCAATCCCGAAAACTAATCAGGGAAGCGCCTTAACTCAGTGAACCTATAAACAAAATTTGAAGGAAAACGGAATAATTCTGCATGAAAAACCCATTTATATAAATTAAGGGGGGGATTAGTCCCCCGTTCCCCCCTTTATACTTAACCAATCAATCCCGAAAAGTAATCAGGGAAGCGTCTTAACCCAATATACCTATAAACAAAATTTGAAGGAAAACGGAATAATTCTGCATGAAAAGCCCATTTATATAAGTTAAGGGGGGAATTAACCCCCCGATCCCCCCTCCTGTATATTAACTAATCAATCCCGAAAACTAATCAGGGAAGCGCCTTAACTCAGTGAACCTATAAACAAAATTTGAAGGGAAACGGAATAATTCTGGATGAAAAACCCATTTATATAAATTAAGGGGGGGGGGAATTAGACCCTTGTTCCCCCCCCCTTTATACTTGACCAATCAATCCCGAAAACTAATCAGGGAAGCGCCGTAACTCGGTGAACCTATAAAAAAAATTTGAAGGAAAACGGAATAATTCTGCATGAAAAACCCATTTATATAAATTAAGGGGGGTATTAGCCCCCCGTTCCCCCCCTTTATACTTTATCAATCAATCCCGAAAACTAATCAGGGAAGCGTCTTAACCCAATGAATCTATAAACAAATTTTGAAGCACATAGAATAATTCTGCATGAAAAACCCATTTATATAAATTAAGGGGGGGATTATCTCCCCGTTCCCCCCCTTTATACTTAACCAATCAATCCCGAAAACTAATCAGGGAAGCGCCTTAACTCGGTGAACCTATAAACAAAATTTGAAGGAAAACGGAATAATTCTGCATGAAAAACCCATTTATATAAATTAAGGGGGGGGGAATTAGACCCTTGTTCCCCCCCTTTATACTTGATCAAACAATCCCGAAAACTAATCAGGGAAGCGCCTTAACTCGGTGAACCTATAAACAAAATTTGAAGGAAAACGGAATAATTCTGCATGAAAAACCCATTTATATAAATTAAGGGGGGGAATTAACCACCCGATCCCCCCCTCCTTTATATTAACTAATCAATCCCGAAAACTAATCAGGGAAGCGCCTTAACTCTGTGAACCTATAAACAAAATTTGAAGGGAAACGGAATAATGCTGCATGAAAAACACATTTATATAAATGAAGGGGGGGGGGAATTAGACCCTTGTTCCCCCCCTTTATACTTGACCAATCAATCCCGAAAACTAATCAGGGAAGCGCCTTAACTCGGTGAACCTATAAACAAAATTTGAAGGAAAACGGAATAATTCTGCATGAAAAACCCATTTATATAAATTAAGAGGGGTATTAGCCCCCCGTTCCCCCCCTTTATACTTTAACAAATTTTGAAGCAAATAGAATAATTCTGCATGAAAAAACCATTTATATAAATTAAGGGGGGGATTATCCCCCCCGTTCCCCCCTTTATACTTAACCAATCAATCCCGAAAACTAATCAGGGAAGCGCCTTAACACAGTGAACCTATAAACAAAATTTGAAGGAAAACGGAATAATTCTGCATGAAAAACCCATTTATATAAATTAAGGGGGGATTAGCCCACCCCCGTTCCCCCCTTTATACTCAGCCAATCAATCCCGAAAATTATCATGCAAGCGCCTTAACACAGTGAACCTATAAACAAAATTTGAAGGAAAACGGAATAATTCTGCATGAAAAACCCATTTATATAAATTAAGGGGGGGATTAGTCCCCCGTTCCCCCCTTTATACTTAACCAATCAATCCCGAAAACTAATCAGGGAAGCGCCTTAACTCAGTGAACCTATAAACAAAATTTGAAGGAAAACGGAGTACTTCCGCATGAAAAACCCATTTATATAAATTAAGGGGGTATTAGCCCCCCGTTCCCCCCCCTTTATACTTAATCAATCAATCCCGAAAACTAATCAGGGAAGCGTCTTAACCCAATGAATCTATAAACAAATTTTGAAGCAAATAGAATAATTCTGCATGAAAAACCCATTTATATAAATTAAGGGGGAGTTATGCCCCCGTTCCCCCCCTTTATACTTAACCAACCAATCCCGAAAACTAATCAGGGAAGCGCCTTAACACAGTGAACCTATAAACAAAATTTGAAGGAAAACGGAATAATTCTGCATGAAAAACCCATTTATATAAATTAAGGGGGGATTAGCCCCCCGATCCCCCCCCTTTATACTTAACTAATCAATCCCGAAAACTAATCAGGGAAGCGCCTTAACTCAGTGAACCTATAAACAAAATTTGAAGGAAAACGGAATAATTCTGCATGAAAAACCCATTTATATAAATTAAGGGGGGATTAGCCCCCCGATCCCCCCCCTTTATACTTAACTAATCAATCCCGAAAACTAATCAGGGAAGCGCCTTAACTCAGTGAACCTATAAACAAAATTTGAAGGAAAACGGAATAATTCTGCATGAAAAACCCATTTATATAAATTAAGGGGGGGATTAGTCCCCCGTTCCCCCCTTTATACTTAACCAATCAATCCCGAAAAGTAATCAGGGAAGCGTCTTAACCCAATATACCTATAAACAAAATTTGAAGGAAAACGGAATAATTCTGCATGAAAAGCCCATTTATATAAGTTAAGGGGGGAATTAACCCCCCGATCCCCCCTCCTGTATATTAACTAATCAATCCCGAAAACTAATCAGGGAAGCGCCTTAACTCAGTGAACCTATAAACAAAATTTGAAGGGAAACGGAATAATTCTGGATGAAAAACCCATTTATATAAATTAAGGGGGGGGGGAATTAGACCCTTGTTCCCCCCCCTTTATACTTGACCAATCAATCCCGAAAACTAATCAGGGAAGCGCCGTAACTCGGTGAACCTATAAAAAAAATTTGAAGGAAAACGGAATAATTCTGCATGAAAAACCCATTTATATAAATTAAGGGGGGTATTAGCCCCCCGTTCCCCCCCTTTATACTTTATCAATCAATCCCGAAAACTAATCAGGGAAGCGTCTTAACCCAATGAATCTATAAACAAATTTTGAAGCACATAGAATAATTCTGCATGAAAAACCCATTTATATAAATTAAGGGGGGGATTATCTCCCCGTTCCCCCCCTTTATACTTAACCAATCAATCCCGAAAACTAATCAGGGAAGCGCCTTAACTCGGTGAACCTATAAACAAAATTTGAAGGAAAACGGAATAATTCTGCATGAAAAACCCATTTATATAAATTAAGGGGGGGGGGGAATTAGACCCTTGTTCCCCCCCTTTATACTTGACCAATCAATCCCGAAAACTAATCATGGAAGCGCCTTAACTCGGTGAACCTATAAACAAAATTTGAAGGAAAACGGAATAATTCAGCATGAAAAACCCATTTATATAAATTAAGGGGGGTATTAGCCCCCCGTTCCCCCCTTTATACTTAATCAATCAATCCCGAAAACTAATCAGGGAAGCGTCTTAACCCAATGTACCTATAAACAAAATTTGAAGGAAAACGGAATAATTCTGCATGAAAAACCCATTTATATAAATTAAGGGGGGGATTAGTCCCCCGTTCCCCCCTTTATACTTAACCAATCAATCCCTAAAAGTAATCAGGGAAGCGTGTTAACCCAATGAACCTATAAACAAAATTTGAAGGAAAATGGAATAATTCTGCATGAAAAACACATTTATATAAATTAAGGGGGGGGAATTAGGCCCCCGCCCGCCCCCCCCCTTTATATTAACTAATCAATCCCGAAAACTAATCAGGGAAGCGCCTTAACACAGTGAACCTATAAAGAAAATTTGAAGGAAAACGGAATAATTCTGCATGAAAAACCCATTTATATAAATTAAAGGGGGGGGAATTAGCCCCTTGTTCCCCCCCTTTATACTTAACCAATCAATCCCTAAAAGTAATCAGGGAAGCGTCTTAACCCAATGAACCTATAAACAAAATTTGAAGGAAAATGGAATAATTCTGCATGAAAAACCCATTTATATAAATTAAGGGGGGGGAATTAGGCCCCCGCCCGCCCCCCCTTTATATTAACTAATCAATCCCGAAAACTAATCAGGGAAGCGCCTTAACACAGTGAACCTATAAACAAAATTTGAAGGGAAACGGAATAATTCTGCATGAAAAACCCATTTATATAAATTAAGGGAGGGGAATTAACCACCCGATCCCCCCCTCCTTTATATTAACTAATCAATCCCGAAAACTAATCAGGGAATCGCCTTAACTCAGTGAACCTATAAGCAAAATTTGAAGGGAAACGGAATAATTCTGCATGAAAAACACATTTATATAAATTAAGGGGGGGGGGGGAATTAGACCCTTGTTCCCCCCCTTTATACTTGACCAATCAATCCCGAAAACTAATCAGGGAAGCGCCTTAACTCGGTGAATCTATAAACAAAATTTGAAGGAAAACGGAATAATTATGCATGAAAAACCCATTTATATAAATTAAGGGGGGTATTAGCCCCCCGTTCCCCCCCTTTATACTTAATCAATCAATCCCGAAAACTAATCAGGGAAGCGTCTTAACCCATTGAATCTATAAACAAATTTTGAAGCAAATAGAATAATTCTGCATGAAAAACCCACTTATATAAATTAAGGGGGGATTATCTCCCCGTTCCCCCCCTTTATACTTAACCAATCAATCCCGAAAACTAATCAGGGAAGCGCCTTAACACAGTGAACCTATAAACAAAATTTGAAGGAAAACGGAATAATTCTGCATGAAAAACCCATTTATATAATTAAGGGGTGGTTATCCCCCCGTTCCCCCCCTTTATACTTAACCAATCAATCCCGAAAACTAATCAGGGAAGCGCCTTAACACAGTGAACCTATAAACAAAATTTGAAGGAAAACGGAATAATTCTGCATGAAAAACCCATTTATATAAATTAAGGGGGATTAGCCCCCATATCCCCCCCTTTATACTTAATCAATCAATCCCGAAAACTAATCAGGGAAGCGTCTTAACCCAATGAATATATAAACAAATTTTGAAGCAAATAGAATAATTCCGCATGAAAAACCCATTTATATAAATTAAGGGGGGGATTATCCCCCCGTTCCCCCCTTTATACTTAACCAATCAATCCCGAAAACTAATCAGGGAAGCGCCTTAACTCAGTGAACCTATAAACAAAATTTGAAGGAAAACGGAATAATTCTGCATGAAAAACCCATTTATATAAATTAAGGGGGGGATTAGTCCCCCGTTCCCCCCTTTATACTTAACCAATCAATCCCTAAAAGTAATCAGGGAAGCGTGTTAACCCAATGAACCTATAAACAAAATTTGAAGGAAAATGGAATAATTCTGCATGAAAAACACATTTATATAAATTAAGGGGGGGGGGGAATTTGGCCCCCGCCCGCCCCCCCCTTTATATTAACTAATCAATCCCGAAAACTAATCAGGGAAGCGCCTTAACACAGTGAACCTATAAAGAAAATTTGAAGGAAAACGGAATAATTCTGCATGAAAAACCCATTTATATAAATTAAAGGGGGGGGAATTAGCCCCTTGTTCCCCCCCTTTATACTTAACCAATCAATCCCTAAAAGTAATCAGGGAAGCGTCTTAACCCAATGAACCTATAAACAAAATTTGAAGGAAAATGGAATAATTCTGCATGAAAAACCCATTTATATAAATTAAGGGGGGGGAATTAGGCCCCCGCCCGCCCCCCCTTTATATTAACTAATCAATCCCGAAAACTAATCAGGGAATCGCCTTAACTCAGTGAACCTATAAACAAAATTTGAAGGGAAACGGAATAATTCTGCATGAAAAACAAATTTATATAAATTAAGGGGGGGGGAATTAGACCCTTGTTCCCCCCCTTTATACTTGACCAATCAATCCCGAAAACTAATCAGGGAAGCGCCTTAACTCGGTGAATCTATAAACAAAATTTGAAGGAAAACGGAATAATTCAGCATGAAAAACCCATTTATATAAATTAAGGGGGGGATTAGCCCCCCCCTCGATCCCCCCCTTTATACTTAACTAATCAAACCCGTAAACTAATCAGGGAAGCACCTTAACTCAGTGAACCTATAAACAAAATTTGAAGGGAAACGGAATAATTCTGCATGAAAAACCCATTTATATAAATTAAGGGGGGGGAATTAACCACCCGATCCCCCCCTCCTTTATATTAACTAATCAATCCCGAAAACTAATCAGGGAATCGCCTTAACTCAGTGAACCTATAAACAAAATTTGAAGGGAAACGGAATAATTCTGCATGAAAAACACATTTATATAAATTAAGGGGGGGGGGAATTAGACCCTTGTTCCCCCCCTTTATACTTGACCAATCAATCCCGAAAACTAATCAGGGAAGCGCCTTAACTCGGTGAATCTATAAACAAAATTTGAAGGAAAACGGAATAATTGTGCATGAAAAACCCATTTATATAAATTAAGGGGGGTATTAGCCCCCCGTTCCCCCCCTTTATACTTAATCAATCAATCCCGAAAACTAATCAGGGAAGCGTCTTAACCCATTGAATCTATAAACAAATTTTGAAGCAAATAGAATAATTCTGCATGAAAAACCCACTTATATAAATTAAGGGGGGATTATCTCCCCGTTCCCCCCCCTTTATACTTAACCAATCAATCCCGAAAACTAATCAGGGAAGCGCCTTAACACAGTGAACCTATAAACAAAATTTGAAGGAAAACGGAATAATTCTGCATGAAAAACCCATTTATATAATTAAGGGGTGGTTATCCCCCCGTTCCCCCCCTTTATACTTAACCAATCAATCCCGAAAACTAATCAGGGAAGCGCCTTAACACAGTGAACCTATAAACAAAATTTGAAGGAAAACGGAATAATTCTGCATGAAAAACCCATTTATATAAATTAAGGGGGATTAGCCCCCCGATCCCCCCCTTTATACTTAATCAATCAATCCCGAAAACTAATCAGGGAAGCGTCTTAACCCAATGAATATATAAACAAATTTTGAAGCAAATAGAATAATTCTGCATGAAAAACCCATTTATATAAATTAAGGGGGGGATTATCCCCCCGTTCCCCCCTTTATACTTAACCAATCATTCCCGAAAACTAATCAGGGAAGCGCCTTAACTCAGTGAACCTATAAACAAAATTTGAAGGAAAACGGAATAATTCTGCATGAAAAACCCATTTATATAATTAAGGGGGGGTTATCCCCCCGTTCCCCCCCCTTTATACTTAACCAATCAATCCCGAAAACTAATCAGGGAAGCGCCTTAACACAGTGAACCTATAAACAAAATTTGAAGGAAAACGGAATAATTCTGCATGAAAAACCCATTTATATAAATTAAGGGGGGATTAGCCCACCCCCGTTCCCCCCTTTATACTCAGCCAATCAATCCCGAAAATTATCATGCAAGCGCCTTAACACAGTGAACCTATAAACAAAATTTGAAGGAAAACGGAATAATTCTGCATGAAAAACCCATTTATATAAATTAAGGGGGGGATTAGTCCCCCGTTCCCCCCTTTATACTTAACCAATCAATCCCGAAAACTAATCAGGGAAGCGCCTTAACTCAGTGAACCTATAAACAAAATTTGAAGGAAAACGGAGTACTTCCGCATGAAAAACCCATTTACATAAATTAAGGGGGTATTAGCCCCCCGTTCCCCCCCCTTTATACTTAATCAATCAATCCCGAAAACTAATCAGGGAAGCGTCTTAACCCAATGAATCTATAAACAAATTTTGAAGCAAATAGAATAATTCTGCATGAAAAACCCATTTATATAAATTAAGGGGGAGTTATGCCCCCGTTCCCCCCCTTTATACTTAACCAACCAATCCCGAAAACTAATCAGGGAAGCGCCTTAACACAGTGAACCTATAAACAAAATTTGAAGGAAAAATGAATAATTCTGCATGAAAAACCCATTTCTATAAATTAAGGGGGGATTAGCCCCCCGATCCCCCCCCTTTATACTTAACTAATCAATCCCGAAAACTAATCAGGGAAGCGCCTTAACTCAGTGAACCTATAAACAAAATTTGAAGGAAAATGGAATAATTCTGCATGAAAAACCCATTTATATAAATTAAGGGGGGGATTAGTCCCCCGTTCCCCCCTTTATACTTAACCAATCAATCCCGAAAAGTAATCAGGGAAGCGTCTTAACCCAATGTACTTATAAACAAAATTTGAAGGAAAACGGAATAATTCTGCATGAAAAACCCATTTATATAAATTAAGGGGGGAATTAACCCCCCGATCCCCCCTTTATACTTAACCAATCAATCCCGAAAAGTAATCAGGGAAGCGTCTTAACCCAATGTACCTATAAACAAAATTTGAAGGGAAACGGAATAATTCTGCATGAAAAACCAATTTATATAAATTAAGGGGGGGGAATTAGACCCTTGTTCCCCCCCTTTATACTTGACCAATCAATCCCGAAAACTAATCAGGGAAGCGCCTTAACTCGGTGAACCTATAAACAAAATTTGAAGGAAAACGGAATAATTCTGCATGAAAAACCCATTTATATAAATTAAGGGGGGTATTAGCCCCCCGTTCCCCCCCTTTATACTTAATCAATCAATCCCGAAAACTAATCAGGGAAGCGTCTTAACCCAATGAATCTATAAACAAATTTTGAAGCACATAGAATAATTCTGCATGAAAAACCCATTTATATAAATTAAGGGGGGGATTATCTCCCCGTTCCCCCCCTTTATACTTAACCAATCAATCCCGAAAACTAATCAGGGAAGCGCCTTAACACAGTGAACCTATAAACAAAATTTGAAGGAAAACGGAATAATTCTGCATGAAAAACCCATTTATATAAATTAAGGGAGGAATTAACACCCCGATCCCCCCCCTCCTTTATATTAACTAATCAATCCCGAAAACTAATCAGGGAAGCGCCTTAACTCAGTGAACCTATAAACAAAATTTGAAGGGAAACGGAATAATTCTGCATGAAAAACCTATTTATATAAATTAAGGGGGGGGATTAGACCCTTGTTCCCCCCCTTTATACTTGACCAATCAATCCCGAAAACTAATCAGGGAAGCGCCTTAACTCGGTGAACCTATAAACAAAATTTGAAGGAAAACGGAATAATTCTGCATGAAAAACCCATTTATATAAATTAAGGGGGGGGAATTAGACCCTTGTTCCCCCCCTTTATACTTGACCAATCAATCCCGAAAACTAATCATGGAAGCGCCTTAACTCGGTGAACCTATAAACAAAATTTGAAGGAAAACGGAATAATTCTGCATGAAAAACCCATTTATATAAGTTAAGGGGGGAATTAACCCCCCGATCCCCCCTCCTTTATATTAACTAATCAATCCCGAAAACTAATCAAGGAAGCGCCTTAACTCAGTGAACCTATAAACAAAATTTGAAGGGAAACGGAATAATTCTGCATGAAAAACCTATTTATATAAATTAAGGGGGGGGAATTAGACCCTTGTTCCCCCCTTTATACTTGACCAATCAATCCCGAAAACTAATCAGGGAAGCGCCTTAACTCGGTGAACCTATAAACAAAATTTGAAGGAAAACGGAATAATTCTGCATGAAAAACCCATTTATATAAATTAAGGGGGGGATTAGTCCCCCGTTCCCCCCTTTATACTTAACCAATCAATCCCGAAAAGTAATCAGGGAAGCGTCTTAACCCAATGTACCTATAAACAAAATTTGAAGGAAAACGGAATAATTCTGCATGAAAAACCCATTTATATAAGTTAAGGGGGGAATTAACCCCCCGATCCCCCCTCCTTTATATTAACTAATCAATCCCGAAAACTAATCAAGGAAGCGCCTTAACTCAGTGAACCTATAAACAAAATTTGAAGGGAAACGGAATAATTCTGCATGAAAAACCCATTTATATAAATTAAGGGGGAGGAATTAGACCCTTGTTCCCCCCCTTTATACTTGACCAATCAATCCCGAAAACTAATCAGGGAAGCGCCTTAACTCGGTGAACCTATAAACAAAATTTGAAGGAAAACGGAATAATTCTGCATGAAAAACCCATTTATATAAATTAAGGGGGGGGGGGAATTAGCCCCTTGTTCCCCCCCTTTATACTTAACCAATCAATCCCGAAAAGTAATCAGGGAAGCGTCTTAACCCAATGAACCTATAAACAAAATTTGATAGAAAACGGAATAATTCTGCATGAAAAACCCATTTATATAAATTAAGGGGGGGGATTAGCCCCCCCCTCGATCCCCCCTTTATACTTAACTAATCAAACCCGTAAACTAATCAGGGAAGCACCTTAACTCAGTGAACCTATAAACAAAATTTGAAGGGAAACGGAATAATTCTGCATGAAAAACCCATTTATATAAATTAAGGGGGGGGGGAATTAGACCCTTGTTCCCCCCCTTTATACTTGACCAATCAATCCCGAAAACTAATCAGGGAAGCGCCTTAACTCAGTGAACCTATAAACAAAATTTGAAGGAAAACGGAATAATTCTGCATGAAAAACCCATTTATATAAATTAAGGGGGGGGGGAATTAGCCCCTTGTTCCTCCCCTTTTATACTTAACGAATCAATACCAAAAACTAATCAGGGAAGCGCCTTAACACAGTGAACCTATAAACAAAATTTGAAGGAAAACGGATATTTCTATGAAGAATTATCGCATTACGTACGTACATACATACATACAGAACCGTCTGCCAAGCTCTCAGGGCTTGACAGCCAGTGTGATAACTGAAAAATCGCAATTTTAGAACGTTTTTTGCTCTTGCACCCTCTGGGGTTAGTGGCACCGGCATAAAATATAGCCTATGTTGGAGCAGGGGTTGTCACCATCAATTTGCCACCATCACTTTTGAAATCGGTTCGGTAGTTCCAGAGATTACCTCCTACAAACAAACAAACAAGATTTACTCCTTTATAATATTAGTATAGAAGTATAGATTGAAGTTTACCATAGAATGTTCAGTATTGAAAATGAAATGTGTAGCATTTATATCTCGCTTACAGGGACATTCAAAATAATTCTGTTACATTATTGTCTATGGGGAAAAATCGTTTGCAGTGTATTTAATTAGCAATGATAACTAAAGAAGCGAAAAGTAGCGAAGTAGTGACTACTTTTGAAAAGTAGTTTGTAGTCGCTACTTTTTAAAAAAGTAGTTGTAGTTGTAGTTAACTACATTTTTCATAAAGTAATTGTAGTTGTAGTTCGCTACAAACAAAAAGCAGTTTTTCCGACCCTTGCTCGTGTCGCACAACGCCGTAGGCAATTTTGCTAATGCTTACATAATTTGTAATTAATCAAAATTTAGAACTAAATAAAATATTGATTTTCTTCAAATTATAATATTTTGTGAAATTCTAATAAGGGTATAATTAAATTTCCTTATTTTTGAAATATTTGTAACTGCAACCGAAATTTTGATGATTACGGTAACCTACTTTAAGCCAGTCCAACTCGTTTTGTCATGCATAATTTTCAACCTTTCACGTCAAACTGACAGATCATGAAATTAAAAGTAATACACCATAAGTTATTCTTAAAAAACAATAAACATGACACTATTTTCCCAAGAATAATTGAAAATTATTTCCGTAAAATAATTAAAAAAAAGAAAAACTGTATTCAACTGGAAAATGCACTGTGAAATAACATATTCATGCAGCTTAAGACTTTTAGAAGAATTACTTGCGAAGTAATGTACACGTACATATATTTTATTTTATCTCATTTGTGCCTGTTTGTTAGCATATTGCAAAACTGTGGGAAAATCCTTAAAAAATAATTAAAATTTCTCAAGTGATTGTAGGTCAATTTTGACATAATTCGGAGCAAAGAAAACAGCAAAATATTTTGGATTGAATATACAAGAAATTCTTCTCAGGTATTGTCATAAAAAAAATAACAGCCGTTTCAATAATCCTTAAATTCTTTTCTTTTTATATCTGAGCTCATTTCCAATAAACAATTAAGATACTTTTTCAAGGTCTAACACAATGCTGAAAATGAATTGTCTCTCCTATTTTGAAGTAAAAAGAAAAAAATATATAGGATATAGCAGGAAATTAAGAGGTATGTTTTAGAAATTTCGATATAACAGGTTTTTTAAATTAAAAATGACAAAATTTGCAAATACACCAGCTTTTTTTTTTTTTTTTTAAATCAATGTTCAATGTGCTTTTCTCCGTTTTCTTAAATGAGAATTAATTTTACAACTAAAGCTACATTTTGTATTTGGTTTTATTCATTTTACAATTATTTTTCACATTTGCAGAAATTTATTTTTGTTTTGTTTTTCAAATAACTTCACAGATTTTCTTTCAAAAGTTACAGGAAGTAAACCACTGCAAGTACAAACTTGAAGCTATTTGTCATTTAAACAATTAATAGTCAACATATTAAAAAATATATATTAAAAATTACAACTTTTAAGTTAAACTTGCCTCATTTCGAGGTGTTTAATTAGTTCATTTTAGGTAGATTGCGTAAGAAATACTACCTATTACATTCTCCCCTAAGTTAGAATTTTTGAAAAATTTTTGCAGATCTACGTCGATCATGACTCTCAGAACCCAAAACCACCCCCAGTTCAAAACTTTATCTATCTATCTATCTATCTGTCTGTTTATCTATGTCACTTTTTTATGGACACGATAACTGCAATAATTCTGCACAAATATCTTCCAAACTGATACATAAAATCAAGGGGCATAAAATCTCGGTCAAGTTCGTTAATGGGCAAAATTGAACCAAGGGGGGGGGGAGAGAATGGGGGGCATTTTGTGAAAACAGAAAAAAAACATAATTTCTTAATTATGATACGTACCGAATCCATTTAAAGTTATTATTACTACTAGGAAAAGGGCCGAAAACTTATGTATGACAGATTTTTGATATCATTAAAAATGGCTCCAAAGGGGGGGGGGAGGGGGTTTTAGAAGAAAAAAATTCATAACTTCGTCAATTCACAAGATATCAAATCCGCTTAAATTTATTATAAATCCTCTTAATATTATCTAAAACTTTTATATTGACAAGTTTTTTTATAAGACCAAACCCTTATAGCAAAAAAAAAAAAAAAAAAAAAATCCCTGCCGGCTCCGCCTGCGAACAAGTTACGTTTCAAAGTGGGAGGTTCCAACTCCCGTATGTGGCAAAAAGGTCATTTCTTTCGCAATTCCCAACAAACAGGCGCCCCACGGTCTGCGTCTTCGAAATCTACCTGTGCCTGTAGGCCGAGTCGTCAGGGATTTTTTTCTTTCTTCCTGGCTTCCGCAAGTGTCTCGGGGAGTCTAAGGGACGTCGTAAGAATATTTACGAAAATATACAGTAACCTCTTCCGAGTTATCCACGATGCCGAAAAGCATTCTTTGCATTTGGAAACCTCAGAAACCAATATATTTTAGAGATTTAAAGAAACATTTATAAAAAAAAAGTTTATTTTGCTGCCACTGATTTTTGGAAACGTTTCCGAGTGGTTTTTCTAGTGTATTTATCACTTGTCTCAAACCGTAATATCGGCTTTAAGGATGCAATCAATTCTCAAGTAAATATTTTCAGCTGCATATCTTTTCTATATGCAAGCAGGAATTTACAAATTTGATAAAATCTGGTATAGCCAGAAAAAAATTCTAGTCGCCAGTAAAAAAAATCTCCTTCCCCACCCGAGGCATTTTCAAAAAGCACTCGGGTGGGGTGTAAGAGTTTTATATGAATTTTTATATGAATTAATTGAGAAAAGTAAAAGCAATCATATTTTAGAATTTTTAATTACATCAATAGTTTAGAATAGTACATAATTTAGATAGTTGCTCTTTGATTTTTACTTTTTTTTTTTTCTGAATGTGCGATTATCGTCTGGCAAAATTTTTAAAGAATGAGTTATAAACTGCATTTTAAAATGTCTTTCTTTTATTTATCTAGAATAATAAATTTTAACTAAAATTTATTCTTTTTTTATTGTTGTTGTTTATTTCTCTTGTTTTTTTATTAAGTACAGTTGACATACACTTTAAATCTGGCAACCCTAGTCCTGACCCTTCAATGTCTGATGTTTATTTTTTATTTTATTTTTTCTAAATCCTCCCACTGACATAAAACACAATACTTCTTAAAACTTCTAAGAACATTGAAGTATAATTATTTAGAAGCCACATCGAGAGGAAAAGAGGGGGGGAGGGGGGAAGCGAAATAATAAATACAAGGCGAGAAAACCAGACACAAGTCCAGACTAGAGCACCCTTTTCGGTTGCTATGCCATATATTCTTGGAAAATAAAATAAATGGTAAATGTTATCATTAGAAGGCTGTATTCTCAGTGAAAAAGAAAAGAAAATTGTACACCAATTTAAACTAAATCTTTTCTTTTTCATATATAAACATCCGGCATATTATTTACTTTCCCCTTGGAAGTGCCTTTTATGAGAAAGACCTTGAAGCTTTTAATGATGCTCCACCTGTTGAATTCGCTTTTCAGGAAGAGTATGGAAGCGGTTTAATTTAAATGTGAAATATTTTCTCTTTTTATTTTTGAAAAGAGGTTTGTTGCTACGGCTTCTCCGAAAATTACTGCGAAAGTTTTCTTATACAAAGGGTTTATTATTCTAATGAGTATGGAGAATATTTTTCTCTGAAATTTTGGTTTTAGATTTTCGACAGAACGTAAGTTAAGGTTAAGGCTTATATAACTGTGAAGAAAAGAAAGGGTTTTTTTGTCAGTGTATATGTCTGTCTTGCGATAACTCCCATAAAAAACATCCGAATAGCTTGAAATGAGGTAGATTAGATATCTTTGCGAGATATACTAAATTAGTTGCACAATTTTTTGTATAATTTGCTTGATTCGTTCGAAAAATTGTGAGCATTTTCTTTCATGTCATATTGATTTTCTGTGGAAATGCGGGTGATTTTCTAAATTTTATTATTTGCTGAAAAGAAAAGGGCACATTTGAATAATTCATTTAAATGTTAAATTACGGAAGCTATATTTTCGGGATTCTTGGCGAATTCGACAGAACGTAAGTTAAGAGGCTACTTCACTCAGACGAAAACACCCGCTCACTAATATTAATCCTATGGAGGAAATATTTTAAGATATCTCGTTCGCATTTCAATATTTATAAATGCTTTATTTTGCATTGGATAGCTGAGATCAATCTCTATGCACGCTCCTTTGTACTTTTTCAATTTTTGTTGCAGTTATTTTTATTGAGGATACTTTCACTTTCAAAACCGGTTCCGAAAGTGAAAGTATTTTAATTAAAAATTTTTTAATCAAAATCGAAAAAGTACAAAGAAGCGTGCATAGAGAGACTGACCTCAGCTGTCCAATACAAAAAAAAAAAAAAAAAAAAAAAAACTATTTAAAAATATTGAAATGCGAACGAGATATCTTAAAATATTTCCTCCATAGGATCAACATTAGCGAGCGGGTGTTTTCGTCTGAGTGAAGTAACCTCTTAAGGTTAAGGCTTATAACTGTGAAGAAAAGAAAGGTTTTTGGTGTCAGTGTATATGTCTGAAAACATCCGAATAGCTTGAAATTAAGTTAGATACCTTTGCAAGATATACTAAATTAGTTGCATACTTTTTTGTATAATTTGCTTGATTCGTTCGAAAAATTGCGAGCATTTTCTTTCATGTCATAATGATTTTCTGTGGAAATACGGGTGATTTTTTTAAATTTTATTATTTGCTGAAAAGAAAAGGGCACGTTTGAATAATTCATTTAAATGTTAAATTATGGAAGCTATATTTTCGGGATACTTGGCGAAAATATAATCCGATAGGTTTGAAATTTTGTCAATACATTTGTCAAATACTTGAAATTATATCAATTTCTTTTGGTGGAATTTAGGTCATTCGTTCAAAAAACATTTTTTAATTTTTTTGTTTCTTTTAATCATATTTAAATTTTTAGGTAACTTCCATTACAAAAAATAAGAAGCTTCCTATTAGGGTTCCCAGATTTACCTGTTAAAACAAGAAAGAAAAATCATGCGTCAAGCATAGAATATGAAACACTTTCCAACACTTGCAGAATATTTTAACAAAACTTCACCGTTTAATAGGGTAAAGAAGCTAAGTAGGCATTTTAGAAAATGCATAACACATTTGAAAACCTGATTTCAGAAATTACCGTCCATAGCTGGAAAGGCAATGCGATTCTTTTGGGCAGCCGTGTATATGATCTATACATTTGTATATATTCTATATAGCATGCTAAATTTAAGTTTAGAAAGAAAACGCATAACAGAATTAAAAATTCACTTTCAGCAATTTCTACCAATAGACGGAAACGTAATTGAATTATTTTGCATAGCCCTGTATATTACGTACAGATTTTCATACACGCCACATATTAAGCTAAAATTTAATCCAGGCAAGAATACGTCCGAAACTACTGAACTCACACTTCCAAGAATTACTATTCATAGCTGGCCATGTATCCAGTCCTTTGCATAGCCCTGTATATGATTTTATTTGTATTCTACAAATATCTCTTAGTATGCTAAATATAAATGAGTTTGAAAATGCATAGCTCAATTTAAAAACAGCTTTAAACAATTCACGCTCATGCTCAGTAATGATTGCGATTACTTTTGTGTAGCCCTGTATATGATCATAGACCACGTAGTATATGCAAAATTTAGTTAAACTTAAAAACGCATATCATAGTTGAAGATGCACTTCAAGCAATTATCTCTATAATAGACAATACTTCGAATAAAGTACTGTATCCGAAATCTTTTGTGTGTCCCTGTAAATGGACAATAAATGCTATGCACATCGCATTCTACAGCAAGTATCTTGTAATAAAACTCAGTAATGTACATCAATTTCATTATGTTTGAAATAGTGCAACATAAATTAAAATACTCTGCAAATAGTTTTTCACAATAGACCGTTATATAACCGAATTAATTTGTTTGACCATGTAAATGAATGATAACTGCTTTGCATTTCATATTCTATACAGAAATCATGTTTTAGTGCACCTGAGAAATTCAGATCAATTTCATCATGTTTGTCACAGTGTAACATCATTAAAATCGGTCGCAAATAATTTTTCCTCATAGACCATAATATAACGGAATTCTTTTGAGTGTCATTGTAAATGAACTGTAAATGCTACACATAATATATTATAAAATAATCTTTTTTGTAGTGCACCTCAATAATGAATATAAATTTCCATATGTTTCGGATAGTGTAACATCATTAAAATACACCACAAATGATTTTTGTCCAAGGGAATACTTTTGAGTGCCCCTGTAAATGAAGTACACTGCAAAACAAATTGTTGATTTTTCAGTATAATACTGCAATCCCAACTTCCAGTATTACACCGCAAAATGAACAGTAATAAACAGTAAAATAAGCAGTAATACACTGCCAAGCATGCGCGGTAGCGTATTACAGCTGATTTTACTGTTTATTACTGTTCATTTTACAGTATAATACTGGCAGCTGGGATGTCAGTATTATACCGTAAAATCAATAATTTTTTTTGCAGTGTATGAAGGCTTCAAACTTCATTTTTAAAACCGAACATGTCATGGCAAACATCAATTTACATGGCAATTCGAGTATATTTACGTGAGTTAGAGCTCGGACAGACAGACGGCCAGACAAACCGAATTCATAAGCACTTTTCTATGTTGGAAAGCGTTAAAATAACGGAAGATTTTCATTGACATTGGTTTGTTTTGTTTTATCCCCCTACCGCCATTTTTCATATCCCACTAAACTATGTTGAATGTATCTGTGATATCTTCTTTAAGAAATTTTCCTTCAAAACATTTCTTTACTAATATTTATTATTATTATTATTTTCCATAATATTTGTATTACCTTATTCTATCTACACGGTTTAACTAAATTTTGCAGTCATTGTGAATAAAAAATTAATTTTAACAACAGAAACAAATCAAAATACACTAAAAATAATTAATTTTCAATGGAATTCCCCTACAAAAATAAATGTTTGCATTTTAATTTAAAGTAAGATGATAAAATAAATAAAACATCAAAACTTAAGCTAAAGGTATGCTAAATTAAATTTTTTTGAATGGAGATACTTTTAGCTTTTTTTTTTCTTTTTTTTTTTACCGCTAACCAGGCCCCTATCTGCTCGGCATGAGAGCCTAGCTTGACGAGTTAGTACCTGGGAGCGGGGCGGAAATCGCCTGATCACAGCATGGCTGTGATCCACCTGACTATAGTTTTGTTGGCATCGCTGCGGTACTTGCTCTCTAGTAGTTTGCTATAGTTATCTATTTGCCGGTTCAAGGTTTCTATTTAACTTTGTTCAATTGACAGATTTAAAAAAACAAACATTAAGGAAGAAAAATTAATTGATCTCGTAATTTAGAACCTTGATCAGGTGCCGAGACCTTCACCTGACTAGGCACCCCCAGAGGAATAATTCACAGGTAACTTGGAGGACTTAGCACCCACGACGGATTTTACATGCACCAGGCGCCTTTAGAGTACATAGATTTACATATTTGTCATCTCTGTTGACTTGTCACGCTCATGATGGATTGTCGCTGTAGTGTTTAAAAAAGCGTTTTTGTAGGGGCTGATTTCACTTTTCGTTTTTATTTGTCTCTGACATGGTTTTTTGCCGTTTTTATGGGCTCACCCTTGTTGTGGGTTGTTTCTGTCTGTTATCATTCGTAGGGTTTTGTCTCTTTCTTGATAAATTGATACCTCTAGCTTGTGCTAGAGCTGGTTGTCACATTTTGAAACTTGTTCTTCTTTCGAGAGTTTCACTGGTTATTATGCAACTATCGTAGGTTTTGTCACATTGTAACTTTTGTTACTGGTGGTTATCACATTGTAACTTTTGTTACTGGTGGTTTTCGCATTTCTGGATGTTGCACACTCATTTTTGTTGTTTTTGTCACTTTAACTCACCCGTGCATTGATACTTTTAGCTTAAAATAATGCTAGCTGACCCGCCCGGTGTTGCCCCAGGCCCGCGATAATAAATTAAAAAAATTACATCAAGTTTTTATTATTTTATATTTTTAATCTGATTTTGTGTAAAATTATATTTTTAAATGAAAAATTCGCGAAAAAATATTGATATTTAGTGATAAAAGCAATCATTTTCTTGTTTTCTCACGTAGGGTCGTTTCATAGTTTAAAAAAAAAAAGTTCTTTATGTTCGAACTCGTTGAAATCCTTATTGGTTATAAATAAAACGGTTTTATAGCCCGTGTAAAAATTTTGTGAAAAAATATTGTTATCTAGTTGTAAAACAAATGTTTTCTTCTCGCTTTTTTTTTTGTTTGTTTGTTTTCGCGTCGGTTCCTTTAACATAGCATTAAAAAAATAATTATCATCTTCCGAACTCTCTGAAATTTCAATCGGTTATAAATATAACCGTATCCAAGTTCTCTTTAAAATTTCGCGAAAAAATATACATATTTAGTAGCGAAAACATGAGTTATTTAAAAAAAAGCTTTGGCTTTCAACGCAATGGCCATATTACGCCTCCATCCGTTTCCAATCAACCCTTTTCAATCCCCCTAGGCGAAACAGGTCTTCGTTTTGTGAAGTTGGCCCCCGGACCTTTCCGGATTTAAAAACTGAAAACGGCATTCGTTTGAGCGTCGTTTGAGCGTGTTTGAGCGACAAAAAATTTCGCTTGAGTGCGTTTGAGCGACAAACTTAAAAACTTTATAAGCAAAAGAATACGCGGAGGGGCCGTCGTTTTCTAAAGTTGCTCCCCCCCCCCCCCCTCCGACCTTTTCGGATTTAAAAACTGAAAACGGCATCCGTTTGAGCAACAGAAATTTTCATTTGAGCGATAAACTGAAAAACGTTACAAGCAAAAGAATACGCGGAGGGGGGCCTTCGTTTTGTGAAGTTGGCCCTCCCCACATTTTCGGATTTTTTTCAGTTTGTCGCTCAAACACGCTCAAACGAATGCCGTTTTCAGTTTTTAAATCAGAAAAGGTAGGGGGGCCAATTTCACAAAACGAAGATCCCTCTGCGTATTCTTTTGCTTATAACATTATCACATTTTTGTGGCTCAAACCACGCTCAAACGAATGCCGTTATCAGTTTTTAAATCCGAAAAGGTCGTGGAGATTGGTCTTTACAAAACGAAGACCCCTCCGCGTATTCTTTTGCTTATAATGTTTTTCAGTTTGTCGCTGAAACGCGCTCAAATGACGCTCAAACGAATGCCGTTTTCAGTTTTTAAATCCGAAGAGATCGGGAGGGGGGGGAGGGGGCAACTTAACAAAACGAAGGCCCGTTCGCGTATTATTTTGCTTATAACGTTTTTCAGTTTGTCGCTCAAACGCGCTCAAATTACGCTCAAACTAATGCCGTTTTCAGTTTTTAAATCAGAAAAATTCGGGGGGCCAATTTCACAAAACGAAGATCCCTCTGTGTATTCTTTTGCTTATAACGATTTCAGTTTGTCTCTCAAACGAAAATTTTTGTGGCTCAAACGCGTTCAAACCACGCTCAAACGAATGCCGTTATCAATTTTTAAATCCAAAAAGGTCGTGGAGATTGGTCTTTACAAAACGAAGACCCCTCCGCGTATTCTTTTGCTTATAATGTTTTTCAGTTAGTCGCTGAAATGCGCTCAAATGACGATCAAACGAATGTCGTTTTCAGTTTTTAAATCCGAAAAGGTCCTGTGGGAGGGGGCACTTCACAATACGAAAGACCCTCCGCGTATTCTTTTGTTTATAACGTTTTTCAGTTTGTCGCTCAAACGCGCTCAAATTACGCTCAAACGAATGCCGTTTTCAGTTTTTAAATTCGAAAAGGTCCAGGGGGAGGGGGAACTTCACAATACGAAAGCTCCTTTGCGTATTCTTTTGCTTAACATTTTTCAGTTTGTCGTTGTAACGAAAATTTTTGTCGCTCAAACGAATGCCGTTTTCAGTTTTTAAATCCGAAAAGGTCGGGGGGGGGGGACTTAACAAAACGAAGGCCCGTTCGCGTATTCTTTTGCTTATAACTTTTTTCAGTTTGTCGCTCAAACGCGCGCAAACGAATGGCGTTTTCCAGTTTTTAAATCCGAAAAGGTCGGGGAGCCAACTTCACAAAACGAAGGCCCTGAATTTTAACTTGCTTATAACTTTTTTCAGATTGTCGCTCAAACGAAAATTTTTGTCGCTCAAACGCGCTCATACGACGCTCAAACGCCCTTTTCGGTTTTTAATCCGAAAATGTTTGGGGCCAACTTCACAGACCTCAGCCGCTTTGATATTTCAAACTAAAAATGTATATATAATAATATTAGTCAAAATATTATTTTCCTTCTGTTGAAAATGTCTTTTTTATTTTTATTTATATTCCAACTGTTGGAATTCTCTTTCCACGAAGAGCGAAAGAGTTTAATTTATTATTTTCTCCAGCGTTTATTTTTGCAAAGAGCTATTGCTTTGCTGAAAATTCCGGGAGATTGAAACGTAAGTTTTCTCGTACAAAAGAATAATTATTACAAGGAGTATGAGGAATATTTTTCTCTGAAATTCTAAATTTAGATTTTTTTTCTACTTATTTATTTGCTTTCTTGCACAACGAGATACAGTTAGGAGTTTGTTACTACCGTACAGTGACGGACCTAAGGGGGGGGGGGGGGGGTTTAGCCGGGTGCAAGACTTGGAAGGGCGCAAAAATGAGGAATCATAAAAGATTAAGAATAAAAGGAAATCATAAATTCACATGAAAAGATATTCAATTTTATTTTGTTCAACGGCGGTTTACTTTCGTTGCATAAGGATCAGAAATAAAAAAGTAAATTAATTTGTATTACATTATATAAAATATCACATTGCCACCAGTATTTTTAAGAAATTTTTATTTATTAAAAATTGATGGATTTTGCGTCAACGTTTTTCAGACATCGTTCTATGTTGTTTTACAGCGTGCGCAGTATTTTATTTGGTTATGTCTAAAAGACATTCTGGTGATTATTACAGAAAGAAAACTAAAAAAAGAGAAGAGGAGGCTTCACAGCTATCATTTAGTATGTCCTCATGACTTAAGCCGAGCGATATTCATGAAGGTAAGCTAGAGGTCTGCACGGTCTCGGGCCGATTTTTATTTAGGAAGCTCGGGCCGGGCCTGGCCTGGCCTAGTCTTCACTCTTTCCGGGCAGGGTTCGGGTTTTACTTTATTTTGAAAACTCGGGACAGGCCGGGCTTGGTTTACAATACTTCCGGGCCAGGCCTGATCTTTACTTCTTCCGTGCCGGACCGGACTTGAGCCTTTCTTAATTCTGCATATTCGGACCCGGTCGAGCCTAGTGTTTACTCTTTCCGGTCTTTACTTTTTTCTGCAGACTCGGTTTGGTTGGGCTAGACTTCGTTTTTCTGGGCCGAACCTAGCCTAAACTTCATTCTTCCTAGAGGTGCAAAGGCCGAAATTTCCACTTACTATCTAAGTCGTATGAAGATCATTATTGGCCGGACTTGATCTATGCAAAAATCAGTAAAATGTGTCCCGAGTCCTGACACAACAATCAAGGGCGTATTCAGCACTCCATTAAACAGGAAGACATGGCTCTTTTTTTTTTTGAGTGGGGGGGGGGGGGGTGTCACATATCTTAATAAGTAACTTTTATATTAAAGGCTGTTGCCATATCCAAAATGGCTACTTTTCCGAAACTTTTAGAAAGTCATTTCCATTTGTAAATACAAAAATATTGTATTAATATTTGTAAAAATATAAATTTTACACATTTTATTCAGATACCAAGAAATTGGAGATTTTCCCATTTTCTTATAAAGGCAAAGAATCATCCAGAAAATGAGCATTTTAAGCCAATTTTTAAGACTTGGCAGTTACAGAAATGCCTCATGAGGAAGCAATTGGCTGCTGTGGCCTGAAATTCAGATTAAAACACCTATTTTACTGAGATTTCCCCGAAGGTTTCTTTGTCTTTGTCGAAAAATGGAAAATGCTATTCAATCATATTTATTCTAAATAAGTGCACTTGCAATTGTCTTGCATTTGAGATTAAAATTGACTTCATGGATCTTTCAGAAATTACCTAATTTGGATTTAAGTAGAGCTTCAGACAGTCAAAAAGATTCTCTTTGTTGATCAAGGGGAAAATTTAAAAGAATTTAATATGTATTTTAAAAATATTCTTTAGAAATTTTCTTCGTTCAGGGGGCCCATTATGAACCACATGACCTCTTCCTTGGATCAGCCGTTAGCAACAATCTTTGTAAAAAGTACAGATAATTTTATTCATAGAATAATGATCATCTGAAACTATTTTCAACCCTTTATGTCCCAAAATATGAATTCATGAAAATTTCATCTTCTAAAGTATTTTTCGTGAATTTTTGAAACCACGTTAGAGGATTTACATAATCATTTAATAAATTTTAGAAGGATTTTGCCAATTAAAATTAATAAAACATACTTTTAACTTTTATACCGCCCCGGGCTGGGCTCGGGCCGAATTTTCAGATTTTATACCGGGCCAGGTCGGCCCAATGGCCCAATCACTTGTTTTACACGGACCGGGCTCGGGCCGAAATTTTAACTTTTATACCGGGCCGGGCCAATCACTTTTTTTGCATTGGCCGGGCCAATAATTTTTTTGTGCGGATCAGACCGGGTTCGGGCCTGAAAATTCCGGTCCGTGCAGATCTCTGAGGTAAGCAACCAAGTTACTTGTTTTTTTTATACGTGCTACACCATATAATAATTTATACGTATTATTTCTGTTCTAAAAATCTCCTTTTCTATGCAATAACTGAGTTCATATGTAAGAAAAGAATTATAAATCGATTTTTTATTAATTTCTTCTAAATTTTGAAATTCTTGTAATTAACAGACATTTTTGTCTAAAAAATGAAAACGAAACTTATACTCTGTTGAGAATTCAACGTGTTCTGGCCCTTTAAAGGCATTTTTTTTATGTAGTTAAAAAGGTTTTCTATCCATGGGAATCAGTTTTATGTCTTTATTTATGTATATCAGTTGTTAATAAGCCTTTTAAATTTTGATTTCCAAAATATCGCACCTATACTTTAAAAAACTAATTAAATCTTTCATTAGAAATGTTTATCTAATAAAATATGTTAACTTAAGTTGCACTTCACAGTCACTCCACTTGTACTAATTTTGAAGCAAAAAAGTACATTAATTAAATTTAAACAGGATAGGTTAACATAACACTAAATTAAAAGGTTACTTTTAATCGAGATCGTCATGATTGTTTACATTTCTTGCTATGCTTATATTTTCGCTTCAAATCTCCTGTTTCTTTTTATGTACAATAACGAATAAAGTTTATAACAGTTCTACTATAATTTTTAAAAAGTTATAGTTATTTGAAAAAATGTTTCCTGCTTAAAAAACTTGCTTGCTTCTTTATTTCTAATGTAGTTCAATAACAAATATTTTTAAACTTATTAACCCATTCGAGACCATGGTCGCATATATGCAACCTCAAAAAGAGCATACAGAATTTGTTTTAGGCACCAGTAAAAAATAAAAGTAATATTTGCTTTCTTTAATTAGCGCATTTTTGTGATAGTTTAAGTAAAGGTAGCTTTTTAATAAAAAGTGGTGCCAACAGAATAAAATTTGTGTAAAAGCCGTTGGTTCCGAAGGGGTTAATGGAGCATTTAATCAGCAACCAAGTATAGCTGACAAAAAAACTGAATATTATTACCCTTTTAAGAGGTAATCTTTGGCAGTTAGACTCATGGTCATCACTCTAATTTTAATTCGTTATATAACCGTGAAAGTTGTAACAGAATATTTGGTGCGTGTTTTCAGATTTTTGTATATTAAATATTTATTTTTAAACTTTTGTAGTATAAGTCAAATTTCACAATTCTTTATGCCGTAATAAATGAGAAAGACTAAAGTATCCGTTTTAGTATTTAAAGATTATTATTAGAACCGCGGGAAATTTTACTAAAGTTTTATAAAAATATTTTATATCAGAATTTTTATTTAAAACCATTTAACTTGCATATTGAATTTATTTTTGTAAAGCATACATGGTTGGGGCTTATTAAACTTTAGCTCTTGGGTAGGCCTTCTTATCTAGCTGAACCTAGGAAACATACATTTAACTTATACTTATTTTATATAGAGTTTCCTGATACGAATCGACGTGTATTTATTTGGTAATGATTTTCATCAATGACCAATTACCGCAGTTCTGTTTTAAGACTTTAAAACAAGCCTGCACTGCACATGTTGACTTGGAGACCTTTTATCAGCGCCCAAGGATGGGGCGATCACCACATCGCCGCTCCTTTGAATCCACCATTGTTATACATAGATAAAGTTACTGTTTCTAACTGATGTATTTATATTTATAATACATTGTTTGTATAAATAAGAATATTGTGTATATTTTTGAGAAATTTTGTAACATAGAAAATGAAAAAAAAAAGAAACTCTCGTACACAGAGTTTGACAAATCCAAGTGACTTGAATTCAAAAGGCTCACTTTACATAGTTCATTAAAGGAATTAAAAGAAAAATGAAGGGGAAAAAAGTATTTTTAATTAAAAGCGATGAATGAGTTGAAATGTTTAAAGCCTTGGGATTAGGGGGGGGGGGCGCAAATCTACAAGCTTACCCCGGCTAAATTTTAGTCTAGATCCGTCTCTGCTACCGTAAGGTGCAGTTGCGGACAGGTCAGGTTGTCCATTCATCTAGTGGGACTTAGACATTAGACAACAAAGTCCCCTTCCCCCCGCCCCAGAATATCTGTGTATATGTCAGAGAATGTAGCGCCAAAATTAATAATTTTAATCAATTTTAATTAATTTAATTTGGGGTAATTTATTGTTAATGTTAACATACCTTTTAACCCCTTCGCGACGAGCGTCCTTTACAGAATTTTTAATCGGTTTTTCAAAACAGAAATTTTTACCTAATTGGATTGCAGAAATGCTAAGATTTAATGAGGCAAAGTTTACAAAAAAAATAGCTGGTGGGAATAATCGAGGATTCTGAGCATCTTATGCGTCACGTATACGTGTCGCTCGTCCCCATGGGGTTAATCCCTGCTAGAACCGAAATCGATCACGTAAATTTAAAGACTGCAATTTAGAAGTATCTTGTAAATATTTGTGTGGTTTTCCAAAATCATAACCAGTAGCGTGCAGACTTGCCCAGATCATTCCAGCACATACAAAAACCAAGTTGAATTAAATAAAAGATTGTAAAAAAAATGTGTGTTTATACTGCTGACATAAAATATATACTCTCCAATTAAATTTTCAGCAGGACTGAAACTGCGTGTAAAAATAACACTGACAAAGGATGGGCATTAATTTTCACTTTGCTAAACAACGCATAACCAACAGAGTGAAAAATGTGTCCAGACCGGGGATCGAACCCAGATACCCGAGTACAGCGCACCAAGCGTACAAAAGCACATGTACCAGGGTATCTGGGTCCGATCCCCTGTCTGGACACAGTGTTCACTCTATTGGTTGTCATTGTTTAGCAAAGGGGAAATTAATTCACATCATTTGTCAGTGTATATATTCTCGTCATAAATGTGAAGATATTAAATTAAATTTAAAAAAAATGTTTTATGGTAAACTGAGTAGCTAATTTCTACAATAATATAAAATGTATTAAGATATACTTTAATTTATTTAGTTAAATAGAAAACAAGATAAAGAAAGATATTAATGTCAACAATAATTTCAAACCTTAAGATATGCTTTTAGTTAATTTAGTTTAGTGGAATGTAATTCGATCTCAGTTACCGTCTATTTACCATCATTGCATTTAAAAGTTTATATTAATCAGATCTTAGCTTCTCAGCAAATCACTAGAGTAAAGTACTCAAATTTTCTGTTTATATTATCATGCAATCATTGACTTCATTGTCCAAATAAGCAAGTCTTCGAGATAGTCTCTCTTTCCAGGAAATTGATTATTTACTTGCGCAAATTTATTACTGTTTTCAGAGGGATTAAAAAAAACGGCTACGGGTATTTCAATCATTAGTGCGAAAGGGTGTGTCAACGAGTACCTTTGACAGTATAGATTCCCCTTTCTTTTCCTCGGATCTTTCCAAGAAAAATGTAATGTCTGAATTCAACACTGAGATAGACTCTTTCTCCTTATATCCCATAAATAATAATCACTTTCAAACTCACTTTCAATTTGATTTTACAACATGATCTATGGAAAAATATGTTTATGGTACATTTTATTGATTTTATAATATTTCAAGCATAACGAAATTAAAAAGGATCACTGAGGTGCCCTACAACATTTGCCCGCTTCTGTTTTCATTGATTATGGGGTGCATAGCATTTACAGGGACGCACAAAATAGTTTGGTTACAGGACTGACTGTGATCAAGAATTGCTAAGTGCGTTATCCGCTATGGTATGTATACTTTTAAACATTTAAATTTTAGTGTATTATGTGGTGTGTATAAATTTTATAGATCGTATACAGAATTGCATGAAACAATTCGCACACATTACTGGATATGGTCAGCAATTGTGGAAAATTGATTTTTACAGAGTTATGTGTTGTTTAAATTGCTTATTTAGATATCCCATTTCATTGTATTAATATTCTGTTAGTGTTGGAAAGTGTTTTATAATTTATGCCTGATGATGTATGATTTTCCGTTCATGTTTTTAATTGTTATTAAATTTACATGCTTAAAGAAATCCTGAAAACTTTTATTTAAAAAAAAAAACATTAAAATAACTTCCATTGATAAGAATCACGTTTGTGGCGAGTATTTTCAATTCTTATATAACGGTTGATTCTTATAATAGAAATTTAATATTTATACACAAACAGTCACATTTACAATTGCATGTATACACATTTATAACAACAGTATCTTAGTAATAAATGTATAAATTGTACATGAAATTTTATATATTTTATTAAATATTATTAATATTATTACTTTCTTCTATCGTTACAAGAAGAAAGTATTGGATTAATGAAAATTTTCTACTTCCGGTTTTCAATGGATTTATACGTTTTAGGAGGTTCTGGACACGATTTGACTGTTTTTAGAACATATCTGTGTGTGCATCTGGTCTGTCTGTCTGTCTGTCTGTCTGTCTGTGACAAAAATTTTGTGGGAGCTCTACTCAAGAACTAATGCACGGAATATCATAAAACTTTAGATTCAGTTAAACCTTGATATAAATTGGTGCTGATTAGTTTTTGGTGTAAATCACCCAAAAGGTGGCGCTGCTATGCTGAAATTTTCACGATTTCCGCACTCTCTTAAAACGAAAGAGCCAAAATAACTCAAGTTGAGCCGAAATCCACTCATCTCACGATTTGAAAGTGAGCTTCTCATGAAGAGTTGAAACAACTCGAGTGAACGAGTTGAAACAACTCGAGTAAACGAGTTGTTTTTAAGCAACTCATGATTGAGTGATCTCTATTTTACTCATACTTGAGTTAAATCAAATCAATGAAGGTTAAATCCAGTAGCACTTGAGTGATTTATAACTAAGTCATACTTGAGTGAAATGAAGTCCTTTAAGACTAAATCCAGTAGCACTTGAGTGATCTGCAGCCAACTCATATTTGAGTTGATTATTTTTTTTTTTTCAAAAAAAAAAAAAAAAGAGTAAGTTTCATGTTGAATGTATACATATATGTGTACATTCAACAATTAAGTGAAAAGTGTCATTTTATATTTATTTATTTTGTTGTTGTTTTTGAGCTGCTTGAACTATATACCCCCTCCCCCCCCCCCCTTGATCCAAAAAGAGAATTTTAAAGGAATACTTGAATAGATAAGAATTTATGCTGTTTTAAATACTTTAATCATGGGTTTTTTTAATATATATGTCAGGTTTCTCTCACAGGTGCAAGAGTTGAAAGCTATTCTTAAGGGATTAGCATATTGTATATGTATCTATTGTGTACCGTTAAAGGCGTCCTTTAGAAAATCTTAATCCGAAGGGTGGCGAGTTGAACAGAATGAAAGAAGTATTTCCATTGCAATGTGGTCTTTCATATATGGGAAAGCTATTGCACCCTTTTGTTTAGGAAGACAGATCCGTCAAGAGGGAGGAAGGGTTGTCAAGGACCCTTGGAAACAGAGGAGAAACCCCGTAGAGAGGAGGGTGCTCTGCACTTTACGAGAGAGAGAAAGTTAGTTCTAACGTAGGAAGCGAAGGTGTAAGGTCGTTCAGAGTTGGAGCTCTGAGACCTGTGTTGAGTTCGGACGGAGCAGCGAAGTGTGAAGGTTGCTCGGGGAATGAGCGCTGAGAGCGGGTGTGAGATGAATAGAAATCTCAGTGTGGAATAAATGAACGTAGTCTAACGGTACACGTAAAGCGTTTCTATAATTATTTTGATTTAATATTAAACCGGATACTTTACCTCCGAGTTTAAGTGTAAATATTGTTAATAAAGTGTTTGTTTAAGTGTAATAGAAAGAGTTAGGTTTTTCTTGAATATACATCACGTATTGTGTCCGATATCACGTATTCATATCGGTGGTGGCAGCATATCAAAAGACCGGATTATATTTCGAAGTTGTGTGGACCGAGAAGTGGAATCCGACAATGTTGGCAGCGACGGGATCTGAATCACCGAAGACCAGTGCCAGTTAACCGTGTTACAGAGAGTTTGTGCCGGATCGCCCAGCGGAAGTGTTCGTGCCCTATCGTCGTAGACCACCAGTGCCAGTTAGCCGTGTTACAGTCAGTTTATGCCGGATCGTCTAGCGGAAGTGTGTGTGCCCTATCATCGTAGACCAGTGCCAGCTAGCCTTGTTACAGAGTGCCTTGCCGGATCGTCCAGTGGAAGTGTTGGTGCGGTGTGTAGTGTTAGTTCCAGTGTTTGTGTGTAGTGTTTGTGGACACAGTGTTTCAAATTACAGTGATTGTTGCCCGAGAGTGCAAGATTTACCCTGTGGAAAAGTGAGCAGAGAATTGCCCCAGCGAATGAAGTACGAGGTAAGGTGTTTTGATCATTTTACTCTACTGACATTCTCGAACCTATTTTTTTTATTTTATTGTGTATAATTGATGGTAATTTGGGTTAATGTTGTGGTTAATTTATAATAATTTATGTGCAATATAATAATTGGTCTAAATCAAATGAGATATTAACAACCATTTTACACTATTGTTTTAAGAAAAGGATCTTATATTAATTACTAGAAGTGATTTTCTAATTGTTTTAAACGGATAAGATTAATGATTAAAATTAATGCATTGTGTTAATAGTTGGAAAGAATAATTGAAATTTCTTAAATTTAAATTATTATTAAAGTAATATTTAAATTAAGTGATATTGTTTGCTTTAAGTTTGAAATTTTGATAGTAAATGAGGAAGGCAAATTTGTGTAGAATTTAAATTAAATTGAAATAACCTTCAAGGAAGAAC
Organism: Maratus michaelseni; assembly: GCA_963931845.1. Taxonomy (NCBI): domain Eukaryota; kingdom Metazoa; phylum Arthropoda; class Arachnida; order Araneae; family Salticidae; genus Maratus; species Maratus michaelseni. Next base: position 216,642,930 of record OZ007586.1, on the reverse strand, counting down.
TGAAGGCCCAGAGAAAAAAAAGTGCTGTGATTTACTTTTTAATGTGAGAACTAATTTTGAAATTGAAATATTTTATTGAGATTAAATTTAGGAATTTATGTGTATTTCATGTAAATTTTTGTTAGGTGGATATTTTTATGTAGTGATTAGCAACAGTGTTTTATTCAAATTGCAACGTATCAGTATTATTGTGTAAATTGTATTTTATTATTTAATGGTATAAATTTAAAATCTGTATTGCATAATAGTCAAATTGAGATTATTGTTACTTTGTTATTGGAAGCAAATTGTGGGGTATCATTGTCTAAGGAAATTTATTATTGTATTATTACTTATTTGAAATATGTTAAATAGTATAATATGTGGAGGTAACTTATGAGGGTAGGATTTGAGGAAGTATTAATTTGATATTGTGATTAAGTATTGTTGTAGGGTGGTAATAATTATCGGTAGAAGGTATGGCTTTCTTACTAAAATTAAAAAGGGTGGATCTTCAGGCGATATGTGGAGAGTTAGGAATTGAGCTCTCGGAAGATGATACCAGGTTTAAGCTTAAGAAAAAGATAGTGGAGAGCGACGAATATGAAGAGGGGGCTGTTATGGAATTATCTAACACTATTGTTACGGAGCGGTTAGAAAAATTAGAAAAGGAGGAAAAGTTACAACGAGAAAAGTTAGAAAGGGAGGAGAGGTTAGAACGAGAAAAGTTAGAAAAGGAGGAAAAGTTAGAACGAGAAAAGTTAGAAAGGGAGTTAGACCGTGAGAAGTTAGATAGAGAAGAAAGGGCTGAAAAATTGAGATTGGAACATGAGTTAGAGTTGGAAAGGATAAAGATTCAAAGTTCGGCTAATAACGCTAATGAGACTAGAGAATCTAATCATGAGAGTAGCCTAGGGAAATTGATTAAAAGTGTTAAAACTTTGTCTATCAAAGTTCCAGAAGGGACTGAGGGATGGAATCTGTTTTTTAGCAGTTTAGAACGAGCATTCCAAACAAAAAATGTACCGGAAACTCAGCAGGCCGAAATTTTACTAAATATGCTAGGGGCTAAGGCCGATAACTTGCTAATATACAGTACTAGGGAACAAATTGAGAGTTATGAGAAGTTAAAGGAATTAGTTCTAAGGGAACACGAGCCGACACCGAAGGCGTGTTTGGAAAATTTCAAGAAGGCTAGAAGGAATCAAAATGAAACTCATGTATTATTTGTATCGCGTTTAATAGCAACGTGGGAAAATTACTGTAAGATTAGAGGTGCAGATAGGTATGAGAAGGTTAATCAGTTAATTGTCACAGATAAGTTGTTAACTACGTTAGATGAGGAAACCGCGACGCATGTTGGATTAACTCAGCACAGTAATTGGTTAGAAGTTTCTAAAATTGCTAAGGAATGTTATAATTTCTTTGATGCTAAACAAAAATCTTATGCGGTAACTTATAAGGGTTATAAAGGTAAAGAAAGGTATGTTAATAATGAAGATTCTAGAAGGGCAAAAGATGAGGGATTTAGTAGTAATTGGAGACAAAATGGGAATAATGAGGTTAGTCCATTTTTGGGTAGAAAACCGGAATATAAGAAGCCTAACGATGCGATGCCTACCTGCTTCAAGTGTGGTCAACGAGGACATGTTCAGCGATTTTGTACAAAAGGAAATAATGAGGGAAGTAATCAAATTAATAACCGACAAGAACCAAGGGCTGGTATCAATAATGTCTCAGTGCGAGGAATTAAAGAATTACTAAGGGGAGCGAGTATGGCAAGAATCGGAGCTAAAGGGAATTGGAGAACTAAAGTTATTGGAGAGAAGTTAAATAAGCTTGAGAAAGTGGAAGTTAGTGTAAATGGGAAGATAACAAAAGGATTAGTGGATTCTGGTTGCGAAATTAGCGTCGTTCATAAAGATTTAGTACCAGCAGAGAAACTAAGAGGGGCTGGTAGCATCTATTTACAGGGGATATTTGGTAAGGCAGTGAAATCGCCATTAATTCAGTTACCTTTAGCTATTCCAAAACGCGGAGAAACTAATGTAATTCATCAGGATGTACTGTGCGCGATAATTGACAATAGTAAGGAACAGGTAATTTTACATCCTGACGTGGCTAATGAATTGTCAGGGTTAAACAACGAGAAATCATTAAGAGAATCGGTAGAAACGGAATGTAAGGAAGATAGTAGGAATAAAGTGAAAGAAGGGGAAAGGATTAGAAATGGTAATAATAATCGTTATGTCGTAGAAACGAGATCGGTAAATTTGCAAAGTCATGAGAAGGAAAAAGATGAGATAGAGAAAAGTAAGATTAATCAAGTTACGGAAAGTAGTTCAAATGTATTTCAGAAATCCCAAATGAATTGTAAAGATTTAGAGAAAGCTTGGGAATTAGCTGAAAATGATAGAGGGTCTTACTATGTTGTAAATGGGTTATTGTATCATAAAGAGAAATTAATAGATGAAACTGTAGCTCAATTAGTATTACCTAAAGTTAGAAGGGAGGAAATTCTAAAACTAGCGCATACCTCCTTATATGGAGAACATCACGCGGTTAAGAAAATGTTAGAAAGAATCAAGCATTCATTTTATTGGGAAAATATGGCGAAGGAAGCTAAAATATATTGCGAATCATGTGTAGAATGTCGATTAACGAGGGAAATGAATGTGAGTAATAAGGAGAAAGAGGAAATATGTCGACCTGCAGTTATAGTTGAGTTAGGGGACGGGAGTAAGAAACTGGTGTATCAAGATGAAATCGGAGCAGCGAAGTGTGAAGGTTGCTCGGGGAATGAGCGCTGAGAGCGGGTGTGAGATGAATAGAAATCTCAGTGTGGAATAAATGAACGTAGTCTAACGGTACACGTAAAGCGTTTTATAATTATTTTGATTTAATATTAAACCGGATACTTTACCTCCGAGTTTAAGTGTAAATATTGTTAATAAAGTGTTTGTTTAAGTGTAATAGAAAGAGTTAGGTTTTTCTTGAATATACATCACGTATTGTGTCCGATATCACGTATTCATATCGGTGGTGGCAGCATATCAAAAGACCGGATTATATTTCGAAGTTGTGTGGACCGAGAAGTGGAATCCGACAATATATAATGATTATGTTTTCTATGCAATATTATTAGATATATTGCATGATATTTTTCAGTTTATATCAATATTATCATTAAATGTTTTAATCCTAATACTATTTAGGAATATTCACACAGTGAATATACGGGAATGGAGATATTTACCTTATTTTTAACAACATATGATAAAAAAAAAGGATTTATACAGCTTCATAAATCAAGTATATTTATTTTAAAATATTAGAAAAACAGTATATATACTAATAAAGCTACTTTTCAAAAGTTTTCGTTAACATGAAATTGATATTCTAAAGCTTTTCTTACATATTTGAGATACATTTAAAATAATCTAACTCTCAGCAACATAAAATGACTCAAACTTATGTATGTGCATTCGAAAAACAAGGCAGGTCAATAAAAATATCCAGGAAAAATTTCTTCAAACTGAGAATAAAATAAGAAATATAATTTGTTTACTTTAAAACAATATTTTTAAAGTCAGACAAGTCAATTTCCAATTTATAGTATTATGAAAGTTTGAGTTCTGAAACATCATTAAAAAAATATCTATAAACAAACGCACAGTACCGCCGAGACATTTTCTTTAAAAGATTAAATTGCTACTAAATGCTATTTATAAATTATATTTATTGAAACAACATTAAAAAAACTTAAAATGAGAGGCAAAGGATTTGTATAATTATATTTTAGAGCATTTTTTAATATTTATCCTTCCAACTCAAAAGATCTCTAAATGTTCGTTCGTGTAAATAGTCCTAAATGTTAGGGTTAAGACATATTTGTTAAAAATAGATATAAACTGAAAAATATCACGCCATATATAAAATAACAATAAATATAAAACAGAATCATTATAAAAAACATGATTAGAGTATTTAAAACAGCAGAAATTCTTACCTTTTCAAGTATTCCTTCTTTAAAATTGCCCCTTTGAACAACGCGAATAATACTTCAACGTTCAACAACGTGCTGTAGCCGCGTTAACTACACACACCAGACGACCAGACGGAGGCGAAATCTTGCCTCCTGCACTCGATGACGTCACACGCCTGTCGTCTGCGCAGCGAATGGTCACGTCAGCCGCATTGGCATATCCGCTTGCCAATCAGTGCTTTTTTTTTATTGAGATGAGTTGTTTAGTATTAGCTCTTCTGAGGTGCATTAGAAAAATAAAAATTAAAATCAAGATGAGTGAAACGTTTAAAAATCAACTCATTCACGATCCAATAAATTACAGCTCTTTTCTGAGAAGCCAAATCCACTCTTTCGTTTTAAGAGAGCAGTAGCTCTATCTCAATAACTAATGCGCGGGATTTAATCAAACTTCAGACTTAGTTAGACGTTGACATAACTTACTGCTGATTAGGTTTTGGTGTATACCACTCGACAGGTGGCACTGCTATGCTGCATTATTCACGATTTTCAAGATACCTATATCTCAAGAACTAATGCGCGGATTTTCATCACACTTCAGATTCAGTTAGACGTTGATATAAGTTGTTGCTTATTATGTCTAATTAAAATAGCTTTCGAGCAATAAATACAGTAGATTCCCACAAATCCGCACAGCTTGGTACCAAGGCTGTGCGAATTTTAGAATTTTGCGGATTTCTGGTCACTGTTTGTTTACATTTTTTTAAGCAGTGATTTGAATAATGCACTCAAAATCATAATGAATGTTCAGAATAAAATAAAAAATATATAAAATATTAAGGAAAATAATAAAGTAAAATAATAAAAATTAAGAAAATTAAATGATTAAAATATTAAAAGTAAAGTTTACATAAACAATTAATAATGCATGACTACATGTGCATGATATTGATATTGATGAGATAAATTTTTCTTGAATTATTCAATGAAACTCGCCTCTTAAAGGTACACTAGTAATTTACATCAAAATCTTAAAATAACAAAGTTTTACTTCACGTTTAGCCATACTTAATAACAAAAGAGCTTGATTAATACATAAATGTATTCGGTAAAAAAGGTCGCGATCGCCACTTATATCAACACTATCTTGAATTTTTCCAGAAATAAATTTATACTTCTTTCATGAGAAAGCATGAGTTCAATACTATTAACCAGAATTACATATAAAAATGTGTACAGAATGATATAATTATTTTTTTTTATTAGAATTTTTCATCTACATCTTACCTGCAAGTTTCATTGTTTACATCTGAAACAGTGTGCGGATTTGAGGGAGTCTACTGTATATCTAAATTTTATTTATTCATTTATTTTTCCCTTCTTTAATAGGAAGTGGAAGGGGATCGAAGAATAAATAGGAAGGTTAACCCTTTCACGCTCAAGGGAAATATTTTTCCCTTCTACAAAAATCGTTATCGATTGTTCAATTATTATTGAATCGATATTTTTTTTACTGAATGTCAAAATGAAACGTATGTCCAAGGCGGCAAATGTGTTTCTGAACGAATATAAAAAAAAAGAACTGTCAAACTTTATTGCGCCAAAACCAAAACATTCGCGGGCTGAACTAATAATATCATTAAAGTGTTTTGGACTTGAGAAAATTAGAATACCATAACTAACTATTTATTTTACTTTTCTGATAATTTTTATTATGTTTTTGTATTACAAAGCAATAAATAAAATACCGATATAATAAACCTAACTCTTCGTTTATTTACTTTTATGGTCCATAGGGAAAAATATTTCCCATGAAATTATAGGAAACCTATACACCCTGCTATGTTTTTCTGGTGATATTCTCTTACTTTACACCCACAATAGCTAAAATATTGTGTTGTATTGGCATATTTAGTCTTGGACATCTTATGGTCCTGTAAGGGTTAATAAGACAAACAATTGTTTTATTTTAAGAGCAGTAAAAGTTTAAACGAACTTCTGATTTGTATAATGTTATTATGTTCTGATTAATGTCTAATTTATAACACAAAAGATCACCATTCTTCAGGGGACTGTTGAAGAATGTGATGATGATGATGATGATGTCGTTGATGATGTACCTGAACCTGAAGATTTTTTAACAACCCCTGTTAAAATAGGAAACCTTTAATTGCTGATTCTTTAGTCAATGCATATTCAGAACGTGGCCGAACAACTAAACGTACTACATGGGATAAATAGCTCAAAGGAGTAAATTACAGACTCTGGAGTTAAAGTATTTAGAGCAGCCGTACTCAACCTTTTTTTCTCGCGGGCCGCAAACATATATTTGCAACGTTTGGCGGGCCGCAACACACTTTTATCATAATATAAAATTATACAAATTTCTATTGCAAATGCCGCGAAGATTTTTTTTTTATTTTTATTTTATTTTTTTGAAAGTGGTATAAAACATTTTCTGTGACAAATATTTAATCCTAGTAAGCAAGGATTTTTTCTAATAAATCAGTTTTTTTTTCTCAATGCAAACTTTTTTTAAAAAATGTAGCAATATAGAGTGCAAATTAAATTAATTTGGAATAATGTTTGTTTAGTGTTCAGGATTAAGAAATGTATACACTACTATAGCACAAGTAAAACTACATGTAAAAGGGACTTTGACTAAGGAAACGTCTTTTAGGATATTTCAAGGTAATTTTAAATTTGTAATTATAAATAACAGGAAATTGTCTTCCCGTGAAAATATATAAAAGAACAGTGAAAATATTAAAAACCTTTTATACATATCTCAATTAATTTAATAAATAGGGAGAAATGATTATGTATCTCGGGCCGCACATAAAAGGTCGCCGGGCCGCAGGTTGAGTGTGGCTGATTTAGAGGTAAGAATCTTCCTTCATATATTCATTGATATTTCATATAAAAATCCCTATACCATATCCCCTGTATTAGACAGTTAGCTAATAAACTGGTGTGTGTGTGGGGGGGGGGGGGGGATTTTTTAATATTAGTCTGGTCTACTCTGCTATGCTGGGAAATCATCAAAACTGGAAGAAAATGAGACATGATATTAGTATTACATAGTTTTCAAAGCATTTCACTTATTTCCATGCAAAAAACTTTTTCTTTTCAAGGAATTTATAGCAAAATTAGTAATTTTTTTTCTCCAAAAACTGTGAAAGTGTTTAAATTATCAATCACTTAATAATTTTTTGTTAACATGATAAGTTTGTTGTTGTTTGTTTTCACATATCTAAAAGTTGTTTAATGTCGATAAGCTTATAATAAACCACCAAACTAAAAAGATTTTAAGTATTTCTGCATAAAACTGTGGTGAAATAAGATATACATGCAATTATTTTCTGTATATCTAATACATAAAAAAAAAAAAAAAAAAAAAAAAAAGAGTGTCTTTCTATACAAATCCACAGTTTAGAAGCAAGAATTGTGAAATGTTATGCGCAGGTGTATTAAAACTTTGTGCCTCTTTTTTTTTTTTTTTTTTTTTTTTTTTTTTTTCACATAAATAATACGTCTTCTGTTTTCAAAAAACAAACACGATTTTTATTACAACACTTGGCGGCACAACAGATAATCACATATAGATGTAGGTATAAACAGTAGCCCATACACCTTCTAATAAACTAAAACACCAGATTGGTAACCCTTCTGTGCTCCGACGTGGTGTGCTCCGTGTGTGGTGGAAAGGGTGGAGATCACGTCTGGTGGGAGGTGTAGTGTGCCAAACCGGCTTTTCTCCATTGACTAGAAATATAAATGGACAGCGGACTAGCAACCCTTTCTTGAAGAAAACATGTCCATTCCTCCAGCAGGTGTGGAGGAAGAATATTCTGCCAAACAGGTTTTTTTTCGCGCCAAACTGTCCGCCAATAATCTGCTTGGAATTTCCTTATTCCCGCGAAACTTTCTGACTCATTTTTAAACGCAAAGGCATAAAATTGGCTGGCCTGACTATTGAAGCGATTTGGATTTTTTTATCAGTAAATTACTTATTGAGTTCTATTGTTCTGTCCTCTAAAAAAATCCACTCTAGTACTACGTCAAATATTTCACTAAAGTCATTTTTAGGTAGATTTCGTAAGAAATACTACCTATTACTATTCTCCCCTAAGTTAGAATTTTTGAAAAAATTTTGCAGATCTACGCCGATTATGACTCCCAGAACTCAAAACCACCCCAGTTCAAAACTTTATCTATCTATCTATCTATCTATCTATGTCACTTTTTTATAGACACGATAACTTGAAAAATTCTGCATAAATCTCTTCCAAACTGATACATAAAATCAAGGGGCATAAAATCTAGGTCAAATTCGTTAATGGGCAAACTCGGACCAGGGGGGATGGGGGGCATTTTGTGAAAACAGAAAAAAAACCCATAATTTGTTAATTATGATACGTATCGAATCCGTTTAAAGTTATTATTACTTCTAGGAAAAGGGCCGAAAATTTATGTATGACAGATTTTTGATATCATTAAAAATGGCCCCAAAGCGGGGGGGTTTAGAAGGAAAAAAATTCATAACTTCGTCAATTCACAAGATATCAAATCCGCTTAAATTTATTATTAATCCTCTTAATATTATCTAAAACTTTTACATTGACAAGTTTTTTATAGGACCAACCCTTATAGCAAATAATAATAATAATAATAAATAAAAACAAGAAAAATCCCTGTCGGTTGCGCCTGCAAACAAGTTAAGTTTCAAAGTGGGCGGTTCCATCTGACGCATCATGAGAAAAAGGTCATTTCTTCTGCAATTCCCAACAAACAGGCAACCCACGGTCTGCGTCTTCGAAATCTACCTGTACCTGTAGGCCGAGCCGTCAGGGATTTTTTTTTTTTTTTTTTGTTCTGTTTTCTGCACTTGAATAATAAAAATAGTTAAAAATACGTAAGGAGTGCATATTTAGTTTTAATATAATTTAAACTAACAATTGCAGTATTCTGGCGAAACATGAACTTCATTTTTACAGATTTTCTTGTTATAATAAAATTTTAGAATATATTTTTAATTGTTTTTATGTTAAACCATTAATAGGTAATAAAAGGCATCAAAAGTTCAATAAAGATAAAGTGGAACACAGTTGTAGCACGGGTTTATTTTATATTTATAATTAAAAAGCAAAATTTAAATTCAAATACTCAATTTATTTTTCTTTATCCCCTGTTTTTTTTTCCGAAACAGATGATATCACCCTCCAATTACACTAAAAATACGATTGATATATTTTTTTGTGCGTTTTCTATCTTCGGTCAGTTTTTACTGTAACTTGATGGAATAAATGAGATGACATTCTGGCTCCTTATTTTTTTTTTAGAAGTTTAAACCTGGATCTAAAAGAATATTAGATATTGCTAAAATATATTAGACTGCAGTGCGAAATCTTCGCACGGGTCCACTGGTATATATTATTTCTGATGTCAACATCAATTTTTCTCAACTAATATGCGGCGTACAACGATGAATCAAGTATCATTTCATTGGATAAGATTTTTTGCCTACATCTGACATCGCATAGTGAATTTAAGTAATATATAGCGTACAACGATGAATGAGGTATCATTGGATAGAATTGTTTTGCCTACATCTGACATCGGATACTGAATTTAAGTAATATGTAGCGTACAACGATGAATGAGGTATCACTGGATAGGATTTTTTGCCCACATCTGGCATTGCATACTGGAATTTTGTTAAAAACTTAGTTTGTTTCAAATTTCACTTAAAAAATTGGGGATATGCGGGGATGCAGGAGGGCATACCGGGGGGGGGGGGGGGGCGAGGCAGCTAAGTGCGAATTATTCTCACGGGTTCTGTGGTAAATAAATAATTCACTTAGATGTTACAGTTGCATGTACATTAAATATTATGATAATTAGAAACAAGAAAGAAAAATCATATGTCAAGCATAAATTATGAAACATCTTCCAACACACAGCAATTGCCGTCTATAGCTGGAAAGTAACTCGATTCCTTTATTTGTGCATCCCTGTATATGGTCTATAGATTATAGATCAGCATATACAATACATAGTCATGCTAAAATTTAGTTTAGATACAAAATGCATAACGCAGTCGGAAATTCACGTTCAGCAATTTCCAACAATAGGCGGAAATGTACTCGAATAATTTTGTATAACATTGTTATAGGTTGTTATACACTCTTCTTCTTACAGTAAAATTTAATTTAGAGAAAAAAGAAAACATAGAACACACACAAATGAAAACGTACTTTCGGAATTTACCATCCATGGTCGGCAATGTATCCGATTCTTTGCGTAGTCCTGTGTATGGATTTATTTATATAAAAAAAACTCTCTTGGTATACTATATATATAATTTAAATGGAAAATGCATAACTCAATTAAAAAAACACCCTTAAACAATTCACTCTCATCCACAGTAATACTTAAGAATTGTTCCGTGAAAAACCGTGCATATGATCTATAGAATTTATACACACAACGTTGTATTAAAAAATTTAGTTAAACATAAAAACGCATACATCTGAAAACGCATATCCAGCTTTTATCGCTGATAGACAAACTGAAACCGTAATCTTTTGCGTGTCCCAGTAAAGCAACGAAAACTGTTATGCGCGTCATATTCTATAGTAAGCATTTTGTAGTGCACCCCAATAATGTATATAAATTCATTATGTTTGAAATAGCGTAGCATTATGAAACGAGAAAGAAAAATCATGCACCAAGCATAGATAATGAAACACTTTCCAACACTAACAGAATACTTTAACCCTTTCCGGCACAGTGGTCCCACTCCGAGCACACCTAATTTTAATTCCAAACTGGCATTCGACACCAAGAATATTTTAATAAAATTTTGTTTTTATAATGAAAGCTTAAAATAAGGAGTTCATATTGTCTAAAAAAGCCATTTGTAAATTCCGGTGTCAGTCAGTAATTTCTCATTTTACGAACAGAATTTGTCTGTGCCGGAAAGGGTTAACAAACCCTCGCTGTTTAATAATCTAAATAAGGTATCTAATTAGTAAACATTTCAGAAAAACACAAAACACATTTGAAAACCAGATTTCAGCAATTACCGTCCACAGTCGAAAAAGTACTCCATTTTTTTTTTCTGCAGCCCTGTATATAATTTATAAATTTGTACATACTCTATAATAGTATGCTAACATTTAGTTTAGTAATAAAACACATAACACAGTTGGAAATTCATCTTCAGCTGTTTCTACCAATAGACGGAAACATGCTTGAATTATTTTGTACAGCCCTGTATATTACCTTAAGCATTTTATACACGCCACATATTAAGTCATAATTTAATTCAGGCAAATACACGCTGATATCACACTTCCAGAAATTATCATACATATAGGCAGCCATCTATTCAGTTCTTTGCGTGGCCCTGTGTATGATTTTATTTATATTCTACAAATCTTTCTTGGTATACTAAATATATTTCACGTTTAAAATGCATAACTCGATTAAAAACCCATTTTATTCAATTTACGCTGATGCACCGTAATGCTTACGAATTTTTTTGTGCAGCCCTGTGTATATAATCTGTACTGTAGCATTTATTCATACCTCATAGCATTCAAAAAATTAGTTAAACGCATACGTTACTAAAATCCCACTTCTAATTATGGCCTAAAAACAATACTTCGGACACAGTACTGTACCCGAAATATTTTGTGTGTCCCTACAAATGAACGATCAACGCTATGCACATAACAGGTATCTTGTAGAAAACCTCAATAATGTATATCAATTTCATTATACTTGAAATGGCGTAACATAATTAAAATACGCTGCAAACAGTTTTTCCCCCGTAGACCATTATGTAAAAGAATACTTTTGTGTGGCACTGTAAATGAGAGTAAAAAGCTTTACACTCTATATTCGGAAGAAAGCATAGCATGTCTTAGTGTATCTGAGAAATTGATATCAATTTCATTATGTTTGTAATAGTGCAACATGATTAAAATGCGCCGCAAACTATTTTCTACATTAAACCATAATATAATGGAATTATTTTCAGTTTCCCTGTAAACTAATTATAAATGCTAGACGTATACCATGTTCGATAGTAAGCAACTTGTAGTGTATTTCAGTGATGTATATGTCGTAGGCTAATTGCGAAATCCGGCTCTTTGCAAAGAGCCTAGGCTGTTTCCAAAGAGCCGGGCTAATTGGAGAATCATCTTCCTTTATCCAATCAGCCTGATGTTTTTCAGGCTTACTGCAAAGAGCCTAGAGACCGTTAGGCTAATTCAAAAATGACCACTTGTTTCACAGTCAACCAGATTTCAACCAGCTGTTTGTCCAAATATCGTGTTGTACTCGGCCCAAACCTAAAAATTCATTTTGAAATCAGCCCGCAACCCGACCCAAACCTGACAAAGAAAATCCATCGAACCGTAACCCGATGCGAACAGGACCAAATAATTTCCGATTACACGCAACCTAACCCAAACCTGAAAATTCAGTTTCAAGTCAACCCTAACCCAAAAAAAGTTCCATCGAACCGAAAACCAATCCGAACAGGACAAAATAATATACGTTAACGTCAACACGCAATCCAACCGAAAACTGAAAATTATATTTGAAGTCAACCCAAACCCAAAAATGTTCTATCGAATCAAAACCGATACGAACAGGACAAAAAAATTTCCGTCGACAAGAAACCCAACATGAACCCAAAAAAAGTTCCGTCGAAACATAACCCGATCAGAACAAGACGAAATAATTCTGTCAACACGCAATCCAACCCGAATCTGAAAATTCCATTTGAAGTCAACCCGAACCCCCAAAAAGTTCCATCGAATCAAAAACCGATACGTACAGGACAAAATAATTTCGATCGACACGCAACCCATCCCAAACCTGAAAATTCCATTTGAAGTCCAACCGTACCCCCCAAAAAGTTCCATCGAACCGAAAACCGATCCGAACAGGACAAAATAATTTCCTTTGACAAGAAACCCAACACGAACCTGGAAATTCCATTTGAAGTCAACCCGAACCCAAAAAATGTTCCATCGAACCGCCAACCGATTCGAAAAAGACAAAATACTTTCCGTCGACACGCAACCCGACCCGAATCTGAAAATTCCATTTGAAGTAAACCCAATCCCCAAAAAATTTCCATCGAACCAAAAACTGATACGAACTGGACAAAATAATTTCCATCGACAAGAAACCCAACACGAACCTGGAAATTCCATTTGAAGTCAACCCGAACCCAAAAAAAGTTCCATCGAACCGCCAACCGATTCGAAAAAGACAAAATACTTTCCGTCGACACGCAACCCGACCCGAATCTGAAAATTCCATTTGATGTCAACACGAACCCCCCAAAAAGTTCCATCGAACCAAAAACCGATCCGAACAGGACAAAATAATTTCTGTCAACACGCAACCCAACCGGAACCTGAAAATTCCATTTGAAGTCAACCCGAACCCAAAAAAGTTCCATCGAAAAATAACCCGATCCGAACAGGACAAAATACTTTCCGTTGACACGCAACCCGACCCGAACGTAAAATTCCATTTGAAGTCAACCCGAACCCCTCAAAAATGCCATCGAACCGAAAAGCGATACGGATGGAAAAATAATTTTCGTCGACACACAACTTGACTGGAACGCGACAAAAAAAAAATTCTAACAAACTGTAACCCTACCCGAACTCAACACACCTGCATACGAACCCGAAGCAAAATTAACTAATAGTTTGTTTAAATATTATTAAAAAAATTTTTTTTTTTAATTGCATTAGATACACAAGTAGCATTAAATTAATGTTTCAGGAGATCTACTTAATCATTCATTTAAAATTGGAAAATATATTTTTTAATAATTAAAAAGTATCAACAAATATATAAGAATGATTTTAAAATGTTAACTATAGCAAACGTTTTAAAAACTTAATAGAATATACTTAATTCATCTGAAACATAGTTCTGCTTAATTTCATTGTGAAAATCCCAACTTCCCGAGATGCAGAAACCTAAATCTGGGTTGCAGGGCCGAAACTAGGGAGGGGGGTGGGGGGGAGGGGGGCATGTGCCCCGGGCGCCAGCTGAAGGGGGTGCCAAATGAAGATTTCGTTTGTCGTTTAATACAAAAATGTATATATATGTCAAATTTGGATAAAAATGTCTCGTAGCCAGAAAATTAAAAAAAAAAAAAAAAAAAAAAAAAAAAAACTGAACCAAATGCATTAAAATTGACAAACAGATAAAAAGATTCACCTAAAATACTAGATGGCAAATGAATAAGAAGAAATAACTGTTCTCTTAGGCTATTTTATCTTATTCCAAATACACCAGGTCCAAAGAAGATGTCTATGTCGTCTATGTATCGGGGAAATCACTTCCCGTGTAGTAAGAATCACTAACATTTTCCCAGATGAGTCTCATGTCTCTGTGTCACTGTCCAGTGTCCAACAAAGATAATTGCCAAGCGATTTTCTGCTAAAAAATTCCAAGAAGGGAGCAGCGTGGAGCTTTCTTTTTTCCCGTTTTGCTATGGGCGAGGTCGGGCCGTCGGGCGACTGCCAGGACAATAAAAACACGGAGGAATGCATAAAGTAACATAGTACTTTGTAAAATCATTTTCTAAAAGGAGTATAGCATTTGTTAGAGGTACAGTAAACAATCTCGCACAGGGCGCCATGACCAGTAAAGCCTTTATCCTCCAAAATTATTTTTCTCCTCTTTTTTACCATTTCTATGCGGTTTGCCGCCCTAGGCGACAACTGGAAAATTCTGCCCCATTACTTTTGCTGCAATTATCCTAATAATATTATAAATCCGACTGTGTGTGTAAATGTATGGCTGAAGCCTGCGTCAAAATGGAAGATTTAATGGCCTCAGAAATTATACGCCGGAAATCTACATAGGCTCTATTTTGTTAATTTTATTCAAATATTTTTCTTACTAATTCAAAATTTCATTATTTTCATAGCGAATAAATGGACATTTTTTCGTATAAAATTTTAAAATGGTTAAATTTACTTTATCGTTGCTAATACTAAATCAAAACCCGGAATAATAATTTTTACTCAACAATTTATTTTCAATTGAAAAATTTCCATGTAAAAAATGAAAATGAAAAAAAAAAATAAGAATTAAAACCAAGATGAAATAACATTATTCGAAATAAAACGTATATTTTCAAGCATTTCTTAATAATTCAAAATTTCTCTATTTTCATAGAGAATTTACGAACATAGAATTTTAATTCTATTTAAAATCTCTGTTTTTAAATAGAATATATCAGACATTTTTTTTTTCGTATAAAATTTTAAAATGGTTAAATTTATCGTTGCAAATAATAAATCAAAACTCGGAATAATAATTTTTACTCAACAATTTATTTTCAATAGAAAATTTTCCACGTGAAAAATGAAATAATAAAAATTAAGAATTAAAAAGAAGATGAAATAACATTATTTGAAATAAAACCAGTGGCGTATCCAGGGGGTGAGCTGATGGGGCTACCACCCCCCCCCCCCCGAAATTGTCAAGAGTAAAATGAAAAAGTGCTTCTTTCTTTCTTTTTTAGATAAATTTGTAATTTTTTTCCTGTTATACAGCGGATTAGCCATCCTTGTTAGTCCATATTAGTCCGCATTGGCATCACAGGATAAACAGAGTAAGGGGGTTGATGGGGTTATAGTCCCCCCCCCCCCGCCCAAAATAGTCGAAAATCTCATGTAAAAAGTGCTGTTTTCTTCTTTTTTCAGCTAAATTTGTAATTTTTTTTTTGGTTATACAACAGGCTACCCACTCTCTTCTTTTTAGCCCCATATTAGTTCACATCGACATCAAAGCATATCTAAAAAATCCCTGACGGCTCGGCCTACAGGCACAGGTAGATTTCGAAGACGCAGAACGTGGGGTGCCTGTTTGTCGGGAATTGCGGAAGAAATGACCTTTTTGCGATGATGCTGCAGTTGGAACCGCCTACTTCGAAACGAAACTTGTTTGCAGGCGGAGCCAGCAAGGATTTTTTTTTTTTTTTTTTTTTTTTTTGCTATAAGAGTTGGTCCTATAAAAAACATGTCAATATAAAAGTTTTAGATAATATTAAGAGGATTTATAATATATTTAAGCGGATTTGAAATATTGGGAATTGACGAAGTTATGAATTTTTTTCTTCTAAAACCCCCCTTCCTTCCCCCCCTTAAGGCAATTTTTAATTATATCAAAAATCTGTCATACATAAGTTTTTGGCCCTGTTCCTAGAAGTAATAATAACTTCAAACGGATTCGATACGTATCATAATTAAGAAATTATGGGGTTTTTTTCTGTTTTCACAAAAAGCCCCCCCCCCTCCCCCCTTAGTTTGATTTTGCCCATTAACGAACTTGACCGAGATTTTATGTCCCTTGATTTTATGTATCAGTTTCGAAAAGATGCGGGAGTTGGAACCGCCTACTTCGAAAAATAACTTGTTTGCAGGCGGAGCCGGCAGGGATTTTTTTGTTTTTAATTTTTTTTTGCTATAACGGTTGGTCCTATAAAAAACTTGTCAATATAAAAGTTTTAGATAATACTAAGAGGATTAATAATAAATTTACGCGGATTTGATATCTTGTGAATTGACGAAGCTATGATTTTTTTTCTCCTAATACCCCCCTTCCCCCCCCCCCTTGGGGCTATTTTTAATTATATCAAAAATCTGTCATACATACATTTTCGGCCCTTTTCCTAGAAGTAATAATAACTTTAAACGGATTCGATACGTATAATAATAAAGAAATTATGTGGATTTTTCTGTTTTCACAAAAAGCCCCCCATTTCCCCCCCCCCTTGGTTCGATTTTGCCCATTAACGAACTTGACCGAGATTTTATGACCCTTGATTTTATGTATCAGTTTCGAAAAGATGCGGGAGTTGGAACCGCCTACTTCGAAAAATAACTTGTTTGCAGGCGGAGCCGGCAGGGATTTGTTTTGTTTTTAATTTTTTTTTGCTATAACGGTTGGTCCTATAAAAAACTTGTCAATATAAAAGTTTTAGATAATACTAAGAGGATTAATAATAAATTTACGCGGATTTGATATCTTGTGAATTGACGAAGCTATGATTTTTTTTCTCCTAAACCCCCCCCTCCCCCCCCCCTTGGGGCCATTTTTAATTATAACAAAAATCTGTCATACATACATTTTCGGCCCTTTTCCTAGAAGTAATAATAACTTCAAACGGATTCGATACGTATCATAATTAAGAAATTATGGGGTTTTATCTGTTTTCACAAAAAGCCCCCCCCCCTCCCCCCCTTGGTTTGATTTTGCCCATTAACGAACTTGACCGAGATTTTATGTCCCTTGATTTTATGTATCAGTTTCGAAAAGATGCGGGAGTTGGAACCGCCTACTTCGAAAAATAACTTGTTTGCAGGCGGAGCCGGCAGGGATTTTTTTGTTTTTAATTTTTTTTTTGCTATAACGGTTGGTCCTATAAAAAACTTGTCAATATAAAAGTTTTAGATAATACTAAGACGATTAATAATAAATTTACGCGGATTTGATATCTTCTGAATTGACGAAGCTATGATTTTTTTTCTTCTAAACCCCCCCCCCCTTTTTCCCCCCTTGGGGCCATTTTTAATTATATCAAAAATCTGTCATTCATACATTTTCGGCCCTTTTCCTAGAAGTAATAATAACTTTAAACGGATTCGATACGTATAATAATAAAGAAATTATGAGGATTTTTCTGTTTTCACAAAAAGCCCCCCCATTTCCCCCCCCCTTGGTTCGATTTTGCCCATTAACGAACTTGACCGAGATTTTATGACCCTTGATTTTATGTATCAGTTTGGAAGAGATTTATGCAGAATTTTTCCAGTTATCGTGGTCAGAAAAAAGTGACATAGATAGATAGATAGATAGATAGATAGATATATAAACTTTTGAACTGGGGGTGGTTTTGGGTTCTGGGAGTCATGATCGGCGTAGATCTGCAAAATTTTTTCAAAATTTCCAACTTAGGTGAGAATGTAATAGGTAGTATTTCTTACGAAATCTACCTAAAAGAGGAAGGGGGCTGATGGGTTTACAGCCCCACCCCTTCCCGAAATAGTCGAATATCTCATGAAAAAAGTGCTGTTTTTTCCTTCTTTGAGATAAATTTGTATATATATATATATATATATATTATATATTGTCATACTGTAGACTACCCACTCTCTTCTTTTTAAACCCATATTAGTCCACATTGACATCAGACCATACCTAAAAAATCCCTGACGGCTCGGCCTACAGGCACAGGTAGATTTCGAAGACGCAGACCATGGGGCGCCTGTTTGTCGGGAATTGCGGAAGAAATGACCTTTTTTACGATGATGCGGCAGTTTGAACCGCCTACTTCGAAACCTAACTTGTTTGCAGGCGGATCCGGCAGGGATTTTTTTGTTTTTAATTTTTTTTTTTGGTATAACGGTTGGTCCTATAAAAAACTTGTCAATATAAAAGTTTTAGATAATATTAAGAGGATTTATAATAAATTTAAGCGGATTTGAAATCTTGGGAATTGACGAAGTTATGAATTTTTTTCTTCTAAAACCCCCCTCCCCCCCCTCTTAAGGCAATTTTTAATTATATCAAAAATCTGTCATACATAAATTTTCGGCCCTTCTCCTAGAAGTAATAATAACTTCAAACGGATTCGATACGTATCATAATTAAGAAATTATGGTTTTTTTCTGTTTTCACAAAAAGGCCCCCCCACCCCCCCCTGGTTTGATTTTGCCCATTAACGAACTTGACCGAGATTTTATGCCTCTTGATTTTATGTATCAGTTTCGAACAGATGCGGGAGTTGGAACCGCTTACTTCGAAAAATAACTTGTTTGCAGGCGGAGCCGGCAGGGGTTTTTTTGTTTTTAATTTTTTTGCTATAACGGTTGGTCCTATAAAAAACTTGTCAATATAAAAGTTTTAGATAATATTAAGAGGATTTATAATAAATTTAAGCGAATTTGAAATCTTGGGAATTGATGAAGTTATGAATTTTTTTCTTCTAAACCCCCCCCCCCCCCTTCCCCCGCTTAAGGCAATTTTTAATTATATCAAAAATCTGTCATACATAAATTTTCGGCCCTTCTCGTAGAAGTAATAATAACGTCAAACGGATTCGATACGTATCATAATTAAGAAATTATGTTTTTTTTTCTGTTTTCACAAAAAGCTCCCCCCATCCCCCCCCCCCTTGGTTCGATTTTGCCCATTAACGAACTTGACCGAGATTTTATGCCCCTTGATTTTATGTATCAGTTTCGAAAAGATGCGGGAGTTGCAACTGCCTACTTCGAAAAGTAACTTGTTTGCAGGCGAGCCGGCAGGGATTTTTTTTTGTTTTTAATTTTTTTTGCTATAACGGTTGGTCCTATAAAAAACTTGTCAATATGAAAGTTTTAGATAATACTAAGAGGACTAATAATAAATTTACGCGGATTTGATATCTTGTGAATTGACGAAGCTATGATTTTTTTTCTTCTAAAACCCCCCCTTTCCCCCCCCTTGGAGCCATTTTTAATTATATCAAAAATCTGTCATACATAAATTTTCGGCCCTTCTCCTAGAAGTATTAATAACTTTAAATGGATTCGATACGTATAATAATTAAGAAATTATGGGTTTTTTTCTGTTTTCACAAAAAGCCCCCCCCCCCCACCCTCCCCCCCCCTTGGTTCGATTTTGCCCATTAACGAACTTGACCGAGATTTTATGCCCCTTGATTTTATGTATCAGTTTGTAAAAGATTAATGCAGAATTTTTCCAGTTATCGTGGTCAGAAAAAAGTGACATAGATAGATAGATATATATATATATCTTAATTTGAATTAATAATGTTACATTTATTAGGACTAGGACTACAATTTTAATTTGTAAATTGACAGGGCTCTTTGGTATCGGGATTTCAGTGTATGTGGTCAGTTTCTTATGTTTCAATGGTTAAATTTTACTTAAAGTTTTATATATATATATATATATATATATATATATAAAGTTTTGAACTGGGGGTGGTTTTGGGTTCTGGGAGTCATGATCGGCGTAGATCTGCAAAAATTTTTCAAAATTTCCAACTTAGGTGAGAATGTAATAGGTAGTATTTCTTACGAAATCTATCTAAAAGGAGAAGGCGTGCTGATGGGATTACAGAGAAATGGAACAGAGAATCCTGAAATAGTCGAAAATCTCATGAAAATAGTGCTGTTTTTTCTTCTTTGAGATAAATTTGTATTTTTTTTTTTTTTTTTTTGTTATACAACAGACTATCCACTCTCTTCTTTTTAACCCCATATTAGTTCACATCGACATCAGAGCATATCTAAAAAGAGGAAGGGGGCTGATGGGTTTACAGCCCCCCCCCCCTTTTCTCGAAATAGTCGAATATCTCATGAAAAAATTGCTGTTTTTCCTTCTTTGAGATAAATTTCTATATATATTTTTTGTCATACTATAGACTACCCACTCTCTTCTTTTTAGTCCCATATTAGTCCACATTGACATCAGAGCATACCTAAAAAGAGGAAGGGGGCTGTTTGTGTTACAGCCCCCTTCCCGAAATAGTCGAACATCTCATGAAAATAGTGCTGTTTTTTTCTTCTTAGAGATAAATTTGTATTTTTTTTTGTTATACTACAACAGACTATCCACTCTCTTCTTTTTAGCCCCATATTAGTTCACATCGACATCAGAGCATATCTAAAAAGAGGAAGGGGACTGATGGGTTTACAGCCCCCCCCCCCCCTTCCCAAAATAGTCGAATATCTCATGAAAAAAGTGCTGTTTTTCCTTCTTTGAGATAAATTTGTATATATATATATATATTGTCATACTATAGACTACCCACTCTCTTCTTTTTAAACCCATATTAGTCCACATTGACATCAGACCATACCTAAAAAGGAGAAGAGGTGCTGATGGGATTACAGAGCCCTCTTCCTGAAATAGTCGAAAATCTCATGAAAATAGTGCTGTTTTTTCTTCTTTGAGATAAATTTGTATTTTTTTTTTTTGTTATACAACAGACTATCCACTCTCTTCTTTTTAGGCCCATATTAGTTCACATCGACATCAGAGCATATCTAAAAAGAGGAAGGGGGCTGATGGGTTTACAGCCCCCCCCCCCTTCTCGAAATAGTCGAATATCTCATGAAAAAAGTGCTGTTTTTCCTTCTTTGAGATAAATTTGTATATATTTTTTTTGTCATACTATAGACTACCCACTCTCTTATTTTTAGTCCCATATTAGTCCACATTGACATCAGAGCATACCTAAAAAGGGGAAGGGGGCTGTTTGTGTTACAGCCCCCTTCCCGAAATAGTCGAACATCTCATGAAAATAGTGCTGTTTTTTTTCTTCTTAGAGATAAATTTGTAATTTTTTTTTGTTATACTACAACAGACTATCCACTCTCTTCTTTTTAGCCCCATATTAGTTCACATCGACATCAGAGCATATCTAAAAAGAGGAAGGGGGCTGATGGGTTTACAGCCCCCCCTCGTTCTCGAAATAGTCGAATATCTCATGAAAAAAGTGCTGTTTTTCCTTCTTTGAGATAAATTTGTATATATTTTTTTTGTCATACTATAGACTACCCACTCTCTTCTTTTTAGTCCCATATTAGTCCACATTGACATCAGAGCATACCTAAAAAGGAGAAGGGGGCTGATGGGTTTACAGCTCCCCTCTTTCCGAAATAGTCGAACATCTCATGAAAATAGTGCTGTTTTTTTTTTTGTTTTTTTGAGATAAATTTGTATTTTATTTGTCATAGAATAGATTATCCACTCTCTTCTTTTTAGTCCCATATTAGTCCACATTGACATCAGAGCATACCTAAAAAGGAAAAGGTGGCTGATGGGGTTACAGCCCCTCCCCCCCCCCCTCTTGAAATATTCGAAAATCTCATGAAAAAAGTGCTGTTTTCTTCTTCTTTGAAATTAATTTGTATTTTTTTTTTTGGTTATACAACAAACTACCCACTCTCTTCTTTTTAGCTCCATATTAGTTCACATTGACATCAGAGCGTATCTTAAACGGGGAAGGGACGTTGGGGTTACAGAGGGCTCCCTCTTCCTGAAATAGTCGAACATCTCATGAAAATAATGCTGTTTTTTTCTTCTTTGAGATAATTTTTTTTTTTTTTTTTTGTTATACAACAGACTACCCACTTTCTTCTCTTTACTCCCATATTAGTACAGAGCAACACCACAGCATATCCAAAGAGGGGGAAGGGGCTGATGGGGCACAGACCCCCAACTTTCAAAAAGGTCAAAAATGGAATGAAAAAAGTGCCGATTTGTCTCTTTATGTTTAAGATAAAATAAGAATTATTTTTTCTGTCATGCAATGGACAACTCACTCTATTTTCTTTAGTCCCATATTAGTACACTAGGGGGGGGGGGGTTAGGGGGGTAACAGCTCCATTCCCCTTCCGAGGTGAAATAAAAAAAAAACTGACTTTGTTTCTTTCTTTTTGAGATAAATTTGTTTTATTTTCTGGCACGCAACGAATTTGTTTTCTCGTTAGCCCCATATGCCTCTCAGTCCTGCAATCAAAATTACTTGAGACCACAAAATCTATTTTCAAATGACTGAAAAACAGTTCCTTACATGTTTTAATGGATAATTGAATACGTATAATATGCTCAATTGGCAAGATCTAGAAGTAGTTTAATTAATTTAAAGAATATTTAACTCTCTTCTACAGATGATGCCGAGACTAAGGAGGTATATTAGTGCGCAATGACATTAAACATTATCGCCAAATCAGCAAATGTACGAACTGAATTTTTTTTTTGTGATTGGCAATGTCAAACAATATTATTGATTTTCAGTTTTGGAAGGGTCTTTTAAAGATGCCCAGTAGTAATACTAAAAAAATAATCTCCTGTTGATTTGTTTGTTTCAGGTCTTTTTACTAGTGAACTAGTTTTATTTACGTTACGTGCTTTTCTAGATTTAAGGTTGTTCTCAAATACAAACTGGCTACTTTAGGACATATTTTTTAAATTATTTTTTCTCGGATTTGCTCATTTTTGCATGAAATTCACAGGTCTTTTTATTCAGAAACTTTGCAATCGAAACACGTTTTCCCCGTTTTTTTTTTTTTTTTTTTTTTTTTGTAAAGGTATAAAATCTTTCAGAAAGCACTGCCCAAGCTTGAATCGGATTCCCAACGCGGCAGCCTGAGAAGCGCGAAAAACGAGTGGTTAATACGTTACCAGAATCACTTATAACTCGATAAGTAATCTATTTATCAAAAAATGGAAAACTCATTTCGATTCCAAATGTCTTCCATAGGCAGGCCTGCCAGTCTAATGCCTTTGCATTTAAAAATGTGTCAGAAAGTTTTCCGTTGATGAGCAGGGAGGAAGATGCCTTTTTCTATTTCAGAATACGAGTGATCCAGCAAAAGATAAAAATTCTTAATTACCCTTCTATGAAAGTACAATATTACGAATAGTGTTATTTTCTAATCGCTCTTATTTTGACACGACACACTTTAGTATCGGCACTTTTACCATTTGGAATATTTAACAAAAGAAGCATTAAATAAATTCTCAGGTTATAAATAAATTTTCTTACCATTTTACTTACCTTTTTTTTTTTTTAAAGTCCAGTAATATTGTTAGCCATAATTCAATAACTTTAACTCTTTTTTAAAAAAGGGAAATCTGATGTTTAGTTTCCAATTAATTCTTAACTTGTCCCTTCCTTCACAAATTTGATTTTTTTTAATATATATTTCTTGAAGGTTAATAGCCATACGTTTGATCAAAATCCCAGGATCATGTATACGAAGGGAACGGGGAGATCAAGAAGGAATGCTTGCTACCCCTAAGATTTTGAATTAAATTTTTGTTGCTATTAAAAAAGAGATTTTGCAAAGAAAGTTTGTTTATCCTGAACAGATCCTGACCATCAAAATTTTGGGCCATGGCAACAGAAAATATTTTTGGCCCTAATAGTAGATTATCACATTTTTACAAATACTGTGAATGAGAAGTGTATAAATATAACTATGTAATGCACCTATTTAAATGAAAGACTGAGAATAAATGTGAAGTGAAGTTGGATTATTATTATTATTATTGAAATTTCTTCGTAAAAATTAACAGGACAGACTCAACATACGCAACCCAAAGAAAATGATATTTTATAAATAAGATAGTCGTAAAATTAAAACATTTTTAGACAAGTTATGAAATTATGAAAAAAAAATTTGTTTGAGATTGTCCCAAGAAAAATGAATTTATTGTCAAGCAAGAATCGTAGCCAGAATTTAGGGGAGAAGGAGACAACTTAATAGATTATAAGCTACAATGACTTTCTTTTAAATGAAAGTATATGAAGCAATCCATTATCACTTTTCAACTTATTTCGGCGGTGGGGGGGGGGGGGAGGACTCGTGTTCGGTCCCGTACCTCCCCCCCCCCCCCATTTTTTTCTGCCTACGCCCTTATTGTCCAACATGATTTCTGTTTATAACGCAGTTCAACATGTTTCGTAAGACTCAGAACTTTCTCAAAATTTAAGTCAGCCCCCCCCCCCCCCCGAAATTAAATCCTGGATACGCCACTGAATAAAACACACATTTTCAAGCATTTGGTAATAATACAAGATGCATGAATGAATACGAGTATAAGTAGGGAAAGCAGGCGATTATGACATCATAAATATCGAAAATAAAACGGATATGCTTTGATGTTGAAATAAAATGATCTTGGGTTATGAAATTACTTCTTATTATTTTTCTTTTCTTTTCTTTTTTTCTTTTTTTTGTCTTTTATTTTTCATTTGAAATGAGTATATTTCAAATGTATATATTATATGTATTTTAAATGTATGTAATATATGTATGTTAAATGTATGTGTTTTAAATTAAAGCTTGATGGTTTAAAAATTTAGTTTTAACTTTTAAAAATTTCACATTTTCATATTTTAAATTAAATGAATATGATGCCGAGGTTTATTGTCTGCGTGCAGCTAACATAAATGTGCCGTATTTTTAACTTACAATTTTAAAAAATGTTTGAAAAGAAAATGGATAGCAAATGTCAATAATATGCACGCAAAATTATCCATGTCGAAAATGACGTCAGGATTAACGGGAAGTAGTTATTTTCATTCATTGAAACAACAAAAAAAAAAAAAAAAAAAAAACTCGATTGCCTGAAATAAACAATATTTGACGAGCGTTAATTCTTAAACTGTTCATCTCAGGAAATCTGAATAAAAATGACTTTTTTTTTTAAAGAAAGTGGCATTTTTGTTCATAAAACCTAAAGGTTTAATATTATTGCATCATCAAAGTAACATTATTTTCCCTCTACAGTATTAAAATTAAGACTCGAAGACTTGAAGTACATTGGTATAAGAGACACGTTTGTAGATCGTGGTTTGGCAACCGGATTTTAATTCCACGTTTCTTTTAGCTTTAAAGGAGCAAAAAGTTTACTGTCATTTTTAAAAATGGCCTTTTCTTTCTTTCTTTCTTTTTTTTTTTTTTTTTTTTCTTGATAATAGATTTTTGTAAAGTTTTATAGGATTAGAAAAATGGCATAAATTCCATTAAAATATTTAAATGTATATGCAATGTTTTGATAAATTTTAATAAACAACGATGTTATCGAAATGAAAATAAAATTTATTGAAAAATTTGCTTAATGCAAGAGCAAAGAAGAAATAATAAAAATTTTCCTTAATCCGAATTGCGTAGACTTGAACAAGCCGATCGTACCAACTCCTAAAAATAAGCATATTCCTAATATTATAAACGTGAAAGCAATGTATATAATAGAATTTTTTTCATATATAGGTAGAAAATAGCCAATAGGATAGTTAAGCTCTGTAATACGGTCCGTAGCCAATTTTTGCTTTCTTTAGCGAGCGAAATTTGTCGCAAAAGTAAATACATTTTATTAAGCAGTTTTTTTTTTTTTTTTTTTTTTTTTGTGCGTAGTAAAACACTTTATGGTATTCTAGATGATCATTTCTTTTCTCACGTTGGACTCATTTTTCAATTGGTTGCAGTTTTATTTTTGCGATTGTGTGCAAAATTTCACTTTTGTTTGATGCAAAATTTCACTTTTTTAAGACGGAGTTATATTAAGGCCCTAAAAACAAAGAAATGCCGTATTGCTTCCTATTAAAAAATGATAAAGCGTTGGTTAATTATATATATATTTAATTATCAGGGGTGAAATGTTTTGCTTAATTAATGCGTTTATTATTCTTTTAATATTACGTGAACGAAGTCACGGGTAACAGCTAGTTATTATTATATATACTTTTTTGTATCCAGGTCTAGCCTTGGAGCTTATAGTGGCTGAGATCAGGTGACTGCTCGGGATACTAAAAACAAAAGTGTGGAGAATATACGCAAAATAAAATACTTAGTAAAACCTTTTTTTTTCTTTTTTTATATATCATTTGTAGGGGGAGCACAAAAAAAATCACACCCAGGGTGCCATGGCTAGTAATCGAAGCAATGAGCATAAAGAAACATAATTACAACTATAACTTCATCGCTTTTTTATGCTTTTGGAATAGAATTCTAAAAAAATACATCATATAAACAAAATTCTCCAAAAACAGGACATAACAGAGCTGATATGTCTGTAAAACATACTTATGGATTGTTGAATTTTTTTTTAATCCACGAGAGAAAATATAATTTTCGGCGCAATTTCCGATGCCAAAATAATGGCTAAAGATAATAATTTTCCGGCAAATTTTAAAGATGTCAGGAAAAGGAAAAAAAAGAAAATGTTTGACGAGGACTGTCAAGATGAAGTCACAAAATTTTCTAGAGAAGATATGTTTAAAAATTCATTGTTGGAAATTGTTGATAGGATTGTAGAAGAACTAAATGCAAGATTTCAGGTTCTCGAAAATATTAATAATAAATTCAGCTTTCTGAATGGGAGAGAAATTGAAAAATCAGACATTAACAATATTAAGAGAAAAGCTTAAGAGCTGACAAGAATATATAGGGAAGATCTGAACATATAGAAGAAATCGAAAGGTTTGAGTTCTCTCAATGGCAATTGATAAAACTTTTAAAACTGCCCCGACAGGAGATATTTTAAAACTTATTTTCAAAAACAGACTTGAGGAAATATTTCCTAATTTGACTATTTTATTGAAAATATTTCTGACACTTCCTGTCTCTGTTGCTTCAGGTGAAAGAAGTTTTTGCAAATTAAAACAAATTAAGACTTACTTATGAAGTACCATGGGGCTACCAGAGGCTGTCTAATTTAAGCATACTATCAAACGAAAATGATCGAGCGTCTTCCATTGATTATAATGAAATAATAAATGTATTTGCAGCAGAAAAAGCTCGAAAAATAAAGTTTAAACATCATTTCAAGATTGTTAATTATTTTATGTAATATAAAAGGCAAGAAATGTATTAAGGGTGTATTCAAATCCAAATTGCTTATTTTGTGACTTATTTTAAAATTCATTTTTGCTCTAAAATGCATCCAATTGGCAGGTTCTCTTAATTCAGAGACTTTATAATGTCCGTATTGTCTCGATTTTTTGATAAAGGCAGAATATATTTCAAAAAATGCTGTCAAAGGGGACATTTTGAACCAAATTCCCCGAAGCGATAGTGCTGGAAACAAAAAAAAAAAATTATCGTACTGCGAAAATAATTGTTTGTAAATCAATTTCTAATTAATTGAACGAAAAATAAAAACATAGGCCCTTTATAAATCTCTTCATAAATCACGTCACCAAGTTTCATGTTTTTACTTTTAAAAATGAGTCTGAAAATGTGTCTCAAAATTTTTCGTTGTTGAGCGTGGAAAAATATATATTTTTATTACCGCCTTAATTTAATTTGCAATATAAAATAATGTTTAGAAAATTATATTTATTTTTTAAAGTTATGATATTAATTGAATTTTTCTTTTAACCAACTTTCTATTACAGTAGACACTTCGTTATTCCATATCTTATTAATAGTGAATTTATCTTATCTACATTAAATTCCAAATTAGTTTAAGTTTCATTGGTAAATATTAGATTCGCATTCATTAAAAATCTTAACATATTCCACAAAAGAAATCTGATGTAAAATATTTCTATTTCTCGTCATCGTCTCAGCAACAATTGAGGCATTTAAAGTAGCAGTAATATAAGCCAATATTATAATTTTGAAGTTTAGCGTTAGGTTCAGGAAAGTACCTAAACATATCCATCTATGAATAGGAAGATGAATATAAGTGATAGTTTCACGGAACTGTTATAGATAATATTTTACGGTATTGGAATTCATTGTTATGCTTGCAGAAAATTCTGGTTTTTGAGTTCTTCAGAACCTACACTATAGTCATGTGACGAAACTCGCAAGCTAATGTTAAACCTATGGGAGCGTTCTTTTCAAATATTTCGCTTGCATTTTAATATTTTAAAATAATATTTTTCTTAGGATAGCTGAGGTTGATCTCTAACCTGGTTAGTGTTTACTCTTTCGATTTTTGTTGCAGGTTTATATATATATATATATATATATATATATATATCAGAAGAAACAAGAAGATTGATGAAGAAACGCAGAGAATTTAAAATGAAGAAAAACTATCCTAAATCAAGAGTTGAATATGCAGAATTATGTAAAACGGTAAGAAAATGTGTTACAGAAGATATCAGAAAATTTAACTGTGATCTTGTCAAAAAAGTTCTAGAAGATAACAAAAGTTTAAAATCAGCTAAGCGCAAACTGTGTGTTGGAAGAAAAGGTATTTTTGCACTGAAGAGAGTGGATGGAACAATCACCAAAATCAATAATGAAATAGTACACATTGTCGAAAAATTCTATAACGATCTATATAAATGTGAAGATCAAAGGGAAATCAACCTACGTGATCCACTAGTAAACATAACAGAAACTGAAGAGAAAATCCCAGTGATGACAGATGAAGTTGTACAAGCCATTAGAGGCATGAAAAAAGGTAAATGCCCTGGCGAAGATGGAATTACAATTGACCTTATCAAAGAAGCAGGAGAAGAATTTGCAAAAATGCTAGCCTTACTGTTTTCCAAATGTCTCGAGAAATCAGATGTACCAGAAGATTGGAATAATGCTGTGATGGTGTTACTTTATAAGAAAGGAGAAAAGGAAAACATTAAAAACTACCGTCCAATCAGCTTACTGTCAGTGATTTATAAAATTTTCACCAAAGTTTTAACGGCAAGACTTGAATCAGCTCTGGACTCAGCTCAACCTAGGGAACAAGCAGGATTTCGAAGTGGATTTAGCACAATGGATCATATTCAAACAGTAAGGGAAGTTATAGGAAAACATAAAGAATATAATTTACCTCTCTGCCTTGCCTTTATTGATTATGAAAAAGCATTTGATTCGGTCTACACATCTGCAGTAATTACTTCTCTGGAGGACATTGGTATAGACAAACCTTATATCAATATCATAAAGAAGATCTACAAGAAAGCAACAGTCACCATCCGTTTGGACAAAGGAAAAGCGAAGATCAAGCTTGGAAGAGGAGTAAGACAAGGAGACACCATTTCGCCTAAGCTTTTTACTGCTGTCTTAGAAAGTATCTTCAAGAAGCTGGATTGGGAAAACAAAGGGATTAGAATAAATGGGGAATATTTAAGCCATCTCCGGTTTGCTGACGACATTTTAATTTTCAGTAATAGCCCTGAAGAATTGCAAAATATGCTAAAAGATTTGGCAGAAGCTAGCATTAAGGTGGGATTAAAAATAAATTTGGAAAAGACTAAGGTGATGTTCAATTCATTTGCATCAAAAAAGAAAATCGTCTACAACAACACTGAGATTAAAGATGTTGAAAGTTATGTGTACCTTGGACAAGAAATATCATCAGACAACAGTATCATGAATGAAATCAATAGAAGAATAAGAAATGGATGGAGTGATTTTGGGAAGAACAATATTATTCTGAAGAGTAACATGCCTCTTTGTTTGAAAAGAAAGGTGTTTAACCAATGTGTTTTGCCTGCACTAACTTATGGAGCAGAAACTTGGACACTAACAAAACGGATGGTACAAACATTACAAACAACACAGCGAAGTATGGAAAGATGTATGCTAGGCATAACCAGAAGAGACCGAAAGAGAATAACGTGGATAAGAAGTCAGACGAAAGTTTTTGACATCATCGAGAGAATTAAACGGCTAAAATGGAAATGGGCTGGGCACATTGCAAGAAGACAAGACAATAGATGGAGCACAAACACCCTGCAGTGGTATCCCAGAGATGTAAAACGACCAAGAAGACGACCTCAAGTAAGATGGAGTGACGAAAACAATGGAAAAATCTGGGGGAGACCTACATCCAGCAGTGGATTGAAAACGGTTGATGATGATGATGATATATATATATATATATATACACTATAATGCCATAATTGATGGGAACTTTCAGTTTTAGACATTTTTTCGAATATTTTAAAATATAAATGTCAGATTCTTTTGGGGTATTAGGATTAAAAAGAACAGGTTTTACTTCATATTTATCAATGTTGATTTGATAAGTAGGACAATTAGGGGACCAACAAAAAATTAAAGAAGAAAAATAATACTTGGGATCACCCTGTAAAATAAAATGCACGAAATGATTTACCGCTACAGAATATACATAGGCAGACATTGTATAATATGTGTACTCATTTGTGTAAGAATAGCATGCATATTAATTCAGATATAGCGATTTTTTTTTTATTAAAAAAATTCTTGCATGTTTTTTGCTTATAAAATACAGGGTTTTTAACCAAATTTAACGTCAGTTTCAGAAAAATTGACAAAATGTAGTAGAAATCATATAGAGTGATTGAAATATAAATATATTAAATATTTAAGGAAATATAGGCAGTTGTATGAAATAATTTTTATCTGCGCATGCGCGAACGATAACAAAAAACTTTTTGCCTAATTTAATACTCAACACTATGGAGCAACTTATAAAAAAAATGCAGTCAAATATCGTAAAAATTCAGAGAGATATCGGCGTTAGAGTGAGCTGTTTTTTAGTTTCTGACTAAAACTCGCTGAATGATAGGGGATTGTCCACAAATTGATATTTTTAAGTTATCTGGCAGTGTTCGGAGAAAATTTTTAGAAAAAACAATTTAATTATAACTTACGCTTATGTTTAGGAAGATTTTGACTCTAAACTACGAAGAAAAGGAAAATATAGTCCATACATTGATTACATCTAGGTAAATTGAGGAGTTTATGGTAAAATTTTGTGAAATTTAGCCCAATACGCAAAACACTCTACAGTAAATTTTCGAGAAATTACGTTTTGCGTATTAGACCAGTAAAATTAGGAAAGTTTACCATAATACATTCTAGGAGATAAAAATTAGTACAGTTGTTCATTGATGGCTACTGATGACTATGTAAAAAGTCCTGATCGATAGGAGGTGAGTGGGGGGGGGGTTAAAATAAATTACTTTTTTTAGTTTTTTACAAAAATCTCAGAAACTGTTGGTTTTCATGAAAAACTTACTCCGATATAAATTAAAGAACATAAAATTCTCTACAAATGAGAGTTATATACAGTAGAACCTCGATTATCCGTCAGCCAGAAAACCGGAGATTTGACGGATTTTCCGCAAAAAATTCACTTTAATTTCAATTTTATTTACTTAATGTCGCCATAATAAATGCTACAGAGATAAAAATTAGTACAGTTGTCCCGTGATGGCTACTAATGAATATGTAAAAAGTCCTGATGGATAGGAAGTGAACGAGGGGAGGGAAGGGGGGGGGGAAATACTTTTTTAGTTTTTTACAAATATCTCAGAAACTGTCGGCTTTCATCAAATAATCACTATGACATTAAAGAACACAAAATTCATTACAAATGACAGGTATTTACAGTAGACCTTCGATTATCCGTCATTCAGAAAACCTGGGCCTTGACGGATTTTCCGGAAAAAATTTACTTTAATTTGATATTTATTTACTCAATGTCTATTCAAATTTATTAAATATTGTTGAAAAATAAAAAGGAAGACAGTAAACACTTCAATACTGCAATATTGCATGAAATAATGCCAGGTAAGTTGTTTATGAAAGAAAAATATTTATTATTAATGAAATGTTTATGAATGTGAAATATTATAATTGCGAATATAAAACTTGGAGAAAACTAAAAGTAAGTACATATTAATTTATAATTAAGTAAATATTGTGTAATTATGAAAGTGGATGGATTGTTAGGATTCATAATTATCACCTCATCTTCTTCCTTGTCCTGTTGTTATCACCCTGGTACTGAAGACAAATATTTATATTTATTATTAATAAAATGTTATTTCACGTGAAACTGTGTAAGCGCGACAAAACATAATTGAGAACAATGAAAGTAATAATTTATCATTAAGCAAATACTTACTAAGTCATAATGTTCTTTTTTTCTTGACACATCATCATCAACTGAAGTGGACGCTACATTAGAAGGCGTTCTCAGCATGACTGAATCCATAATCACATCTTCATCGTCTTCCTCGTCCTGTTGATCTGTATTTATAGCTATAAGTGTAGCATTCAGACAGTCACCATGGCAAATGTTGCAGATGAGTGTGCAGTTAATGGCTGCTTTAATGTACCCATACTTAGCTCCACACCCAGTGGTGCATATGCATAAGATGGTATTTAAGACAGCCTCAGGTGCGACCAGTTCCTTAGTTGTAATAAGAACCAGACGATTCTGCTTTTGTTCCCAGCCCCAGAGTTCGGCATGTTGTTACTGGCCAAACCACAGCTGCACCTGATGATACACCCGGATAGAATATTTTCTAGCCACTACTTCTCTTGGTGGAAGGATTGAAATGTCAGGTTTGACATTCGATTTAGATTTGGCGAAAGAATGGTATCGGAAAGTATTGAGAGATGTAGATGTGGGAGGTGCTTCATACAATCTAAAGAAAAAAGTTGGTTTCCTGCTTCTACAACAGCATCATGGTCGGCAATTTTGTGTACCTCTTCACATTGTTGAAACAGCTGGAAAATTTTTGTTTTCCACTTTTTGAATTCGGCTGACGTCGTATCACATCCAGTGAATGCATAAAGGTCTAGAATGATGTCTTGTTTCTTGAATTAACTGTTGTGAGAAAATAATATTTTTTTTCAATTCTTCCACTACTTGGCTTAACGAAAATTTCTTGTTCGAGCGGAGTTAGGGCGATTAGGAGGACAACAAGATCAACATCCTCACCAACATTTGCCACTCTGCCACTAGAAGAAGATATTTCAATGGCTGTTGTTACAATTATGGTATCTGCATAGCCAGTACTCTCCCGGCAAGATATTCCATTCTCCTTCAATTTGGAAGAAAGCACAGCTGTTAATCTTGATTTGTTCTTTTCATTTGAAAGGGAGCTCTTGGTTGACGGAAACCTCTGTGTTCCCCGTTGAAATTAATATCCACGGACTTCTTCAGTGCACATCTTCGGTTTTGCTCTGCTAATTTCGTGCTGTTGGCAATGTCGGAGTAGCCATCAAAAACCACTGAACAGACTTTTCCTTTATAATGTGTAGAGATTTATACTTCACAAATTGAAATAAAAGTGGAACCTCTTGACCAAGGGACTTTGTGAAGAAAGAAACCACCATCCATAATAATATCACAGTATTGGAAATCAATGGGCTGTTTCAATAGTAACTTTGATCTAATAAATTAGATGATATTCTGGCTTGACTAATGTTGTTTGCAGATATTTTTAGTCCTTAATTTCCCTTTAGAAAATTAAACCTGAGTCTAAAAAATATTAGATATTGTTAAAAAATATTAGACCGCAGTGCGAAATTTTCGCACGAATCCATTGGTATTTAATAAATTTGAAATTACAAGATTTTTTTTTTTTGCGGTAAATCCGTCAAGGCTCTGATCGCGTGACTGACGGATAATCGAGGTTCCACTGTATATACCTGTCATTTGTAGAGAATTTAACGTTCTTTAATTTACGTCAGAGTAATTTTTTCATGAAAACCAACAATTTCTGAGATATTTGCAAAAAACTAAAAAAGTATTTTGACCCCTCCCTCCCCTCGTTCACTTCCTATCCATCAGGACATTTTACATAGTCATTAGTAGCCATCACGGGACAACTGTACCAATTTTTATCTGTGTAGCATTTAGTATGGCGACATTAAGTAAATAAAATTGAAATTAAAGTGAATTTTTGCGGAAAATCCGTTAAAGCTCCAGTTTTCTGGCTGACGGATAATCGATTTCCACTGTATATAACTCTCATTTGTAGAGAATTTTATGTTCTTTAATTTATATCGGAGCAATTTTTTCATGAAAACCAACAGTTTCTGAGATTTTTGTAAAAAACTAAAAAAAGTAATTTATTTGAACCCTCCCCCCCCCCCCACACACACACACTCACCTCCTATCCATCAGGACTTTTTACATAGTCATCAGTAGCCATCAATGAACAACTGTACTAATTTTTATCTCCTAGCACGTATTATGGCAAACTTTCCTAATTTTACTGGTCTAATACGCAAAACGTAATTTCTCGAAAATTTACTGTAGAGTGTTTTGCGTATTGGGCTAAATTTCACAAAATTTTACCATTAACTCCTCAATTTACCTAGATGTAATCAATGTATGGAATATATTTTCCTTTTCCTCGTAGTTTAGAGTCAAAATCTTCCTAAACATAAGCGTAAGTTATAATTAAATTGTTTTTTCTAAAAATTTTCTCCAAACGCTGCCAGATAACTTAAATATATCAATTTGTGGACAATCCCCTATCATTCAGCGAGTTTTAGTCAGAAACTAAAAAACAGCTCACTCTAACGCCGATATCTCTCTGAATTTTTACGATATTTGACTGCTTTTTTTTTTATAAGTTGCTCCATAGTGTTGAGTATTAAATTAGGCAAAAAGTTTTTTGTTATCGTTCGCGCATGCGCAGATAAAAATTATTTCATACAACTGCCCATATTTCCTTAAATATTTAATATATTTATATTTTAATCACGCTATATGATTTTTACTACATTTTGTCAATTTTTCTGAAACTGACGTTAAATTTGGTTAAAAACCCTGTATTTTATAAGCAAAAAACATGCAAGAATTTTTTTAATTTAAAAAAAAAATCGCTATATCTGAATTAATATGCATGCTATTCTTACACAAATGAGTACACATATTATACAATGTCTGCCTATGTATATTCCGTAGCGGTAAATCATTTCGTGCATTTTATTTTACAGGGTGATCCCAAGTATTATTTTTCTTCTTTAATTTTTTGTTGGTCCCCTAATTGTCCTACTTATCAAATCAACATTGATAAATATGAAGTAAAACCTGTTCTTTTTAATCCTAATACCCCAAAAGAATCTGACATGTATATTTTAAAATATTCGAAAAAATGTCTAAAACTGAAAGTTCCCATCAA
Source organism: Maratus michaelseni (assembly GCA_963931845.1). Classification (NCBI taxonomy): domain Eukaryota; kingdom Metazoa; phylum Arthropoda; class Arachnida; order Araneae; family Salticidae; genus Maratus; species Maratus michaelseni. The sequence continues at coordinate 216,607,510 of OZ007586.1, read as the reverse complement.
TTATGGCATTATAGTGTATATATGTATATATATATATATATATCAGCTATCCTAAGAAAAAAAATATTGAAAAATATTGAAATGCTCTTAAGAGCCTATACTAGTCACGCGAAAACACTCGCACGCTTGTGTTAAACCTATGGAAGCTTTCTTTTCGGAATTCTCACTTGCATTTAAATATTTTTTAAATAATATATTTTTTCATATCATACCTGATCTCGATATCTAACATTGTGCGTTTTTACTTTTTCGACTTTGGTTGCGTTTTTTTTATCTGAGGACACTTTCAATATCAGAACTGTTTCCAATCAGTTTCACAAAAATGAAAGTGTCCAAAAAACAAAAAAAAATTGTGAAAAAACCCGAAAAAGTACAGATGCACAACATTAGATATCGACCGCAAGTATTCCATGAAAAAAAAAAAATATATATGTTAAGAACGCTCCCACAGATTTAACATTAGCTTCCGAATGTCTTCGCGTGATTAGTGTAAACACTTAAGACAATGTGATGATTCATATCATTGGACTTTAAACGCATCATTTGTAATACACATACCGTAAAATCTGTGAAAATGAAATCTGTCTACAGCGGAATCCAGTTTTAAATTTTAAAATTACATGTTCTCAACAGAAAGAATACCAACAATTATACATGGTAAGACGAAAACCTATATAAAGTGGAATTTTTGTTCCTTTCTATTCCGTTTTGAATATTTTATTGAATCAATATTTGACAAAGCTGATTACGTATTTTGTGATTACATATTTTAAATTTAAAACAAGTCGAGTCGGCTATTTAGAAACTTGGTAAAATTCTCTTTGCAAATTTATTTGGGAAAGGGGGGCACCAAAATCCATGTTTGCCCCGGGCGCAAAAGAGGCTAGTTTCGGCACTGCGGACCAAAACCCCCTAGGCGGTGCTCAGACATCACGCATCCTACATGAGTGCATAATTTCCGTCTCCATCGCCGATCGACGATTGGGATTTTTACGGTTTCTGATTATTTGTAAAATCAAACGCTTTTTAAGTCATTTCCGGTATTTAGGAGAATTATGAAGATATAAGAAGATATGATATAAGAAATTAATATATATTATCAGATTATATAGAAATATTAGATTATATAGAGATTAGATTATATAGAAATTAATTAGATTATATTACTAAATATTTATTATATTACAGTTATAAATTAATTGGATTATATAGAAATTAATAGATATTATATAAAAAACCAAGTTCAACCAGAAATGACTTAAGAAGCGTTCGGTTTAACAACTAATCAGAAAGCATGATAATCGCAATCGTCTATCCCCGGTGGACAGGGAAATTATGCGCCTTGACTGAGAGCCAATCGCTGTCAGCGCCATCTATTGTTTGAAATTCGAACTAAAATCAAGATTCACAGTACAAAAACTCCCGACATCATACATAACCCTCCTGTCAGCCCATAAAGAAAGAGTTTAAATAGTATTTGCAAGTAATTATACAAGAACATTATTTTAAATGTTAAATTACAAAGTAAGTTACTTTTAACATACAACATTTTTATAAGACATTTAATTTTTGAACTGTTACTATCCTCTATTCCCTAACAAAAAAAAAATTATTCCTGCAGAAGAGAAAATTCTGAAAACAGGAATTTCAATCAATTGTCTTAGGAATAATTAAGTTCAGGTGCAGCCCGCCCAGCGTATGTAGAAACAATGTACGCCTCAACACGGCCCGAATCAACAGAAAAAATTAGGCACAGGCTCAGACACAATGTAACTGTCCGATGAAAATATCTGAGTTAGGCATATTAAATTTCTTCATTGATGTTGTCAAACTAGTATCGGATTGTGAAACACATTTATAACGTATTCTGGCATAGCCAGATCCATTGAACATCGTTCATATTTCACCAGCTTAGTCCGACCCTTTTAAATTTGGTATATCGGTGTCGATAGTGCCTATTTTTTTTTTACCAGCCCGCCTATCCCGTTATTTTATTTTTATCAGCACAGACCGTTTGAACGTTTGACTTTATTTGGACGGATGCGGGAATCGGGCAGTGCAGATCGTGATCTTTAGGGTAGAGGTCTGCACGGGCCAGAATTTATAGGCTCGGCCCGAACGAAAGCTATCTTGGCCAAGTCCAGTCTGGTCTGAAAGCTAAACTTTTGGCACGGGCTGGGACCGGCCCGTTGAAAATTCAGTGAAAACAGGCCCGACTCATTAAAAAATCAATGAAATCAATGAGCAAGAAAAACCTGTTTGTTCTCTATGATTCCTACGCCTACTGTACACATGAAACGGGGAAATTTGATTGGTTTACCGTTAAACTGGTCTATAATAAAATTGGCCTTACGTCGCCATGACGATTCCTGTAATGATAGCTATGACAAAAATGTAGTGGTAGACTGGTTGATCTAACAGTTTGTAAACATGCCTTTTCCTTATACGTCGGCAGATCCAAAAGTACATCATTCAAATCCAGTGTTGCTAGTCCCGCGACCTACGATATACACGGCCGATGCATGACGTTTAAAACGTCACATGGAATGGATCACTTTTACAGAGGCAACACTAGATACCGGGCTTGCTCATTCACTCTCAAAACGTCACAAATAGTGGCTGACCACGACTAGCGATTGGAACAAAGCGACGCGCCCATCGTTTTGTGCCAATCGCTGTATGTCTTTCGTCACAGTCAGCCACCTTTTGTGACGTCATGATAATGAATGGGCAAGCCCGGTATCTAGTGTAGCCCTGCTTTTACATGGCGATTGGTGCAAAACGGTGGGAGCACCGCTTTGCACCAATCGTCGTGCAAAAGTGATCCACTCGAGGCTAACGAAAAAGAAAGGCTACCGCGGTGATTTACGCGTATCTTCTTTTACAAACCGCCGTAGTCACGTGATGCTCGAATGCACCAATGAAGGTGTACGAAAAGAGTACACGTCACTCTAGCAGTCTGTAAAAAAAAGATAAAAGTAAGCTGTACCGCAGGCGCCCATGACGGGGCGCTCCGCGCGTAGACGACCACCGAACCGAGGCTAACGAAAAAGAAAGGCTGCCGCGGTGCTTTACACGTATCTTTTTTTACAGACCGCGGGAGTCAAGTGATGCTCGAATGCACCAATGCAGATGTACGAAAAGAGCATCACGTCACTCTAGCGGTCTGTAAAAAAAGATAAGTGGAATGCACCGCGGTAGCCTGTCTTTTTCGTTAGCCTCGCACCGTACCAAAGTCCTGAAAGACTTTTATCGCGCCAGTAGCTTTGTGTCGTTACGGCGAAGTGGTATGTCTTTTTCGTTAGCCTCGGATTCACTTCATGTGACGTTTTAAACGCCATGCACCGGTCGTGTATAATGTAGGTCGCGCTAGTCCTGAGGCATTATTTATGCATCAGTTTCGAGGCTAGCGAAAAAGAAAGGCTACCGCGGTGCTTTACGCGTATCTTTTTTTACAGACCGCGGGAATCACGTGAGGCTCGAATCCACCAATGCAGGTGTACGAAAAGAGCATCACGTCACTCTAGCGGTCTGTAAAAAAAGATAAGTGGAACGCACCGCGGTAGCCTGTCTTTTTCGTTAGCCTCGCATCAGTTTCGACTGACGTCACACCCTAGCAACCGCCTTAGCAACTAGATTTGTTTTTTGTTTTCCCGCCAAAGATGGTGGATTGTCATAGGTTGGCTCGTAATACAGGCTACAAATTCTTGATTATGATTGGTTGGATAACACTTGGTGGGCTGGTAATCACGTGATTCAAACTCATCTATAGGTAGTTTCTATCAAAGTCTGGACCAGCGCGCTGTTTCGATTGGACAAATTCGTCTGTTTAAGATGGCGGAGATAATATCTAACTTCTTGCCTCAGGAAAATCCTGTCCAAGCCCATTGCATTACATGTATTTTTAATTTGTTCATAATGATTAGTTTTTTCAATGTTTATTTCATGTTATATTAGTGCTCTGTGTTTATATGACAAGGTAAAAATTATCCGAATTTGAATATTAACACTTTCAAACGTATTTACAATAAATGATGATTTCGATATCAGTTTAACATTAGTTAAAGGTACAATTTCCTGTACCGAGGGCTGCGTTTAGCATTCTCTATAGAACCTTATAAGTCCCAATATATTGTGTCTTTGGTTTAAGCAGTTTGAGCTGCAACTTTGGAAAGTTCCATGGTTTCGCCCAAGAAGTAGCGGTAATAGGGTTGCCCTCATGCCTAGTTTAAACATAACATATGTTATTTCAAATCTGTGCCCTGCACTCATGTAGCATAATTTCCTTGTCCACCGGGGATAGACGATTGCGATTATCATGCTTTCTGATTAGTTGTTAAACGGAACGCTTCTTAAGTCATTTCTGGTTGAACTTGGTTTTTTATATAATATCTATTAATTTCTATATAATCCAATTAATTTATAACTGTAATATAATAAATATTTAGTAATATAATCTAATTAATTTCTATATAATCTAATCTCTATATAATCTAATATTTCTATATAATCTAATAATATATATTAATTTCTTATATCTTCATAATTCTCCTAAATACCGGAAATGACTTAAAAAGCGTTTGATTTTACAAATAATCAGAAACCGTAAAAATCCCAATCGTCGATCGGCGGTGGAGACGGAAATTATGCAGTCAAGGCGGAGACTGACGTCACTTTGCATTGATGCGTAGGAAGGAGAATAAGGGTATGGATTGGGTCTCATTTGCCAGTACAAACTTGCTCTTAGGCCCCGATTCTGAACTCATTCGATATGATTTCATAGAATGCGTTGTTACCATGGAAATAACAAATTATTCGATAGTGGAATACAGCGTTCAGAACTGGGCATGAATTCAACTGGCAGTATTCGAGTTTGCCGGCAATTTTACATTTATGAAGTTTTATTTTCCCAGATTAAATTACTTTTTATGGTCTGATTTAAAGAATATTATATGCATCGTATTTTAAAACTAGGTGAAGAGATCTTGCTACAATCTTGCTCTTGGGGCCCGATTCTGAACTCATTCCATATGATTTCAATGGAATGTGTTGTTGCCATGGAAATAACAAATTCTTCGATAGCAGAATACAGTGTTTGGAATTGGGCATGAATATGTAGGCGATGTGAGGGAAGCATGTTTGTAAAGCCAACAGTATTCCTGCAGTTTATCTTGGTTGCGTGTAGAAAGTTTGCGAAGAAAAACCAAAATGTGTGGTTTAAGTGAACGTCGTTATTAAGGTCATAAACATAAGACTGAGAATCGTAGAAACAAAATTATATTGTGCCTTGTACTGAAAAACAAGTGCTTAAAACATATCGTTTTTAGTACCTGCATTGCCATCATTTCGCGAAATTTTAACTAAATTTGCAAATTGGTTGGATAAAATTCCCATAAATACTCATAAATGTAAAATTGCCTTCAAATTCGAATACTGCTTGTTATATTTGTGGCAACCCATTCGTCCAGGGTTATCTAGCTGCTGCTGCTTTGGACAATCTCTCATAAGCTTAACCTACTCTAGATCTGAGTACCAGTGGCAACTCATTCATGCAGTTACTCTAGCTGCTTCGGCTGTGGACATTTCTCGGAACAGATGTGTTACACTCACGCTAAAATGTAAACAAAAGATTGGCGACTGTTTGGTTGGCGCGATTTCCAAGACTGCGCCAAACGAATAACTTAATACAATGGCTAGGTTGCCATTAAAGGAAAAAATCCCCTAAATTTGACGACTTTTTTCTTTTTTTTAACCGATTAATTTTTTTTTTTTTTTAAGCGTGAGTGTAAAGCATCTAAGCCCATTTCTCACCAGTTCGCCCTACTGGATCTGAGAATAAAATCACTCTAACTTCACATGACAGTGGACTTTTGAGTTTTCGACGCTCCACTACGATGGTTATTGCTTTTCGATGCAAATTTTCTTGATTGCTGAATCGGCATGGTTTATAAGATGCAAGATCTCTCGGACTAGACTCATTTTTTAGTTTCTTTCATAAATGGCAACTGTATAAAATACTTTTATTTAAACTGAGATTTACGTTGCAAAGAACAGAGCTCTCGGCAACTAAAATAGATATGTTTTAAGTACTTGTATTTCAGTGCAAGGCACAATGTAATTTTGTTTCTACGATTCTCAATCTTATCAAGACGTTCGTTTAACCCACACATTTTTTTTTTTCGCAAACTTTCTACACGCAACCAAGATAAACTGTAGGAATACTGTTGGTGGTACTTGCTTTACAAACATGCTTTCCCCCCGCATCGCCTACGTATTCATGCCCAATTCCGAGCACTGTATTCTGCTATCCAAGAATTTGTTATTTCCATGGCAACAACACATTCCATTGAAATCATATCGAATGAGTTCAGAATCGGGCCCTAAGAGCAAGATTGTAGCAAGATCTCTTCACCTAGTTTTAAAATACAATGCATAAAATATTCTTTGAATCAGACAACAAAAAGTAATTTAATCTGGGAAAATAAAACTTCATAAATGTAAAATCGCCTGCAAACCCGAATACTGCTAGTTAAATTCATGCCCAGTTTTGAACGCTGTATTCCACTATCGAATAATTTGTTATTTCCATTGCAACAACGCATTCCATTGAAATTATACCGAATGAGTTCAGAACCGGAGCCTAAGAGCAAGATTGTACTAGCTAGCAGAGGTATGGCGAATAAGACCCACTCCATACCCGTAATCTCCTGCCTTCGCGATCAGTTTCAACCACGTGATCACCAGCCCACCAAAAGTTATCAACCAATCATAATCGTGGATTTGTAGCCTGAATTACGAGTCAACCGATCACAATCCACCATTTTTGATGGGCAAAAAAAAAACAAAGCTAGTTGCTAAGGTGGTTGCTAGGGTGTGACGTCATTTGAAACTGATCCGAAGCTAACGAAAAAGACAGGCTACCGCGGTGCATTCCACTTATCTTTTTTTACAGATCGCTAGAGTGACGTTGAGCTCTTTTTGTACACCTTCATTGGTGCATTCGAGCATCACGTGACTCCGGCGGTCTGTAAAAAAAGATTTGGGTAAAGCACTGCGGTAGCCTTTCTTTTTCGTTAGCCTCGAAACTGATCTATGCTGAATGGCGTCAGTTTCCGCCTTGACTGAAAGCCAATCGCTGTCAGCGCCATCTATTGTTTGAAATTTGAACTAAAATCAAGAATCACAGTACAAAAACTCCCGAAATTATACATAACCTTCTGCAGAATTTTTTAAATATCTGTCACCGTTTGCAAGTTATTGAATTTTAAATTCCATCAGTCATTTTTGGGATACCCGGTATATATATATACATCATACTTTGGTATTCTATTATTTTTATGTTGGATCATAAGTTTTAAAAAATAATTTTAGAATGTTAAAAAGTTGAAAATTTTCAGATATTCGATCATGCTGCTACAGCTGTATCAATCAACCTCCCAAACCAAGTAAAACTATAAACACAAAATGCCCGATCACGTGATCAAGCCAGCTACAGATTTTTTCTGGGTCGATCGCATGCAGCGCAAGCGAAAATTTTGCGGGTTATGAACGCTGATCGGGCTAAATCAGATCACGTGATACTTTCATGAATATTTTGGATTTTTTCTGAGTAAATATGGGCATGTATTGCTATTACGAGAGCCATTGTTTTGGAAAGATAAGGATATGTAGTCGTTGTTTTTACCTGTTCTAAACTATAAAAGCATGAAATAATTAAATTATTACAAATACTTGCTCTGAAAAGACCACTCCATACGCAAATCTCCTTCGCCCGCGCACCGCCTGATCTTCGGTTCTGAACCAAGCCAAAGGGATAATTTTCCTGTACCGACGGTTGCGATCAGCGCCTCTATGGGCCGTTTAAAGTCCCAATTGTTTCTTCACTCAGCCGACACACCGAAAACACATGCGACCATGGATGTTCCATCCATGATTGGCATCATTCGTGGATTTTAACATACATGCTCTTTACCCGAATTTTTATTATACCTGTGGCATTTGTTTATGTTTTGTGGCATGTGTTTTATGAACAAAGGAATTCATGAAAAGGTATCCTAAAATTTTTTCATGTGATCATGTTGTAAAATCGTTTCCCTTTCTTAAATAAATAGTGTTATGCTCTTGTAAAAAACATAAATATTGCTGCGAGTGGCGGGAAGAGAAGAAGAAATTTGAAATTTTAATGTTGCGAAATTTGTAAACACTAAAGTTTCTCTATTATCTTATGTGAAACTGTTTCTATTTGTTTAAAATATTCGCTTAAATAGCGGTCATTTTTTTGATTTGCTAATTGTCTGTAAAACGTTAATTTATCCTTTTATACAATTTAATTTTAGTTTAGTTCTGTTCTTCTGTGTTCTATAGAATGTTAATATTAAAATAAATCCTTGTGATTACTGCGATTCCATTGCTAAGCATCAGGATAAACGTATTTTTAGTGTAAGTGCGGTGTTATATACGTATTAGAAATGATAGTCTGTTATTATTTTGATGATCGGCTATGTTCTCTACCGTTTTTCAGGCATAACATTTTCTTCTAAATAATTGTCACTTGTAAGCACAAATAAATATTACTGCGAGTGGCAGGAAGAGAGGAAGAAGTTTGATATTTAAATGTTTCAGAATTTGCAAACACTTTAGAAGGTTTCTCTGTTATCTTATGTGAAACTGTTTCTATTTGTTTAAAATATTCATTTAAATAGCGGCCATTATTTGATTTCTAATTGTCTGTAAAACGTTAATTTATTCTTTTTACAATTTAATATTAGTTTAGTTCTGTTCTTCTGTGTTCTATAGAATGTTAATATTAAAATAAATCCTTGTCATTACTGCGATTCCATTGCTAAGCATCAGGATAAACATAATTTTAGTGTAAGTATAGTGTTATATGTATAAATAATTCTATTAGAAATGATAGTCTGTTATTATTTTGGGTTAATTTCATTTGTGACAGACATGACTTCAGACAACTGTTTTGTCCAATTTGAAGTACTAAGTATTAATTTATCTTAATGAATTTTGGTGTGCTGATATATATATGTACCCTATTTACAAATAATACAAAACTTTTAACGTAACAAAATATGATTTAAATTAATAAGGTAAAAGTATGTTGTGACGGACATAACAAAAAACAGACATGATTTTGAGTACCTTTCATTATCACTCAATTGCTCTAAATTGGGACACATTTGAAGTTCAGAAATTTTGGCTTACACAAACAAAACTTTCTTCTGATATATAATCTTAAAAAAGTTCTGAAATTTAAATTAAATAAGTAAATAAAAATTATTTAACAGCGTGACAGACATGACAAGGATTTGTGATAGACATGACATGTGTGAAAATTCAAACTACCGTTGCATATTCCTTTCAGGGGTCTGTCCAGACTTTTTTCGCAGGGTCCTGTTTTTGTGAAATTGTGAACAGCTTTTTATATTTGTGAAAAATCTAATCATAATTTTGTGAATTTGAAATGGTCGTTATATTCAGGTTCTTGTTTATGCATTTTTAAGAAGATATATGGATATTAAATGCATATATTTTCTTTATATATGTAAAAGTGTCAGATCAGATTTTACTTTTAAATGATTAGTTTGTGAAATGTTTGGTTTAAAGATGGGAAAATTTTGTGAAAAACCTATTTTTAAGACAAAGAATTTTGTGAAGGGTCTTGTTTTAGGGAAAATAATTTTGTGAAGGGTTCTTTTTTTAAATGAAAAATTTTGTGACGAGTCCTTTAAAGGACCCAATTTTTTTTCTAAACAGATCCCTGCCTTTTTATATTTTAATTGTATTTTTCATAAATGATGTACAATAGGGGTGCACAACCTTTTTAAGCGAAGGGCCACTTACAAAAATGACTGGGTTGTCGAGGGCCACCATCAGTAGAATTTTGTTTGCAGGAGGTGTGACCGGGGGGGGGGGGGCTAGGTTCCTTCCTTCCCAGTCAACGTATTCAGTTCTGTTGGTATAAGGATATATCAACAGTTTACATTTGTATTTATACAAGAGATATAGCTAAGATTATTTTCAGAGAGTGAAAATACTCCTTGACTTTATTTGAAGGAGTAAATTTAGCTTTAAAGATTGCCAGTGACGAAAAAAAATTCTGCTTTCATGAATGAAGGTGGGGAGGAGGAGAAACATATTATTCTAAATTGTACTTCTTAACATATTCAGTCATAAAATCTGGATATCAAGTAGGGGTGCACAGCCTTTATAAGAGGAGGGTCAGTCACAAAAATGACTGGATTGTCAAGAGCCAACATCCGTAGGGTGAACAAAATTTTGTTTCGGGCAAGGAGGGGGAGGATCGGCCTAAAAGTTCATAAAAATGGGGGCGGGGGGGGGGGGCTAATTTTAAAAGGAGAGTTAGCTCCCTATACTCAACCATCTCCTTAGTCAGTATAACCCATTTCAGTTGGCAAGGATAGAAAAATCTTGCATTTATTTTCCATGCGTGATTGACAATATTCATAGTTTTTTTCCTAGTGATTGACAAAATTCGCGATTTTTACGCAGACGATTGGCGAAATTTACAATTTACACACACCCGATCGGCAAAAGTAACGATTTATCCGCGCCGATCGGCAAAATTAGCGATTTTTACGCATACGATCGACGGAATTTACGATTTATATGCACCTGATCGGCAAAATTCACGATTTTTACGCGCCCGATTGGCAAAATGTACGATTTTTACGCGCCCGATCGGCGAAATTCGTGATTTTTACTCGCCTAATCGGCGAAATTTGCGATTTTACACACCTGATCAGCAAAATTCGCGATTTATACGTGCCCGATCGGCAAAATGCGCAACTTATACGCATACGATCGGCAAAATTTATGATTTATACGCACCTGATCGGCAAAATTCTCGATTTTTACGGGCCCGATCTGCAAAATTCGCGATTTTTACGCAGGTGATCGGCGAAATTTACGATTTATACGCACCCGATCGGCAAAATTCGCGATTTTTACGTGCCTGAACGGCAAAATTCATGATTTTTACGCGCCCGATCGGCGAAATTTACGATTTATATGCACCCGATCGGCAAAATTTGCAATTTTTACGTGCCCGAACGGCAAAATTCATGATTTTTACATGCCCGATCTGCAAGATTTACGATTTATACGCACCCGATCGACAAAATTCATGATTTTTACGCCCCCGATCGGCAAAATTCGCGATTTTTACCTGCCTGAACGGCAAAATTCATTATTTTTACGCACCCGATCGACGAAATTCGTGATTTTTAAGCGCCTAATCGGCAAAATTTGCGATTTTTACGCCCCTGATCGGCAAAATTCGCGATTTTTACGTATACGATCGGCGAAATTTACGGTTTATACGCACATGATCGGCAAAATTCGCGATTTATACGCACCCTATCGGCAAAATTCGCGATTTTTATGGGCCCGATTGGCAAAATTCACGATTTTTACACAGGCGATCGGCAAAATTTACGATTTATATGCACCCGATCGACAAAATTCATCATTTTTACGCGCCCAATTGACAAAATTAGCGATTTTATGGGCCCTATCGGCAAAATTCACGATTTGTACGCAGGCGATCGGCGAAATTTACGATTTATACGCACCCGATCGGCAAAATTCGCGATTTATACGCACCCTATCGGCAAAATTCGCGATTTTTATGGGCCCTATTGGCAAAATTCATGATTTTTACTCAGGCGATCGGCGAAATTTACGATTTATACGCACCCGATCAAACAAAATTCGCGATTTTTACGCATTCGATCGGCGAAATTTACGATTTATACGCACTTGATCGGCAAAATTCGCGATTTATACACCTCCTATCGGCAAAAGTCGCGATTTTTTGCGTCCGATCGGCGAAATTGATCCGCGGGCCACCAGTAATCCGATCGCGGGCCACAGGTTGTGCACCCCTAATGTACAATGTTATTTTTGATATAAGGTAGATGTGCCAGTAATGGACACCCTTAAGGAATTTTCTTAAAAATTATTTTTTATTAATAGTTATAATTGTTATATTCCACATTTTTTAATATTATATTAATCTACCAACAATACTTAACCATGCCACATTTCCCAATGTGAATCGAAATTTTATTGTAAATAACAGAAATAAATCAAAACACCCTAAATTCCAGTAATGGACACCCCCACAAAAAGTAATAGATAATTGATATTATGATTGTATTTAAAACTAGAATTTATAAAGAAAGCATATTTAGTGAAATAAGAAAGGCTGAATTTTTACTGGTTATTTTTTTATAAACCAAAAACATTGAAGGTGGCCCATTACTGGAAGGCGGTCCACTACTGGCACATCTGCCCTATAATGTGTTAGGGCAATTCCACAGAAAAGTCATTTTTTTAGGGGGGGGGGGGATCAAATTTACAATAGGGGAGACCGGTACATACTGGACCTATGGGCACAGTGGACCACCCCCTAATATTTTATTTATTTAAAAAAATTTTAAGCTTCTCTTCTATCCTAATAGACAACAGCACTAGACTGATTATTTATAGCCTTAAAAAAATATGTTTAGCTCAGATTGAACTATTTTATACTGATTGGTTGTTTTGAGATTCTAAAAGTAAAATATTTTATCATCATATTTTTATTCTTTTAGTAATTAAAGGTTTTAGATAAATAAGATAAAACAGCTTTTTTGCAAAGCTAAGAAACTTGTTTTTATTTAACTTTAAAGTTAATATGTTTAAAATAAAGCTATAAACAATATTAATATGATTATTGAACTTCAACATGGGGCACAGTGGTCCAGAATGCACTCTGCTCCTGTAATGCAGAATGTTCAAAATATTTAATAATATCTTGTTTTTTATAAAGAAATATTGTTTTAAAGTAGTTATTTAACTGTAAAATAAAGTAAACAAAGAAAAATAATGTATTTAACATAGTAAGAAATATTTTGTTTTGTATTTACTGCCTTTGATAAATATAACTGAAGTCCAATTGGTGATTATTCTATTCAAGTAAGATTCATGAGATGCAAATTGAATGGAAATCAGTTTATTTTCCCTGAAACTATAGGTGAATCTGTTGTTGATGTCAATTATTTCATAATGTTGCTCCCTGACCCAAAAGTATTTCAGGAAAATTTCAGGCTCAATCTTACTCATAAGTATTTTGGAATTTCATTTGCAAATTTTAATGTGCGCTGATTTTTTTGTACTTAAGTAATAACTTCATCTAAATTGCAATTGTTCCTGTATTAATCTGTTATTTTTAAAATATAATTAATTTTGTTTTTGTTTCAAAATGTTACTTACAAATTTATATTACTATGTTACTTTGCGGGTAAAGGGGAAATAAAAAAGAATTAGATTAATGAAAAATAGATTTATATTATGTTTCAGATAATACCTAATAGCGGTCCACTGTGCCCCGGTGGGTGGACCAGTGTGCCCCACTTATGCAGCACACTGGTCCACTTTACGGGTGCATTAATTTTTTTTTTTTTTTTTTTTTTTTTAAATGTATTAAAAACTATGTTCTGAGAAAATTATGACGAATGTATAAAGATTTAGGGAATATTCAAAAATATTTTCATGCAGATCGGTCTGTCCATTAAAGAGTAAAAAAAATTAAACTGAAAAAGTGGTCCACTGTGTACCAGTCTCCCCTGTGTTTAATTTAAGGGTATGATTGGAAAGCTTGATATTTTTATGTTCTATAATAAAATCCTAATAAAAAGGCATTGTAAATCATTAAATCACTTTTCTTAACAGGATAGTTTTGATAATTTTTACATTTCAATGAAGGCGGAAAAAATGTTTGTCTATTTTATGTTACATCAGTTATAGAATTTTGAATTTAAATTTTTTGGACTAAAAGAGAGATTGAAATAATCTGCAGATTTTTGGGTATTAAGTCAGTAAGAAATGTTTTAAATTCTAAAAATTTGTTCTAGCTTTATTAGTAAATTTTCTACACAGTTTTGAAAACAAAATTCAATGATCAAGTGTTATGTCAGTTGATGGAATTGACCGTTACATTTTTAGTAAAAAGTCTTAAAATGTATCAAATCCCCGAGAATTCAGTAACATAGGAACTATAACTGTTAATACAATTTGTTTCTTTTATACCAAAAAGCCCATTAGATTCAAATTTAATCATTACTTTCATTTTAACCAGCACTAAACATTTTATTTAAAATTACTCTTCTGTAATTTCTATTATCATTTCACTGGAAATTCTACATTATCAGACTTTGCAATGACCCACTGTCCACATTACAGTTTCAGATTTTCTGTTTTTTTCCTGTGCCACAGTCTGTTCAACACATTTACCAGATCGGAAATTAAATAAAGTACCCTCTTCACGGTAAGATGTAAACTACTACACCAGATCAATATTAGCAAAAGCAATGTGCTCTTCTTGTTCCAGGCATTCCTTTTATTTCATGACCATTAGTGATCCACATCTCATCCAGTAGTTTCTACTTGTATTTTCTCGTCTGATTCATACAGGACATTTATTCCTGAACAGATTTTCTCAGCATCATTTTCAAATTCAAGAGGTATTCTGGGATCTGCCTTTCTGGCTCGACTAACTTCTCAAACACGGCACTTTATTGTCCCACCTACATCATCAATACAGCCTTTGACATTTAGATATAGCTGAGAAATGCCACATTGTCATTGTAAAAATTGTATATTAATATTTTTGTTTAAAGTATTCTGAAGTTCATCCGATTGGAATTCTATCTGTTGCACTCTGGGTGTTTTTCTGGAAAACTTTCTAGTATCAATTTATTAAACACTATGATTGCATACTTATAATGGTTATAATCAGAGATCATGACATAAGGCTCAGAACTGACATCAGTAGCTTTGGCATTATCACAATAATAGACCATAGTGATATAGTGTAAAAGATGTATTCTGGCAATGTGCAGACTGAATTTCATCCTGATAAGTGTGAGAGTAAATTTTGCTAAATTCAGCTTGAAAAGAAAGTTTCCCATAAGTCAGATTCTGTTTTAAATTTGTAAAGAATTTAGACTGTGTGCACTTTACATAAATATGCCACAGGAAATATGTATGCTGTTTCTCAAATAAATTTAACAATGCAGCATGATTTTTGATTTGTATGACAGTTTTATCTGCTGATTTTGTCCATTGTATAATATGAAACTTGAGACTCAAGTTCACTTTCTTCAAGTCCTTCTACTAACTTCCTGTAGAGCTTGATGTCCTGACAAACACTGCATGTTATTGAAGCCAAAAAATATCACTTGGAATGAAATTAAAATCATTTTTGAGTTGAGTTAAGGTATTTACTAATGTTGTACCAAAAGGTGTAGCCACCAATAATGAGAAAATAAATAAAATGAAATAAATTAAAAAAAACAGATTGTGACAGACATGACAAAATGTGACAGACATGACAATATTCCCCCCCCCCCCCTCCCTGGAGTATTTGAATGCCTCCCCACCTTCCTGGAAGATTTGAGATTTTATGCTTTTAATGGATAAAAAGTGCAATTTCCCCACTTGGAACTCTACAGTGTCACCCCATCCCGGGACAACAAAAATCCCTCCCAGAGAAAAGTGTCTGAATTCAACACTGGTTTATAGCCGTTCAAAATTTCTTCAAATTCACCTTTTTGCATTTGTATATACCAAACAACTAAACAATAAAGGACAAAACTGGGAAATTTCATTAGTGGCCAGTGGTCAGTAGTAGCAGTTTTATAAGTGGCCACTTTTTTATTTAAAAGTTCTAAACAGTAAACTTTTGTTAAAATTTCATTTAGTATTCATCTAAAATTATATAGTCCAAATAAATTTGTTAATGTAAACATATTTCAACCAGCAAAAGTAGAATCCTTGATGAAATACAAAAAAATGTTTCTCTTTCCTTCTAGGAAAATGGCCATAAGGCGACCACTGTCAGACAATTCTTTAGTAGCCACTTTTCTTCATTTAGTGGCCCTGTGACTAGTACTAATTTTGCCCTTTACTAAACAAGCTGCACTTG
This sequence comes from Maratus michaelseni, assembly GCA_963931845.1. NCBI lineage: Eukaryota > Metazoa > Arthropoda > Arachnida > Araneae > Salticidae > Maratus > Maratus michaelseni. The sequence continues at coordinate 216,591,507 of OZ007586.1, read as the reverse complement.
GTTATAAAAAAAATTCTTATTTGGTTCTCAAACCTTTCAATTGTTTTCAAAATTTATTTACTACTTACCAACAAAAATATGATAAACACAGGAAAAAATAATAGAGGGCTGTAAAATGAAAAAATATATTTTGGTCCCCTAAAAAATAATAAATTATTAATAATTTTTATTTTTGTTAGAAAAAGCATGATTACTGTAAAATCCCGATTGTAAGCCCCCCCCCCTTTTTCAAAATCAAAAAAGGTTAAATTTGGGAGGGGGACTTACAATAGAGATTTTTTCTAAAAATCATTTAAAAACCTGTTTTTACAAGTAATTTAGAAGTAAAAAAGCGGTGAGAATCTTCTGTATTTTGGCAGATAAAAAAAAATAAAAATAAATTCCCAACCCTAAAATCCTGCCCCCCCCCCTAAAAAAAAAAAAAAAAAAAAAACAAGAACGAAAAATCATGCGTCAAGCATAGATTATGTAACACTTTCCAACGCTTCTAAAATAATTGTACAAATCATACCGTTTAATAAGCTAAAAGATAACATCTAAGTTAACAATTTGGAAAATGCATAACATATTTAAAAACATAATTTCAGGAATTTCCAACATATACAATATTTGGAAAAATATCCGAATACTTTTATTCAGCCCTGTATAGGATCTATAGTTTTGTATATATACTACATAGGATGCTAAATTTGAGTTCAGATAGGAAACGCGTAGCACAGTTTAAAATTCTCCGCCTGGAGTTTCTGTCAATAAACGGAAATGTGTTCGCAAACTTTTGTGCTTCCCTGTATAGGATCTACAGAATTTATACACACCACGTAATAGACAGAAAGGGAGTTAAAATTAAAATCGCGTTCAGTAACTTAAAACACACTTCCAGGATTTATTGTTAACAGACAGTAGAGAATTATTTTGTGTGTCCCTGTAAATGAACGATGACTGCTATACACACAATATTCTGTAGTACGCCTCTTGTAATGCACCTTAGTGATATGTATAAATTTCAATGCGTTTAAAATAGTGAAACATTATTTAAATAAACCGCAGACGATTTTTCTCCATGGACGTAATGTATCGGAATTCTTTTGACTGTTCCTGTAATGTAACTATAAATGCTATGCATACCCTATTCCATATTAAGCTTCTTCTAATGCACCTTCGTGATATATATAAATTTCAATGCGTTTAAAATAGTGAAACACTATTTAATAAACCGCAAATGATTTTCCCCCATAGACCCCAATGTAACGGAATTCTTTTGAGTATCCCTGTAAAAAAACTATAAGTGCTACACACTTCCGTTGAAATAGGGAACATGTTATAGATAACGACAATAACATAAAAATTGCAGAGCAATCCGAGCATATTTACGGGAGTTAGAGCACGGCCATACAGCCAGACAAACCGAAGTCATAAACACTTTTCAACTAGGTTGGAAAGTGTTAAAAATCATTTTTTAAATATTTTTGTTTATTTCTTATTTTATTGTAACAATAAATACTATCTATCTAAAATCAATCTAAATCTGCTCTCAAAATTACCATTTCCCTCCTTTGCCCCCCCCTCCTCTCTGGTACCAAAAATGCATAGTTTAACCTTTATACTTTTTAATTTTAAACTTCTTTTCAGACTTATTAAATACTCTACATTAAAATAAATAAATCCAACCTACCACCTAAATTAACCCCACCTCCTAAAATCTCTGCTTTTCTCCCCCTGCCCCCCCCCCAACCTTATCTCGTGAAGATTCTCCCCTCCAAATACATCGCATAAAATTTAAAATCTGTAAAATTGTAAAATAAAAAGAAAAGAACGAAAGTCTTCCGTATTTCGGCAGATTAAAATAAATAAATAAAATAAAAATAAATTCAACCCTAAAATCCTGCCCCCCCCCCTTCAAAAAAAAAAAATTATAAATCATTTTTTTAATATTTCTCTTTTTTTCTTGTTTTATTGTGAAAACAAATAATCAATCATATAAATATGCTCTCAAAATTACTTTTTCCCCCTTTGCCCCCTTTCCAAAGGTACCAAAAATGCATAGTTTAACCTGTATAACATTTTAATTTTAAACTTCTTTTTAGACTTATTAAATACTCTATATTAAAAATAAATAACTCCAACCTACCACCTAAATTAACACATCCTCCTAAAATCCCTGCTTCTCCCCCCATGCCCCCCACCCTTATCTCATTCCCCTCCCCCTACAAATGCATCTCGTAAAATTAAAAAAAGGGGCCAGAATCTTCCGTATTTCGGTAGATAAAAAATAATAAGTAAATAAATAAAAAAATTCCCAACCCTAAAATCCTGCCCCCCCCCCTTCAAAAAAAAATAAATAAATTACAAATCATTTTTTAAATAATTTTTTTAAAATTTCTTATTTTATTGTATAACAATAAATAATCAATAATCTAAATCTGCTCTCAAAATTACTGTTTCCCCCCTTTGCCCCCCTCTGGTACCAAAAATGCATAGTTTTCTTCTTAATTTTTTCTACTCTATTTGTGATTTTTTTCCAGCAATATTTAAATATTGATCTACATTATACCCTCCTCCCTTCCAAAAAGTCCTGTTTATTTCCTTTGTCCCTCCCGCCCCAGTACATACTTCAAAGCCTTTAAAAGTTTTTTTTTTATCTATTTAGAACTTTCTTGCAACTATAATTAAATAATTACCTGAATTGCTCCCCCCCCCCCCCCTCAGCACACAAACTTAAAGCTCCATTCTCCATCCCCAGAAAAAGGGATAAATTTCTAGACATGGAGGCTGGGAAGGGCAAAGAGAAAATTTTAGTCTTTTTGTAGTTTGGCTGTTCTCATAGCTGATATTTTGTTAATGGATGGGGAGTTATTTTAGAGAACATATTTATTTCAAAACATAAAACATACACGTGATTTATGGAAGAACAGCCAAACTGCAAAAAAGATGAACATTTTTGCTTTCCTCTCACATATTTAGAAATCCACACCTCTTTTTTGGGAGAATAGGACAGAGAAAAAATTTCAAACGGAATGATGATTTTAGATGAGTGATACTTATATGAGATGATGTAAATGAGATGAGTTACCTTACTACAAAATAAGAAATAGATCAACATTTAAAATAATAATAATAAAGATTTTAAACTATTTGCTGAGTGAGAAGACAGACGGGGAAGTGGAATTTTTGGGAGAAAGGGGGATAATTTAGATGATTGATTATTCATTAATATTGTTATTAAAGAGAAATAAATACAGCAGTTAAAAAAAATATAGTTTTAAAGATTTTAAAAATTGTGTGTGTGTGAGGGGGGGGGGGGTGGCAGACACTTTTGGAGTAGACAGAAAACATAGGTGACAAATTAGAAGGCAACAAGTAGGACATAAAATTTCTTCACATAAGTTTTATAAATTTTAAACGTTGTACTCTTTGGATGAGAGGGAAATATGAATTTCGATGGAAGGAGTTTGTAATTTAGATGATTCGTTATTTATTTATTGTTAATAGAGAGCAACAAAGAGGACAGAGGATTTTTTTAATAAATAGTTAACTTTTTTTTTTTTTTTTTTTTTTTTGATAGGGGTTTGCTAAGTGAAAGAAGCAGACATTTTGGTGGTAAAGCAATAATTGAAATGGTTGATTAGTTATTTATTGTTACTAGACAGCAAATTTTTTAATAAAGATTTTAAACTTTGCATCCTGAGAGGAGAGGGAGGGAAGGAAGGAGGGAGAAGTGTAAGTTTCAGAGAGAGAGAGAGAGGAGTAGAGTGGAGGGTAATTTATATGATTGATTATTTACTTATTTTTAATAGAGAGCAACATGTAAGACAGGATATATTTTTTAAATAGAGTTTTAAAGATTTTTTTGCTGGGGGGAGGCAAAAGAGCAGAAGCAGACATCTTGGTGGTACAGAAAAAATTTAAATCGCTGATTATTTATTTATTGTTAGTAGAGAGCAACAAATAGAGCATAATTTTTTTTATAAAGAGTTTTAAAGATTTTAAACTTTATAAGCTGAGGGAGAAGAGGCATAAATTTTGGATGGAAAAGGAGATTGTAGTGTAGAGGATTGATTTTTTTACTAATTGTTACGTTACTAGTGAGCAGAAAGAAGTACAGAAGGATTTAAGATTCTCAAGTTTTCAAACTTTTTATGTTAGAGAGGGCATAGAAGGGAAACAGACATTTCATGTGACAGGAAGGTTTTCATTAACATCATATAAAAACATAAGTGGAAATCTGTCAAAAATATCAAAAGAATGAAAATCGCCTCCCTTGGATTTTTAAAATCAATTTTTTGTGCATAAAATTTTTTTTGTATGTGAGAGGGGGGGCTTATATTCGGGAATGGAAAAGAAAACCAAAATTGCTTAAAAGTGGGAGGGGGGGGGGCTTACTTTCAAGATTTTATGGATATATATTTTTTTTGGGGGGGGGGGGGGCTTATATTCGGGAATGGAAAAGAAAACCAAAATTGCTTAAAAGTGGGAGGCGGTCTTACTTTCGGGATTTTACGGTTATCTAAAAATGTAATATCAGGGAGAGGGGCAGGTATAATCTTGACACAATTTTTTTTTTTTAAATGAGCCTAAATATATGTTCTATCTTATTCTGGAATAAAATTTGTGTTTTTTTAATTCCTTCTGAAGAAAAAAAAAAGAAAATCACCCAATGTCATCAATAAAAACGACAACATCATGAATATAATTTCATTAATAAATTTCTGTTAATGTTTGAGAAAGTTATTTTATATACAATGTAACTAAACTAAACACATTACTTAAATATGTTATTTAAAATTGTATTACTTTTTTATAATTTTTTTATGAAAGAGGAATTAAAACTTGCATTCACAAAACAATAAATAACATGCTCTCTATGATTTATTTTTTCGCCACTTGGCTTTGCGAATGACAAAATGAAATTTTCAAGGAAAATATAAATATAAAATTTAGGTGTGATCTAAACAATTATCGAATGTGATTATAGGTTTTTAGAACACATATTAGTGTTTATGCTAATTAATTACAAAATTAGGGTTTTTAAATACAAATAATTCCTATCAAATTATAAACTAAATTAAATATATTTAAAAAATAAGTGTTTTTGAACAAATTAATTTGCTGAACTATACAGTACTACAATCATTACTGTTTAAAATGGATTAATTTAGTATATTTTGATTTTGATATCTCTATCTCTATAAAAGAGTAAGTGTCTGTCTGCCTGCCCGCAGATTTCTCCGTAATTATACCACCTAGGATTCAGAAATTTTTGTCATGTGTAGATGTTATCACCGGACAGTATACCTCACGGTCGGATTTTTAAATTTTAATTTAGATTTAAAAAAAAAAATTAAAACGTATATATGGAATTTTGGGTTCGAGGCTATTTCAAGCTCCTCCCATGAAATAGCCCCGGCAACACCATCCGTGGCAACGAAGCAGCCAGCCAATGAGAGCAGGTGCAGCATCCAGGATCTAGCCACAGATTAAAGATATTCCATTACTCTATGGATCTAGCTACCAGCGACGATTTATTTACTTTCTGTTCAGTGAAGTGTAAGATGAAATTGGCGTAAACCCAGTGACAGAACTATCTTCGTGTGTCTGCAACGCTAATAATATTTCAAAAATAGTTTGAAATATGCAATATATATCATATTAAGTTCCCGATAGTTAGTTTTGTCACTGGGGTTTAGGCCTATTTCATCTTACACTTCACTGAACAGAAAGTATATCTTCATGTATCTGCAACGCTTATAATATTTAAAAAAAATATTCTTGACTGTATTTTTAGTTAGTTTGTTTCATTTTTTAACATTTTTAGTATGAAAATATTCAGTAAATAATTTGTGCAACGCTTATAATATTTTAAAAAACTGTTTTTGACTGTATTTTTAGTTAGTTTGTTTCATTTTTTTAGCATTTTTAGTATGAAAATATTCAGTAAATAATTTGAGTTCTTGGGCGGTTAGGAATCCATTGTGATTTTTTTTTACCTCATACTTACAAATTAAATATTTTTGATGGAAACAAACAATTTACATTAAATTTTTGAGTAATTTATTGTTTACAATTTTTTTCCTGTAATTGTTTTGGACTACATTTTTAGTTCCCGAGATTGATGAATTCATAATATGCGATAAATTGTTAAGATGTATGTTCTCATTAAGATTTGTTATTGAACTCCATTTAAGAACCATTTTTAACTCCATTTAAGAAGTTTCATTTAAGAACTTTTTTAGTCGCCCAAGAAAAATATTCTTAATGAAACAGATTTTCTGAGCTGTTTCTATATATTCATGATTTTTTTGTTGGGGCGTTTTTGAGTGATGTTTATGATTTAAGAACTTTTTTAGTCGTCCAAGAATCTAATGTTTTTCTTGAACTTTACTTTGAATAAAATGAAAACATTCAGTAAATAATTATTAAATCTTAATCACCTGAGAACGGATTTTTTTTTTCCAAATTTGTTTCTTTTGTCACTTTATAGAATGCATACTTTGCGACGATCGGCCGGTAGCATCCAACCACCACCACCACCATCCATAAATATCATATAATACAATTCTAATACTGTGCAAGCGCCCCCCCCCTCCCTGCTTATTTTACGATTTTCCGTCGCATTTAGGGGGGCGGATTAACGAGATTTGATGGTAATTATTAAATTGTTTTGATGAACTGATTATAAATTCCCAGTCCGTGAAATATTTATGATGTGCATTTTGTGACATGAGTTTCATAAGAATCACTCACATATAGGACAAAATTAGCACTCACCAATCTGCAAGTAATACTAAAAATTTGTCGATTGACTGTTTTGCCACCACTGGCCATCTTAATAGTCACACTCGCCAATTGTGATGATTGATTGAAAAAAGATTTTTTACCCCTGCTGTCGTTTGATTATTTTCAAAACCATTTGGTACATTTCACAATTACCCCCCACCCCCTCCAAATCATTTGACAAATTGTGATTTTTTTTAAAGCTATTTGCCAATATTTGCATTCCCCCCCCCCCCCCCCCCCTCCCCCGAGACCATTTGATGATTTTTGAGATTTTTTTCAACCATTGATTGATCAATTTTGTGATTTTCCGTTTTCTCACATTATGAGTTTCATCAGAAAGTAAAACAATAAATAAATATGAATGATTTGCGGAGCTGTTTCAAAATAATTATAAAAAATAAGTCTTTAAAAATGTAAAATCAATGTTATTTCTGGCCGAGTTTTTTTTTTAAATAATTGTAAACCATTTTAATTTGTAAGCATGTTGTAAAAAAATCACCATTTGTGACAAATTTTGTGTTTTATAAGAATCGCCCAAGAACGGACATGCAAATTTATGTTGTCATCGCACTCTTTATAATTATTTTTGTTGAGGGTTTTTGGGCGATGTGATTGAATTTTTGATAGAAACAGCTCCGCAAATCATTCATATTTACTTAATGTTTTAACTTGCTGATAAAACTCATAATATGTGAGAAAACAGGGATTTTTTTTTTTTAACTTCATATTTACAAATTAAATTGTGGAAGACAGAATAGGTTTGTTTGTGTAGAGGTTTGTGTGTGTGCTGTTTTTAATAAAGACAGTTGCATTTTTCCCGCGACCCTTTCACGAAAGTTTTTTCTGTGAACCTTTCACAAAATCTGCATTTTTTCCACAATCCTTTGATTCAATCCTCTCACCACCAGGGGGTGCTTTGCTATCTCTGTTTCTATGGGCTGGATCACAACGGGATATGGCTCTTTCCATCCGACATCAATAGAGCTTACTGATTTTAGTTTGGATTTTCACCACAGGGGGGCACTTTCGTATCTTTGGTTCTATGGGCTGGATCATGACGGGGTATGCCTCATTCAGCTCGACATCGATAACCTTAATGAATTCAGTTATGTTCGTATAGAACATATTGTGCTCCCTGGCGGTGGAAGGTGTAACTAAAGGATTTTGCAGCTAACTCGGGTTCTATGGGTCACATCACGACACGGTTTGGCTCATTCGACACAACATCAATAGAGCTTAGCTATTTTAGTTCTGAATTTCACCACCAAGGGGTGCTTTCCTATCTCTGTTTCTATGGGCTGGATCACAATGGGGTATGGCTCTTTCCACTTGACATCGATAGAGCTGACTGATTTTAGTTCGGATTTTTACCACAAGGGGTGCTTTCCTATATCTGGTTCTATAGGCTGGATCACGACGGGGTATGGCTCACTCGACTCTACATAGATAGAGCTTTTCGATTTTCACCACCAGGGGTGCTTTTCTATCTCTGGTTCTATGGACTGGATCATGAAGGGGTATGGCTCTTTCGACTCGACTTACAGTAATATATGGGAGTGTGTATGGCACACCCAGTGTTTGCTGTCTAAGGTAGCGGGGCCCGCAACATTAGATTTGTTTAATAATAAAAAAATGTTCAACACTGATTTCAGGTACATTTAAGGTTGTGTTGGCACGGGCAACGCCGGGCGGGTAAGCTAGTATAAAATGAATCCTCAATATGTTTGTAAAAGTAAACATGTCCTGTTTACATTCCTTTTGGCTTAGTCGTTTCCTGTTTATAATACAAGGCACAAGGCAGATGTATGGGTTTAAACAGAAAGCTGATGCAATCATTCAAAGTATTGCAGCAACAATTTTTTAATTCTGTTTTTTTTTTACTCCGTTTTCTTATTAGTGATTTATGAAAATATTCACAATAAGCTTTAAATAAGAGCATCTCATTCTGTCCTTTCTTAAATTCTGTTTTGCATGCAGAGTGCATTTGAGGAATGATTTTTAAATTTTTTGTTCAGTTAATGTTAGTTTCCTGATTTAGATACAAGTCTGCTTTAAAAATCTACAGTGAATTAACTATATATTGTTTTATATTACTTGTGACTTTTTATGAAATAGAGAGTACTACATTGATGTGGGAAAAATAACTTCAACAGAATGCCACAACACTAGCCACATTAAAAAGAATGTGATTGTAAATGTATCAAATGATTTCTCTGAAGAAGACAAAATACTTAAAAAGTTATGAACTGAAGAGTTACTGAAGAATTGCATACCATTTGTTTTCATCATAGAATTGTACATTTGAAAAAGTTTGAATCCCTTCAAAAAAAATATTGGGATCCTTCCAAAAGGCACAAAAAATATACTGTGTGCTGTAAATTTTCAGCAACACCAGGATCTTATACTGGGGTCATTCCATGTCAAATCAACCAAAAATTTTCAATATTCAACCGGACCATTTCAGATTTTAATGAAACATTCAGGAATCATTCTCCCTGATGGTAGAAATGAGAATATACTTTTATACTTTTTTTTATCTCGGTAAATTTTCATACAATTAATTTTTTTAATTTCAAAAAATCATCATTTTTTGGCTTGTATAAATGTTTTCAATTTTAAATTTCTCAAGTGCTATCAGGTGTAGAGAGTTGTTTGACCCCTCATTTTAAAAAAGAATTTCATAAGGTTTAATTTGATATGCAAGTTGACTATGTGTGATTTTAAAAAAGTTAATTTAAAATTTTTTAAAATAGTGTTTTTTAAAAATTTTGAAGAAAAAAAAAATGTGTTTTTTGTAATATTATAATCTTTAAATTCTGAAAGTTTTAGAGTGGGATCTCAATGGGATCAGCAGTTAAAAAAATAATGCTTAAAATGAATAAAACAATGATCTCTCAATATCACAATCATAAAGTTGGCGAGGTGCCAACTTTAAATATCAGCCCCAATTGGTGTTTAACATTAGTTTTTTTAACATAACTGCTGATCCCATTGAGATCCACTCTAAAACTTTCAGAATTTAAAGTTTATAATATTACAAAAAACATATATATATTTTTTCAAAATTTTTAAAAAACACTATTTTAAAACCAAGCATAGTCAACTTGCATATCAAATTAAACCTTATGAAATTCTCTTTAAAATGAGGGGTCAAACAACTCTCTACGCCTGATAGAACTTGAGAAATATAAAATTGAAAACATCTATACAGGCCAAAAAATTATGATTTTTCGAAATTAAAAAAATTGTATGAACATTTACCGAGATAAAAAAAATTATAAAAGTGTATTCTCATTTGTATCATCAGGGAGAATGATTCCTGTAAGTTTCACCAAAATCTAAAATGGTCAGGTTGAGTCACTGGTTGATTTGACATGGAATGACCCACTTAAAGGATTTAAAGTTAAGCCAGGAGAAAAATTATGCTTTCAATGTAGGACAATGCTCTTCTTCAAAAGTGCATTTCAGAATGAAGAATGTATGTACAACAACACAGATACAAATTCTGACAGCCGATGTGAAGTTGGATTACTTTTCCATTGCAAGCAGCAGCAAAGAAGATGACATACAAAAACTAAATTCATCTTTTACAGGGGTAGATTGTTCTCCATTAAAATTGCATACAGAAAAAAGCAAGGCCTCATATGGCGAAATGAAATTGCGTTCACTTGCAAAAAAGGCTAAAAGCAAAGTTGAAGATATTCTTGATCAGGGGTGGGGAAATACATCATTTTACTCGCCACTGGCGAGTGAATTATCTGACAGGGCGAGTAAATTTTTAGGCAGTCTTTGAAAAACTGCAGGCCAAAAACTATTTTATTTTACTAGTTAGCTATACTTTGCAAATTACTAAGTTCTATCCTATACTCAATGTTTCTCTGTTGAATATATTCTTTAATTTTATAGAAGAAAGGAAATGAAAATGCATTGTAGTAATAGTAATTAAATATTCTTGAAGTCGCGTACATTTTACTATAACAATTTTCAACTGTACGTTGCATCTTGCTGGCTGGTGAAATAAATCCTTGACTGGTAAGATTTTCTGAAAATTCCCCACTCCTGTTCTTGATATAAAAATTCCAGAAGTAGATTCAGTGGCAGAGGACCTTGTTGCACAGAAGGCAGAAGACATGGATAAATTAGTACATATCATACAACACAAACTAACATTTGAAAAATTTAATAAAAAAACAAATTCAGTTGTTAATGATTCCAGCATCACTATCATAGACACGAAAAAAAAAAAGATACATTTAATGTATCTCTTATGACTATGCATTATCTCTGATGACTATGTCTCCAGACTATGCAGTTTGTAAAGCTTAGAAACTTGTCTAAGAGAAAGGAATGGAATATTAGTTGAACCAGAACCCAAAAGAGGAAAATAATTGAGACAAGATGTCCTTGACATGATTAAAAACTTTTATGAAAAGATATTTCAAGGATTATGCCAGGAATGAAAAATGTTCTGAGGTCAGGGAAAAAAATGTACACATTAGATAAAGATTGCTTTTGGGAAATTTGCGTGAATTGTATAATAATTTTAAGCAAGAGTTTCTGAACACTAAGGTAGGGTTCTCAAAGTTTTGTAGCCTGATCCCAAAATTGTGTATTCTTGCTTGTGTATGTAAGCCTGTGTTTATATTCAGATGCAAGTAAAATGTTTAAATTTCTCATTGTTGAATTATTCTATAATAACATTTAAACTGTATTGATTGCAAGGAAGAATAATATTAATCATTAGCAAAGTCTTTCTAACACAATACATGACAATTAAGAAAAATGCAACTACCAAGAATGTGTCATTTTAAGCTCTACGAGCAGGGAAGACCGAGCTATGCTCGGTCAAAATTAGCTTTGAGTTCAAATATAATTGTATACCCATGTTTGCATGTATGTTCAAATATACCCATGACCAAAATGACTCATTAATCAAATTATGAACATGTGACCAAGCGCAATTATCTTCTCGTGTCTGAAACCCATAGGATGATGATATTTCAATATAAAATTTAGTCAAAATAGTCTGAGCCGTTTTTTAGATAAAATTTGCTTCACCCACAATGACCCAAAAATGATCCACTGATCGGATTTTCTCAAGCATGTGACCTAGCCCAATGATTTTCTTGTTCCCAAAAACCGTAGGATACAAAATTTAGTTCAAATCGTCTGAGCAGTTTTTAAGATAAAAATAGCTTGACCCACAATGACACATGACCAAAATGACCCACTAATCAAAATTTCTCAAACATGTGACCTAGCCCAATAGTCTTCTCGTTCCCTTAAACCAGCCACGGGTTAGGATCCTATAGAAAGACCCCCATGGAGGGCACACCTCCCAGGGCCTTTATCCCTCGTGTTGATAATCGGCCGTCATAGAGTCAACCAACCAATCCTTAAACCAGCCAGCCTCAACCTTTCTTTCTAGCGGGCCGCAACACACTTGTATAATAATATTAAAAAAAGGTAATTAAAATGGTAAGATAACAAAAGTAGTATAAACAAGCCTTGCAACAAAGTTAATATTATCAACAGGGTTGAAAGTTTGTCGCGGAAAAAAATGTTATCAAGAATTTTAACACCACTATTTCTAAACAATATACTCATGGTAATTTCTCTTCCAAATATTGTAGAAATATGACGCGAAGACTGTTGTTTGTAAATAGTGGTGTAAAACGTTTTTGGCCCCATTTTTTTGTGACAAACGTTCAACTTCAATAAACAGTACTAGCTGTATAATATATATAAAACCTATTAATATACCAATGCAGAATTTCCAAGTTCTTAAAAAAAGAAAAGAAAAAAAACAAACAGATTTTTACAATAAATCATTTTTTTCCTCAACACAAAACCTTCTTTTTTTTAACATAGAAATATAAAGTACAAATTTAATTCATTTGAAATAATGTTTGATTGGTATTGAAGATAAGATTAATAAATGTATACATCACTATAACACAGGTAGGACTGACTGCTAGTAAAAAGAACTTTTGATTAAGCAAACAACGTTTAAGATGTTTAACATAAAATTAGAGTTAAATATAAATAACAGGACAGATTTTGTCTTCCCATGAAAATATATAAAACAACAGCAAAAGTCTTAAATACCTTTTATGCTCATCTCAATTAATTTTATAAATATAGATTAATGATTATGTGTATCGGGCCGCACATAAAAGGTCGCCAAGCCATATGCAGCCCGTGGGCCGCATATTGAGTATGGCTGCCTTAAACTGTACTGTAGAATACTAAATTTAGTTCAAATCCTTTGAGCAGTTTTTAAGATAAAAATAGCTTGACCTATAATGACCCACTAATCAAATTTTTCCGAACATGTGACCTAGCCCAACAGTCTTCTCATGCCCGAAAACCATAGGATGCAAAATTTAGTATAAATAGTCTGAGCCGTATTATAGATAAAATTAGCTTGACACAGAGTGACCCAAATATGACCCACTAATAAAATTTTCTCCGACATGTGACCTAGCCCAATGATTTTCTTGTGCCCGAAACTCATAGGATTCACAATTTAATCAAAAGAGCTAGAGCCGTTTTTTTAGATAAAATTAATTTGACCCAAAAATGACCCACTAATCGAAAGTTCTCGAACATGTGACCCAGCCCAATAGTTTTCTCGTGCCCGAAAATGGTAGGATACAAAATTTAGTCAAAATCGTTTGAACGGTATTATAGATACAATGAGCTTGACCCTGACCCATGGTGATCATAAGTGAAATCGAATTTTCTTGACCATGTGACCTTGCCCAGTGGTTTTCTGGTGCCCCCAAACGGTAGGATACAAAATTTCGTCAAAATCGTTAGAGCCCTTTTTAAGATAAAATTTGCATATATATATATACATATATATACCGTAAAATCCTGTTAATCCGCCCCCCCTAAACACGACGAAAAATCGTAAAATAAGCAGGGGGGCGCTTACACGGTATTAAAACTGTAGTATATGATATTTATGGGTGGTGGTGGTGGGGGGGGGGGGGGGGGGGGAGATGCTAATGGCCGATCATCGCAAAGCATGCATTATTTTAATAAAGTAACAAAAGAAAAACATTTCGAAAATAAAAAATGATAGACAAAATAGAAAAAGAGTATAACTTCACGATTAATGGCGATTTCAGATTATAGAAAATTCTGGATTTCAGAAGCTTTGAAACTGGAAGGCATTTAGATAAATAATAACACTAATATCTGTCATTAATATGGTAACAGAAAAATAAAAGGAACTTAATAATTTAAAATAATTAAAAAACACTGAGAAATTGCAGTTGAAAATGTCCTGATGTAATTTCAAGAATTAGTAACATTTTATGCGGTGGCGACATCTGTTGTAAGTTAGGAAGATTAAATAACCGGTTTTTTTAAAATCATGATTTCGTATCTATAAATGCTAAATAAATAATACAAATCACAAAAATTGAGAAGATATAGAACAAATTGGTAGTGTTGCCAGATTATTAAACCAAAAAACATTGCTACCACAAAAATAGCCCAAATGACAATACAAATTCGACTGTGTATCGACAAATCGATTGATCTGATCAATTAATCAATATTTTTTTTGTGATTGGTTTTCATAATAATGTTAAATACGACTATAAATTCTTTAATAAAATAAATAGATTCTCTTTTAATCAAAATATTTTCCACACAGCACCAAATACACATTTTTTAACTTATTTCATGAGAAACTTTCACCATCGATATTTTTATTACCTTCATATCGCCATGGAGATAAATTTACAGCAACACTAATGTTTAGTGATATTGCTTTTTCAGATCCACAATGTGTTTGTAGATGTTTGCAATATATCAAAGAATCGTCACGCCTTTCTGATCCGTCCAAAAAAAAAAAAATTACAGGGTTGCTGGATTTTAGCCAGGCCAAAAAAAGCCGGCCGGCTTTTTTTGGTTTTAACCACTTAAAAAAAGCCGGCTTTAATTGAAAAAGACCGGCTTTTATTTTAAAAAGGTGGTTTACAGCTAATTCACATTAAATTTGCAATAATTTATTTTTAAAGCACTAATAAATATTTCCTACTAAAAAATTTATGAACTTCTATTAAACTTTATCCAATAAACAAGTCTTTATATCTTCTAGAAGGCAACTATGAAGGCTATATGTCTAAAAGAAAATTGAAATTCTTTGAAAAGAATATATTAAATTAGACCGTAAGGTGGTGTTTTGAAATTGTATTTTACATAGCTCGACATATACTTACATTTTAAAGATTATATTTAATTAAACAATAACAAATCACCACTATCAAAAATAAAAAAATCTTACATACTACTATTTACTTTTAAAATTGATTAAAACTTAATAATTTATATATTTAATAAATGAAATTATCATATATAATACTTGAGAGCATCCATATTTAGTTAGTAATCAGTATTCTAATGTCTTATAAAAATATTTTTTTTAAAGTTTTTTATCTACTAAGCAATTACATAACTCATTCCAGTTAAGTTCATATGATGAGATTAAATCATAGAATGATCAACGATGAAAGAGGAATTAGGAAGAATACATAATATTTGAGAAGATGCAAGTGTATAAAACAGAGAGAACAATTAAAAAAAATTCTCAAAATGAAACTTGTTGAAATAAAAGTTTGAAAAGCTTGCTGCTATTTCTTCATGCATATGTTATTCATATTACTGATTTTAAGAGTGATAAATAATGTTTTTATTAAATGGCTTTATGTATGATTTGAAATTTTTATGAGAAAAAAATAAAACTTTCATATCAATAGCCCAAGTAACTGATTTTTGTATATCTGTGCGTCAATCTGCAGTAAAACAAAATTTTATCTATGACACAACAATGTCTACACTACTATAAGAAATAATAGTAACCCATAAAATAAACAAAATTTGCATTTACAAAAAAAATACAGTATTAAGAAGATTAGAGTAATCTAAAGACAAAGTAAAATTTAGATTTTTTTTTTCTTTTAAGTACAGCATTTTTTAAGCTGTTAGATTAATCTTCAAGTCTAAAATCTGCAGTGCCCACTGTCAAATTGCATAATTTTTACTAGTAGGTCAATAGCACTTAAAATTTGTTGATTAATAAAATATGTAATTAAACAACTATTGTCCTATTTAATTATTAAAGCAGTAAAACTGAAAAAAAAGTGTAAATCAATTAAAAAAAAAAAAAAAAAGATTTTATTTTAAAAATATAGCATTAGTTAAGCAATGAGTATGCCTTTTTAAAATTTAGCTAACATATTTACAATTCGGACTCTCATCACCAGTCAGCTATCTGTTATTCCAACATTAATGTCTTCATTATTGAGAAATTAGGTTAGTTATTCAATTTTAAATTAGCTAAAAAACACTTAAAAATCTACAGTTTATAAATAAAATGCTTCACTGTATAAAAGCCAATTTTGGCCAAAAAAGGCCAATTTCGGCCAAAAAAAGCCAGTTTAAACCAATAAAAGCCGCTGGCGTGGCTTTTATTAATTTTAGCCGGCTTTTTTGCAACCCTGAAAAAATGACACTCTGGAGATAAATTTTCTTATGTTGATCTTGACGTGCACGGCGAAATTTCTTTTGGGGGAGGGCGCTTTCTCGGGATTTTTTTAATTTTCCAATTTGTTTACAAAGTGGGAGGGGGGCGCTTAATCGGGAAGGGCGGATTAACGGGATTTTACGGTAACCATTAAATGAATGTTACAACCACCAACAAAAACTGTGAAATTATGAATAAAATTAAAATAACTAATTGACAACAAACATAACAGATCCCCCCAACAAACTGAATATAGATACCAAAAACATAGTATTAAAAAAAAAAAAAACAGAAATTGAATAATGGAAATTTGTGGAATTTAGACAGAATCTTCAGGTCCCAAATGTCTTAATTTCCACAAATAAAATATGTGGTTTCATCTTCATATTAGCCATAAAATAGCTAAAGAATATGAATTTGGGACAACCACACACAGAGAAATACACAATAAAACAACATTTAAGTTAAAAAAAAAAAAAAAAGGATTGATGGGGGGAAAAAAATAAGAACATGAAATTACCCCATTTGAGTCAGCATATTTTACAAGAATTGGAGTTTTAAGCATATGTTGCCAAAAAAAAGTTATTTAAAAATTGATGGACCATGGATCAAGGAACAACATGTAATGCACAGCCAAGCACATACCCCAATATATAAAACCAGCACCCTCTATAGAAAAATTAAAATTGAACTTAACCATAAATTCAAAAGAATAAATCAATGACGTGCTGAAATCTATTGGTAAATATATACAATTATATAATAATTTGTTACATTATTGGATGATGTTTTAAAACATACTGTCTTAAGACAGATAATTGAACTAAATTTTGTTAATAAATTTATTGTATTAGAATAATGAATAAAAGATGTATTAAAAAAATAAAAATAAATAAAATAAAAATAAATAAAATAAAAATAAATGAAACTTATGATTATTGATTAATGTATCTCAAGAGTTTTCCCCCCAGGTTTAAAAAAAGGCAGGGTGCTGCTGGTGCGAAAAGGGCACTTTTTTTATTCTTAAGGGCACTTTTTTGATTTTTGAGGGCACTTTTCAGATACTTAGGGCAATTTTTTTTAATTTTTAAAGGTATTCTTTTGGTTTTTAAAGCCACTTTTGATATTTCAAAGTCAAAACACTCTTTTTAAGACAACATTGAGTCAGTTTTTACTATGAAAGCAAATTTTTTAAAAGAGAAAGGGCATTTTTTTTACTGAGGGCAAGAAGGGTGCTAATTATTTTACTGAAGGGGGCAAGAAGGGTGCTAATTCTTTTTATGAGGGGCTAGAAGGGTGCTAATTCTTTTTATGAGGGGCAAGAAGGGTGCTATTTTGTAAACCAAAGGGCAGGCAGGGTACAGCACCCTTCTAAAACTGTCTAGGGGAAACTCTGGTTTCACATAATTATTTAAACCTAGCGATGACATATCACCATTTATATTACTGTGACACATTGTATTATATCTTAAGTTAATTTATAATTAATAAAAAAAATGTATATAATAAAGATGCTAAGGAATTAATATTAATAATTAAATTTTGAAATTAATTAGTAACATTTAATGTGTCTACAAACTTTCTTAAAAAATAAATACACATGATATAAGGGGAGAGGGTAAAATAAAAATTAATACATGCAATGTATTCTCATTTAAGAAAATAAACTATGTATTAGAAGCTAATATGGTATTGTCGTCAGTGGGCTAGAATTTAAATACAAGTAATCGTAAAATTATTAATGAATATGAATACATTTAATATAAATATAACTAAACCAATATGCATATAAAAAATCGAAACAAAGTCCATTACAAAATGTGTAATTGCATCATAGTTCTAAAGCAAATGCCACTTTACATTTTTTTTTTGGTTAAATTAACCAGTGCATATTATCCAGACAACTCCACCACACCTCCTTAATCTATCATCTACTCACCCATCCGTCCTACTATAATTTTTTATTATTATTTTACATTTTTAATATTTTATAATTATTTTACATTTTTAATTTTTTATAATTATTTTCTTACTTTATATATTATTTTATAAATTTTTTATGTATGTGCTAATTTGGTTTTTTAAGATCATTTATGTACTAATTATATATTAAAGAATATATGAATTTTTTTGGAAAACCATGTTTTAATGCATCATAAATTAGTTTTTTAAGATTGTTGTTAATTAGATGAGAAGAACATAAACACTTTATTCTATATATATGATTAAGGAGTATATTACGATATACAGAATTATGAAAACAAGATTTAAATTTAGCAAATCTATTAACTTTGAATTTAAATTCTTTACATTTGTCATATAGATCAATAATTGTTTTATTTTCTTTTAGTGTAATTTTAAGATCTAAAAAGTTAATTGTAAGTATTGTTAGACAGGAGCTTTTCCATTAATTCTAAATTAGTTGGATAATCTACTGGAAATTGAGAATTATTGGTTTGATCAGTGGCAATTATAATTATGTCATCAATATAACGATATAAATGTATATTACTATTAATAAAAGTATGTTCATTGTGATATAAGTATAAGTCTGAAAATAAACTGGATGTACAACCACCTTGTGGTATACGGACTATCTGTAAATATGCATTATAAAATTATTATATACAATGAAATTTGTTAGTTTTAAAATAAGCTGTATCTATATGCAATGGTAAATTCAGTTTATGATGATACTTTTTAAATAATTCATTTATTACATTATGTAGATCTAATAAATCTATATTATTAAAAAGATCTTTAAAATCATATGTCGTTATATTGTGTAATATACTTTTAAGATTTTTCATAATATTGACTAGTTGATAGCTATTTTTTATATAATGTGTATTATCAGTGGTTGTTGTCAGTGTATATATTTGATTGAGAATTTTTAATAAAAGTTTATTGGCAATATTATTATATGTATTATAACCATTAGTTACAGTCCTAAATTTAATTGAATCCTTGTGAAATTTGGGTATAAGAACTAAATAAGGATAATTAAAGTTAGTAGAAGAAATATTTAATAGTTTATAATAGCTATGAATTTTATGATTGTTTACAATTACATTTTCATTAGTTTTTTTGAAAAGATTTATTTCCTGTATTTAGAAGAAATACAGGATGTAAGAAGTTGGTGATAAGATTTACATATGATTGCATAATTATTAGGAGATTTGTCAATATATGTAATAACAAAGTTTTTTTGTAATTTAGTAATTTGCTGGAAAAAATGCTTTGTATTAATAGTTACCAAATCAAAAATATTATGTTTTAAAGCCTTAGTTAATTTTTCAATAACTAGTATTTTCCATTGATTAAAATATTCAATAGGTTTATTGTATGAGATTGACATTTTATAAATAAAAATATCAATATCAAATGTAAACTGTTTTATAATACAATTTACGTTAAATTTAGAAGGAAGTCTATATTTAGTACCATAACCCATTAGTTTTTTCAGTTTAAAGTCATTCACAATATTAGCCCCACCAGTGGCTGAGAGGTTCTGCTCTCGAAGCTGGTAGACGGGAGGTGCTGCGTTCGATCCCAGTTGCGCCCGTCGGCCTAATCGTTCGGAGTTTTCGTGGTTTTTTTCGAGCCGTGGATTTATCCATACGTAAATACGGGTTATGTTCCCTTAGAAAGACCCCCACGAAGGGCACTCCCCCCGGGCCTATATCCCAAGTATAGATAATTGGCCGTCAATAATCAACCCAACCCAACCCATTCACAATATTAAGATTTCCAGTGATTATATGTACATGATCATTATTAATGTATTTTTTTAGAGCGGGGTCATTGCATATACACGGAAAAGTACTTGCTACAAATGTATTTTTTGAAAATGTATTATAGTAAAAATCTTTCTTCCGATTGTATTCAGATATTTAAATGTTTTTGAAATTTGAAGATTATTAATAGGAAAATAACAGTTTTTATCATTAATTATATAATTAATAGTAATTTTATTAAATATTTGATTTGAAAAGTTATCATTTGAGTATTAGTGTATTTAATTTTATGTTTTTTTTTGTAAAATAATATTGAAAAGATTAACTCTTGTCATAATAAGATCATAAAAAATATCAGAGAAATGTTTAGAGTAAGATTTACTGAGAAATACATTTAAATATTGTACAATCTGTTTCTTTTTAATAGCAAATATGTATTTTTGAATTAATAACCAGTTATAATTCTTTATATAGTTACTTTGAAGATTATTGATTTGTTTAGTAATATACTTTTTGGAAACAACATCTGTAGAAGAACACTTTCCTCACTTGTTACGTGTTGTTTTGTTTTACGATTTAAATTATGATTTAGTGTAGAATAAATTGGAGAATAATCAATAGTATTATTTATAGATGAGAAGACTTTTATATATACTAGCTGACCCGCCCGGCGGTGCCCGAGCCCCTGTAATAATAAACATAAATCTCTTAAATTATGAAACTCTGAACTCTGACCACAGTCTACGATGGCTTCGGCACCGTATACCGTGCATGCTCGTATTCATTTGGTAAAGCTGGGAACTTAATTTGAAATTTGGCTTAGATTATTATTTCGGAAATTCTGGTAACTGCTTTCTAGAAAATACACCTTGAAGCTATGAATGCTGATTTTTACGATAATTTAGTAAAAATGGAACTGGTTTGGAGAAGTTTGGAACACTATTAGCTGAGCTTTAAAATAGCAGTATTCGCTATATAAAACAGCATTTAAACTCTACGGGTGCAGCTAAAAATGTTAAATGTAATTAGACCCTTGCCCCTCTCCATTCCTGCAAATATAAAAAAGAATATGTTAAATAAAGTTTTCTGTATTAATAATCTCTATCATAATAATATATGTCATGTAAAAAAAAAAAACTTAAACCCGACTAATTGTCATGAAGAAAAACGTGCCTGGAAAATATTTCAAACAGGGGGATGTCTGTGTAATTTGTCATGTGCAGGTGGCGCGACAGTAGCATGGTTGTACGCTGATAACTTCAATCCATATTGACATTATTTAGTTAGAAATCCTTATCTATGCATCGCCACTCTGTTTTATTTAATTACTTCTGTGAAGAATCGATGCAACCAACCAACCCAAGAGAAAAAAGCATTTTTGATGAGAGTTCTTTGTGGATATTAATTAATATTTCAGTAAATAATTGAAATATTAAAGTTCTGAGACTCAGGTATACGAGGAAAGGGTTTGGACTACTTAAATCTAAATTTTCAGATTTTTGGTGTGCTAAATTTTCCTAGTCATCACCCACAGACACACAGAGCAAAACTTTATTTTATTAGTATATATATATATATATATATAGATATATATTATTCAGAGTTTCCCCCAGGATTAAAAAAAAGCAGGGTGCTGCTGGTGCGAAAAGGGCACTTTTTGGATTTTTTAGGGCACTTTTCAGATCCTTAAGGGCACTTTTTTTTATTTGTTAAAGGTATTCTTTTGTTTTAAAAGCCACTTTTGATATTTCAAAGTCAAAACACTCTTTTTAGACAACATTGAATCAGTTTTTACTATGAAAGCAAATTTTTTAATGCAGAAAGGAGAAAGGGCACTTTTTTTACTGAGGGCAAGTAGGGTGCTAATTATTTTACTGGAGGGGGCAAAAAGAGTGCTATTTTGTAAACCAAAGGGCAGGCAGGGTGCAGCACCCTTCTGAAACTGTCTGGGGGAAGTATATACACTATATGGCCATTAATGACCGGCAACTTTCAATTTTAAATATTTTGTTGAATATTTAAAAATATTCTTGTTAGATTCTTCTGGAATTTTAGAATTCAAAAGAACATGTTTGACTTCATATTTATCATTGTTGATTTGATAAGGAGGACAAATAGGGGACCAAAAAAAATTAAAGAAAAAAAAATAATACTTGGGATCACTCTGTAAAATAAACTGCACCAAATGATCTATCGCTACAGAATATACATAGGCAGACATTGTACAATATGTGTATTCATTTGTGTAAGAATAGCATGTATAGTAATAGAAATATAGTGATTTTTTTAAAAAAATAAAAAAAATTCTTGCATGTTTTTTGCTTATAACATAAGAGTTTTTTAACCAAATTTAACGCCAGTTTCAGAAAAATTGACAAAATGTAGTAGAAACAATATAGTGCAATTGGTATATAAATATATTAAATATTTAAGGAAATATGGGCAGTTGTATAAAATAATTTTTATCTGCGCATGCGCGAACGATAACAAGGAACTTTTTGCATAATTTAATAGTCAACTATATGGAGCAACTTATTAAAAAAAAATCAGTCAAATATCGTAAAAATTCAAAGAGATATCGGCGTTAGAGTGAGCTGTTTTTTAGTTTCTCACTAAAACTCGCTGAATGATAAGGGATTTTCCACAGTCATATTTTATTTTATATTATTTTCCAATTTTTAGTGATACTTTAGTTCTCTTTGAAGAACTACCCTAACGAGCTTATTCAAACAAAAAAAAGAATTATTAAAATAAAAGGATCCATTCCAAAAGTATTATAACCTGGTGCAATAAAGTTTTCCAAGGCGAACTAAAGTATCAATAACAAATGAAATATAGTATAAAAATTAAACATGACAATTTGTGGACAATCCCTTATCATTTAGCGAGTTTTAGTGAGAAACTAAAAAACAGCTCACTCTAACGCCGATATCTCTGAATTTTTACGATATTTGACTGATTTTTTTTTTATAAGTTGCTCCATAGAGTTGACTATTAAATTATGCAAAAAGTTCCTTTTTATCGTTCGCGTATGCACAGATAAAAAATATTTTATACAACTGCCCATATTTCCTTAAATATTTAATATATTTACATTTCATTTCAATTGCACTATATTGTTTCCACTATATTTTGTCAATTTTTCTGAAACTGGTGTTAAATTTTGGTTAAAAACAAAGTATGTTATAAGCAAAAAACATGCAAGAATTTTTTTTAATTTTTTTAAAAAATCGCTATATCTCTATTAATATACATGCTATTCTTACACAAATGAATACACATATTGTACAATGTCTGCCTATGTATATTCTGTAGCGATAGATCATTTTGTGCATTTTATTTTACAGGGTGATCCCAAGTATTATTTTATTTCTTTAAATTTTTTTTGGTCCCCTAATTATACTCCTTATCAAATCGACGTTGATAAATATGAAATCAAATCTGTTCTTTTTAATTCTAAAATTACAGAAGAATCTGACAAGTACATTTTTAAGTATTCCACAAAATGTCTAAAATTGAAAGTTGCCAGTCATTAATGGCCATATAGTGTATATATAACCACACACAAGATTTCCTCGTATTAGAATATATGATAAATTAAAAAAAATATTTATAAAATAAATTACTAAGAAAAATGAATATTTAATTTAAATAGGTGTTTAATTATTAAACTACATTCCAAAATTATATTGCAGTTATGAAGTTAAAATTATATTTGGTGTTGCCATTTTTTTTAAATTGACTGAAGAAAACCATTTTTTTAGAAGGAATTAAAAAACCACCAATTTTATTCCAGTATAAGATAGAACATATACTTAGGCTCATTAAAAAAAATAAAAAATGCATCAAGATTATACCTGTTTCTCTCCCTGATATTGCATTTTTAGAAAATCATGTTTTTCTAACAAAAATGAAAATTAATAATAATTTATTATTTTTAAGGGGAGCAAAATAAATATTTACAGCCCTCTAGTATATTTTTCTGTGCTTATCATATTTTTGTTGGTAAGTAAATAAATTTTGAAAACAATTGAAAGGTTTTAGAAACAAGGTCAAACCGGTGGGGAGGCCTACCTTTTCGGCTTAAGCTGAACTAGCCCAGGTTTGGGAACCAAATAGAATTTTTTTTATAACCAAGTGCAGCATGTTTAGTGCTTCTCAGATATATGCAAAAAGGTGAATTTGAAGAAATTTTGAAAAGCTGAAAATAAAAAAAGTATTGAAGCCAGTGATTAAAAAAAAAAAAAAAGGTTTATTTGATACCACATGTTTATTGAATATACAAAGTTTCATCAAAATCGGAGACCATGGGTGTACAAATCCCATTTTTGTGGTTGAATTGACATGGAGTGACCCAATTGTGATGTCAAAAAAGTATTTGTGCACTAGTAGTGAGAATAAAAATATAGTAAATATTTAAAAGGTAAAAAAACAGTACTAGTATTTAGTATATATCCTGTTTGCTTCAATTACAGAGTGTAATCATCTGGGCATTGATTAGTTCAATTTGTGAGATGTTTCGCTGCTGATTTTTAGCTATTCTTCCTTAAAAGGTTGCCTAAAATGGGCTTTGTTTGAAATTTTCTTTTTCCATACTTGAATATCCAAAATATGTCACAAATTTAGCAACTTAACACACATGTTTGAAGCATAAAAACTGGAATAAATGTTAAAATATTAACAAATAAGCAGTGGAAACACATACCACACAGCACAGAGGCACATAACAAATTTCTTAATTTGGCCGAGGGAATGCTAGTGTTACCCACACAATCTCTACGGCATCTGTCCCACCGTGGTGTCTGTCCCCACTTTACCCTAATTAATTGCGTTGCAGTCTGAAATTATTATGATGTCAAGTATAAACAGTTATGTTTCTTTTAGTTTATACAACTGTTACGTTTTTCATATGTTTTTAAATGCTTTGTCATCTCTGAAATCACTTTACTCACTGCTTATTTTAGAAATTTACTGCCCAGTTCATTTTCACTGCCAAACTGCTACACATTTTAGAACTCTGCTATGAAGTAAAATACTAATAGATGTTGCATAAGATGCAACTGATTTTCAGTTAGATTGTGGTATTACCAAATTTAATTTTTAGAGTCCTAGGCAATGAGGTTGTTGCATCCAGTGATGATTTTTTTCTCCCATGAGAATGAAGTGCACATACATGTGTTTCAATGATCGTGGAATTGCTAAATTTTATGCATGTTTTAGATTCTTGTACAACGAGCTAGCATAGGGATGTCACTTTTCTGCTTTTCTCGTTTTTTAAAAATGAATCGCCAATTTCTGCAGAAAAAAAGAAAAAATATCACAATGTGTGCTGTAAATAAAGTCAGGGGCGGTAGAATGATTAATTTATCTGGAAGCAGAGAAAAAAATCGTGTCGAAGATAGTTTTGGGTCCTACTTATTAACACGTTCGCTGCCAACTACGAGAATACTCGTAGTTGGTAAACTGGGTTTCTTTGCCAGCTACGAGATAACTCGTTATTGATATCCTTATCTAAATCGCCGATTATGAATATTGCAATAGAAAACACATGCATTGTTTAGGTGTTTGGTACACAGAAAGAGACTAAATAATACACTTGGTGTACTGAAATGGATCATTTATTTCTCAAAACCTAGATACAATAACTAAATGTTTACAACAGAAAAACGTATATTTTCACGATATGTTTTGGAGAATCTCGCAGTTGGCACAGGGAACAAAAATATAATTTCATATGCCAACTAAGAGTATACTCGTGTACACGTGTTTTTTGCTAAAAGTAATCTGTTATATCTATATTTAAATAAAACCACAGAAAACAATTTAAAAGCATAATATCGGAGATATGACTTTGGCATCTGTGAACAGATGCACTATTTCAGCTTTGGCAGCGAACGTGTTAATTTGAGGCTCAGGCAGTGTTCAGAGAAATACATAGAGGGAAACATAGGGTTGTAAAAAACCCAGCCCGGGCAGCTACTCACTACAACCCTTATGGTTATAATAAACCAGGGTTAAAAAACCTAAAACCAGCCTAGGCGGGTACCCGTGCAGCTATGCACTACAAACCTGGACACAAGATATAGGAATGTGATTCTTCTCTGAATTATGCCCTACCAGTGGCTGAGATTTTCTGCTCTCAAAGCTGGTAGACGGAGGTGCTGGGTTCAAACCCCTGTCGCACTCGTTGACCTAATCGTTCAGAGTTTTTTGTGGTTTTCTTCGAACCTTGCCGCAAATACAGGTTAGGATGCCTTAGAAAGGGCGCTCCCTCCTAGGGCCTATATCCCGAGTAGATAATTGGCCGTCACAAATCAACCAAACCAAACCTTCTCTGCATTATTAATTTTTGACCAAATACTGCAAAATTAATTCGTTAATTGGTTGTGAAAAAAAAAATCCCTGACAGCTTGGCCTACAGGCACAGGTAGATTTCGAAGACTCAGACCGTGGGGCACCTGTTTGTTGGGAAGTGCGTAAGAAATGACCTTTTTGCCATGATGCGTCATTTGGAAACGTCCACTTCGAAACCTAACTTGTTTGCAGGCAGAGCCAGCAGAATTTTTTTTTTGCTATAAGGGTTGGTCCTATAAAAAACTTGTCAATATAAAAGTTTTAGATAATATTAAGAGGATTTATAATAAATTTAAGTGGATTTGATATCTTCTGAATTGACGAAGTTATGAATTTTTTTCTTCTACCCCCCCCCCCCTTTTCCCCCTCTTGGGGCCATTTTTAATGATATCAAAAATCTGTCATACATAAATTTTCGGCCCTTTTCCTAGAAGTAATAATAACTTTAAACTGATACGTATAATAATTAAGAAATTATGGGTTTTTTTCTGTTTTCACAAAATGTCTCCCCATTTCCCCCCCTGTTCGATTTTGATCATTTACGAACTTGACCAAGATTTTATGTATCAGTTTGGAAGAGATTTGTGCAGAATTATGGGAGTTATCGTGTCCATAAAAAAGTAACATATATATATATATATATATATATATATATAGTTTTGAACTGGGGGTGGTTTTGGGTTCTGGGAGTCATGATCGCCATAGATCTGCAAAAATTTTTCAAAAATTCCAACAGGTGAGAATGTAATAGGTAGCATTTCTTATGAAATCTACCTAAAAACAAGAATTTCGTCAAATAGTCGTGTAAAAAAAAATTGGGATTCCATCAAACGATCGTGACTAAAAAGCTAATTTCATCAAATGATTGCAGGAAAAATTAAGAATTTTATCAACAGGCAATGTAAAAGAAATGCGAATTTCATCACAAGTCGTGCAAAAAAAATAATAAATTTCATCAATTGGTCGCAAAAAAATTGAGAATTTAATCAATTGTCTGCAGATTAGAATCTCTAATTTCGTTAATCGATCATGGAAAAAATCACAAATTTCATCAATTGGTCAAGAAAAAAAAAATATTGAAAATTTCATCAAACAATCATTGGAAAAATCACGAATTTTGTCTAGTTACATGCAAAAATTGCAAATTTAATCAGTCAATTGTGGAAAGAATCGCAAATTTCATCAATAAGTCAAAAAGAAAACACCGAATTTTGTCAAATAAGTGCAGAACAATATTGTGAATTTCATCAAATGCTTGTGAAAGATGACAGTGAATTTCATCAATCAGTCTAGGATAAAATCGTGAATCCTGTCAATAGGTTGGCGAAAAAAAATTGCGAATTTCGTTGAGCAGTTGCAGAAAAAAATCACTAATTTTGTGAACGATCATGGGATAAAATTGCAAATTTCATCAATCGCTGGAGGGAAAAACCTCAATTTTCGTCAAACGACTGCGGAGAAAATTGTGAATTTTGTCGAGGTTGCATACAAAATTGCTAAATTAGGCAGTGGATCGCAAATTTCCTTAATCGGTCATGAAATGTACAAATTTATTTTCTCCATAGGGGAAAAAAAAAGCTCTAACTTGATTTTTTGTCAACAAAAGTTTCAACGGGGTTTACAGTGTTCAATCTTTCTCCATCCACAATATGAATGTCAGAATTTGTTTTATTAAAATCTAAAAACTTAAAGAAAATAAAATCTCATCATATTCTATAATATTTGTTATTTTGATTTTTATAGACATCTTTTTTATCATCCTAATAAATAGTAAAATTCATCACTGAGCTCATTGAACCTGTTGCTGGGTTACCTCTTTTGATTTAAAATGCCGTGAACTAAAGAAAAATTATAAATATTTACTAAATAGTAGGGGAGACCGGTACACACTGGACCTATGGGCACAGTAGACCACCCCCTAATATTTTATTTATTTAAAAAATTTTTAAGCTTCTCTTCTATCCTAATAGACAACAGCACTGGATTGATTATTTATAGCCTTCAAAAAGTATGTTTAGCTCAGGTTGAACTATTTTATACTGATTGGTTGTTTTGAGCTTCTAAAAATAAAATTTTTCATAATCATATTTTAATTTTTTTAGTAATTAAAGGTTGTAGATAAATAAGATAAAACAGCTTTTTTGCAAAGCTAAGACACTTGTTTTTATTTAACTGTAAAGTTAATATGTTTAAAAGAAAGCTATAAACAATATTAGTATGATTATTTATTGAACTTCAACATGGGACAAAGTGGATCACCCACTCCTGGGGCACAGTGGTCACAATCCACTCTGCTCCTGTAATGCAGAATGTTCAAAATATTTAATAATTGCTTATTTTCTATAAAGAAATATTGTTTTAAAGTAATTATTTAACTGTAAAATAAAGTAAACAAAGAAAAATAACAATTTATTTAACATAGTAAAAAATATTTTGTTTTGTATTTACTGCCTTTGCTAAATATAACTGTAGTCCAATTGATGATGATTCTATTCAAGTAAGATTCATGAGACGCAAATTGAATGGAAATCAGTTTATTTTTCCCGAAACTAGGTGAATCTGCTGTTGATGTCAATTATTTCATAATGTTGCTCCCAGACCCAAAAGTATTTCAGGAAAGTTCCAGTCTCAATCTTACTCATAAGTATTTTGGAATTAGACTGGAAATTTTTGCAAATTTGCAAGATTTGCAAATTTTAATGTGCGCTGATTTTTTTGTACTTAAGTAATAACTTCATCTAAATTGCAATTGTTCCTGTATTAATCTGTTATTTTCAAAATATAATTAATTTTGTTTTTGTTTCAAAATGTTACTTGCAAATTTATATTACTATATTATTTTGTGGGTAAAGGGGAAATAAAAAAGAATTAGATTAATGAAAAATAGATTTATATTATGTTTCAGATAATACCTAATAGCGGTCCACTGTGCCCTGGTGGGTGGACCAGTGTGCCCCACTTCTGAGGCACATTGGTCCACTTTATGGTGCATATAAAGATTTTTTTTGAAAAGTGTATTGAAAGCTCTGTTCTGAGAAAATTATGATGAATGTATGAATATTTAACGAATATTCAAAAATATTTTCATGTAGATCGGTTTATCGGTTAAAGATAAAAAAAATTAACTGAAAAAGTGGTCCACTGTGTACCCGTAGGGTGGTCACAAGTAACATAGGGAAATTTTTTTTTCAACTTATCTTTCGGGGGACCCCCCTAAAATTTGCCAATTAGTTAAAAAATGATATTGGCAAAGTTTTAGCTCAATTGAATAATATTAACCCGTGCCTCATCGAGGTTGAATTATTGAAAAATTCTGATTTTTTGGTGAAAAATTGCAATTTTGTCTTCAATAAGTGAAAACCATTTGTCCTAAAAACCCGATTCTTGTCTTATCTGATAGAAAATGTTGTTGCCTTGAACTTTTACTCTCATCAAAACTTATATTTAATGACATTTAGCATTTTTTAGGTCAAGTCGTGAACTATATCCTCAAATCTGCATTTTTAAAAATACATGGAAAATGACAGCAGAATAATTCTAATTACTTCTGACCACTTTTTTGTATTTTTTACATTAAAAGACAAAAAAAAAAAACATTTTTTATAACTTAAAGAAAAAAAATACGAATTATAGTTAATTATTAGGTATCTAGTTTTGCGCCTCAAAAAAAGAAACTCCTCAATTTGTATTGCAGTTAAAGTGCATTTAACACGAACCTCTGAAACTCTCTTTTTAATACAAGGTAATTTTTGTTTTTTTTATCGTTAAGAAGTCCATTTTTAGCATTGACGAAACCTTCTGACACCCGGCAGTTGGTAAAATCCAGGCAATGTATTTTGATACCACTGCAGTAAATACAGGTGGCCTCATGAGAACCTACATTTTGCTACAGAAAATATTAGAACAAAATCTTCTCTATTTACGATGTCGCCACCATATTCTAGAAATTATTCTCAGAGAAATTTTTGATTTTAAAGTGGGCATAACCACTGTCCTTCAGCCGGATATTAAAAAAAAATTTATACCGGGTGGTCTAAGCTGGACAAGACTAAATACAAAACTGCTATTGAAGATGAAAATATCAGATATAAAATACTTAATTCGGACGAAATTTCAAATTTTCTTATCGAGCATTTAAAAGATGAACACCCCAGGGATAACTATAAAGAATTTATCCAACTTTGTTTAATTTTTATAGGACATCTTCCATCAAAAAACATTTTTTTTCAGAGCACCTAGTGCTATTCATCTCACCAAATGGATGGCTAAGGCCATTTATTCATTCAAAATATATATTTTCAGGGATCAATTATCATTAACATATTTAGAAGAGGAAGGTATTGGAGATATTTGTTTGTTTATAATCAATATATATGTAAAAGCGTGGTTCAATGATCTCACTCTGACTTTGGCTCCCCATCAAGACCTACAATTATTAAAATCACTTGTTGACTAGAGAAAAATTGGTAAACAGTTTGCAGACAAAGCGCTTCCTAAAATGATAAAACATCTTTGGTATCTTACCTCGGAGCAAGTTGCATTTTCATTCTTCAATGATACTTTGGAAAAAAACAGTCCAAATAAGTATGGATGAAAATTTAATGTCATTTGAAGAAAAAAATGATGATTATGATGATAAGGAAGTAAGAGCAACAATAGGTTTCAATGAAGTGGAATATTTATTGGACAAAGAAGTCGATTTTTTTTGTTTCATTTCAAACTGTAAATAGTTTTAGGAGATTTGAGATTAATATGGAATTTTTAAATACTGATCCCGACATATGGTGTGAAAATAAACATTATTTGAAAGCAAAAAAACAGTGAATGGTTTTAAGGTTGTCAATGACGCAGCTGAAAGGGGAATAAAATTAATCCAAGACAAGATAAATAATAATCCAATAAATCCAAGATTCCTATTTAACGAAAGATGAAGAACAAAAGCAGTTTCTGTTACAAGTTGTATCTGAATGCAGAAAAAATTTCTCAGACTCTTCAAAAGCCACATTATCGAAGCCATTACCACCTTAATGTAAAAATTCTAAGTGATAATATTTTATTTCCTTTATAATGATTCGTTTTTTATAATGCAACTTTAATAATGAAATGCATTTGAACGTTATTTGTGAGAAGTTTGCTCTTTAATTCTTATGTAATTAATTCAGTTTAAATTTCGATTTTTTTCATTTACTTTGGATTTTTTTTTTAACTAAACCCCTTTTTTATGTACAAACTGAAAAAATAAAGAAATCAAAATCTAAAAGCAGATGAAATGGAATGTTACAATGATTTTCCATATTTTCATAAAAAGTCAATTTTGAGAATTCGGATCATGGTTGGTACTACAAAATGCTGTATATTTTTAAAACTATAATTTTTTACAAAAAAAGATGTCTGGTTCTTCAATGCAAAAACATTTTTTATGAAATGAGACCAGCATTAGGTTTCTAGGTTCTTTTGTATTAATTTTATGAAGGAAAAACTATAAATTTTTGCGAAAAATCACGGTTTTTCAAAACTTTGACCTCAATGAGGCACAGGTTAACATTATCCAAATGAGCTGAAACTTTGGCAATCTCATTTTTCAGCCAATTGGCAACTTTTAAGGGGGTCCCCCCGAAAAAATTCGAAAATTGATTTCTTGTGACCACCCTGTACCAGTCCTCCTCTATGCATTTTTCATACATGATACATTAAAAGTGCAGAGAATAAAAATATAAAAAATGTTTAAAGTTAAAAAAAAAAAAAAAAAAAAAAAAAAAAAAATCTGTTTAGTTTTTAAGCTAGATGAAAAATATTAATTATTTTAATTTGCCTAGATCTCCAATCTCTGTCTACAATTTTTGTAAAATTGCAAAAATCTATAATAATAAGTATAAATATATGCATTACTCTAAAATTTGATTACATTTTCATGGAACTATTTTGTAAATACTGAATTTTAATATTACTATGCTTTTTAATAATTAAGTTTTTAATTGTTACATTTTTACTACCAAAATTTATTTTACATGATTGAATCCTTATAAAATTTCTTATTTAGAATGTTTCGTACAATTTGTAGAATTTGTTGCTCAAATTTATATTTTTTCAACTATAATGATGCGTAAAATTGTTCTTTATCATCAGTTTCTACGTACCAAAGCGAAAAGTCCTTATAATGCTGTATATCTGGAAAGAAGAGAGATTAGTTCCCTCTTTCTAAGTTTGATTTCTCTTGCCTTAAATTGGCAAAAATAGTTTGGCACATTAGTAGAATCATGGCAAGAGAAATCAATGTCTATGCAATGCTCATTGCGAAGGGGTTAATGACATGCATTGCAACCAACTGTTATTTAATAACTAATGCAATTACACATTTTTTGTGAGTCAAATCAAAATATGCTTCGAATAACAAACAATCCTCTTTTAGAAAATGACAACACAAATCATGACCAATTACTACTAGACATTTTTCCTCTAATTTGTCCTCCCGTCAGAACTACTCTCATAAAAATCCTAAACAGGACTGAAAAATAATGGGCAGAGTAGGTGTAGAGATGCTTCCACCCCTGTGTCATTTTTCTCCACAGTCTGTTTCTGCAGCCACCTCTTTCAATAGTCCTTACCAAACTTCTAATTTGAATGCTTGTACTCCTCCAATAGTCTATAATACAAGGACTCCAGAGACGAACATTAAACTCGAAGCCGCAATGGTCGTCCGATGATCTCAGAGCCCCGAGCTCAACCTTTGTCTTTTCAGTGCATGAAATTTGTGAAATTTACCGTTTAAAATTTTCCAGTATTGAATTAGGTTTTTAAAGAGTCCAGTTGAGTGTGTCGGGAAAGAGCATAGGGACGTTAGATGGTCGCTTACTGCTGCTCTGCGATTTTGGCATTTTCCCAGCTCCCCCCCCCCCCCCCCCCCCTCGACCGTCTCCCAAGACTAACATTAAGCGCGAAGCCGCAGTTGTCGTCCGATGATCTCAGAGTATGCCAATTCAACAGTGCTTAAACAAACTTAAGTTATTTTTCTTTAAAATTAGTCTTCAAAACTATTTTTTCATTGTATATATCACAGTCTTTTTAAGATGAAATCACAGTTAAATAAATATTTGCATCAAGATTCTTTAAACTTAATTTTTTCACTGTATATGTTTTTTGTTTACACTTTAAAAAATGACATCTATTTCATGTATGTACTTTTGAACCAGGGTTGGCTTTTTGCCAGCAAAAATGTATCTTTGCCAGGACAGTGGCAAAAAGTGGAGAAAACAGGCAAAAATGAGGAAGAGTGGAAAAATAAAATTAGCATCACACTATATATTTCAATTTTCACCCTTCACATTTTGCACCTTGATGAAAATGATTTTTTTTTTTTTTTAAAGATTTTTTAACTTAAAGTATTTATAATTAATGAATTAATAATAAATGACTTGAGTAACTATGAAAATAAAACTACAAATTTACATTTTTATTTTATTAAATTAAAACATCTAAAGAAAGGCATATTTCAAAGTCAAACAGAGCACAAAGTTGCTGCATTAGTCTTTTTTTAACATTTTAACATTGCATAGCAAATTAAAAGTTTTGTGGAAGTTTCCAGAGACAGTTTGTTTCGGATAGCAGAATGAATAAAAGAAAAGTTTGAAAATGTTCTTTCAACAGCAGCAGAACTTGGGCAACAAATTTTCAAATGAGTAATTAGTACACAAAAATTCTTTGATATGTCACAAACAGGTGAAATACTTTTCCACCATTTCTGAGCTCTAACTGATTCAATAACATTAGCAGTAAAGTATGTTTTTGGGACGATTCTTTCATGTCAAATTTTATAGCAAGAGGTACGTCAGGATCTATTTCTTGCAATCACTTTCGAGCTTTCTTCTTTTGTTCATAATTCAACAAGTCCCTTCTGTATTTTGGGTACAATAAATATATGACTAAATGATATGGTAGAACTGCTTGGTTGAAATGTTTCTTGACTATGGTAATATGACTTTGCAAAACAGGATTCTATACTAAAGAACACCACAAATGACAAGCATCTGCTAATGTTGAACTATTTTTAGAAGTGCAAAAAAATTATGTTAATTGTTGATGTTAAAGTTTCATTTAAAGAAATTTTAGAATGCATTTTTTATTGATTTACAAAAGAAACAATTGATCAAGATTGTAATTTAAATCACTGATTTTAATCCTGTAATTAAAATAAAATCCTTAAAACCCTGTTTTAAAATACTAGTAATTTTTGCCAGCGGCAAAAATTGTGGCAAAAAGTATATTTGCCGGGACAGTGTTTTCCGTGGTTTTTACCATGGTTTTTTCCACTTAAATTGGCAAAAATTGACCAACCCTGTTTTGAACTATTTTAAAATTTTCTTGTTTTAAGTTTTTCAAAGTACAAACATTAAAGTAATGAAACTTCTGCAATTTTTATTTCAATTGTTGATATTTAACAGAAATATTTGTTAGAAGAGAAAGAGCTAGAAAAAACTTACTCGTGTTAACAGAACTTAAAAACAGGATTTTAGTAAAGAAATCCAATATTTTTCCCATCTCACAATTCTTTTCACCAGTTAAACACTGCCTCATGCAGCAAAGCTTCATCATTGTATACCAGATTTAATTAAAAAACAATTTATTTTGTGCTCAACCATGCACTTTCAGCACAAAATAACTAGATCACACCATTCTACATATTT
The DNA here is from genome assembly GCA_963931845.1 of Maratus michaelseni. NCBI lineage: Eukaryota > Metazoa > Arthropoda > Arachnida > Araneae > Salticidae > Maratus > Maratus michaelseni. Next base: position 216,556,420 of record OZ007586.1, on the reverse strand, counting down.
GGAGGAGTTCATTGCTTCACTCATTTGTGTTATGGAAATTGAAAATGAATTGATATGTCTACCTGAAAATGAAACAGAAAAGATGAATAACTATGAGTATGTCACACATGTAGTACACATATATATCAATAGGTCTAATCTATTTTCGTTTATATCTACACCAAAACCACAAGCTTAGTTTAACATCTAAAATATTTTGTAAAAATTATTTTATGCTGAAAGTGAGGGAAAAAGTTTATATCTTAAAAATAATATATTTTATTTAGTATGTCTAAAATTCTTATTTTTTCTGTGATACTTTGAAAATTAGAGAATTTAGTATATCTATGATCTTTTTTCTTTTTTATAGTGTTACTTGAAAGATGGGAGGAAGTGTTGAAGAAGTTTCTCGGCTTCTTGCTGAGTGGGAAAGGATCGACAGCACAGGAGGCGATGTTACTCTTATATTAAATGAGTATGGCTTTTAATGAGATTTCTTTTTTTAGTTGAAAAATGTTTATGGTTTATCTGTTTGTCTCTTTATTTGTCAGTCTTTTAAATCCAGAGCTGTAGTAGAGGATATGTGGTAGTATACGTCTGTATTTTTTAAAGAAGCCGTTTGTTTCTCAAATAAGGCTATAGTGTATACCCTCTATCACAAGGTTGACGAACCTATGGCAGACAAGCCCTAGATGGCACATATGACACTATTTCTGGTATACGAAAAATTTAAATTTGATAAACTTTACACAGATATAATTTATTTTTCTTTTTGATATAGTAATAGTAAATGCAATTTTGTTTAACATGTACAGACTATCAGAAATAATACAAGTATTTTTGCATGAAGTAACATAATAGAATATTTTCTTTTTCTGTGATGCTATGCGTCGCCATGTAACTATATTGCCTTTTTATGTGAATTTAAAAAACCTTATTTCTTCAAATGAATTTCAATAGACATCACTGCAGTAATATGAGAAGCGGGCCCAAATTTTCTATATATTATTAAAAATGAACCAAATAATACTTCAAGCATTCTAGAACATAGAAAATGGCAGGGTGCAGTTACAGAATAATGGCACTTTGGTTAAAAAGGGCATATCAGGAAAAATGCCATATAGCAGCACCGCCTGTTGGGCGATTTACACACAAATCTAATCAGTATCTATGTATGTCAAGGTCTAACAGAATATGAAGTTTGATGAAATTCCGTGCACAGAATTGTCTGTCATTCAAGTCCTGCTAACTTAACATAAATTGAGAGAATATTTTCAAACTTTGGCTTTATACACAGTTTTTGACGGTTTAAACCATTTTTGTGAAAAATCATCTGTCAAAAAACTCAAATACTACATTGATATATAACATTCACATTATTTTTCACGCATTTATACAACATTACATGTAATGTTTAAAATCTCATTATTACTGTGTATGAATAATTAATACATAGTAAAGTATTATTGTTAAGTGCAATTTTTAACTCGGTAAAATTTTTATTTAGAAAAATTGGGTAAAAGTGTGCTTTTTGAAAAGCAAATAGAAGATTTGGAAGGGCTCACATGAGCTGCACATTTTTTCTCTTACTTAAAAAATCTTAAATGTCCAAGTAATTAAAAACAATATCATCATCATTCTGCAGATGGCTTAAAGAGTGTGTAAAAAATAAGTAAAACCCGAGCTGGCCAAGTGATACCCACTGAAATAGTTAAGTCACTTGCCTTGAAACATTTTTATATAATTGGTCAATATTTTAGAAAATAGTGAAAGAGCATGAGGATGCAATAGATATTGGGATTTTTCAACTGATTAATGATTTTAATTTATATAAACAGCACAAAGATCTTTTACTGCATGTAAAACCCATAGGTGTTGCATTAGGCATTCTTCAAAGAGGTATGGTACTGTTACAATTGCTGATGCATGTCATGTTTGACTCAGTTTTCTGTTGAAAAGTGCATAATAGAATGGATCAAATCATGAAACCATGCTATTTTATGGTTTATATTTTTCATTCCAACCTTACGGGAAGGGTTGACTGATGCACAAATTGATTCAGCTTGAAAATGGGCTACAAGAGAATCAATGGTTGTTTACCTATGCTGATTACCTACAAAGCCGAAGAATCCCCTTTCCCCGCTCCATATTTCAAGTTACATGGAGGACAGTTAACCCCATGACTTGGGGGAAAGGTATCATTAGATGCAAGATGCAATAGATTTTCAATTGAACCTGCCTCCAAATGTGCTGGTCTAGCAATGCTTTTGCTATCAAGTCCTGCTAACTTAACATAAATTGAGAGAATATTTTCAAACTTTGGCTTTATACACTTTAAACTCAGAAACAGTTTGAGTATTATAAATAAATGTGCAAAACTGGTTATGTGCTTTAGAATGCAGCGGGGTAAAATTGATCCGGTTTATTAATTGTACAATAATTTTCTTATGATTGAAAATTACAAAAATTAAAAGTATTTTATTACAAATAGTAATTACATTTTTTTTGTAATTATTAAATTACTATAATTTTAAATAAAAGATTACATAAATCAACATATTTAATGTATACCTATTGTTGAGTTCTAAAGGGTGCTACACGTTTTTGTCAGTTAGAACCAGTTTATGATGCTTGTCTTGTCGAAAACCAATTTTTGACGTAAAATACCCAACCCTGCTACTTGAGATATAGCTGTGAATCTTGAGAAATGCAGCATGGCAGCGCCACCAGTTGGGCAATTCACAGCAAAACTTAAACAGCATTTATTTATTTCAAGGTCTAACAGAATATAAAGTTTGATGAAATTCCATGTATTAGTTCTTGAGATAAAGCTATCACAGAAATCATGAAAAACAGAGCATAGCAGCACTACCTATTCTTCCCTATATTATCAATTCCTCCCTATATTTTTATAATTTTCAGTTAATCATTTAAATGTCAGTCAATCAGAGTTCATAGTCATTGATTTAAGTCCAACTTTAAACAGATGACCCCTTAAAATGTCACTTGACAAAACGTTTTGTCATTGCATCTGCTTCTAGAGGTTTTGTACTCTGATGTATATGATCGCACTGCTTATCTTTAGTGAAATGAAACTTCCTATTTATATGTCAGGTACACTTAGATTCTTAATCCAAACCTTTAGGGCTATTAGTACCTACCTGTGGACCCATATGAGGATTTCACGCTGCAGTCTAATATTTTTTAGCAATATCTAATATTTTTTAGATTCAGGTGTAAACTTCTAAAGAAGAAATTAAGGATAAAAATATCTGCAAATAACATTAGTCCAGCCAGATTATAATCTCATTTATCCTATCAAAGTTACAGTAAAAACTGATCAATGATAGCAAATGGCACATGCTATTAAAAAAATTAACAATCATATTTTAACTGTATTAGAGGATGTCATCATCTGCTTCAGGAAAAACATGGGACAAAGAAATAAATTTAATACATATAAAATACAATTTAAATCTAATATAACAAATCATACCTTTTAGGCTACACATAAAATGCCACTGCTTCAATCGATTGTTGGTGCCTTTTTCTTTTAAACATTTCAATTTCAATTTTGCTTTTTAAGTATAAATTTAATGACTATTTATATTTGATATTAATCACAATTGAAGCTAGAGTCCTGCATCGGGTCAGGCTACCCACTTTTACCCGCACCTGACCCGAGGTGTCTGCTATTCCAAGGTTTCACTATATTTGAATATTAAAGAATATAGATTTGTCCATTTTTCTATATAAAATATAAAATTGGTATTAGAGATATAATTGTACATTACTTTTCATTATAGCATTAAAACATGATTTATTGTCCTTTTATTGCGGGGTCGGGTTGTGGGTCGCTGAAAATTATTTTTGAGGTTTAACGTCGGGTTGCGGGTTGACTTCAAATGGAATTTACGGGTTTGGGTCGGGTACAACCTGACCCGTGCAGGACTCTTATTGAAGCCCAATATATTTATTATTTAAGATGATGTAATGCTTCTCAGCTTAAGATACTTCTATGTGTATGATATAAGCTTCATGTTAAAGATCTCTGTGTAAATATGTTTTAAAATAGTGATTTTTTTTATAATGCTAATCTCTCTTAGTTTGCTGTCTTTGTTCATGTAGTAATACTTTTTTGAGATAGAGAACAATAACATTATAGATAAATATCTTGTATTATAGTTTGTATCATTATACAGTGGACTCCCTTAAATCCGCACAACTGGGGATCAGCAGTGTAGATTTTAGAATTTTGCAAATTTCTGCTCACTGTTTTGTTTACATTTTTAAAGAGTAATTTGACTGTAGTAAAGCATTGGAAATTATAATAAATCATTACAATAAGTAAAATATCATAGTAATTAAGTAAAACATTAAAATAATTGAAGTAAATTATTAAAATAATTATGTAAGACATTAAAATAATTGAAGTAAATTATTAAAATAATTATGTAAGATATTAAAATAATTGAAGTAAATTATTAAAATAATTATGTAAAATAATAATTAAAAATATTAAAAATATTAAAAATAAAGGTCAAGTAAATAATGAATGATGTAGTACTAAATATGCATAATAATGATGAAATATCAATCCTTGCTTCATTCAGCCATATTAATCAACATTACATATGAAATCACAAAAAAATAAAAATAAAAATTGTTCAAGATTAAAATTGAAATTAAATACCGATGTAAAAACGCTACTGTTTTGCCATTTTTTTACCTTAGATATAAAAATAATTTGCATCATAATCTTAAGATAATTAAATTTTATTTCATGTTTATGCATATTTAGTTAACAAGAAAGCTTGATCAATTAAAAATTGTCTTGGAAAAAAGAGATCACAGTTGCCAAATATTAGTGCCACTTTGAATTTTTTCGGAAGAAAATTCATATTTTTTTCACGCGAAAACTCGAGTTCGGCCATATTAACCATAATTACATATTAAAATGAGTACATAATAATGAAAAACTAAAAATAAATGTTGTAAAACATGAAGGCTAGAAAAATACACAATTCAGTTACAGTTTACACTTGTGAATATTTTGCAGGGTACAATAAGGTGAATTTTTGCTTTAGATACACTAATTTACATCAAAATCATAAGTAAATAAATTTTATTTACTAATTTACCAGCTTTAATAGCCAAAAGAATATGATTAACAAAAAAATTAGTAAAAAGAAAATTGGGATTGCCACTGATTTCAGCGTCATCTTGAATTTTGTTCCTTCAACTTAACTGTAAGTTTCAGTGTTTACATCTGCAACAATACACGGATCTTAGGCATTTGTGGATTTGAGGGAGTCTACTATAATTCAGTATAGTTTATTCAGTAATCAATCTCAGATTTATGTACTTTTTTTTTGCAGCTTAGCAGAGATATTTGAAAAAGAGACTCAAGCTTTCTATAAGAAAGATCCTGATCCCTTTGATGACCGTCATCCAAGTAAGTATTTTTTTTGTCCACAAATTAAGCAGTTATTTTACTTTATCTGTTTTTATGTATGGGTCATTCCATGTCAAATCAACCAATGACTCAACCTGACCATTTTAGATTTTGATGAAACCTGCAGGAATCATTCTCCCTGATGATACAAGTGAGAATATACTTTTATAATTTTTTTTATCTCAGTAAATTTTCATACAATTAATTTTTTAAATTTAAAAAAATCATCATTTTTTGACGTATAAATGTTTTCAATTTTAAATTTCTCAAGTTCTATCAAGCGTAGAGAGTTGTTTGATCCCTCATTTTAAAGAGAATTTCATAAGGTTTAATTTGATATGCAAGTTTCCTTTGCTTTGTTTTAAAAAGTTAATTTAATTAAATTAAAAAATTTTTAAAATAATGTTTTTGAAAAATTTGTTTTTTGTAATATTATAAACTTTAAATTCTGAAGGTTTTAGAGTGGGATCTCAATGGGATCAGCAGTTATGTTGAAAAAACTAATGTTAAACACCAATTGGGGCTGGTATTTAAAGTTGGCACCTCGCCAACTTTATGATTGTGCTAAAGAGATCATTGTTTTATTCATTTTAAACATTATTTTTTTTATAACTGCTAATCCCATTGAGATCCCACTCCAAAACTTTCAGAATTTAAAAATTATAATATTACAAAAAAACATTTTTTTCAAAATTTTTAAAAAACACTATTTTAAAAATTTTAAATTAACTTTTTAAAATCATGCATAGTCTATCAAATTAAACCTTATGAAATTCTCTTTAAAATGAGGGGTCAAACAACTCTCAATGCCTGATAGAACTTGAGAAATTTAAAATTAAAAACATTTATACAAGCCACAAAATGATTTTTTGAAATTAAAAAAAATTAATTGTATGAAAATTTACTGAGATAAAAAAATTATAAAAGTATATTCTCATTTATATCATCAGGGAGAATGATTCCTAAAGGTTTCATTAAAATCTGAAATGGTCAGGTTGAATATTGAAAATTTTTGGTTGATTTGACATGGAAATGACCTGTATACTTTCTTTATTGTTAAAAATAGATGCATACCAGCTAATTTCTTTCTTGTTTTACTTTTCTTATTCTTTGTAAATGAATGTTGCCAACTGTAAAATTGGATGAATATTTAAAATAATAATAAACAGAAATAAAGTGATTCAAATAATGAAATTAAATCGATTCTTCAATTTTTCTAACTGATTTGTAAATTAAATATTAGGAGTGAGATGAACTTTTTAAAATAATTTTAAATCTGGTACTAATGTTTTATTATCATATTTATGATTATAATCATATTCATGCATTATTATCATTTCAATTATAAATAATTATTTATTTTTATTTTTGAATAAGGCCGTTCTCAACCAGATTGTACTCTGGGGCACATACTGAAGTCTGTTTTAAGACACCAAAGAATTGTGGATGAGGTAAGCTTAACGTGCTTTTTCTTGCACCTCTTTTATTTTCATAATTTTGTATTCAGAATTAACTCTATTTCTGGTTTTGCAACAGGTATATAGAACAAAAGTGACAAACTTTGAAATAGTGTGTAATCAAAAGTATCAGGGTAGCACTGATATTCGTTTGTCACTGAACAAGCTGAATACTTTTGATATATGTCACCTGACTTAAAGAACAAGCTCAGTTCTTGCAGATGAAAAACACACATGAGAGAGTATCTAAATATTTCAAATTATTAGTTTCTAAAGATCTATTAAAAAGAAAAAAAGTAATGTTTGTTATAAAGTAAAAATTTACCGGTCAATTTTTTTGTTTTTTCAAATGTCTGAACTGGCCTGATAGTGGGCAAAGCCTGCTATTATACTCTGACATAATAATATCTGTCATGTGGACTAAATGCAATATTTAAAAAAAAAGTAGTTTCCCTCCCTCTCACCTTCTTTATTAACAATCCCTATTCGAATTATTATTTACATCATTGTTTATTAGCGTTTCATTTCTTTTTTCTATTAAGGGGCTCTACCCCTACGAGCTATGCTCGCCAACCTCCAATCTGACACCGCAAACTCTAAAAACACACTAATTTGATTAACTCTAAAATGATTATATAAGACTCAATTATAATTGCAACCACTGCTGATCTTCTGTAATTGGGTATCCATTCATTTTCCTTTCACTCAGGTATTTTAAGACAGAATCAACTGTTGTCAAAAGAGCTACCAACTGTTTTCGTGATTGATTAAATAACATCAATTAAACATTTGAAAATCAACTTGTGTAAAATGGTTAAGTAAACAATGTTGCTGCATTTGGGAATTTTATAATGATGTTATAAAAAATTGGGTATTTATCCGTTATCCCATGGACCACTATCCAAAAAAGAAAAACTTTCTATGGGGGGGGGGGGGGGGGGAACTGCTGTTACCGTGGTGTCACAGTCAATTGACATCCGATATGTTACATGTGTTTGTTGTTAGGTCATCGACAGATTTTTATTCGACATTTATCTGTATTTTTAATGATATTTTACCCATTTATTAGTTCATGTATTTAAAAAATAATAACAACCTTAAACGGTGTGCCATGATATTAAAAGAGAAAAAGCATTGATAAAATGTTGCTATGCATAGTTACGCACAACAAATAAGTTTCAACTGACGTCATAAGCACTTATCTATCAGCTGAGAGGGATATTTAAGAAAAATATTGTAAATAAATAAATATTTAAGATAACTTTTTTTTCTCTTCTCATTAATGTATTATAAATTTTATTGTTTAAAGTTATTGATAGTTGATACTTTAGTGAGTGGCATTTTAGATTTCAATGGCAAAATTCTTCCATTGTTTTTTTTGGGCATTAGAGTTTGGCGATAGAGTTTTTTTTTTACTGGAAAGTTGTCAACGGTATAACGGAGAAGTACCGAAAATTGTTTTCAGTAAGACGTTTTAAATGTATAATTTCCAATATGACATAATTTTCAAAGTTTTCTTCCTATTATTAAACTTTAAAATATTTAAATGTCTTTTTTTCAAGTCTTTTGGATTGTAGCAATGTGTGAAAGAAATTAAGGTAGCAGAACTATAACTAAAAAGGATTTCATTAAGAACACATCACATGGGCAACAAAGCTTAAAATTTTATTAACTTTATTCTACCATACAACTAACTTCTCGTTCTTTATTATACTCATCAATGTATAAACATTCAAACTGCTTTGTCTCAAAATCATGCAAAACCTGATAGGCATGCACATTAACAAGCAATTGCAACTACAAATCGATTCATGTTAGATTGCTTTTCAAAAAAGATGTTACACTTAATATAGCATGCTATTTTAACAAAAAAGAAAAATACTGTTCTAACTTTCAGATAGCTAATTTGATTCTGCAAGTGATTCATTCTTCCCATAGTTGTTTAGATACTCCAATCACCACAACAGATGTCCAGTAAGATACTCAAATCTTAAAGAATTTTTTTATGCTTTAAATTGTGTTAAAATTTTGCTCATATTGTAGTATCATACATCTTATAACTCCATTTAAAAAATAATCTTCATAAAGGTCGTACTTACAAATACAGTATTATTACAAATTTTTGTTTACTTTCGTATCAAATAAACATTGACAATGAAAAATTATAAAAAATTAATTTGAGAATGATTGCATATTTCTAAAATGTAAATGTTAAAGTAAATGTTAAATCACAAAATAATAGATACTTAAGTATTAACATTTATTTCCTACAAAAATAATTTGAAATTGTTTGTTTTTTGTACATCTGATATATTCTTAAAATTTTCCATCTCAGTTATCAATTACTTTTGAGAAGAATTGTTTCTGTACTGGACAAAGACAAACTTAAAAAGTGGTTATTCTTTCATTATTAACACCTTTCCAAAGCAGCATGAAATGCAGTTACAGAGAAAACCATTAAAAATTGGTTAACTTATAACCTTTAACTGAGATGATAAGTAATTTTCTATATTTTTTTGTCTTAAAAAAAATGTTTTAAAGTGTCAATAGCATTTGAAACACTTTTTACATTTGGCATCAGTGGTGACTGCATACTTTCTTCATCTAATGACTCTATTTCTTTTTGTATATAATAGCGAGGAATGTCATTATCCGTCAGATTTTCCACACAGTCTACATTAGTCAAACATGACATATCATTAAAAGTCACTTTTTCCTTCAAATTTATTTTTTCACAAATTTCTTGTAGTATTCCTTCTTCCTCATCAAAATGTTCTTCATTGATTTGCTGATTATCTAACATTCCATCAAGTGATTTTACAGGTTCCAATTGCATTTTGAAAACAGCATGACGAAAGTAATTTTTAATGGTTTTCTCTGTAACTGCATTTCATGCTGCTTTGGAAAGGTGTAATATTGAAAGAATAACCACTTTATAAATTTTGTTTACAGAAACAATTCTTCTCAAAAGTAATTTACTGTAATTGTGTTTGATACTTAAGATGATGCCTTGATCGAGAGGCTGAAGAACAAACGTGACATTGGATGGAAAATATTCCACTGTTATAGACTATAAACCATTAATCTGAAGATGGGCATTACAGTTGTCAATTACAAGGACAATTTTTCTGTGATTATTTGAAATTTGCTTATCCAAACAACACAGCCATTCCTCAAAAATACTTGCTGTCATCCATGATTTTGTATTATTTCGATAGGATAATGCTAAAATTGTAACCCCTCTGAAGCATCTAGGATTTTTTGATCTACCAATAGCTAAAAATAGAATTTTTTTCCCCCGACATATTGGCACATAAGAGAACTATAATTCTTTGTTTAGCTTTCTTCAGTCTACTGTTAGATTTTTCTTTAAAAACTAAAGATCTGTCAGGTGTCATCATAAAAAAAACCAGTCTGTTCTTGTGCACATTAAATATGTTTTCTTTGGCATATCCGTCAATTATTGTTTTCAGTTTGTTCTTTTTACATGCATCAACTGTTTCTTGCTTTATAGAGCTACTTTCCCCACAAAGCTTACTGAAACACACACCATGTCTCACTTAACTTACGGAGCCATCCATCTTACGCTTTAAATGTTTCTTCATCAATGTTAATTTTTTCTGCAAAAAAATTGCGCATTTGACTTTAACCCTCTAAGCGTTTTGCCCATATTTTTCCAAATCTCCAAAACAACTTAAATCGGCTCGACAAAAATTTGTATGAAAATGCAGGAAAGTCCTCAGATGCTCAGAAGGTTAATAAACTCCCATCTACAGGAGTTCTTTTTTTAGCTCAGTTTTAGCCATTCATGCAATGCTATCTCTAATTGCTGAAATTTCTCTTCTTGCAATCAACTACGAGAAGCAGGAACTCAAATTTTCTTCAGCCCTCAAAATCGAATCATGGTTTTTAATGATCATAAGTAATGATTTTTGGCATGTTAAATGTTTACCAAATTTAGATTTAAGCATCAATTTTTGATCAACCACTGTCAAAATTTTAAATTTTGTATCCAAGGGAATTGCATTTTGTTTGTTTGAAACAGCCATCTTGAGAGAATGAACACATGTACCAAACTGAATGCTCGTGCAAATTAGGTGCAGATTCTCAAAATGTGAAAGGAGCCAGTGGCTTCTAAACCCAAAAAAATCTAGTAGCCACATTGTGAAACAAACACATAGAAACGATAGCGTTTATATGGGGAAAAACTAAACAAAAAACTCAGGAATTAAAAGTGAAAAATAATTTATTTAATATATACATATATACAACAAAACAGACTAATTACATGAAATGTGTTTTTTAAATTTAATTATAAAATAAAAAAACTGTTTCAAAACTGTTTTCTGATTGATATTTAGTTCCATATCGATGTCGCAAAAGGAAATATGTCTGTCTACCTCGATTTTGTTAAGAATTTCATCGACTTTTTCAACATTTGACCAGCCAGGACGAGGTTCATCTTTAACATCGAAATTTCTGAAACGAAAACGAGCAAACCAATTCTGACACTGGCGTTGACTTAAGCACTCATCACCATAAATACTACATAATTTTCTATAGCCTGCCCTTCTCTGAGCTTCGACTACGATCTTTTTCACACATTATTGTCATACAGGATCCACTTATCATCACCCGTAATCATTCGTTTAAAAAAGGGCTCAATTTCATTTCGTTTCAGCAACGATTCACAAATGGTTACTCGATCCATCACATTTTTCGCTGTTAATTCATGCGGAACCCAAGTATCGAGCTTCTTTTGGTATACAATCTTATGTCAATGGTTCAAAACTGTTTTCTGATTGATATTTAGTTCCATATCGATATCGCAAAAGGAAATATGTCTGTCTACCTCGATTTTGTTAAGAATTTCATCGACTTTTTCAACGTTTGACTGGCCAGGACGAAGTTCATCTTTAACATCGAAATTTCTGAAACGAAAACGAGCAAACCAATTTTGACACTGGCGTTGACTTAAGCACTCATCACCATAAACACTACGCAATTTTCTATAGCCTGCGCTGCATTTTTTCCTTTTCGGAAATAAAAAAGCAAAATATGACGAAAATGACCTTCTGGAATCTCCATTTTCAAAGTGCAATAACGTTTGACTGAGTAAACAGATAACGCTACATTTAAATCTAGAATGTTCTATGAACTGTTACCTTTCAAACGGTCTATAATATGGCTTCATTGAATAAGCATTACTAGAGATATGCGACTTTAAAGCCATCTATTCGGAAAAAACGAAATCACTTTTTCCTCAACCCAATATATTTTAATAGCGGTTATAATATTTGATGCACTTGAAATTCATAACTATTATTGATCAAACATCGTTCACACAGTTTTCAGCTTTTTTGCTTTTTTGTCAATTTCATCCCTGATATCAGTAAAAAATATATATTAAATGCAATATTAGATGTATCTAAAACTCTATGCGCAGTTTTGTGTAATACATATTTGAAAATCTTTAAAAAAAAAATTTGTGGCAAAAATATATATTTAAAAAAAGTAGTAAGGTTTTAAAAAAAATCAAAAATTTTAAAAATTTGTAAAAATTTTAATTAAATATGCAATTAATTTTTTTTTCTCAAAATGCACTTTTAGTTGAACATTGAAATGCAGGGAGTTCACCATTTGATTTTGAACCATATTTTATAAAATAAAAAAGTTGTTGAAAAGATAAACTGTCCCCTTAAAAAATATATATAAAAATCAAAATAAAAACTATATATGAAAACAAATATGGAGAAGATTTATTTTTGTTTAGATCTTAGATTTTAATGAAATAAATTTAACAATCTCTGACATTCAGGGATGATTTTGACTGAGTATAGGATAATGGAGAAAGATCAAACACTTTAAGCCTCGTTGCAACTTTTGTTGGCAAAAAGACTTTTTAAAAATCCTTATGTCAACAATAAAGTGCAATTTTCATGACCAATCACAGATTTTTACGTTTTATTATCACGACTCTGACAATTTTTTTTTTTCTTTCGCGATCGTGATGAAATTCGCAATTTTTTCAGCAACTAATTGATTGACAAAATTCACAATTATTTTTGTGATTGATTGGTTAAATTCGGATTTTTTTTTGCAACCGCTTGTTGAGATTTGCAGTTTTATTTTGTGACCATTTGACGAAACTAGCCTTTTTCCCCCCTCAACCAATTGATGAAATTCGCGATTTTTTTCCCTCGACCAATTGATGAAATTCATGGGTTTTTTCTGCAATCAATTGATGAGATTCACATTTTTTTGTGACCGATTGATGAAATTTGCGTTTTTTATTTTTTTTATTGCCTAATTGACAAAATTAATTATTTTTTTCCAAGACCATTTGAGGAAATTTGTAGTTTTATTTCACAACTGATAATGAAATTTTTGGTTTTATTTTGCAACTGATAATGAAATTTTTGGTTTTATTTCATGAGCGATTGATGAAATTGTTTTTATTTGGCGTAAGATCGATGAAATTTGCAGGATTTTTTTGTGACTATTTTCATGAAGTTTGCAGATGATTGAGGAAATTCCAGATTTCTTTTCATCACCAAATTATGAATTAATTTTGTGAAAATCTACTAAAAAAATAAATAAATAATAATTGGAGGAATTTCGCTAATTCATGGAAGAATCACATGAAGATATCTAGTGTCTATCTGTAAGAACATATCTGAATAATCCCAGAACTACAAGTTTAATGAGTGGGACCCAAAATTATTATCTTCTTGGCACAAATGTTTCTGCATAACAGGCTAATTGCAGTATGTTTCTGCATAACAGGCTAATTGCAGTGTGCTACCGTTGCTGAGTTTGTTAAGAAATTTGCATTCTCCTGGTTCTTATCGTTGTACTGACACAACTCTTTATTTACTCTACTCCAGTGACTTTCCTTTATTTACATAAATTGCAACATTAAAGTTACTTACCTATATTTTCCATATCTGGCTACATTTTTCCATAAAGTCCATTTCTTTCTGTTTCTTATTTTTAGTTACAGTATGCTTTTTAAGTTTAATAGGTGTTTGCATCTGTTTATCAAATAGGACGTCTAGATTTGTTTTTTATGGACAACTGCCACCATGAGATGGCATTGTGTTTCAAGGTTGAGTGCATTTCTGCTTTGAATCGGTATGTCATAGGATTCTTCTTGAATCTGGTTGGTTTTGCATATCGTCGCTCTGTACACATGTCCAAATTATATAAATATGTTTCAGACCAGATATTCATTTTAACATGTAATGAGATGTTATGTCTTGATGACTCAACAGATGTCTTGATGTTCAACAGATGTTCTTTTTGAGTCTTTACTTTGGAGTCAACTATGAAGTCTGTTTTGATTTAAATAAGTTTTGAAGCTATCTTGTATTTTACTTGTTTAAGTTCAGGGATATCGTTTAACTACTGATGTGAGTGAAGTTTTGTCTGCTGTGTGTGATTCGTCTTTGACGGAAACTATGTATAGTTTCATCTGGAGAGGCTGTATCAAGTTATTTTTAGTGAAGTGTCATTCCCAGACTTTGAGCAGCTGACAAATGAACCGTTGTCTTCTCCCATTAACAAAGTATGCTTTTATGATGTTTTTAGGCAAAAGGAAAGAGGTTGTTAATGAAGGAAGGTCTGTTTATTATGCAAGTGTTTTTCTTTTGAAATACTGTCATGCATTGTTCAAAAGAACAGTTGTTCTTGCCTGCAGTATTGTGTTTACAAGAACTGTCTACGAATGCTGGAGATGCTATTTATCATACTGGCTTCGTTATCTGGTTTTGCTGATTGAATCCATATTATAAATTGAAATGTCTTTTATAAGATGTTTATTCAGTTCTTATATTTTTTAATTATGGACAATAGAAAATAGGAAAAAAGCAGTAAATATCGTGGAATTATGTAGGAGAATCTGCAGATTTATTATAAAAAAATAATAAAAAGCAGAAATCTGCTGTTTTCGGCAGAAAAAGGACATCCCTGTAAAACACCTGGTGACTTAGACATTGAAAGTTAGTGGCCATAGCTAAACAGTTTAGTCGCCATGTGACGACTGGTGACTGCGAATCTGCATCTATAACAAACGAGAAAGTACGCACATACTCATATGCTCACGACAAAAAGAATCAGAGTTAAGAAGTCTTTACTAAATTTCACACTAGGAAGAAATCTATTTTCCTGCTCCCTTCAGACTTTACTTGTGAACTCGGCAATTGGTCCTTGGAGAAAGAAAATGGTAATCTTTTCTTGAGAAAAGAATCTGGAGGAAAGGTTAATTCGGTCGCTGTATTGGGAAATAAGCTGCTGATCGATCGTTATATTGGATGTAAAAATAACATAGCATAAAGGGGATATATTTCGGGACATTTTGCATTGGTCGTTATAATGGAATGGTCACTATAATGGGCAGTCATTATAACGAGTGTTGACTGTATATGTCACATAGCTGCCAACCTTAGGTTTTTTTTCAATTTAAATAGACATAATTATAACCAAAAAAACTTTTTAATAAGATCTGCTTGTATTTGAATGGAAAAAATAAAATAAATAACCAGAAAGTTGACAGGTATAATGTCATGCAAGTTCAGCTTGTTTACATTTGAATTCAAGCTCATCTGCATTTAAAAAATACTAGGGAATCTAACTTAGGCTTTTCAGGTTTCAGAAAATAGGTGAAAGCATTTTTTTTTTTTTTTTTTAATTGAAGGCTCTAACAGATTATTTACATTTAATGTATTTTTTTAGATTGTTTACTAACAACACCAATAAGTATTTTTATATGCAAATATCAATGATGTATTCAAATAATGTTTTAAAATTTATTAAAAGTGATACTTTCGTATTAGTCACATGTCAGGAGTTAAGAGCCAAAGAAATCACCAAAGATTTCGCTACTTACAGCAGCCTTTTTGATTATGATAATTTCGGTGGTTTAAGTTCGTAGTTCGATTGCATGTCTGTTAAATATGTGTCTGTCTTATATTATATTATTTATTTATTAATGAAGTTTTAATTTTGTTATGGAATATTAGCCTGAAACAAATGCTGAACTATTTATATTGTTTTAAGCACAAACAGGTTAATCTTTTGTAATCTGGCTGCACATGATGCAGATACATTTAAAAGGAATTCATGTTTGAAAATTATTTTTAAAATCAGAAAAAGACAAAGTCAGATACAATTTTCAAAGAAATTGCATTTGAAGGAACATTTCTTTTCCTATTAGAAAGTGTAGAATTGTGCAATGTTTAGAAGTGAAAAAAAAAATTGCAAGAAAAAATAAATTTTGGCCAGGTGTTACCACCGGTAGTATAGCATCAACATTACTCATGGGTCACAGACATATTTTTACTTTATAATAATGATTTTTCATGAAAAATTATTAAAGTTGAAGAATCTAATTGTACCTTGCCTGGTTTAAGGAATTCCTTCTCTTTGCAACATACACATTGCATTCAGTTTTTATGTACTATTTTTTGCTTCTTAATTTTCTCATACTTTTTGCTAGTTTTACCTGTAAGGAATTTTTTAACTGTTATTTCATTACTTCATACATCTTTTTCAGATGATAAAAGTCTATAGTCAGCGGGATATTGTTGAACTTAACACTGCTGTATGCCGATTTTTATTAGATCTTTTGCCTGGTTTGGAAAACATCATTTTTCATGAGGTTTGTATTTTGTAAAGCCAATGCTGCACCTGAATATTTCCCCCATAAACATACTTTTATTTTTTACCTATTCTCATCAATAAACTAAAAATATGAAGGAATGTGTTTAAAATGTTTTTATTAAGTGCATACAAGCACATTTAAAATGGGTTTTAAGTATTTTTGTTGTACTAGATGCAAGTATAGACTTTATACTTAGCTGTATATATAAATATGTTATATATTTGCTTATAGGCAAATGTTTTTATTTTCTATCTGAAAACATTTTTTCAAACATTTACATACAAAAATTACACAATAGTCTGAACAATCCTAATGTGTAATTTAGTATCACTATTTTATTTTTTAAATTTGGTATTACAATTTCAGTGTAAGAACTTTTTAAAAATGTTTACCCTTTCCCTTTAAATTTTTTAAACTGAAAATATAAGTGTGTAATGTTTAAAATAGCTTCAGTTGATGGGTATTTCATTATAGTAAGATTAATGTAATATGATGCAATAAATAGCATATATACACACAGCTACAGGTATTTCTGATAATGCATTCCAAGCTTACAGTGGCAGCAGCATAATTTCCCTGTCCACCGCGGATAGACGATTGCGATTATCATGCTTTCTGATTATTCTTGTTAAACCGAACGCTTCTTAAGTGATTTCTGGTTGAACTTGGTTTCTTATATAATATCTATTAATTTCTATATAATCTAATTAATTTATAACTAATATAATAAATATTATAGTAATGTAATCTAATTAATTTCTATATAATCTAATATTTCTATATAATCTAATAATATATATTAATTTCTTATATCATATCTTCTTATATCTTCATAATCCTCCAAAATACCAGAAATGACTTAAAAAGCATTTGATTTTACAAATAATCAGAAAGCGTAAAAATCCCAATCGTCGATCGGCGGTGGAGACGGAAATTATGCGTGGCAGCATAAGTGGTTGAGAGGTGGTTGTAACCAACCTATGGCCTGTCAACACAACACACTGAATCTCACTTCTGCTAGCAGTATCGACTTGCTTTGCGTTTGGCTCAGCACACCGGTTTTATATTTTCTATAATGCAAAAAGAAAGAAAAAAAAAGATTGCAACCTATGACTTACATAAATTTATATTTAGAGAATTGGAATTACTGTATTTACTCACATAACTTATGCCCCCATGTAATTCATGCACCCCTTACTTTTAAAAGAACAATTTTGAAAAAAATAATTAAAAAAAGTGTATAGTTTTCAGTTGAAGGATTTTTGAGGTAATCTGAAATAATGAAACAGGATTTCATATTATTCTAACTGTGTACATTCTAGCAATTTTGATTTCATAATCAGAACTAAAGTCAACATTTAGCATAGTTCTGTGCTTCCAAAGGAGCATATTTGTTTTTTTGTTTTCATCTGCTTCAAGAGTACAGGTGAATTTATGACCAGTCACCATTTCTTTTCAGCAGTAATTGTTTTCAGTGGTTATTATTTCTGTTTTTCTTATCTGTCTCACTTATTCAAATATAATTTCATCATTCCTTGTTATGTTTCATTTTCAAATCGCCAGACACGTTTTTCTGACTATTCATTTCCAATTCAATTGTAAATAGATTCTCATCCTCGACTCGTTCATTTCTGGAATAAACTATCCTACATATGCTCGCTAGTGACGTCATATCGTTCGTATCGTGTCTCGTAATCTCTGTTCTACCGTATCAGTTTTTAATTATTTTGCCGTAAGGCAGCATAACGATTACTCAACTCTGCATGTTGAAAGGGGGCATTCTCTCAGAGAGCAGTGTTTTCATTTTGAGAACTATTTAATGGACCAGAAAAGCTTAGACGTAGCCAAAAGTGAAAACGGACGTGAAGCTCTGATGATGAGTTTGTTAATTAGATGAGATGATACGATATGCAAAATAGAATGTGAAATGATTATCGTTGACGTTTTGTAGAGTTTTATATTCTGGCAATATGTTTGGAGCCGTCCTGTTGTGTTTGGAGCTGTTTTTCTTTTCTCTTTCAGACAGTTGTGGTAATGCCAAATTTGACATGTTGTTTCATCTGAACGTTCTCTATACATCGTTACACAGAATTGGAAAACTTTCACCACTGTTTTTTTTTTCATTCAAGTGCTTCCTTCTGTAGTCGTCCGACTTTGTTGAAATAAGATAATATGTGAAATCGATGAGCATATGGAAGTGTATTTCAAATGATTAATCTATGTTACACACTTTTGTCACTACCTTGCCTAAGTTACATGTTTCGCTTTCACAGCTCTGCTTCAATTCAATTTAATATCTGTTTTAGACCGGTCCCGGTACACGGGCCGAACATTTTTCTTTTCTGTGCTGAAATTGGGTTTCTTTGTGCCATTTTCTTTCCAGAAATCCCACTTTTCTGCCAAACGGCAGATTTTTCCCCTTTTTAATTTTTAAAAATCAAATCCACAATCTAAAATCACAATTTTCGTCAAGTGATCGCAGAAAACAACTGAGATTTTCATCGGACGATCGCGAAATAAAACCATGATTTTTGGCTAATGACCGCGATAAAAGACCATGATTTTTGGCGATTGATCGCGAAATGAGATTGCGATTTTTGTCAAACAATCACGAAATAAAACCGTGATTTTTATGAAGCGACCGCGAAATAAAACTGCAATTTTCGTCAGATGATCAAGAAATAAAACCGTGATTTTTGGCAAGTGACTTCAAAATAAGACCGTGATTTTCGGCAAGTGACCTCGAAATAAGACCGTGATTTTCGGCAAGTGACCTCGAAATAAGACCGTGATTTTCGGCAAGTGACCTCGAAATAAGACCGTGATTTTCGGCAAGTGACCTCGAAATAAGACCGTGATTTTCGGCAAGTGACCTCGAAATAAGACCGTGATTTTCGGCAAGTGACCTCGAAATAAGACCGTGATTTTCAGCAAGTGACCTCGAAATAAGACTGTGATTTTTGGCTCGAAATAAGACCGTGATTTTCGGCAAGTGACTGCAAAATATAACTGCAATTTTCGTCAGACAATCGTGAAATAAAACCGTGATTTCCGTCAAACGACCGTGAAATAAAACTGCAATTTTAATCAGACGATCACAAAATAAAACCTCGATTTTTGGTAAGCGACCTCGATTTAAAACCATGGTTTTTGGCAAGTGATCGTGAAATAAGACCGAGATTTTCAGTAATTGAGCGTGAAATAAGACCATGATTTTCGTCAAATGATCGCAAAATAAAACTGTGAATTTCGTCAAATGACCCCGAAGTAAAGCTGCAATTTTTATCAGACGATCGCAAAATAAAAGCTCGATTTTTGGCAAGCAACCTCAAAGTAAAACTGTTATTTTCAGTAAGTGACTGCAAAATAAGACTGCGATTTTCGTCCAACGATCACGAAATAAAACCGCAAAAAAAAGACCGTGTAACGATCGTGAATTAAAACTGGAATTTTCGTTAGATGATCGTGAAATAAAACCTTGATTTTCGGCAAGCGACCTCGATTTAAAACCATGATTTTTGAAATAAGACCACGATTTTTGGCAATTTGAACGCGAAATAAGACTGCATTTTTCGTCAAACGATCGTTAAATAAAACCATAATTTTCGTCATATAATCAGGAAATAAAATGCTAGACAATCTCAAAACAAAATCTCGCTTATCGGCAAGCGACCTCGAAGTAAAAGTATGATTTAGGCAAGTGACCGAAAAATAATACTGCGATTTTCGTCAGATGATCGGGAAATAAAATCTCGATTTTCGGCGAGCGACCTCGAAGTAAAACCATTATTTTCAGCAAGTGACTGTGAAATGAGACCGTGATTTTCATCAAACAGTCACGAAATAAAACCATTATTACTGTCAAATGGCTGTGAAATAAAACTGCAATTTTCATCTGACAATCGCGAAATAAAACCTCAATTTTTGGCAAGCAATCTCGAAGTAAAATCATGATTTTCGGCAAGTTACCAAGAAATATTACCGCGATAGGCGATCGTGAAATAAAACTGCAACTTTCGATCTTGAAATAAAACTGCGATTTCCATCCAAAAATCATAAAATAAAACTGCGAAGATCGTGAATTGATCGCAGAAAAAATTGTGAATTTCGCCAATCAGTGACTGAAAAAAATTGCGAATTTTGTTAATCAGTCGTTTAAAAAAAATTTCGTCGTTATGGAAAAAAATCCGTTATGATTTAATGTCAACAAAAATATTTAGGACTTACTTTTGAAAAATCGGATGAAGCTGAAACATTTAAAGCCAACCCGACCTGCAACGAATTAAATAAAAAAATTAGTGTTTATTTAAAGTTATTTAAAGTGCGGGTCAGAATCAAGTTCCGTGACCCGAAACAGGACACTATTGGCAATTTTGAATTATATTTTGGAAAAGGACTTTTTGTAAGTAATTGCTGTTTTTGATATCTTAAGAACTGAAATACGTAATTTAAACAAACTTCAGATTCAGTTAGACTTTGACATAAATTGTGCTAGTTAGGTTTTGGTGTAAACTGCCCAACAGGTGGAGCTGGTATGCTGCATTTTTCATGATTTCCTCGAGAAATAATGCATGGAATTTCTTCAAAATTCAGATTTATACTTTGACATAAATAAATGCTGATTAGGTTTTGGTTTAAATTGTCCGACAGGTGGCATTGCTATGCCACATTTTCATGATTTGTGCAATAACTGTATCTGAAGAACTAATACACAGAATTTCATAAAACTTCACTCTGTTAGACCTTGACCTAAATAGATCCTTATTAATTTTGGGTGCATACTGCCTGACAGCTGTCTGTGCCATGTTTTGTTTTCATGATTTCCGCGATAGCTACATCTCAAACTCAAATACATTGTCATTTAATTTTTGTTGCAGACAATTTGATTTATATAGAAGAAAGTTTTCTGATGGCCACAACATACTAGTTAGTATTGCTAAAGTATTCCTGATATAAATATTTCACGAAGTAAGGGAGGGGTTAAAATAGTTTTCATTTCTTTGTTTTTTATGGCAAATGATGAGAAATTTGGAATTGCTGAGGTCCAGATTATAGATTTTGTACTGTATGAGATTTCAACATATGTGTTGGGTAGAATGGTGGTGCCGAATTTATTTTCAAAAGAAGAGCTTTTGCTGCTACAAAAGTCATTTTTTGCTGTTCCATAAACTAATTTTTTCTGCTCCACAAGTCGTTTTTTGCTTCTCCAAAAACTCATTTTCCTGCTCCAAAAGCTGTTTTTGACTGCTCCAATTCTTCCTGAGTGAGTGTGATCCCTGAATAATATTTGTGTCAACAAATGTGATATGTTAGTGCTTCTTGTTGAAAATTATTAAGTCTAAGTTAAGACATTTGATCAGATTGTTCGTGCTGGGAAATTATATTGTACACAAAATTTTCACTACAGATGTAGAGCAGTCTGATTTGCAGAAAAATATGATAAAAGAGAATTTGGCCTAAATGAATCCCCTGTATGATATTGGCCTAAAGAAAAAAAAAAAAAGCTTAGCAGAGCAAATAAAAGAACTTTCTGTGGTCCTGAAATAGAAGAAGAATATATGAAGTATCTTGAGAAAATTCAAGATGATGGTTAAGCTGTTTTTGCACCAAAGAAATGGGAAACAAAGTGTGCAAAATATGCGAGTAAATACGGTAATATTGTATTGGCGATTAATAAGATTTATATATATTATGAATTATGTTTTTCTCCTGACAATTGGTTGTTATTTTGGATTGTTTGACTAATCCCAATATAAAATGTTCATCAATTAACCTTTATCTGCAGCCATGTTTAGCGTATTTTATTTTGGAGAATTTTTTTTTTTATTTGGCAGTTTCAAAAAGAGAAAAAAACAAATTTATGCAACTGATCAAACTGTAACAATGAAAGATTCTTAAAAACTCAAGTAATTTTGATGTTTGGTATTTATCTTTTAAAGTATCAGGTACTGCAAATAATTTATTTTTATTTGTAGGTGAAGATTTTAACGTAGGTATAAAAAGAATTTAGAAAATCGAAAAATTCTTTGTAATATTTCAAGACTTAAAACTGACTTGCTGTATTGAATCTTTGACTCGCTCCAATCTTCATCTATTTGTGGCTTGATGAATTTGCAGAACTGATGATAATTAATTGTGTGACCTGATAAAGTTCATTGTTGATACAATGATCTTTAAAACTGTTGATATATCCATGCAATTTCTTTGTAAGCAATGCTGATGAATGATGCAACATACAACTAACACTTTGAACCACCATCTTTTTAAAAGGCTTTTAGATTATAAGTGACCTGGCTTTATATACTATATGACCTGGCACATACTTTTTTGTCACCGTCAATAATGATATGTGTTAAATTTCTTCTTGTAGCTTCTTCTAAGCAGCATTTTGAACTAAGGTAGGTACTCTTGTTAATGGCCATGTTTCTGATATGGCCATCACCCTACGATACGTTAGCTAACCAAAAAATTCGCTAAATGGCATGAACATACCGTGAAGGAGCCTCCTAGTGTATCATGTGATCACTAGCCATTCAACTAGGTTGTGGAATTTGACGCCAATGTCCTATTTTATGTTTTTGGTGTGATTGCTTCTTGCTTTTATCTGATAAGTCACCTTTTTTATGCATGTTTTTAAAAGAATTTTTTTATGCATATAATCATACTCTGTTTAGTTTTTAATGCTCTATCAATTTGTGCTGTCGTTGATGGTGTATATTTTATGAGTTGTTCAAAATCAAACAATTTTCGTGAAAGCTGACCTGTCTCTGATATGGCCATCATGCAAGCATAGGATAAAGACATTTTTATTTGTTACAATTGCGATAAGTAATTTGTTTTAGCAATTTTTTTAAGCTCTAAAAGATTTCATTTTTTTTTCTAAATAAAAACTTAAATTATAATGCCAATTTTGTAAACAACTTCATTTTTTATGAAAAATCCTGTTTCAAATCCACTTTTGAATAACAAAAAGAATTATTGTTTCATGTTTATGTATTTTACACCAAAATTACTTAATTTGGTTGAACAGAATTTTTAAATTAAAGAAAATCAAGATTTTTGAAACTCAGAGTAATGGTGGTCAAATTGTGTGCACATGTTCCTGAAATGGCCACTTGGTAAACTTTTGGAATTCTGATTTTTTGGACTAGTAAAACTATTTTCATTGGGAATGCAATATTTTTTTTATGAAAGTCCATTAACCTGTAAATGTTAAAAAAAATAAAACTTTTGATTTTTTTCTAAATGACAGCAGGGAAAATTCTTAGCATGGCCATATTAGGGGCACCCACCTTAGTCCAAAATCATCATCTTCCAGGTTGTTCCATGAATACCATACTATACATCAAGCACATATCCTTATAAACTTCATAGTTTTTATCTGCTTTAATAAAAAATAATACCTAAACCATATTAAAAATGTTCATAAACTTAACAAGGGTTAAACATACCCACTTTTTTTTATTCTCCCCAGTCAATTGAAATAATGTATTGTACTTATGTTCTATTATTCTAGCCATAATGTTTACTGTCAGACTGATGTGTCAATACAAATTAGCTTTTTCTAGACTCACTTCTGCTGCTATTATCATATGATATTTGATTAATTTAACATCAGTAAATGGGTTTTATATAAAAGGAAAAAATATCTGAAGTAGTCACTTCAAGGGATGGAAGAAAATATTTATTGGAAATATATATTAAACAGCAGGTGTCATCATCAAAATGAAGGGGGGAAAATGCTTGAAATATGATTTTTGATCAATATTGATAAAAAAATTATATATCAGCTAACTTGTTGTACGTGAAACAAAGAAAATATGAACTATGAACTTGAGTATTATTATTTCAGTGATTACACTATGTCCCTGCTACATTTAGTGCTCATGAAATCTGAAACACACAAAAATAGTGGATCCATTTAACTAAGTACAGTGGTTGCCAGTTAATATGATTACAGTTAATGTTATCAGATGCTTTTTATTATCAATATTACTTAACAATCTTTTACATTCAATTCAATACTGAAATAATCATTTTATTTAATCAAAATCTCATTTAATATCAATAAATAGGGCTACACAACTGATGAATTTACTGCTAAAAATTCCCAATACAAATGTTATCAAGGAAGCAGATACGTTGACCAAGGTTCGAAACTGTGATAAATCTTTTTTCAATAACTTTGCAGGAAAAAAAAGAGAGACTGTGTTATTCAAGATCTGAAGAACTTAGAGGGTGAAAGAATCTGTATACCATTATATAATATTAGAACTTAATTTACTTATAGGAAATGAGTGTTCAAAGACAATTTGCCTAGTGTATATAACATTTCACTTGTTTTCAGCGCACTAGAATTTATTATTTTTTAATATGCATAAAAAATGTTATAATTTGAGTTCAAAAGGAAAAGTTGTTCTGTTAGAGAATTAAGAATGACTACCAAAGAGAGTCAACAAACAATGCTGCTGTTCAACTAAAAATTTCTGAGCCTTTCTTATGCAAATTTTTAGAACATCAGGAAGAAATTCTCTAAAGATTCAAAGAATGAAGATAGCAAACGAATACATTGTGCAACCTGTGAAATATAACAATCAGCTCTAAAACTTTGGTTTAATAACATTTTTTAAAAAGTTATTGCAGTGAACTCTTTTCTGAGGACTGTGACCAGACACTTTGTATAACAACAATATAATTTTTTCTCTTGCTGACAACTGCATATATAAACTTAGCCACATTTTCTGCTACATTTAAATATAGTAATTGCTAGTAACACAGTCTTTTAGTCATTGGAATTCTATGGATATTTTTCTAATCTTACTGAAAAAAGCTCAGTAATACAGCAGCTCTTCTTTTAGTAAATGCTAGAAAGAGCTTAACATTATGATAGAGCTAGCTGAACATCAGGAAATGCTAGATAAATTGAGAGAGACAAAGATTAAACAAATAGGTGTCAGTGAAGTTACCTAAAACTGGTTGGATAAAAGTTGACTAATTTTATTGAAATTCAGCTTATCAGTCAATCTAATGTTATGGGCAGTTCCTCCATTAAATGTGAAAACATGATGCTGCTGCATATGTTTTAAAAATAAAATAACACATTCTTGCTAGCAGTGCTGTAGTAGTAAAAAAAAAAAAAAGTATACATTAGAGAATATATGCTATAACTTTACTTGAGAAACAGAGAGTATACAGAGTTTCTTTTTAAAAAATGCAGAAGGTATACAGCATATACCACCCTAGTAGCAGAAACAGTGCAGCATGGCAGTAGGTGCTGCAAATTATGTTATACTGTGCAGATTAATGTAATAGCTGAGAAAAAAATGCTGGCATAAAAAAAATTGCTAAAATTTACTTTGTGTCTTGATTATTGTCTTCTTACAGTGCTTTCTTCGTATATGCAAATCTTGCTCATTTGATGGGTTAATATTTTTTTTCTTGTGATAATAGGCTTGGTCCGACATTGTTAGGCTACTATTTCACACTGGCTTTGACATATTTTAAAAAAATTCTAAAATGTATGTGAATATGTCTATAAAAATGAAATAAAAAGAACAATGATGAAGATCACATAGAGCTTAACAACAATGGTTGTTTTCTATCCTAAATACTGAAAATAATTAATAAACTCAAATCCAAAAGTCTCGTGTTTGACTATGTATGCCACAAGGGAAAAGACAAGATTTTTTTCTTTTTCTATTTACAAAAAGAAGAGGAGAAATCGTGTTACTTTCAAAGCTACTTATTTAAAATTTATTTATTATTTGTTTATTTATTTTTAACTTTTACTTATTGTTAATTAGCACCATATTTTAATAGTTTTCAATACATTTTTAAGTATCTAATAAATACTTGAAATGTAAATCAAAGCAAACAGTAAAATAAAGTATCAGTTTCATCATAAAACAATTTATAACAAAATATTATAAAAATTATATAAATCTTTAAATTTTCAGATTCAAAATATTCTATTTGTAGCTTTCTGATTGGTTATTTTCGAATCTACAATATCTTGGAACTGAAATGTTCAAATCATTTAGATCTGACCATATACATATACTATACTTTCTTTTCTGTTGTTTGCCATCTCTAGTGCTATGCCAGTGTTGCCAAGTTGGAGGATTTTTTATTCAAAATAGCTACCAATTTTTTTTACTAGTAATCTTTGCTTTATTTAATCACGGGATGTCTGTCATTAAGTAAAGCAAAGATTACTATGATGAAATAGTGGTAGATGCTTTGAATAAAAAAATTCTCTAACCTGGCAATACTGCAGCCACGATTAGTTAAGTGTGTTCGTGCAAAGTGTATATTCTGCATGAAACATGAACTGAATCAAGCGTGTTTTCTTTGTAAATTCTAATCTTGCTCATTTTATAGGTTAATATTTTTTTCTTATGATAATAGGCTTGGTCAGACATTGTTAGGCGACAGATAAATTTTGGTTTGCTGCAGATTGGTAAAGAAAATTCTGCTATTGAGTATACCATCATATACCCCAGGGATGGAAAATCTGCTCCAATTGCTCCAAACTGCTCCAATTTTGATTTCCTGCTACACTGTTCTCCAAAAATGGCAAATTTTTTAAATTTTGCTCCAATCTGCTCCAAAAATGAAATTTCGTAATCTAAAAAATTAGAGCAATAAAAAAACCCCTTCATATTAACCTTGTATAGGCTTGGCAACACACCGCTATGATGTATGAAACTAAGGTATGCAGCATCATTTAAGTTTCAAATTTATCTTTAACTGAATAATGCAAATGAATTATGCTACGTAATCATTGTCTTACATTTCAGTTTTTATAATATTACATATCTTAATCCAAAGAGGCTGATTACTGCAAAACACAGCTGATGTACAATCTATGTAAAATAAGCAATGTTGAAGAGATATTCAGCATTAAGGCTGTTCTCAAACAAAATATTTTTACCCCCTCAACAATGCAGAAGTTTCTGACACATCCACAAACTATTTTTAGATGTAAAAACATGAAATAGGTAAGGTTGAGTAATTTGGAATTGAATAGCATTTTTCGATAAATGTCACATCTTATGTTACAAGTGATTTTTGAGGCATAAAGACCTTTGCAGAACTGCAGTATATCCTAAAATTAAGCTAAAAATGTCCACTCTGATAATATTATAAAAAATATTCTTTGTTTTTATTGAAAAATATATAGAAAACGCTATTTGATTTCAATGCTAAAACATAAGTTTGTCCTACTACAAAACCGTTAAATTCTGATACATAATTGCAATTTATTCTGATACAAAAACAAATTTTTGATTTTCCACCCCTGTATTATAAGACTCCAAATCAGAAGATTTGTTATTACTATAAAGTTGGCTTTAGCCAATTAGCCAAAAGATTGGTTGTTGTCATTCTTTAGCGGTGGTGGACTGAATGTCATGAAGATTGTAAAAAGCAAATTGCATGAAATCAACAATAATACTGTTGATATACAAGCATGCACTCTTCACAAAGTCCACAATGCGTTTGGCTATAATTTTGAAATTTGTCTTATTGAATTATATTACTACTAAAGAAAATCCACTCTGCAGTCTAGTGATTACTCACAGTTACTGTCATACTACTACAAATTTTAAAATTCTCAAATAAGTATTTTTTTTTCTTGTTTTAACATTTATTACATTTTATACTGTTGAAATTGTATATATGCACTATGTTAAATAAAAGTTTATTAACAAAGCATATTTACTTTTAATTTGGAGCTCCTACAAAACGTAATTAACCCACTCCAAAATTGTAATTGATCTGCTCCAAAACTGACATTTACTGCTCCAAAACTGCAATTTGGCCTGATCCAAACCTGCTACAAAAATGGATTTTCGATTTTCCACCCCAGTATACCCTCTACTACAGCCCTGGTTGTTAGTGACACATACACACACTTCTTATATTCATTATAGAAAAATGTTTGTTTCTTCATGTTTTTTTTGAGAAATTATTGTATTAATTTTATCTGTAGGAAACTTTTGTATTGAAACTATTTCAATGGGCAGAATTTGCTGCAAATCCACTTCAGAGCTATGCAACAGGTCTTTTAGCAGCAGCAATGGAGGTTCCTGAAATAGCTTCTAATTATAGGGAAAAGAATGCTTATTTTGTAAGTATTGTAAAATTATGTACTGTCATAAATATAGAAATTTGATAAACTATATAATAGTCAAACAAAAATGAGATTTCAGTTGGCCTTTTTTTTTTTTCTGTTAAATATAATGCCATTTTTGCCAAGATGCCAAGAGATGCCATTTTTTTACTGATCTGCGAATTTCTGCTTTAGTTTCCTGTTTTATCAATTTGTGATTTCTGTGGAATACTTCTTAATAATACTGTGATATTTTTCATCATCTTTTAAATTGCCCATAATTAAAAAAATATGTATAAACAACATCTTCCAGTAAAAAAATGATGAAAAACCGATTGACACAAATATAGTAGACTCCCGACTAACCGGCCTAATGTGGCAGAAGCGCAAAAGGATTAAAAAAAAAAAAACTATATAGGCTGGAGTTCTATAAATACCCATATCCTGCTGACCCCCCTCCCCCATACCTTAAAAATACTTTTTTTTTTACCAAAAACCCACTCTTATTAATATTTTCTGACCTCTTAATAGAGGCTAGTACTTTATACATGTTTGTTATATATAGTACTGTACACTTTAAAAATTTTAATACAGAAAATGTAGTCCAAGAAAAAAAGTATTGTACATGTTTTAAGATAAAGTTTATGATGTCTAATTAAATTGCAGGAAACAAGAATATTTATCCTGTACGGTATCAACACAGTACATAACAGTTAAAGGTGAAAATAAGGAATTTTGCTTAGTAGCCACTGGCCGGTAGGTTATCTTTTTTAGTAGCCAGTTAGCGGCGAGTGAGAATAATTTCTTTAGTAGCCAGTACGTACATTTATGTCACTGAATATTTAATTAAAAAATATATGAGTTTACAGTAAAGCAATTTATGTACTAAATAAAAATATTTTAATTTATATTGCTTTGAATATACTTGAGATTCTAATTTCCAATCTATTTAAAATTTTAAAATAAGTTAACAGCAAAGTTATACACAACATGCTTATGTAGCTAGCTACATAAGTCTCACTAAGCTTAGGTACTTGTGTAGCTAACTACATAAGTACCTTTTTTAAAAAAAATTATTTGTCTAGAATTAAGATCTGACAGTAATAAAATAGGTATGTTCAGGGCTTTACAAATTTGAAAAATTCTGGTAGCCAGGTATAAATTCTAGTCGCCAGTAAAAAAATTTACCCCCCCCCCCCCTCCGTTATTGATTTTCAAAAAGCCTAAAAGTTTTCTACGAATTAATTGAGAAAAAATAATAACAAGAATAGTTTAGAATTATTAGTTATATAATTTAGAATAGTATATCCTTAGAAAAAGATAATAAAACTAATTTTTCTAAGGGTATATCAAAATTATATATATCTTGCGGGGGAAAAAAGGGGGGGGGGATATATATTGTAAATTCGGAATTAACCGACATGTTCGGGAAATGCTGATTGCCCAATGCTTCAAATATCCGAATAGTTGAGTGCTACAAAATCTATATCTGATGAGAGCGTATCTATAAAATAGTGAAGACGGAAAACGATTTTTTCCTTATTTAGCCTATCGAATTCAGCAAATAATTATGATTTTATTATTTAAAAATTTGCATTTGATGAACTCTCTTAGTTTTGCCAAATTAAAAATAAAAGTTTATTTTGTTGTTGTTATTTGAATATAATTTCAAGTTTATTTCTTAATATTTTGTAACTTTGCAGCATCTATAATGAGACACCTTACAAGAAATTTAATTAAACATTGTGACGTTCGCAAACTCGAGAGCTATTAACTCGTAATATGTATTGTTAAAAAGAAAAGAAAAACATTTTTCCGCGCTGGGATTACATAATCGGGATCAGCAGCCGGCTGAGGTTTATTTTGATCCAACGATTTATGATAAGAATTTAAGAATAAATAAATAAAAGAAATACCTTACCCTTACCCTTCTGAATTGCAATAAAAAGTTAAAATTTCAGTGCAAATTCACCTTGTTTAATAACTGAAATTCATAAAAGTACAACTAAATGTAAATATATTGCTTGAAGGTGCGTAAAAACATACGTAAAACATTTAAAAGCACATTAAAGTTCTTTTAAAAAATTCAAAACGTTTTCAATCCAACTACTCGGCCATCATCAGTGAAAAATTTCAAGTTTTTCACTGATGATAACCGAGTAGTTTGCTTGAAAACGTTTTGAATTTTTTAAAAGAACTTTAATGTGCTTTTAAATGTTTTATGTATGTTTTTATGCACCTTCAAGCAATATATTTACATTTAGTTGTATCTTTATGAATTTTAGTTCTGAATTGCAATCAATGATTTTTTTTTTTTCCATTTACTGCAGATAATAATCCAAACAATGTAATTATAAAATATTCTTGAATAACAACCCAGTACCAGACACTTTGTCTTCAAGACAGGGTGGCGCCGAACTATTGTCCAATGTGTGTGGTGCACACAGAGGCTAGGCACCAAGCATTTTAAGCGGGGAAGAAATATTAAAAAAATACATATTATTTTTATGCGTTTTATTTGCATGAAATGGAAGAGAAGAGAGAGATCACTGCTTGCTGCCTGCTTGAGTAGGGGTGTTGGAGAGACAATTGTGCTCATTTATTAGTTCAATTTTTATAAAGAAAAAAAAAAGAGATTAAATAACTTAGTCACCAGGTAAAAAAAGTTGATCGCCAGTGGCAACCTGGCGACTGCATTTGTCAAGCCCTGGGTATGTTTATAGAATAAACTAAATAATAACCCACAACATGATATACATTACACATGCACAACCTGTGGCCCGCGGACCAAAAGTGGCGAACAGCTTCAGAAATTAAGAAAATGTGTATTTCGTCAATTAGCTGGGAAAAAATTGCAAATTTCGTCTTTCGGGAGTGTAAAAATCATGAATTTCCATCATTTGGAAGCATAAAAAATCATGAATTTCTGTTATTCGGGAGCGTAAAAATCATGAATTTCCATCATTTGGAAGCATAAAAAATCATGAATTTCTGTTATTCGGGAGCGTAAAAATCATGAATTTCGTCGATCGCGTGCGGAAGATCGCGAATTTCGGCGATTGGCCGCGTAAAAATCACGAATTTCAGCGATTGGCCGCATAAAAATCACGAATTTCGTCGATTGACCGCATAAAAATCACGAATTTTGTCGATCGGCCGCGTAAAAATCACGAATTTTGTCGATCGGTCGTGTAAAAATCACGAATTTTGTCGATCGGACGCGAAAAAATCATAAATTTCGGTGATCAGATGCGGAAAAATCATACATTTCAGTGATCAGGCACGGAAAATCCCGAATTTGATCGATCAGACGCAGAAAAATCATAAATTTTGGCGATCGGGTGTGGAAAAATCATGAATTTCGGTGATATGACGTGGATAAATCATACATTTCGACAATCGGGTACGGAAAAATCATGAATTTCATTGATTGGATGCAGATAAATCATAAATTTTTGGCAATTGGGTGTGAAAAAATTATGAATTTCGGTGATCGGACGCAGAAAATTCATAAATTTCGGCGATAGGTTGCAGAAAAATCCTGAATTTCGTCAATCAGGTGCGGGAAAAATCCTGAATTTCATCGATCGGGCGTTGAAAAATCATACATTGTGGCGATTAGGTGCTAGAAAATCAGGAATTTCGGCGATTGGGTGCAGGAAAATCAGGAATTTTGGCGATTGGGTGCAGGAAAATCAGGAATTTTGGCGATTGGGTGCAGAAAAATCCTGAATTTCATCAATCAGGTGCGGGAAAAATCCTGAATTTCATCGATCGGGCGTTGAAAAATCATACATTGTGGCGATCAGGTGCTAGAAAATCAGGAATTTCGGCGATTGGGTGCAGGCAAATCAGGAATTTTGGCGATTGGGTGCAGAAAAATCAGGAATTTTGTCAATCGGGTGCAGAAAAATCATGAATTTCGGCGATCAGGTGCAGAAAAATCATGAATTTCGGCGATCGGGTATGAAAAAATCCTGAATTTCGTCGATCGGACGTGGAAAAATTCTGAATTTCATCAATCGGGTGCTGAAAAATCATACATTTTGGCGAACGGGTGCTGAAAACGCAGGTATTTCGGCAAAAGGGTGCGGAAAAATCAAGAATTTCGGCGATCGGGCGTGGAAAAATAATAAATTTCGTTGAACGGGTGCGAAAAAAATCATGAATTTCGGCGATCGGGTGCAGGAAAATGGTGAATTTTATGGAAAAAAGGAAATTGGAAAATCCTGTATTTGGCCGGTTATTTCCATGTTTTTAACTGCCAGTTTTTCAAGTTTAATCGACGAGTGGCGACTGGCGAGTGCTTATTTTCACCTTTAATTACAGTACATACAGTTTTAAAATAAACAAAACCTTAACATCAAATATAAGCCTAATTTAAATAAAATGGTTCAAACTTATTTTACTGTTCATTGATAAGTAATTGCACAAATGTAAAAACTTAGGCCTGACTTAGAGTCCAATTTGCATTTTTTTAAAGTCTTTGATGGATGATTGCTTTTTCCATTTAGCTCTCATCTGTGATACCACATGACATGTAGGAGGATCTTAGAAAACATTCACATCTAATGCCTTGGCAAAGTAATTTCTAATATTATTATGGAGATATTTTTTAACTAATAGGCCAAATAGTACAGAGGCTGGATAATCATGAGATGGATAGTCATGAGTCTACTGTATTCTTATTAATTGCACTGGTTTGTGCTGCGATTGAAGGTTGTGGTGGCATAATGCAATTAAAGAATGTTGTAGAAAAATTTAGATGCACTGGCAGGGTTCTTATAAGCAAACACCAGAAAAAAGAATGAACATTTTTTTATGTGACTTTATATAGGGTAGTTACAATTGACGTCATGGTGGAGGTCTCACACTACAAATAGGCAGTTCTGATTGGTGGAAGTACCCTGACCTACACTTGAAGTACAATGGTTGATCAGCTGATTGCAACTTCCTTATTCTTCAGTTAAATATAAAAATGCTGAATTTTAGAATTAAAATAAATTTTATTTTGTAATTTTTCAAGTAAATTTAACTTAAAAAATAATCAATAATTTATCATTTTAATAATTTAATTTTAAATTTTATGTTGAACAAACTTAATTTTTTTAGAAATATTTGATTTGAACTTTTATTTCCATTATATTCATGTACAAGATTATTGAGAAAATTTTTTAAATGGTTAATTTTTTTTAAATTTGAGTAAAAATCATTCTTATGTAATATATTCATTACAGAAAATATTATAAAACTCTTAATTTTAATGTAATACATGTGTCAATATATTTTATGTTCAATAAAACACTGAGTGATTTAAAATAGACATAATGGCAAAAATATACAAATTAAGTGTAGCTTTTAAATATGACATTTATTTTGCAAGAGGTTGTATACAAATTAAGATGCAAAATTTATTTTTTGATATGGCTGGCTTTTCTTATATATTAGAAAACTTAAACTTTTAACTTATATTTAGAAAAATGTTGCTCTGCACTAAGGATATTAAATCCCATTCTGTTATGACCAAAACTTTCCCAATTATGATACTTTTAATTTTATAAATTTTCAGAAACAGAAAGATGGGGTAGATAGAAGATGGAATTTTACCTCTATACCGATGCCCTCTCACATGTGTCTGTCATATCTCAGTTGTAATGTTCTTTTAGCTTATTTTTCTTTGTCCAGCATATCTCTGTTGATATGCTTAAAAAGAAAACTTTATATTCAAATTTTAAATGTCCGTAAGGGATGTTATTTTCAAATGAAACTGATATGAGAGAATATTTCAAGCACTGACCTTCAGTGTGTAGGCATGGATTTCTCTTCTGAATGATAAGGGAAGGGGAAATAGCTTATGTAAATAAATTCACTTGTTCAGCTCTCTAAAAAACATGATTTAAATCTCTCTCTTTAGCTGATGCTTTTTATTTTGCTTATGGAGGGTAGGAGGATGGGGAGGGGGTTTCATACAGAGTTGTAAAAAGCCCATTTTTTTTTAAACCCAGCCCGTGCAGCTACCCACTACAACCCTCAGGGTTGTTTTTTAAAAAATAGCCCGGGCAGGTAGCTGGGCGGGTACCCGGGCAGCTACCCTCTACAATCCTGCTTTCATATAAGGTAGTGTTAGGTATTCATTTAGTTTCTGAGTGAAAGCAATGGTGAAAAGAGAGAAATATTTAAACTGAAAGTGTAAAATGAACCTGATCACAAACTAAATGAAATCCGTTTAATGACTGAGGATTCTGAATCATCAGTCTTGGATATTTTTGACAGAGTGAGAGAAGATGACTTAGTGAACAAATGATAGTTGGCAAAGCATTAGAAACTTACACAGTATCAGTATAAAATATGTGACATTGGGTTATATGTTTTGTTAAATGCCTTTAAAACTATACTTTTAACTTTTATTTTATTTTTTTAAATCATGCTATTTTATTTTGCTAATTTCAAGAGTGTTTCTGAATATATGTTATGTTCTTTTTTATTTTAAATGTTTATCAACATTGCCATTGCTCTGAGCTTATTTCATGCTTTATAAAATAAGAAAATTATTTTGTAATTTTAGCTATATAATTTAAATAATGTATATCAAATTAACCACTTCAATGGCAGCCCCAGGATAAGTTGGGAGGTTACAAGATTGTTTCCTTTACTTTGCACTTGTTGAAGTGGTTAATATGAATGGTGGATTTTATATGAATTTTCATGTAGAGATAGTGTTATATGAGACTACTCATATAACTAGTGAAAAAACTAAAGCTCCTATAATATTTATATTATTGCACTATATTAATACATCCTATAACTAAGCAGAGAATAATTTGCAACTGAAAGCGTATGCTGAAATAGACCATGTAAAAATGTAGTTCAAAATGCAGTTGTTTCTATTCATAATTTCCATGAGCAGTGAGTGTAAAAGAAACTAAAATGATGACCAAATAAGTTAAAATAAAACATCAGCTTTTATTAAATCGTTAAGAAAAAAACAGCATTTGTAAAACAAAAATATTCTTGAAACTAAAACATAATTTAGATGATGAAACAAAAGAATGATGATGTTAAAAGTTAAAAACAATTACTAAATGTATCGCTAAACATGTCGCTCCGATGCTCATATTAATAGTTTTAAAAGCTTCATAAACATTAAGTATTTCATTAAATTGCAACAATATTCAAATTAAAAACGTGCTGATAAATAAGCTCAAAAAGAAATACTCCATTAACTATCCATCCATTCATCATTGCATTCCAGTATAAACCAGAGCTCTTCCAAAAACAAACACCGTTCAAAACAACCAGAGACGTTTCACATTTCAAAACAACATATGAGCGACCATCGACCACCGTGACTGATACTATATATGCATCCTCCAAGCCGGCACATGCCGTGAATGAAAAACGTAAACAGGAACCGCCCCCAGCTCCAACCAATACGGTACAAGGTTGTCTCTAATGCACGTGCCGAAAGCGAAAGTGCGTTCGCGGACTAGCAGCGCCATCTCTTAGCAAACCCAGCTACTGTCCATTCGAATTACCAATCTTGAACATGTCCGGCAGGAAAAACAACATCGTAACGCGATCTCAAAGCACGTGAAAAATATAACGTTAATGCTGTATGGATAAACTAAACAATATGAAAAGCTGCAAAGCATAAAGGTAAGTTCAAAAAATAAAATAACTAAATAAATATAATGTAATATATAAACCAATTAAATATAAGTGATATGAAAAACTGAGGGAATTGCTAACAGATAGGTTTATTATGAAAAAAAGTGGTCATGTGTCACAGTGTGACAGTCATCAGTAGGCTGTGGGTGTGGTGGAGCACTTTCATTCCCTCACTCTGAGAACAAAGGAGTTAACAATTTACAATCATTTGCCAAACACTGTCTTCAGGGATGCCGCAGATGCGCTATAGCGCATAAATTACGTGACAAATTGTAGTTGGGATGCAAAAAAATAGTTCTTACACTTCCCATGGGATGCGTAATTTTTACATGCGTAAATTCTTCGAAGAATCTCAAAATCATTTTATCGAATAATCCGAAAAAAAGGCGAATTTCGTCATAGGATCGCGAAAAAATGGCGAATTTCGTCATAGGATCACGAAAAAATGGCAAATTTCGTCGTAGGATCACGAAAAAATGGCAAATTTCGTCGTAGGATCACGAAAAAATGGCAAACTTCATCGAAAGATTGCAAAAAATGGTGAATTCTATCGAAGGATTGCGAAAAAACAGTAAACTTAGTCGAATAATCGCAAAAAACCCCAGCGAATTTCGTTGAAGAATTGTGAAAAAATGACTAATTTTGTCGAAGAATCGTGAAAAAATGATGAATTTTGTCGAAGAATCGCAGAAAAAACTCAAAAATTCAATAAAAGATCGCAGGAAATGGCTAATTTCATTGACATATTGCTAAAATAACGCAAATTTAGTCAAACGGCCCTGGAAAAACATGAATTTCGTCAAAAGGCCGTCAAAAATACATGAGTTTCGTTGAAAGATCGCGGGAAAATGCGAATTTCGCTGAAGGGCCACGAAGAAAACGCCAACTTCGTCAAAGGATTGTGAAAAAAATTGCTAATTTCATCGAATAATCATGAAAAAATGGCCAATTTCTCTGAAGAAATGGCAAATTTCGACGTCAGATCGCGAATAAAAGACTCATTCTGTTGAAGGATTGCAAAAAAAGGCAAATTTCGTCAAAGGATCGCCAAAAAACGGCAAATTTCATCGAAGGATTGCCAAAAAACTAAATTTTGTCAAAGGATCGCAGAAAAATTGCTAATTTCGTCCAAAGGCCAAGGAAAAAACATGAAATTTATCAAAGGATCTCGAAAATGGCTAATTTCGTCGAAGGGCCACGAAGAAAACATGAATTTCGCCAAAGGATCGAAGAAAAAAAAATCGCTAAATTCACCAAATGCTCACGAAAAAAAACATGAATTTTGTGAAATAGTTGCAGAAAAGATGCAACATTCCTTCAGAAAATACCAGACACACAAAGTTCTATGCTTGTTAATATAGGCATAGTTTTTAATCTGAAACAATATACTGAACTAACTTTCGAAAAATCAGGTTAACCCGAACCCAATTCACAGGAATCTTCACTCAGCCTGAAATCACAAGTTAATCCAACCTGCAACCACAACAAAAATAGTGCTGAGAGAGGATCCCCCCCCCCCCCCCTAAATTCCGAATCACAACTCCTTTCCAAAGAAAATGTTTGATTCCAACACTGATCTATGTTGACAAAGAATCCAATGGGAAGTTTAATTTTAATCAAAGCATCCATTCATTCAACAAAAAGTGCCCTTTTACTCAACAAAAGTATTTTTTTATCCAACAAA
This sequence comes from Maratus michaelseni, assembly GCA_963931845.1. NCBI lineage: Eukaryota > Metazoa > Arthropoda > Arachnida > Araneae > Salticidae > Maratus > Maratus michaelseni. The sequence goes on along the minus strand of OZ007586.1, from coordinate 216,518,404 downwards.
AATGTCCTTTTCAATAAATCCGTCCTGCCCCTTTTAAAAGAAATGCAAATATTAGCAATACTTGTTATCGTCTACACTCAAATAATCATTATTTTATAATTAAGCATTTACATTTAAAAAAGTAAAGAAAATTTCTCTTAATAGTTAAAAAAAAAATCTTATTTGATTGGGAAAGACTGGTTTTAATTATTCATTATTTAATTATTATCAAAACAATAACTATTGCATTTCTTTTTTCCAAATAAACAAATTTTACTTATTCCTTTAAAATATGAATTTGAATTATTATGAATGGGGACCCGCTTTTATAAAAAAGGGACCCAGATATTTGAAAATTCTGGGTCCCTGGGACCCAGGATTTTTAGAATCCAGTGACATCACTGATCTTGTTACTGAGTATAAAATAGCAGCAGAAGTCGATCGAAGAAAAAAATTGGGGCCTCTTTGTAATCCCTGTACAGAATGGATTACTTCAAAAATTCCATTTCATATAAGCGAATGCTTGATATATATATTTTTATTTTGTTAGTACAGTAAAGCACCATTTATATGTTTCTCATTTATAAGTCTTTTACATTTATACGTAATTTCAGTGCAGTCCGATTCATCCCTATGTATTTTAATGTGTTGTAATGTTTCAGTTATATGTCGTTTTCTTCCATGTGGTAACCGATTTTCTCAGAATCCCCCCTCCCTTCCTCGAGCATTGCTCTTTTTTTATTTTCTGTTAGCAATATTTGAGTAAAGATGAAGGACATAGAGCATGTGTGACTGCTACAGGGATTATTTCAAGTTCGTGGAACATGTGAAGGGCTGAGATGAAAAGAATGAACGGTGACTGATCTGCTCACAAGACAAGTTTGAGATTAGTAAACATCGCTTCATTTCTTGATTTCGTTGCAACGTAGACAATGTTGAGCTCAATTTCTATTTTATCTTTTGGTCTCTCTTGAACACTTAACATGTCAGAAGATGAATAAAGATTGATTTAATTAAAATATGTTTGTACGTTCGATAATGGAATAAAAAACATGCAATTCAAAGTGTGCAAATAATATGATGTTTGATAATTCCTAATAGAATGGTCCCCTGAAAGATGTATAGTCGGTGCTTTACTGTATTTGAACTTTAGCAGATAGATTTTAAAAAGTTAACAGTAACAAATACTTAGTTTAAATTTCCCCCCCCCCCTCTAAAAAAAAAAAACCAAAAAAACTTGACACCTGAGTAGTAATGACACAGTGTACTGATTCAATCTCATTTATTTAAATTATGTTTATATTAATTTTTTTTTATAATGCAGATACTTGTTTATTTATATGTACTGAGTATTTCTCAAGCATTTTTCAGGCATTCTGAAATAAAGTCTTGTGTGTATTGGGTTATACCTGACCCGAACCTGAAAATTTTATTTAAAGCCAAATGGAAAACCAACAAAAACAATTTCGTCAACCCAAACCCAACACACTTCATCTCCAAACCCAACACACTTCATCTCCAAACCCAAAATACTTAAATCCAAACCCATAATGGAAGAAAATGAATTCATATTTTAAAACAATTAGGGAAGAATAGTCTACAATTATATCAGTTTTATCTTTTATGTTGAAGACACACATACACACACACACATTCACACACACATATATATATATACTCTTTTATGTTGAAAACTATATATATATATATATGCTCATTACTGTTAAAATACATTGTTTTTTTATCTGAAAAAATATTCTAGACCATTTTTGAAATATTGGGTCAACCCAAATCCAGGCCATAAGAGTCAACCACAACTTGAAACAATTAAAGTCAACCCGATCCATAACAAAAAAAATAAATAAATAAAAAATAAAAATAAATAAAAATTAATTATAATCTGTCCCAACACGGATCTCATATTGGGTCAGGTTTGAGTGAAATCAGATTACCTAGCCTGATGCAGGAAACAACTCTGAATTAACCTATGTGAATTTATATTAAAAACTTTATGAGTAATTAGAGTAAAAGTTATACATAAGTAACATTTTTAAGTAAATTCATTTTAAATCTAGTTGAAAAAAATGAAATTTTAATGACTGATGTCATGGAGTATTTATTTTGAAGTGTAAATAAGCGTTTATCCTGCTTCATTATTAATTTGAATTAAAAATATTTTTCACTTGTATACTAGGTGCCATTGATGTTAAAACGATTGTATGAAGTAAGTAAAATTTATCTTAAAAGTATGGGCGGCTGCCACTGCTGTGATGGAACCCATCCCATATACCCAGATGAAAACAATGATGAAGATTGTAAGACAAAAAAAGTCAATAGGAAAACTTCAAAAAGAAATAAAGTAAGCCAATAAATTTTAGTTTTTTTACATATTTGTTGTAAGCAGTGTTCGAAATTAGCAGTCTTTAGTCGTCAAATGCATATCATAGCATTTGACGACTACAAAAGTATTGCCAGGCGTCAAATTTGACACCTATCTTTTTTTAACACTTATTTTTTGTTTAACTTAACCAATCACCAGCTTTTGAAAAATTGGTCTCACACCAAACAAACTCTAATGTAAGACAGTTTGACAGCAATTTTTAGCAGAGTGTACGAATCCAAATGAATATATTAATTTGTGCAAACTTCTAAACTTTATATTGAACCTGCCATTTAGCATTGCTGAATGTGAAAAGGGATTTCGTCAGTTTTTAATAAAAAATGATACACATAACCGTTTATCCACTGATACTGTTAATGATTTATTAATGGTAAAACTGTATAGACCTAATTTAGCAGATTTTTATCCAGGTAAAGCTGTAAATCCTTGTGAAATGATGTAGCTGAAGGACGGTTATACTGTCCTGATTTTAGTATCTAACTTTATTAAAATTAATGGGTATTGTTTGAGTTTCATCTTTGCAATCTATATGCAGTCAAGCATTGTTAGTATTAAACCACTTAATGTGAATTTTTGCTTAACATGAAAGTAATAATGCAGTCCCAACAGATAAGATGATACTATTATTTTAGCGGTTAACACACACACACGCAAAAAATGTGGTCCGATTTCATGTTAACAATATTTGTATGTATTTATATGCATAGTTTTTTTTTTTTTTTTACTAAATTTAAGTGTAATTATCAACAATGGATAAAATTTTGTTAGGTTTAATTTTGTTTAACATAGTTAAGTGCATTTTTCTATTAATTTCTAAATGTAGTATTAATTAAAAATGCTTCATCAGTTTTACAGTTGCTTCAATTATTATAATATTGTAGATTAAGAACTTCAATAATTTAAATAAAAACAAAATATTCATGCTTTTCTATAAAGTAGCATATAATGATACAGTTATGTGAATTTTAGAAATTTTAACTAGAAGTTTTCATTTGACGCCTACCTTTCATTTCCCAATTTCTATCACTGGTTGTAAGATGAGGAAAAAAGTAATTGTCCACAGATTTTTTAGCAAACAAAAAAGAATTTAGTTTTCAAGTTTGCTCATATATGGCAATACCTTTAAAGCTGCAAAACAAATTAAAAAAACTCAAGCAACTACAGACCATTAATTTTGTACAATCTAATACCATATTTCAATGTATAGAATGAAACTGAGTACTGTTTGGATGTGATTTGAGCTAGGAAGGGCATACATGTTAAAAGATGGTAATCTGTATACTAATCAAAGAAAGTTTTGTGTGTGTCTGTCTGTCTGTGTGCGATGGCTAGCAAAATCTACCACACGTAGAAGTCTGAAAATTTGGGTGAGGATAGTCCAAGGCAGGTCTTGATGCACCTGAAGTTCAGATATTTTTTTTTAAGACAAGTTTTTGTGCTCTAAATTGTTAATAACTTGCCCCCCTTTTATCCAATTTTCTTGATTTTTTGAGGCCCTTTCTCCATTTAGTTATTCCCTTTAGTATTTTCATGAATTTCAATGTAATAAGCAACAAATATTGACATTGTAGATTTCATTCGATTATAAAAATTTCTTGCTGTATCATGAATCTTTCTAGCACTTATGTATTTTAGCTTATATGATTTTCAAATTTCTTTAATTGCTCTAGACATCATTTCTTTTATTTTGTAGTGAATGATTTCAACTTCCAAACAATTAAATGTAATAGTTTTTTTAAAATTTTTTAATCAGATGCATTATTAATAGGGTTCATGAATACACCTTTTTTTAATGAAGTATACTTTCAAATCTAACAATTTATCTTCCCAGAGATTTTTTTAAAAAGATAATTTGCGAGATTTTCTGGATATGTTCGAGTATATTCTTTGCAAACTCAAACAGAATTTCCAATGGAACATGTATTGTAAATTGAATTTTGTCAGCCCCTGATGTTTATCTTCAATCGTGTTTATTCACACAGGCTTTAACTTTTAACATACTTTCTAAAAATTCTAAAATGTATGTGAGTGTGAATATGTCTATAAAAATGAAGTAAAAAGAGCAACAATAAAGATCATGTGGGGCTTAATAACAATGACTGTTTTCTATCCTAAATGCTGAAAATAATTGAGCTCAAATCTAAAATCCTCATGTTTGACTTTGTATGCCACAAGGGGTAAGACAAGATTTTTCTTTTCTTTTTACAAAAACAAGAGGAAAAATCATTTCACTTTCAAAGCTTCTCATTTAAAATCTCTTTATTATTTGTTTATTTATTTTAACTTATTGTTAATTAGCACTGTATTTTAAAAGTTTTCGATACAGTTTTAAATATCTAATAAATAATGGAAATGTTAATCAAAGCGAACAGTAAAATAAAGTATCAGTTTCACCATAAAACAATTTATAACATAATATACTAATAAAATTGTATAAATCTTCAAATTTTGAGATTCAAAATATTCTATTTGTAGCTTCCCGATTGGTTATTTTTGAATCCACAATATCTTGGAGCTGAAATATTCAAATCATTTAGATCTGACCGTATACATATACTATACTTTCTGATGTTTGCCATCTCTAATGCTACACCAATGTTGTCAAGCTGGAAGATTATTTTATTTAAAATAGCTACCAATTTTTTTGACTAGTAATCTTTGCTTTATTTAATCGCAGGATGTCTGTCATTAAGTAAAGCAAAGATCACTGTGCTGAAATAGTTGTAGATACTTTGAATAAAAAAATTCAGCAGCCACGATTAGTTAAGTGTGTTCGTGCAAAGTGTATTTTCTGCATCAAACATGAACTGAATCAAGCGTGGGGAAAATGCGAAAGGCTTGGTGGGCCAAATGTGTCCTGTGGGCCACCTGTTTGACGTGCCTGCTTTAAAGATGTGGTACATTCTACATGCAAACTTTGGAACTAAACTCTGGGTAAAATTTAACATGCATGAACTGCTGATTTATATTAAAGTAAAATTTGGTGGTATTTAACAGGATACTGGTTATATATGCAGTGATTACAATGAATTAATGTAATTAGTATTAAATAATATAATTTGAAGTATACTTAAGGAAATTTAATTTAAAATCATTATGGAAATTAAATAGTTGTTTTTGTTATACATTAGTCTAAGCATTATATGCATGACTCATATCCCATTATCAAAGACATACCTAAATTTCTTAATAAAGTTGTAAATGCTGTTAAGGAAAATTCTTATATCAAAGTCCACTTATGCATTATTTTCGTGCTTCCTTCAATTTTGTTATAAGTAGAGATGGGAATGCTCGGAAAAAAACCGGAAACTTTGGGGGAAAAAACTGTTTTTTTTTTTTTTTTTTCCCGAAGGGGTATTTTTTAATTTTTCCAAATTGGAAAAATTGAAATTTAATTTATAAAATAATATATTCGAAATATGGCAATATATGTTATTCAATATATTCAATATACATTATAATTCAATATGTTATAAATTCAATATATGTTATTATGGCTGCATTTCAATATTTTTTCTTCATATTTTTTCATGTTCAGTGTCTCCCATGAAAATATTAACATAGAAAATATAATCTATAAGCCTCTTAGGAAAAACTTGAGTCCTATAAAGGATCCTTTACAATTTTTTCACCTTAAAACATAGGAGCCTTCAAAAAATTCAGAATTTTTTTCACAGAAATGTGATGATTTTAGAATAACAAAACATGTCACATAACAGCTGAAATCACCAATGAATCTCTTATCTAGCTGTACATACAGTAGTGGCCAAAATTGGAGAAACTTTTTGGAAAAATGTTTTAAGTTTGATGGCTCATAATACGCAATATTTCTTAGTTATAACATAAAAACTACATGCCACTGGAAAGATAATTTAATCAAAAATATCATGCAATACAGTTTGTTCAATTCTAATTAATTTATCAAATGTTATAGCCAAATAATCAGAAAAATGCAGTAAAATCGGATTAGGTTGATGATAATGATTTTTCTTTTTCTTGAATGTAGCCAATGCATATGAATGTTTGGAGAGTCAGACAGATTCCATTTTATTTGGTAACGTGTTAATCAAAGCTAGGGTAGGATTAAAAAAAAATATATCTGTCATATTTTGGTACTTATAGGTGAACTTTTATCACTATTTTTTATGATTGCTGTCAAGTTACTAAAGTTCTTTGCCATGTTTCAATTTTGAACTAGTAAAGCATAATAAAATTAAACAAAAATCATAAAGAGTTGATTAGTTACCCAGAAATCAATATATAACTATTTTTAAGTGTAGAAAGCTATGGTTATGATGAAATTGGAAGTAAAATTGGAAGTAAATTATCAGAGGAATGTTTAAATCACGCAAAACAAGACTGATAAAGGCAGAAAAAGATGAAGGAGAGCAATTAGTGGTAGAAGAGTAAGATCTCTGTGTATAGGTCACAGAAAACATCTCAATGAATGCAACATGAAATGGCGCACTGAAATGTGGAGTTGAATTAAAGTACAGTTCTGTAGAGAGTGCAGTATTTTGGTCTGAATGCTAGAATTTCATGAAAAAAAAAATATAAATCAAATAAAGGTTGAAAATATTAAACTGAGCTAAAAGGCATGTTTACTAGACAAAAATAGTAGGGTCATGTTATTTGGAGTATTAAAATGTTTTTATTATGGATTTGTAGCATTTAGACCGAAATACTGCACTCTGCACAGAACTGTACTTTGTTTCAGCTCCCCATTACACTGCATCATTTGATGTTGCACATACCGAGATGATTGTTTTCTGTGATCTATACACAGAAACCTTACTCTTCTACCATCAATGGGGAAATTGCATGTTTTTCAATTTAACTTGCATCTGATAGAGTGTAAAAATACGAACATTTTGATACCATTTTTACATATATTTGAAACTTGTATAATTCATTAAATTAACTTATAAAACACAGTTTTTGTCGTGGCAGGAAAAAGCTGCGTCACGTGATAAAAGCTGGTCTACACATGTAAACAAACCCTCGCTGTATTTCTCCCCGTTATTTCCTATGGGGATGGCTTGCTTTTCGCTGCATGGACGCATTACACTTTTTTTCCCCTTAAAAATGATTAGTATAACAAATTAAAAGTATTGTAAATTGCTGTAATAAATAAATAATACTGTGAATTCCAGATGAGGTTTTTATTCCATCGCGTTTCTAAGAATTTTCATTTCCAGATCTCTATGTAGAAATAGAGTATCGGTACAAGGTAATACTCGTACTACAATATTGTATTTTATAGAATAATGTATACTTTTATTTATTTATTTTTTTTTTTTTGTATTGCACAATATAAAATAAACTGGTACAAATAGAATTTATTTCATTAGGGAGGGTGGAATCAACTTATAAAAAGGTTTTTGTATTTATATTTTATACTTGAATTAAGAATTTGGCTTGGTTTCACTTTATGTTTTAGCTCTTCAATTGTTAAATAAACTGTTTTGAATCTTTGAAAACAGTTAAACTTATTAGAAAGAGAGAAATGTGCTGAGGTAGCTTTAAGACAGCCTTACAGAATTTTTACATAAATATACACGGGAAAAGTTTAATAATTTTTCAAAAAATGTTTCCAGGTGTCTGTCCAGACTTTTCTCACATGCAAGGTCCTGTGTTTGTGAATTTGTGAGAAGTATTTTATATTTGTGAAAAAACTAATTATAATTTTGTGAATTTGAAATAACTCTTACATTCAGGTTCTTGTTTATAAATTTTGTTATATTATAGCATAATATCTCTTAACATAATGCCCTTCTCTTATGATACTAATGCATTATTCAAACAAAGAATGGACTTTGAATGATAATATATGTTTATTTCTTTATATGTCACTATAAAAAGTTTATGTGTAATGAGATGGCTGTTTTTAAAAGCGAAAAGAATGGGCTCTACTTTAACAACATATTCAAATTCTTAGTACATCTTACTCTTTTAAAAAAAAGCTTTGTACAGCATAATGCTTATTTTCAAAATTAAGATACTGCTTTCTTTAACAAGATATTCAAATATTTTCATTATTTTTATTTTTTTACGAAAATTAGAGCATTGAGGAAAAGACCGATATAAAATTTTTAGAACCTGATTAATCTAAAATAGGACATTCTGAAAAACTATATTAAAAAAAAAAAAAAAAAAAATACTGCATCCATTCAAAAATTATACGTAAGCCAAATAACAATAAAACAGTACTTAAATTATTTTTATTTAACACTTTTTTATTTAACTCAATTTGGTTTTTGTATATAAGGATGGAATCTTGTTATTGGTTGTTTACTCACTTCTGATAAATTAAGAAATATAAAAATTATGTGCAAAGGTGTGTTTCCAATGACAGTACAACATTTTAATATTTTTAGAACTTAATTATAAATTAATGCATTAATTTTGATGCATTTTTCCATTAGCCCGCCACAGTTGATAAATCTAAAAATATTCTTTGTGGTTACAATTGTAGGCGACTTACAACACCAGTGGATTTATTATACATCAAACCACGGTCGCCAAAAAAAAAAAAAAAAAAAAAAAAAAAAGGCTAAATGGGTGTGAAGCTGCAACTATTTTATATACTAAAAAGTAGAAAATATTAAATAAAAACTATAGAGTGTAATATATTAAAAAAAAAATACATTTTAATAAATTAAAAGTTTTATATTAATTGAATTATGATTATACGTTGATAAATCAATTTAGAAATCCTAAAAAGATAGTTTAAATAATTCTTTTATTTTATTTTTTCTTTCCTCTTTCCATACCTTAAAACAGAAATAAAGCAATTATTATACATTTATTTTAATAAATTTACTAGCTCGCATTTTCTGCCAAACGTATAAAAAAAAAAAAAAAAAAAAAAAAAAAGGTGGTAATTTTCCATGATTGGGTTCGGTGGCCACGCCAAATTATAGTATTATATTGAACATTTTTTGGAAAAATCATGAATTACAATCATAAAATGAGGCATGAGTATAAAGATAAATAATAATATAAACATTATATTATATTATATTAATATAATATATATAACTTAATATAAACATTGAATGCTTATAAAAGATGTGTATTTAAAAAATATATTTTTACTTTAATACTTATTTTTAATAAGCACATAAAAAGAGAAAATAAAAGACAATAGTGATAAATTTACTCACGTATGTTGCAGTAATTGTTTTTCTGATCGGTGAATACACAATTATTATTGTCAGTAGTTAATTTAATGTTTTTATTCAATAAATCCGTATTAAATACAGATTTTTTGTTTTTGTTTTCTGCATTATTGCTCAAAATTTCGTTTTCTCATAATTAATTTGAGTACATTTTTATTCTTAATATAACCTGCATAACACAAATTTATATTCTTATCAAAACGAATTATTAAGCATTAAAATGAATTAAGAAAATAATGCATATCATGAACTATATAAATGCGATTTTATTTACGATATCTTTTGTAATAAAACTATCATTCTTTTTTTCGTTTAAATAAATAAGAGTAAGTAAAAGATATACATGCCTTTTAGCTTTAATTTCTTGTATTTTTACCCACATGAAATGCAGTTTTTCTGCTCTAAAAGTAAATAAATAATAAAAAAAAAATCGAAAGACATAATTTTGTATATTTCGAATCCGACCAACTTCATCACTTTTCTAAATGAAAATTAATGCAAATGTATAAATAAATAGTGCATTATATTTAGATATGTTAAAATAATCTTTTGACTTTAATTTTTGTTTTTGTGTAAATGCTTCTTTAAAAGACATTTATAATAAATAGAAAGTAATGCAATACAGCCTACATGCATTCGACTCTAAGTAGAATCCACGTTTTATATGTAGTGACGTCAAACCAATCCCGTTGCGTTTTCAGATCACATGGTTTTGTTTTGCTTTTAACGGAGTTTAAACCTCCAATAACTAGTTATTTAAAATTATTTTTGCGTTTCTGAGTTACGTTTTGAGGAATGTAAAGTCATCTTCATCAATTAAACATAAAAGAAGACATAATCTAGAATGAGTGCAACTTCCCCATTGCTCTCCTGCACATTTCTTGCTTTTACCAGTCTTGTTTTGCTTGACTTAGACCCTTTGTTTATTTACTTCTAATTTTACTTAAAATTTCATAACCATAGCTTTCTACACTTAAAAATTAAAAATGTTGTTACACATTGATTTCTGGGTAACTAATCAACTCTTTATGATGTTTTGTTAATTTTATTATGCTTTACTAGTTCAAAAATTAAAAGGTGGCAAAGAACTGTGGTAACTTGATAGCAATCATAAAAAATAGTGAATAAAGTCTTCCTAAGTACCAAAATATGGCCTGCTTTATTTTTTTTTTTTTATCCTACCCTAGCTTTGATTGACAGATTACCAAATAAAATGGAATCTGTCTGACTCTCCAAACATTCATATGCATTGGCGACATTCAAGAAAAAGAAAAATAGTTATCCATCTAACCAGATTTTACTGCCTTTTTATGATTATTTAACTATAACATTTGATATAATTAGAATTGAACAAACTGTATTGCATAATATTCTTGAGTAAATTATCTTTCGAGTGGTATATAGCTTTTATGGTATTACTAAGAAATATTGGATGTTATGAGCCATCAAACTTATATAGCATTTTTTCCAAAAGGTTTGCACAATTTTGACCACTACCGTATTTATGAAGGACCCTATTAAAAATATCTAAATAAGAACCTAAATATAATGATAATTTCTAATTCACAAAATTTTGATTATATTTTTTATGACAATTTTATATGATTTCTTTAATAAGGCAATATTTTTTATACAAAATATTCACAAAAACAGGTTCGGACGAAAAAAAAAAAAAAATGTAAGGAGACCCATGCAACTTCTCTTGTTAAAAATAAAAATCTATGTGCAAAATTATTTCAATAATATACCAGAAATTTAATATAAAATTTGAAACATGCATTTATTTTTATGGCATAGCTACAATTTTTCATGTTATCAGATAATAATTACCAGAAATATTTAACTATTATTAGAAACAAGTTATTTTTTAATAACATGCAATTGAAATTATTTAGTCTTTTCAAGTTTTTTTTTTCTCTTCTCTTTCTTTTCCTTGAATATAAATTTTAAGACTTGTCTAACTTTTTTTAAAAATATAAATGCATACAAATAAACTTTGCAAAGAAAATTTTTTAATTTTCTGATAAAAATTGTTTTGAACTAAATTTTTCGAAGTATTAAACAATTCACCTATTTTATAAATTTCATTAAAGAAATATGTATACACACACACACACACACACACACACACACACACACACACACATATATATATATATATATATATATATATATATATAGATTACTTTCATATTAAGAATCTAAAACAAACTAAAACCGAAACATAGGGTTGGTTTAGGTTTAGACTGGAAAGCTATACCAAAACTAAATACACAAGAAATAAAAATTCTAACTGTACCAAAAAAAAAAAAAAAAAAAAAAAAATGTAATATTGTAAATTATTATAAATTTTTAAGAAATAGAAGACATAAAAATGATAATATTTATAAAGTCACAACTACAATAATTTGTTTCTTTAAAATGGTGTCATTTATATACAAAGCAATACTATGTAGAGGGGATTTAAATTTGCTTTCAAACTGCAGTGGCATTGGTTGAGACTCAAAAGATTTTTTTTTGTTATTTTTTTAATTATCTCTACTGGTAATTGAACAAATGCAACTGAAAAATCATTTCAACAGAGACATGATATTTATATTACAAACAATGGTGTTAAATTAAGCAAGAAAAGCTACTGTGAAAATTCTGAGACTGAAAGGCTAACTTTTAAAAGTTGACTTTTTTCATTTTTGTAATATATTTATGTAAAGTGAAAAAAAAAAAAAAATTCTTTAGTATGCAGAAATTTAAAAAATGTTTATTATTTTATATTTTTTAAGAAAATGTAACTTATTTTTGAGAAACATTTGTAAGAAATCAATTTTTCCAAACTTTCCAATTTTTCCAGAAAAAAACTTTTTTTTTCCGCCACTTCAAAATTTCCGGAAATTTTACATCTCTAGTTATAAGTGGTTTTCACTGAATTACAATGATTCAAAAATAAATAAGTAGGGTAGACAAAATTGTTCTCTTTTCTTTATAAATTAAGCCATCTATTCAGCAATAAACACAGTGGAATCTTTTTCTATGGAAATGCATATGCGTGGAAGACTTTAAGAAATACAGCAGTAGTTTAACTAAGTTGATTTATTGATGACAAATTTACAAATGAAAATCCAACGTCAGCATTGCTTTGCTGAGCAAAATAAAAAATAAAAGCAAAAATAAACTTAATACAAAACTATCTATGCCAGCAGCCTTCATAATGTAGCAGAGCTACGACGCCGTAATTAATTACATGGCAGTCAAAACAGACGCTGCTCCCAAGCAAGCTAGGTAAGGCAAATAGAAAAAGGCAAGGCGAATACAACCATTTTGTTCTGCTACTTATATCAGTCTGTTTTGAAAAATTTGCATACAGTTGCTGCCACTCTGTAAAGAGAAAAAAAACGTACGCGAAACACCATTGGCTTCACAGGTTATGACGTCAAACATCGACCAATCAGAGCAGCGATCATCAAACGAGAGCTCTGAACTGCGAGTAACAGTTATAAATTTTATATATGCGAGTAACAGTGATTAACAACGATCCAAAAACACAGCGATAGATCGTGAATGAATCACGTGTTTATCCGAAAAACCGCGTGAAGCAAAGGGGTTCATTTGTACTTTAACGTAAGCTTGGGGATGGTAAAAACAAATGTATGAAATAGAGATATTTAAATGAATATATATTAATGTTAAACTTTAATACATGACATAACAAAAATAACCTAATCTTCTACAGAATTTTGAATCTTCATTATCGTTACTACAGTATTAATTAAAATTGAGAAAAAAATATAATATTTGAAAGATTTTTTTTAAAATTAAACATTTTCATGCTAACAAATAACTAACCAATAATAAATAAATAAAAGGTTTTTGATGTAAAGAATATAATTAAAAAACATAAAATAAGTATTAATTAGTAATTTTTAATTTAATTATTAATTATTAATTTTAGCTAAGTCTTACTTGAACATGTAAATAATTTTTATAAAAATATTACAATTTATTCAAAACAATTCTCATAGCCATTCATGAGTTTTTAGTAATTTGAGAAAATAAATAAATTTTTATCTAAAAAACAACGAAAAAAGTTCACTATTTATTTAAATTAATTCTGATAAATAATCAACTAAGAGTGTGTTACCTAAAAAAAAGCAATATACCCTTACATTTGGATTTTAAAACCTTATAAATTCATTAATTTAATTCAATCAGTATTGTGCAAGAAATTTAATTCTTCAACTTAGTATGGTTTCATTTCATGGTGACAGATGGCAGAAACAGCAACCTAACCTTCCTCTCGTTGAAAACAAGGCTTTGATTTTAATATTATGCTCTTTTGTTAGATGCTTGTTTCCCGGCTCAGGTTGAAGTGTGTTGTGTTCTGGTTGACAAATTTTTTTTTTTTTTTTTGCCCTGGTTAGGTTACACGCAACTTGTGCAGGACTCTACACTCTTGACAGTTTATTCTATGTATAAAATAGAATTACTAAGTAGAAAAACAAATTATTATTTATTTGATGTATTGCTAGCGATGAATTGTATGAATTGTAATAAGTTAAATGACAATAGAATTCATTAAACATTTTCTGTTTGTTTAAAAAATTGTGTTTTTTGTAACTAACTTTGTAATTATCTGTTTATGGCAAATATATAGCTGCTGATTTTTCTGGTATTAAGAGAAATTTGTTGATTTTTGTGTTGATCTGCAGACTTGGTGGAATGCCTCAGAAGTGTTTCTGATTTTCTTTTTTTCTTATACAGCTATATCTAAATCTGAAAGTTGTGATTATGTAAATGCATATACAGGGTGTCCGAAAAATCTGGAAACGGTCGAGTAACTTGAGAAATATAGATCGGATTGAAAAATGGAAAATGCATGGTCAATATTTTTGAAAAATCTATTTAGGGATATCCAAATTGCTCTCCCAACTCTTCCCCCCCTGGAAGGAAAGGGAGGCAACTCTGAAATCTTAAATAATAACCCTCCTTTTTTATTGCAGATTCGGATTCTACGGGAAAATATACGCAACTTTTGTATGGAACATTTTCTTCGGAAAATCGTAGATGGTGCTGTAATTGAGTAAAATGCAGTGAGATTCGTTTCCATTGAAAAGTTTGGAAACGGTCAAATAACTCGAGAAATATACATCAGATTGAAAAACGAAAAAAAGCATGTTCAGTAGTTTTGAAAAATCTATTTAGGGATATCAAAGTTGTCCTCCCTAACTCAGCCCCATCTGGGGGGAAAGAGGCAACTTTGAAATCTTAAATAATAACCTTTTTTTTATTGCAGATTCGGATTCTACGGGAAAAAAAATACATAACTTTTGTATTGAACATTTTCTTCGAAAAATCATACATGGCGCTGTATTAGAGTAAAATGCAGTGAGACTCCCATTGAAAAATTTAGTAGCGGTCGATCGAATAACTCGAGAAATATACATCAGATTGAAAAACGGAAAATGTGTGTTTAATATTTTAGAAAAATTTTAGCAACTTATTTATCCCTAAATAGATTTTTCTAAAAGATTGAACACTTATTTTGTCATTTTTCAATCCAATGTATATTTATCGAGTTATTTGCCTTTTACCATACTTTTCAATGGAAATGATTCTCATTGCATTTTACTCGATTACAGTGCATCTTCTTTTTTTCAAAGAAAATGTTAAATACAAAAGTTACATATTTTTTCCTTGTAGAATCCGAATCTGGAATAAAAAAGGGGGTTACCATTTAATATTTGAAAGTTGCTCCCCTTTCCCACCAGGGGGCAGAGTTGGTGGGGGGGCAACTTTGATATCCCCAAATAGATTTTTCAAAAACATTGAACATGTATTTTTCCTAATTAATAAGGACTTTACGTTGCACATATAAATACTCATCAAACACTTGCTTCCAACGTAAATTTCATTTAATAAATATGAGTTACTTTAAAACTACATATATAGAAAACAAACCTCGACGTTTCGGTTAATCTTTATAACCATCATCAGGAGAAAAAACCTTCATAAATATGAACAGCAAAAATTTAAATGTTACATGATTGAGTCACAATATTCAATCTGCCAAGACGCTCAAATAACGGAAATTATAACAACATATTCAAAATACGCCTGGTGGTGCCCTCTATGAATCAGCAATGTAACTGGAACTTATGTTCAACGGAATTAAAGTTCACTTTAAAATGCATTTCCATATGGCAGGAACCGAAAATGATGGGATATCGTTGCAAATTTTAATTTTACGATTAAACACATTTAAATTTTTGCTGTTCATATTTATGAAGGTTTTTTCTCCTGATGATGGTTATAAAGATTAACCGAAACGTTGAGGTTTGTTTTCTATATATGTAGTTTTAAAGTAACTCATATTTATTAAATGAAATTTACGTTGGAAGCAAGTGTTTGATGAGTATGCATTTTTCCGTTTTTCAAACCAATGTATATTTCTAGAGTTATTTGACTGTTTCCAGACTTTTCAGACATCCTGTGTATTTTACCAATGTATACAGGGTGTTCTTTCTTATTGCTGACAAATAACCAGTTCCTAAACTATTTGTTTTAGAAGTATGCTTTCAGTTGCAAAAAATGTTTGAAATGTTATTTTCCATCATGTTAAAAGTTATTTATTTCAACATAGTTATTTTTATAAAAGTTATGAAATTTAAATTTTTGTATTATCTGTGTCTTTAGGTTCTTAGAAAAACATTCTCCATGCTTTTCCATATATTCAATTTATTCCATAAGTAAAGCAAAACAAATTCCATTCTTTTATGACAGAAACTTACTGACTTACAATACCTTGAACTTTATGAATTTTTAATATTTTTCTTGCAAAAAAAGCTTTCAGTGTTTTCTTCTACTAAAAATAAAAAGTTTCATAAAATCAAAATAACACAACTCTGTAATTTTGGTCATAAGAAAATGGAGGACACCCTTTATATTGTGCATGATTATATTTTCTTAATCAGTAATCTAAAACCAGTTCAATGCAACTGTTATTTTTTTTAATGTCTTAAGTTCATATTTTATTTGTTTAAATTTTAATACTGGCATCTACATGAACAATAAAAATGAATTTAATTTAAATTTTATATAAGTAATAATAAGGAAAAAATAATATATTTCTTTATTCTAGGGAATTGCCAAATTAGCTCGTTATAATCCAATGTATACTCCAAAGAGAGAAAAGGAGAAGCAACCTTCTTTAAAGGTATGTCTGTGTTTATCTGTTTTTTTTTATGTGGATCTTTTTTAAAGAGATAAATATAATCTTATACAATAGGAAACTTGTTGGTAGAATGCTAAATTTAAAGTATTGCAAAGTAGTTTTTGAATTTTAAGTAGTACTATCAGATTAAAATTTGTAGTGGAAAATCTGCTCCAAACTGCTGCAATTTGGATTTCCTTCTACATTCTGCTACAAAAATGGCAAAATTTCTGAGTTCTGCTACAAAAATTGAATAAAAAAATTTAAAAAACCCTTTATACGGACATTGTATAGGCTTGAAAAAAATGTTAACACAATGCTATTATGATGTTTGTAGCTGCTAAGGTGTGTAGCATCATTAAAGCTGATGAAACTTATAAATAACTGAATAATGGATTCTGCTACAAGCTAAGTGTCTAAATTTCAGTTTTTATAAATTTATTACACATCATCTTAATCCAAAGAGGATGATTAGTCAAAAACACAGCTGCTGTACTATCTATGGAAAATATGCATTATTGCAAAAGATTCTCGTCATTAAGGCTGTTTGTTCACAAGAAAATATCCCCAAACTCTCCTAAAAACTTAAAACAATGAGAAACTTTCTGACAAATTCATGAACTCATTTTTAATGTAAAAGAATGAAATTTGCAGGACATGTGTACTGAAGTTATTTGGGTTCTAATAGCATTTTTCATTTTTTGATAAATCTTGAGTTATAAGTGATTGCTGTGTCGTACAGGCCTTTCCAGTACTGTAGCCTCCTGAATTAAGATTCTAATACCAACTTTGACAACATTTGCTGGAATATCCTTTCTTTAAAAAAATAATAAAAAACTATTTGATTTCAATGATACAACTTAAATTTGTTCTGCTATAAAATGGCTAAATACTGCTACAGAATTACAATTTATCTTTCTTCAAAACTGATACAAAAACGGATTTCTGATTTTCCACCTCTGAAAATCTACAAAAAGTCCTTAAAAGTCCCTGATTATACTCTTCTATTATTTCTTAATCAGAGGTGAAACTCTTCTGTGTTTCAGCGTATTACTGCTTACAAAAAAATATGTATCTAAATCCCCCCTTCCAAAAGGGTGGCTGAGAGGTTCTGCTCTCGAAGCTGATAGCCGGGAGGTGCTGGGTTCGATCCCAATCGCGCCCGTCGGCCTAATCGTTCGGAGTTTTCGTGGTTTTCTTCGAGCCGTGGATTTATCCATGCGTAAATACGGGTTAGGTTCCCTTAGAAAGACCCCCACGAAGGGCACTCCCCCTGGGCCTATATCCCAAGTGTAGATAATTGGCCGTCAATAATCAGCCCAACCGAACCCCCCTCCCAAAAAATTCTGTTCCCGCCCCCCCTTTTTGCTCTCCCTCACAGTACACAAACTTTAAAATCTTTAAAACACTTCAATTTTTTTTTCTTTTTACTTTTTAGTTTTACTTGTTACTTTATTGTATCAATGACAATAAATGATAATTCATCTAAAATGCCCCCCCCCCCCATTCAAAATTGCCCCTTTTCCCTCTTTTCTAACACACAAAATTTAGTCTTTAAAAATCTTTTTTTTTTTTCCTTGTCGTATTTATAAATCTTTAGTAATGATAAATAAATAATCGATCATCTAATAAACTTCCCCCTCCATGAAATTTCTGCTTCTCCCACTTAGTCTCAGATTACAAAGTTTAAAATCTTATAAATTTAAATTTTTTTAGAACTTTTTCTGCTTTATCCATTATTTTATTGTAATGAGTAACAATAAAAGTTCATTTAACTCCCCCCCCCCTTCCCCACCACCTGTAATTGTTTCTTACCCCTTTGTCTTCCACTTTCCTACAACACAAAACTTAGTCTTTAATTTTTTTTTTTTTTTTTTTTTGTGGCCTTATTAAAAATATTTAGTAATGATAAAGCAATGATCTAATCAACCTTTTTCCTTAAAGAAATAACTTCTTCTCTATCCCTCCTTCCCAGCTCACTAAGTTTAAAATCTTTAGAACTTTTTCATTTTTTAAAACGTTTTCTTTTCTTTATTGTAAAAATGAACAGTCACTCATCTAAATTCTTTGCCATCCCTCCTAATGTTTCTGATTTCCTCGTCTCACTCCCCAGTACAAAGAAGTTAAAAATCTTTGAATCTCTTTAATACTTATTTTTTTGCCCTATTTGTAACCGTCTTCTAATAACCCACCTCCCCCCTGTGAAAAAAAAACAATTTCTTCTGCACCTTTACCTTATCCTTTCTCTTCCATCTCACAAAGTTAAAAATATTTAAAACTCTACATTTATTAAATATTTTCTCTATATCTAACTTTTTTTGTGATAATAAATAAATAATCTTTTAAAATCCTCCCCATGAAATTTCCACTGTCCCCTCCTCCCAAGCCCACAAATATATTTGTAAAACTCCATTTAAAAAAATATTTTCTGCCCCTTTTGTTACTTTGTAACAACTACAATAAATCTATATTAATAAAAGAAAGTTTCGTTCTGTGTGTGTGTGTCTGTCTGTGTGTGTGTCTGTTGGTGATGGCTAGCAAAATCTAGCCCACCTAGAAGTCTGGAAATTTAGGTGTGGATAGTCCAAGGTCTGGCCATGTGCACCTGAGCCTCAGAATTTTAATATTTTGATAATTGGCTTAGATATTAATTAGATTCTCATTAACCATCGCTTCTAAAATGTCATCTTTTAAATCAAAATGGCGAAAGAAACGAACTGCCGCATTGGATTTGCTAGCGGAAATGAACGAATTCGAAATTATTTTACTAATTAGCGAAATTTAAGAAAACTAACTGAGATGTCAATTTGAAAATTTCTGAGCATATGTAAAAAAAAATTCTGTATCTGACTATGTTATTTTTGAAAAATTCGGTTGGTAATTTTTTAAAATTTATGCAAAAATCTGCCAGCGACAGTGAAAACGATCCGAGAAAGTTTCAGACAGGGATCTGCTTTCATTAAAAACTGAACAACAAAGAGATCTGTTTCTCGGGCCGATCCCTCCATTTAGTTTGCAAAAATGAAAGGATATAATGGCTAATTTTTACTAACGAACAAAAATTTAGGTAACTAATTAAGATATAGATTTGAAATTGAGGTCTGGAAGGGGTGTCATCTGCCGGCTATTTTAGCGTAGCGTCTTCGTTATGTTCTAATTATCAGAAAAATGTAACTTTTTTTAATGATCGCGTTAATGTAGGTGACGGTGGTTCTCTTGAACAAATTATTTATTATATTTGTGGGTATGGGGAGGGGGAGGGTTAACACCTTTCTCTGAGATTGTAATTGTCTCGGGCCCGGGCAACGCCGGGCGGGTTAGCTAGTAAATATAAAATCCAATCCAATCCAAATCCTCCCCTTTTTGAAATTTCCACCCCCCCCCCAAAAAAAAAGGAGATTTTCTAGTCCTGAGGGTCTGAGGGCTTATACAAATTTTCTCAATCTGTTTCACAAAAAAAAAAAAAAAAAAAAAAAAAAACCCACGAATTTCATTAATTGGTCTCGAAAAAAATATCACAGATTTCATTTATCAGTTGCAAAAAAAAAATGCAAATCTCATCAGTCGATTGTAGAAAAAAAAATTGTGAATTTTGTCAATCGGTCGCAGGAAAAAAAAAAGTCAGGAATTTCATTAATTGGTCGCAGAAAAAAAATGAGTTTCGTCAATTGCTTGTAGATGAAAACCTGGAATCTCATCAAGCAGTTGCAAAAAACCCACACACCAGTCGATCACAGAAAAAAATTTTGAATTTTGTCAGTTATTCGCGGAAAAAAATAACAAATATCATCAATTAGTCTCAGAAAAAAAAAAAAAAAATTAAGTCAATTCCTACTTAGGTAAAAAATAATTTTTTTTCCAGCAATCTACATGCTTTGCCACTGACGGTATTTATTCCTAAATTTATATCCTGCTAAATATCTTATATAAGAGAGATTTTTTTCTCCCATATAAAACTAAAATTAATTAAATTTATTAGAATTTTTTTATATATATAATGTTAAAATAAACATTATAGGACAAAAAAAAAAAAAAGTGACTTCTCAAGAACAACCTTATATACAACCTAGATATATTTCTGCTTTTTCTTTTTTCACATTTCTGAGTGAGTTTTGTGTAAATAACAAAACCTTGCCACAATGAGAATCGAACCCGCAATCTTTTTTGTAAACTGGAGGTCCCGTCCGGACCACTACACCATGACTAGATATTCCGCTGTCTTATGCATTGCTACTTATTTTAGTCGCTTTTTATGATGCAAAAACTAAAATTAATTAATTTAATTTAATTAATGAATTAATATTTGAAAAAACTGTTAACATAAAGTGTCATCCAGATCCATTACAAGTTTTCTTTTCATGTTATTTTATACCTTACTATGCGTTGTATACTGTGGCTGAGTTTCATTAAAATCTACATGTAATATTTTGAGTTATCGCTACTTTTGTGATTTTTCCTTAATGTTTGGAAACCAGTGTATATTATTGAGATTTACTATAGCATGTCCACTATTGAAAATGAAGTGTGTAGCATTTATAGTTCATTTTCAGTTCGCCTTTATAAGCTAAAGTCCGATTTGGCATCAGATAATAAAAAAGACCCTTCTCGTCGGCATTAAAAATGTCTTTAGGTTGGTATTCACTTATTATGCCTGGCAGAATTTTGAGCCATTCTGCGACAGAATCAGCTGTAACATCTCTCGATTCACCACTTACAACTTGACTTGTGATCCCATGGCGCGCTTTGAATTTCTGCAACCATCCTGCTGTAAAGCCACAGTCTACCAGATTCAATTTCATCGTGATTTCTTTCGCTTTTTCCATCAACATTGGACCACTTACTGGAATGTTCAACGCACGACACATATTGAAAAACTAGAGCAAAACTTTTTCCATTTCAGGAAATTGCACTTGCAATTTTTCTGATGTCAAAGATCCACAGGTTTTTGCATTTTCCTCAATTTTTTGGCGATCGTGAATAATAGTCTTTAAAGTAGAAACTGGAATACCCATCATTTTAGCCAAGTCAACTTTTGACCTTCCCGGTAAATGTTTACTATCAAATTCTTACAAAATTTCAATTTTTTTCTTTTACCGAGATGGACTTACGTTTTCGAGACATATCGGAAAAGAGCTGTGGTCTCGATACAGTACGTAAAGTGAAGAATGAAAAAAAAAAACGATCTGTACTGTTAGTGAACTGATAAGCAACGAATATGTCATGTAACAATAAAACAGGTCGGGAAAGCTGACCATCCCCGCAAAAAGAATGACCCCTCCCAGTGTAATCCGTTACGCGTACACTGGTTTTTCCGACTAAAAGTGTACAAAATCAAAAAACCGACGTATAAACGATTTTGTGCGCCGTATAAAAGATGTATTTTTATATTACAACGAATAGGAATGAATTGGGCCACACTAAAACGTCATATAAATGTAAACGTCGTACAAACGATGTTTTACTATAATTTTATTTTATTTATGTTCTAAAATATTTATTTAAGAAATTCATTATTATTAAAAAATTTTATGAGCAAATTTTATGTTTTATGCAATAATTCTTATTTATTTATATTCCTTTCCTACAGAAGAATTTTAAACCTAAGGGAAAGTTGTAATAACTATGTATTTCTAACTTTAATTTTACACATCAGATTCAGAAAGCCAGCATATTTCTTATATAATGTCATTTGGAAGTTTTTCCTGGTATTTACCACTTTTTCCCGGTGGGATGGGAAAAACAAGTTTTGGACGGGAAAAAGCCAACCCTGGCAGAGAGATTATTCTGAATCATGTTAGTCTTTTTAGGGGTGCGGTAGGTCCAGACTTTCTGTTTATGGATGACAATACACGTCCACACATGACCGCTGATGTATCGGATACACTAGAAAGTGAAAATATTGAACGTATGGAATGGCCTGCTTACTCTCCAGACTTAAATCCTATAGAGTATGCCTGGGATGCTCTTGGCAGACGTGTTTCTCAAAGAAGTCACCTACACCAAACGGTAAAAGAGCTGCAAAATGCCTTGAGAGAGCAGTGGGACAATATCCCTCAGGGACTCTTCAATAGTTTAAGACAGCATGAATTACAAATTCAATATCTGCACTAGTGTCCGAGGAGGCCATATTCCTTACTTAGAGACTGATATCTCTCATCCTTCCATCTGAAAATACTTTTTTTTATGACTCCGAAATTTTCAAAGGAGACATTTCTTTATTTTTTTGTTATCCCACTTTCCTATGTGGTGCCATCTGTACCATTTCGCATGATAAATATAACACTCTACCTCTATTACATAATGTTCTTAGTTTCTTTTTTTCAATCATTGCCTGTGATTATTTATTTCAAAAAATGTCTCTGTTCCTTAGCAATTGTCAAGCAGTGTAGTAATGTCTGTGAGTGCTAATTGTTGGAAGTGCATTTTCAGCTATGGTATGCATTTTTAATTAAATTTTTGCATAATATGGGATGTGTATAAATTCTATAGATCATATACAGGGCTGCACAAAACAATTCAAGAGATACATTCAGTGCAAGAGAAACATTCTACTTCAATTTGAAATAAATATATTGAATATTTTATAAGATATGAGCATGTGTATGAAATAATTGAATGTGTGAATGGAAAAAGGATGACATTCCAGCTGATGTAAATGTTGAGGAAACATAAAAAATCATTTATGTAAGAAAAAACTATCCTGTTTAGAAAAATGTTCATCATTATTCAATTGTAGGTCTAGTTGAGGAGGTTTCCTCCTATAAATTTCAAAGAAAAATACAGATTAATCTATTAGTTATAAAACTATCTCATTTCATTTTTCATGTTTTTGGAATATTAACCTTTTTCCCCATTCACCTGTTCAATTTATAACTGTGCATGCATGAATGACAGCACTTTAATTCTTTATAATTTGGTATATAGGGCAACTTATATAAAAAAGCCAGTTAAATATGAAAATTCAAGATTACATTTCAGTTATTTTCTAAAAATTACTGGATGATAAGGGATTTTTCACAAATTGCCAGTTTTATTATAAATCACAGGATAATTATGCTCAATTATCTAAACATTCTTATGTTCTAAATACATATACCTATTTATAAACGAAGGGGGGGGAGGGATCACACAAAATACATTAAATTGCATTTTATAAATTATAATCCAAAGAAATGGAAAAAAAAAAAAAATCTGTCGATATCTACATTGTATGCTTCAAGGTCAAACAGGAATGTGCCAGTTGGTTGCAGTGTTGCCAGTTGGTTTTTTTTAAAATTCCGATTGCTTGATTGCTGCCACTTTTTTTAATTTGTAATATTTCCTTTATTTAATGACAAATTTAATAAAGCAACTATTACTATTTCAAAACAAATGACAGCAATGAAGCTATCTAAATAATATGAACCAATAGGCAATACTAGTACTTTAGCCATCCCAGAGTTGGAGTCAATTCCTTTAAAATTTCAGGAGTCAGAGTCTGTCATTTTTTCCCATCTACTCCGCAACCCTGAATTTAGCAATGCAATATTAAATTATATCTGTAAATTTGTTTTAAAAGAACAATGCCAATTTTTATCAAAATTAGCTATTTATACTTCCAAGGAGTATTTGTGAGATAAAAAACTTTTAGAAAAATACAGAAACTTTTAGAAAAATACTTCTGCTTAAGCATCATCAAAACAAAATTGATATACAAAAAAATATTATCTTGTACCATGCAATTAATTTTCTTTAGTTAAAAAAAACAAAAAAAAAACATTTGAATTGAATAGTTTAAATTTTCTTAGGACAGATAAAGCTTTTTGCTTTCCCTGGCTTTCATGTATGTTTTACTTTTTTTACTCAAATATAAACATACATGAAATTTAGACTGGTGGTTCCAAAAAATGTCAATTTGCGAAACAACCTATATTTCAGATTAACATACTTAAAACAGTCTAGATACAAAATTCAAGTAAATTTAAATCTAAATTTTATCATGCTAAAAGAAAAAAAAAAACTTAAAATTATTTGGCCCTGCCATGGGCAAAAAAATGGGTCTTATCTACTCATCTTCTTTTTTGCTTGTTCCATATTATTTTCATTTTTGACACTTTCCAACATAGTTGAAAAGTGTTTATGACTTCGGTTTGTCTGGTTGTCTGTCATCTGTCCGTGCTCTAACTCGTAATTATACTCAGATTGCCCTGAAATTTTTTTATGTCATTGAAACTTACTATAGCATGATCCCTATTGAAAATGAAGTGTGTAGCATTTATAGTTTATTTACAGGGACAATCAAAAGTATTCAGTTACATTATGGTCAATAGTAAAAAATTGTTCAACTGCATTTTGATGATGTTATGCCATTCGAAACATGAGGGAATTGATATACAATTTTATAGCATTCTAAAATATGGTGTACAAAACATTTATTATCCATTTACAGGGTCACACAAAAAAATTTCGTTGCACAAAATCGTTTGCAATGTAATTTAATGATGTTTCGCTATTTAAAACATAATGAAATTTATATGATTTACTGAGATGCACTATAAATTGCTCACTTAAAAGTATGATATGCATTAGGGCTGGACGATATCAAAAATTTAATATTGCGATATATAATCGAGTTAATATCGATATTGGTGATATATCACGATAACTACCTTAAAATGTGTAGGGATAGAAATATTGCTAATTTCGAAAGATAAATGTACGAGCAATTTAAATATGAACAGATGTAGAAAGCAACGAATCATATATTATAAAAGAGAAAAGCAAAGAAACTAACAAAAGAAGAATAAATAAAAAGAAAACTGCCCAGTTAAACTGAGGGCATTGAGCTCACAGGCTGCCACACTAATTGTATGTTATACTTTTATTTCAAAGAATTTGATATAAGCCCCTCGAAAAATAAAGAAATTGACAATATAATAAGGGGAGATCATCCCCCTGTTCACCCCTCTTATAATTAACCAATGAACCCCTAAAACTAACCAGGGAAGCCTCTAATTACAAGGAACATACAGTAGAGCGCCACAAATCCGCCGACCTAAAATCCGCACAAGCTTGCTGATGTAAACATTAAACATTTTCATCTTTCTTCCGTGGCACTAAAAGAACGAAGTTAAAGAAATGATGATGTCATTCCAAAGTGAATGATAGATTCAGAACATTCTCCTCGATGACGGAAACCAGACAGATTTTCCAGAGTATAAAAAACATTTCAATATCATGGACTGTGTCAATCTGGTGGCTGAATCATGGAATCTTGTTTCTCAATAAACATTAACTAATGCATGGCATAATATATGGTCAAACTTCCTGTTTATTGATAATGAAATTGATAAGGAATTTGCTGGATTTAATCTCGATCCAATAAAAGAAAAAGCAAAAGAACTGTTGTTGTTTGCAAAAGCTATTACAAAAAATGACAACATATTTGATGAAAATGAGATTATAGACTAGATGTCTAATTCGGATGAACTTAAAGAACAGTATCAAATGACTGATGATGATGATGATGAAGATGAGTTGGATAATTCTGAAAAAGTTCAATTTGAAGAGGGTTTGAATTTGGGGGAAAAATATCTTAATTTCTTAAAACAACAAAAATGTGTTACTGAATAGGAATTAATGAATATTTATAACTTGCAAAAAAAACTTAAATTAGAATAATCTAAAATGTTGAAACAGACAACTAGTATTGATCAAATGTTTTCAAAGTTCAAAAAATAAGTTGTTTTGTTTATATTGTTTTCAATTTTTTTTTTCATTCATAATAAAATAACTTAATAATCTAATATTTTATTGCTATTAATGTTATTTATTTATTTATTTTTAATCTTTATTATTATTATTTTTTTCCAATGGCTTAAAATCCGCAAAATCCCGAAATCCGCACAATGTCCTCTCCCAAACAGTGCGGATTTCTGGCCCTCTACTGTATATACAAAATTTGAAGCAAATCGGATAATTCTGTATGAAAGAACCATTTTTCTAAGTTAAGGGGGGATTAGCCCCCCGTATCCTCCTTTATACTTAACCAATGAATCCCCAAAACTAATCAGCGAAGCGCCTTACCACAATGAGCCTATATATAAAATTTGAATAAAATCTATTAATTCTGCATGAAAATCTCATTTATCTAAATTAAGGTGGGAGGATTTATCCCCTCCACTTTACCCCCTTTATACTTAACCAAAGAATACCCAAAACTAAGAAGGAAAGCGCTTTATCACAATGAACCTATATACAAAACTTGAAGAAAATCGGATAATCCTGCATGAAAAACCCATTTATCTAAATTAAGGGGAGTTAGCCCTCCTTTCCCCCTTTATACTTAACCCCCAAAACTAATCATGGAATCAAATTATCACAATGAACCTACATACAAAATTTGAAGAAAATCGTAAAATTCTGCATCAAAAATCCATTTATCTAAATTTAGGGGAGGGGGTATCCCCCGTTCCTCCCCTTTATACTTAACCAATGAACCGCCCAAAACTAGTCAGGGAAGCGCCTTATCACAATGAGCCTATATACAAAATTTGAATAAAATCAGATAATTCTGCATGAAAAACCCATCTATCTAAATTAAGGGGGGGATTAGCCCCCTTTTCCCCCGGTATACTTAACCAATGAACCTCCAAAACTAATCAGGGAAAGCGCCTTATCACAATGAACCTATAAACAAAATTTGAAGCAAAACGGTTACTTCTATCAAGAGTTCTCGCGTTACGTACAAAAATACATACATACATTCGTACATTACAGAACCGGCGGGCACATTAGCAATCAGACTTTGATAGCCTGTGAGCTAAAAACATACCATAAAATTTTGCTTTATTATGCAAAGTACTAGGTTTGATATTTAAACCTGTTTTTTTATTTCAAAGTACCATTGAATTCAAAAGAAAATAAATTGCAAATGATAAAAATAAGTTATTGGCTAACAAAATTAAATTAAAACAAACAAACAAACAAAATCAATATTCAGCATTACAATCTATGCGACACCATACATTCCTTTTAATATCAAGGCGCTACCGATAATATTGGCCGAAAAAATAATCTCAACGAGCACTGAAGTAGTGCAAAGCTATCGACTCGACAATAACCAACAGATACTCTAGCTCGTATTTTATTGGCCATCACCATCACATATCAATACCTTGACATTTTGCAACGAACTCTGGATGAATGGCGGCAGCAGAACTAAAACATAGACGATAGCTGTATTATTCAGTTACGAACAAAGGGTTTAATTTGCGGTTTGAGAGAATAGTAACGAACTTAGACATAATAAGAAAATGTATTCGTATTGGGGTATATTGAGATATTCTTTATTTGGGGATATTACCGAAAGCGAGATAATCAAAAGATAATCGTTGGAGGGGATATTCTGATTGAAATAAAGTAGAGCAGTGAATATCTAAATGCATGGATCGGACGAA
The DNA here is from genome assembly GCA_963931845.1 of Maratus michaelseni. Taxonomy (NCBI): domain Eukaryota; kingdom Metazoa; phylum Arthropoda; class Arachnida; order Araneae; family Salticidae; genus Maratus; species Maratus michaelseni. Next base: position 216,490,201 of record OZ007586.1, on the reverse strand, counting down.
AGGAATGTGTTGAAGAAGATATTATACGGAATATTCGGCGCTTTTCTCGTGGTTTGAAGTCTTAAAAAAAATGTTTTTTGGATATATCGGTAGAGTCAGAGCTTAACTTAGATATCGTTATTGGGATATATTGCCAGAGTCAGAGCTTAGCTATCATTATTGGGATATATTGTCAGTGTCAGAGGTTAGATATTGTTATTGCGATAAGTAAGATATATCAATATTTGATCGATATATTGATAAATAATCCAGCCCTAGTATGCATTATGTTTATCATTCATTTACAGAGACACACAAAATATATCGGTTACAGTCTTTGTGTGCTAATTACACTCTATGTGTGATAAGTCTGTTTTTAACCTTGGTTTGGATTTTGAAGTTCAACTAAATTTTTGTATAGTACATGGTGTGTATAAATTCTGTTGATGACATACAGGGCTACACAAAAGAATTCGTAAGTATTACTGACTATGGGATTGAATTGCTTAAGGGTTTTTTTAATTGTGTTATGCATTTTCCTGCTGAACTATATTTAGTAGACTAATATAAGTTTATGCAATATTAATAAATTCATATATAAAGCTACACAAAGAATAAGATACATTGTTGGTTATGGTAATTGCTGGAAGTGTTTTAAGTTGCAATATGCGTTTTTTACCTGAATTAAATTTTAGTTTAATATGTGACGTGTACAAAAGTCTTTATATAATATTTCAGGGCTGTATAAAAGATTTTGGGTGCATTTCCATTGATTGGTGAAAATTGCTAAAAGTGAATTTTCTAATTGAACTAATTTTTATTATGCTGTGTAGTATATACAGGGCTGCACAAAATAATTTGACTACTTTATCGACTATGGAAGGTAAATATTAAAACTGGATTTTTAAATGTGTTATATGTTTCCTAAACTGTTTACTGCACATCTTCTTTCACCTTATTTAACAGTGAAGTTTTGTTACAGTTTTCTGGATGTGTTGGAAAGTGTTTCATAATCTATGCTTGACGCATGATTTTCCATTCTTGTTATTTTTTACGTAGGATATAATTCAATTTGATCTTCTAAATATTTTTTTATTGCATCTTCAGGCTTCACTTTGGATCAAATGCATATCAATTTTGATTATTCTTTGTTAGTGTATTTTCAAGATGACTCTAATGTTTGGTAGCATCTGAGTAAGGATCCATCTGCTTGTGCTTCTATGTCCATTTGCGCTATCTTCCAAAGAAAAAAAATACACAAATTGACTTTAAATTTAAATATGTTATTGAAATGGAACACTGGAAATAAATCTAAAATTAGGTTTTGTATTTTAAGCAAGTTTTTTGAAACAATATTTCAAAGATAACATTATTGTCATGCAATTTTGAATACTACCTTAGTAGTACTTGTTATTGAAAGTTTTCATGCTTCTAATATTTTCTCTGTAATATATCTGATATGTGCATTTTCTGTAACATCTTAATGCAATTTATAAAATACTGTCATAAGCCACATTTAATTAAAAGTTATATAATTTTCAACTATAATGCTCTAACATTTTCAAAAATTTTTGAATGTCCTAACTTTTTAAGTTTGACCCACATTTTTTTCTTTTTGTGAAGTCTTACGGCCTATATTTTAAGTGGCTCAAGCCTTGCAAATGCCAGGCATGAGATTCATCCACGGTTTTTCGCTTTTTCGTCATTTTCGGATTTTCTGAAAAAAAAACAAAACAACGAAATTCACCTAAAGATCACGAATTTTGTTAAAGGATCGCTTGAAAAAATTGTAATTTTGTCAAAGGATCGTGTAAAAACTGCGAAAATCACCAAAAGATCGCCAAAAAAAAAAAAGAAAAAAAAGTATTTTGTCAAAGGATCACTGAAAAAATGCGTATTTCGTTAAAGGATCGCTGAAAAAATGTATATTTTGCCAAAGGATTGCTGAAAAAATGTGTATTTCGCCAAAGGATTGCTGAAAAATATGAATTTTGTCAAAGAATTGCTTAAAAAACGCAAATTTCACGTAAAAACTGCAAATTCGGCATAAAAATCGCAAATTTCGTCAAAAAACGCTGAAAAGGTGCAAATTTTGCTGAAAAATTGCTGAAAAAATGCGAATTTCGTTAAAAAATTGCTTCAAAAATGTGAATTTCGCCAAAAGATTGCTGAAAAAATGTGAATTTCGCCAAAAGATCGCTAAAAAAAAAAAATGTGAATTTTGCGAAAAGATCGCTGCAAATTTTCATCAAATTGCTGAAAAAAAGCGAATTCTGTCAAAATTTACTGCATTAGGTTAAAAGATTGAAACCAAATTTCTTTTAGTAATGTAGAAAATTCGCTATGAAATGCGAAAACAAATTAAATTAAAAAAGTCTATTCAAAAAATCCAATAACTGGCTTCTTGACTATTAAAAATGACCTGGAATCTGGAATAACCACGACACTCACTAGTATGTGCCACTGATAATGTCCTTAGAAAATCTCTTTAATTCCTTAAAAGCTTATTTTTTATTTAAAAAAAGGGTGGAAACTCTGTTCTATCATTTATTTAAGGTGGTTACAATTATTAGCATATACTTGATTTGTTGTTTCAAGAATAAGTGTCTTTTACTATTTTCAAAATTGCAATTAAAAAAATGTTCATGCCAATGAAGGGTATTAATGTGCTGTATTTTGGTAAAATAGACTTTTTATTGGAGAAAGTAAATAATTTCTGCCTATTTCTTGTTAGTAATTTCTATTTAATTTACTCAAAGCTAAATTGATGTAATATATATTAAAAAATATATATTTTTTAATAGCAATTATAATGTTTTTTGCTCTTGAAATTCAAAACTATTATTGCTCAAACGTCGTTCGCACATTTTTCAGCTTTTTTTGTCAATCTCATCCCTGAAATGCTGTACAGGGCTTATAGTTGCAGATCATTTTAAGCTTTTCCTGACACAGGCTGATTGCAAATATATTTTTTTGTTTAATTTGTTTTTAGTCTCTTTATTACCTTCAAATAATAAAACTTTTAGAACTATTTGGCATAAATGAGCTTACTGCTGTGGGAAATTTAATCTGTCCTATCTGAAGACAGCTTCTGAAGACAGAAGTCTTCTAGCAAAGATTATTTATGAATGTAGGAAATAACTTTAATTCAGTTTTAATTTTCGTATATCATATATAAAAATCTGATTTTTAAATATTAGGTTTGTTTTTTTTCTTTTAAAACTAGATTTCACCAATCGATAACAGTGTTGTTTTAAATGAGAGTTCAAATTCCACTTGGACACACAATATGCTTGGGTCGTATCAGGTTTTTCCACTGACATTTGCTGCACAGCAGAGGTACATCTTACAATATTTAAGTCCCATGGGAGAATACCAAGAGGTAATACTTTATTCTTGTTTGACTAATAAATAATACAGTTGAAATCTAGGATTCAGTTTCTAATTTGTATACTTAAAACTTTATTTATGAGCTATGCTTTTAAGAAAAATTTTAGGAACAGATTGTGAATGTATTTTTTATTGTATGTGTTATTAATTTTCATAAGAAAATATGATGTTCACAAACATAAAACAGTAAGAATGAAACATTAATCAAAATTTTGTAAGTACTATTCATTAAATATTTACATTCAAAAGTCAATTTGAAAGGTAATTCTAGAAAATGAATATAAGTTTTCATAAGATGAATAAAAGCATATAGATATTAAAAAGTTGTTTGCTGTTATTTTAAACTAAAATAATTTTTAAAGAATGTAACATATTGTCTTATTTATTATTATTATTATGGTTGCCACTTTTCTGCTGAACGGCGGATTTCCGTTTAATTTTTTTTTTTTTATCAAATATAATTTTGCAATATTTATTGCTTTTTAACTTTTTTCTGTTGACCATAATTAAAAAAATATGCATTAAACATGGATGCCACTTTTCTGCAAATCCATGCTTTCCATAATTTTTTTTTTTTTTTTTATTTTATTTTTTTTTTTTTTTAATCTATGTTGTGTTCAGAATTGGCAAAAAAAAAAAAAAAAAAATATATATATATATCGCATTGATGTGCACTGCAAATGAGGCAGCAGTATGACGCAATCAGATGGCGGCACAGAAAAATTCATGCTGCAAAGAGAGTAATTTTGGGTACCATAGATATGTTTTTACAAGCAGACACTAGATATCAGTATGCAATTTTTCCACAAAATAGTAAAATTCCTCAATTTTTTTTTTTTTTTTTTTGCTGATTTCTGCAAAATTAATTCATCAATGGGTCACAAAAAGAAATAGGGAATTTCCTCGCTGCTCTGCATGCAGCGTTCATGAACGTCGTGAAACCAGTTGTGGAAAATTCTGCAAATTTCATCGATCGCTCCTCAAATAAAACCATGAATTTTGTCAATTGCTCGTGGACTAAAACTGCAAATCTTGTTGGAAATTAGTGATGGGCTGATTCGAGATCTTTTAAGAATCGATACCTTTGTTTTCGAAAACCTTTCAGAATCGAAACCAACGTTCGAATACTTTGTATTCAAATACTGTAGCACTGAGAACTACTCCAGACATCGTTCAAATGAGATGAAGGGCGACATTTTGTCTGTTTCACCCATCAAATGTTTATTCTATGTAAAATCGCTCTTTTTTTATATCTTGTTTATTTGTTTTCATTGTTTTTGAGTTCTGATGATTCAGATTGTCATGTTTTCTTTTTCGCATAATTTTTGAATCGTGAAATTTTCCTTAGAAATTTAAATGGTAACCCTTTAATGATTAATCTTCCCAGACTTTATGAATAATCCAGAACAGGAAGCAATTTTTGTTTAATTGTTGAGAAAATCAAAACAAAATTTCTTTTTTCAAAATGTACAATTTTACTTTCCAGTATGCAAAACTGATTGTCTTACTGTTGTTTGGATTTCAAATGTTATATTTCTATTTTAAAAAAAGTACATTGTTCAAATGGGTATCATATAGGGTTTAAATGGGTACCACTATTTCCAAATAGCAATGTTTATCTTATTTAATGAAGGAAATTCTGCGATTAAATAAGGTGACAGTTACTGTTCGGTAATAATGGTATCTGAAATTCAAGGATCGTGAGAACCCTGTAATAAACATTTTTATTTAATACTTAATACTCTTTATACTAGATAACCTTAAGTATGCATATTCTAGAAAAGTCAGTATAGGCGTAAGCAGAATTTATTTTTATTTTTATTTTATTTTTGTTTATTTATTTATTTTTATTTATTTATTTTATTTTATTTATTTATTTTTATTTTATTTTATTTATTTATTTATTTATTTTTTTTTTTTTGGGGGGGGGGGTTTACCTAGTAGGTACATTCTTTTATCATAAGCACCTCAGAGGGTGAAGGGGAGGGCAGTTTCCTCTTCCTAGGTGTGGGAATTTAATTTAATTTTCTGTTTAAAAAATTATTTAAAATTATTAATTTAAGAAAAGGAGAAAACTAATCTGATTATTTAAAAAAAATTATTCTTCCCAAATAACTTTAAATTAATTGAACACTGAAAGGAAGAACTAAGAAATTTTCATCAGAAATGCTTTATCCCCTAAATCTCACCCCCCCCCCCCCCCTCTCCTCCGGTCTGCCTTTAAAAAACCGAACCTCGAATTTGTATGATTTTGCATTTTTAAATGAAAATCCATCCAAACGAACATAGAGTTGGGGACTCAGTGTACACTGGACGTGCAATGGCACACTCCGGTCTGCTTGTGTTTTATATTTTTAAACAAAAATGTTTCAAAACGAACCTAATTTTTGTGACCCTACTGCCTTTGGCAACGTACACCCTAGAATTTTATGGTTTTATATTTTTGAACGAAAATCCATCCAAACGTACCCAAGGTGGGGGAGGGGGGGATCGCTAAAATCTCTGTAGGCATTTTGAATAAACTCTCTTGAAAACAGGACAAAATTTACTAAGTTGGGGTAAAAGATTGAAACTGGAGTCCTTTTACTATGTGGAAAAATCTTGGCGAAATTCGATAAAAAACGTTACAAATCGAAAAAAAAAAAAAAAAAAGATTTAAAAAATTCAAAAACTGGCTTTGAGGTGCATAACTTGAGATATATTGGTACCTTCCTATCAAATTTTGTAACTCTGCGTGCAACAGAATACAGTACACAGGCAGACAAACAAAACACACACTCACAAACTTCTATCTTTATTATTATAGTTTTTTAAAAGGCATACTAGGCTATCCACCAACAGAGCAGTTATCGTTATTGCTAAATTGAACTTGAAAAATTAAAAAGATTGGAGACGTCCAAAAATAGATTTTGTACAAAAGTAAGTTCGTATGCTTTACAATTTTGTAATAGAAAATGGACAATATTGATGAGAAATATGTAATTTTCTGTTTATTCCAGATATTAAAAATCAATATTTAGCCAATATATATTAATTTTTAAGTTCTACAATTTTTAATTATTTCTTACATGCTTAAAATTATGTTTTCTAACATCTGAGTAAATAATTTTCCAATCGGTTACAAAGGGTTAATTTCCATAATCAAGAAAAAATTTCTTTTATGAATTATACTAATTAATTGTCCACTATGATTAATTATTTTCTGTTATATATTTTTAAAAATCCGAAAACTTAATATGAATGATGTTTAAATACAAATTTGCAGAATCTTATATATTATAATCGTTTGAAATTAAAATTCATGTGCTCTTTAACTAAAAGAAAAAAAATGTGTAGCTTAGCTGTTATACACTTGAAAACATAAAACAAAGTTTCAAACCTAGAATATTTCTGATTATCCTTCTAATCGCAAGATGTTATGGAGACAAGTTGGAACAGCACCAATAGTCCTACTATTTGAATACTCGCATCTATTCACTGGCGAATTGAAAACAAAGCTGGAGCTATGAGAACAGAAAACCGCAGTTTTTGTCGCCGATACGAATGTCAGTTAGCTTGTATTCAAATACACTTGTTTGAATCGAGACCACTTGAGAACGTGGCTGAATCAAGACCTCAGACATTTTGAATTCGAATACTCCCATCACTATTGGAAATTACCCAAAGGTAATTTCAATTTTAAAGAGAAATAGCAGAGCATTCAACGCATATGGTGCATTATTGCTGAAAGTTCATTCAAGTTTTATAAATAAAAGCTGAAATCGATAAGTCAATTTAGAATGGCTGTAAATAAAAGATCTTTTATGTATAATGAAAGGATAACAAACTACGAATAAAATTAACTATAGATTTTATTAACCAAAAACAAAAAAAAAATAAAAACTGTTTAAAAACAGAAACCAAACATCTCCATTAATTATGAACATATATGATGTCATATTACAAACTTTGGAAGCCAAGGTTACCTAATAAATTCAGTTATAGTAACCTCTCATCTCTACATCTGTGTATAGATCACACACTGGATCAGTATAAACTGGAGTACCAAAGGAATTTATGAAAAGGTTATATATAAAAAAAAACAACAACAAACCATTATATATTAACTTTACTTTAACATTAAATTACTTTGAAAAGGAAACTTTTAAATTTACGTAACACTTTAATATGATTTATATTCATTAACTTTATATAGCCTTTTAATTCAAAAACAATTTAAGCTAGCTCAGAAAGAAAAAACATTTAATTATACTTATTATATTTAAAACACTTGATTATACTTATATACTGTCATCCTCCTCCCCCAATACCAGATGTTCAACATACCCAACACAAGATCATCTTTATAACTTGCCCTTTAACCACCACTGTTATTCTGCATGGACAACCAGAAAACTTCAATACTGTAGCTACCAGGGCTAAACATGTCACTCAGGGTGCATCAGTCAATCTCATGCTAGAAGTCCAATGACAACAAGGATACAGATCAAAAAAGTATTAATCACAGGGATCCAAAACGAGTCACTGAATTTAGGGAATTTGGCATAAAAACGGAATTAGCGCTTCGAAATCGCCATGACACATGTAAACACACTGGAAGTTCACACGGCAAGTCAGAAATTCAACTCCCATTTTAGCCTGCAAAAATGATCTGTAACTTTTATAAATAAAAAGTAAAACTGGTATATTAAAAATACAAGATCTGGTGAAAAAAAAACTGACAGCAATAAATATCAAATTGACAAGTATGAATTAAATCTATTTCAAGAAATAAAAAGCCAGAACAGGTCGTTAACTGTTATTTACTTTGTAAATGTCTATTAAAAAGCCTTTTAAAATAATGGTTCTAACTTGACCAGCAAGTTGTTAAAAAACGATGTCACCCTCTTTTCCATCCATCTTTTTTCCAGCTATGAAACTCAGGCTGCATTCTGATGTTTGATACATTAACGTATCACCATAAAAATTGATTAAAAATTAAGCAAAGGTTAGTCATTAAGACTAACACGCAGACTGAAAGCGCATTAGCTGAGGTCAAATTTATCTGTAAAAATGTCTATAATGATTTATGTAAATAAAGCATTAATCTAGAAATAAAAAGGAAGTCAAATTTAAAATCAACCAAATATCTTTATTAAAAATAGAATAAAAACAAAAGAAATTAACATAACTAAATTGATAACATTATGAAGATCAAGATTTTTATAACAAGTACTTTAAATTCATTTCAATTAATATTCAATTTAATTGATGTACAAAATCAACTGAAATGGAACCATGGTTAAATTAAATTATATTAAATCTATTCCAGCACGTCAAAAATGAAATTAAACTAAGTAAGCAAACTTTAATTTTCATTATAAACAGAAACTCAATTAAAAACTATAGAAAGATTAGATATACCAACGATTAACAAAAATGATGATGATGCCGACCGTAAGAAAAATAAACATCTACCACTGTTTAATGAAACGATCCTTGAAACCTCTCAACGATAGAAGAGGGAAACTCGTTGTCTTTCCTGCACATCTAGATTGTACCTTCACTGTCAATACTTCGTCATACATACTTCTAAAACTAATTAAACATGAAGTTGATAACGGCCATCGTTGAACGTGCAGATGAAAACACTTAACACTTCTAAACGGATCACTACATTATTAACACAACGGCAGATTACACTTTAACAAAAATAAGTTCTTTTCAGTATCTGTTTATTATAAAGATAAACTAAATGACCTACTAAGCCACCTTTAACTAAACATCAACTTAATAACATAACTAAAGAAAACGTTTAAAAACAACATACACGAAGCTGATTAAAAATTCCCAGTCATCTGCTTATATACGCTCCCGGTTGAAGAAAAACAAACATACCATGCAGCTCGTACACATGCCTTCCGAACTCCAGAAATATCTGGGAAGTGACTCCAAACGTGACAGCCGCAGTGGTGAGAATCGTATACTGATCGAAGCACGCCTTTGGCCAAACTCTTCAGTCCACTGGTAAGAGCAAAATAACGATGTCTGGCGAAAGTAAACAATGGATGTTCCCGGGAAGTTGAAACGTAATAAAAGTTTATAAAGGATAAAACTCAAATAGAAAGGTAAATTAAACTTATTTGAACGTATAATTTAATAAAAGTAAATTATATTTAAATATAGTGAAATTATGTTCAAGAATATTAAAAGATAATGAAACCTAAACATAAACATTTAAACTTAATATGATAGATTTGAAATAAGAAAATTAGGTAAATAGATGTAATGGGAATGGAATTTAACTAGAATAGTGATAATTAATAGTAATGATAGAAGTTATAAGAACAGTTACATAACCTATTTCCTAACACATTCTTATTCTAATGAACAGCATCACTTCAGCAAAGACATTTCGGAAAACACAAGAATATCATCAACAATCCTCCATGACAAACACTTTAATTGATACTAACATCATTCATCAAGCCACATACGGAAAACTGAACAAGCGGCAAATGGCAGTATAAATATCAGGTAACCAAAAAAGTTCTGTCGTTTTTAGGTGAAAGGAAACAAACAGCAAAATGTATCTGATAGAATACAATTTATTCATCAAAATAACCACCCTCACATGCAATAACCTTTTCCTAATGGGAAACAAGCTTATAAATTCCATTTTTATAAAAGTGGCGATCTTTAGAGTTGAAAAAGTTCTCTAGCTCCGTTGCCATAGGCTCTCGACTGCTGAACTGTCGATTGCTTAGCTTATTATTGAGGCTTAAAAATAAGTGATAGTCAAAAGGGCTAATGTTAGGGGAATAAGGAGAGTGCAAAAGCAGTTCCCATCCAAGGGTCTGAATTGTGTCGGAGGTCACATGCGCGACATGCGGCCTAGCATTAGGAAAAGAATGCCTTTACGGTTCACCAAGAGAGAACACGAGATATAATTTTTGGTATTGATCTTGATGTGCGCGGCTAAATTTTTTTTTAGGATGGCACTTTCTCGGGATTTTTTGAATTTTCCATTTGTTTACAAAGTGGGAAGGGGCGCTTAATCGGGAAGGGTGGATTAACAGGATTTTACGGTAACTGATGTCATTTGTTGTCAGCTGCCATAACCTTGCTCAAATTATGACATGACAATTGGACTGATGCACCTTAATGAAGAATTTGCAAAACGTAAATAAACCGTGATGATTCCTGTGAATAAAAACATGATGCAATGAGAAAGGAAAAACTAGAAGGTTTAAAAGATTAATATGATCAAACAGTAAGTAGAAATAAAGATGTATTTAATTTAAAAACAATTTCTAAATGTTTAAATAAATGCAAAGCCATAAAATCTTAAACTATTTCAAAGAAGTTAAACTATTGCTTTAGAAACTGAAAGAAAGTTTAACTATTGAAATAATAAATATGTGAAGGAAATTAAAAGTAAATTCTATTTTTTCGTTAATTGCTTGCAGAAAATAGCCCAAATTTCATCAGTCGATTGAAAAAAAAATAAAAAATTGCGAATTTCATTAATTAGTCGCAGAAAAAAACGCGAATTTCGTCAATTGGTTGCAGAAAAAAAAATCATGCATTTCCTTAAGGGGTCACAGAAAAAAATCATGCAATCACTCATAAAATTTGCAATTTATTTAAAAAAAAAATAAAAACTGTAATGATGTAAGGCCAGCAAAAGCCTGAACGAGGCTTATAGTGTTCTATCCACAATATGAATGTTAAAAATTGTTAAATTAATTTTATTAAAATCTAAAATCTCTATAAAAAAAATAACAAAACCTCTCCATATTTCTTGCTTATGCTTTTTTAAAATTTTATTGATCTCGTTGAATCTGTTGCTTGGTCACTGCAATTGATTTAAAATGCTATGGTATAAAATTTTGATACTTCTTCATTATCCCGTTGACCACTTTTCATAACAAAAAACTATCGCCAAACTATAGGATTTAACGCAAAAAATCAAATGTAGTCCCATTCACTTAACGTCAGAAGTATTACAGGTGTTTGTTATGTCATCAAGTGATTTTTAATTCGTCATTTACCTGTATTTTGCATTATGTTCTACCGATTTATTAGTTATTTCGTTAATTAAAATAACAATTGCGTCCTTAAACGGCAGTGTCATAATATTAAAAGAGAAAAAGCATTAGAAAAATTTTGCGGTGCATAGTTATATGCAATAGATCAGTTTCAACTGACGTCACAGACATTTTATTCACCAGCCGAGCGGGATAGTTAAGAAAAAATAATGTAAGTAAATTAAATATTCAAGATTATTTTTTGTCTGTTTTCATTAATATATTGTAATTTTTTTTGTTCAACTGATAGTTGACACTTTGGTGAGTGTAGCTTTTCTGAATTTCTTGTATTTTATTTATATATTTGTTTTGATATTCCAATGGCAACATTTTTCCATTTCTTTATTTGGCTTTAAAGTTTGGCGATAATTTTTTTGTTATGAAAAGTGGTCGACAGGATAATGGAGAAGTACCAAAACTTTTCACTGAGTTTAACATTAAATTTGTTGCTGAGTTACCTCAATTGATATAATACTGTAACCGTGAACTAATGAAAAATTATATTAATAAAATATACTAAATAGTGTAACTTTTCTTCCATGATGCATTAACAACATTAAAAGTGCAAAGAATAACAAGTTTATAAAACAAGTTCAGAATGCTTTAATTCATCTTTGTCAAATTAAAACAAAAAAGTGCATACAAAAACATGTGACTCCATCACCTAAAAGATGATTAAAACTTTAATTAGATTTTAAAACATTAAAATTGAGCACTTTTGGCTGTGAACCCAGCCTTCATCAGGATTTATAATAAAAACAGTTGTTAAAACACAGACATCCAGATCACATTCTTGTAAGCAGTATGTCCTTGTACTGCGAACCTACAGGAGAGTTCAAATCTTTCACATTTGTCCAACGGTCGGTCGGTTCCATTGCATAGCAAAAAAGGTGAGGAAGGAAGGAAAAAGGGGAAAAAAATCCCATTTTACTGTTCCTTGAGTAAATTAAGCCATATACTCGAAATATTGTAAGACAGTACTAGAGTCCTGCATTGGGTCGGGATACCCACACCTGACCTGACCCACAGTTTGGGTCAGGTCGGCACTATAGTTTTTCGTTACAGTTCGGGTTGGGTTGACTTCTACTTTTTTGTTGAGGGTCGGGTTGCGGCATGGGGGCAAGACTTCAGTCTCAGGGCTGATTTCAGTCCTGGAGAGATTCTTGACTGACAATATATTCTTCTTTATGTACTTAAATTATAACAATTTTATTAGCAAAACTTTTAATCAGTTCCTTTTATAGTAAAAGATCAGTTTTTAGAAATAATGCAAGTCATAGCTATTTTGTAGCCCATTTTTATTTGGTTATATCCAATACTTAGAAAAGTTTTCAGTCTTGATTTGGATGGACTTCTTGTACCCATGGGTTGCGGGTTGAGGTATTGCGTGTTCAGGTTGACCTGCTTTTCCAAAAGAATGTACACAATACTTTTGCCGGTTAAAAATATGTATACAATAAGAGCTCCATAACAGACTCTCTCGAAAATAGACTTTTTATGCTATTTGGAAAGGAGCAAAAAATGCTATTCATTTTATCACTTGATCATAACTCGTTTTTTTTTATTACAAACTGTGTTCTGTGCAACAATTTGCGAATTTCAGCGACCAATCTCAGTTGCAGCATCATAGATTTTTTTTCATTGAATCTTGCTGATAAAACAAAACAAATTGCTAACTCATGAAAAGAATAAATTTTCTTGTGGTTATACTAACGCATTATTATATCTAATGTTTTAATACCGGGTATCTTCTTTGTGGACTACTTTTTCATAATTGTATTGAAATATGGATTAATTTTCCTCCGGTTTCGGGTCTGTTTCGAGTTGATTTTAAGGAAAATTTTCTTTGGACGGATACCCAACTCGACCCATGCAGAATTATAATTCCTTGTCCTCAATTTCAAGTGTAGATTGAATATTTCGACAAAATCTAAAAGTAGCGAAATAGTGACTACTTTTGAAAATTAGTTTGCAGTCGCAATTTTTAAAACAAGTAGTTGTAGTTATAGTTAACTACATATTTGATAAAGTAGTTGTAGTTCGCTACTAAATTAAAGTTGTTTTTCAGACCCCTAACTTATTCATATTCAAATACGTATTTATTTTCATAGTTCTGTTCAAACTTTTTGTGAAAATCCCAACAATCGGACATGCTAAAACCTAAATATGAGAATGAAGAATTATTCAAGGTTGAACCGGACTTGCAGAAAGAAAATAAATCATCCGACCCGAAAAAATAAATAAAAGCAACCCAACTCGCTGCAGGACTCTATTGAACAATCTCGGGGTTTCACTATATTTGAATATTAAGGAATATAGATTTGTCCATTTTTCTATATAAACTATAAAATTGGTATTAGAGATATAATTATACATTACTTTTCATTATAGCAATGAAATATGATTTATTGTTCTTTCATTATGGCTGCGGGTCAGGTTGTGGGTTTGTTATAAATCACCCTAAGGTAATTTATGATTAATAAAGATTAACAGAGCATTAGCATATGTGGTGCATAAATGCTGTCGTTCACCCTCAAATCAACATCTCATAGTTCAGTTAGACAAACTGGAGCACCAAAAGAATTTAGAAAATATTTAAATGTAAAAAAGGTCTGTTTACTAAATTACTTTAACAAATTAAGCTTTCCATTTCAATGAAACATAAGCTTAAATTTAAATAAAATGAAAAACAAATTACTTTTAATTAAATGTTTAACATAATAAATTAACATAAAGAAACATTTAATTTAAGAGTTCTGTAAATATGCAAAATATATATATTAATTTTAAAAATGAACTCGATAAATGAAAAATAAATTAAACTTATATTTAATCAAAGAATAACATATCTCCCCATTACCTTACTCAAAACTTCCAATATATTAACCACAGCTCACCTTACAACTTGGTCCGGTAACAGCCATCAATACGATGCTTGGACCCGAAACTAAAGTACACTAAACTGCTGGATAAAACATGCCATTTCAGGGTTAACTATGCATACAAAAGCAGTAGTCCCAATGACATACCGTCTACCGATGTAAAGTACCATTCACAGTGACCCAAAACTAACAACTGAATTTGGTGTCAACAATAGAGAAAACGGAGACGAATAATTTCGGTAAACGAAGTTCCAAAATTATCATTGTAAGAAAAGCACATATGTAGAGTTAACATTAAAAATGAATTCATGTTTTAATCTGACAACAATCGGTAACCTTTTGAAAAAGCGAAATCAAAATCAAAAATCATGAGATCAGGCAAAAGAGAAAACACATCATTATTTACTTCAAATGAAAAACTATGTATTTCAATCATAAGAAAATAAAACAAATGAAAATTGAAACATGTCATTTTGCTGCACTTAATAAAAAGGAAGAGTTCCCTTTTATTTTCTTTATGGTGTAATCCTTTAAAAGCTTCTTGATCAGCACAATGAATATTAAACTGTATTTCAAATTCCTAAAGATGGGATATTTCATTTTTCATATCATCTTATCCTAAATGCAGATTCACTTCTGGACCAAGGTCATCTTCCAATATGCTTTAAAGTAAAACTGAAATAACATCACCAAAATATACATGGCTTCCTTTCTAAAACAAATTAAATAATAACAAGACAAGATATCCAACAGCCACATCAATAAAAACACAGGAGAGCGAGACAGACAAAACTAGTCAGTCAGATGTCTAACACTTGACGAGCTCTCCTATATACCTCCTGCTTCGTGTAATCTCCGATGATGCAGTCCCCTCATCCTGCAGTAAAAACATCACTACCAGCTTCTAGAATGTTACGTGACAATCTTTCACAGTCACAGAGAAGTACGCAGGCAAAGGCAGATTATCAACGACACCTGCCGCCAACCGCCGTAATATCTTGTTCTGTGACATAATCGATCAGCCGATACTGCAAGGATGAAGAGCTAAACAAAACGAAAACATGCTGTAATGATGTAAAAAGCCAAAACATGATGCAATGGATTTGAAAAGTAAATGGAAAAAGCCCGGGAAGGTGAAATAACTAATATGGCCAAATAGTAAGTCGTAATAAAGATATTTTAATTTAAAACCATATTCAAATACTTTAAGTCAAAATATACTTTCATAACAGAAACTTAAGTTATTGTATTGAAAGATTTAAACTATTGAAACTAGATGTGACTGAAATTATATATACTTATTTCTGAATGTAAATGCAGGGGTAGTACTTGTGCTGAAATTCCTGAAAAAAATTAAAACATCCTGAAATGTCCTAAAATATGGTAGTCTGTCCTAAAATTGCTGAAATTTTATGAGTTTTGTGCTATATTGGCATTTGATATCATCAAATAGGGGGTAGATGTACCTATTTACTGATGCAAAATTACCACGAAATTGCAATTTTCTTCAGTTTATCGTTAAAAATACCAATTTTCGTCGATTTCACAAAAGAAAATTACATTTTTGGTGATCAGTTACCAAAAATCACAATTTTTATCGATGAGTCATTAAAAAAAGCTATTTTCGTCTGCCATTCACAAAAAATCACAATTTTTACCAGTCAGTTATAAAAAAAAAATCTTTTGCAATTTTCGTCGATCAGTGAAGGAAAAAAAATTGCGATTTTTGTCTTTCAGTAATGCAAAAATCGTGATTTTTTTTGGTCAAAGAGTTCTGGTAAAATTACTTTTCTTTTAAATGTACACTTTAAAAACAAAAAAATTGTGTATATAGTGTATTATCTATGATAATAAAATGTATTGAAGAGGGAGTTAAGGGTTTTTTTCCGTTAGCATGCCAAGCAAATGTGTCCTGAAATTGTCCTGAAATATCGAAAAAAGCATGTCCTGAAATATCATCTAGGGCTACCCCTGTAAATGAATAGAACTAAAGATTAAGTAACTGAGAGGTTAACTAAAAGGTTGAATGACTGAATAGGTTAATTAAGCTATATGAGTTGAATGAGTGATAAGAACCACTTGGAGTTAGCTAGGGAAAATGTCTAGTTTTCTTAACAGGGTTGAGGCATTGCGGGTTTGGGTCGGGTTGCAGGTTGACTTCAAATGGATTTGCAGGTTCGGGTCAGGTACAACCCGACCCATGCAGGACTCTAGACAGTACATCATTGCACACTTTTCCATGCTTATTTATAATTTCTACAGATTCTCGAATTATTAAATCATAGTAATTTCTCATAGGACATATTACTTTAGCATTATTAAAATCTATTTTAATGTTTCGGGTTTGGGGAAGTCTCGATAGAGCAGTGGACGGTTTGTTAAATTTCAGATCTCTTTTATACAGTCTTTCAATTTTCTTGTTGTCATTCCTATATATTCTAGTTGACCATCTTCATCAGTTTTGAATGGAATGACATATACTCTGGACATTTCATCAGATGGGATAGGATCAATCCTCACGGCCAGTAAATTCTTCATTTTAATTGGGGGGTTTAGCTATCAAATTTATTCCATAACCAAAAAGTGTGTGCCGAAGTTTCTCAGAAAATCCCAGTATATAATTTATACTACAATATTTCTTCTGTGTTAAGTTATTCTTGGTTGATTTCTTGTTACTTTGAAACACACTAATTAATCTATTAATCGGATAGAATGGGAATCCATTTTCTAGAGCAATGTTTCTGATAGCATTAAGTTCCATTTGTAAACAATTATTGGAACAAACCATAAAGGCCCTTACATGAAAATTATACGCTGAGATTTTATAATTATATGTTGAAACAGCCGAAAGTGCTCAATTTTAATGTTTTAAAATCTAATTAAAGTTTTACTCATCTTTTAGGTAATGGAATCACATGTTTTTTGTGTGCACTTTTTATTTTAATAACATGTTTGAAGAGAAATGTTTAAGGTTTACAAAAAAAAAAAATAATAATATAATAATAATCAGTTTTTGTTTTATTTCACTTCTTAAGGCAGTTGAAAAGTAGTTTGTTATAAATTTTAGTGTTTATAATTTATTTAGTTAATTATAAACTATATAATTTACAAAAATTCAAGAATAAATGTTGTGAAAAATGCCGTAAATTTGACGTCACACGTAATTTCGTATATTTGTGCATTTAATTTGCTTAAAATACATCAGTTATATTTGTTCATTGCTTAAAATGCATCAGTTACATTTGTATATTTGTTTATTTGGAATTATTATCAAACACTAGATAATAATTCCAAATGCAGTATGTATTATAGTGTTTTATAGGAGGGAGCATATATAAAGGAAGATACATAAGAAGGAAATCTTAAGAATATTTCATTCTAAGATTGTTTGTGTTAATTTATTTTAAGAATTGAATAATTTCAAATACTTTAATGAAATTTTACAGTTAATACAATGTATACAGTTCTTCTTATTTATTTATTTTTTTGGAGGGAGGGGGAATGGGGGCAGAATTTATATTATGAGTATCCTGAAAAATTATTTTAGGGCATATTTTCTGATTTAGGTCTTATTTTTTAAGAAATGTAGTATATATATATATATATATATATATATATATATATAAAATACACAATTTATATGCACACATTTCAGTGTGGTATTTATATGGTTAATATTATTGATTTCTATACTGTTCTGACTGTGATGTATGTATCAAATGAGTGTATAGAATGAAAAACCTAGTTTTTTTGTAATTACTATATATACTGTTGTAGAAAATCGGTGCTTAATGCTGAATTCTTATCAATCCAACTTGTTTATATAACATATATTTAATTTTAGCTTATTGGACATGTATTTGAAGAGAGTGCTTTGACTTTAACCCTACGATACATTGATTTAACGCAAAACCCTGATGTTAGACTTGCATTTGAAGCTCTTAAAGTGAGTAATAAAACTTTCTTAATAATATGTTGTTAATTTGCATGGCTATTAAAATTTAAGATGATAAATATATTATATCTCAAAAATGACTTGATATACTTAATCAAACTGGGGTACAGATATTCATCTTACAATGAGACAATCATTATCTAGCTAAAGTTAAAAATTGGCTCTAGAGGTAGTTGATTGTTGATAGTATCCATAATCGATTGTTTTGATGCTGTGGTCACTCACAGTCAATAGTATTGACAGACTTTTTACCTTTATTTCAAATTTTTAAACAAAAGTTATATTTTTAATATTATTAAATTGAAACAGAAGTGTGCAGTATTTGTGTCCAAAAAGTTTTATTTTTATTCTGAAATTATCATTTAATTGCCTGGTTTGTTACATAAAACATCTTTTGCAAATTGATTGTGTTTCTGTTAAGAATATTTTCAAAAAAGCAAATTTTAGTTTAAATTTAATTTTAAAGCTAATTAGAATCTTTATTTTTTAATATTAAAATATGCTGACACCGTTATATGTAGTATATTATTACTAAAACAGATTGTAGTATCAATAATTGAAAGTCAGGAATCAGAAGGTAATTGGACTAACCACTTGGCTTGTTTATACTATAACACTTAGTACCTATAATTTATTACCATAACACAAGATTGTACTAATAATCAACAGTCAGAAATCATAAGGCCTTGGTCATAATCAATTTTGCATAACTGATAACGGTGTTGCTATTACATTTGACAGATGACCACATCGTAACAGGTAGTGATGTAGGACTGTGTAATGTGGAAATGTGAAGAAACATATCTGATTAGGGTTGCATTCCCCCTTGAGTCAGCTGTAACTAGATTTTCTTCATTATAAATTATTCTTGAGTAATAAGTAAGCTGTCTTATCTGCAAAAAGCTTACACAAAAGATATTGTGCATATTATATCAAGTTTAACGTGATTTATTTTGATTTAAAATTATAATAATTGAGTATTGTAGCATATTTTGTAATTTTATATGCATTTTCATATGTTGTTAATTCATGAAAATTTATTGTGTACATTTAAGTTATTTGTAGCACATATAAGCTATAAGAAATCTTTCTTGCTTCTTTAGTACTTAGCTTCTCTTCTTAATCACAAGAAAATTGCCCTTGAATTTTTGAATATTGGAGGTCTTCAACTTCTGCTTAAAGTGCCTCGATCATCAATAGCTGCTGCTGGTGTTTCATTTTGTTTATATTATTTAGGATATCTCGAAGAAGCTTTAGAAAAGGTAATTCTTTTCTTCAGTTATCAGATTTATATATATATATATATATATATATATATATATATATATACACAGTGAAACCTCTCTAAGGAGACCACCCATTAGACCATAAAAAATCGGTCTTTCAGAGAGGTGGTCTCTGAATAGAGGTGGTCTCTGAATAGAGGTAGTGGGTAAAGCAAAGTTTCGTGAAATACATATTACAATATATATATATATATATATATATATATATATATATATATATTATTGAATTAGTTTATTATATTTCATGGCTATACAGCTTTAAAGAAGGAATTAATTGTAGTTTGCTTTGATTTTAACAATTTCTCATTAACAATTTTTGTTTCTAAACATTCTTTGATATCTTTAAACAAATTATTAATCTTAGTATCATCTCTAACAGATATGGAACTTTCTATCAATATATTTCAAAATCATTTTATATCAATCCTTAAATATAATTTTACATCTGGATGATCTGTTTGAATATGACTATGCAAATCTCTAATACAGATGCAGAAATATCTACATATTGAACATTGAATCCGTTTTCCTTTCTGGAGGTCGATGTTTTCATTCGATGAAATTTTCTTATGTGCCGATATAAATTTCTTTTTTCTGTGAATACACGATCACAAAGTGTGCATAAAATTTTCGCTGAATTATCCGCCATCATGCTAGTGCTAAAACTTCTACTGTTAACCCTTAACCGGAAACGTACCGTCTGTGAGACGGTTGCGTCTACATATCTACCCTTTATGCTAAAATGAATGTATCCTCAATCTTATCATGCCATCTAATCGTTACGCTATTGGTCCTCTCCCACCCGACCCATTTGCAACACTTGAGCTTTTTTAGTTGTTGAAAGAAAAAATATTTTTTTTTTCGACGCAGTCTGTCAGACGGCGTGTTTCCGTTTATGTAAATTTTTGCTTTGGGATATCGAGATGGCGGAGCCGTCAAAGCGGGTACGCTTTGGTGATAAAGACTTTGAAGAGACTATTTTGCGATGGTTTGATGAAGTAGGAAGTGACATAAGCGATGTTGAAAGTATTCCAGATGATGAATATATAAATTCTGAACACGAAAGTGATTCAATATTGTCAGAAAATTCTAATGAAAGCGAAAATAAAGATTAGCAGATGCAGATACGAAATATATATATGGAAAAAATCGGTACCGATGGTCTGTTTCAGAAGTTCGCCCTTCGCCAAGAACAAAAAAACATAATATTATAAAAGTGCCAGTTTTAAGAGGAAAAGCTTGAGATCTCGGAGAAAAGCTAGATCCATTCTGTGTCTGGCAGTTGTTGTTTACAAATGATATGTTACTGCATATAGTGAAATGGACAAACCATAAAATAATTCAAATGCGAATGAAATATGATACTCTTACCAGTAATATGAAAGAAAGTAATATGGAGAGACGACTAGAAAATCCCCAATTACCCCGGGAATTGCGCTTTATAATAGCTCGCATTCTGCAAAAACCTGTTGAAAATGTGCCCCAGGTAGATGATGACTTAATACTTCTCAAAGGCAAAGTATGTTTTTTGTGTCACAGAACTAACCATAGAATGACAAAATACCTGTGTGTACAGTGCCGTACGCCTGTATGCCTGCAATGCTCAAAAACTAAATGCAATGATTGCATAAAAAATGCTGATATTTAGAACATGCTGCAATATTTACTATTAAATGTTTTGTTAATTTTACTGTCTAATATATTTTTTTAATTCATATTCTACTAATATATATAAAAATAGTTGCATTTATTTCATCATTTTGTCGAAAATGTAAATATTTGAATAATAGTGTGTAATTTTGAAATATTTCCTCTATCCGACATTCAAAACTTATTTTTATGCTGTTATATTAAAAATTTGTTCCTGTTAATGCATTACTGTTAAAGAATAAACGTTTAAGTTCACTATTTGGTAAATTATTATGAGTTGTTTTCTTTTTAAAATTTAGCAGTCTCACAGACGGCACGTTTCTGTTTGTGTTCTGAATTTTCACGTTTCCGGTTAAGGGTTAAACAAAAATGAAGTGATAACAACGGACATTGTCAATCATTCCAAGAGAAGCAACAAAATTGAGATAAACTGGAACCTGGACCTTCCCCCATAACACACATGCTCAACCGCTTAAAAAAGTCTCCTGCACTTTACAGGAATTCCAGGAAAGGCGACAACAGCCCTTCTCCCTCCAAGACCAACTTATCTTTCCGTAACCATAGTGACATTAAACATACACAAGAACCAGCACTTTTCTCTTAAACGGGAGAAGGGCGGGGGAAGAAATGACCTTGATTTGACAGGTCTAAGAAAGTAAATTTACGTATTTTCTGGAGATGAGTAGAATTTCGAGATTTCCCCATACAAAAGAAAGTAATTCTACTCTTCAAATGAAAAGTGGTCTTTCAGGGAGGGAAACGGGAAATAGTGGTCCTTTAATGGGGGAAAATTAACATTGAGCTTATAGCCAAAAATTATAGACCATAATTAAACGGTCTTTATGAGAGGTGGTCTCCTTACAGAGGTGGTCTTTCAGGGAGGTTTCACTGTATATATATGCGTATGTATGTACAAAGGCTTTTTGTAAAGTGTTCCACGGCTGTATTAAAACAATGGGAATCAGATGTGGATGCAGGAGTCCTTTATGTGCTGCCATGTGTGTAGCACACACAGGCGCTACACTCAGACACCACCTTGGTAAAGGCACGAAAAATTAAAGATGAGGAAATACTGGAAGGAAAATTCTTATTTTAACTGCAATAAAGTAAACTACATTTTCTTTAAATGTTAATAATGTTTATAGCTTTACCTCAAATTACATAATATCGTACATTTTTAAAAATTTTATTCCATTTTGATCCTAGTTCTAGTAAATGTAAGTGTTCTAGTAGATAACTATATTGATGAGACTGATTGTGAGACAACTTGTTATTGACCAAGATGAGGCATTGGTAACTTCAGGCAGTTTTAAAATGTTTTTATTGAAAAGAGTCTTATCAGAGGCAATTTTATGCAACCTAGGCAAGATTTTTTTCAGTGCCTCTAGCTGTCTGCATTTTATTTTTGGATATTAAATTCAAATTTTATATCTTTGTAAACAGTTATGAATTCAGTGGGTGAGCGGAAAGGGGATTCCACCCTCCACCACCAAGCTGTCAACCAGAAGATTTGTGATTTTGTGTCTATTAATGGTTGAGAAGAGCATGTTTCCTACTGGAACTCCATAATGGGCCCCTTCCCCTCAACTCTTTAGAACTGCAAAGATCCCTCCCAGGAAAACTGTTTGAACAGTGTTACTGTTCATAAATTGGTTCGTAAAGTTTAATTGTAAAATTTAAGGGAATATTTTGGCAGAACAATGACAAATAATCTATTTTATCAAATCAAATCAAAACTGAAAATTTGATGTAAAAAAAGAGCAAAAGAGTTAACCAAATATTAGTGATAAACATTTTACTTATAGCAAGCATTATTCAGAGACAGATCGTAATAAAACTGTCAAATCCTCTGCCCTACATCAATTGGAGATAGGATAAGTGTGTTTACTATCCACAGAACAGAAATCTGTCTTTTGAAATACGCTATTTCGGATCCTGTGAACTCATAAAAAAAAAAAAAAGAGGTGGAATTTTAATAATTTGAGCATTACTTTTCAGTTGTTCAGGCACGAAAAATCCGAGGCAAAGGAAGAAAAAAGGCAAATTTTTATTATTTCAACATTATTTAAGATCCTACAGGCTCGAGGGGAAACAACATGATAAAGAAAGGTAATAAGGACTAAAGATGTAATTAAAATAAATGTACCCAACCCATTTCCACACAGCAAACATTAATTTGATTTATCAGCAAAAGAACTCATTAAAACACCCATCATGGGCTTTCCATCTGAATTAGCTTCACTTTAAACAATAATTTTAGTAAGCCTGGAAGCAAATATACAAACATATCATCACATCAACAACTGCTCTATAAATATAAAGTGAACCAGTTAAAGTTACAGATAAGTTAAAGAAACATAATTGCAGTTAACAATAGATTAATTATGTGAGAAAAAAAAGCCATGCTGACACTTTCTTTAGTGAGGCAGAAATTGAATCCAAGTTAAATGGACTTTACCCATGTGACGTCATCTGCGGGTAAAAAGAAGAAAAACACCAAAAGAAGTGAAGAACATTTTAACACAGCTTCCCGTTCGTCCATTAAACAGTCTTTTTCAGAGGGCATATACCCTCAGAGGCGTGGCTGTTGCCACTCGTGGATAAGGTCCATGATGTAATCGTATCTAATAAAGGTTAAATTTGCAGTTAATATGAATTTTGAGTCCAGCATTGCATTTGCTCCAGTGGCAGCCATGTTTGTGTACATTTTTAACACTACTTGCTCACATGATGCAAGTAACAATTGTAACTATATTTATTTTATATAAATATGCTATTAATTTTATTTTAGGTAAACTTTACTATTAAGAAAACTTTAAAACTTTATTACAAATTACTTTAACATATCATTAATTTATGAGACTCTAAAAGGTACTGGTGTCAGTCACAAACAAACAAATGCTTTGCAATACCAGGGGTTGATGCAGGGTTTTTTTCTTGGGGCCCATTTTGTGAAAAGTAAAGGTTATTTTTGTGAAATTTATTATATTTTTCTGAAAATAACATTTTGTAACGAAAGTTGAAATCCAGTTAATCAAATTTGAACCAGGCATTTATAAACAAACTTATTAACATCCTTTTGCTGAAGTTTTCCTCTCTGGTGAACTTTTTTGTTTACAAACTACACATTTTAAAACATTACAAAATAATGAATAAATAATAAATAGTAAGTTTTTATGGAATAGAATTTTGTGAAAGGGCCCATTTTATCAAATTGATTTTTGTGAAGGGGTCCATTTTATTAAATAGATTTTTGTGAAGGGGCCCTAAATAGGCCCCAAATTTTCCCTGCATCGACCCCTGAATACATGTATGCAATTAGTTGGAGAGATAGCTGGGGAAACTAACTGGGGATACAATCAGAGCCGTCCTTAGGGGTGTGCGACAGGTGCGGCTGCACAGGTCCTCGCGCCCGGAAAACAAATTAATGCAAAATAGCTTATTTATTTTTGTTGTGAGTTATCTATTTCATAATAAAATTTAGAGTACATGGCACTTCGGTTCCGTCGATGCCATTTCGTTTCCCCCCCCCCCCCTTCCTATAGCTCCAACTTTAACTGTCATAGGCCGCACCAAACGTTGCATGGTTCAACATGAGAGCCATTATCATTTTCTTATCAAACCCCTAAATTTTTATTAAAAGCTGAATATAAGAGCCTGACAAAGTCTCTTATAACTCGTGATGAAATTGTCACAGCGCACTAACATTTTGTGTGCGTGAACAAAGTAACATAATTTTATAGGAGACATTGACGGCTTTTTTTAACAGAAGCCCCTAAATTTTATAAAATGTTAATATAAGAGCCTGACAAATTTAAATTCTTATAACTCGTGATCAAATTGTCACAGCGGGCTCAAATTTTGTGTGCATGAACACAGTGACATAATTTTACAGGGAACATTGTCGGTTTTTTTTTTTAAACAGAAGCCCTAAATTTTAGTATAGTGTAAATATAAGGGCTCTATAACCACAAACACTTATAACTCGGATCCAAATTTTCGCAGCCCATGCAAATTTTGTATGGCAAACGTAATCATTTTAAGAGAGGAGTAGGGTTCAGTAGATTTTTTTTTGAACAAGACACCCACATTTTAGTGTATAATAAATGTAAGGTATACTGACAACTTAAAACACTTCTAACTCGAACTGCAACTACACTAGTCAGCAAAAAAAAAAAAAAAAAAAAAACTTCCTTGCAAAACAAATATGTAAACTATACAGATTTAATATTCCTAAATCTAAATATGACATTCAAATTTCCCCTTCACGTATCATTTTTTCAAGAAACAGATTTATAATAATAACAAATAGTGAAGGATTATCATATTATTTTTAATGATAGATAAATTGAAATCATGAAAAAAGTATTTTCCCTGTCCTATATAACAAATCGATAAAATATAGCATGGAAATCTAGATTGTTGACACTTGTATGTTGTATTGTGCATTTTTCTTTTTGTCCCCCCCCCCCCCCTTTTCATTTCCGAATTTGTTATTTGCTATCGTGTAATATATTTTGATTCCTTGTGCCACTGTAACTGGTAATGTTTTTAATACATTTATTTATAGGTAATTTACATATAAGTACATACATTTTATTATTTACACAATTTCCACTTTTGTTTTAACAAGAAATAAAATACCTTAATTTTAAAAGCTAACTATCCTACCTAGAAAATAATCTGTGATACAATAATTTCATTGCCATATTTTGATTTAGTAGCATGAAATCTATAAGAATCAATGATTATTTTTACAAGGAGGATTTTGGTGCCGACCAGTGTTATCGTAGAACATTCATATTTTGTACAGTAAACTTAATCTTTATAGGGGGGGGGGGGGCTTTATCAGTTTTTATAACTGAAGCCCCCTAATGTTTAGTATAGCATGGATACAAGGTCCCGGTAACCACAAACATTTATAACTCTGATTGAAATTGTCACAGTACACACAAATTTTGTATTAAAAACGTAATCATTTTAAAGGAGGGTCGAATTTTTAAAAAAGCCCCCCATATTTTAGTGTATCTTAAATATAAGGTGCTAACAACTTAAAACACTTAAAACTCTATCTGTAATTATCGTAGAACACTCTTATTTTGTATGGTAAACGTAATCTTTATAAAGGAAGAGGGGACTTTTTCGCTTTAATACAATAAATAAAAAATGCCACACAAAATATGAGTGTACTACGACAACTACATCTTGAATTATGCTTAATTGTTTGATTTGTTACTACCTTACATTTATAATAAGACTAAAATATGGCCAGCTTCGATAAAAATCGACAGAGCTCCTTACCTCCTCCAGAAAAGTTTATCATACAATATTTATTTTAACTGCGACGATTTGGATCTGATTTATAAGTGTTTTTGGTTAAGGAGCTCTTATATTCGTGCTATACTAAAATTTAGGGGCTTCGGTTAAAAAACCTGACAAAGTCCTTCCTTTATAAAGATTATATTTATCATACAAAATATGATAGTATTCTAACAATAATTACGAATCGCGTTATAAGTGTTTTAAATTTTCAGCCCTTTATATTTATGATAAACTAAAATATAGGCAGGGGAGTTTAGATAAAAAATTGACAGAGTCAGGGAGATGACGGTTGGCTGATGAAAAGATTTTTATTTCGAAGTCGATACAATTTTTAATATGTAGTTGTCTCCTCTTTCAAGTTTTGTATTCAAATTCAAAAAATAGACTCAATTCGCAGTCAAACAGTATTTTTCGCATCACTCTGCGACAATTTCAGGATTAAAAAGTATAAGGATGTCCTATCTTTCTCTCTCTCTATTTAACGACTGTACAATATTGCTAATTTACCCTCCCCACTCAGAGAAAAGAAAGAAAGAAAAATATGCTCCGACATGACACGGCCAGAATGAATTCTCCACCCATTCGAAATCTGCTGAAAAAGGAATAGACTGAGACCAATACAAGTATTATGAAAGGAAATTGGTCCAAGTCTCTATAAACCTCTACTAAAACCTACTACCTACCACAAACATCCCTAAAGAAAGCGCAATCTTGACGCGCCACTGTATATCATTTGAGTGCGAGTTTTTTCAAAACCTGATTACGTTGAGAGAAATAATGTTGCCAGATTAGAAGATTTTTTAATTCAAAATATCTACCTGAATTTCCGAATAGTTACCTTCACTTTATTTAATCACATAATATCTGTCATTAAATAATTCAAAAATTACTATTAACAATTTCTGGTCGATGAATAAAAATACAGCTAAATAGGCAATATTGGTCAGAATGAAAGGGCCTTGCAAAAGTTCTTGCACCCGGCCTCGCTTTCGCTAAGGACGGCTCTGAATATAATTGATAGCTTTTATTTACATCAACAATAAAAATGAACTTAGATGTTTGATATAACCCAACACATGTGACACAGACACGAAAAAAAGTATAAACTTTCCCATTTCTGCATTATTTCACATTTTTGCAGACTCAGGGGAAATAAAGGCGAAAACTATATGCAAGTTAAAGTACAGTAGTATGCTAATAAAGGTAAAATAAGTAAATCTGTGCCTGAAGAGGAAAAAAATTCCCTATCAGATTTTCTGCAATCTCTGAAGTTCTGCGAATTAGCGAAATTTCGGGAGTATATATATATATTTATTTTTTGAGGAATTCCTCAAATTCAATATTTTTGAAACAATTAAAAAATGTAAATTTTACCAACTGGTCTGAGATAAAATTGTGAATTTCATAAATCAGGCGCTGAAAATAATCGCAATTTTCATCAGTCGTACACGGAAAAAAAAAAAATCGTGAATGCCGTTAATTGATCATGGGGGAAAAAATCGTGAATTTCATCAATTGAAAAAAATACAAATTTTGTCAATCAATTGCAGATAAAATCATGTGTTTTGTGAGAAAGTTTTGGAAAGTTTTGTGAGTTGGCCAGAAGTGGCTCGCAATGGGTTAACTGGTGGCCAACGGAGACCCTAAACGCCAACGCCTCCAGAAATTGCAAATATCGCCAATTAGTTGCGAAAAAAGTGCAAATTTTGTCCATAGGTCGCAAAAAAAAAAAAAAAAAAATTGAATTTAATCATTCGGGCACGTAAAAATCATGAATTTCGATGATCAGGCATGTAAAAATCACGAACTTTGCCGATCGTTGAACGGGTCGTAGAATTTCGTTGAACAGGTCGGATGGTGGCCCTCGACAAGCCAGTCATTTTTGTGAGTGGCCCTCCTCTTATAAAGTTGTGCACCCTTAATATATATATATATATATATATATATATATATATATATATATCATCATCATCATCATCATCAACAACCGTTTTCAATCCACTGCTGGATGTAGGTCTCCCCCAGATTTTTCCATTGTTGCCTGTCTAGTGCTTTAGTCATCCAATTAACACCGGCCACTTTTCTGATTTCGTCACTCCATCTTACTTGAGGTCGTCTTCTTGGTCGTTTTACATCTCTGGGATACCACTGTAGGGTGTTTGTGCTCCATCTATTGTCTTGTCTTCTTGCAATGTGCCCAGCCCATTTCCATTTTAGCCGTTTAATTCTCTCGATGATGTCAAAAACTTTCGTCTGACTTCTTATCCACGTTATTCTCTTTCGGTCTCTTCTGGTTATGCCTAGCATACATCTTTCCATACTTCGCTGTGTTGTTTGTAATCTTTGTACCATCCGTTTTGTTAGTGTCCAAGTTTCTGCTCCATAAGTTAGTGCAGGCAAAACACATTGGTTAAACACCTTTCTTTTCAAACAAAGAGGCATGTTACTCTTCAGAATAATATTGTTCTTCCCAAAAGCACTCCATCCATTTCTTATTCTTCTATTGATTTCATTCATGATACTGTTGTCTGATGATATTTCTTGTCCAAGGTACACATAACTTTCAACATCTTTAATCTCAGTGTTGTTGTAGACGATTTTCTTTTTTGATGCAAATGAATTGAACATCACCTTAGTCTTTTCCAAATTTATTTTTAATCCCACATTAATGCTAGCTTCTGCCAAATCTTTTAGCATATTTTGCAATTCTTCAGGGCTATTACTGAAAATTAAAATGTCATCAGCAAACCGGAGATGGCTTAAATATTCCCCATTTATTCTAATCCCTTTGTTTTCCCAATCCAGCTTCTTGAAAATACTTTCTAAGACAGCAGTAAAAAGCTTAGGCGAAATTGTGTCTCCCTGTCTTACTCCTCTTCCAAGCTTGATCTTCGCTTTTCCTTTGTCCAAACGGATGGTGGCTGTTGCTTTCTTGTAGATCTTCTTTATGATATTGATATAAGGTTTGTCTATACCAATGTCCTCCAGAGAAGTAATTACTGCAGATGTGTAGACCGAATCAAATGCTTTTTCATAATCAATAAAGGCAAGGCAGAGAGGTAAATTATATTCTTTATGTTTTTCTATAACTTCCCTTACTGTTTGAATATGATCCATTGTGCTAAATCCACTTCGAAATCCTGCTTGTTCTCTAGGTTGAGCTGAGTCCAGAGCTGATTCAAGTCTTGTCGTTAAAACTTTGGTGAAAATTTTATAAATCACTGACAGTAAGCTGATTGGACGGTAGTTTTTAATGTTTTCCTTTTCTCCTTTCTTATAAAGTAACACCATCACAGCATTATTCCAATCTTCTGGTACATCTGATTTCTCGAGACATTTGGAAAACAGTATGGCTAGCATTTTTGCAAATTCTTCTCCTGCTTCTTTGATAAGGTCAATTGTAATTCCATCTTCGCCAGGGCATTTACCTTTTTTCATGCCTCTAATGGCTTGTACAACTTCATCTGTCATCACTGGGATTATCTCTTCAGTTTCTGTTATGTTTACTAGTGGATCACGTAGGTTGATTTCCCTTTGATCTTCACATTTATATAGATTGTTATAGAATTTTTCGACAATGTGTACTATTTCATTATTGATTTTGGTGATTGTTCCGTCTGCTCTCTTCAGTGCAAAAATACCTTTTCTTCCAACACACAGTTTGCGCTTAGCTGATTTTAAACTTTTGTTATCTTCTAGAACTTTTTTGACAAGATCACAGTTAAATTTTCTGATATCTTCTGTAACACATTTTCTTACCGTTTTACATAATTCTGCATATTCAACTCTTGATTTAGGATAGTTTTTCTTCATTTTAAATTCTCTGCGTTTCTTCATCAATCTTCTTGTTTCTTCTGTTATTTTCTTTGTTTGCTTTACTTGTACTTCACCAGCTATCGTCCTTGCAATTTCTTGTACAGTATTTGTTATTTTCTTGTTCATTACTGTAACATCTTGTTCTTCTTCTAAGATTGATTGAAGTACTTGAAAACGATTTTTAAGTTCTAAATTAAATTCTTCTTTATGTTTCTGGAGATTTATAATATCGACTGATTTCTTTGAGCATTGCAAAAGCTTCATTCTTTCCACTTTAGTATTTAAAAGCAGTTTGCATCTAACTAACCTGTGATCGCTTCCTGTATTGAAGTTATTGAGAACGCTGCAATCCTGAATAAGATGCTTTTTGTTTGTCAAGATGTAGTCGATTTCACTTGTTGAGCCATTTGCACTACGCCATGTCCATTTTCTTTGTGGCTTTTTCTTGAAAAATGAATTCATGATATACATCTGTTCACATTCTGCAAATTCAATCAATCTGTTTCCTCTTTCATTACGCACCCCATATCCATGATTTCCTAATGAGAATTCACCTTTCTTTTTTTCCCCAGTTCTAGCATTCCAGTCTCCCATTATTAATTTTATGTAGCATTTTCCTTTTTGATGCATTGAAGCTACTTCTTCATAGAAATCCTCAATTTCTTCATCAGTATAGCTAATTGTTGGTGCATAAACTTGGGTAATTTGCAGCTTGTATCTTTTTGACACTTGTATAACTAACCTTGCAACTCTATCTGATGCACTATCATATTCTACGATTTGATTCTTCCACCTTTTATGAATCAGAAATCCTACACCACTTGTTTTTCCATCTTCTGTACCTCTGTAGTACAATACATGTCCACTGGCAAGATCAATCTTCTCTTCACCTTTTCTTCTTGGGCTTCCTCCAACCCGCTTGGCCAGCGTGGAGGAATTTGGCCACCTCCCCCCTTATTTTACCATGAATTCACAAAACAAATCACGGCCCTCAATTCCCGGCAGTCTGCATGTTCCTGATTACGGCAGCGATCAGAAAAACATGAAGACAGAGGGTGCTAAGAATCACCGGGCTCGGCTTGGCTGCCATAAGTTGATGACCTTGGCTACGTATAATGGACGATCCTTATCTTCTGAAAGTCGTTTACAGGAACTTGAAGAAGAATTAGAAAGAATCAACTGGGACATATATATATATATAATCAAAATGCATTGTGTTTAAAAATGGTGCTAAAATGATAAAAATGGTAATTTAATTTAAAAAAAAAATTCCCTTGCTTTTTTATGAAAACTGCATCGTACTATTATCTATGCTTTTCCCAATTACTGATTTTTACTTTTTCTGCTACTTTTAGATCATCCTATGTTTTTCAGTTGCTGGATTTTGTTAATTTTTTTTTCATCAGTGATGAGATAAAACTTCTATTATGGAAAATTAGAAAGTAACTTCTTTTATTTAGAATTTTTTTATTAACATTTACGAAAATTTTTAGTGAATGTGATTATTGCAACTTATGCTAAATAATAAATATGTTAACTACATCCATTTGTGGTCCTGTTTATACAATTTCAATATTTTTAATATAGCTTAAACACTTCTAGAATTATTATTATTTTTAAAAATTTTGTCAGTTTTTTTTTATCCTATTCCCTCATTTTAATAAAATTTTAACTATTACTTTCAGATTTGCATGTTATCCTCTGATGTGATATTTGGTCTTGTAAGGTATGTAAGCTTTATATATATATATGTGTGTGTGTGTGTGTGTGTGTGTGTGTGCATGTGGTAGAGGTGCCCCTCTTATGGCCATCCCTTTATTATAGGTTAGTTAACCAAAAAATTCGCTAGATGACATTGGCATACTGTGAAGGAGCCTCCTAGTGTATCATATGATCATTTTCCATTTAGCTAGGTTGTGGAATTTGATGCCAATTTCCTATTTTATGTTTTTAGTGTGATCTCTTCTTGTGTTTTGTTTTAACAAATTTGTTAAACTCTAAGAGGATTTTACATTTTTTCTAAATAAAAACTTGAACTGTAATGTAAATTTTGTTAACTTCATTTTTGATGAAAAATCCTGTTTCAAATCCACTTTTGAATACAAAAAAGTATTATAGAATATTATGTTTATTATGTATTTTACACCATAATTATTTAATTTAGCATAACAGTATTTTTAAATTGAAGAAAATTATGATTTGTGAATACCATATCATGTGCACATGTTCATGATATGGCCCCTTGGTAGACTTTTGGAAATCTGTTTTTTTTTTTTGTGGGGGGACTAGTAAAACTGTTTTCAAGAGGAATGCAATATTTTCTTATGAAAGTCTATTAACCTGAAAATGTTAAAGAAATAATGTTTTATTTTTTCAAAATGACGGCCATGAAAATTCTTAAACTTTAGCATGGCCATAACAGGGGCACCTACCTATATACAGTAGTGGCCAAAATTATGGAAACCTTTTGGAAAAACTTGATTTCTAAAGTTTGACATTTAATTTGGAAGTAAAACCAAAAAATTTTATATTCATGCAAACATAATGTAATCCAGAATATGATGCAATAATCGTCAGAAATATATTTTTATTTTAATCGTAGTTGTCAAGATGAAAACTGAAACAAATAGAGAAAATTAGCTAGGTAAAAAGTTCCACCTAGCTCATTAATTCTTATTTGAGTAAACTTGAGTGTTAATTGCAACCTTAAACACCTTCCCATGCTTTGAACCAAGTCTTTTAGTTCCATGGCTGCCTGAATATGAAACAAAGCTTCAGTTATTGTTTCTGTTAATTAGGTTTAATTGCAGAATTGTTTCCTCCTATAATTTTCTTTAGTGTTCTTCGTAGAATTTCAATTTGAGTTAAGGTCGGTATTTTTCTCAAACCATTCCAGTTGTAGGGTTTGACTCTCTTGAAACCATTTTTAGCATCTAGCAGTAACGTGGTATGGAGCTAAATTTTGTTGAAATAGAAATATTGCATTATCTTGGGAAAAATCATGTTTGGATGCTTGAGTTCAAGTGTCTTATTCATGCAATTTTTGACATTTATATTCCCAAAAATGTAACACAAAAGTTTGATTGATTAAAATGTTTTTCATAGAATCCTAACATTGAGACCAAAATACTGCAGTCTTCACAGAACTGTATTTTGCTTGAACCTAGCATTGTAGTGCAGTATTTCATTTTGTATACACTGATATGATTTTTTCCTGTTGCATAAACATAAGCTCCTTACTTTTCTACCAATACTTGCTCTTCTGCACCCTTTCCTGTCTTTACAAGTCTTGTTTTGTGCGACATTCCTTGTAGACATAATCCGTGTAGACATCCCTTGTTTAATTTTCTTTCAATTCTTCATAAAATTTCTTCAAAACTGTAGCTTTCTATACTTAATACTATTATACATAGCTTTCTTTGTAACCAATCAACTCTTTATGATGTTTTTTAATGTTATTATCCTTTACTAGCTGAATAATTGAAATGACACATAAAACTTTACCAATTTGATAACAGTCGTAAACAGGACTTTACAAATTTGAAAAAAACTGGTAGCCAGGTATAAATGTATAAATTCTAGTCGCCAGTAAAAAAAAAAAAAAAAAAAAAAAAAAAAAAAAAAATATCCCCCCGCTATTGATTTTCAAAAGTACAAATGTTTTTTTGTGAATTAGGTGAGAAAAATAATAACAAACACAGTTTAGAATTATTAGTTACATAGCTCAGAATAGTACTTAATTAAAAAAGATAATAATAAATGTATAAATTCTAGTCACCAGTAAAAAAAAATTATCCCCCCCCCCTTCCCCCCACTATTGTTTTTCAAAAGTACAAATGTTTTTTTGTGAATCAAGTGAGAAAAATAATAACAAACATATTTTAGAATTATTAGTTACATAGCTCAGAATAGTACTTAATTAAAAAAGATAATAAAATTAAAGTTTTCTAAGGAAACTTATCAAAATTATATATCACAAAAACTCTGATAATATCTGTAAACTCTGAATAACCAACATGTTCAGGAAATGCTGATTGCCGAATGCTTCAAAAGTCTGAATAGTTGAGTGCTACAAAATCTATATCTGATAAGAGAGCATCCATAAAATAGTGAAACAGGAAAACTATTTTTTGCCTAATTAACCTATCGAATTCAGTCAAATAATTCTGATTTTGTTATTTCAAAATTTTTATTTAATGAACTCTCTTAGTTTTGCCAAATTAAAAATAAAAGTTTATATTTTTTTGTTTGAATATAATTTCAAGTTTATTTCTTAATATTTTGTAACTTTGCAGCAACTATAATGAGACATCTTACAAGAAATTTAATTAAGCATTGTGACATTCACAGTAATATACATTGCTAAAATGAAAAAAAAAAACATTTTCCCACACTGGGATTAAATAATTGGAATGAACAACCGATTGAGGTTTATTTTGATCCAATGATCTACGATAGGAATGTAAGAATTTAAAAACGAAAACAAAAAGAAACCTTTACCCTTCCGAAGTGCAATCAATGATTTTTTATTTTATTTCCATTTATTGCAGATAATAACCCAAACAAAGTAATTATAAAATATTCTTGAGTAACAACCCAGTACCAGACACTTGTCTCCAAGACAGAGTGACACCGTACATTTGTGATGCAAACAGGTGGTAGGCACGAAACATTTTAAGTGGGGAAGAAATATTTAAAAGATGCATATTATTTTTATTAAAATGAATTATTCTTGAAATGTTCATTAAGTTTTATCGATTTACTTCGAATGAATTACTTATAATCACATATGTTATTATTCTTTAAAATGAATGTGATATATTGATCAGTTTTAATTCTGAACACAAAAATCTGAGTTGAAAGTTACAAAAAAGTGTTTTTTTTATCATTGCATTCAATTTTTAGATGTCACATAGATTGGATTGACATTATTTCTTATTGAAACTTCCTCCCCCCCACCTCACCCCACATTCTAATCACATGACAGACTGACTAGAACGTAAAAGAATGGAGTTTTATGTGCATGAAATGGAAAATGACTTTTAAACTTGGCTTTTTCATTAAAAGTACGAGAGAATAGGGAGATTACTGCACTTGCTGCCCACACGAGTAGGGGTGTTGGAGAGACAAAATGTCGTTTGTGCTCATTTTTTAGTTCAATTTTTGTAAAAAAAGAAATAAATAACAAAAAAGTCAGATTAAAAATTTTAGTAGCCAGATAAGAAAAGTTGGGTTGCCAGTGGCACACTGGCGACCACATTTGTCAAGCCCTGGTCGTAAAACACACTGATAAAAACATTCTATGAGTGCCAATATATGGCATCAATAATTGAGATCCTATCTTAGGCTTGATTAAATCATTGCCGAAAAAATAATGAAATCTGCCACTACAAACATTCATGTACACTGGTTACATTCAAGTGAAAGGAAAATATTTCACATCAACCTAACAAAATTTCATTGCATGATATTCTTGAGTAAATTATCTTTCCTTTAATATATAATTTTATTGTATTATTCAAAAAAAAAAATGAAACCTGTTATGTTATGAGTCATCAAACTTCCACAAAACATTTTTTCTAAAAGTTTTCCTTAATTTTGCCCTTAGTGTACATTATTTTAAATTGTTAAGCAATGCCATAGTTTTAGGTATATAAATACTGATCAGCTAGGATATTGCAACTAAGCTTGTAATAACATGTTGGCATACCTCTGGCATGCAACACAGCTGAAAATTGTTGTAACTTGGAATCTATAAATGAATTTTTCACAGAATTATTTTAGATAACATTTTTTTTATTAGGAAAAATAGATATCATTTTGCATTTAAAAAAAATGAGATTTTTCCATTCTTTTTATTTACCATTTAAACTATGAAAAAAAGTTTGCTAGGTAAGTAGCTCATGTCTATTTTAATACAGAAGGTATAGCATGAACAGATTTTTTTTTTATATTTGGTTTTCTGGAAAGTTGTGAGCATATTTTGAAGATGCAAATTTCTGATGCACATTTTTGTGTAGAATGATAAAAGGGTCATTCCCTGTCAAAGCAACCAAAAATTTTCAATATTCAACCTGACCATTTCAGATTTTAATGAAACCTTCAGGAATCATTCTCCCTGATGCTACAAATGAGAATATACTTTTATAATTTTTTTATCTCAGTAAATTTTCATACAATTTTTTAAATTTTGAAAAATTATCCTTTTTTGGCTTGTATAAATGTTTTCAATTTTGAATTTCTAAAGTTCTATCAGACATAGAGAGTTGTTTGACCCCTCATTTTAAAGATAATTTCATAAGTTTTAATTTGATATGCAAGTTGACTATGCTTGGTTTAAAAAAAGTTAATTTAATTTAATTTAAAATTTTTAAATTAAAAATAAATAGTGTTTTTTAAATATTTTGAAAAAAAAAATAAGTTTTTTTTAATATTATAATCTTTAATTCTGAAAGTTTTAGAGTGGGATCTCAATGGGATCAGCAGTTATAAAAAAAATAATGTTTAAAATGAATAAAATAATACTATATTTAGCACAATCATAAAGTTGGCGAGGTGCCAACTTTAAGTACCAGCCCCAACTAGTGTTTACCATTAATTTTCTTAACATAACTGCTGATCCCATTGACATCCCACTCTAAAACTTTCAGAATTTAAAGTTTATAATATTACAAAAAACATATTTTTTTAAAAATTTTTAAAAAACACTATTTTAAAATTTTTTTAATTAAATTAAATTAATTTTTTGTTAACCAAGCATAGTCAACTTGCAAATCAAATTAAACCTTATGAAATTCTCTTTAAAATGAGGGGTCAAACAACTCTCTACGTCTGATAGAACTTGAGAAATTCAAAATTGAAAATAAAAACACTTATACAAGCCAAAAAATGATGATTTTGCGAAATTTAAAAAATTAATTTTATGAAAATTTACTGAGATAAAAAAATAATAAAAGTATATTCTCATTTATATCATCAGGGAGAATGATTACTGTGAGTTTCATCAAAATCTAAAATGGTCAGGTTGAGTCACTGGTTGATTTCACATGGAATGATCCTAAAGTAGAAATTACAGACATGCCACTTTTCTGCAGAAACACGGAATTCCGTCCAAGGGCCGCGAAAAACCGGCGAATTTCTTCTAAAGATTGCTGAAAAAAAGACTTAATTTCGACGAGGAATCTCAAAAGAAATCCAAATTTCGTCGAAGAATCGCAGAAAGAAGACAAATTTTTTCAAAGGGCGGCAGAAAAAAGACAAATGTTTTCGAAATATCGAGAAAAAACGGCAAATTTTGTCGAAGAATCCGAAAAAATGCCGATCGGATTTCAAAAAACAGATTTCGAAAAAACGACAAACTTCGTTGAAGGATCGTGAAAAAATGCAAATTTTGCCAAAGAATCACGAATTTTGTTGAAGGATCGTGAAAAAATGGCAAATTTTGTTGAAGAATCGCGGAAAAATGCGAATTTCGCCCAAAGGCCGAGGGGAAAAAACGCGAAATTCATTAAAGAATCACGGAAAAGGGCTAATTTGGCTGACAGATTGCGTAAAAAACACAAATTTCATCAAAGCGTTGTGGGAAAACTTTAATTTTGTCAAAAAGCCGTCAAAAAACATAAGTTTTGTCGAAGGATCATGGAAAAGTGGCCAATTTCTTCAAAGAATCTAAAGAAACGGCAAATTTTGCTGTAGAATAGCTAAAAATGGCAAATTCTGTTGATCGATCGTGAAAAAACAGCAAATTTCGTCGAAGGATTGCCAGAAAACGACAAATTTCATCGAAGGATCACCAAAAAATGACAAATTTTGTCGAAGGATCTAAAAAAATGGCAAAGTTTGTCAAAGGATCTCAAAAAACGGCAAATTTTGTCGAAGAATCTCGAAAAAACGGCAAATTTTGTCAAAGGATCTCAAAAAACGGCAAATTTTGTCGAAGAATCTCGAAAAAACGGCAAATTTTGTCAAAGGATCTCGAAAAAACGGCAAATTTTGTCAAAGGATCTCGAAAAAACGGCAAATTATGTCAAAGAATCTCGAAAAAACGGCAAATTTTATCGAAGGATCTTGAAAAAAAAAAGGCAAATTTCGTCGAAGGATCTTGAAGAAAAAGCACTAATTTCGTCGAAAGATCGTGGAAAAAACGTGAAATTCCTCAAAGGATCTCTTGGAAAATGGCTAATTTCGTTGTCAGATCGCGAAAAAAAACTCAAATTTCGTAAAAGGGCCGCTGGAAACGTGAATTTTGTCAAAAGACCATCAGGGGAGGGGGGTAGCATGAGGGCGTGAAAGTTCAGCTTTTTTTTTGGTGAGCTTGTACCATGTCTGAAATTATGAGCAAATTTTTGGACTACCATTTATTGAAATCTGTGTATTTTGTTTATAATTTACAAGATGTAAAAAGCAGCACTTTAGATACCTGCAGTTATTCATTTTAAGTGATAATGTCTTTCTTATCAGACCTTCCGATTTTTGACTTCTGCTATTTTTGAATACTCATTTTTTGTTTTATTCAATTGTAAATTTCTGTCATTAAATATAAAGCAAATATTTCTATTCGAAAATAGTACTTCTTAAAAAATCAAAAGGTTTGGCAGCTATGTCTGCTGCTGAAAATTTAGAAACGTTATTGTAGTCTATAAAGTCATGTTTTAGATTAACCAACTGTTTGATGGTGGTTTGTAAGAATTAAAATTAGAAATTTCAATCTACAACATCAGGTTTGGTATAGACAACTTATTGCAGCAGGTAAAGATGATGAAAGTGAAAATAGAACATAACCATGAGTGATGAAAATTTACTGATCTATATCATGTCTATGATATATGTCCTAATGTCCTTAGATTATTTTTTTAAAAATTAAATTTCAATAAAAATAATGTTTAACCTCAACAGCAATATTGGTCATTCTATGTCAAATAGTCTGTCTTCTGCTCGACCCCCTTCAATTTTTAACTGCTACAGGACATACATATAGGTTAAAGATTGACATCTGCAAACTGTTAGAGTCAGAAGTAGCATAGTTGGTTCACCAGGGGTCTTCTGTAAAGTTTACTGTTTCACAGTTGCAGAAAACAATAAAATCACCAAGTTTTTCATCTTATTGCTCATGATACAGTAAACCTTACTTATTGAAAATAGGTGATCTAATTCAACTTTTTGTGCTAAAAAACATAATTGCAGTATTAAATATCACAAATTAGTACCTTCGTCATTACTTGGCCTCAAAGTATACCATACTGCCTGCCGCGATGAATTTTACTACTGAAAAAGTTGCTTTAAAAGTTTGCCACTTTACCAATTATATATGAAAATGGCCGCTGAAGTTGTTTCTCTCCTGCTTAAATATTCATTAATCTATTCATCTTTAAAATCCCTTAAAAATTTTTCATAATTTCAACCCTATTTTCAGAAGTCCATGTCTGAAAAGAGACACTTCTGATTTGATTACCATTTGTATCACTAAAAAAACACACCTTAATTGACAAGAAAACTTTTGTTTCATTTTGAGCCTTTATGGTATAAAGTAAATAAAGCAAGGTTTAAAACACCTACTTTGTGCGAGATTCACAACTAAAGCAGCCATAGTAAATTATTCTAAAAGTATCTCTGGAAGACTGAGAACACTGCAGTAGAGAAAGAATAACATACAGATATAGTTACGAATCTCACACAAAGTAGATGATTTGAAACTTGCTTTATTTACCTTATACCAAAAAGGCTCAAAATGAAACAAAAGTTTTCTTTTAAATTAAGATGTTTTTTTTTTTTTTAATGGTACAAGTGGTAATCAAATCAGAAGTGTCTTTTTTGAGATATGGGCTTCTGAAAATGGGGAAATGAAATAATAAATGAAAGAATATTTAAGCAGGAGAGAAACAACTTCAGAAGCTCTATGACATCTTCATAGGTAAATTAATTTCTAAACTGACAAACTTTTAAATTGTATTTTTTTATTCAGTATCATGAGCAATAAGATTACAAACTTGGTCATTTGATCGTTTTTTCTGCAACTGTGAAATAGTGAACTTTACAGAAGGACCCCTGATCACCCAACAATACTATTTCTGACTCTGACAGTTTGCAGATGTTCATCTTAGACTTATATTTATGTTCTTTTGTGATTGCATCAAAATTGAAGGTGGTCGAGCAGAAACCATATCCAAATTTAGGCTGTTTGACATGGAGATGACCCATATATAAGTGTAATTAAAAGTCTAAGTATAAAAATGTTACCTTAAAATGTTTCTAATTTTTCTGTCTTAAAAAAATTACATTTTCTGGAGAATGCCCTTTTATAATAATGGTATCATGAAGTTGATAGAGCACTTGACGATGGAGAAACTTCCAGTTACTGCAATGGATATTAAGCATCTGAAGCAGCAGATGAAGATTACATCCTCTGTGTTCATTCTTAAGAGCAATGCTATTTTGATACATTTTTTTGTAATTTTTTCTCAATAAAAATCTGTTCTATCAACTTGCTATTGGTGTTACTCAATTCAGCATGGAAAAAAAAAAAGGAAAGTGATTCCCCACTTGATTAAGTTTTGCCAATCCTAATTAACCATTGTTTTCTTTCTCCCTAAATGTACTGGTCTACTTAAATACACTGGTTTCTTTTTGTGGACTCTTCAGATTCTGATGCTGAAAAGAACTTATAACTGCAGTTTCATTTATGGATCAATGGTAAATCAGCAACAATAGATAGGGGAGAGTGGGGCTAATGGGATAATTTTAAAGTATTAATTATTTTAAAATGAAATCAACAAATTTCTGAATTTTTCTTTTGTGTTCATAGAAAGAGAAGTGTTGTCTTTATCAAAGAAAATAATTTGAAGAGATTGCATTTGTTGTTTTTAAAATATGTAATGACTTTTGTACATTATTGTACTTGTCCCATTATTCCCCTAGGTTGGGGTCTGTTGGGACACCTTGTAGGTCTAATGGAACATATCAAAATCAATACAAAAATTAGAGTTGCAGTACCTATTTAAAGACAGCACATTTTAATTCAAAATACAATGTACATAAACAGTATAGTATTAATTATTGCATATTAAAATTTGAAAAATTAAAATCAAAAGACATTAATGTTGATGAACGAATAGTTTTCTAAACGATTGTAGGCTGAGGTAATTTCATTATAATATCTTTAATTTCAGTCCAGTATTTTTCTTCTTTTTCAGGATAGAAAAACTTTTGTGAATCGTACCTTTTTGTGAGGTAACTCAGAAAAAGTACTTGAATTCCACGGTTTATTTCAATAACAACTGCCACATAATAAGATATAGAACGTTTCACTTTAAATTTTACTAAGACAAAATCATTTTCAGATATTTACTCTAAAAGAACATTTTCTTCGACAGCAATTATTTCTGGAAAGTGTTCATTATTTGAAGAATCATGTAGTATAAAACTACTTTCTGAAAAAGAAATACTCTTATTTTTTTATATTAATTTAGGCATTTTTGAGATCTTTTTCTGAGTTATTTTAGTATTATCCACTATTTTTTCAGGTGTTTTTTAAAACCTTTTAATAAGACAATCTTTTAAATTAATCATGCATAACTACCCTTTGTCCCATTAGCCCCCATATGCTGATATTTTATGTTTTTCTAATTTACATAGCTCATGTTTATCCAAAGATAATTTAACTAAGTTTAATATAAATTGGAGTATTTGTGTTATATTAATTAGTAGCCTCATGAATAATTTCAGGCAATAACGAATTTTAAATGTCATTTAAGAAAAAAATATCAAACTTACTTTGTATAGTTGAAAACAAACTTTCTTTGTGCCCTCTTTCAAACAATTGCAAATAGCTGATTTGTTGTTGTTGAAGTTAACAATTTTGGAGTTGCCATTTAGGTATAGCATAATGTTTTGTGAAAAATAATATTTTCAATAAAATTTGGCCACTGTCCCATTAGCTTTCACTCTCTCCCTATTCCACTTTCCAAAATGACTGAAGACAAAAAATGGCTCCTTATGTGGGAATTGTTGGATACTGTAGCTTGTCAAGTAGTAAAAAAAAAAGGTCAGCTGAAGTAATGTACATGAAGTGGAACACCTTTGTTTATGGGAGGCTGGATCATCATCCATCACAGAAACTGTTATGGAGAGTAACAGTGGAAGCACCTACAGACAATGCCATTGTTTTTAAAATTTTCTGCTTCTGTCATCAAATGTGTGTGTCTGGTGTAAGGTATTTACTTTGCTTACTTGCAAAGAAGTTGCAATCACTGTAGAACACATTGCCAGCATATACAGCTATGAGGAATCATTTGCCATATACCTATGGCGAAAGTAGAATAAGAGCTTAAGTGATTAATAAAAAATGTAAGCTGACTGAATGAAGTCCATTAAAACACATTGGGATCACAACATGTTGGATATTTTCATTTCAGTAATGTAATATGAATTCTTTATATTTTTATGTAATAAATAAGGTACCACACATGCTGTTTTTCAAATAACCTACTTCCTTTTATTAGTTTTATTTATTTACTTGTAAAATATGTAGTATTTGTGTGTAAAAAAAAAGAATGGTTCATCTCTTATGATGCTCAGGCAATTGGTACTAACTTTAAACTTAAACCGTCTGAAAGTTCACAGAGCAGTTTAAGTGTTATTCATAAATTTTTAAGTTATTCACATTAGAATCTTTTTTTTTTTTTTTCATATTCATTGTAACTAAATAAATTTTTGTACTATTGATTTTAGAATATTTTCCTCTATTTCTCTTTTTTTAATCCTTCATTAGCTACGCCCTTTGGTTACTAGAGTGTTCTCATGATTCAAGTCGTTGTCATGCTACATTATTTTTTGGTTTTACTTTTCGTTTTAAGTCTCTACTTCACCATTTTGACCAACTAGATGGATTACGGAAGTTATTCAATGTGGTAAGTATATGGTACTTTTCTTCATAGATCCTTTTTCTTTTCTTTCCTTTTCAAAAG
Source organism: Maratus michaelseni (assembly GCA_963931845.1). Classification (NCBI taxonomy): domain Eukaryota; kingdom Metazoa; phylum Arthropoda; class Arachnida; order Araneae; family Salticidae; genus Maratus; species Maratus michaelseni. The sequence goes on along the minus strand of OZ007586.1, from coordinate 216,446,890 downwards.
TTTCTTTTTACAAAAATATAATAAATAATTTTAATGATTTGATTTATGCAATTTTCTTCTTGGAGTTTTTCATGAACTGATTATTTCAAAATTTGTACATTTATATGTTGTAGCATTTTTAGATTTTGCAATCCTTTTTGGTGTTAAGTGGTTTTTCTAAATCTATTTTAAAACTGTAAATGAATCTTCTAAGTAATTTTTAATAATATAAATGCCTCATCCCCCTTTTTTTAAGCTATTTTAGGAATTTTCTTAATACAAAATTAACCAAAATCATGCATATAAAATAAATGCCCTTCACACAGTGTTGGGCAAACTCAGAAAAAAACCCCTAATTCAAACTCAAATTCATTGTCTGAACAATGAGTCAAACTCATGCTCAAATTCAAAATTTATAAAATGAATCTCCTGACAATTGCTACTCATTTTTTAAAAAAGAGCGAAACATACTAAGGATTCATATGTATCACACTTCACCTGCATGATAAATTGGCGTGTTTTTTCTTTAAAGACTTATGATTTTTATGAAATATTTATATGTTAAGAGAAAAAAAAAATCAAGTGTAACTCTTACAAGGAGGTATATATATGTTCAATGGTACAGTTTGGGATCCATTATCCGGCGTCCCCATATCCAGAATGCTCCAAAAATCGGAATGCAAAATGATAACCAAAGTTAAATTGGCTTCTTTTAAAAAACGTAAAAAAAATAATGGAATTCTTTAGTCAGTCATTTGAAAAATCACGAAATTCGTCCATCAATCACGTGAAAAAACCCTGCGAGCTTTGCAAGTAAATCATGGGAAATATCCAGAAATTCACCAATTGTTCACGGGAAAATATGGCAGTTATCTGTTGCATGTTAAATGTAAAATATGGCAGTCAGTCGCGAGGAAGAATGTGAAATTCATCAATCGATCATGGGAAAAACTACAAAATTCGTCCATTTGAAGAAGGAAAATATTGTGAAATTCAGCAGTCAAGTGCGAGGAAGAATGTGAAGTCGGTCGCAAGAAAAAGCAGCAAAATATCGTGAAATTCCTCAATTAATCACAGAGAAATAATTGCTAAATTTGTCTGTATATCCAGAGGAAAATATCGGATATTGCAATTAAAATCAGTTAACCGGTCACAAGAATAATTGCGAAATTCGTCGAGCAGTTGCGAAAAAAATGTCATGAAATCCTACTTATAAAAAGCTGCTTTAAACAATACAGCTAAAAATATATTTTTGGAACACAGTGCAAGAGATGTTTGAGAACATTGCGCCTTTTTTTAGGAATTCACGCTCAGCAGCCCTTTTGTTCTAAAGTCAACACAAAGAAAAAAATAAATAATGGTATTGATTGCATTCAATAATTTACAAATTGAGTAAATAAATATAAAAAATACGGTGCAAAAATTTTTATGATAAAAAGCATTAAAAACAGATGAACAATTGATATTTTTCACTGAACAACTGATTTCGAGAATGCAGCAGTGAAGATACTTCCATAAACAGTAAATCATGTCAATGTACAGGATAAAAGAACAATTAGGGCAATAGACATGCTATAAGTAACTAACTTTAATAGAAATATTCCAAAAATCCACATCAAAGGATTCTTCTCCCAAGTCCCAAAACTAATTCTTAATTGTTAATGTAATATTTTTATAATTTTAATTATAATTCAGTGCAACCATTCAACCAAATTGCAAGTATGTATTTACATACATTATTCATATTCATGTTTATCACTAGTTGTGAATTTAGTTATTTTGTACATTTCTGATACTCATAATAAAGTGCTCCGAATTACGGAAAAACCCCTTATCCAGAATACCGTAGGTCCCAAGCATTCCGGATAACAGATCCTATACTGTACTAAAAATTGTTTCTATCATTCTGTTTTTTATACTTTCTCACATAAACAAAATGGTGATTGTGTAATAATTAGAAAATTTAATTCCCTCTGATGATTTTGAAAAAAATAGTAAAATCTATTCTTTCTAAGTGACTTTAAAATAATTAAACACCACAGACATGCCACTTTTCTCCAGAAACGAGGAATTTTGCTTTTTAGGCACTGAATTTTATCATTCCCGGGATCAATGCAAATCTGCATTAAAATTTTTTGACCTTTTTTATGGAAGGGGGTGCTAGTGGACGAAAAGCACAAAAAACGAACAGTGCCAAATTGAGTTTTTTTTCTTCCTTTGGCTTTCTCTTTCGCGTGAACTACTGTGCATATAGTCCATGTACCAAAGCAAACAGCATCAGAATGATGTCATGCATGTGAAGAATGAGTTTCTCTCTGCCTGGAGTGTATTCTACTTTTCTCCGACCAATTGCGCATTTGTGCAGCACATATCAATGAATTGCCAGAGAAAAAATTGAAGCTTTGGTGAATGGAAAATTCACTTTTGCATATTGACAACACTGCTTAGCGAGATCGGCAATCCTTCATCAACACACATGGAAATATTCTTCTGGATTGTTGCATTGCATTGATTTCTACTAACTTTAACTTTTTCTTTCAGATGTTATATATATTTTTTCAATGTAACTTTTGTGTGTCGACTTAAATGGCGAAACATTGTTTCTGATATTGTAAAAACTTGAGATATTGATAAAAAAAAAACAAAAAAAAAAAAACAAGTTTTGATGCGATTGGCTAATGAAAACCTTCGGCTATTTTTCCATTGGTCTTGTGCTAGTTCAACTTTGGCAAAACACTAACAGAAGATAAAAAACCATTAAATCACTTATCACTAAAGAGAAATTGTGCAGCACACAAAATGAGATTTGGTGTAGCTAAAATATTTTTCCAAGAAATTCTATCACTACAGCAGATTGTTTTCTGCTCATCATTTTGAATTTAACAGTTTGGATTGAAGAGTATGTTTCAATGTTCATCTTACCTAATCTTATGTCAATGACTCTGATATAATGTTAAATGTGGACATGGAAACAATTTAGTACATCTTTTATCATCTAGCCAAGGTTGGGATATTTATGGATTTTGAATACATTAAACCACAAAATATCTAATGGAATAAGTTGCCTTAATCATCAACTCAGGAGATAATAAGCTTAGATCGACTTGATACTGGTGCACTTCAACACTATAAGCTTCTATATCATTTGGTAAAACATTTGTAATTAAGGATAGTAGCTTCTGCAGCCTTCGAAGTGTGATCTCGTGTCCTCTTCCAGTTGGGAAATGCAGTTGAATAGAGGATTGGATAGTGGAGTTCTTTTTTTATATATTTGACCTAGCCATTTTACTTACCCATCATACGTAGTATAGGGTAAGTCTTGTAATCGTTTTGAAAATCGAAAAAAAAATTTTGACGGATTTACACGTTTCAGACACTGGAGATACCGAAAAACATATTTTTAGAAAAAAAAATTTGCCGTCCGTCTGTGTGTGTGTCTGTGTGTCTGTAAACGCTCTATCTCCCGAAAAAATTCAGATAGAGACTTGCAATTTGGTATGTACTTAGTATGTAATAATGTGAAGAAGCCTATTTCATTTCAATAACCTCGATTAACCGGAACTATTTTTTTCGGACTCTCGAAATATTCGTTCTGATAAAAGGTATATAAAAATTTTCGAAATTGTTAATTTTAAGAAATGAATATAAAAGACAATAAAAAAACATAAATTTGACATAAAGCATGAAGTCGATCGGATAATTAGTTGCCGAGATATTTGGAATCCTATTTTCCACACTCTTCGATTTTTCATGACCCTGTATTTCATCCAAATTTCACTTTAAAGATATATTTTAATTGGAAATTTGATGCTTAATCAGATGCAATAAACCGCTAGTTAATAGGATTATTATTTTTGGAGTTATAAGGAAAAACCTCTTTCAAGCAATTCAGTAATCGAGCCTTTAAAGTTATGACGTCATCAAGCCACGATTTTATTTGAATTGCAATGCATTTTATAAGTAGTTTACACATTTTTATTTTAATATTTTACATTATGCATATCCATGATGGGTAAGTATTACGGTGGCCCCCAACGACTAGTTTAGCTTTCACTAGGAACTCTTGTCTTTTGAAATCACAAATTGAGTTCCAGCCCCAATAAACATTCTCAGGGATCTTACAGACTACTTAGAAACTCTTTAGAAATTAAAAAGTTTTCAATGAGTGCTTAATACTCCTTAAATAAACAAAGTACTCCTTAAACACTCCTTAAATTATTGCAAAATATAATTTATTGTGGAGCAATGACTTAATTGAGGTGTATGATAGTAGAAAATGGAAGCGTGTATTAGTCTGTTGAATAATACTGCTTAAGCATGTATGGCTTAGAAGAGATTAACCTTCAAAGAAAGTAAAATAAATCTTCTCATGTTTACAAAGGTAAAGTTCAAGTAATTACTGCCATTCTTAAAAAAAAAAAAGTTACTGTATTTTATTTTTGTATATACTGTGTGGTTTTCCCTTCAAAATTTACTTTTAATATCTAGGTGCTTGTGATATATGACGAGTATTTGGGATTTCACTGGGCATTGGTCGCTGCAAAAAATAGTTTGTTGGCAATTTATGAAACCATTAAGCAATACATTGTGAATACTTTGTAATTTTAGCACTAGCTGTTAGATTTTAATAGAATAAAATCAGTTTTGTCTCTAAATGGTGTATTAAAAATTAGAGTGGGTGTGCTTGTTACACGAGGGAACGGTATACATGAAAAAATGCAGTAAGTCTTTTAAAATTCTTTTACTCCTTAGAATTTTTCTAGTCTCCTTGGATTTTTTTCCTCAAGTCTGTATGAACCCTGCATTCTATTCAAATCTAAATGTCTTGATTTATTCTCAATACATCAATACTCAGAAGTTCTTTTGAGCTTCTAATAACTAACAGTTCTTGTTTTATGAAACAGGATACAAAGTCTAAAAATAACTATTTTTGCTCATCATAAACTTTATGAATTAGCTGTTCTTTGGATTAAAAAAAACATACATATTTTTTTTTTTAATAATGACAATGCTGCAATATAAATATACAGATTCATGAATCTACTTCCTGAAGTGAAATAACTGTTCAGTGATGTGGTTTTTCTTCTTTTTTTACCATCACCAGTTTTATAGTTAACTTCCTATGAATTTCTCTAATTGCTGCTTTTTCACAGAGATAACATTTTTTTTTTGCTTGTAAATTTGAATAAATTGTAGACAAGTAAACAGTTTTATCATTTTAAGAAAGGCATAATATAGAATAGTTATTGGATCCAGCAAGGGCAACATGCTCATTGCAGCATCATAGCAGGATAACCAACAGTGAGAAATAATACAAACAAATGAAATGTACTTTATGTTCAAAATAGAACCTGCCTCTAATAATATATTGATTAGATCTACATATATTTCTAAGGAAGATATTTTGCAGCTGTTTTCAAGTATAATAATTTTTTAAACTAAACTTTTATAATATTGCACATGTTTTTATGTTTACTGTATGCAATTTAAATTAACATTAAATTTAATTATAAAATTTACATATTTAAAGTTACTTGATCAATTATATCATAACTTTCTTTTTCTTTTTTTGGGGGGGGGTGGGTTACATAAGGGCGTGAAAGTTTTTTTTTTGGAGCTTGTACCATGTCTGACACAAAGAGAAAGAAAAGAACTATGAATTTTTTCATCGGGTATCTCTGCACCCCCCTCCCTCCATGGAAGACAATTTTTAATTGTAGTCTTTTTATGTTCATGTGTTTCAAATTTATCTTAAATGGATGGATGGAAGGATTAAAAAGAACACGCAGTTTCAATTTCTCATTTTGAAAAATGCTGGTAGAAACTTATTTTTTTTTTATTTAATATTTCTTAATTGTTGATGCTCTTAATTTCTGAATTGCTGTTTTGTGTTTATATGTTTAAAACTGTTTTGCATGAGAAGTTTTAAAAAAATTCTTGGTTTAGTTTTTCTCATTTTTATATTCTCTCTTTTTATTTATCTATTATTATCTCTATTTTATTTATCTCTATTATTATTTCTAATCCTGGCTTGTGCTGCAGGCCACAGCCTGATACATATATTTCTTGCCCCTCCTTAGATTTCTTTCTGCCAGTGCCCATGCATACAGAATATTTTAGTTTATTTTACCTTTCTAGTATCCTACATATTTAATTGAACACATCTTTTGCTATTTCTTTATACATTTGAACATGAAAGGCTCTGATGCATCAGTTAAATATTTTTATTCAACCATTTATAGAGAACACATCAATAAACCCTTTTTATATCAATAAAAATATCTCCAACTTGTATGGCTGACTGTGAAGAGAAGCCATGACACTTTCTTGAATTTTTAAATTTTATCATTTTTTTCTTTATTTTCAAATGATTTAAAATAATTAAACATTAAGAGATTAAAAGTGTTTTTATTCATTTTAATAAGGCATCTTCCTAATAAAGCTGACTAATTCACATTAGGGTCATTCCATGCTAAATTAGCAAATCAGCTGTGGCTGACATGTCATAGATTTTAATGAAAATCAGCATATAAGTAGATAATATTTATTTATGAGTAAATGTAAAATAATAGATTTTAGGATTGTATATTTAAGTATTAAAACTTACATTAAAAGTTTATATAAGATCAAGGTTTTGTCTACATGCTTGAAATTTCAATTTTCATTATTAGCCTTAGGAGTGGAAAGACTTTATCAAAAATTATTTATAATTAAGAATGAATAATAAGTAACAGATTGGAGTAATTTAGTAATTGTCTTTTTATTCCTTAACAAGAAAAAAATAAGTAATGAAAATTTTGAGGGGAAAATTCAATATTTCAATTACTTGTTTGAACATGAAGGAAACATCTTAAAATTTTAAAATTATTTGATGTTATAGATAAAAATGCATATTTTCAATATAGAAACTTTCATTCTTGCCGTCAGTCTATTTTTCCTCAACAATATTTTAAATTAGAGGAGAATAAATTATTGATTTGAATGGGACAGTGGTTTAACAAACAAGTATATAGTAATCATAATTCAATATAGATGGCAGCACTAATTTTTTTTTTTTTTTTTTTTGCAAGATGGTAGAAAATGCGCACAAATTTGAAGTGAAATAGCCCATAGAACTAACATATTACCTTTTTGAACCCATTTCTGCTGTGTTAGGAATCAAAAGGCAATCTTGAATATTTTTAAGCATATCATGGGTTTATTGAACTTTATGCTTATGCAATATTGTTAATGTCAGATTTTTCCTTCATTTAATTTTTTAAGTATACATAAGAGGGAAAAATTGTGATTTTGTAATTTTTTTTAAAGTTTCTAAGCTATTTTGAAGATGAAGAAAATAAATGGCAACTTCCAAATTTGAGAAATTTGGTTTTCATATGTAGCACTACATCAGACATCAATTTCACATATGTTTTTAAATTCCTTTGATTTTTATAATGCTTTTAATTTTCTAAAAATTGACATATTTTCAATTTTTGCAACCAATTTAAGGTTAACCATGGTGTTACGAAATTATTATTACTAAATAAATATGATAATAATTTTCCATGGATTACAATATTATGAAAAAAATTAATTTATGTTAAATAGTTTTCAAGATATGGAACTTTAAACTTTAAACTTTGAACGATTCCATACATGTCACTCTGTCACAAGTTTTTCTCTATTTAAATATAAATTGAATCTGTGTACCAAATTTTATTAAAATCGATTACTGTGTGGCCATGACTTTTTAAAAATTTTTGCCCATTTTGCATGGAATGACCCATTAAAATTCTGATATCTTTTATTTTGTTTTGTCTTCTTCCTGCATTGCTTTGTGCCAAGATGGGCACTGTTAAAGAAAACAAACATTATGACATTTGTGCGACAAAATGAACCTTTTCGCAAACAAACATTTGTTTCCTACAATGTAATTTAATATAATGGCACATTTATCAAAGCTTATAATTTAAACTTTTTAAAATTTGTTTTTAGAAAAATTAATTTTTTAATTAAGCTATGTTTATCTTATAAACATATTTTATAAAAAATATTGGTCTAAGGTCCCTATATTCATTTCACACTTCACATGTGCTATACGCCAGCTCTGTATGTGTATATATATATGTGCATATATGTATGTATATTTGTTCTTTTCTTTTTAGATGAGTACACTTGAAATATATGTAAGAGATGCAAGACCATTAAGTGAGGATGAAATCTATGGAGATCGTATTACTACAAAACATGTTTGTGCAAGTTTGAAAAAGTATTTTGAAGCTCATTTGGCTGTTTTAGTTGAAGAAAAACGAAAAAGATTTGATGGTTCTACAAGTTTAGAGACGAGACCTCCTCAAGTATTATTTAAATTCTAGTTTGTTGTTTCTTTTTTTTCCTTCCTCATACTCATTAATATTTTGGTTGATTTTTGTTATAATCAGCATTTTATTTTGGCTTGACTTACAGTATTTTCAGTATTGACAATAGACACATAAGTACTAAACACTGACCAAAATGCTTTAAGCGGTAGGAAACTAAATGCAAAACTCATAGTTTAATTTTCCCATGTTAAATGGGCTAACGATGGTCAGTAAAGAGAGTAATTAATTCCATAATTAGTTGGTAATTAAGTACATGTATATTGGAATAATAGCTTTCTTTAACATCTATAAATGCCAATCTGTGTCTAAAGTTTATTCGTATGGCATGAATATTTTGTGAATTTAGGAGGTAATGCCTACTCATGTTTTTCATTTTTTAGTGTACCAGAAATTGGTGAATCAATCATGTTGTTCGAATTATACATGCTCCTAACAGCAAGTCTGAATTGCATGCAGCTTCACAATCTATACTATTAAAATTCATGCATGTCTGAAGCTTTAGTTTCTCCAGAACTGTTGGGAGTCTAGACTGCCATTCAGTGGAAGAAATCTAGGATAGACATTCTGCCCATTCACTAACATATCCAATCATAATTAGCCAAGATATTAATTACAACCCCTCATCAAATCACCCTAATGAACGTTGAATGACCTTATGACTGTTTCCATAGCAGTTCTTCATGCAGATAGGAGAAAAATGTTCTATTTTTTGCTGCAGTTTAAAATTGTGTGATCTTGCAGAGCTTGAAGGATTAAAAGAAAAATAAGGACAGCTAAGGATACATGAGCCGATACATTCATGATTCTGACAATACCTTTAATTAAAAGAATATTAATATTTATTATTCCAAAAAAATATTTTTCTGATAGCCTTTTTCATATTTTCCCCCTGTAATGTCCCTGTAATTGTTCTGCACCCATTTTCTCTTGGGATAGAATTCCCTTCAATACAGGGACATTCCTTTCAACATTTTAATCTCCTTTTTAAAAAGAATTCAACTTGAGAATGCTTCTAGATTTCTCTCCTGAAAGTCCTACAGTACAAAGAAGTACTATATTTTAGCACTCTAAGAAGTTGTTTACCCTTGTAAATAAGACTTGAATAGATTTTTCAAAGAATTTTTTCTTTTTAAGTATCAATAAATTGATGTGAATAGGTTTCAAAATAGTTTAAGCTTCTTCAGTTTTACATAATTATACATTTTTAAAATGTTGAATTTAAAAAGAAAAACTAACTCATAATTAGAAAAACTTTCACCATATTCTCACAAGTTAAACAATAAAATTTTCCATCTTTTACTATCAAAGCTCACTGAGTTATGATACATTGAATTTTATGAATTTACAGTATTTTCTGGTACTAAAAATATGTTTTCCCATTTTTAGTCCCAGAATGGTGCAAATGGTAGGTGTAAAACACTATGAAATTATTTCTTTTATAATATTTCTATGTTTGGTAACTTTTGGTTCACTAGTTTTAATTTTATAGAGGTTTCAAAGTGAATGTTGGTCACACTGTATTTTGCAGGTTTTTGTCAAAGATAATCATCATAATGGGATATCTTAGGAGCATCTAAGAGTTTTAAAATTAGTATCGCATGTCATTTGTTTTTCTTTTATTCTGTTTCTTATCTAAAGATTGTTTATAAAATGATTTTAAATTTTGTTTTGCTCTGATTTTATTCTTTTTGTAGAATGAAATTTTCATGTGTGAAGCTGTTGAAAAAAATATTCAAGTCATGCATGACCTATCGTTAATCCCTCTTTCTCATTGGAAACCTGCAAATGTATTTGTCAATTTAGATGGTGTAACTTTTTTATTGGAACTAATATCAACATACTTAGAAACAGGCGTTTCTGGAAGGTAAGTTTCTGAATGTTGTGTATATAAAAAATATGATGATTATAAAAACACATAAGTCCATATTACAAAGAGATTAGGAAAAATACACTTATTTATGCCTTTTATTGCTTTTTACAATAAATACAGTGGAAGCACTTTATAACAAATTACGATATAACAAAAAGCACAATATAATGTAATGCTCATAACCATTTAGTTGGTCTGTATGTTAAAGAATACTGAATTTGAAATATTTATAATGAAAAGCACAATATAACGAAAAGAACTCAAGCATAAAAAGTGAAATAAAAACGGTATAACAAATTTTTCACTTTTTTTTTTTGTTACTACGTGAAAAATAGAATTCTATTTCTTAACACGCTGAGTGACATGTGTACCGCTGCCGGTGCACAGCTGCTTAGCTGAACTGGATTATGTTTTTTTATTCAATGACTGATTTCATTGACTGTTGCTTTTCCTGTAAATTTGTTGTGCGTTAATTTTTAAAACTGTGTATGCTGGCTATGTCTGGCAAAAGAAAATGTTTGAGTTTAGAAGAGAAAGTCGAAATTATAAAATGCATCGAGAATGTTAAAAAAAGTGATGTAGTGAAAATGAAGTGAAGTATTTTTAATAAATATAATAGTAAAAAGATGTGACTCCAATGGACTGAAACGTGGTGAGGTAGATGTTGTTTACAAATGTGCTGGCTTAATGACACCCTTTAAACTATTTTTAATGGTTCAAGACACTTTAGCACTTAATAGATAACTTAAAAAAGGTAATGAAAAGTTCTATGATAGCAGCTTTTATGATGGATACAGATAAGAGAAGTTCTTTAACAAATGATGAGTTAGCATTAATTGACGGGCTCTTGGAGAGCAGTGGGGGGTAGGGAGGGGGAGCTATACAAAACACAAGTGCTCTACAAGACCTTTAAAATGAATCCTCACTTGCAATTGAGAGATGGGACTTTAAAAGGGATACCCTCCTTTTGCGTCCCTCTGATGGGCCCCTCCTCGAGAGATACGTGAAAACCGAGGGTGCCAAAAGAAGCGGGGCGAAAGAGGGGGAAGGGAATACCTTTAGGCAGTTTACAGCTAACTTTGATGAAATTTTGGAGCTATCCGGCCCATAGGAACAGAGAAATATGGGAAAAACTAAAATAATTATGAGAAATTGAAAAAATAAAATAAAAAAAGTGCTCACAACAGGAGACGGGAGAGAAGGAGGGAGCGTAGAACCAGACAAAAGTGCTTGATGAGATCAAACTTTTGATATGTTACATGACGGGTTTGAACCCCTTGAATGTCTTCCCCCGTGAGGGGGTAACTGCGGTCCTATGGGAGATAGGGCCTCGGGACCCTCTTAGAAATGTGGCCTTGACGAGTTCAACTTTGTTGGGTCCTTTAGAAGAGGCCTACGCCCTCTGTGGGGCTTAAAAGGGCTGAGAAAGATGGGAAAAACTAAAATTTAAAAAGAGTTGAAACAGAGAAATATGCTTCTTAAGGGAGGGGGAGAGTAGGACCAGACCATAGTGCTTAATGAGATCTATCTATTGATATGTTACATGAAGGGGTTTACATGAAGGGGTTTACATGAGGGGGGAGCACCAAAAAGGTCTTACTGAACCTTTCCCCCCCTGGAACTTACAAAAACTTATCCTCTCCCTGGGGGATAACTTCACGCCTATGGGAGATAGAGCCACGGGACCCCCTTATAAATGTCCGCCACGACGAGTTTAACTTCGTTGGATCCTTTAAATGGGGTCTGCACTCGCTGTAGGGCAATTAGGTACTGAGAAAGGAAATACAAGCGGAAGTATCGGCATAATAAAGAGAGACAGCTTGATTTTTAATATCGTCAGGAACAACTATTTTGTATAGCTATGTATAAAGGGTGTCCTCCTTTATATATGGAGTGGCTGTGACTTTTCATAAACATGAATTTTACTGTAGACTGAAAGAATTAGCCCTGTGTGTGGCTAAAAAAAAAAAAAAAAAAAAAAAAAAAAAAATACCGTATTTTCGTGTTATAGCGCCTCCCACAATTATGATTATGCCAAGGTTGCAGTTATGATTTCGTCAAGATCATCGCAAAGCTTATACATGCATCCTATATACGCATATATATATTCCAAACACTCCTATATGTGTCATATACGTCATTATACACATATTATTTATGTCTTATATGTTGTATATACATCATATGCACGTCATATGTATACATCATATATGCATCATATATGACTATAACTTGGCCATATATGTCAAGAAATGTTATATATATATCATATATTATTAATATGTCATACATGCCTTATAATTTGGCAATAAATCTTGGCCGCTTGACAGTTCATCCTTGGAAGCCGCTATAACACGAAAGTACCAAATTTACAATATATTAATGAAAACAGAAACAAAAATATTTCATGCTTGGTGGCTGCTATAACACGAAAGTACCAAATTTCTTCTTTATTTTTCATATCTGATAATTTGCATCTATCCTTTTTGTAATTTTAACATTTTTGTAATGATTTTATGCATTTCTATTGCCTATTCAAAGAAAAAATCTTCTAAAGTTACAGAATTTTGTTAAAAACTGTGAAAATAGTAAAATGCGAACATCGTTTGGTCCATTCTTGACCGAAAGCAACAACCATTATCATTATCTTTTTACGCGTGAAGGTTTCGCTATGGTACTCCATTGTGAAGTTTGGTAATTTTTTTAATTCATTATTTGAAAAATGGCCTACTCATTCGATTTGAAATTTATATCAAGAAAAGTACAATTTTTTACCTTTCTAACGCAGTTTGTCTAACAATTTTGTAACAAATACTTTTTGAGCTATTAATTTTTTCAGTAACTTCAAATGTTTTTTTTTCCGAGATTAACCTGTGGCAACGATGGATGGCTGTGACTTTTCATAAACATGAATTTTACTGTTGCGTGAAAGAATAAGCCACCCTGTGGGCAGCTAAGAATTTGGTCCAGATAATTGGATTTCTTGCTGTATGACAAAATAATTTGTTATACCGTTTTAATGAAAGCACGTTATAACAAGCAAATCTTTCGATTTCGTTATAAGGTGATTTGACTGTATTTAAAAAGAAAAAAAATCCTGTTGAAAAAAAAAAAAAGATGTGCTGGGAAAATTAGGATAATTCTGATTCATAAAATTTTATAATATTAAACCTTACAATTAGCTGATCATGTGACTTTTCTGCACCACTTGTTTTTTATAATTTTTTTAGTGAGTATCATGGTATACATACATATACATACATACATACACATAAGAAGAAAGAAAAATCATGCATCAAGTATAGATTATGAAACATTTTCAAACACATTCAGATAAGTGAACAAAACTCCACCATTTAATAAGGTAAGACAATGTAAACAATTTGGAAAGCACATAATATATTTGAAAACCCAATTTCACTAATTACCATCTATAGTCACAAAAGTATCTGGATTCTTTTGTGCAGTCCTGTATGTGATTTGTATATATATTACATAGTATGTTAAAATTTAGTTCAGTTAAAAAATGTATAACAGAGATAAAAATTCCCCTTCAGCAATTTCCGTCAATAAAAAGTGAAATGTGCTTGATTTTATTTTTATTTATTTATTTATTTTTGTGCAGTTCTGTATATGATCTATAGAATTTATACATACCAAGTAATATGCAAAAAAAATTGTTAAATTTAAAACTCATATCATAACTGAAAATTCACTTCCATCAATTATTGTGCATAACTGTACTCTAAATTATTTTGTGTATCCCTGTAAATGAACGATAAATGCAGTAAGCATCTTTTAGTGCACTTCAGTGTTGTATATCAATTTCAATGCGTTTGACATAGTGTAACAAGATTAAAATACATTACAAATTATTTTTCCCATAGACAATAATGTAACGGAATTCTTTTGAGTTTCCCTATAAATGAACTATAAACATTACACACTTCATTTTCAGTATTGAACATGCCATAGTAAACTCCAGTAACATATATCAATTATATGTCAATCTGAATATATTTAAGTGAATTAAAGCATAAACAGGAAGACAAACCAAATTCATACTCTTTATTCCTTCTTTTTTCTTTTTTTCCCCTTCTTTATTTTTTCCTTTTTCATTGTTTTTTTGAGATAAACTTATCTGCTATAAAATAAATAAATAAATAAATAAATCATTATTTAGACTGTTTTCACAAATGCCATAGTAAAAAAAAAAAACACCCGATGGCTTTTTGGGTTACACATGATAATCTGCTTGGACACTTAAAACATGTAATTTTCTTAACTTTTGTATGAGTTTTTTATGGCATTTATGAAAAAGATTTTCTTATTTTATTTCTAATTTTTTTAATGTTTGCATGTGTATTCTATGAATATCTCTTCTATTAGTTGTCCATTCTTATTGATATCTCTGGTATACTAATTAAAAATAACCTAAAGCGTTCTGAATGATAGGATACCTACTGTCTTTCAGTCAAATCTATTACAATTTAAAATTATGTTGACATAGTATTCAGATGGTGAAAGATTGATATGACAAAGAAATCTACAAAATACTAGAAACGTTTTCTGTATTTTAGCTATCAAAGAAATCATAAAGATAGAAGAGAAAATGTGATATTAAACTCAAAACTTTTATATCTTCCTGTTAATAGTATAAAATTCCAGATGCAATATTAATTTTGTAATTATACTTTAATTGCTGAGCACAAAGCATAAATGTATGACTGACATATTGTCAAGGTAATTTGGTGTTTTTTTTACAGGAAAATTGCAAGCAAGGAAATAAATTGCTTTACATTTTTAAAAAATAATAGTGGTGAAACCAAAAATAAAAGTGTTAATTACATTTTTTTCTCTTTGCAGAGCTGAAACTGTAAAAAATGCTCTAGATGTTTTAAAAGTTTGTGCACTTGCAGGCCCTGCACAGTTAAAGTTCTGTGAAAAAATATTAGCACGACGTTTTCAGCACATCACTGGCATCAGGTAGATAATTTTATTTGTTGGTATAAAGTTGAAGGTTTTTTTACCTGATTATCTTAGTAAAATTCATGTTGTGTTATACTGCATTTATTTGTGTAAGAGGATAAAAAATTTGTGCTTAGCAAAAGATAATTTATAAAAAAACAAACCTACTATAATAAAAAAATATTCCAAGAATTTAGAAAACAATGCGAAAAACTTTTGTCTCATTGTTATCTCTTTTTTAACTATGTTCATAGTTCATTCGAACAAATGAAATAGGAAGAAACATTATCATCCAATAGGCATGTCACTGTGCAAGGTCCAAGAGCAGTGTGTCAGTACTCAGAAAGTAGGTCATTCATTTGATCTATGTGTGGGAGGGGAGAATCAACCAAAATCAAGTGTTTTATCTCGGAAGTGATAATAGCATTAGTAATAGTAATAGCCTGTAGAGAAATCATCTTCCAACCCATTCAAAAATGAGGCCACATCAAAAATTATGAGGAGGAAGGGGGAGCACGTTTTGCCCACACGGGGTGGGGACTTTTCTAAATTTTGCTGACACCACTCATATGATATATCGTTCGAAAGGCCTGTGACCGCTTTTTCATGTTATGCATCTCTGGGGTCCATCTCCCAAGTGGGACACTTTTCTAAATTTTGCACACACCCCTCATGTGATATATCGCTGGAAAGGTCTTTGACCGCTTATTCATGTTATGCATCTCTTTTCTAAATTTTGTTGACATCCCTCATGTCATATATCGTTGGAAAGGTCTGTGACCGCTGAATCATATTATGCAGCTCTGGTGTCCCTCTCCCTACTTTGCCTTCCCAAGGAGTGTACTTTTCTAAATTTTGCCCACACCCCTCATGTTACATATCGTTGGAAAGGTTTGTGACCGCTTAATCATATTTTGCCTCTCCGTGTCCATCCCCCTACTTTACCCTTCCAAGGGGGGTACTTTTCTAAATTTTGCACACATCCCTCACATGATATATCGTTAGAAAGGTCTTTGACCGTTTATTCATGTTCTGCATCTGCAGGGTCCATCCCGAGACGTCCACCCCCAAGGGGGACACTTTTCTAATTTTTCTTGACATCCCTCATGTCATATATCCTTGGAAAGGTGTGTGACCATTTAATTATATTATGCATCTGAGGTATCAATTCCCCCCCCCCCCCCATGGGGGCACTTTTCTAAATTTTTCCAATAACTCTCATGTGATATATCGTTGGAAAAGTCTGAGACTGCTTAATCATATTATGCATCTCTGGTGTCCATCCCCTTACTTTGCCCCTCTAAGGGGGGGTACTTTTCTAAATTTTGCGCATACCCCTCATGTGATATATCGCTGGAAATGTCATTGACCACTTATTCATGTTATGCATCTCCAGGGTCCATCCCGCGACTTCATCCCCAAGGGGGCACTTTTCTAAATTTTGTTGACACCCCTCATGTTATATATCGTTGGAAAGGTCTGTGACCGCTTAGTCATATTATGCATCTCCCATGTCCATTCCATCCCTCCACTATGAAATTCGTCAAGCGGCAGCAGAAAAAAAAATCTCATTTTCCATTCAATCATCGCAATTGGCGAGTGTGATTATTAAGTTTGGCAATAAAGTCAATAGCCAAATTTTCAGTATTACTCGCTGTGTGGCGAATGCTAATTTTTTACTATATCACAAACTGTATTTAGGTGCACTATAATGACAAAATGGTTATTGGATCAGTAGATGGAAAAGTGTGTAGTGTATATAAATGCATTTTGCATTAACTGACATCCTATAATGACAATTGTGCATGATTTATCGCTGTTGTGCCATGGTTTTCCATTTGCTGGCACAACAACGCTAAATGTGTCGGATGAAAGAAATTTTGTGAGTGCATGTGCCAGTGAAACTTAGCCAATTGCCGGTCTCCAACCTAGCTTTAATTCGAGGTGGGTTTTTTATTTATTTGAATTATTCTGCAAAAATTTCAAACATTTTAAAGCAGCTATAATTTTATTTTTATGGTACTATCAAGTTGTTTACAGTCAAATTTTGACGGGTTCCATCTAGTTGTTTAATTTATATTTCAGCAGTATATTATTGTTTAATTTTAAGGGTAGTAAGTATTCTTTTTCACTTTTTTCTGCAGTGCATCATCTAATACACCATCACAGCTTATGGTTAAGTTATTTTGTAAGGAGTAGGGGGTGGGGGAGTTTATTTTCATGGATGTGATATTAAAGTTTTTGACAGCACTTCAAAATGCAGGAAATTCTGAAAACCTGAATTGGGGTAGTCCCAAGGTTGCTGGATATTGGGTCCCATACTATATTGTATCTATCTTACAACTAATTATTTATTGCTTTAGTCTATGTTTCTGTATTCCTTTTATTTGAATGTATTCTTTAAGGAACTTTCATGTTTTTTTGCATGTCTAAGAAGGTGTAAAATATATGCAAGTAAATAAGGTTCTATCATTAACTTAATTACTCTTTTGTCAAAGTTCTAAAAATATGACAGTATTTTCTTTCTATGTTAGAGAAAATCTTTCTTAGTGTTCTCAAAACGTACTTAAATCATATTTTGAAAAAAAAATATATACTTTTAAAACATTAATAATTTTTAAAGGGTTTTTATTCATGTCATCAAGTAAGATAGGTATTATCAATTGTTTCTGCCAGTGCAAAACTTTTTAAGCATATGCATATCTGCAATCTTTTTTGCATTAAACATAACATTTTTATAGTATTGCTGTTCTTAACATTGTTTAATTTTTTTTTTATAATTTTCTGACATTTTTTTGCTTTAATAAGGTATTTCTATATACAGTCTTTCTCTTTGATTGAATTTTTACTGTATCTTAGTAAAAGAAAATCTTTCTTTAAATTATCATAGTCACAGCCATTGTGCCTAAGAAACTATCCACACAATTTGTTGATTCTGAGTGTATGCTCCAAAAGATGCAGTTTGTCATAATTGATTTGGCTGACAAACCATCACCCTCTTCATATCCTATCGCAGGTGTAGCTTTGGCTTTTTTTCTCGACTGCGGTATAAGCTAGTGTCCTGCATCAGGTCAGGTTACCTACTTTTACCTGCACCTGACCTGACAAGCGGTTTAGGATGCACTATATATTTTCATTGCAGTTCGGGTTAGGTTGACTTTCATTGTTTCGGGTTTGTGCCAGTTTCAGATTGGGTTTTGACTCTTGCGGGTCGGGTTCAGGTTGATCCGCTTTTTCAAAAGAATGTCCATAATAATTTTTTCAGGTTAAAAATATATATACAATAAGACTTCCATAATGAACACTCCGGAAAAGCTGACACCTGTATTTAGCAAACACTTTTTCAATTCCTGACATATATTTTTACACTTATACCTTGGAATAGTGGGCAATTCCAAGTGTGTATCATAAACAAAATGTTGGTAATGTTTTTCATATTCTAAGAAAAAAAAAAGATGGTTCTTAACTCCACCATAAAGAAAGCATAATCTATGATTACATTTCTTATATACATTTTATTTTTTCTCATGCAGTAAATTGAATATATTCATATTCAAATACGTATTTATTTTCTGTTAAAACTTTTTGTGAAAATACCAACAATCGGACTTGCAAAAAACTTAAATATGACCTGGAAGAATTATTCTAGTGTGAACCCGACACGCAGAAAGAAAATTAGATCATCCTGACCTTGAAAAATAGAAACAACCCGATCAGATGCAAGGCTCTATTCAATGATCTCGAGGTGTCTACTATTCAGAAGTTTAATTATATTTGAATATTAAAGAATATAGATTTGTCCATTTTTCTACATAAAATATAAAATTGATATTTGATATATAATTGTACATCAATTTCATAATAGCATTAAAACATGATTTATTGTCCTTTCATTGTGAGTTCATGTTGGGTTGCAGGTTGGGTTGTGGGGATCAGAAAATTATTTTTGTGGGTTCGGATTGAGTTGTGGGTTGACCTAAATTCGAGGTGTACGCAACTGGTGGTATAACCCAACCAGTGCAGGACTCTAGTTTAAGCTCATCCAGTCAATTCACTTATATGACTTGACTTTCTATTTAAAGAAAATATATGTATGTATTTGTTTTGTATTATCAATGTAAATTGTTTCATATAATTTTAACTCTTGTAAAATGCCAAAAAAAAAAAAATCTTTAATTATTTTTTAGCATACTACTTCAAGCAGCAGAGTATCAAATTCCTTCTGCCGAAGTTCAACGTTCTGCACTCATTACTATTATCAATTGTGTTTGTCCAAAAGTATCAAATGTAAG
This sequence comes from Maratus michaelseni, assembly GCA_963931845.1. NCBI lineage: Eukaryota > Metazoa > Arthropoda > Arachnida > Araneae > Salticidae > Maratus > Maratus michaelseni. Next base: position 216,427,418 of record OZ007586.1, on the reverse strand, counting down.
TATTTTTTTCTGATATGTTCTTCCGTTTTTTTGTTGCATTTCAATTTTCATCTGCCTCTTTTTTAACTCTTTACATAGTTGAAAAGTGTTTATGAATTCGGTCTGTCCATCTGTCCATGCTCTTTCTTGTGTAAATATATTCGGATTGTCATGAAATTGATATATGTTATTGAGGTTAACTATGGCATGTTCGGTATTGAAAATGAATATTGTAGCACTTGCAATTTTTTTACAGGGACACTCTAAAAAATTCCATTACATTACGGTCTATGGAGAAAAATCATTTGTTGTTTATTTTAATGATGTTACCGAATTTCAGACATATTGAAATTGATATATATCACTGAGGTGCAGTACAAGAGGATTACTATAGAATATGGTGTGCACAGCACTTATATTTCCTTTACAGCAGGTATGGTATGTCAAACACGTAGCCCGCCGACCACTTGTCTGTGGCTCGTGAAGCCTTAGTCATTTTACATGTGTTTAATTTAGTTGTTAGAATACGCATGATGAAAATAAACTTTGCACAAATAGAATTGCACCAACCGTGGTCTTAGAGAAGGCAAACATTAGAAAGGTATGTATATCAGTTTTTCCAGTTTGGTGGGCTTTATTTTTATTCAGAATGCTACTACTATTTTTGAATAGTAATATTAGTCTTGCATATTTTGTCATTAAATAAGGGGAATATCTCTCTTCATAATGTGGTAGCACTCTGAATTAATAAAATCCCGTTCATCTGGCAATGGTGATATTTATAGACAGATATAAATCAATTTTATGTTTTAGCACAAAAATAACCAATCAGAACGTAGCGAAGTGCGAGATCTTAATTCTGAAAATAAAAAAAAATCTCAAAATATTTAAGTATTTTACTTTTAAGTTTTTTTTTTAATGGCAAATATAATACTTAATTTACTACTCTTCGATTTTACACCACTTCACAAAATAATATACTGTATTTATTAAATACTAAGAAATGTATTGTAAAATTACTAAAATTCACCACTAAATAAGAACAGTTAAAATTTAAAAAAAAATCAAAATGTATAATTAAATAGCTCTAAATAAATGACTTTGAAACTGACATAAAACCCCCGAATATATCATCCAGGTTCTTCACTTGGTTCACCAGATTCTTCACTCAAATTTTCAAAAGAAATTCATATTGATTTTTTTTCTTTTAAAAGCACATTATATTATATTAAGCAAATATTCTTTTGAAGGAAAGTTTTATAAAACTGCTAATAAACATAAATGAGGAAAAAAAATAAAATAAAAGTTAAAATTTCTATATTTTACCACTGTTTTCTAGGAAATGAATCGTTCATCCTTAATCAAACATCAGTAAAGTCAAAAACCTCTTGAGAGAACACAATACTTTATTTGAAAAACATTAAGCTCTGATGTGTATACAAGGTGTCCCCTCTTATCATTATCCTTTACCTAATTCCTAAACCTTTAGTTTAGACGTATGGTCCAAATTATAAAGATGTTTCAGATGTTGTTCTTCATCATATAAAGAGCCATTTATGTAAAAATAGTTACTTTATAAGTTATGAAATTAAAATTTTTGTATGGCCTTAGAAAATTTTCTCCATGCTCTAACAAGTAAAACAGTAAAAATCCCATTTCTGTGTTGCCAAAACTTACCAAGTTATGATACTTTGAATGTTAGGAATTTTCACTGTCTCCTGGTACTAAAAATGGAAAAATGCATTTTTAATGCCTTCAAGATAAGTTTCACCAATTGCAGTCCATTGTGTAAAACCATCAAGGAATGTCCATGTATAGAATAGGTTGTAGCAATGTACCAGACCTTGAATTTTCTTATCAAACAAAAGTTATATTTTATTGTTTTAATATTTAACTGCTGGGTTATAAAAAATTGATTTACATTCAAAATTATTTTGCACTGGCTACTTTTTCTACCTTTTCTTCAATGTTCGGTAATAGATAAAACTCTGCTCTCGTGATCGCATTTAACTCCCTATTGTCTATATAGGGTCTTGCGTCTTTTCCTGGGGCCTCAACTGAATTATTAAGAAGCTAATGTCTGATTCTCCTTCTACTATGGGATTTAACTCTAACATTCTTTTTATCTCTGTATGAAGTATTTCAGTCTGCCAGGGTGACATTCTATATGATCTCGATTTAATGGGTTTTTGCTTTGACAATTTGATGTCATGTTTGATCAAATCTGTACAACCTGGGTTGGAAAAATCTACTCTAAATTGATCCAATAAATTTTCTAATTGCTGAAGTTGTTCAGACGTGCATCTAGATTTCAAATTACTTTCTTTCCTTATTTCCTCGAGCTTATAAATTTCGAAATCAGCACTAGGATATAAAATATCTAGATCTTGGTTTCCCTCAACCTTACTTATCTCTTGCATCAAAACATTACTAACCCTGTTCCCTATAGGGCTTTAGCAAATTAATATGAAAAATCTCAGATTTTTCTTTCCTCCCTGGAATGCTAACAATATAATTTGTCTCTGATATTTGTGATTCTATTTTTTCCGGTTCTATCCAACTAACAGATATCTTACTTGGTTTATTTGTTACTAAGACAAGAACTTTTTTCTCCCACATTAAAATGTATTTTCTACTGCCTTTTTATCAAACAAAACTTTTCCTTTTCTCTCGTGCCAAAGTCATGTTTTTCATAGCTAAATCTTGACATCTTTCTAACCTGTTTGTGAGATTCAAAACATATTCTGAAAACATATTCTGTTGCAAGTTCATTCTCTCCCTCCTCCATGCATTTTTCAAATATTAACGTTTCAGGGGTTCTCGTGTTTTTACCATGTGCTAACTCGGCTGGACTAAAACCTATAGAATTATGCATTACAGTTCTCAAGGCTAATAGTACATAGGGCAAATTCGCTTCCTAATTTTATCCATTTTCTAGATATAACACTTTTAGAAGCATTTTAACTGATCTGTGCCCATGTTCAATACTATTACTTTTGGGCCTACACACACACTTGAATAATTTTTAACCTGAATTTCTGAGAAAGGCAGTCGTTAACTGGCTTATAAAACTTTTTCTGAGATCTTTTTTGAAAACCTAGCCTACTGAACTGAATACGAACATTAGTGCTTCAACAATTGTTTTGGACTTAATATTGGGTATTGAGCGTGCGTTAGGATATTTTAAAGATACCCAAATAGCGGTTGACATGTACTTTGTTACCCTTATCTGATTTTGGCAAGGGGATCACTAAATTGTAATATAATTTAGCAAATATTTCTTCCACTATAGGTCTTAGCTTAAACAGCACTTTTTGTTTTCACCCACTTCCCCCGATTTTCCCGATTCTCTGCTCTTTACAAATTCTTCGGTCTCTTTAATTATATTTGGCCAGAAAAAAATAATGCAAGACCTTATCCTTAGTTTTTGTTTCCCCTAAGTGCAACGAAATACCTTCATGTCATGCACCTAGAATATCTATTCGGTATTTAGCAGAATAACTAATTGCATTCTCTCATTTCTGTGATTATCCTTTGTGCTTCTTATCACCAGCAAATTCCTAATTTCATAATGCAATTTTTATTCTTTTGCTTTTCCTCAAATTTCTTTAAGCAAAGTGTCTGTTTGTTTTTAAACTCATCCCTCTCTATTTTAGCTAAGTTCGTAAATCCATTTTTGCAAAAAGAGTAATAATCTCATTTCTACACTTTCTTTGTCAAATTGAGCAGTCAAATTTTCCCCCTCTTTCAACAGTGTTACACCTCCCTTTTCTTCGCCTTCAAGCAGGTTTACTCCTACTTCCTGTATGTCAATATTTTGCTCATCTTCAACGTCTAATGACCAGTCAAGATATCTTTTAGTTTGCGATCACATAAATACAGAATTTAGTAACTGGCTGCTTTTTTTGCATGCTCTAATAACTTTTGGGTTTTGTTCCCTAACAAATAATATTGCATATCTGTTTCCCTATTTGCTACTTCTGTCATGGTTTTAACCATTCCTAATCCTTTAATCTCTAATGTGACTTTTGACACAAGTAGACAATATAACTTACTGTCTAATGGGGTTCTTACCCACATGTGCTCTCCATTCAATTTATTCTGAGTGACAAAGTCGTTCGAAACAATGTCCATACATGATCCATTGTCTCTGAAGGCTTTACCATTCATTAAGACTTTACTCAAATAAGGGAAAAAAGATTCCTCAAACACCAGCTGTTTACTTATGTGGATTGACTCTCGCAATTTCTTTTGCATCCTTTTCAAGTTCCGGACAATTCACTCTATAATGCAAAGATGGAACCGCACGAAAAACATTTGTTAACTCGCCTTTTTTTCAAATGATGCATTTTTTTTGTGGATGTTTAATTGCTTCATATGCATCTAAAAGTTTAACTAACTCTTCAGGGTCTTTAATGTTTGTCCAATTATCTATAAAATGTTCCCGCATTTCCCGAGACACTCTTCTCTTAATTTGATCAGTTATGAGCAGGTTTTTTAATCTCTCTAATTCAGTAACTTGCAAACACGAAAGCCAGCCTTCCAAATAATCGTTTAGCTCAAAAATGAGATCTTTCCATGGGCTGTTAGGACTTCTTGGATGTTGATTCAATTTTTGCTTATATGCTTCTGTGTTTATTCAAAAGTGCTCTAGAAGTTTAGTTTATACATATTGATAATCATCTACCTTATCTTCTGGTTCTCTTAATATCAATTTGGCCTACAGTGCTAATAAATTTGTTGCTAACTCATCAGAATTTAAATTACACTTTTTAGCTTGTATCTCGAATAAATCTAGAAACAAAGAAATTTCCTAATGCCTTTCATCAAAGCGATGCATGATTGTTTTAAGGGGTAATTTATTCGTTCTTTCAGGTGTACTACTTGTTGTTGTACTTCTATCATCTGCTTCCTGCAATAATCACAATTTAGTTAATTCAAATTCGCGTTATCTTTTTTTTCATGCTCCCATGTTAAGCTTTTCTTCTCTAATTTATTCTCCCAATCTTTCTCTATATATTTAGCTTGCACTAATACGAAATCTTTATCGTACTCATCTATTGCTTCAAATTTTTTTTTGGTACTGTGTCACTCTCTTCTATATTTGCATCAAATTCTTGGGCTAACATTTGTAAATCAGCTTTACTGAAATATTTTAATTCTGACATCTTTAATATCTAAATTTAAAATTATCTCCTGCACAATTATGAAACAAAGTAAATTTTGAGCTTCACTTACCAAGTGCATTCATATATTACTGAATTCAGATGAAATATATATATGCATAACAATATTAATTTTGGAAAAATCAATATACATAACAATTAGCAAATTTTATGCTGTCTTTTAAATTCACTGAAGAATTTAGGCACAATACACATATGGGATACATTTTTAAAAAAATTCTTTCAAATAATGCAATTAAAAGAAAAAATTATATATATATATATATATATATATATATATATATCATTTTAAACACTTTTTCCTGTTCTTTTCTACAAGTGATGCTTTTCCTGTACAACTTCATATGGATGGTTTTGATTTTATTAGAGAAAAAATTGATACTTTTATTTCTGAACATGAAATAAAGACGATAATTTTCAAGCCTAAAATTCTTTTTTTTTTTTTTTAATTTATTTAAGCGAGGTTTACTCCACGTGGGCTTTGTATAAAAAATTTACAATACCCAGCCTGCATAATATATTCTATCAATTTAAACACTAATTTAACTTACTCTTATCCTCAATTTCTAGCTAATATTTAGGTTCAATTATCTCCAATATTAAAAACACCAATTAAAATAATTTAAGACAGACATGAGTACACAGAAAATAAAAATTTATAAAAAAATATATACTTAAAAACAGTTAAAAATACAAAATAGTAGACGTTTCGCCAAGCGACACGCAAGGCATCATCAGTACAAAAACAATCTATTGCATAACAAACCACAGAACAAGGAAAAGGAAAGGTTTGAAATCAAGGAAAGTTGAAGTTATTTTAAAAACAGATAATATTCATTAGGGACATATGAATATAATGAATATTATCTGTTTTTAAAATAACTTCAACTTTCCTTGATTTCAAACCTTTCCTTTTCCTTGTTCTGTGGTTTGTTATGCAATAGATTGTTTTTGTACTGATGATGCCTTGCGTGTCGCTTGGCGAAACGTCTACTATTTTGTATTTTTAACTGTTTTTAAGTATATATTTTTTTATAATTAACATTTTTTTATTTTATGTGTACTCATGTCTGTCTTAAATTATTTTAATTGGTGTTTTTAATATTTTTCACATTCAGACGTTAAAATGTATACATTTTGCAAATATCTCCAATATGTAAAATATATATCTATATTACTTTTTCTCTACCTGAGAAGTTTCAAAAAAGCAATTATTACAAGATATTTCTTTCTTTAAAAAAAAAAAAAAAAAAAAAAAAAAAGAAATAAACTAGGAACTGAAAACCATACAGTTACTTTTTCTCTACTTCTTTCAAAAATAGAATAACAATTTTAAGCCACTCTGATAGTAAAAAGAGCTGGCACCTTTCTTTTTAGGGCTTTAGAAGGTGCTTTCATTCATTATTCTGGCTGCTCTCTTGTAACCACTAATTCCATGGATTTTTACCTTTCATGCACTTCTCTCTAAAGGAAGTTCATCAGACTGGAGGGGTCTTTACCATCAGGACTTTCTTTTCAAGTTAAATCAGACTGGATTCTGCACAGTGTCACATCAGGGCTTTCCAGGCACTTTGAAATTCAGCCTCTGCTTTCATTAATCTGTGGATCACTGGCAATATAATCTTACCGCAGCCACCATGTTCTAAAACCTTCAAGGAATGTCCATCTATAGAATAAATGTTAGCAATGGACCAGGCCTAGAATTTTCTTATCAAACAAAAGTTATATTTTATTGCTTTAATAATTAATTTTTGGGTTATAAGAAATTGGTTTACATTCAAAACTAAAAGCTTTTGGGTTTGTAGATGTTATATCACTAGATCAATGAAGTTCTGGTCTGGGTTAAGTTCATGAGTCCTAGCTTAACAGCTGACAGAATATATCCAAGAGAAACTCTGTTCTCTTCTCTGTCTCTGAGAAATGTCTGTTTATAAGATTTACAGTAATGGGCAGTCTGACACTAGGGGATCCTTTGCTGTATTGTAATTAATCTGTATAGGTCTGTTGCGTTATACTAGACGTTAACTCAACTTCCTGTATGTGTTTATATACAGTTTCTCACGATGGTACCTGGCGTATCTACAGAATTCCTATCCTGTCACAATTCAAAGAAAAGCTGTTAAACACTTCGAAAAAAAAAAAAAAATTAGGAAGTGAGCTCCATCTAATTTACCTCTCTTTTTCATGGCTCTCAAAACCAGGAGGGGACTAACTCCAGGCAGGACTTAACTCAGCCACTTAGATAGTAGAAAAGTGATGTCACTTTTAACTAAGTTCATCATTGGTTCATAAAGGGAATAATGAAGGTGCATTTTCTACTTCACCAAGATGATATTTTGATCACAACAGTCTACCTACACTCGTAGACTTAGATTGTCATCACTTCAAACAAACACCGATTTGGGAAGATATTTAAGTATTTTTTTTTTTTTTTTTTTTTTTGGGCCAGCATTTCCCATGAGAATGGTCCTGGTTCAAGGTGATATTCCCACTCACTAGAATATCCTCACAATTAAAGGGAATTCTTTCATATGTGATGAACATTAAGCTATTTTTGAGCTTATAATCACTGTGATTGTGTAAGTTACCAGTGATTTCTCTTTTTGTATTCACTATTATTGGCAATGTAGTGACTTCATTATGTAAATAGCTAGTAAATAACTCATTCTCATCAGGTTTTTGATTATGAATTCATTTATCATGATAAGTTTTAAAGCCAGCGTATGTGGCTAGCATATTTATATAAGTTGTTAAGTTCATTCACTTGTATGTATGTGCTATGTTATCAAACTTGTTATTGTTCTGTAATCATCGTGTGTATTAAATCTTTTATTCAAAGACACACCTTTTAAAGTCTACTGTTTAATCATTTGAATGTCTGCTAAGACCAGGGCTCGGAAGTAGCGTGCTACAAGTAGCGAAATTACAGTAGCCGCTACTTTTTCTAGTAGTTTGTAGTGTAGCGCGCTACATTAAAAAAGTATAGTGTAGCGAGTAGCGCGATCCAAAATATCAGTAGTTTGTAGCGAGCATCGACGCTACTTTAGGAAGGAGGAAAAAAGTGACAATCTTCAAATCACGTGATCATAACTCGTTTCTTTTGTGCGAAATATGTTCTCTGCAACAATTTGCGAATGTCAGCGACAAATCTCAGTTGCAGTGTCATAGATTTCTCCATAAACGACGTGTACGGTCACAAATTAACTGTCAATTTTACAGTTTGGGTGTCAGAAACTTTGTGTATTGTCATTTAAATCCATAGAAATCTTCTCAATATAATGTATTTTTAAACGACTGCGATTGTTTTTACCAAAAATATAGTCGTCTGACTATGTTAAGTCTTTATCTGACTAATTTCTTCTACCTTTTGCCTCCCACCCCCAGCAAGCAAAGAAGTGTAATATCTTTATTTAAAAAAAAAAAAAAAAAGAAGAAGAAAAAGAACGGATTCATCTAAACATAAATCATGTAAATTATCCCTAACCTCTCAAATTCACGCTTCTCCCTAGTAGCATACAAAGGAGTTTAAAATATTTTTAAATCTTTATTTTTATACAAAAATAAAATCTTTCACTACATTTATTTATTTCTAATGACAATAAATAAAAATTATTTCCTTGTCCGCAAAATTTACGCTTTCCTTTCTGCACCTCCTTTAGCATACAGTTTCAAATATTTAAAATTCTTTATTTAAAAAAAAATTGAATGAAATCGTTTCTACCTAATAATAATGTATGAGTAATCATCTAAATTGTCCTCTAACCTCCTATAATTTACTCTTCTCTCCCCCCCTCCCCCCCAGCATAAATAATGAATCTAAAGTCTTTAAGTTATTTTTATTTTTATATAAAAAAAAAATATTCTGCTCTAAATAATGCTCTGTAGTGACGATAAATAATCAGTAATCATTCTTTATTTTGTTTTATTTTATTTTATTTTTGATAAAGACAGAAGATTTTTCAGAAAATACTGTCAAAGTCGGCGTTTTCAACCGAATTTCCGACGCCGCAGCAGGGGAAAGGGAAAAAACGCGACACGAATCGCTTATAACCCGATAAGTAATTTATTTATCAAAAGATGGAAAACTTATTTCGATTCCAAATCTCTTCCATAGCCAGGCCTACCAATTTTATGCCTTTGTGTTTAAAAATGAGTCCGATAATGTGTCAGGAAGTTTCGCGTTGTTGAGCAAGGAATTTGAAAACCACCTTAAGCGCTACTGTGCTACATCACTCTTTTAACCGTTTTAGTGCTGAAAATTCAGCCTATAATCCGCGGATCAAAACAATTCTGTTTCAAACCAGAAATTTTATTTTATTTTATGAACTTTCAGATCACTGTAAATACTTCTAATTATTTAATAGAAAGTAATTGACTTCAATTATTGAATAAAATTTCTGGATTGAAACAGGCTTTTTTAATCCGCGGATTACATTGTAGCGCTATCGCGCAGCGTAGCATTCTAACGGTTAAATTTCTAAGATGATTACAATTTTGTTTTAAATTTCCTCTTTTTAACACTTTCTAACATAATTAAAAATTGTCTATGAATTCACTTTGTCTGTCTATCCGTGCTCTAACTTTCGTAAATATACTCGGATTTCCATGAAAGTTTTATATGTTATTGAAGTTTACCATAGAATGTTCAGTATTGCAAATGAAGTGTGTAGCATTTGTATCTCGCTTGCAGGGACATTCAAAGGAATTGTGTTACATTATGGTCTATGGGGAAAAATCGTTTGCTGTGCATTTAATTAGCAATGATAACTAAAGTAGCGAAGTAGTGACTACTTTTGAAAAGTAGTTTGTTGTCGCTACTTTTTAAAACAAGTAGTTGTAGTTGTAGTTAACTACATTTTTCATAAAGTAGTTGTAGTTCGCTACAAACAAAAAGTAGTTTTTCCGACCCCTGGCTAAGACTTACATTGCCATTGAAAGTCCAAGAAATATGCTAATTTCAGCTTGTTTGGTAAAAGTGGTTTCCAAATGGATCCAGCATAATTTTTATGAGACATAGTTTATGATAGATATTTCAAGAAAATAATCTTTTGCTTGTTCTATGTTTTTTCATTCTCTTACATGTTACTTTATGTAATTTCTTTAGCAACCAAAGAAAAAAGCAACTAAACATGAAGAAATACTGAATAAAGTTTGGAAAGCAGTCAGAATCAAAAATGGAATTATTGTAAGTTTTGTTTTTTCATTTTAACATTCTCAACCTTTCTTTCGTTAAAAAATAAATAAATATGCGTGGTGCAGAAATTCTGCCGAAATCTTATCAATTATGTGAGGGTCATACAGTTTCTACTCTTCCCCATAGCATTCTTCATTTCCTTATTTTTAATACTTTCCCAGATTAGAATTTTCAAGCTCATTAGTTGTAATAGATCTTGTGATTTTTTCCCCTCTCCTCTTTTGATAACTGAGTTAATAAAGCCTCATTTTCATTTTAACTACCAGATTCTCAAAGTTGAAATATGACCTTGTTTTCCAAGAGATTGTGATTGTTGAAAAACATTGTAAAACAAAACTGAAAACATATGCAGCATTAGATGTATTGAAAGTTTGTCAATTTCATTGTTTTTATCTTGAGAACTGCATTTAGTGAAATGACCTGAAGCCTCTAGAACCAGTAGCTACAATTTATTATTATTTTTTAAAATAATTGTTCAATATATTTTTTTATAATTCCAATAAATCTATTTATTAATCACAGAAGCTGTGATACAAACATTCTACTATTGTGCTACCTTATCTACTAAGATGTAAAAACTGTACATTTGCAGCTGAAAGAAAATAATTAAAAATTTGAATTTTATATGCGATTGTATCATATTGTTATGCCTCATTTTAGAAGCATTTGTCATATATATAAAATGAAAATTAAAATCTATATTAAATAATATAAGATCTTGAGAATGTTTAATAGTTTCATGCAATATTTGCAAGACCGTGTTTTAAATACATAACCAAGAGGACTAGTTCTAGATTTTATTTTTAGAGGCGAGAAAAATAACCTTTGCTTTTTCTTAATTTTGTTTCTAAATCACATTTTCTGCTTTAATATATCGTTTTGATGAAGTAAAAATCATGAAAACACTAATAAAAATTTTAAAGAAAAAGATAGTGTAGTTTATTTAAATTTGTTATGCCACATTTTCCAGTATACTTAAGAAATGCTGCATCAGAGATTCTGTGTACCAAGTGCCTTCATATGAGTGCACAGAATTGTTACGAAAGTCATAATGTATTCTTTTTGCATTTTTCAAGGGCATTTATTCTAATGAACAAAGGGTCAATCAAAACTCTATTGAATATTTTATTCAATGACAGTTTGCCCTATCTCTGTGAACTGCATAAAGCCTTTTTCATAGAAGGATCTGTTTTGATCAGCAAAAAACTGAATAAGATGCTGATTTATAACTTTATCCAAATTTAATGTTATTTTATATCATGCAAGTAATTTTGTGAGATAAGTGAAAGTTCAATTGGACAATGTCAGACTGCCATGATGAGTGTGACAACCTATCCCATCCAAACTCTAGTAATTTTTGTTGGGTGATCAAGTGTGGTCTGGCATTGTCATGATCAAACATTACTCATTTTATGATTAATGAGTTCTGTACACATGAATGATGGATTTCTGCAAGCTCCAATTTCAAACATTCAAATTGATTATTGGTTCTTTGTTAGGAGTTCAAAAAACATCACAGTTAATTCCACCCCACTGAGGCCATTTCTGAGATGAATGTCTGCTTTTGATGTTGTTTGAGGCAAATCATCACTTTGGGACCAAGAACTGTTTGCACTCCACATTATTGTAAACAGTTCACCAACAATCCGCTGTACTTGCCTAACCTTGAATCTCTTCAAATTTCCTTGCATGTGTTACATTCTGATTGTGTCTGTAAATCCAGTTATCATTCACTTGAAAAAGGACTTTTTCTCACATTTAATGAGCATATCTCTATCTTTTTAACTATTCATAAAATAACATGAAAAGCATCAGTATGTATATTGGCCTGTGAATGCCTTATATATTAATCTATTTTATGCATTAGGAAAAATCAACAGTATAAATTTTAAAGTTTGATTGCATGAGCTGTTTAATTCAGCAATTAAATATGACAAAAATATAACTCAATTACATAGAAAATGAATATTTATAAGATACTGTAGTATTCTACCAAAATCACTTATTATTTTTCTAGAATTTTTCATTTTCCAGCTGTACTATGTTACTAAGCTGTTGGAAATTTTAATCTTTGCCCCTTATTTACTTTAGCTGTTATTTTTATATACAGTATATAGGTAGGTCTGTATGAGACCAGGACTGGTCCGAGACCCATACGCGGCCTGGTACAATGATGGCAAACTTTCAAATGGGCTGTACAAGCAGAATAAAGACCAATTTTTTAATGGGCTAGACTGTGCCAATAAAAAAATAAATGAGCTAGGCTGGGACAGTAAAAAAAATAAATGTGCCAGCTGGGCCGATTACAAAATTTAAAAGAATCAAACTAAGCTGATAAAATATGAACAATTTTCAATGGACACTACTGGGACAAGAATAAGTATAAATGTGCTGCACAAGTGGATGTTAGCTTGACAGCATCAAGACAGAAATATAACTTGTCTAGTGTAGAGATGTGCATCGGACAATTACATTGTGTCTGAAACCGAGTTGAATTTTTTCAGCAGACTCGGGCCAGGCCAGGATCAGGCTTATGTTTTATTCTACATACTCGGCCCTGGCTGGACTTATTTGTGCCGGAACGTGTGACGCAAGCAATTTATTTTGTAAAAATAATAACAGTCAAATGTTGTTCTTTCCATGGTGCTAAGGTTTTTTACTCTGTGTTAATGTATAATGCAATTTCATTTTTTTAACCATGATACTTGTGGTATTTTTTATACAAAATGTATGTGCATTACAAGATATTACATTTTAAGAATTGTTGTTAATCTTGACAAATTTCATTTTTTGTGTTAGTACCTATAAATTTCGATTACTTATAGCCTGCCAAATACTCGTCACTGCAGGTTTCAGAACGCAATCACACAAGCTTAAAATGACTTGCCTTCTCTTTTCTTTTTTTGCTGTAAAACGTATTTTCAAAATATTTTTAATATAGTAAAATGTATTCTTAAATAAAATAAAAGTATGTTTAGTTAGTTATTTGTTACGGTCGATTATCTCTATTAGGAATATAGGCCAGTGGGAGGAGTGCCCTCCTTGGGGGTCTTTAAAATAAAAATAAGATTATGAAACTTCCCAGGAGTTGGATTGATCAATGTCAGTATAAAATATGAAGTCAATGTAAGTTTTTGTTCTGCAATACTAATGTTTCGGGCAAATGCCCACGTCATAAATCAAAATAAGCTATGTGCGTGTGTTACAGATATGCGAAAGGTAAATAATTTCATAATTAATAGTTTAGATTTGAGGGGGAAAAAACAAATACAAAATCTAAACTAAGGAAAAAATATTCAGATTTTTTTTTCAAGTACCGACTGCACAGGACACAGCGGCTGTTTCTCAAAGTCTTTGATCCGCAGACCAGCAGGAGACAGGCATAATTTTTTAAACAATGAACGAAAACCGTTTAAACGTTTAACCAATGGTGTAAGATCCGTACATACGATGTACCGTATATGCTGTTTTGTATAATATGTATAACCGCCTTGGTCATATCATACATATCCAAAATCTGCACCCCATATAATACGTATTATACGTATACTCGTATAAACGTTTAATAGGGAGCACTAAACTATACCCGTCGTGATCCAGCCCATAGAACCAGAGATGGAAAAGTGCCTCCTGGTGGCGAAAAACTGAACAAAAATCAGTAAGCTTTATCGATGTCGAGTCAAATGATCCTTAGCCCCTCGTGAACCAGCCCATACAACCAGAGATAGGAAAGTGTGGCCTGGTGGTGAAACCTGGAACTAAAATCTGCAAGTCCTGTCAATGTTGAGTCAAATGAATCAAACCACGTCATGGTGGGACCCATAGAATACGAGTTAGTAGCAAAATCCGTTAGTTCCACCTTCCACCGCCAGGGGACGCAATCTGTTCTATTCGAACATAACTGAAATCTTTGAAGCTGTCAATTTCCAGTCAAATGAGCCATACCTCGTCGTGATCGGGCCCATAAAACCATAGATAAGAAAGCATCCCCTGGTAGTGAAACTCTGAACTAAAATCGGTAAGTTCTATCGATGTCGAGTCGAATGAGCCAAACCGAGTCGTGATGGCTCCGATACGACCCGAGATAATTTGAAAAGAAATAGCGAATTCCTTAGCTTGTACAAAAATCTGATTTTTCTAAAATCAAAAATTATGGGCCGAATTCGAAAATTTTTTGAATCCCTGAAATGTCAGCCCACAATAAGCAATGATGCATATTTTTCAGATTAGAAAATCGATATTTTTGAAAATTTTATATAGCCTATAAAAACAGCAATCATTTTCAAATGCATCATTTTATCAATTTATCTCTTTTTTCAGAAAGCGCTGCCATGTGTGCTTGTCAGTCTTGCTTCTGTCCTGTTGGAATAGAAATAAATTCATTTTCCATTTTCATTAATGAGTTTTAATTGATATTTTAAAAGTTACTAATCGATTTTTATGAATATTTCTTTGTTGAATTTATGATTTTTTTTTTTTTTTTTACTTATGTTTGCAAATTTTCGTGGACATAGAGTAATTATTTCGACGTGTTTCCAAAAGTGAGTGGGCTTTGTATCTGGCACACCTGCATTTTTTACAGTAACTTCTTTCCTGTCTGGGTCAATATTAGAAGTCTGGTCAGTTTTTGGCTGAAATAAAGAAAAGTTAGTCTGAATTAAAAAAAAAAATGTTTTTTTGGAACGACAAAACTTGGCTGCGTGTGTACCCTGATTTTCATATCAATACCTCCGGTAGTTTTTTAAAAATTTGATGATGCGTGAAAGATAGACAATTTCCATGTCTGAGATTATCAAAACGGTAGTTTTCTTTTCAGGTTTCGATAAATCTGTTCCTTGTTTTGCTAATTTTGATGAGGTTTTTAATTAATAACTTTCTTAATTAGGGGCCGACTTCTTCGTAACTGTAACTCCTGAATGCCCGGATTTTTCCGAATTTTTTTACACTAAATTCACTTTGCTGCTCGCAGTGTTTATCCGGGTACAGACAGACACACACACACACAGACAGAGGTTTCCGAACATTAATAATAATGATTACACAAAAAACTAATCCCCTAGAAGCATTGCATCTCCTACTGATGCTTTGTAATCGAACATCATCTGCTACAATTAAAAATGAGTAATAAAGTATGATGTACAAGGTATGTACAAGATTTTGTGAAGATGAAAAAGATGACAAACTCGAAATTTTAAAATCTCTGGAAAGTGTCTCTGGTGATATGATGAAAGACATCAACAATAACATTCTTGTAGCTATATGCTTGCTGGAAACTAAAATTTAGGGAAAAGTTTATGAAGAAATATAAAATAATGATGATCTGGAAAAATGACAGGAACAAATTTCTTGAAAAAGCATTACTTAGACAATGCTCAGAAACAATAT
Source organism: Maratus michaelseni (assembly GCA_963931845.1). Lineage (NCBI taxonomy): Eukaryota > Metazoa > Arthropoda > Arachnida > Araneae > Salticidae > Maratus > Maratus michaelseni. The sequence goes on along the minus strand of OZ007586.1, from coordinate 216,411,674 downwards.
GATCTTTCAAGGTAGAATTGTAAACAAACAAAATTGACTAAATTCTGTCAATAAATCTTTCCTATCTGTTTAAAAAGTCCTTATTCATCAAGGGTAAGTTATCACTTTCTTAGTAATATTAGATGTTAATCTATAAAATTCAGAAATATATGCAACAGAAAAAAGTTTAATATAGGTTAGAATTTAGTACCATATTTACACTGCAGGCTGCCATTTGCGACTAAAACGTGAGTTGTAAGTATTTTCCTGAATTGCTTCAATCTGAGCTTTAACTATCAGTCTGATATTGTTATGAGAAATTTGTGTTCTCAAGGTGATCATATTAATCAACATCTACTGTAATTACATTTTCCTTTACTTTCCATGCTAAATTAGCCCAGCCTGTAAGTTATCTGTTCATCTGCAATTTGCCACTATTACTAAACTAAGAACCAAACCTCTTTGTGGGTTATTATTGAGAACATTAGCAAAGTTATGGCTGTATCTTATTTCATAATGTTTTCATTGAAGCAATATTTCTAAAACAACTGTTATTTTGTGTATGATTTATGATATGAATTGCTTTTATTATTGCATTTGACATTTGAGCTAATACTAACTAAATAAGACTGGTAATTAAATTTTACATCAGTTTATTTCAGATTTTCTTTTTCCTTTAGGTTCTTATAAATTTATTATCAATTAAAGTACCTCTAACTGATGCTGATTCCATTCGTTCTTTGGCCTGTAGAGTAAGTTTCTCTTGTTCCCCATTGTATTATAAATTGTATATTTTAAATAGTCTGTATTTTTTTTTTTTTTTTTAACCATCCATCATTTGTATGAGCTTTATAAGATTTTCTTGTACTGAAAGATATCAAAGATGTTCTGGACTGTGTTCTTTCATTTCTCTCATTTTATTGTGTTTTGTTTATTTCATGTGAATCAATAACTATACTCCAGTTACTTTTAATATTATATATATATATATGTGCTAGCTGATTCAACCAACATTGCCCAGGCTCATGATAAATAACCTTAAATATACCTAAAATTAGTGTTGAATAATTTTATATTTTAAATCTATGAGTACCTGGGGACTTTTCTGTATTTTCATAAGAATGTTTGTAAATCCTAGGATGTATATGGATATATTTAGTTGCGGTTTGATAATATCTTTCATATCATCTAAAATATCTTTTATGTCCTTTCATTCAATATGCTTTTCAAACATAATTCAGTTAAAAATATTTTTGTTTGTAGCCATTCTAATATGATTTCTGGAAACGGAAAAACACGGGCCATCTGCCTGTAGGGCTAATGTATCCCTCCAAATTTGTATGATTTTATACTTTTAAATGAAAATACATCCAAATGAACATAGAAATGAGAGGAGTGGGGGGGGGGGGGCACTCCGGTCTGTTTTAATTTGATCAAAAATAGATTTTATACTGATATCCTTATTATTATAGATATACCATTTAATTCTTTTAAATTTTATCTTTCTTCTACTTGCATTTATAATCTTTAAATCTATAGTTTTTTATATTGTTTTTCTGTTGTTATTCTCTTAATATATTTTTTATTATTTTTAATATCATCTGCTTCATACTTCATTAATATTTAGCTATATGCATTTATTTTTTTTTGTATTTTTTGTTTCTTATTTCAACATTAAAAATTTATTTATAGGCTCTTTGTGGATTAGCACGATCCCAGAATGTTCAGCAAATCATAAGCAAACTTCCTCTAGTCACAGATGGGCAACTTACTGGTAAGTAATTTAACATGTTTTACAATCTTTTTATGATAATGCCCAAAATGTTCTTATATTATTTAAGCAATTTATTCGTATGCCAAATATTTGTAAATACACATACATTAAGTCAACTTATAATATGTTATGAAAGCATTGGATCTGTAGATCACTTGCCACATTGCCATAGTTACCAGATATGATTGGAAGTGCAAAAGTATATCTTTGATGAAAAGGATGGATTTCCTTTTTCAAGGAAATTAAATATGTATTAAAGATTAAAGCTCTCTTCTGGGAAGCATGTTTGATATTACTGTAGGAGTTTAAAGATTCCACAGTAAATTTTTTATTGTTAATGATGAAAAAAACATTTTGAATTCTATGATATATAGAAACTAAAATTATAATACTCTTTCTATTGCTTTTTCTCCCATTTTTACTTTTAACGCCTTTGTGACGAGCGTCTTTTTACATTTCTTTTAATTCTTTGTCACCATTTTTCCATATTGTTTTTTTTTTTTTTTGCCTTATTTAATGCTGAAAGTCTGAGATTAGATAATGTGAAAATTTCTGTTCTAAAATATTTGTGTTGAAATTCAATTATCTCATGCACTTTAAATGGCACATATATGTGTCACTCATTGCAAATGGGGGTTAATTCCAGGCATGAGATTCTTCCTCGGATCCGCGGTTTTCCGCTTTTTTCTGCTTTACCGAAAAACGTGAAATTCGTCTAAAGATCGCAAAAAAAAACTCAAATTTCACCAAAGGATCGCAGAAAAAACGCGTATTTCGTCAAAGGATCGTGTGAAAAACGCAAAATTCGCCAAGAGATTGCAGAAAAAACACGAAATTCATCTAAAGATCATGAATTTCGTCAAAAGATTGCGGAAAAAATGTGAATTTTGCCCCCAAAGAAAAACACTAATTTTGCTAAAAAATATAGTGTGAAAAAATGCGAAATTTGCCAAAAAATCCTGAAAAAAATGCAAAATTTGCCGAAATATCACAGAAAAAAAACACTAATTTCATCAAAAGATCATGAAAATAACGGCGATTTCATCAAAAGATCATAAAAATAACGGCGATTTCATCAAAAGATCATGAAAATAACGGCGATTTCATCAAAAGATCGCGGGAAAAAACACTAATTTCATCGAAAGATCGCGGAAAAAAACACTAATTTCATCAAAAGATCGCGAAAATAACGCTAATTTCATCAAAAAGATCATGAAAATAAGGCTAATTTCGTCAAAAGATCGCGAAAAGAAGGCTACTTTCGTCAAAAGATCGCGAAAAGAAGGCTACTTTCGTCAAAAGATCGCGAAAATAAGGCTAATTTCATCAAAATATCGCAAAAATAACGCTAATTTTGTCAAAAAGATCATGAAAATAATGCTAATTTCGGCAAATGATCGCGAAAATAAGGCTAATTTCGGCAAATGATCGTGAAAATAAGGCTTCGTCAAAAGGTCGCGAAAATAACGTGAATTTCCTCAAAAGATTGCGAAAATAACGCGAATTTCGTCAAAAGATTGCATGTAAAACGCGAATTTCTTCGAAAGCATCGCTGAGAAAACACAAAATTCGCCAAAAGATAGCAAAAAATCGCAAAATCGGACAAAAGATCACAGAAACCGTGAATTTCATCAAAAAATTGCTGAAAAAACTCAAATTTTCTCAAAAGATTGCTGAAAAAGCACGAATTTCTTCAAAATTTACAGCATTGGATTAAAATTTTGGTATCGGATTTCTTTTAGTAATATAGAAAATTCGCCACAAAATTCCAAAACAAATTAAATTATAAAAAATTTTGCAAAAAATCCAAAAACTGGCTTCAAGCTGACTGGTAAAAATGTCCTGGAATCTAAAATAACCATGCACTATTTAGTTGGTGCCACTGATAATGTTCTTAGAAAATCTTTTTAATTCCTAAAAAACTTATTTTTTATTTAAAAAAAGAGTGGGAACTCTAGTCTATCATTTATTTAAGCTGGTTGCAATTATTAGCATATACTTGATTTGCTGTTTCAGATAAGTGTCTTACTATTTTCAAAATTTCAATTAAAAAATGTTAAAGCCAATGAAAGGTTTTATTAATGTGCTGTATCTTGGTAAAATAGACTTTTTATGAGAGTCAGCAAATAATTTCTTTTTAATTTACTCAAAGCTAAATTGATGTAATATATTATATATTATATTGTATGTAATATATATATTAATGCCAATTATAATATTTGTTGTGCTTGAAATTCATAACTTTTATTGCTGAAATGTCGTTCGCGCAGTTTTCAGCTTTTTTGCTTTTTTGTCAATCTCATTAAACTTTAATGGTTAGACTTTTATACAGAAAGATTGCTAAATATCATTCATACATAGAATTATGTATTGTATTTGCATAAATTATTAAAATTTGATTTCCGTCTTAACCCTCATGAAGTAGCATTTAATAAAAATGTTGTCAGTTGATAATTTTGTCGTGTATAAAATTAGCTTTTTAAATTGTGTTGTACACGCGTTATTTTAAATATTTCCCCATTTTCTCATTCACTCGCTTTTCCTCTTTTTTCATCTTTCTGCACTCTCATGCCTGGTTAATTCATTATTTGCAATTTTTGGACGAAAATTACTTATATAGGTTGAATCTATTTATATCAAAGTATTGCTTAAATATGAGGATTTTTTTTCAAAGATTATCATTAAATTTATTATAAAATTGTCTCTTGTGTATTAAATTTATTCTACTTGTAATATAAATGCCATGTTATAGATCTGATGAAAGAGCCTGTTCTTCAAGATAAGTATCATCACCATGTTCAGTTTTGTAAATATGGTCTTGAGTTACTTGAAAGAGTAACTGGTGCTCCACTCTCTCCTGGCTCTGAATCGCTGGATTTAAGCAAACTAACCAATGTAAGATTTTTATTTTCTTAAATGCTTGCTAAAATTTGCTTGTCTATATCAAAAATATGTTTGACCATTATTCTTTATATTGAAAATTACATTTGTAATTTTGTTTTACCCATGGCAGAAACATGATGCACCCATAAAAATATAGTATTGTCTAAAATAATTTCATAAATAATAAAAATATCAAAGAATCAATGAAATATTTTTTTCAGAATATTTTTAAAATGAAGTTAATCAAAAGTACTCATGGAAACTTGACAGTAAACAACTTCGCCATTTCCTAGAAAAAGGGTTCAGTGCATAGCCTCATTAAAATGTTAGAAATTTTTACAGAATATATGTTAGCAATAGTTAAAAGAAATGAAACCCCTTCCTTTCACAACTGGCCTGGAGACGAGCAGTATATTAACTTCCTATGAATAGAGACAACAGATAAATTGAAATTATATTAGTTTTCATATCCAAAAAGAAAAGTAAGTTCGTTTTGTAAAAAAATTTCAAATGAAGAAAGTTTTAGAGTTGAAATTTTATTAATTTTCTCACACATATAAACATTTAATTGCATTGAAATACCAATTAATGGCACCTCAGTTTGCTGTTCAGATCTACCCATTTCAAACTTAAAAATTCTTTGCATTTTATTATATATGAATTAATTCTTTACATGAATAGAGATAACAGAGAAGTTTCCAGAAAATGTAAAATTTTATCTGTGTTTAGATAAAAAAGAGCAGCTCCAACTTTTTTTCTTAAACTTTACAAATAAAGAAATTTTTGAAGTTGAAATTTTATTAGTTTTCTCATATATAAACATTTAACAGCATTATATACCTGACAACCTTCCGGATTTTTAAAAATCAAATTAACATACTTTGAATTAAAAATTTTAATTAACAAATGAAATCTAGTAAGTGTCACACAGAAACAAAACATGTAGTGCTAGACAACAGAAATAAGGTGAAAACTGCAAATCGTGATAAAACTAACTCGATTGGTCAGTATCTACTTTATATTACAGTACAAAGTCTAAAGTTCGGAATCCTCGGGACTTTACTGAGTCCGAACTTCGGATTTTTCCGAATTTTGGGTCATTAAAAATGTTGCTTTTCTAATAAAAAGAAAAATAAATTTCAGTGCTTAAAAATGCAAAATATGACGTTCATATATTAAAAATTGCATATAACAGCTATTAATACTAAATTAAACAACTTTTTTCATTAAATAAATCATAACAAAAACATTTATTTAAGAGAATATAGAATTTAAGAACAAATAGTAACTTACTTATCTATTAAACATTTCAGTTAATGTGCGCTGCTTCATTAATTTGGGTTTCTCACTAAGAAGTTTTTCTTTTATTTTATATACAGACATGAGTTCCGATTCTGTAATAAAGCTTCTTTGCTCTAAACCTTTAATGGCATTATCCAGAGAGTTTATAATGTCATCGATTGGCATCTTTTCTTCTTTTTCCTCATTGTCAGAGTCACTTTCTGCTTCCTGTTGATTTAAGACTATCTCGCGAATTTCACCATCACTTAATGAATTTATTACAGGCGCGTCCTTGTCGACATCCATAACTTCAAGGACATCACTTTCCTCTAAAGGCATTGCTGAGGATTTAGCATATGTTAAAAGTTCCGAAATGTAAGTTTTCTCTTTCCGCAAACGAAAACCCTCCCAGTCTGGTTCCCGATCGTCAGCGCAAAAAAAAATTGACGAAGGCCATAAATTATGCCAAGCATTTTTCAATGTGTCTTCTGAAATATTATCCCATGCACGAGAGACACTCCACAAAGCATCCTTAATAGTGAATTGTTTTATAAAGTCGCGTATATTTTCTCCTCTATTTATGAAGTCGAGCAAACGCCTCAGAAAGTCATTTTTGTAACAGCATTTTAGAGCATGCAAAATGCCCATATCCATAGGCTGTATTAGTGATGTACAATTTGGAGGCAAAAATAAAACTTTCACATTTTCTTCTACAAGAATTTCTGCCTCTGGATGAGCTGAGCAATTATCCAAAATTAAAACAATAGTGGCATCATTTGGAAGACCGACAGCTTTGCAGTGAGCTTTAGCTTCAGGTAAAAAGTGCTTATGGAACCATTCTGTCATTATTTCCCGTGTTATCCATGCCTTTTTACTTGCTTTATAGTGTACTGGGGGAAAGGTTTTGACTCCTTTAAAGGCACGAGGTTTAGCACTTTTGCCAATAACTAAAAGTTTGCACTTATGAGTGCCTGCGGCATTTGCGCAAGCTAAAATGGTGATTCTTTCTTTAGCATCCTTAATGCCTGTGGGTGCAGTTTCATCTACCGTTGCAAGTGTTTTCCGTGGTAGATAGTGCCAAAACAAACCAGTTTCATCAGCATTATAGATCTGGTTTGGTGTTAATGATTCATCAGATATTAATTTGTTAAATCCATCCACATAGTGCTCTGCTGCTTCATGATCTGCGGAAGCTCTATCACCACATATTCTTAATTGACGTATTCCGTGTCGTCTTTTGAATTTGGTAAGCCAGCCAGTAGAATATTCACAAGGGGAGGATAAATTCATATCCTTGTGAAACATTCTGGCTTGTTCCATAATCATTGGTCCTGTTAAGGGTACATATTCAGACCTTCGTTGCCGGACCCATTCGATCATAACCTTATCTAGGTCTTCATTATTAGCCGAACGCATAGTTTTTCGTTCTTGCATTGCTAAGGGTACATCACTGTCTACAAAAAATGCCAAAATTTCTTTTTTTTGCTTTTGTATGTCATACACTGTTGATTTGCCAACGTTGTATTCTTCACATAAATTTTTCACTGTAGTTCCTTTCTCCAATTTCCTAAGTAATTCAACCTTTTTAGTGATTGTAAGGTAATTAGTTTTTCTTTTAGAACTACTATTATCTTTTGCATCGTTAGGTTCACTTCTCTTCATTATTAAATCTGAAATCTCTCAACCAATTCCTTAATAATAAGAGAGAAAGAAAAAAAAATAATACAAATGCGTCTTTGTCTAAGCCGATAATCCTACTAATAAAATGCAACGATGACTTTGCGATTCCATCCGAGCACTAGCCGTTAGTAGCTGGGAAACGTATCTTAAAGGCCACCAATCACAGTGTACGATCGCAAAGGATCCTCCAAGAGGCTTTAAACATGACGAAAGCAAAACTATGACTCTACTTCCAGCTTTACCATTAGCGGTCTCTGATTGGTTACTCATGAGTTGAGTTTTCTCTCTGCCAAGCTCTAGTTTTCGCGGCTGCCCGCATTTCTATTTTTAGACTGCAGAGCGGATTGGGAGATGAATTAGCGTAGTGAGAGAGAGAGAGAGAAAACAGTTCTTTACTCCGCCCTCTTTCCTCAACGCAGGGAGAAGAGCAAAAAGAGAAAAATAAATGCTTAATAAGTGCTGGAAGGAGCATTTCTGGACTTCCGATAGCTGTTGTGAAAAGAAAAAAAACAATCCAATGTGCTGTTCAAATATTTTTTGTTTCAACAATTTTGATTTTTCCCTCTCTCCTTGAATATTGCCGCGGAAAAAGTCCGAACTTTGGACAATTCCGTACTTTGGGTGTCCGAAGTAAAGACTTTGTACTGTAATACAATGCATATAAGAAGGGGAGGCATCCTGCAAAATTATAGAAATTCAAGATGACAGCTGAAATTCTGAATTGTTTGCAATTTTCTTACTATCCATCATATAAAAATGCATTTGATGTAAATTTCGATGTTTTTAGGTCAAAAATTTCAGATAAACATTTGTAACACTTTCCAACATAATTGAAAAGGGTTTTTGAATTCGGTTTGTCTGCCCGTCTCTGTCTGTCCATCTGGCCATGCTCTAACTCTCATAAATATACTCTGATTGCCATGTAATTGATATATGTTATTTAGAGTTCATTCTAGGATCAAGGGCAAGCAGCGTGCACTTTGCCATAAAAGGGCACTTCAGAGAAAAAAATGGGCACACTTGTGAATTATTACAAATTATTCTAGTGTCTGTGTGTGCTTATATGTATGTGTATATATTATATACATATGTAAAATGTATTTATAAGCTTTGATTTTATTGATATATAGAATTAACTATGGGCAAACTATAGTTTAACCACTTGCTCTCCTATGTTTAGTGCAACTAGACAAACTATAACCCTTTTTTATACAGGGATCTCAACGGTCACCTTTTTAGCTACCAATATTTCTGAACAATAATCTTCTTGGTCAATTTCTGTTGTAAATGTTGTGGAAATCTACCATGAAGATTAATGCTTAGAAATTATGGCAGCCAAAAAATGTGGCTGCTAAGATCACTGTATTAAGAAGGTCCATTACTATGCCAAATCAATCACACTAAACAAATAAATGCAAAAGATTAAATATAGTAGCATTTACAACATATTTGGCACACTTTTTATCATTGGCATAATGATTTGATTCTTACATCTAGTCATTGATCCATGGTTCGTATATATTTCTGTAAATAAAAATCAAGGACTTTGAAGGACCAAAACCAAAAAAATTTAAAGACCAACAAATTCAATAAACTATTGAATTATAATATGCATTTTTCAATGCAGAGTTTCATTTTTGTAAATACAACTTTTAAACATTTAAATGGTATGGGCAGGGGGTGTGGGGGGGGGATTTCAGAATGTAGCAGTAGAAACAACTATTACTTATAGTTATTTTTAAATAACAAATACAACATAAAGTAAAAGGAAATTTAAAGATTTTCCACTTGGTGTGCAGGAGGAAAAGGAAAGGAAGGAGGGGTTAATACAAAATTCTGGAAGGGGGAGATTAAGATAATTATTTAACTATATTGTCACTGCAACGTTTAAGGGGAGAGCAAAGATTTATATGTGAAGTAAGAAGTGGGGGGGTGGAGTTATATTAGATGGTGGAAAAATTCAGGGGGGGGGGTTAGGTGGAAGAATTTAAAAAAAGATGAGCGATTATTTATTGTTTTAATAAACAAACAAACAAAGCACAAAAGTTAAGGTTGATTAGATTATTACTTAGTTATTTATAATTACTAACAATTTACAATTTGGGCAGAAAAAGTTAAAAGTTAAAGAGTTTTAAAGATTAAGTTTTATGTGGTAGGAATGAGGAGAGGAGAGGGGAGGGGGATGGTTTTTAAATGATTATTTATTGTTATCCTAACAATAATGTATCGAATAGAGCAAAGAAAGTTTAACAAAATTATAGAGGTTAGAAAAGAGGTTTTTAATTTTAGAAGCTGGGGGGAGGAGGAATGGGGATAGGCAAAAATTTTATGGGAGGTAGGAAGTTTATTAGGTGATTAATTATTTATCAGAAGAGAAGACCGAGCTATGCTCTGTTAAAATTAGCTTTCTGTTCAACTCAATATAACAATAAATTATTTGTACAACATATAATAATCAGATCTGTGTATCCTGATTGGTTGAATTCAGTTTTCGAGAATGTTCTGTGGATGCTGATTTGTTGAATCATGTATCTCGGCTCCTGTTGGGAATTTCTACAAAATTCCTTCAGATTAAAAAAGCGAATTATTTTTCCAAATGTCGCCAAAATTTGGTGAAAAGTCTCAAACTTGGCAACATTCTTTCATTTAGATTCAAGCATGCATTCTGACTTACGTAATCTTGAAAGTCGATTTTCCCACCAAATTTCGCCAATGTTGCCAAATTTGGCAAAATGGTTTCAACTTTGCCATTACGTTTACTGCCAACTGATCAACAATTTAATAACTGTTTCAACCTTCATTCACATTGAAATGGATTGACCTGTAGTGACCCCCAAAATGACCTACTAATCAAAATTTCTCGAACATGTGACCTAGCTCAATGGTCTTCTCATTCCCCAAAACAGTAGGATACAAAATTTCATCAAAATCGTTAGAACCTTTTTTTAGATAAAACTAGCTTGACCTATAGTTACCCCAAAATGACCCACTGATTGAATTTTTTCGACCATGTGACCTAGCCCAAATGTCTTCTCATAATCTAAAATGATAGAATACCAAATTTAGTCAAAATCTTTTTTGACATATTTTACATAAAATTAGACCCTAACTCGTAGTGACCCAAAATGACCCATCAATTGAATTTTCCTGAATATGATCTTGACCAATGGTCCTCTCATGCCGAAAACATTAGGATACAAAATATAGTCAAAATCGTTTCAGCCGTTCTGTACATAAAATGAGCTTGACCTGGAGTGACCCAAAAATGTCCCACTAATCAAATTTTCTCGAACATGTGACCTAGCCCAATGGTCTCAGAATACAAAAAGGATACCTGTAGGATACAAAATTTAGTCAAAATCATTAGAACCATTTTTTAGATAAAATTAGCTTGTATTGCAGTGACCCAAACATGACTCACTAATCGAATTTTCTCGAGCATGTGACCTAGCCCGATGGTCTTCTCGTGTCCGAAAACAGAAGGATACAAAATTTCGTCGAATTCTTTTGAGCTGTTTTTAGATAAAATTAGCTTGACCCGTGGTGACCCAAAAATGTCCCACTAATCGAATCTTTTTGAACATGTGACCCAGTCAAATGTTCTTGTAATCCTGAATAGTAGGATACAAAACTTAGTGAAAATCGTTAGAGCCGATTTTTAGATAAAATTAGCTTGACCTGCAGTGACCCTAAAATGCCCCACTAATCGAATTTTCTCGAACATGTGACCTAGTGCAATGGCCTTTTTGTGCTCTAAAGCAGTAGGATACAAAATTTAATCAAAATCGTTTGAGCTGTTTTTTTTTAGATATAATTAGCTTAAGACTTTGACCCCTAGTAATCCAAAATGACCAATTAATCGAATTTTCTCGTGACCTAAAGGTCTTCCAGGGCTAGCATTTCCCCTAAATTTCCTAAATATTATTTTATCCCCTAAAATTCCTAAAATTCTCCTAAAATTTTCTTCTTGTTCCTAAAAATTCGAGATTGCCAAAATTTCACCAAAAAATATCGTGAATTTTGCAAATGGTCATCGAAAAAGATGCGTATTTCATCAAAAGATTGCTAAAATGACGCAAATTTCGTCAAAAGATTGCTAAAACAACGCGTAAAAAAAGCAAAATTCGTCAAAAGATCGCAGAGAAAAGCAAATTTTGACAAAGAATCGGGGAAAAAAACTTAATTTCATCCAAGGATATCATGGAAAAAACGCAAATTTCGACAAAGAAGTTTGAAAAAAAAAAAACCTTTCAGAAGTTTTTCTGTGAGCTTGAGAATTTTTTTTAATTCATAATCACCCCTGCTTCCTGCCTCTTGTTCTCTAGGTTCACCGAGAACATCCAAAAGAGAGAGAAGAGCATTCATTCTGGTTAGGCTCAATGATCCAGGAACTCAAAATTCTAATTAATACAATTGCAGTAAGCATAAGCTGTCAAAACGGTTTGTAATATGAAGTCTGTTATTGCCCAAATTTAAATGCGCTCTGCAACAAACAACACAAGCACATGGAACAAGGGCTGAATTCATTGGAATGATGGGAATATTCTTTGGCAGTGTACCACATGTGCCTGACTAACACAAAAATACTGTTATTACATACTTGTAATGTTAAAAATATCGCAAATGCCCCTAAAATTTTCCTAAAATTTGGGAAAAAATTCCTAAAATTCCTCCCTAAAATTTTGAAAAATCCTAGTGCCTAAAATCCCTGGTCTTCTCGTGCCTAAAAATGATAAGATAGAAAATTTAGTTAAAATCGTTAGAGCCGTTTTTAAGATCAAATTTGCATACACACACAGACAGGCAAGATTTGCTCATATTATAATATATGATAGTTAATAAATATTTCTAAATACGATAGAAAAAAAATTAAACATTAAACAGTTTTAAAGACTTTAAATTCTGTGTGCTAAGAAAGGGGGGGCAGCAATTTCTAATGTGAAGAGGATTTTAGATGGTTAATAGATTAATTGTTACAATAACGTAACAAATAGCACAGGATTTTTTTTTTTTTTATAGAAGACTTTTAAAGATTTTAAACTTTGTGAATGGGGGGGGGTGTAGCCAAAGTGGAAAAGCACTGTTTTTTTGGGGGGGGGAAAGGGGGGTTTATTGATGACTGATTGTCTTTGGATTATTACCTTACTAAATATTTACAAATAGGACAAAAAAATAATTAAATAGTTTTAAACACTAAATTTTGCGGGCTTGGTAAGGGTAGGGTGGGGTATATTGTCAATTTCAAGTGTGGGTGGAAAAAATTATATGATCCATTATTTACTGATACAATAAAGTAACTAATAGAACAGAAAAAGTAAAAAAAAAAAAAAAAGACTTTTAAGAGTTTTTAACTTGGTGAGGTAGGGGGCAAAGGGAAGGAAACAGATTTTTTTTCAGGGTGGATGACTGTATTTATCTTACAGAAGATTTACAAATAGGAGAATTAAAATTAAACAGATTTAAACACTTGAAATTTGGTGTTCTAGAGGTAAGGAGTGAGGAGGAGGGAAAACGTTAATATCGAAAGTAGGGGGTAATTATATGATCGATTATTTATTGTTATAATAAAGTAATAGATAAGCAGAAAAAGTATTAAACAAAACAACTTTTAAAGTTTTAAACCTTATGAGCTGAATGAGGGAAAATAGATTTTTTTCAGGGTGGAGAAGGGGGGAGCTAGGTTATTCAATGAATTGTTTATTTACTTTACTAATGATTTACAAATAAGGCAAAAAATATCGTATACGATTTTCAGCATTTTGTAGCAATTTTTTTTACATTCATTAAAGGAATCTGGGCTTCAATCTTTTAGTCCAAGATAGGAAATTTTGTCCTCTGCAATTTTTTTCATTTTTCACGAAATTTTTATATGATTTTTGGCATTTTTTTGACATTCAGTAATAGTACCTGTTGCAGTCTTTTAGCACAATATAGTAAATTTTGTCCTATTCAATTTTTAAATTTCACGTTTTTCTGCAATTTTGGATGTCTTTTTGCATTTTGCTGTAATTTTTTGAGTTTCGTAAAAGGAATCTGATTTCCAACTGTTAGTCCAATATAGTAAATTTTATCCTCTGCAATTTTTGAATTTTTCCTCAATTTTGTTTTCGATTTTTAACGTTTTGCTGTGATTTTTTTTTGTTATTCATAAAACGAATCCTGTTTCAATCTTATAGCCGAATATATTAAATTTTGTCCACTACTATTTTTCAATTTTTCTTTTTCAATTTTTCATACATTTTAGCCTTTATTTATTTTTATTTTTTGCATTCTGCAGTTTTTTTTTTTTTCCGAAACTCAGAGTAAATTTTGATACTGCCGTGATTAAATTCAAGTTGAAAGAGAATAATGCCATATAGGTTCATATAGCAACATGCATGATGATGTGGATAATTTGAATTTAATCTGAGTGTTTTTATAAGGCAATAGAGGGGCAGTAGAAAAGAAAAAATAAATTATTTAAAGTCTTATTATAATTTCTAAATTGATTTCTCAATGTAATATTATAAATTAGTTAATATTAGACTTTTCATTTTTTATTTATAATTTATTTTCAACTTTTTAGCCTTTAAAATGTTTCATTGTTGCAGTTTCACTACCATTTGAACTATTTTGGAGAACATTTACTAATGCATCACTAAATTGATCATTGTTTCAAATCATATACAATTGTATGAGTTACAGAGAATATTTGGTGATTTATTATGTCTTGCAACAATTACTAACAAGAAAAATGCCTTTAAATGAATGTATTAATTTATAATAAAGTTCTTGTCATTGGAAATACATATGTGAACATAATTTTTATAATTCTAGTGTATCAGGAAGTGGGTTAAAAATCAATTGCAAAATTCCATCTCTATATCCAAAAAACAGTTTGTGTTAAATAAAGGAGTGTAAAAATTGTAACAATTCATGTTTATGAGTTGTAATTTTCCAACTGGACAGAAAATGTCCGGCCCGAGATTCAAACTTGGAATCTCTTGGCTGAAGCTGCCAATGCTCTACTAATTGAGCCATCCTGGTCGAATCTGGAAGATCTAATTCATCCAGTTAACCTTATTGATCATAGCATCTGATATATCTGAATCAGCTCAAATCACAGGTAATTTGGAACTCCAGTAAATGCTGGATACATGATTATACTAGATTAATTTTAACACAATTATTCAAATTGGTAAAGAAATTACATTCTTTACCAATTGATTTCTTTACCAATTTGAATAATTATGTTAAAATTAATCTAGTGCAATTCAAGATTAGTTTGATTCAGGACCAGAGCAGATGTACACTGCTGAAGGCAGAGTGTAGGGTGCACAGGTTTGTTTAATTCGAGATTCGTTTTCCAATAAATCGAAAGCAAAACAACCTCAAACTGTTATTTTTAAATTTCCAAAACAAGAACAAAACATATGGCTGGAGAACCTATATTTAGTAATTGTTTTCCATTTTCAGAACAATCATAGTTTTATTTAACTTTTATCAAATTTTTGAAATCTTTTATTGAATTTCTGAATTATGAATGCGCCATATTTTCACAATCTGAGTTGTACTGGAGGATTAAGTTGAGAAATATGCTAAATTAGTTCATACACGATTATTTTTAAACATTAATTACACATGATTTTTAAAAGAATAAATTGAGCAATATTTCAGTATTTAATAGTTTTTGGAGGAATAACAATGCAATAACACCCA
This sequence comes from Maratus michaelseni, assembly GCA_963931845.1. Classification (NCBI taxonomy): domain Eukaryota; kingdom Metazoa; phylum Arthropoda; class Arachnida; order Araneae; family Salticidae; genus Maratus; species Maratus michaelseni. The sequence continues at coordinate 216,396,379 of OZ007586.1, read as the reverse complement.
ATAATTATGGGGCTATAGATCATTTTGAAAAATATTTTTCAAATTAAGAAGAAAAAAATATTTACCCATATTTTCCTGTGTGTGTAGGGATAAGATGATCAATTTTTAGCTTCTTTCCGCCTTCAATAATGCTTTCCATCATTTTTTTTTCTGAAGGCATTGTTGTTAAATAACAGATTAAAAAATATATTTTATAAAAAATAACACACTCAACACACAATTATTTTATTGTAATAATTATTATTATTTTGAAATTTAACAAATTAATTTCTGATGCTGCTGTAGTTTTAATATATGTTAACTATAAACATAATGATACTTGAGCTTTCCCAATATTTATTTCCTTTAATGAAATAATAAAACAAAAATGCATTTTAATAATTTATTTTATTTTATTATTTTTTTTTAATCGAACTTTCTAATGAAATGATGAACTTTTTCTAAAACAAGCCTCACCTGCAATGTTTTATAATTAGGTTTATTTTTAAGCTAGTTATGTATTCCGGTTCAAGATCTGTGTGGCTATCTATTTAAAAAATTAGCTAGACTTATTGATGAAAGTAGCACTTTTAAAATTTTATAATTTAGTCATCAAAACAAATTCTATTTGTGTATTACAGATATGACTTTTTTTTTTTTTTTTTTTTTAATAAGCCTTACTGGTTTTAAAAGTTTGGTTGAATTATTTGTTATTAGAAACAAGGTGTTATTTCTTTCAGATAATAGTCAAAGCATTGTGTATGTGTATTCATTGTTACATCATTTAATTTTGCAATTGCTTATGGAGATACTTATGGAGGTTTTGAATTAAAAAAATTTAAAAAAAATGTCAGTTAAAACATTAAAAATCTGCTTTATTTTCAGATATTATTTATGAATGGGAATGCAAAATATATCTTTAAAATTAAAAGGTGTTTTCAATTGTAGCCACTTTGGCACATGAAATCTGGCAATAAGGCAATTTTTAAAATAGATTTCTTTTTTCTAGACTGAAGTTGTAACAAAAACAAAAATAGTGTATCATGAGCACCAACTGCTGCAGTTAATATCTGACCATCTTACCAAAAAAGGTAAGTAAATGCTATGTTTGATTGTTGGTATATTATGTTATTATAATTCTAAATGAAACGCGGTATTATAGTTTCCAAAGAATTGTTCATCTTAGTTTTTATTGTGATTGGTTTCTTTTATTTTTATTTTGATTTATTTCTAGGATGTGACGATTTATAATGGGTTGATTTTAAAATCACAATTTAAATCACTTTGATTGTTTAGAAAAATCATTGATTTAAATCCATGCAGAAATTTTATACTTATGAAATATTATAAAATTTAAATAACTTACATGTTATTTAGATCAAATAAGCCAAAATAAAAGAGAGAAGTGTCAAAGAATGACTCTTTTACATTCCTAATTATCCTATCTATTGTTTTTCTTCTTTGAGGGCACTCACTGAAAAGATAATAGTATTCATCTCAGGAAAGATATATATATATATATATATATAGAAAGATATGACAGGGTTTCCCAAGCTATGGTATGCATACCACTTCTGGTACATGAGGCTACCGCTACTGGTACGCAAATCATTTGTATTGCATTAAAATAAAAATAAAACTTTTAAAATTAAATAGTAAAGTCAAAATGATTCCTTTTAACTAAACGCAAAAATAATTTTGAAAAATTTAAATTTTAAGAAAATATAAGTTAAATTTTAGCATATAATTTTTCCATTAAAGGATATATAATTTGTGATATCCCGGGTTCAGTGTCATCTTTGGAGGCAATAAATAATCTAGCAGAAAGGGGCGTCTTTTTGTGGATGGATTACAAAGGCGTAGGATGCATTCCTTGTAGTCAATGGTGTTCACGTTGTGTGGGTTTCAGCTTGATCCTTACCTGAGTGATAGGGATTACTACAATTTGGTGAAGCGGCTGAAGTCTCGTGTTTGCCAGAACAACTGAGGAGAATTCCTGATGCCACAGAGAATGAATGGAAATCAAGCTCTCTTGTGAATCATCTGAGTTGGGAGGGGTTGACCATGAAGGACGGGCAGTGAGCAAAAGGTCTTGATGCAGAGTAGACGTGATATAGATTGTTTTCATTGAACTTAGATTATGATCAGAGGTGATCGTAAGACTTATATTACAAAGAGAGTTATTTAAGCATGAGATGTAGAATGCAGGATTATACAGGGTGACAAGAAATAACTTGGACACACATCATACATTATAACTTGAATTCTAATGAAAATATTACGACCAAACTTCAAAATAAATATGAGTACATTATTTCGTCTAATATATTTACAAATTTTCAAAGTGGCTACCTTTAGCCTTAATACAGAGCTTTAAACGTGTCACAAAATTTTGGCTATGGGCCGCAACTCACTTACTGATATTTTATCCCATTCCTTGCATAAGAATTTCCTTAGGGATGCCAAAGTTTTATGAGGTTTAGCACACACCCTTGTCTCCAAGATGGCCCAAACAGAATAATCCATTGGGTTCAAATCTGGGGAATACGGTAGCCATTCTTGAGCTCCATTGAAGTCAGGAAAATGTGTCTTGCAACAATCTTGAGTGCCTTTAGCTCTGTGTGCTTGTGTGGAATCCTGTTAGTAGGTCCATCTTTTGTTGCCAAAGAACTTTTGTGACCAAGGTATGACATCTTCTTCCAAAATGAGTTTGCGATATGTTTGTTGATTAATCTTTATTCCTTGATCAACAAAAACAAGTGGTGTTTTCACACTAGCACATATCCCACCCCAAACCATACAGATTGGGGTCGTTGACGCCGTTCAACAATGCAAGAAGGTCCAGGTGCTTCTGCTGACCAAACTCTATCATTATGGCTATTGTGAGCTTGTTCAATCGAAATCAGTTTCTCATCTGTGAAGACAAATGTTTGCCATCGATCAACTGTGGCCCGCTTTAACAGTTCTTTACACCTTTGAAGTCTTATACGTTTGTTCTCTGCTGTTAGCTTTTGAACCTCTTTCATTTTGTAAGGGTGAAGACCAAGCTCTACTCTTGCCATCAAACATGCTGTTTCTCTGTTGATCTTCATCTCTCTAGCAACATTTCTCATTGAAATACTAGGATTTCATTGTACTCATTTTGTGATAACTACCCGGTTTTTTGATGTGTTAACTGTGCACTTTCTTCCTCTTCCTGGCTTGTCACCATCATGTCCGAGTTCTTTAAACCTTTTGATTGTGTACGAAACCGTCTGTTTAGGCACTTTCAATCGTTGAACAGTTTCACATTATTTCATTCCTTGCTTATGTAATTCAAGTATGGCAGATCGTTTGTTAACGATAATGGTTATCACAACTAACTTACTTACACCTGTTTAGTAGTTTTCTAGAATCAATTCCCTATGACAATAACTTTATAGCTTTAGTGGTAGTTACAGATTTTTGGTTTGAAACTTCGTCCAAGTTATTTCTTGTCACCCTGTAATTATTTTTATTATTCGATTTTAGTTTTAATTGTTCTAATAAAGAACTTACTTTGGAATAAGATGTGTTATTTTGGACTTAATATGTATATATATAGAGAGAGAGACGAGCATTATCATAACTTCAGCCATGTCGTCACAGCTATGTATATATTATAAAATGGTGGCAATGACGGAACAGTGATGCTTAGGATAAGTTAAACACGGAGCCTATGTTAGCCTGATATATAAATTAAGAACCAGCTGAATACAGACAAAGTCGGGGAATCCAAATTTTAGATGGCAATTATAGTGTTTTCTTGGATGTCCAGTAACTAAAGATGGGTGAAAAATTGTGTCGACTAAGGAAAGCTGAGTGGTGTATAACAAGAACATAAAAATATATTACAGCTACTAGTATGTTCTTCAGGGAATATCCGGTGAATAGAAGAATTGTGGTGTATTGTCCTGTGAGTCTAATTACAGAGCGAGCTAATGTGATAGTGCCTTGTCGTGGAATTAAATTCATTCACACTAGAATCTCGGTACAACGAATGTCACTTTAACAAATTTTTCAGTTTAACAAATATTTTTTGTATTGTTAAAAAACATCTTATGCTTTCACATTATAAAAATATCCACTTTAACGAATTTCATATTAACGAAGTTATTACAAGCTTAAATAGAATAGTTATTTCAGTTGTACGAATGTTGAGTTGACAAGAAAAAAATATCTCTATTGAAAAAGTAGAATTTGAATGAAAACTTTCGTCGGAAAATCAATGAAGGGGAGGCAGATGACAGTAAAAATGAAGCTGATGATGACTGTCCATCAAGTATCAAAGATTGTGTTTTATGATCAAAAAGGGCTCTGCAGAACATTGAAACTCTTAAAAAGTTATTATCCCAGCAAAATAATGTTCCAAAAACATTTTAATACAATTTGTTTTGAAAAATACACTGTCAACTTCAGTGTAGAAAAAAAAATTCTGATTTTTTGGTAAAGAAATAAAGTTATATTAACCGCAGATGACAGTGAGGTTTTTAATTTGTCAGGTATCTAACAAAAATTATAATTCTTTTACAATACTTACGATTAAAATCTTGAAATTTCATAAACTTTATATTTATTCTATTTCTAACTAGTAAGTTCACAATTTATTAATACTATGTAATTATTATTTACTGACATGTTTGCATATTAACTGAAATGCAATATAAGTGTAGTAATAAAAAAATATATATTTACTCAATATGCATGCAAATTTCCTTTTTTTTTTTAAAAACGCCATATTGGAATTTCACATTAGCAAATTTTTCAGTATAATGAATTTAATCGGTGGTCTCCAGAAATTCGTTATAACGAGATTTTACTGTATAGCTTTTGGAATTAAAGTAGGGATATATACAGATTTTGTATATTACAGTAGTAAAGTTAAGTTTAATTTTATGGGTATACTATGGAATAATTATGATTAAAGTTTAAATATAAATTATATTTATCTTGTACTGTTCGGTATAAAAATTTATTTTGTAGAGTATACCCAGTTTTAAAGGATTTAACACTGCATGGAAAGTTGCGGTAGGCAAATTGTATTATAGTTGAATGTATTGTTATAGGTTTAGAAGATAAAATTCTATTCCTTTATTTATTGTATTATTTCAAATTGTGTATTATTTGTTATGATGGAATTTATTATATTTTGGGGGGAAAATATGGCAGAATTTCTAGGGAAATATACAAAAAATATCTTGCGTTATTAGCAGATGAATTTGAGACCAGCATGTCAAGGACAGACAAAAATAGAGCTATAATTCAGGTTTAGGCTAAGTGCAGGTGCGTTAAAACAAAAATTCGAAAATTGTCAAAGAGAACCTGGAACATTATGGGTAGATTTAGTATATGAATTAAGGGGTCATTTAGATAATTGGTTGGAGTCTATAGAAGTAACAGATTTTAATTTGTTAAAAGAACTTATGCTGACAGAGCAATTGAAAAACTGGTCTCGTTTGAGATAAGGAAAAAAATTATGGATGAATGGGATGAAATAAAAGTAGCTTTGAAGTTTGCAGATAAGTGTGATAAATATGAAAATATTCAGACTAATTTTAGGAGGTCAGAAAAGAAATCTTGGGAAAATAAACCTTTTCAAGAAATTCATAGAGATCACTTAAATCCTAAAATTAAGAACAAATTAAAATTTGAATCGGAGTTTAAAAATAAAAGGGAGAATTTAAAAAATGATAAATTTAAGAAAGATCAAGCTTTCGAGAGAAAGAGACAAATTCATTGTTATTTTTGTCTTGAACCTGGCCACATAAAACCCAATTGTGTGGAGTGGATTAAAAAAAAATCCAGTTATGAAGATAAAAACATAGGCTGGATTGTTACTTATGATAGAAAGAATATAAATAATTGGGAAGGTATGGAAACAGATTTATTGATGATTGATTTATATGTAAACAGTAAGACAGTCAAAGCGGTAAATGTCACAGTGATACAATATCTTTCTTGTTCCAGCCCTGGGAAGAAAACAAAAGGCAGACTTGGTATCCATACCCATAGCATTGATAGAAGCAGATAAAAAGTACTCTGTAAAGAATGTAGTTGTTGCGGTGGTTAAAAATTAGAATTCTTATCCACTCATAGCACTAGCTGTTTATATGCTTTGTTAAAGATAGAGAATTTACACATGCAGAAGTCGGTGTGTAAACAGATGGGGAATCAGAGAGAATTGAGTGGGCAGGAAAACCTGGGATTATCTGTTGATCAAGAGGAGAAACAGGTTAGCAGAAAGGGTCTAAAAGAAATGGGTGATTCGAAAAAGGAGTCTGTTGAAATAAATAATGAGACAGGTAAATTCACTGGGAGAAGTAACAGACAGGAATTTGAAAAAAGGTTGAAATTAATTGAGACTAAAGATAATGCGACTCAGATGCAAGTTGATAGGGGGCCATATAGAGGAGGTCAGTTTCAGATAAAATATCCTAAGAGAGATGCAAACATACCCACATACATCGACAGTAACATAAACTATAAACCGGGGCTCTGAATTCTCCTATCTGTGAGTGAAAGAAGTGACTATCTCTACTTCACTACCTAACTAACATAATGGAAACGCTGTTCACAGTTGCTCTGTAGAATTCTGTGAAAGATGAGTCGAAAACAGCAAGCAGTATCTTAAGAAACCATGCAAAAAAATTAAACAAAGTTAGCGATAAAGTGCTGAAAAAATCACAAAATGCGGCGAAGTATGGGATACCTACAATTCTTCTACAATTTTAAAGAATTGCGAAAAGATTGAAGCGGTTTATGCTGTGAGCAAATTCAAACCAGTAAGAAAACGAATGTGTAGAAGAAAGAATGAATAAATTGAAATTGCTCTCTTGCGGTGGATAAAAAAGGCAATAAGCCAGAACATTGTTTTAACTTTTGCAGTTCTGCAAGATGAAGCAGAGGCTTTTGCTGATGCTCTCGGTGAGAGCGATTTCATATTTTCTAACGGATGACTGACAAGATTTAAATAGCGTCATAGACTTGTCTGCAGAAAGATAGCCAAAATCGGTAAATTCTTTCTTAGACATTGTTTTTTCCAAGTACATTTGCATAGATGAAGATGTGCTGACTTCGGATGTGACGACAAATGAAGAAATAATTGCTGAAAAATAAAGATGACAACATTGAAGTGTCAAACGAGGAAGAAGAAATTGACACAGAACGGAAAAGTTTAGTGTCAATAAATGAATCTACCGCAGCATTGAAAACTGTACAACGTTTCCTTATGGATCAAGAGGATACTTCCCGAGCTTTGGACAAATTAGATTAGGTCCATACGTTCCTAAAAAAAGTACTCTACAAAAATTGAAGCCTAAGTCAATAACGGACTATTTAAAAATATGATTAGCATGTAAATAAAATTATTATTGCCTAAAAAACGATAATTAATTTGTTAATGAAATTTACTATTTCTTATTAATTTATGATTCTTTGAGCAGAGATATATTTGTAGGTTAATTTATTTAGTTGTTATACCTAACGTAGATGGCACCACTATTATGACGGTTAACACGAAAAACATTCCCAGTCCCTTCAATTTCGTGTTAATGAGGTTCGACTGTACTTCAATTTTGTCATGGGTCTCCCTGCTCTAACTTTTGTGTTATTTTGGGAAATAGCTGTACTAGCCCATATCTTCCTTGTGTTTTGCCTCACCATCAAAATTTTTTGTTTTTCAGCCTTTTAACAAGTTTTCATTGTCAAGCTTTTGTAGGGTTATTTCTACTTGACCCCTTCTTAGTCTCTATACACTGCCTCCCTAGTAGTCCCCATTCACCATTTTCATTCCTAATTGTTCAGTTTCTTTGGAATTTTCTCTGTTTCTAATATTGGTTCACCCAGCAACCATTTAAACTTTAATTTCAGTGTTAAGCTCATGGCTACCCCTATTTCTTAACAGTTATCTTCAATTTAAGCTTTTTCTAAGTTTTTTTCATCCCATCTTTCGATTGGTGGCAAGTATTTCAGGTACTTGGTATGTGTAATCTTTAAGTCTCTACTCAATGTAAAAGAACAAATAAAAATGATTTGCATAGGGAAAAGGGCTAACTGTATTCTAGCTAGAATTCATTGTCCGAATTAAACAAACATTTAGAAGGAGGAAGGGTTGAGATCCAGAGTGCTTAAAATGGAAAATCATGAGTGTGAGATAAAAATTAAAGAAGTGGAAATGAAAAGTAGGGGCCAAAGGCTTCATAAATCTCGGAAACTATCGACCCTAGCGAAAATCTTAAGGCAGATTTAAAGACTACTACCTAATAATACTGTATTGAGATACCCTACAAGTAGGGTCTTTAGAAGTTTTATTTTAGTTATAAAATATATATATAGTAAAGAATTGGGGAGGGGGGATATTGATCTATTCCCTTTATCATGATTCACAGTAAAATATCCTTCCAATTGATCAGTAAGTTTTGGAATTACTGTTTTTACCTTATCTGTGTGAGTATTGACTCTAGAACATCCTATACTAGAATTTGAAAATCTATTCTTACTTTGATTGATGCTGTTTTATAAGATGTTGTCGATACTTAACTTTTCCAGAATTGCCCATCACTAGTTAAGGTTATAAAATAAAGTATTGTATTATCTTTTAATCTTAAATTAACAGTTAACAGAATTTATTATAAAAGCATATTGTAGCTAAATTTTAATAAGTAATTTAGTAGTAAATGTATAAATAAAATAGTATATTATTAAAAAGTACATTCCAGAAAGAATTAGTAAAAGTGTCAAAGCATTATTAAGGAGAGGTTCTGCTGAACAACTTAAAAAAATGATTATTTTTTAACCGTTAAAGTGTCTAAAATATGCCCTCAAAACCAGTTTTTGTACTATCCAATATTTAAGTCATGACAACCAGATAAATGGACCAGTGTCACAGCTGAGAAAAGGGCTAATCAAAATTTTAAATTCAAAATTTAATTTCTTGAAACTTTTTTAGTTGGTGTTATGTTCTCACACTTAAGCCATTCAAGCTACTACCATTTTGTTTTTTGAAAACTAAACTAGACCTCTTTAATAGAAGGACAGACCTTCAAAAAATTAAAATTTTTAATAATTTCAATTCTATAAAACATTTTTATAAATGACAAACTACTGCCAAAAATTGATCTGAAGTTCAGTCAGTTGCCATTTTGTAAAATTTGTATTTATTTTATTAGTTTTTTTTTCTGGCTTTAAAAATTTGTATAAATTCAAATTATATATATATATATATATATATATATATATATATATATTAAACGATTCCCGAGGGTTTTGTCTACATAGGGATATGAAATATAATTTTGTATGGCTAAGGTATCAAATATAAATCTCTTCATAAAATAATGCCCTCATATTTCACAAAAATTGACACTTTAAAAAAAAAATTCATGAAAAATTAAAAAATCACTGTATAAATCCAAATGAAATTTATTGGAAGATGACAAAATTTACTATATTGGGCTAAAAGAATGAATTTGGATTGCTTTTATAAGTTGCTCAAATTTTCCGGCAAACTTAGAAAATTGGAGGAAAAATTCCTTGTTCATTATAAAATAACAAAAAATCGAAAATCTGAGAGCCAGGTTCATTCAGTCCTGTCTTTGAATATCAAGAACCAAATTTGTAGTCTTCTATGTGCGGTAGATTTCCCTAGCACAAACAGACAAACATCTTTTTTTTTTTTAATTACTATAGATTATATAGTTATGGTTACCATTTTGTTTTTTGAAAACTAAACTAGACTTCTTTAATAGAAGGACAGACCTTTAAAAAATTAAAATTTTTAATAATTTCAATTGTATAAAACATTTTTATAAATGACAAACTACTGCCAAAAATTGACACTTTAAAAAAAAAATTCTTTGATAAGTAATCTTTGATAAAAGTTTAAAAAGTGCTTTGTAATAGTGTTCTTCTCAATATTATTGAAAAGATCATTGAATTGCTAAGTTTGGATATCCTTATCGATTGTTCTACAATCATTTAAGACCAATGAAAAGAAAAAAAAAAAAAAGGCTAGAAAACTGAGTAATATTAAAAAAATTAGATTTTAAACTCTCTTATAATTTTTGAGAGCTATACAAATATAAATAATTTAAAAATTATTAGTTTCAATTGCAAATAAAATGAGCTTTAGATTTTGAAAATTGGTGCATTAAAGCATTGAACAAGATTTATATTATCATAACTGTCAAATAGTTACTTACATTCAGTCTGCAATTCCAGGACAATTCAGATTCCTTCTTTTTTTTTCAAAAGAAATTTCTGTATAGAAATTTTTGATTTATTGGTATTTCTATCCTCTGTTGACAAAAATTTTAAATGCAGTACTTAATGTAATCTGGAACACTTTGGTAAGTATATAAATAGGTTTATCTTCTTATTTCAATGGGTTATAAAATTATTTAAAATTCCTTCACTAAAAATAGGAACAACTAGGTACAGTAAAAGCTCGATTATCTGGCATTCAACTAACCAGAAAAATTCGCAGAGCTCTGTTATTTTTCTCTTCCCATAAACAGTAGAAAAATTTTTACTGTTAGCATTCTCAAATTATCACAGCGACTGATTCGGTGTAAAACAAATCTATTTATGTTCATGACAGTGAATGTTATAAAATAAAATATATAGCTCGATGGCACAGAATAGCTTCAAGTTGCGTCACAGTCAGCAATCGTCCGCCAGCTGTTTTTCCCGGCAAAGGAGAGGAGGGAGGGAGGGAAAGGATGATGCGAGAAGAGAAGAAAGACTAATTAATCCTTCTGCTGTTGGCGAAACTAGACTGGGGGGGGGGGGGGGGTGAGCAATTAAACGGTAGAAAAAGTACCTTTTTTATATCTTTTCCGAAAACTGAACAGCCAAGTGAGGAAGCAGGAGGAAGGGGGAAAATTATATTGCCTTTTCTAAGAATTGTGATAAGGATATATATGGTCTTTCCTATCATTTCAGATATCGAAGGTTTCTTTTTTATCTTCAGATGCACAGTAGTGTTTATAATTGAAAGTTAATTAATTATAGTTGAAAGTAAATTATAATTGTTTTATTCTTGTATGTTTATCAGTTCAAACTTTTTCTTCCCAGCTATCTACCAAGAAAAAATATTTTTCCAACAGAATAAACAGCAAACAGAAATAATAATTAAAAAAAGAATGAAACAATACCCTTTTCTTTTCTTTAATTTTTATTTAAAAAAAAATATATATATATATATCTGTTTTTAACTATCGGATTGTGTTAAAATTTTCAGCAAATTCAAATAATAATAAATTAGGCCACAATCCAAATTTCTATTTAAATACAATAAGTTTTCAGAAAATCAGAGCCTCCTCAAAAAAGCCCACTATCTGAGTCACTCCAAAAATAAAATGCTGATAACTGTAGTTTGTTTTTATGGAGATCAGAGAGGCAAAATCGGATGTTATCAGCTTGCATATGATAATATTCTTAGCTGCTTAGCTTAGAAAGATGGGATTTATTATTACGGTGGAGTGCTACACCTTTTATTGAGGCAACACAAGTGAAGAATCACACAGAACTTAATTTTCCAAGTGTCCATATGCTTTTTTCAGAAAGAATAAAAGGGCACCATTTTTTTAAAAAATTACAGGGTGCAAAGTCGCTGGTTTAGGAAGAAAAAGGCAGAGTGTAGTGCCCTTTGAAAAACATCTAGTTGATTAGTTGACTTCATTAGTTTTGTTATTTCCCATCTTGAGGTTTACTTTATTAGTGCATAAAGTAAGAGCAGCATCTGTTAATCATCTTAGTCCTAAATTAAAATCTTTATGAGATGTCTAATTATAAATAATGTAGCATTATAAAAGATTAATAAGTAAATTTAGAAATGACACCCTAACACAAAATAATGTTTACTTTTAATTTGTTAAAATTTACTTTATCAAATGCAAATTTAATAATAATAAAAGAATTATTTGATCGACTTCCCAATGACAGGAAAATAGGCCAAAAAATCCTTTTCCTTTTTCATTATTACATCAATGCACCCCCCCCCCCCCTTCTTTCATGACAGATTCTGTAGTGCTCAAGTATCTATGATGATGATTATTGTTGGGCTGAAATATTTGAATGCATAATGCATGAATTGAGATAGTTTTTGGGCCGTTTCTTTCGTACAGTTTGCGTTGTAACAAATACCCCATAGTTCGAATCCATAGGAAGGCAAAAACGGGAATATCCAATGAAGATGAAAACATATCAGCTGAAGTTATTTATTGATATATAGCAAGCATAAGATGTAAGAACGGGGTGATCTCGGGTATTAGAGGCTTAGAACAGTTGTTGACAGACCAAGAGCCAGGAGTGATCTGCCGTTTGGGCAGTAGATTGTCTCACCACAATTCGATAATACATTGAGCCAACAAACCGCAGACGCGCAGAAGAATTTATGGACGTTAAGGATAATTAATATAAATGTTTTGGGAGGATGTAATGAAAAGGCTACCACATTTGGTGAAACCGTAACTTTTGTGAATTTTAGAGGACACAGGCGGGCAACCCGGTGGGAAAGGAATTTTAGTCAAAGGAAAGAGCTAAACATTGTATCTGGGAAATTACATTACTTGCACAATTTGTTTATGAACAGAAAAAGGTTGGGCGCCCAAGCAGCTGTCAATGAATGTCTGGAACACATATAATTACATCTGTTATAACCGCATTGGAATTAAAATAGATTTATAACGTACATGCTGCATTTAGTAAAGATAGTCTTTCATATGAGAAAAGGAAGTAACATTTGAGGTTTTAGAATAAGAGATATTTTAGCGAAGTGAATATTAATTAATATATTAAAAATTAAGTTAGGAAGATAATTTAGAATAAAGATATGTATAAATGATTCTATATCATAGTATCCGGCATTCGACACTTCCTGAGCGTGCCAGTTATTTGAGCTTTTACTGTATGTGGTAATCTCAAATGCCAATTATTCTTAATGCATATATTTTTCATATAACAAAAGTAGACTGATATTGAGAAAAAACAAGAAAACTTGTTGATATCTGTGTTATGACAATAAAACTAATATATATGCTAAATATACAATAGCCCATCTTTCAATTTTAAAGACAAGAAATAGAATGGTTGTCAGGTCATTTTTTGACTGTGCACCAGTTGTACTACATACCTCCGTAACTCATATGTTTTGATTTCCTGAGAGGGAAAAAAAAATCTTTCATATAGATGATTCTTAAAAAAAATAAAATGTAAAGTAAAAGGGTTTTCTAAAATCTTAAATATGAGAAACACCCTTTTTAAAATGAAATGTTAAAATAAGATTTTAAGAAAGAGATAAAAGTATATAATAACCAATATTAAATAGCCTGTTATTAAAATTCTAAGTAAGATATAAACAAAATCCAAAGTGATCAAGACAGCTAAGAAATTACGTTTTAATGTTTGATCAAAAACTACATTTTATAGGTACTTGAACAAAGACATCTTAAGTTATTACATTTTTCTTATTTTTTATGTATATTTCATTGTAAAGGTTTCTTTTGTCTCAATGTCATTTCACAAATACTGTATTGTGGTAAGTGTATATTATGTACTTATATGTATTTTTTGTAAATGTATGTCTATGGCATGTGGATGTATGTTTATGAAATCCATCCAACATTTATTTGTTTGATTTTGTACAACACATCCTACAAGAAAGCCTCCACACAGGGTGCCTGATGTCACAGCTAGTCGTCCATCATTAATGTATATTTCTAATAGAATGCAATGAATTGACATTTATTATGCTTTTTTTTACTAGTCACTAAGTGACTGGTTTTAAAATAAGTGATATTGCAGGAAGGGATGAGCTTATAAAAAAAAAAAAAAAAAGGTAGAAGAAAGAAAACTATGAGGCGATTATATATCCTAAGATAAGTCGAATTCTTATATCAACTATTTATTTTTTATTGATATGTCTTATGTACTTAATAGCAGTATATTTTATTTATATATATTTTTTATTTTATAACCAGGGATTGTTCCAGTCAAAATTTGGGGCCTATTTAGGGACTCTTCATAAAATTTCTTTTTATAAAACGTTCACAAAATTACATTCCATAAAAACACATTCTTAATTATTTTTATTTTATTAGGTTTTAAAATGTGTAATTTGCAAACAAAAGAAGTACACCAAAAAGGAAAATTTTAGCAGAAAGACTTAGTTATTAATAATAAAACTTGGTCCGAATTGGAATAACAGAATGTTATCTTTCCTTACAAAATGTAATGTTTAAAAAAAATAACTTTTACTTTTCACAAAATCGGCACCAAGGAAAAAAAACCTGGATCAACCCCTGACTAATTTATTTATTCATCAGCTTTAAGATTTTTGTTACCTTTTTTTAGAACCAATATTCATTTCTAATATCTAATATTTTCATAAGTTCAATAAAACTACAAAAAAGTATCTAAAGAATTTTTCTTTAAATAAATAAATATATATATGTATTTCAATTTCATTAATTATATAAACTTATATATCAATCTATGTTCACAAAGCAGACATATGAGTTTTAGTTTTTTCTAAGTAAAATTGAATATAAAATTATAAATGAGCATTTCTATTGAATAAGCATAATTTTTCATGCTTTTAATAGAAATTGTTTATAGAAGATTTGTGAAAAGTTCTATTTTTAAGGTAAAGAGTTTTGTGAAGGGTCCTGTTTTAAGATGAAAACTTTTGTGAAGGGTCCTTTTAATGACCCAAAATTTTCCTAAACATATGTATGTATCCCCTGTATTTATGGTATAATTTGATATTTCACAGCTATATATATATATATATATATATATTCATAATATGCTTCTTAAAAATTAAATTTATGCTATTAAATAAACATCATTTGTTTATTAAAATATACTAATCTTGAAATGAATAATTACTGAAGTAAGCATATAGTGTAAATGCTGCTGTGAAACAGATATTGCAATATTTTAATGTAAATAAATTTATTTTGAGAAGTATTTTTTACCAATAAAATCAAATTTATATAAATAAGAATATGATAGCTCAAATGCAAAGATTTCTTTTCTTCTTTTCTTGCATATTTAGCATGAAGCTTGGACCTCAAATTTAATATATTAAAAAAAAAAAAAAAAAAAAAAAAAAAAAATATTATTTTTTAAAGTTGAATGATTCAAATTTTCGTTAAATTATCTTTATTGGATATTGTTATTGAAATAATGCTAGGATTAAACAGTTTTAACCTGTATTTTAATGTTACTTTAAAACACACCAATATAACTTTTCCCTTTGTTTAGAAATTTTTAATTTCTCTAATGTAAAAGCACAACTTTCTGACATATTTACGTATTAATTTTTGTTCATATATGCATCAAATTTTTAAGTATTCTGCATTCTTCTCTTTGATTCAGGCGTCAGAAAATCAACCAACTTTTTCTCTTATATATTCAATATTTTTTTTATTTTACCAGATTGTTACTTGGCGATCAACTTCTCATTTCAAGACTGTCATATCTCAAAAATCAGTTTAAAAAATCAATCTTGACAATATTTTCTGAAAAGTGCTTTATTTTATTTATTAATTTTTTTTTTTTTTAAGAAAGGTAAAATATAAATTGTTTTAGGCGACATAAATATACACACGTAAAATTTTTATGCATCTACAGGTAAAAACGATTTTCTGTCAGAAAGTGTTTATATTTGACTACAGTTTTAATAATCGATAAAAATTAATCCTTTTTTATAATTAATTATACAACCTACAAAACATCCTAATATGCAATTTACTCAACGCAATATAATATATATGTTTACATACAAAACCTTTTTTTTTTCTGTTTCTGTGAGACAGTATGGAAAAGACTGAAATTACTGATGGTGCTATAATCTGATATTGTTTTTCTTTTGATCTAGTATCTCAAAACAAAAATACTCAAATTAATCAACAGTAAAACAACTAATTTTTTATTTACATTGTTTATTAGTTAATTTCTTATTACTGTAAAAAAAAAAAAAAAAAAAGTTAGTAACGAAAAATATTTGTTATTTATGGACGTAAGTGGACGAGACTGCTTAACATTTTGATATTAAAAAATATTTCATATTAAAAATCTTTCATGAAAAAAAAAATAAATATAAAATAAACAAAATTAATTAAATAAATAAATAATATAAATGCTTTGCTTTATTTTCTTATTATAATTTAATAAATAAACACATATGACAACGATATTATTTTAGCTTATAACAAAACTAACATTAAAAATTTTAAATTTTTCCTACAGAAAAATGCAACGTACATTTCAAGCTGATGAATAAATAATTTAAAATAACAATTCTTGTAGTAATAATATTTTAAAATTACTGTATTATTTATAAAATAGATTAGAAATACTGCCATAAAATAACTTAAACACAGCAATTTGATATAAATAGTTGAGTAAAAAGTGGGATTAACCTTTGAATATTTATTTGAGTGGACATTGTCACTTTCTATGTCTGAAATCCTCTTGTTTTTTGTTATCCATAAAACTAGAGAAATCCTGTCTTTTTATATCTTGTATCCAATTATGTTTTAAACCTTCATTCACTGGAAATTTAAAAACATATACTACTGGACAATTTTTATAGTTGCCTCTACCAAGTAGACACTACACATTTCTCATTCCTCTTATATATTTTTTTTAACCAGTAACCTTTTTTAAATAAATGTACGAGTAATAGATCTATTTTAATACGAAATTCAGCTAACACGTGTTAAATATTTATTAGTCATGTATAAGATGTCCACACTCACAAAGTTGTTCTGCGGGTTATATCACTCTAAGGTAACCTGTTTGAAAATCCTAGTAGGATTACTGACCATGACGTCACAATCCAGTTTGTGGGGTGTGAGTGGGCTTTCTTGTAGGAGGTGTTGTTTTGTATGGGTGAGCACTTGTGCACTTTATATATTGTCCCCAAAATATAAATGCGTATGTGTATATACATCTGTGAAAGTGGTTAAAATAAGAAATATGCTCATAATAGTAAAAAGTTTGACAACCCTTGCTCTATAAAATGTTCTAAGATGTTCCTTTCAGTCAATTGTGTAAACATTCATATGATTATTTTGTAAAAAGGTTTCTTATTTGTTTTTGGAAATTCTCAATTTCTTATAGATAAAATTTATGTTCTATAATTTTTCCTTTATTATGAATATATTTTCTTGAAGAAGCTATTAAAATAAAAGGCTTCCTTGCATGTGTGCTTAAAATGTATAAAAGTGTTTAGTGATACAGATGTTTTGGATTATGATTTCAGGTTTTCATCAAACTGTCAAATGTCTACAAAAAGAAAAGGAAGAAAAAAACATAGGGACAAAGTCACAAATGTTTTGTCCTATACCCCATAATCCAAATGGATCAGTGGTATGTATTTTCACATGATTTCAGATTTGTTTACCATAAATTACAAACACACACTGGCATTAAAAGATAAGGCACTGCTTGTCTTTTTGGGCTTAAACTTACATTAAATTAACATAAAATATTGAAGTTGAATGAAGTGTTCATTATAGAATTATGTGTTGAATTTTATGCTACTTTGACATGCATAATTTAGAAGTATATCTTTTCACAATTGTGCATTGTTAGAGGGAATAAAGTTTTATGAAAAATAATTAAGTGGATAGTTTTTAATAAGAAATTTCTTATTGGTAATGAATTCTTGCATTGGCTTTTCATACTAGTATCCAAGATGGACACTTGAATGGGAAGCAATGGTGAGCATATATGGAATAACTTTTGTTCTATGTCATGATAAAGAACATTCAATGAGCTGCCATTTGTCTTTGAAAATTATCTCATAGGTGCTTGATGGTATTAAAGTGTAGAAATCTCTCCAAAGATCAATTACTAATTCTTTTAGTTTAAAGAATGAGGAATACTAGAATACTACTTTCCTGTATGTCATTATATGTAGCTCACTTATTTCAAATGATAATGTAGACCACTAACCATTTGTTTATCTTTGTTTTAAATTTCACCTAGCAATAAAGAGATGTAGAGTCCTATACATAAGATCTTAATCTAAATTAAATGTTAAAAATCATCATATAGGGTAAAAGCACCAGTAAAGGCCATTTAAGTGCTTTGTTATTGTATATAGCTTAAAGTAGAATTTTTAAATAACAGCACATTTTTAACTGTTGACATGTGTTAATGTATACTTTTCTTATAGTGTTTCAGCAATTATTTAAAATAAATTATAATAGTTTTTTTTTAATGGAAAGTTAAATTTAAAAGTAGCAAATTCTCTAGTTCAGTAGTCTTCTATCAAATTTATTGTTCAGTCATCATAGACCGAGCATAGGTGACAAAAATGACTGTGTCATTGAGTTTTGAAATGAAATTATGTAAGACCAGATTATTAACAGTACATGAAAGAATGGCTAATCTGCTTCGCTATATCTTGGTACAATATGAGCAACAGAGGGTGCCAATTTGGCATTCTTATCCCATCTTTAGGTTTTGAGACAAATTTGGTGCCAAATAAAACCTTAAACAAGATGTTTTAAAAATATTTTTGTCTGCCTGGGCATATTCTGGTAGGATGTACGCGCAGACAAAAATTTATGGCAGAAAATAACGACATGATGTGCTATTGAGACACTATAAACATAATATTTTATATTACATTGCCCTGTATATTTCAACATGATTGAGTTTCAAGATGAATTAATTATGTAGGTACATATTATTAAGAGTACATTAAACAATGGTCTCCATCAGCATATCTTGGTGCAATATGATCATAACTACATGCCAGTTTATGATTTTGGCAGTCCTATCACATCATCAAGTTTTGGAATTAATAATATGCTCTATATCTCGACTAGTACAATACAAATATTTCAGTCTGTCTTGTGATATCATGGTATGATATGAGCAGAATACTACGTCAATTCATCATTTTGGTTGTACTAACATGCCATCAAGTTTCAGAATGAAATTTTTAACATGTTACAGATATCGATTATTGTACTAATCAATATCTGTAATATGTTAAAATTTCATGTTGAAACTCTATAACCTGATAATATCACCAAAAGAAAGAATTGGCATCCTGTTTGGCTCATATCGTACCTAGATATCGTGAGATAGGCTGAAATATTTGTATTATATTAGTAAAATTCTATAACAAGTTAAAATTTTGTTCCGAAACTCGATAACGAGATAGCACCACCAAAATGAAGAATTGACACCCCATTTTGTGCATATCATACCACAATATCACAAGGCAGACTGAAATATTTTTATTGTACTAATCAATATCTTTAATGTGTTGAAATTTCATACCAAAACACGATGACGTGATAGTACTGCCAAAATGACCAATTGGCCCTCTCTCCTGCTCATATCGTACAAAGATATGCCAAGACCAACCAGTGTTTCTTTAAAGTACTGTTAATAATCTTTTCATACATCGTTAATTCATCTCATAACGTGATTACATGGTTTTTTTTTATGCTGCTGCCCATTCTATATGTATTTTTTATTTTAGAATCATCCTAAGAATGATACTTCTCCTGGGTCAAAATGAGAAATTCATAAATTTATTTCTTCTGAGTGTTACAACATCGATCAAAATCATCAGTCATAAACATTCTTAACACTTTCCAACCTTGTTGAAAAGTGTTTATAACTTCAGTTTGTCTGGCCGTCTGCCTGCCTGCCTGTCTGTGCTATAACTCTTTTAAATATACTTGGATTGCCCTGAAATTTTCATATGTTATTGATGTTTACTATAGTATGATCCATATTGAAAATGAAGTGTTTAGCATTTATAGTAGGTTTACAGGGACAGTCAAAAGTATTCCATTACATTACAGTCAATGGGAAAAAATCGTTTCAAGTGCATTTTAAAGATGTTACACCATTTGAAACATAATGAAATTGATATACAATTATTTGACGCATACTAAAACATACTTTTTGTAAATATGGGGTGCCAAGCATTTATTATTCATTTACAGGGTCACACAAAAGAATTCTGTTACACAATGTTCTATGGGAAAAAATTGTTTGCAGTTGAATTTAATGATGTTACACTATTTCCAACATAATGAAATTTATATGCATTTCTGAGGTGCACTATAAATTGTTCACTGAAAAGTAAGGTGTGAATTGCATTTATCATTCATTTACAGGGACACACAAAAGATTTCGGTTACAGTCTATGTGTGATAAGGGCATTTTCAACTTCGGTTTGTGTTTTTTAGATTAAAGTTTTGCATAGTATGTGGTATGTATAAATTTTATTGATCATATACAGGGCTATCCAAAGGAATTTGTAAGAATTAGTGACTATGAGAGTGAATTACTTCAGGGTAATTTTAATTGTGTTATGCTTTTTCCTGCTGAACTATATTTAGTAGACTTAAAGAAGTTTGTGGAACATAAATAAATGCATATATATGGCTACGCAAAGAACAAGGTACATTGTCGTTTATGGTTGATAATTAATGGAAGTAAGTTTTAGGTTGCCTTATACATTATTTACGTGTATTAAATTTTAGCTAAATATGTCATGTGTACAAAAGTTTTTAGATAATGTACAGGGTTGTACAAAAGAATTCGAGTGCATTTCCATCGATTGGCGAAAATTACTATATGTGAATTTTCTAACTGAAATAATTTTTTCATGCTGTGTAGTATATATATCCAAATCTATAGGCCATATACAGTTCTGCACAAAATAATTCGTCTACTTTTTTTTACTATGGAAGGTAATTGCTAAAACTGGATTTTTAAATGTATTATATGTTTCCTAAATTATATTACTTACAACACTGTTTACTTCTTGCACCTTATTTAATGGTGAAGTTTTGTTACAGTTTTCTGGATGTGTTGGAAAGTGTTTAATAATCTATGCTTGACACATGATTTTTCGTTCTTGTTTGCTTTTTTGTTTTTTCAGAAATTATCTCATAAATGTTTATTTTTCTTTCTTAGTGTTAAACTACAAAAATGAATAACACAATACCTTTTTATATTTGAAACACATTAATTTTCAGTGTAACATAAATCTTAAAGTGGCAATTCATTTGAAAAATACCCATGTAAAAAGGCTTTTTTAATTTAAATTTTATAGAGGCTGAATTTAAAAATCTAGTTGTCAGCCTTTTATTAATCCTCTGACTACCAAGCAAACAGGCAAATTTGTAATGTTGTTTTCTCTCTAATTTTTTTAAAATGTTAAAAAAAGATGATTTTTCAAACTTGATATACAAAATGTAATTATGTATATGAATATAATCCTTGAGAGTATTAATCATCACTCAATTTTTTAAAACTGTGTTATATCTGTAGAATTATATTAATTTAAATAATGCATCTATTGCAGTGAAACCTACAGCACAGTGAATGAATATATAAGTTCATTGCACTGAGAAGGTTAATAGTGTGCCTGACTATTGCATAAATCAACCAGATAAGAATTTTTTTGTATATTATTCTAATAAAGGGCTATACCTGTTATATTATGAAAAATTAACTAAAAAGGTAAAAGGGGCACAAAGTGCAAATCCAAGATGGCTGACTACTGAGAATGTAAGCAAAATATACAGTCAGAGCTCATGATATGGTCACCCATGGGGGGGCATTGAAAAGTGACCATATATACGATAAAAATAAATTGGCGACTATTTTTAATTTTAAACATGTTTGTAAGCATAAACAAAGCTAAAAACATGAAGTTTTTAAAAACAGAAGTGTACATACTGTTAATTAATTATTTTGTTTTTATTTAAATATTAAACTGAATGAAATACTACATATTAGTATAATAGGAATTAATGCATTGCTTATAGAAGAACTAGGAATGTATAGTTCAGTGTTTGAAATACTCATATATGAAGGACTAGCTTACCTGCCCGGCGTTGCTCGTGCCAACAACTTTAAATGTACCTGAAATCAGTGTTGAACAATTTTTTATTTTTAAACAAATCTAATGTTGGGGAGCCTACCTTACGTAGCATACACTGGGCATGCCATGCACACTACCATATGTTACTGTAAGTCGAGTCGAAAGAGCCATACCCTGTCATGATCCAGCCCATAGAACCAGAGATAGGAAAGTGGCTCCTGGTGGTGAAAAAATGAACTAAAATCGATAAGCTCTATCAATTTCGAGTCAAATGAGCCATACCCCATCGTGATCCAGCCCATAGAACCAGCGATAGGAAAGCACCAACTGGTTGTGAAACTCAGAACTAAAATCGGTAAGCTTTATTGATGTCAAGTCGAATGAGCCAAACCGTGTCATGATGTGACCCATAGAACCAGAGTTAGCTGCAAAATCCTTTAGTTACACCTTTCACCACCAGGGGGCACAATCTGTTCTATATGAACGTAACTGAAATCGTTAAGGCTATCGATGTCGAGTCGAATGAGCCATATCCCGTCGGGATCCAGCCCATAGAACCAGAGATAGGAAAGTGTCCCTGGTGTTGAAAATCTGAACTAAAATCAGTAAGCTCTATCGATGTCGAGTGGAAAGAGCCATACCTCCTCATTATCCAGCCCATAGAAACAGAGATAGCAAAGCGCCCCCTGGTGATGAGTGCAAGTTTATGTAGAATAAATGCAGTATTTAATAAGAAGTCCCCCCCCCCAATCACGCCATTCCCGTAAAAATATTATAAATATACAAATGTTTCTTAATTACATCTAATGTCCCGATCCAATAGCGGGTGCAGCCTGCTTTTCCCTATCATAATATCTGGCTGGCACTCTAATAGAAAATCTTTAATTACCCATAATGCAGTTTAATCATCTTGGCTCAGATTCTTTGGTTATCAATAGGCTTTTAATTTATTATTTTAATCTGGGGATAGAGTCACCTTTATGTCTGGCCCGGCATTGAAATTACATGTTTAAAAGACTGTATGGGACCCAATGGGATTAATTAAACATTTTGGGATTTTCCATTCAGTTCTTTTTCTCTAATCTTTTCTCTCCACTTTCCCATATATTATGAATTTGATAAGAAATATTAATGAAAACATATATATTGCACTTTACTGCATGTTTTGATAGTACCCAGGCATATCAGTTCAATGATTAGTCCTAATTCAATGAAGCAAAAATTTTGAGTATTACTACATTTTTAGTGCCCAAGAAGGGTGAACTGATAACATGCGATAAATTGTAGAACTGAATGGAAAATACTGTGTTTCGTAAAAAGCATATTTTATCAAAGAATCACGAGAAAAATGCGAATTTCGTCAAAGGATTGCTGAAAAAAATGCAAATTACATCATAGGATCGCTGAAAAACACGAATCGCAACAAAAGGATGCTGAAAAAACACTAATTTCGTTAAAGGATCACAAGAAAACAAATTTTATCAAATGATCGTAGGAAAAATGTGAATTTTGTGAAAAGTTCGCAAAAAAAAAAAAATGTTTCATGAAAGGGTCGCGGAAAAAATGCAACTGTCTTTATTAAAAACAGCACACACACAAACATCTATACAAACCTCAATACACACAAACATATTATAATAGGTATAGTTTTAATCTGAAATAATTTACTGTGAAATAGCTTTTGAAAAAATCTGGTTAACCCGAATCCAACTTGCAGGAATCTACACTCAGACTGAAATCGACCTGAACCAAAAACACAGTTAACCCTACTTGCAACAAAAATAATTATTCCCGAAGGGATTTACCCCCTTCCCTTGTACTGTAACCTTTCAGAAAATTTGCTGTGAAAGTCAGAATTTTTTTTAAAAATCAGAACTGCTGATGTCATAATTAATTAGCACTACAACAGTAGCAATAATCTCTATACAGTTGAACCTCAAAATCCGGAATCGGTCGGACCACGGCGATTCTGGATTTTCGAATTATCCAGATTTTGAAGATCTGGTAAAAATATTTTTTATAATAGTATAATAACAAACAAAATGCAATTTTTCCCCCACTGTAAATGAACTATGATCAAATTGGTGAATTAACTAATAAAATAGGAATAATACAGTAAAATATAACACCTATGCTGAAATTAAATATGCATATTAAAACAGAATAAATTAAAATATAGTACACAATAGATAATACAGTATAGGATCTACTATCCGGCGTCCTGATTTCCAGAACGCTCTGAAAATCGGAACACTGAACGATCGGAAACCGAATCTTTCAATTATAAAAATTGGTAGATTTTTTATTTATTTTTTCACATCTACACACACAGTCACAGTTAACATGCTTTATTATTCAATATTTTTAACTTTTTCTCATACATATCAAGATACCGTAAAATCTTGTTAATCCCCCCCCCACTCTTCACAAATGCGGTAAAAAAGCGTAAAATAATCAGAGGTGGCCCAGTTACGATGCTCCGTGGAATACAAGCGTTGAATGAACGCAACCGTCAGATATATGTTCTTTTTTGGATCATTTTTATAACTTCGCATCGGCAAAATCATTAAAAATATGGAAGAACTAACTACATATTCTTAAATTTCATACTTTTCTTTCTTAAACACCAAAATCAATCAACATTTTTTAAATTTTAACCCTTTGAAATAAAATATTTTTTAAACATCGCCATGCTTTTCTATTTTCTCCTTCTTCCCTTTCTTTCTTAGAACACGTTTTTGAAGATAGAAAATCTGATTCTCATGATAATAGGAAGTCTATGTCATCTAAAGGTACACCCACAATTCGGCCAATCCGAGAGATCAAATCAGGAGAATGAACAAAGAGTATCTGTTTCCTTGTGATTCAGCTGGGAGAGAAAACGAATGAAAGAGGGTGGGGAAAAAAGTGAATAAGAAAGAAAACTGATAGGATTCCTTTACTGTTTAAGGCCATTCCCAGAATATTGTACTTAGCATGTTTTATTTATTTATTGAAAAGGCTGCTTTTTTGGGATTATTTGAAAATTTTTAATTTCTTTACAAAATTGCGGGGTAAGGCAAAAAAAAAAACCGGGATATTACGGTAATTATGTATTCCTTTATCTCCATTTTATGTATCTAAAATTATTTATTCGTTAAAAAATACTCAAATAAAAATAAGGAACCTGACAAAATATTTTTTATGATGATATTTTTAAAAAACTTCAACATTCTCAAGGGTTAAAAAGTGCAAAATTCTCTCACTTTATTGAGAATCCTGTTACTGTTTTTTATGCCTTTTTTAACTTGCGCGTTTTTTTAATAATTTAAGCCTGAGATGTCTGCCTGCTTGACCGAGGAAAGCACTCAAATTATAACACCTAGGCTTCTGAAATTTTTGTCATGTATAGATGCTATCACCTGAAATTGCCCCTCGTAGCGGGATTTTTCAATTTCAATTAAATTTTTTTTTAAATTAAAATGTGCGAATGGAATTGTGGGTTAGAGGCTATTTCATGCTCTTTGCCAGTCTATGGCAATGAAACAACCAGCAAAGCAATGGCAATTCATAGCTAGCTTGGGCGGCAAACCACAAACTTTACTGTTTTGTTTTTGTGTCATCTGTCATGAGCTTTATTTTAAAGACTTTCACTCATTAATTGTGATATTTTCCATTTTTTAAAAACTAAGGTTCACGTAACTTAGTTCCAATTATATTTGTACTTTGTATGCTTAGTCAGATGTATGTTTTCATTCAGATTTGTTATTGAACTCATTTAAGAACATTTTTAGCAGCCCAAGAATGGAGAGTTTCATATGAAATGAAAACATTCAGTAAATAATAATTAAAATCTATTTCCATTCTTGGGCGATTAAACATTTATTGACTTTTTAGATAGAAACAGCTTATCAAATCATTAATATTTACTTAATGTGAAACTCATAATATGTGAGAAAATGGTGATTTTTTTTAACTCATACTTGCAAATTAAGAAAACATATATATTACACTTCACTGAATGTTTTCATTTCTTAGAAAACTCAGAATATTTAAGAAATATTTACATTATCTTGCTCTTTACTGAATGTTTTAAAAGTACCAGGTATATCAGTTCAAATCTTAGACCTAATTCAATGAAGTGAAAAATTTGAGTATTTATTGTTATTTACAATCTTTCTTACTGTTAATGTTTTTGAATACATTTTTAGTCCCCAAGAACAGTGAACTCAGATATTCAAAATATAAAAATCCATGTGATTTCTGGCAGGTTTTTATATGAAGTTCTAGAATAACATTCGATTCTTGGGCAACTAAATATGTTCTTAAATGAAACAAACTGACTAAAAATTTAGTCAAAAACAGTAATAGGAAGAAAGATAGTAAATAACAATAAATAAATACTCAAAAATTTTGTGTAAGATGTATGTTTTCATCAAAACAATTTAATATTTATATACTGAATGTTTTCATTTTATAGAAAGTAAAGTTCAAGAAAATCATTCGATTTTTGGGTGACTAAAAATTTTCTTAAATGAAACAAACTGACTAAAAATGTAGTCAAAAACAGTAATAGGAAGTAAGATTGTAAATAACAATAAATAAATACTCAAAAATTTAGTGACATTTATCAGTAAATAAAAAATTCACCCAAGAATTTAAATAAAGACTTTAATTATTATTTACTGAATGTTTTCATTTCCTATGAAACACTTCATAAAACATACATCTTACAGCAGTCCATAAAACATACAGTTTATAGCAATAAATACTCAAAATTTTCACATCACTGAAGTAGAACTCAGCTTTGAACTGATATGTCTAGTATGTCTGATATGTCTAAATTGCAAGATATATATAACTCATATGGGGCAACTACACATATGAAGAAACACATTTGAAAATAACTTACGTGAACCTTAATTAGTAACAGAAACAATGAGCAATAAATAAATAGCTCCGTGCTAGCCAAGCTCGGAAAACGAAATGCTGTCGCTATACCCCCTATTTACCGCTGCTTTCATTGGCTGGCTGCTTTGTTGCCACGGACACAGATTAAATATATCAATGTATATTTAATCTGTGGCCGTTGACCCGGTAGCAGAAAGTTTGAGACGGGCGACGTACGTTGCAGATTTTTTTCCATGGAATTTTCTTCGGCTCACAGATTTTTTTACTTCATCAGTGGGCGCTGTGCCGCAGCCACACTTTTGCTTTGCATCTGGAGGAGCACTATGATCTTCTGCGCATCTCCTCATTCATTGCAAGCTAAATATGTTTTTTTTTCTCCGACATCCTTGCTCAATGGACCAACAGCGTTTGCTCATATACTGTGCGTGCATCTCGCCAGAAAGTTCAAAAGAGAAAACCTGTGAAAAGCAGTTGAAGAAATCAGCGAAAAGAAGGCCCTGTCTTTTCTTTTATAGCTGCAAATGCACTCTGCTCATTTTTTTTATAGCTGCATAGCATTTTGGGTTCGCAAAAAAATTTCTGTCTGCATATTTCAACCTGCAAATTTCACCAATAGATCGCGGAGAAAAAAAAACAAAAAATTGTCAATGGGGGCAGAAAATTTTCGCAAAGTTCGTTAAACGGTCACGTGAAAAAATTGCAAAATTTGTTAATTGATCGTGTGAAGAAAAAATCGCAAAATTTGTCAGTCGGTTGTGGGAAAAATTGCAAAATTCACCAGTTGATCGCAGGAGGGAAATAGCAAAATTCGTCTATGATCATTTGAATAAAAAACCCCGCGAGTTTTGCCAGCAAGACGTGGAAAAAAATCCGAAAAATCGTCAATCAGTTGCAGGAAAATATAACGAGTTTTGTCAATCGATCGTGGGAATTTCAAATAGAATTTCGAGTAGAAATTCATCTGTTGGTTACAGGAAAAAATCATGAATCTCTTCATTAAGTCGCAGAAAAAAACCCCAAAATTCTGCCATCTGCTGCAGAAGAATATCGCTAAATTCGTCTATAGATAGCGGGAAAATATTGCGAAATGCGTCAGTCAGTCGCGAGAAAAAATTAAAAATTTTGTCAAGCTATTGCATGTAAATAGCCAAATTCGCCGATCGGTCGTTAAAACAATTGCGAAATTTGTCCACAATTACGTGTTAAAGAAAAGAAAAAGAAACATGGGAGTTTCACCTGTAAGACGCGGGGGAAAAATTCGCTTATCGGTCGCCAAAAAAAAAAGCAAAATTTGTCAGTTGGTAGCAGGAAAATATCACAAGTTTCTTAAATCGATCGTACGAAACCAATCGCGAAATTCGTCAGTTGGTTACAGAAAATAAACGTGAAATTCGTCAATATGTCGCGGGGAAAAAACCGCTCAATTCACCAATAGGTTGCTGGTAAATATCGAGAAATCAAGTTAAATAATTGCATGTAACAGCAATACTTTACTAGATATTAATTACTGACATACAGTAAAAGACTTTAAACATTACGTATAATGTTGTACTGTTTCATATAATATAAGTACTATTTAATGTAAAATTTTACATATCAATGTAGTATTTGAGGTTTTTGATAAGATGGTTTTGGACATAGCAGTTTAAACTCTCAAAAACGGACGCATGTCACTGCCAATCCTGAATTGTAACAGTTTACCTGCAGATTATTTTCAGCCGCTGAAATATCCGTCGCAGACATTTGGAGAATTTTCTGCTTCTGGGGCCTTGGATTGGCGGAGAGCTGTAAAAAGCCTCAAACCCAGAATGTCGTATGCATGTTTTAATTTAAAAAAAAATCTAAATTGAAATTTAAAAATCCGGCTGTGAGGTGCACTTTCTGGTGACAGCATCTACACATGACAAAAAATTCAGAGGCCTAGGTGTTATAATTACGATGTTTTCCTCTGTCAGGCAGGCAGACATCTCTTATTTTATATATAGAGAGAGATTGTCTTTGCTTCAGTTTCGCTGTTGTTAGCACTACCTTTTCAAGATTATTAATAGTTTTAAAATGTTCCTCTGAAGCTTTTGAATGCACAAAAAAATACCTAAAAACATTCAATGCCTTGAGAGCTTCTGCCTGAGTTACAGGCCGAATTTTCAATTCACCATCACTTTCTTCATCATTGCTTCCGGCAGCATTTGAATTTAACACTTCGGAGACAATTCCAGCAATGAACATTTCAGAAGATATAGCTAAATTATTGTCAATAGTTACATATTCCATTTCATCAGGTACAGTGCATCCATAATTTTGAAGACGCTGTGCAAGCTCAGATAGAGGCACGTCTTCATCGTCGTCGTCTAATAATTCATCATTTTGAAAGCAGCAAAAACGAGCATGTCTAAAACAATTTGAAATTGTTTTAGACATGTAATAAGTACATAGTTGATCTTATTCCAAGCTTTGTCTATATAAAACAGTGCATCCAAAATGGGCACATGAAACTTCTCATTCTGATCATTTGCAAAAATCATGCCATTAAGGAGTAACTTCTGGTAGTTTACCTTAAAATTTTGAATAACCCCTTGATCTAGAGGTGTTTGGAAACACTAGTGCTGTTTTGAGGTAAGAGGGGGGAGGTGTCATAATGGGCAGGGCAGTTGTCGATAACGAAAACAACTTTTCTTTTTTTCTTTGAGAAATATCCATCCAAATGTTGGATTGTTTTCTCCCATATGCTTGTTGTCATCCACGATTTCTGGTTTGCAATGGAAAGATTTCAAGTTTTTCATGCAACAGGGTCTCAGAAATTTTCCTATAACCAATGGAGTTAGTTTTTCTGAGCCATCCATATTTGCTGCTAATAAAATGGTTAATCTGTCTTTGCCTTTCTTGCCACCTATACATTTATCGCTCTTTAAACAGAAGAGTTTTATCTGGTAGAGCACGATAGAATAGGCCACATTCATTAGCATTGTAAATATCAGAAGGATTATATCGCTTGAGGACATCACTTAAAGCAGATTCTCTCTGTTCGTTTCATTCACTGTCATTCACATGAGCAGCTTCACTGCATACTTTCTTGAAAGCTAAATTGTGCCGGAACATAAATCTTTGTAGCCATCCGTTGCTAGCATTGAAATTGGATTCTCCTTATTCAGCTGCAATTTGTAAAGTCTTTTCTTTTAAGATGAAGGAAGATATTGGCATATTTTGAGATCTGCATTTTTTATCCAAATCACAAGAGCTTGCTCAACCTTGTCAAATGGTGAAGCATGTTGCCGTTTTCTCTTCCCATTTTTGAAATCTAGAGTACATGACTTTGATAAAATATTGTTTACAGAATTCCATGATACAATATTACCAACACTTTGGAATTTCATGTATTTTTGCAAAAGCCGCTGTAGATAGATTTGGTGTTTGAAAAGATTCTATCAATTCTTTTTTTTTCTTTTAGTGACAAATTCTTTCATTTTGCAGCCGTGTTTACTCGCAAACATAAACAGTTGAAAGTGAATTCTGAACAAAAAAACAGTGACAAAAAACACATGAAACAATTTTGGCATTTTACTGCACATGTTCTTTTCCTTCCAGATTAGTGAACAAAGTTGGATGCAATCCCGTTTTTTAAGAAATAAGAATGGAACGTGAAATTCTTTCAGTAACAAACTGAAGGGTGTGGGGGAGGGAGTGACGAAGAACCCTTTTGTAAGGCAGTCCTTGTTCCTTTTAAATGTCTCCCCCTTCAATAAATGATCTTGACAGCATGCACTCAGCTATACTGAAGTGGAAATGAAAGCTAACTTTTTCATTGATCAGAGGTATGGCTAATTGCTTCCTGGAAGGGAAGATATTGTCAAAAGTGAAGTGACCATATAAGCGGGTACCGGTATTCTGAAATGACCACATATGTGGTAACAAAATACACAGAATTCCTATTAAGTCAGCTGGGACTTTTCAAAAGTGACCATATAAGCGAGTGACTACATAAAGAGGTTTGACTGTAATAGCTAATGGTCAGTTCCATTTAAATTAATTAAATTAACAAATTTATTTACTTTTTATACTCAAAAACATTAGTTTATTTGTCTTATGAATATTAAAGTGTTATAGTGTGAGGAAAAAAAATTAATACTTACCCTTTAAAAATGTTGCCATCAGTGAACTTAAAAATAGAAAAAACGGTTATCTGGCCTCAATCTTAGAACAACCAGAAAAAGAAGGCTGGTTATAAATACAAAAAAAAAATACTTGCTGATGGCTTATGACTTATAAAAAATGGCTGTTTATAGGGAAATTGTAATATTTTATTTAGAACCAAAAATAAACTATTTATAAAGCATTTTATCTCATTGTGGCCGACTATTGGAAAATTATCTTATAAAGTTTATTTACAGCACCAAACAGAGATGAGTAATAAATTTTGATTGGGTATTTGGACAGAAGTACCATTAACTATGACTCTTAGTAGACAGGACTCATATTATATTGTTATTGAAATTGTATATTTATTTATGTATGTATAAATTCATTTAAATGTATGCTCATATATGTATGTGTAACATTTCAAAACAAAATCTATCTTTAATTATAGCATAGGCGTCTGCCATGGGCATTTTGTCCTGTTGAAAACTCAAGTATAAAGAACAGCACTTCTTCTCCACCAGTTTTATGTTCTGTTCCATTTATTCCCCCACCTTCTGTTCCTCTGAAAATAAAGAAGAAAATATCAGTAATTATATTTATATATTGGAATTATATGTATATAATTATATAAATTACATATATTTACATAATTATATAAAAAAATAGTGTGTAAAAAATATGCATTTTATGTTAAACATCACTGGATTGTGTAAAACTATTTATGTATTCTGTTCTCAATACATGATCTCAGTGAAAAAAAAATGTTAAAAATTGTTATTGAAAAACTTATTCTTTTATGATGACACTGAATTCATACTGTCTAAACATTCTTTTAAATAATATAACTGTATTCATGAGTAAAAATTAAAGAATATTTTGCTATTATATAATGTCTCTGTTACATAAATTTGTCTTTTGTCATATCATATGGTGTTTATCTTTCACTTTGTTTTTTCAGTCACAAATTTATAGAAGTCCAAGAGGTCGCTTACAGAAACCCCAGATGTGTTCTGGTAGTTACGTGCAATCTCCTGCATTAATGAAACGCCAGACTTCTTCAGTGTCATCACAGCCAACTATTAGCTTGGATTCTATAGTTACTGAATATTTACGTAAACAGCATTCATTGTGCAAAAATCCTGTACTTGCTTGTCCACCATTTGATTTATTTGAGTAAGGAAATTTCTAATTTTTATTTTTTATTTTAGCCATTTTTAAATTGTATCTTTGTTTTAAAAAGAGGTTAAGGATATCCAGGAATATTAATAGCTACCAACTCTTCTATTTTTTGCTGAAATTTTTTATTAATTTTTTTTAATGCTGATATTCTTATTTGAGTTTTTTATTCATTTATTTCGATTTTCAAAATAATGTTAAATAAATCCACCATTTTTTTTTCAGAGTGGAAAAAAAATCACGTTCATTATTTATTTCCATAGCTATCCAATGACTAGTAGTGCTATCAATCGATTGTATTTTATATCAAACTAGCTGACCCACTAGACAATGACCCAGCCCATGATAATAACCTTAAATATAACTAAAATGAATGTTGAATGCTTTTATATTTTTAAACGAAAATCTTTCTATATGAACCTATTATTGTGAGGCTCTTTGAATATAATCTATAAAGTATATTCATACTCATACCTGTTAGAATACGTTATTTTTTGAAGAGAGAAAAAGTACACTTTCTCCCTCTATATTAAGTAAATTGTTCCAGCTGCAATAACGTGGACATATGTATATATACCGTAAAATCCTGTTAATCTGCCCCCCCCCCCCCCTAAACATGACGGAAAATCGTAAAATAAGCACGGGGGCACTTACACGATCTTAAAACTGTAGTATATGATATTTATGGGTGGGGGCGGGGGATGCTAATGGCTGATCATCGCAAAGCAAGCATTATTTTAATAAAGTAACAAAAGAAAAACATTTTGAAAAAAAAAATGATAGACAAAATGGAAAAACAACTTCACGATTAATGGCGTATAACTTCACGATTAATGGCGATTTCAGATTATAGAAAATTCTGGATTTCAGAAGCTTTAAAACTGGAATGCATTTAGATAAATAATAACACTAATATCTGTCATTAATATGGTAACAGAAAAATAAAAGGAACTTAATAATTTAAAATAATTAAAAAACCCTGAGAGATTGCAGTTGAAAATGTCCTGAAGTAATTTCGAGAACTAGTAACATTTTATGTGGTGTCGCCATCTGTTGTAAGTTAGGAAGATTAAATAACTGTTTTTTTTAAAATCATGATTTCGTATCTATGAATGCTAAATAAATAACATAAATCACAAAAATTGAGATCATATAGAACGAATTGGTAGTGTTATTAAAAGAAAAAACTTTACTACCACAAAGATAGCACAAATTATGCTACAAATTCGACGGTGTATTGACAAATCGATTGATCTGATCAATCAATCAATATTTTTTTTTGTGATTGGTTTTCATAATAATATTAAATACGACTATAAATTATTTAATAAAATAAATAGATTCTCTTTTAATCAAAATATTTTCCACACAGCATCAAATACACATTTTTTTAAGTTATTTCATGAGAAACTTTCACTGTCGATATTTTTACTACCTTCATATCGCCATCGAGATACATTTACAGCAAAACTAATGTTTAGTTATATTGCTTTTTCAGATCGACAATGTGTTTGTACATGTTTGTGATATATCAAAGAATCGTCACGCTTTTCTGATCCGTCGGAAAAAAAATCACTTGGGAGATAAAATTTTTGGTGTTGATCTTGACGTGCACGGCAAAATTTCTTTTGGGGGAGGGCGCTTTCTCGGGATTTTTTTAATTTTCCAATTTGTTTACAAAGTGGGAGGGGGGCACTTAATCGGGAAGGGCAGATTAACGGTATTTTACGGTAATCAGTACAATCCATATCGTTCTAAACAAAAATAACTTCATTGCAAATTAACAATTTAAAATGAAAAAAATGAAAAGATAAATGAGTATATCCATGGTAAGTTCGTACAATTTCAGAACATCACATTCTGAATTCTGATCCAGCTCAGAAGAAAACAATCCAAGAACTTCCTTCTGCATTCATGAGTTCTGTATTCCAAATCCAGCCTGTCTATCATATCTGTCTCCTCTCACAAACCAGCCTTTCTTATATAGGAAAGAAAGACCCTGCATAATCTCTTGTGATTGACACCTTCCTTTAATCCCTTACTTCCAAGCAAGAAATGTTCTTTTCTCAGATGCTTAGTATTTGTACCAAAGGAATTGCTGATACAATTTTAATCCCCCTCTGCAGAATACATTGTCATCAATACAATATATACATTTAGCCTTGCTTACTTCAAGATGAAAGTTTTTCATTTGTACTTGAATATAACAATGATGTTCTTCACTCAATATCTTCTTAGAATGGGGCCAATCCATTAGACTATTTCCATTCATAGGGGATTATCTTAATCTTACAAGTATGTGTTTAGTTGACTGGTCAACTTGTCACACAGCCATCACCATGGAGAAGACCACAGCTGATCTGTTGTGTGGGAAAATGTGGTGAACAGAGATTAACCAAGTGGGGTATAAGCACCCATTCCTGAATTATATTTGGCAGTACTAGAGATTTAAATTCAGAGATTGGTAACATGGGGATGAATAGCATGTTGTTGATTTTTAATTGTTTTTGTTGTTTTCTTGCATTTTGTTAGCAGATGATCTACCTAATAAGTAAGATGTCAACAAAAAGTGATTATTATTTCCAGTCATTAATAAAAAGTTATTCAGTCTTTATTAGAAAATCAACTAAAGGCAAAAATTATGAATTTTATGTAGCATGCAGTTCTGACTTTAACATTATGCATAGAGGGACAGAATGATTTTGTTAAACATCAGCCAGTTTTGGTGATATTGCTATAAGGGAACGCCTTCAGAGAGGACTTTTGAATTGAAAGTGCCCCGAATTATTGTTATCATACAAGGAAAGCCCTGTAAACCTTATATAGTCACCCTGCCTAGACCATGCTGGTTTCAAACCCACAAACATCGGCTCAGTGCTTCATTTGAAGCCTGGTGTAAAGGTGATTTAATATGTTGATATAGATCAGTTGAATTAATATAATTCCTTATAGTAATACATAAAATAAACAAAATTTGCATTCACATAAAAAATAGAAGTACAATTATCTGGTGACATCAAACAAATTTTAGCATTATTTAAAATGCAGCTTAACTTTTTAAGCTGTTAAATTTATCTGCAAAATCTAAAATAATATGCAGTCTTGCTGCCAGGATGCACTGTTTCCAGGCATGTGATTTTTCAGCAAATTAGCGGAATTCAGCGAATTTTTTTTTTTTCCTAATTCGCGGAATTCAGCGATTTTTTTTTTCTCCTAATTCGCGGAATTCAGCGAATTTTTTTTTTCTAATTCGCGGAATTCAGCAAATTTTCTTTTTTCCTAATTCGCGGAATTCCGCGAATTGTAATTCTATTAATCTGGTATTTACATCTGTAAATGAAACAACAGCGTGCACAAAAATAATCGAAATTGATCGTTCTTTCTTGTCAAAAAATAAAGCGATGCCGCGGACGTGCAATTTATGCCAAAAATTGGAGTTGGGATGCAAAAAAATAGTTCTTACGTGTCCTACAGGACGCGTAAATTCTTCGAAGAATCGCGAAATCCGTCCAAGGACTGCAAAAAAACGGCGCTTTTCGTCAAACGATCGCCAAAAAATGGCAAATTTGGTGAAAGGATCGCCAAAAAAACGGTAAATTTCATCGAAGAATCTCGAAAAAACGACAGATTTCGTCGAAAGATCACTCAAAAACAGCAAATTTTGTCGAAGAATATAAAAAAAAGGGCAAATTTCGTCGAAGAATTTCGAAAAAATGGCAAATTTCGTTGAAAGATTGCTCAAATACGGCAAATTTCGTCAGAGAATCTCAAAAAAAAGGCAAATTTCGTCAAAGAATCTAAAAAAAAGGTGAATTTCATCAAAAGAGCTCGAAAAAACGGCAAATTTCGTCGAAAGATCTCGAAAAAACGGCAAATTTCGTCGAAGAATCGCCAAAAAACGGCAAATTTTGTCGAAAAATCTCGTAAAATGGTAAATTTCATCGAAAAACGGCAAATTTCGTTGAAGAATTGCCAAAAAAAGGCAAATTTCGTCGGAGGATCGCCAAAAAACGGCAAATTTCGTCGAAGAATCTCGGGAAAAAAACTGAATTTTATCGAAAGAGCTCGAAAAACGGCAAATTTCGTCGAAGAATCTCGAAAAAACAGCAAATTTCGTCGAAAGATCTCGAAAAAACGACAAATTTCGTCGAAGGATCGCCAAAAAACGGCAAATTTTGTCGAAGGATCACCAAAAAACTGCAAATTTCGTCGAAAGATCGCCAAAAAACGGCAAATTTCTTCGAAGAATCTCAAAAAAACGGTAAATTTCCGTCGAAAGAGCTTGAAAAAACGGCAAATTGCGTCGAAGGATCGTCAAAAAATGGTAAATTTCATCGAAAGATCGCCAAAAAACGGCAAATTTCGTCGAAGAATCTCGAAAAAAAAAGGTAAATTTCATCGAAAGAGCTTGAAAAAACGGTAAATTTCGTTGGATCGACAAAAAAGGCAAATTTCGTCGAAGGATCGCCAAAAAACGGCAAATTTCGTCGAAGAATCTCGGGGGAAAAAACTGAATTTTATCGAAAGAGCTCGAAAAACGGCAAATTTCGTCAAAGAATCTCGAAAAACGGCAAATTTCGTCGAAAGATCTTGAAAAAACGACAAATTTCGTCGAAGGATCGCCAAAAAATGGCAAATTTCGTCGAAAGATCACCAAAAAACTGCAAATTTCGTCGAAAGATCGCCAAAAAACTGCTAATTTAGTCGAAAGATCGCCAAAAAATGGCAAATTTCTTCGAAGAATCTTGAAAAAACGGTAAATTTCCGTCGAAGGATCGCCAAAAAATGGTAAATTTCATCGAAAGATCGGCAAATTTCGTCGAAGAATCTCGAAAAAAAAGGTAAATTTCATCGAAAGAGCTCGAAAAAACGGTAAATTTCGTCGAAGGATCGCCCAAAAACGGTAAATTTCGTCGAAGGATTCGGAAAAAACAGCAAATTTTGTCGAATGATCTTGAAAAAACCGCGAATTTTGTCGAAGGATCGCGGGAAAAAACGCGAATATCGTCCAAAGGCGAAGGAAAAAATGTGAAATTTACTCAGCCTGAAATAGACTCAAATCAAAAGCAGAGTTAATCTGACCTACAACAACAAATAGTGCTGAGAGAGGATCCCCCCCCCCCCCTTTCTGTTGTAACGTAACCTTTAAGAAAATTTCCTGTGAATTTCAGAAAATATTTTTTAAAATT
This sequence comes from Maratus michaelseni, assembly GCA_963931845.1. NCBI lineage: Eukaryota > Metazoa > Arthropoda > Arachnida > Araneae > Salticidae > Maratus > Maratus michaelseni. The sequence continues at coordinate 216,359,116 of OZ007586.1, read as the reverse complement.
CAGAATCACTCCTGAAACTCCTTTCCAAAGAAAATGTTTGATTTCAACACTGATCGATGCTGACAAATAATCCAATGAGAAGTTTAATCAAAGCACCCATTCATTCAACAAAAAGTGTCCCTTTACTAAACAAAAGTATTCTTTTATCCTACAAAAATATCCTTTTCAATAAATCATTCCTCCCCCTTTTAAAAGTAATGCAAATATTAGTGATACTTGGTATCTTCTACACTCAAATAATCATCATTTTATAATTAGGCATTTACATTAAAAAAAAGGCAAAAAAATTTCTCTTTGTAGTTTAAAAAATATATATCTTATTTGATTGGGAAATACTGGTTTTAATTATTCATTATTTAATTATTATCAAAATAATAACTATTGCATTTCTCTTTTCCAAATAGACAAATTCACTTGTTCTTTTAAAATATGAATTTGAATTATTATGAATGGGGACCCGCTTTTATAAAAAAGGGACCCAGATATTTGAAAATCCTGGGTCCCTGAGACACAGGATTTTTAGGATACACTGACATCACTGAAATATTATATATGTGCATTGTTTTAAGTCGTTTTTGTATATATTTTTTTAACAGCATTTAGCTGGTGACAGATAATTTTAGATATTTTATTTTTGATTATTAATGTTCAACCAACCAACCAACTATAAAAGGGAAAAAACATTTCAGCTAATTTCAAATTTTAGCAATCACATGTCTGGTTTCTGCTACCAGGGTGGATATACCTTGCGTATATTATGTATATGTATGTATATATGCACTATATGACCAAAAGTCACTGGACACTTTCAATTTTAGAAGTTTTGTTGAATATCTAGAGAAATACTTGACGAATTCTTCTGGAACTTCGGGAATATAAAGAACTGGTTTCACTTCATATTTTTCAGCGAATATTTGGTCACAAGCACAAACGAAGGACCAACAATAAATTGAAAAATATAATATTGGTCATCACCCTGTAAAATTAAATGCTCAAAATGATCTGTAGCTGCAGCACATGACTATGTGGATATTGTACAACATTTGTGTTCATTTGTGTAACCTGTATATTTATAGAGATACAAATGCTTCTTTAAAAAAAAGAAGAAATTTTTGCATGTTTTTTATTTATAGCATGCAAGGTTTTCAACCAAATTAACGCCCCTTTTAGAAAAAAAAAAGTAAAAAAAAAAACAACATACTGCAATTATAATATAAATATATTACATATTTGATTTAATATGAGCATTTGTATGCAATAAGTTTTTAACTGTGTATGTGCAAACAATAAATTTTTTTCTTGCATAATTTGGTAGTCAACTATGTAGGGTTACTCATATAAAAAGGCCAGTTGAATAACGCGAAAATTCAGAAAGATATTGGTGATGTGAATTTCAGTTGCTTTTTAAAAATAGCTGGATGATAAGGGATTTTCCACAAATTGTCATAAAAAAATTGTCATTTTTTTATTGATGTTTTAGTCCTTTGCAGAACCTTCAGAACAAGCCAATTAAAAAAAAAAAGGTCAAAATCAAAGTAGCCATCCAAAAATTAATACATACTCCTTTGTTCAAAGTCAGTTATTAAAAATTGCAATTTGTAGAAAATTCCTTATCTAGCTAATTTTCAAAGACAACCAAGATTCAGCTCACTGTATCGCCGATATCATTATGAATTTTTAAGATATTCAACTGCTCTTTTTATATTAGTTGCTCTATGAAATTGGCTTCAAAATCAAAAAAAAAAAAAAAAAAATCTTAGGTATCATTCACACATGTGCAGTTAAAAGTTATTTCATACAAATGCTCATATCTCATCCAATATTTAATATATTTATATTCTAATAGCAGTATGTTGTTTCTACTTTACTTTGTCCAGCTTTTTAGAGTGACATTAAATTTGGTTGAAAACCCCGCTTGCTAAAACAAAAAATATGCGAGAATGTCTAAAATTTTTTTAAGAAACATTTATCTTTTTTAAGAAACATTTATCTCCACGAATACAGTATGGAACCGTTTATCCGGAATCCAGTTAACCGGAAAACCAGTTATCCAGAATGATATTTCCAATTGTCTGATTTCAGAATTTCTCCAGAAAAAAAGTGCCACAGTGCTAATTTGACATGTTCATTGTTTGATACATTACTCACATGCATGGTATAATTTAATGCCAATATCTGGGATTTTAAATGGAAGAATATATAGTTAGATATTGGGAGTTTTGATTTTTATGCAGAAATGTTGTTGGGGAAGTGTTATGCAGAAACAAGGGATTACAATAAATTGTCTTTTCTCAAATCTGAAGAAATTGTTGATCTTGATTGGTTCCGATTTTTAATCTGTGTAATCTAATAATTAATTTGAAATCAGAAACAATGCCACAGCCACATATATTCTACAAATACATGTTGCTTTAATGCCCAACCAGTTATCCAGAAAAACCAGTTATCCGGAATACGTGTGACCCCAGCCATTCCGGATAAATGGTTCTATACTGTATACATTCTATTTTTGTAGAAATGAGCACAAATGTTGAACAGGACCCATATAGCTACAGTCCATTTTAAGCTTTTTAATTGGGTGATCACAATTATTAATATTTTTATTAAATTTGTTATTGGTCTTCTATTTGCAAGCTTGTGATCAAATCTTCACTGAAAAATATAAGGTGAAACATGTTCTTTATGTCCATGGAGTTTCAGACGTTTTCATCAAATATGTGTAGATATTTGACAACATGTCTAAAATCAAAGTGTCTGTTGACTTTTGGCTGTATAGTGTATATATATATGCAGTATTTACTTGCATAATTATATTACCTGCATAATATTCACCACCTCCAATTTCTAAAGGAAAATTTTGGTAGAAATAAAAGATCTACATATTTTTTGCACCCATTACTTTTGAAAAAAAAAAATCAATTAATAAAAAGAAAGATTTGCTTAATCTTCACATAAAGAATGTCAGATAATTTCAGTTAATGAAACAGAATTTCATATTAACCTAACCGCATATGTCCTAACAGTTGGTTTGTTTTTCTATTTCAGACCTCATAAATGTCCTGAACCACAGAAGAAGAAGAATGCTCCTGCAAACTGTGTCTTGAGATTACAAAAACGAGAGGTAATTTTAGCAATTCATTTTTTAATCTTATAATTATATATGGCATGCATACTAACTGTGCTTATATATCCAAATTTTTCTTAAATGAAAACATATTCTTATTTCTTCACCAACCCTCTGAGATAGAGTGGCTAATGTTATTTGTATAGGAAATATTTCGAATTTCCATTTTTTCTCATTTTCCTCGAACTTGAACATTTGTTTATCTTCCAAAACCTGTATGTTTACATTTTGCACACTACTTTCAAATTTTACTTTTTTTTTTTTTTTTTTTTTTAACATGTTTTAAGCATGTTTGTTTAGGATCATGGAAGATTCACAATTAGCACCATATTGCACAAAATTGTGATTTTAAAATTTGATAAAAAGTTCATTCAAAGCTTAATTAGCTTTCTAAAAATCTGCACTATTTTCTTTTTAAAGAATTTAAATATTTGCTGCTTTACTAAAATCAGGGATGTCCATTTTCCGCTTTTCAGCAGATTTCTGCTTTTTTTGTTTTATAAAAATTTGATTAGTGATTTCTGCAAAATTAAAATCATATTAATGTGTGCCGTGAAAAAAAAAAACTGAGAATTTCATCAAACGATACATTAATAAAATCACTCAAGGAAAAAAAAAATCTCAAATTTTGTCTGGAGGTCGCGTAAAAACAAATCTCAAATCACATCAATCGGTCATTGGCTATCAGTCAATCGGTTAAGAAATCTTAAATGTTGTCAATTGGTTGCAAAAAAATGAAGAATTTCATCAATTGCAGGAAAAATCGTGAATTTTGTGTATCACTTGTGGTATAAAATAGCAAATTTTCTCAATCTGTTGGAAAAAAAATTAATAAATTTCGTCAATCAGTCATAAAAATAAAATCACAAATTCCTTCTAACAATTATAGAAATTAATCATGAATTTGTCAAACAATCGCAGAATATCACAAATTTCGTCGAGCGATCGTGGGAAAAAAATTGCTAATTTTGACAAACAATCACCAGAAAAGTTGCGACTTTTGCGAATTTCTCACGAACTTTCTCAACACATGCTTGGTGCTAAATGAAAGAATGTCGCCAAACGATGATATTTCAGTGACAGTTTGGTGACAGTTTTTTAAAAAATTAGCTTTCAGAATCTGAAAGAATTTTCTAGAAATTCCCAATAGAAGCCGAGATACATGATTCAACCAATCAGTGTCCGTAGAATGTTCTCGAAAGCATAATTCAACCAATCAGGGTACATATGATAGGGAAAATTGACTTTTAAGATTACCAATGCCAAAACACTTGCTTGGTGCCAAATGAAAAAAATATTGCTCAAAGCTAATTTTGACTGATCATAGCTCGGTCTTCCCTGCTAATGTCCAACAAAGAGGTCACATAAAAAAATCACAATTTTTATTGTCATTCGCAGAAGAAATCGTGAATTTTATCAATTGGTAGTGAAAAAAAAAATAAAATTTTTCCAAACAAGTGGAACAAAAAAAATGTGAATTCCATCGGTTGTGGGAAGAAAGTCAAGAATTTCGTTGACTAGTTGCAGGAAAAAGTCATGAATTTCTTTAAACAATCACGAAATAAAATTGCAAATTCTGTCAATTGCTCAAGGAAAAAAAAATCAGTTTTCATCAAATGGTTACAGAAAAAGATCTCAAATTTCGATAGTGGGTCTCAAATTTTCTCAACCAGTCATGAAATGTGCATTTTTTTTCTCCATATGGATAAAAAAATCATTAGTAATGATTTTCTGCCAACAAAAGCTACAACGAGTCTTACAGTGTTTGATCTTTCTCCATCTACAATGTGAATGTCAGAATTTATTTTATAAAAATCTAAAACTTAAATTTTGATTTTTATAGGCATCTTTTTCACCATCCTAGTAAATAGTAAAATTCATCACTGAGCTCATTAAATCTGTTGCTGGGTTACCTCAATTGATTTAAAATGCTGTGAACTAAATAAAAATTGTGAGTATTTACTAAATAGTATATTTTTCATGCATGATGCATTAACAGCGTTAAAAGTGTAGAGAATAAAAATTTGAGGTAAAATGTGTAAAGTTTACAAAAAAAAAAGAAAAATATTCATATTTTAAGCTAGATGAAAAATGTAATTTTAATTTGTCTAGATATCCAATTTTTGTCTGCCAGTTTTTGTAAAATTGCAAATATCTTTATAAATTTTTAAAGTTTGCAAGATGGGTTTCTTGTAAAAATATAGCTATTTTTTTAGCATAATTACAAATACATGTATCTCTCTGAAAATTTAATTGCATTTTCCTGGAGCTATTTTGTAAATTCTGAATTTTAATTTTATGCTCTTTCAAATTCATTGGGGCTTATTTGAGCTATTCTATGTATATAATAGTGTTTGATTGTCGATTCAGGACTGACACAAAATGTAAGTCATAAGTTATATTGATTTTTTGTATGTTTAAAGGATTACTATTTATATTCTCTAAAATAAGATATTACAAAACATAGCCGCATACAAGCTAAGCACCACTGATATTTTATTCTTGTGTGCTTATGTGAATACTATGATATTGTTAGTATAACAATTAAAAAAATATCTTACTATTGAATTTGATCCAGGCTATGGTTTTCTGCGCTTATAAAAATGATAGTTAACTTTTTTATATTCATGTTATTTGCTTCTGGTTAGAATACATGCGAACCAAACTCTGCATTAGGGTGAAAGAATGTTAATATAGTTTAAAACCGTATATGTTGACAGATAGTCATTTTCTCAAACACAACTAAGGAAATGCCATATATATTGCAGAAAATACTAGAATGCATTCTAACTTAAGAAATTTGTCAATGTATTTATTTTATATTCAATACAATATAGTTCACAAAATTCACGCATAAATATTGTGAAAAATGCATATTTTTTTTTTTATTTTTTTTTTTTTTTTTGTGTTATCTCTGGAAAAACAAAATACACTTGTTTTAAACAGCAAAAAATTGTTAAAAGTCTGCCTCTTTTAAAAACACTTTCTTGTTTTGTTAAGGGTCAGGTTGCCTCTCAAAGATTCAGGTTTGGGTTGGTTTCCAGTTGAGTTTTTATTCTTGCAGGTTAAATTAGAGTTCACTTGATTTTTTAAGAGAAAGTCCAGAATATTGTGTCATTGCTTCCCTCTTGTTTTTGGAAGTAATCAGTGAGGACTGTGGAACCTATTGTGAAATGAAGAAAGATCTATCACAAAGACCCCCCCTAAGATTTGTGAATTTGACCTTTGACTGGCTGTAGAGTGATAGGATAAAGCTTTTTATTTCAAGAGCCATGGTATTTTAGAAATTCTCTTGTCAAGTGATCTAGACAGCTTCTTATATCAGATAATTTGTTGTATTAAATATTTAATCATGAAGATCAAGATTTTATGATAGGTTTGGAATTGAGACAGAAAAAAGGTTTAAATATATTTTTTTCCTTTTCTAAAGTGTAATATTTTCAAGGGAACCCCCCCCCCCCCTCCCAAATTCTTCAGTTTATTTATGCTGTATCGAGTAAGGTAACCAGATTTTAATCCGACCAGCAGTTCAGGTTGACAGTTTCATTTAGGTAGCTTCCAATAAAAAAGTAAAAAGCTACCTATTGCAGCCATCCAGAGGAAAGCAATTCCAGAAAATTTTGGTATATTTTCACCAATCATGACCCCAAAACCACTCATTCAAATGTTGATTTATATACCGATTGGATATGACTTAAGATGTGTTACAGTATATACCAAAGTCTTGACCAAGTTCATTTAGCAGCCATCTTCATCTGCCATCTTGTACCAAAATGGCCGTCACGTGAAATTGAAAAAGTTTTTTTCTTTAAAAATGTTTCACCTTGGTACAAGGATTCCAAAGCATGTTTTGTTTCACCTTTATATTAAAAATTGACTGAGATATAACAGTTTGAAATTGTTTTGCTGACTTTATGAAACAATCTGAATTTCGTCATGCAACTGCACTGGTATTTATTAACCGATTTTGATGTGACTGAGAATGTACACAGGACATACCAAGCTCTCGACCGAGTTTGTTGCACAGCTTCATCCGTCATCTTGTTTTAAAATGGTGGCCACTTAAAAATTTTTAAAAAATTCAAAATGATGTACAAAAAAAAAAAAAAAAAATTGAGAAAGGATTTCCTTTAAGTGTTCGACCTTGGTACAAGGATTATGGAGCATTTTTTGCTTTACCTTTATCCTAAAAAATTGCTTAGATATAGCAGTTAGAAATTCTAGGATCGCTGACATTTTGAAACAGTCTGATTTTTGTCTTGTGAATAGAACTTGTTTTTATTAACAGACTTGTATGTGACTCACTGAGCATACAGGACATATCAAGGTCTTGACCAAGTTCATTGGCCAGCTTCATCTACCACCTTGTTTAATAATTGTGGCCACTTAATTTTTTTAAAAATTCTAAATAGTGTATAAAAAGATTAGAAATTGAATTTTTCCCCCTGTAAGTGTTTAACCTTGATAGAAAGATTCCAAAGCATTTTTTGCCTCTCTTCTAGCCTAAACAAAGGCAGAGATATAGCAGTTTAAAATTATAGGGTTGCTGACATTTTAAAACAATATGATTGTTGTCATGCAATGGCACTCGTATTTGTTAACTGATTTGTATGTGACTGAGCATGTGTACAGGACTTACCATGGTCTTGACCGAGTTTCATCAGCCACCTTCATCCATTATCTAGTTTCAAAATGTCCACCACTTCAATATTTTAAATTTAAAAATAATGTACAAAAAAATTAGAAATCTGAAAAGTTTTTTCAATTAACTGTTTGGCCTTGATACAAGGATTTGGGAACATTTTTTTGCAGAATTGAGATATAGCAGTTTGAAATTCTAAGATGGTTGCTATTCCATAATTAAGTTTCATTTATAAGCTTTTGTTCATTGTGTTTTGACATGTGTTTTACATCACAGCTCTTATTCCTTCTGATTCATGTATAGGTGTATGTATCTCTTATGTATCTTATGTATTCTCTTATGTATAAGTGCAAAAATAGATTTCCGGCACAATAGTTCATTAAATACTTTTGGTTACTGTAAATTGGGTTTATTTGGACCACCCCCCCCCCCCAAAAAAAGGGGGTTTATATCAGTTATGGGTCTACTGTGTTGAGATTATTGATGTGATTCACTAAGTATTGTTAGCAATACTCTCAACACAGCAAAACCATTGATTTCTGAATTCTATCAAAAGTGTAAATCTTGATAGAATTCTACAATCGGATATTTTAAATAATTTTCTGGGAATTAAAAAGAATTTGGCTCTCATTGTTTTTAAGCCCACTGATTCTAAGGAAATAAAATTCAATGTTTGGTAATTTCTTATAAATTTGTATTTTTGATAGCTTGAAAAATATTTTAATTATGTTCATTTTAGATGTCGTTTGAAAATGGTGGCTATCAAGGTGCTGCATTAAACACAAAACATATTTACAGCAGGTAAAATATACTATTTTTTTTTCTCCTATATTTTAAAATATATAATAGAATGAAAAAAAAAAGTTAGAAATACAGAAACTTCTGTTTGTGTTTTTATCTTAAATGTTACAATGCAACATTTAAGATAACATTTAAGACAATAATGCAACATTTTTCCTTTAACTAAAAAAAATAAGTATCTCTGTTGCTTAGTGGTGGAAAAAGGAATATTTATTTTTTATTCATGCTGTTTCCTGTAAAATATTTTAATTTGATTTTAAAATTATTACTTTAAACTTTATACACATTATTTAAATGCGTCATCATAATTTCATATATTTTTAAAAGTCAGGATATCTTAGAAATTAACTGTTTAGATAAGTGAGATGGTGTAATCCTTGATCAGGGCTTCTTTTGGGGATAGGGATTACGAGTCTTCTGAAAAATCAAGCTTTGTCTTATTTTCCAATAAGATCTTATTTTATTTAAACATGATAATAATAAACATTTTAGTAACACAAATGCTAAACATTATCTATATAATGCTTGGATTAAAAAAGATTTTTGATATATTGGAACAGTGATTCCCAAAGTAGGTGATTGAACTCTCTTTAGGGTATGATCACAAGTAAAAGCTTCTTTGGGGAGAAATTTTAATTTTTATATATGAATGAGAAAATCCATGAAGATATTCTAAATTTATATTTAAAAAAAATCATATTACTTTCCCAGTTACTATCTAAGATTTTCCTTTCTGTTGATGCAAACGTTAATAGGGATTCTTAGATTATTGAAAATTTAAATTTCTATGGTTCTCAAATACTAGCAATGGGCTATAAATACACATAGCTCTGTTTTTGACAATGCTGATTCATTTTTATGAAAAAATTAATGTAAGCAATTATTCATTATTTTAATATAAATTTATTAATAATTTTTACAAGTAAAAATATGTTTTTTAACCCCTTGGGGACGAGCGACACGTATACATGCTGCATAAGATGCTCAGAATCCTTGATTATGCCCACCAGTTACGTTTTATTGTAAGCTTTGCCTTATTTAATGACAACATTTCTGTGATTCAATTGAGTGAAAATTTGTTTTGAAAAACCGGTGGTAAAAGATTAATAATTCTGTAAAGTACGCTCGTCACGAAGAGGTTAATAAAAAGAAATAACAAAAAATTGTTTTGCTCCATTCAATGTATTTCCTTATAAAGAAACATTTCAAACTGAGAAATTTCAGTTTGAATAAATTTCAATAAATTAGTTTGTCATGTGGATTTGACATTAACATCTTAAAATTTTGATACCTTCAAACTCCATGAAGATTTAAGAATGAATGCATAAAAATAATCTTTTTGCAGTCTGATTTGATCAAAGAAACTGAATAAAGTGAGATAAGTCGTCATTATTATTTAAAAAGTGACAGTTGATGCAATGTAATCAACCCTTATTTCAAAAATTGCATTCATATTTGTAAAGAAGACAGAATTCCTAGTCAAATAAGTCCCTCTTGCATCTGTCTGCATCAATTTACTGATAAAATAGAGTGTAGTGATCTTTTTATTATCTTTTGTTTTGACTGACAATACATTTTTTTTCTGTATATTACTAAATATTATGCCTTGCATCTGAAAGAAATATTTAATTAAAGTATACATCTCGCTTTATCATTGGAACCTATATAAAGAACCTATTCTTGAAAAAAATTACTTATATCAAGCAGAAAAATGTCAATTATTTTGTTAATTGTAAAACATTGTAAAATCCTTTGACAGTTGTAATGGAAGACAAAAAAATACTATACCACTTGGAGTTGCAATGACATTTAAGAAACAGCATGAATTAAAAGTGAACAATTCCCTTTTCCATCATGGAAAATCATTCATAGTGGTGGATGCGAACAACTTTGAACATTGCATAGTATCCTTGCAAAAAATATTTTTATGATTATTATTTTGAAGTTTGATTTTCTTCATATAAACAAATCTGGGGTGTTTCTATCTTTTCTTTACTTTTCTTTTTTCATGTCAGAACTATAACTTCACTAATAATTGAGAATGTCCAACACATCAAAAACAAATGAATTTCCTAAATCTATTGATTTTTATTTATTTTTCTTGGTGTTAATTAAGATATTTCAGCTTTTACTGATTCTTTTTATCTATGAAAACATTGAGATAATTTTCTTTGTTTTTCCTTAAAATTTTCGTTTTCATGAAATCTTTCTTCATTTTCCTCTATAAGCATAGTGGAAAAAATCAAAGAAGGCAAACCAACCCTTTGATATGTGCCAGAGAAGGAAAGGAGGGTGTGTGTATGGGGGGGGGGGGACAGAACCTCCCAATCCAAGTTTTACCATCTGAGGTCTTTTCAGTAATTATGAAAAATTCATGCTTAGTCTTCAGAAAGTTAAGGGTGTTATCTATTAGAGCACATAAGAATTTCTTCCTCCCTTTTTTCTTTCTTGGAATATAAAATTGAATTTTTACTTTAGACCTTGTATTCAAATTTTTTATGTAGTATATTTAGTTATCAAAATTGATAAAACAGGCAGATATGATACATTATCTACTCTAAACATTCTTCTTAATTAGTCCCTCTCCTACATAGGCACATCGTGGATAAACTGCTTAATAGTTTACAATTTTATTCAATTACTGTTAGTTGAAAAACCTTACAGAAACTAAATTCTGTTGTTTTTCTGTTTATATATATTCCTTTTAGAGTCCACACTTACCTCTTTTTCCCTTCTTCCAGTTATTGGTATTAACTGCAAGTTAATTTAGAATATTTGTTTATTACTAAAGTATTTAGTTAATATCTGTAAATATTGAAATGAAGGATCATTGTAAAGAGCAGTCTCACAAATAATGATGGTGCAGAATGAAAAACATTGCTTGTAGAAAAATTTTTGATTTTGGGAAATCAATTATATATTTGGAAGGAGGAAAGTGAAATCCATGCCAGAATGCTAAGACTATTCTGAAGAACTGTATCGATGATAATGTGTGACAATCTTCCATATTTTGTCAGATTTCTGCTTTTTTTTTTTTTTTTTTTTTCCAAATCAGAGGTTCATAAACTTTTAGAGTTATCTACTACTAAATCAAAATTCATATTTTGGATGAACCACTGCTATAAAAGGTAATTACAACATTCAAAATAATATGATTATGTATCTAAATTAATACTAAGATTTTACTGACATTCAAGTGAAAAGTAATATTCTATTATTATATTTCATAAAGGACTTATTCATCAAAATATCAGAAAAGGTGTCTAAAAACTTTCCTAAAATATGACCACATGACAGTAAAATTTTTCAAAACAAATGTATGATATTTACAAATAATAATAAATGTGAAACTTTTTATAGAAGTTTTTCCAGTTGTTTGTTAAATGAATTTTATAATACGTACAATGTCATTGTACAGTCGAATCTCATTAACGCAAACACTCAAGGGGAAACTTTTTTGTTTGTGTTATCTGAACTTAAATACATTATATACAACTGGACGTGGCTATTGGAAACAGTTCATGCTAAAAGTAATTCGTGTTAAATGTGTTCGTGTTAACGAGGTTTGACTGTATACATTTTTTTGAGAGGAAAACTACAGTACTTATGATGTACATATCTGATTATGTATGGGTCAAATATGCCAATTTGCAAAGGAGGACACTGTTCTTAAGGTATGAGGTAGTGTCATATAGCAAATATGAAAAAATATACTGTTCTAAATTTTGTGATAATTGTTTTATATAGACTTCTCTTATCAGTGCCTGAAAGCTCACGATTCAGAACTGGAACATGTACCATATTTCAAGAAACCCTGCTTTAAATCTTTGAAATTTCTACTCCCCCCCCCCCCCCCAGCCTTTTCTTACATCTCTCCCCCTTCCTTAGTGTACAAAGTTAAATCTTTAAAAATCATAATTTTGATATATTTTTCTGTTGTATATGTTACTTTGAAGTAACAATGAATAGCATAAGTCATCTAAATGCTTACCTAAATTTTTGCTTTACTCCATGGTGTGCGTTTCTGCTTTTCAACAACATAGTTTGTAACTTTTTTAAAAATATTCAAATAAAGGCTACATTGTTTCATTAGTAGTAATGACTATATAGTTTATTTACCATTTTTATGTTACATCTTACATGTATTGAGTATATATTACGTGCAATACTTCATGGTAGTTACTAGAGTAGATTAGAAATATGTGGAGAAAATTCATGCTGGAAAATCTTTTTGTATTACTTAAGCTAATGCAATAATCTTTTATTAATTTGACTGTGTGTATATATTGTATTAACATGAGTGTGTGCTGATTTATGTGCATTTATAATACCATATTTATATATATGTTTTTGATTCTTTCAGATTTCGTTTGTATCGTACTTTCCGTGATGAAGATAGTAGGAAAGATATTAATACATGTGAATTTTATGTAAGTTACACACATTATGGTTATTGCTTTTGAAGTAAGAGACATGAAGAAGAAATTAATTTTATGCTTTTTATTTAAGCTTTAAAATGAAAATTATATTGAGAAAAGGTGGCTGCTCACAGTGTATAAAATGAAAGAGCTGGAGAATAACATGAGGTGCAAAAGATAGGGAAAATTACAAGTAAATACAGTAATAAAGGCTAGGGAAATCTACCGCACATAGAGGTATCAAAATTTGGATGAGAATAGTCCAAGGCAGGTCTAAATGCACCTGAGGCTCAGATTTTTAATTTTTTGACAATTGAGATAACAATTAACTACCATAATGAACATCACAAAATTGCATGCTTCTGCCCATTGTGGCAATTTCTTAAGCATTTCAAAGTTCCGTAAGCACATAAATAAGAAAAGGTTAAAAATCTTCTTGCTTTTGTCATGTTTTTCAAGTGTGCATTGGCTTAACAAATCAAAATATGAAAACATAAAAAATACCCACTTGACTATCATACTTTTTCTTTTCTGACAGTGTAATCCATTAAAAAATATTAATATTTACCCTCTCAAAAACATTACTTTCTGTACATCAAATTCATGTTTTTTTTTCTTTTGCATGTCTACAAGTCTGCATCATCTCTCCTGAGCCAAATTCCAAAAAACAACAACTACCCACTTAATCTGCATACCTTTATCTCTCTAACGCAGGCATGAGATTCTTCCATGGATCTGCAATTTTGCACTTTTTGTCATTTTCTGCTTTTTTCCGATTTTTTTGTCATTTCCATTTTTAAAAATATATTTTGCTTTTTTGTCATTTTCCAAGATTTTTGTGTTTGACTTCGGTGAAATCAAAATAGAATAGTAAAATCAGACTCTGCAAGTATCACAATTTTCCGATCTTTCACAAATTTCTCTTTTCTGCTATATCTGAAAATTCTGTCATTTTCCAGGGATGAAAACAATGTGAATGAAGTCAAGGCTGGAAGCACAGAAAAATTTGTGATAAGAAGAAAACTTTGGGTCTCGCTCATTTAATTTGTAGTTCGTGTATTAGTCAAGAGATGCTGTTAGCAGGAAACACAAGATATGGGCATATGATTTGGCTGCAAATTATTATTTTGTAGCCAAATTCTGCAAAATCAATTCATAAAAAAAAAAAAAAATTGCGATTTCGTCAAACGATCGCAGAGAAAAAATCGAAATTTTGTCAAGAGAAAAAAAATTGTAAATTTAATAAGTTGATTGTGAAACAAAAATTGAGAATTTCATCAAACAATTTCAGAAAATAATCGCAAATTTTTTCAATCGCTCAAGAAAATAATCGCGATTTTTGGCAAATGGTTGTGGAAAACAAATTTTGAAATTCACCAAACAATTGTGAATTTCCTCAATTGATCACAGAAAAAAAAAACCTGAAATTTGTCAAGAAATCTAGTAAAAAATATTACGAATTTCATCAATCGGTCACAGAAAAAAATCGTAAATTTCATCAATCAGTCGCAAAAAAGATAGTTAATTTTGTCAATCACAGAAAAAAAATTGAATTTTTTTCAATTGCTAGAGAAAAAATTCGTGTCTTTCATCAAATGGTCGCGGAAACAAAATCAGGAATTTCACCAAAGAATCGAAAAAAAAATTGGGCATATGATTTGATGAGCGAGGCCCAAAACTCTCTTCTTATCATGAATTTTTCTGTGCTGCCAGCCTTGACTTCAGTCGCGTTGTTTTCATCCCAGGAAAATGACAGAATTTTCAGATATAGCAGAAATTTCACCAAAGGATCTCAAAAATTCTGAATTTCATCAAACAATCGCAGATAAAAATGTGAATTTTATCAATTGGTCACATAAAAAAATTGAGAATTTCGTCAAATTGCAGAATAAAATGCAAATTTTGCAACCAAAATTATGAATTTCATCAATCAGTCGCAGAAAAAGATCATTAATTTTGTCGAACAATTGCAGAATAAATCGCAAATTTTGCCAAACGATCGCAGAAAAATGCAGATTTCATCAAGATATCTAGTAAACAAAATCATGAATTTCATCAATCCGTCGCAAAAAAAAATTAAGAATTTCGTCAAACAATTGCAGAAAAAAATTGCAAATTTTGTCAACCGCTATTTTTCACTGGAAAAATTGTAAATTTCGTCAGTATGTCTTGAAAAAAACAATCGTGAATTTCGTCAAACAATCACAAAGAAAAATCTAATTTCGCCAAGGTCACATAAAAAATCGAAAATTTCATAAGAAAAACTCGAGAATTCCGTCAAACAATTGCAGAAAAAAATCGCAAATTTCGTCAATCTCTTGAAGAAAAAAATTATTAATTTTGTAAAGCAGTCGTCGTGGGAAAACAAATTACAAACTTTGTCGAATAATTGGGAAAAAATCCCATATTTCATCAAGAGGTCACAAAAAAAATCATGAAATTCGGCAATCGGTCATAAATTTCATCACTCTTTTTATTTTTAGGTGCATTCTTAATTATTTAAATACATAGTACCTATAGTTAACATGTGGTCTGTCCAAACTGTCCATCCGTCCGCATATAACAGCACAAAAACTGCCCAACTGAATGGTTTGAAATTTAATATATATATAATCATTGCAGAATTTTGTCAGATGATTTCAAATTTTATAAAAATCGAATCAAAACTTAAAAATATATTGATAAAAATACTTATTAAGTAATTTAAATTTTTTAAAAATCGGTACTTCCTTGTTATAGCAGCTTCCGAGGATTAATTGACAAGTGACTGGGATGTATCGCCATGTTATCTGACATGTATGACGTTATAATCATATATGATGTATATGATACTTTATAACCTCTATGACCAAGTTATAGTTACATTCTTCATTCTATTAAATCCTATCATGTGTAATTAATTCAATGATATCCCATGATAGGTAATGATCCTAGGTTGTCATGGTGGTCCTATTTAAGATGAAGTCATATTATTTCCGTTTTACTGAATTTAAAAACCAAATTTGTATGTTAGAATTGTTTAATTTTAGTAATCCTATAATTTATCGGCAGTTTTTTAAATAGATGTTTCCGAAGAAATATATATTAAATGGAAAAAGTCATTGCGACCTGTACCGGAAGGAGAGGATAGCTTTCATAGTACATGTTTTTAAAAATTCAACTCATTTTACTCAAACATCCGAAGCTAAAATGTTTGGGACGTAATTATAGAAGATTCAATCCCGGTTTTTGTTAATACTGAATTTAAATGTGAATTTCAGCATGAGAGTTACAGCATAACAAAAATCAGATTGTTTCAATATATCAGCCACCATGTAATTTCAAACTGCCATATCTCAACCATTTTTTAAGATAAAGGCAAAAAAAAAAAAAATGTTGCGGAATCTTTAAACACGATCCAACACTTGACGGAAACAACTTTTTCAATTTATAATTTTTCATACGTCTTTTTGAATATTTAAAAAAAATTTAAAAATTTAACTTCCTTCCATTTTGAAACAAGATGGTGCATGAAGCTTGCCAATGAACTCAGTCGAGACCTTGATATGTTTTGTACACATGATGAGTCACATTCATATCGGTTCATAAATACGAGAGTTACAGCATAACAAATACAGGGTGGTTAAAATTAAACTGACAGTACTCAAAGGCTCATAGCTCCGGTTCTACTGATCGGATCCGAATGAAATTTCAAATATATGTTATGTAGATCATGCGGCCAAGGTTTTCGTTAAAAAAAAAAGTTTGAAATTTTGCTACCAGATGGCGCTGTATTGCTGAAACCATATGCAAATGAGTAGCTAATGTAATTTCACTATAAAAGCGATACGTATGGTTCAAAGAAATGATTCGTCTGCAGTGAACATGCCGATGAACAAGAAGGAACGCGCTTTGATCGAAAACTTTTTTATCAGAATGAGAGCAATGCTTCGGCTCTGAATGCAATTTGCTGCACAATCGCAGACTCAGTTGCTCGTCGTCCGCTTCTGGTGCAACATCCAGAGGATCGGTTTCTTCGCACTTATGAATCGTGCCTCTAACTTCATTTACGGACATTTTTCATCCGACAATAAGCACGGAGTGCTGCCGAAGCATTGCTCTCATTCTGAAAAAAAAGTTTTCGATTAATGTGCATTCTTTCTTCTTCATCGGCATGTTCACTGCGGATGTATGGTTTCTTTGAACCATACATATCGCTTTTCTAGCGAAATTACATTAGCTACTCATTTGCATATGGTTTTAGCCATACAGCGCCATCTGGTAGTGAAATTTCAAACTATTTTTTTTTTAATGAAAACCTTGGCCGTATGATCTACATAACATATATTTGAAGTTTCATTCAGATCAGATTAGTAGAACCAGAGCTATGAGCCTCTGAGTACCGTCAGTTTAATTTTAACCACCCTGTATCAGATTGTTTCAAAATCTCAGCCACCCTAGAATTTCAAACTGCCATATCTCAGCCATTTTTTAAGATATAGCTAAAACAAAGAATGTTCCAGAATCCTTGTATCACGTTCTAACACTTAACAGAAACAATTTTTTCAATTTATAATTTTTTTGTACATCTTTTTGAATTTTTAAAAATTTTAAATGGTCTCCATTTTGAAACACGATGGCAGATGCAGCTGGCCAACAAACTCGGTCGAGACCTTGGTATGTCCTATTCACATACTCAGTCACATTCAAATTGGTTCATAAATAAGAGTGTTACAGCATGACATATGTCAGATAGATATATATATATATAAATCAACATTTGAATGAAGGGTGGTTAGGGGGTCTGGGGGTCATGATCAGTGAAAATGTACCAAAATCTTTTGGAATTGCTTTTCTCCGAACGGCTGCAATAGGTAACTTTTTGTAATGAATGCTACCTAAAAGAGTCTAAATATGGATTTCAAATTCTGAAATTTTCAAAGTTAGGCTTAAGTTTCCCATTAGAATTTTCAGTAAATAACAACAAAAGATAAAATGTTGCCAACTTAAAATGTGCTTATTTAATTAACGGAAATTAATCATATCATAATAACAGACTATATAATTCATTTCACTGAAACTAGTTATAGTACAAATGCACCTTATTTGTCACATTTGATGAACAATTTCCAACTTGGTTTTTCACCACAAGGATTTAAAAAATCGATGATTTTTTGCCAACAAAAGTTGCAATGAGGCTTACAGTGTTCGATCTTTCTCCATCTACAATATGAATGCCAGAATTTATTTTATTAAAATCTAAATCCTTAAAGAGAGTAAAATTCCTCCATATTTTTCTTGCATATATATTTTTTGTTTTGATTTTTATAGACATCTTTTTCATCCTCCTAATAAATAGTAAAATTTGTCACTGTGCTCATTGAACTGCTAAAGTTGTAGTATTTAAACAAAAATATTGATAATTCTGTCATGCATAAAATAGCTTTCTTATTTGTCTTGTAAGCACGTTATTTTAAATAGTTTTTCATTTTTCCATCTCGTGCTCTTTACCTCTTCTTTTATCTTTCTGCAATCTCATGCCTGCGAATGATGTCTCTTGGTTAAAAAAAATATTTATATATATTAACCCTTTCAAAAAAAAAAATAAATAATATTCCCTAAAGCAGTTTTAGTAATTTTTGTTTTCTCTGCAATTTTAAAGAATTTGATACGCTATTTTTAATTGAAATAATAATAATAATAATAAATTAATACCCATTTCATCTGCATATATTTTACCTTTTTGTGATGTCTTTGGTTAAAAAATATTAATTTTAACCCTTTCAAAAAAATTCTTTTTTGAATGCTGATTGCAAGATTTCTGCAATAGTTAAAATTCTACATCCTGTTTGGAAATCAAAATTCGGGAGAAAAAAACACTTAATCGGCATACATTGACTTTTCGAACAACATCTTCAGTGAAAAAAATATTAAAATTACCCTTTCAAAACAATTCTTTTCTGGAAGTCACTTCACATTTTCGCTAGACTTTCTTTTTTCTCGGTGAAAATAAACCTTTTTTTTTTTTTTTTTTTTTTTTTCAAAATTTTGAGTTTTGAAATCTTAAGAAATAAGGCAACCAGAGAACGTTTTGGAAATTTTTGGGCAGAGAATAAGAGATATTATTTTATGTCTTAGAAAACGGGTATATTTTATTATTTAGGTTTCCTTGGAAACTATTGTTCAGAATTGAAACTTTAATTTGTTTAAATATCATAAATTAAATCAGCAAATGCAATATTTGGGCAAACACTATCACCTTACTTTGTTTGAAAAGATTTTCATTTATAAATATAAATTTATCCAAAATCAGCTTAAAGATATAAATCATACAAATTTGAGGTTTCGCCAAAAAGACAAACTGGAGCAATGTGTACACTGTAAAAAAAAAGAAAAAAAAAAGGTCAATCTACTAAAAATATTTTAGATTTTCTCATTGATCCTTGCAATTACTAAAAAATTTTTTGTATTC
The DNA here is from genome assembly GCA_963931845.1 of Maratus michaelseni. Lineage (NCBI taxonomy): Eukaryota > Metazoa > Arthropoda > Arachnida > Araneae > Salticidae > Maratus > Maratus michaelseni. Next base: position 216,339,680 of record OZ007586.1, on the reverse strand, counting down.
TTACTCAGTTACAAGAAAATCTGTAAGAATTACTAGAAAACAGCTAGCAATGATTCCAGTTACTAAAAATTTCTGTGGAATACAAATTTACTAAAAATTTTTTAGTAATCAGGAATTTTTTTTTACAGTGTAGCACACCCGATGTGTGCTGCCAAAAGCAGTGGGGCCCCCAACTCTAACTTCGTTTGAATAGATTTTGATTTAAAAATATAAATCATGCAAAAGCACAGATGTACACTACCAAAAACAGTTGGATACCCAACATTAGAATTCTTTGGAAAGATTTTCATTTAAATATATAAAATCATTCAACATTGATTTTAGATATATTTAAGGTTATTATCACGAGCTTGGGCAATGCTGCTTCATATTTCTATGCACCTGGTTTACTTATAAATTAAAAAATGAAAGAACTGTTCTTTTAAATTGCAACTTGTTATTAATTTTTTATTTTGTACCAATTTAAAATATAATGTGCTTATGGTAACATGAAGATGTATAATTTTCACAATGCATACTGTGTATTATGGTTTTAAATGTTTTAGTGAGAAAAACTTTTTAAATAAATATATGCTGTATGACAAAAATAATGGCCGCAATAATTTTAGTTATAAAAAGAATAGATTTCTGTATAAATACTAATTTTCCTCCTTTTCCATGCAACCTTAATGATTCTTTTGCACATTTTCTCCCTTCCATTTGCATAAAAAAAACAATTAGCTATTTTTTTTTATACCTTAAGTATTGTGGGTTGTTCTGTAAAATCTTTTTTCTGGGATACTTAGCAAAAGAAGCACTATAATGTATTTAAAAAAATCATTAAAATTGACTTTTTGCACGTGTAGTACTTTCTTGTCAGTTTATCATAAAGAAAAATCAATAAAATAATTAATAGTTTTATGCTTGGATGATAAATTGCAAAATGTAATATATAAGAACTTCTTTCTCTTACCCTTAGTATATATATAATTTGCATTTTTTTAAAGTTATTTTTTTACAGGCTGAGTAGTAACATTTTAGGTCTAAAAATAAGCACCTATAATTAAGGCCTGATCAATCCTATGTGGGGCCCAGGGCACACATGTCATGTATGGGCCCCCTTTCTCAAGAAAATTGCATTAGGAACCTGACAAACAGCTTTATGTGCAGTTTAAAATTTTAGCCATAGTTTCATGAAAATAGAATATATAGACACATGTGATATATTCTATTTTCTGCCATTGAAAACATGTTTGATGTAATATCCACCCTTCTCGGAATTTCAAAGTTTATATTACATTTCATTGTTGTTAGTGAAGAACACTGAGATACTTTAGTTTAGATGAATGGGAAAAAAATCTTATTTTTTTATAAACTATAAATGGAAATTTGCATTGATTTGTATCTTCAGAGAGTGGACGAAATGCATTCTAGGGTTCCCTGAAAATGTGGACATGGGGCACCTGCCCATGTGCCCCTGTGATGATCAGGCCCTGCCTGTAATAACTTTATAAGCACATAATTGGGAAAAAATATAAGCATCAATTTATGCACACAAATACATCTTTATCTATACAATCTTGAAAGAAAAACTTAACATAATCATTAAAAACAATTTTTTATTAGAGATTATTCCGACCTGGATACCTTTGAATCTATATTATAATACCACAAATCGTGTGGCTGTCGTAAATAGATATAGATTGACCATTTCTCCTTTCATACGCCAGTCAGCCATTTTTTTTATTCAAAATTATTTTTTTCTGATTAAAACTGCATAAAAGTTACATTTTTAGAAAGATCGCAAAAAAAAAAATTATTTTTTAGATTTTACTTTTTTGTATATATTTTGAGATATCTTCAGTTGAAATTCAGCTGACAGCCCAATATCTCATTCCATCAAAGTAAACACAAGAGATTGGTTCTTCTATGAATGACAACGATATTAAACCATGGAGGTAACCATTTCCAAAGCAAGTTCCCGAGCAATGAATTTTGCAGCACCTGTTGTCAAAATAATTCATTGAATGCTAATAAACGAGCTTGCATTATGCTGACAATCACTTCTACATATGTTCTCAAAATTTTACAATTTCGACGTTATGGCATGCCAAAAGGAAAAATCCAAGGAAGAGTGAGCAATAAAAAGGAAAATTTTACTATTTCAATGAATAAGAATTAAAACATAATACAAACGTGCTAGAAAGGCAGAAATTCCATTTTTCTGTTTCATTCACATATATTGACCAATTGAATGATATGCTCAGCTTCTCTTTCCGAAAATCGAAAGTGAAAGAGGGAGAAGGGGGGAAAATTGGTGATGGAAGCAGTTACCCAGCATATGACTCATTACCAGATGTTCTAGATATGTAAGAAAAAATTTGAGTTTCTAATAGGTAAACAGTTTTGGCTCAGGATTGGGAGTAAGAAGATAAGTAGCTCATTAAAAAATAAGCAATTCACAATAAAAAAAATAAGTACTCTAGAATAAAAGCCCTTGTAAGGACCTTGCAAACCTATCTTCAAATGTAAGCACTTATAAGAAATGCTGCACACCCTTTTCTAGCATTAGACATTTTTAGATTTTATTACAATACTATACTATATATTAAAATTATTTATTTTAATAATTTTAACATTGTTCAAAGGGTGAAAAGTCTATGCTAATTTTGACGAAGAAAGCATATAATGTTGATGGAAAATAAATTGTTAGCCCCACCTTAATATACAAGTATATGTTTATACTACATTAATATATCATTGTTTATCAAATTAAATAGTTTTTCATTACACAAATGAAACAGATTTGTTATCCTTTCTTATTCAGTGTCATTGGAATTTCTGTGGGGTACATTATAATTATCTTCTAGCATATGTCTTCTATTTATGTACAACAAGATAAAATACATTTGAAGTTTAATGTTAAATTAAGTTAGCATGTTAAATTAAGTTAGCATAAGAAATGCTGCACACCCTTTTCTAGCATTAGACATTTTTAGATTTTATTACAATACTATACTATATATTAAAATTATTTATTTTAATAATTTTAACATTGTTCAAAGGGTGAAAAGTCTATGCTAATTTTGACGAAGAAAGCATATAATGTTGATGGAAAATAAATTGTTAGCCCCACCTTAATATACAAGTATATGTTTATACTACATTAATATATCATTGTTTATCAAATTAAATAGTTTTTCATTACACAAATGAAACAGATTTGTTATCCTTTCTTATTCAGTGTCATTGGAATTTCTGTGGGGTACATTATAATTATCTTCTAGCATATGTCTTCTATTTATGTACAACAAGATAAAATACATTTGAAGTTTAATGTTAAATTAAGTTAGCATTTAAACCCCTGACCCTTGATCAAATATCATTACAGGGCTTGAAATTCAATTTTTCCAAAGAGGGGAGTGTCACTCCTAACATTTTTAAATGAAGGGGAGTTGAAATGTTTGAAGGGGAAAAAAAACCCACTATTACTTTACGTGGTATTTAAAGAATTACATTAATACAGACATGACAAAATACTACTGAAAAAATTTAAGTCAATCCAGAATAATTATGCAAAATGTTTATTTTTATTTTTAAAAAAGGAAGAAAGTCAAGCTTTATATATACAATGCCTATTTTTCAACTTCTACCAAATGTTTTAGGCCCTTAACAATTAATTGTTAAATGAATTTCTGAATTTAGATTTTATTCGATTTAGGGTGCAGAAGCCTCTTTCACAAAATACACTTTTATGAGGGGCAGTCGGAAAATAATATGATTAGCAATAAGTATATTATGTCAACGTTATGTTGCAATCTTTTTTAATGATGTCTTTATTGTGAAAGAGTAAAAATGTACCTTGAAGGTACAGAAACGGAGTAAAAGTGTGAAGAGTAAACACTTTTACTCTTAGTGGTGAAGGGGTAAACCATTTTAATCCTTGTGAAGAAGTACGAGGGGCAGTCGGAAAATAAGTTTCCCCTAGCGACTGTGGACAGAGGTGTGTATGAAAGACAAAAAATGTAATGAGACATTAAAAATAAAACATAACTTTAGTTTTCCACCAAAGTACCAAGTACATTGAGACATTTGTCATACTGCTTTATAAGCTTCAAAAAGCCCTCCAGGAAAAAATCAGGGCTTTGCATACGGACGAAGCGTTGAACGACTATGGGCAAAAGACGACACAGCAGGTGAACGCGAACGGGAACAAGACACTGATACACCATTGGGTAGAGGTCGACCGCGATCAAGCAGATGGCGCTGTTGCAGTGCCTGCGCAGTATGGCCCTGAAAAGGGCCTTTTTTTTCAAAGGAAAGAAGCAGCTTAGGCACGCAACAGCGCTGATAAGAAACATATTTGCACTTCTTGTCACCGTACATTGAATATTCATTGTGTTTATTTACTTTGTTTATTTTTCACATGGATATATTTTTAGTACAATAATCTTTATTTAAATCATTTATTTAAAATATATCTTTCACTTTTACTTACTTCTGGTTCATTTCTAAATCATTCTGGTTTCACATTGTGTTCTTATTTTCATTCCGTATCTAAAGTCTACACATTGCATTTGTACATTTTTCGTAAGTCACGATCCCAGCCTTACATCGTTTTCGTTAATGGAGCCGTTCTTGTATCCGCCACTAGATGGCGTTGATCATCGTTTGCCGCCCATCGCTTCTGCATCTCGCGTAGCGATGTCGTACTTCTGGGTGTGCCTATTTCAGTGCGTGGGATTGTGCGTAATAGTCCTATTATCGTCTGGCTGTTTTAGATATAAAGCGATGTTTCACCCTTGATCCTCTGTTTCGTTTGGTTTCATTCGAGTTTCGTTTTAGTCTCGTTTGGTCTCGTCTCATCATTTTTTTGTTTAGTTTAGTTATTGCTTAAGTTCGGCATTATATGATAGTCATTATATTTAAGTTCACTGTCGTGTATCGTCCATGTATTTGTCTATGTAAATAACAAGATGTCACAATGGTAAAATATGTGCTAAACAAGTTCCGTTCATATGCTGAAATAGTTTTTATATAATAGGCAGTAATCAGGACTAAGCTGTAATAATTTATCCTTTAAACGACATCGGATGAACTGTGTCTTTTCAAGAAATGGTTTCCATCACATCGCGGCTTTTTAAGGAAGTCCATTACGATGGCTGACCTCGAGTAACGTATGCTCTGAAAAGGATTAAGCCGAGTTCTATTTCTTGTTCATCATAAGTATTCGCCGGTTGTCGTTTATCATGGAAGTGCTAAACAGCCGTAATATATTTAATTAGCCAAGCTCTCTTTTGATTCTACATCAGCTGATACTAATTGTTATGTCTCCATCTGATATTTTGAACATATTCAATATTTACTTGTGTTTACCGTGAAATCTAACCATGCTTTGGGCCATATGTCATTTAAGTGTTGCTCAATATGTGTTCTTTCAATCATCATTTAGTATCACCGTATTAATTGTTATGAAGCCATTTTTATTTCATTCGTCGTATGTTAAAGTAATCTATACTTAGTAAGTAGTTATTGTTTGAAATGTGTATCGGTGTCTTGTTCCGGTTCGCGTTCACCTGCTGTGTCGTCTTTTGCTCATAGTCGTTCAACGCTTCGTCCGTATGCAAAGCCCTGATTTTTTCCTGGAGGGCTTTTTGAAGCTTATAAAGCGGTATGACAAATGTCTCAATGTACTTGGTACTTATGTGGAAAACTAAAGTTATGTTTTATCTTTAATGTCTCATTACATTTTTTGTCTTTCATACACACCTCTGTCCACAGTCGCTAGGGAAACTTATTTTTCGACTGCCCCTCGTACTTCTTCACAAGGATTAAAATGGTTTACCCCTTCACAGTGCCTGATTATCCAAGAGGCACATGAAGCACACGCTTCCCCTCTAAAGTTTAAAAGGGGGCCTGAAATGACTATGAAGAGTGTCCCCTAATTTCCATTTTCATTTTTTGACATTGTATCTTTAATTTTTTTGGAAAAGAAAATTTACTTAATCCAAGAGGAAATCCACACACTACACTTCATGAAACTTATTTAACAGGGAAATATAAATTTCATCAATAGGATGTAAATTAATCATATAGCATCCTGATGTGTCTGCCAGAAATCACCCGGGATATTGAGCATACATTTATATGTGCTGAATATATCTGAAGTATATACAGGGAACTTAAAAAAAACTGTTTGATGAAATATATGTGATCTCGGCTAAGCTACTCCTGGGAATAATATTCCACTACAAAAAAAAAAAAAAATTGTTGATTTTACGGTATAATACTGACAATTGGGATGCCAGTATTATACCGTAAAATCAACAATTTTTTTTTTGCAGTGTAGTATCATTGGCAAGTTTTCATGAATGAAGAAAACTTTTGCCAAATAAAAGTCCACCCCCCCCCCCCCCCAAAAAAAAAAAATACATGCTTCCCCTAGGTTTAGAGGTTAATCGGGCCCTGCCCCTTCACCACTAAGCGTAAAAGTGTTTACTCTTCACACTTTTACTCCGTTTCTGTACCTTCAAGGTACATTTTTACTCTTTCACAAGAAAGACATCATTAAAAAAGATTGCAACATAATGTTGACATAATATACTTATTGCTAATCATAAACATTAAATTAATCTCAAAATCGTTATAAAACAATAAATTATCTGAGAATCATTATAAGACAATAATTTATCTGAAAATCATTATATACCAACAAATTATCTGAAAATCATTATAAGACAATAAATCATCTGAGAATCATTGTAGACCAATAATTCACCTCAAACACATTATAAGACAATAAATTACCTCTTATGAGTTCAGAATGTAATTACATCCAGTTTTTCCCATCATAATAAAAAATTACATCATTTTCTATAAATAAACTACAAACAACTGCTGGGTTTTTCCATGTGATGCTTGATTATGATGAGAATCAAATTATAAACAAATAAATGATTATAGCATGCATAAAGAACTGGTATTGCACCTAAACAACATGTATTATCAATAATTTTATTAAATATAGATATTTAACAGTATTTATGAGTATAGTATATAATTATTATGAAATTAAACTTGTTTTAAACTTAAACTCAGACGATTGTCAAGATTTTTATTTGTCAGACGAGACCTGTATTAATTTTTTATTTTTTTTAATCAGCTAAATGGCATCTCAGACAAATATGTTGAACTAAAAAGGCTTACGACATGTTTTACACAAGATGCTGATATACTCAGCAGCTAAGTTCCAAATGTATGTTCTGGATAATTGTCTGTTTTAATTTAATTGTATCAGATTCTAAAAACAGCCAGAATCTCTTTAAAAAGTACATTTTACAAAATCTCTCTTTTTCTGAATATCTATATACATACATATTTCAATTATGTGCCCAACTTGCATGGCCACATAAAATGAACTCAAGGGAGGGCCACATGTGTAGTGCACTAGAGGACAAGAGGATAATCCTGTCAGAGATCTGTTTCCTTAAATGATTAACACTTTAATTTTATATTTTTTGCTAAAGCCAAATACTCCATGCAACTTGGTGAGTGTATAAATGGCACCATTTATAAGCAATATGTAGTGCAGAGCTGCCAACTGCTACGAAAAAATCATAGTTGCTATGATTTTGAGCCACAAACTACGATGCTGCGAAAATCTGTCTAAAACTATGATTTTCTGCAAAAAAAATGCGAATTTCATCTCAAGATCACTCGAAAAAAACGTGAAATTCGTCGCAGGATCGCACGAAGAAATGCGAATTTCATTATAGGATCGCTGAAAAAACGCAAATTTCTTCAAAGGATCATTGAAAAAACGCAAATTTTGTCAAAAGATCGTTGAAAAACGCAAATTTTGTCAAAAGATCGTTGAAAAACGCAAATTTTGTCAAAAGATCGTTGAAAAACGCGAATTTTGTCATAAGATCGTCAAAAAAGCAAATTTCGTCAAGGGATCACTGAAAAACGCAAATTTTTTCAGAGAATCATAGGAAAAACGCAAATTTCGTCAAAGGATCGTTGAAAAAACGCAAATATCATTAAAGAATCACTGAAAAAACATGAATTTTGTCAAAAAATCACTGAAAAAAACGTGATTTTTATCAAAGAATTGTCGTGGGAAAGCAAATTTCGTCAAAGGATTGTTGAAAAAACACGAATTTTGTCAAAGAAAGGATTGTTGAAAAAAACTCAAATTTCGTCAAAAGATAATTGGAAATCTCGAATTTCGTGAAAAGATCACAAAAAAAAAGCGAATTTGGTTGAAGGATTTTCGAAAAAAAAGTGAATCTTGTCAAAGGATCGCAGAAAAAATGCAAATTTCTTCAGAGAATCATGTGAATTTCATCAAAGAATCTTTGAAAAAAAACCAAATTTCGTCAAAGGATCGCTGAAAAAACACTAATTTCGTCAAAAAATCACTGAAAAAATACGAATTTCGTTAAGAATTGTGTGAAAATGCGAATTTCATCTAAGGATTATGTAAAAAACACAAAAATCGCCAAAGGATTGCTGAAAAAACACAAAATTCTTCAAAGGATTGATGAAAAAATACAAATTTCTTCAAAATTTACTGCATTGGGTTAAAAGATTAAAACCGGATTCCTTTTACTAATGTAGAAAATTTGCCGCAAAATGTGAAAACAAATTAAGTTTTAAAACTACTTTCAAAAGATCCAAAAACTGGCTTCATGGTACATAACTTCAGGCATAGATACCTTCCTGCCAAATCTTGTAGCTCTGTTCACATCGCAGCAGTTTCTTTGCAAAACAGCACACGCAGAAACAAACATCTATGTTTATTATTATGATATAGTTTTTAATCTGAAACAATATGCTGAACTAACTTTTCAAAAATTTGTTTAACCCGACCTGAAATAAAAAACAATTAGCACAGACACGACATGCAGGGTTGTATCAGCTTACTCGACCTGATGAAGGACTCTAACTCAGACCTTTTTCTCTGGAAGATATACCTGTAGTTCCTTCACCCCCTCCCCCCAACCGCCTTGGAATCTTTCAGAAAATTCACTGTGAAGTTCAGAAATTTGTCTTAGGAGTGGACAGAGCATTAATTGAATGGGAATAATTATGTTAAATCAATCCCACCCGCAACAAAAAATTAGCAAAAACAAAATAGTCTCCTACTTTGTGTGCTTATGTATATACATATGCGTTTAATTGATTAGTATTTGCTTGCTTAAAATTTGCAGCGTAAAAAACAGCCACCAACCAACCTTCAGATAAATTTGAATTTGGTGTGCTACTATTTTTCATTTTCAAAGGTTGGCAGGTCTGGTAATGAAACTCTAATAAATGTAATGTATTTGCTTTTGAAATGAGTGGCTTTTGCAATTTCTTTCTGAACTAATTAATGCTTATTTCTCTTAAATAAAACTAATAACTTATTGCTGTTTATGAAAGTATAATACACATAAGTTACATGTATTAATTAATTTTATTGTTGAATTTTCCTTTGAATTCTTATTTTGTTAGCTGCAAATACTATTTATTTTATTTTAAGATGACTTTCAAGTCCTTAATTTTTTTATCTGAAATATATAGATATTTTATTTTGCTTCTCATAAAATAGTTGTGGAATTACAGTAAATGCATACAATACCATCTGTAAATTATTCAAAGAATATAAAGAAAAAAAGCAAGATTAATGAATGTTATATAAGAACAACTTAAATTCGAAATCATATGAAATTTTAGTACAATATGTACACTGTTGTCCAATAATTAAGGGCCAGTGACCAGACACTTTCACTTTTTACACAGTTTGTCGAATGTTTACTGAAAATTTTGACAATGTTCTTGAAATTCGAGGATGTAAAGCACATGTTTGACTTCAAGAACAGTAGAAAAGTATACTGCAATTAAAAAATTAATATATTGAATATTTGATGAGATATGGGTATTTGTATGAAAAAATTTATAACTGTGCATGCACAAACTATACCAAAGATTTTTTTTTTTTCATGATTTAGTAGACAATTCTAGAGTACTGCATATAAAAAGACCAGTCAAATATCGTGAAAACTCAGAAAGATACCAGCAATACAATCAGCTAATTGACAAATTTGGAGAGAAATCCCATATAATTCCCATTGAAATATATGGAAGCGATTTATACAATTGCTCTGAATATTTAAAACAATATCTAGGCTTTTAGCTAATGATAGAGCATAAATTTGGTTCAGAAATTGAGATTTAGAAGGAAAATAATCTGTTTGAAAAAAAAAAATTGTCATAGAGTTAACATTGCATACTCTTATTGACACTTATAACATAAACTTATATTTGTGTTATTAAATTTTAATACCTTAAACTAACCTTTTAGCTGTTGTTCAAGTAAAATTTTGGCTTAGAGATAATGAGATTTAGGTGTAAAATAAAAAAATTTCTCATAGGATTTTGATCTGAAAAAAAAAGGTGAAGAAAAACATTGCTTTTTCAACTGAATATCAATATTTTAGCACGGAAATTATACACAGGCTTTGGAAACATTATAACTCATAAAAATTGTAAAGATTTTGGATGATAAGAACTATTTTGTTTTTAATATTAAATGACCTGATGTGGAAAATAAAAGGGAGAAGAAAACACTTCTTACAAAGCCCTTAGGTTCATTTTGAAAGATTTTCATTTAAATATATAAATTCATTCAGCACTGATTTTAGCTATATTTAAAGCTATCACCACAAGCCCAGGTAATTATGCTGAACAGACATGATTTCAAGTCGAAGATATTATCATTTAGCTGTGATATGTTAGCATAGGTTTTTCATTAAACCTAACATGGCATTTAACTACGGTCAATTCGCAGACCAGAGTGGTCCCGCCCGGAATGGTTACAGATACTTTCTTGCCTTCGGATTTTATTATAAGTAGACTAGAAGATAGCCCGTCAGAATGACGTGTTGGAATTTTTAAAAGAATGATATAGCATTGCATTATAAAATGAATTATGAAGTAATAAATTTAATCTTATCTGATTAATAGGATAATGTCGGATAAAATAGTTATAAAAACAGCCCATTCTTTCAAGCTTTCTTTTCTAATTATAAGAAATTGAAGGTTATAGATTTTTTAAATGCCTGTGGGCAGAAGAATGTAAAAAAATATTTAATTTTGATAGTGTAGTTGTGGTATATTATGGTTATACTTTACTGGCAACAGAGGGTGCCACATGGTAACAAATTCACCTTAGCTAGAGTAAAATAGTTATAAAAAACACCGTTTTTTCAAGCATTCTTTTTTTTAAATTATTGATAAGAAATTGAAGGTTGTAGATTTTTTAAATGCCTGTGGGCAGAGAAGTGAAAAAAATAATAATTAATATCGATAACGTAGCTGCGGTATATTATGATTATACTTTACTCAACAGATGGCAAGAATTATGAAGTAATAATAAATTTTATCTTATCTGACTAATAAAATCATGCGGGGTAAAATAGTCATAAAAACAGTTCATTTTTTCAAGCATTCTTTTTTTATTATTATTTATAAGAAATTGAAGGTTATAGATTTTTTAAATGCCTATGTGCAGAGGAATGTAATAAAATATTTAATATTGATAATTTCGCTGTGTTATGATTACACTTTAATGGCAACAGATGACGCCACATGGCAACACCTTCGCTTTCACTTGCTTTAAATTGGCATTTTAACAGAAAGTTGCATGGAGTTCGTTAAATTATTACATCAGTGGTCTATATTTTAATGAATCTCAAAGGAATGATTCACATATTGTTTACTATCACTATCGCTGATGGCTAGATGAAATGATTTTCAACTCAAGATATATCGAAAAACATGCGTATTTCAATGTAGTTCATCACTCTACATTTTTTTGTTTTTTTCACAATCTTTCTAAAAAGGTCAATCTTATGCAGCTTTATTGAAAAAATTGAATCTCTGAAAATTAAAATAAAATGGCTGATTTTAACGAAAGATTATTGGATCTGGAAGTGTCATATGAGTATACTATATGAAAAATCGATTTATTTCTTATAAAACACTCAACTTTAAGATACAAACTATCCAATTAATCAATAAATTTTCTAAATGCCATCTTATCTCAAAAACTAGAGCTAATGTGGTCAATTCAATGAAATTTTCTAAATCGGCACTCTAAATAACCCCAGAAACAAATCTAATAGTAAAAGCACCCAGAGAAAAACTTTTTGTTTGACAGTGTATACATATAAAACAGTAGTTTTTTTAGAATTCATTAGATTTTATTAATAAAATGTTGCCAAAGGGGTTTGCCTTATACCCCCCCCCTGTTGCCTATAAGGCAATATATGTAATGTTGCCTTAGGGAGGGGTATTACCAAATAATGAAATTTTCATCACTTTTTACCTGACACAATATAAAAATTCTGCTAGACCCACTATACAGATTGTGTATATCAGCATTAGTAGTGCTCTTATTGGCCTTCCTTGTGAGTATTCACTAAAGCTGTCAATGTCATGTAACTATAAAAAAATACTATAAATAAGCCCCAGTTTGGATAATTAGAGTTTTTATTCATCTGTTGCATTTACACATATTTGCTGCTTCACATTATTAGGGTAAATTCGATTTTAGAATAAAATAATATGAAATAAAATTTATCTGTATTTATCATTTGGATTAAATTTGTTTTGATTTCTACTGTATTTATAAAATAATTTGAAAAACTCAGATGATTTTGAAAAAATAAGACATTTATTCCCTTTTCAGAATTACAAAGAGGATTTTGTTCAAAAACTTCTTATTGGTACAGAAAGGGGTAGAGTCCAAGTGGTTAATGTACATAGTGGAAAAGTATGTAATGCATTTTATAGTAAAATACTATTTTTCTTTCTTTAATTCTTACTGCCTTTATAATTCAGTCAATTTAAATGTCTATTCAGATATTTGTAGAAACCCCTTGAAATTTTAATTTAGGCTAATATTTGATGGTCTAGATTTGTTTTCTGGAGTCAAAATTTAGTTTGTTAGCTTTGAAAATTTTAACATTTTTTGCTTGTTCATTATAAGATGGCCCCCTAATTTAAGTACAGGTTTTAAAAACCATAATTCCCTGTCATTTTTTTGTAAAGAGTGAAAAACCCAATTTTTCACTAATTTTAAATTTAATGATTAAATAATATGGTCATCTCTCTGATAAGAAATCTGTATATCCTTATTCCTGTTCGCATGTATATTTAGTTCTGACTTTATTCATATAGTTCCAATATAAAGTTCATTTACCTTGAAATAAAAACTATACTTTTATCCTTTTTACCACCTGGAATTAATTTTAAACAACAGCCTATTTATTTTTACATGTTTATCTTTATTACTAGCTTTTTAATCTTGTTTTTATGTGGAGTTACCTTCCAAAGAAATAGTTAGTTTTTTTACAGGTTTGAAGTCAGTTTGAGAATTTTTATTGAACTTTAACCTTGTTAATTAAATAAAGAAACTTTGTATCAATCACCATAAACGCAAAGTAACATACAGGATGCCTTTTGAGCTGGAAATTTTTTAAACTTTTTATAATTTTTTATTTGGTTTTCCCTTTTATCGCTAATTGTGCTCATTTCTATTCTCTTCCTAAGGTCCATAAACTTACTCTTTCCTTTCGTACTATCATTTCCAATATTGGTACTGCCTCTTATAAACTTGCGAAGTTCTTTTCTAAGTTACTCGCTCCTTTATGCTCCACTAATTTTCGTACTGTTAAGAATTCTTTTGACTTTGTTGACAAAATTAAATGCCTTTCTCCTTGCAATTATAAAATGGTTTCCTTAGATGTTAAATCGTTTTTCACTAATGTTCCTGTTCAAGGGGCACTTGATTGTTTGGAAGTAAGGCTTCTGAATTAATTTAATTATTCTTCATGGAGATTGATAAAATCCTACAATTAGTATTTCTATCAGGCAAACCGCCTTTTAGTTTAATAATTCTATCTATTCTCAAACTGATGGTTAAGTCATGGATAATCCACCTTCTCCTCTTTTATGTGATATTTATATGCATTATTTTGAAGAAAAACTCTTCAATGTGTATAAATTTCCTCTCTGGTTTAGGTATGTTAAAGATACTTTTATTTTAGTTCCTTCTGACCTGGATCTTTCTAATCTTCTTTCACTTGTTAATTCTGTTGATCCTTGTATTAAATTTTCTCTCGAAGTCGAAGCGAACAATTCTCTTCCTTTCCTTTCATATCTTGATTTTGAAACACCCAGATCGGTTCTCTACCTCTGTTTATAGAAAACCTTTTGCTGCATCTCTCCCTCATGCTCTTATAAACCATCCCCCTCAGCAAAAAGTGGCCTCCTTTTATACACTTGTTTTCAGGGCGGTACGCATTTGTTCTGACTCTTTTGCTCTGAATAATGAAATTAATTATCTCCAATCTCTTGCCCTTGCTCATGGTTATAATCCTTATTTGATTGATAAAGCTTCGAATGAATTCAACAATCCTAAACGTCCTGTTTCAGTCTCTAATAATCCTGCTAATTTTAACTCTATTGTTCTGCCATTTTATTCTCCTCTCTGTTTGAAAATTTCCACAATCCTTTCTCGTTTCAATTTTAATGTTATCTTCAAACCTATTAATAAAATAAAATTCTCTTCTCTGAAAGATCTATTCCTACTGAGAACAGGGGGGGGGGGGGGGCATGTATTTTATTCCTTGTTATACTGGTCAAACTAAGAGAGCATTAAAGTTCAGACTAAGCGAGCATCAGAGTTTTAGTTCTAATCAAGAATTTTACAAATCTTCAATTGCCTCTCATTGTTGGACTGTTTCAATTTCTCTATGACCAGAATAATTTCACCTGTCTCTCCCACTCACTTGGATTTTCACGAAGCATTTTTTACTTTTAAAAATTCTGATAATCTTCTCAATGATCTCTCATCATCTCCGTTTCTCTCTTCAGCTTGGAAATTACTTTTCTATATTTTTTGGTCTCTTTTATTTTATTTATATATTTATTTGTTTTTAATGTGCTGCTTTTGATGTTTTTATTTGTTCTGTCTCTCTCTCTCTCTCTCTCTCTCCTTTTTTTTTCACTTTCATTCAGGCTACACTTTTCTCTTCTGTATACGCTCTTCTATGATTGGTGTTTTCCTTTCAGCTAGCACCACCTTTATAAGCTCCCTCTTTGCCCTTCTGTTCATTTGCGACCTTGTCCCTTTATGGACACGTGTTTGCTTTGGCTGATGACGGGCTGTTAAAAAAACTTCCAGCTCAAAACGTATCCTGTGTGTTGCTTTGTGTTTATGGTGATTGATACAAAGTTTTTTTATTTAATTGCAATTTATCGCCAGTTTGCCGGTGTTGTTTCATTTTTTCACCTTGTTGTTTACATATACAGTGGAACTCCAGTTATACGTTACCCTCAGTTATACGTTTCAACTCAACGGTCCCGGCCATTTATCATTAAAAATTTGCCGAGTTATACGTTTTTGGAGTTATACATTCCCTCAGTTATACGTTACGTTTTCAGTTCCCGTGCGAAATTTTGTCTCACTTATACGTTTTGCAGAAGATTTTTTTTTTTCAGAAGCTTCTCTATGCCTCGCCTTTCATCCCTGCTGACCACCGCTCTAAGGTTTCTAGGAACTAAACTGGCCACGTGAAACAGAGTTTAGGTGAGGGGGGGGAAAGGAAGTGTTACTCTGCTGAAAAAAAAAAAAAAAAAAACGAGGATTAGTGATTACGTATTTCAATAAGATTCAGTAAACTACTGAAATGACTTTTGATAAATTATTTATATTCCAAAACCATTCTAATCATTTCTTTTAAGTATGCTATGTGTGTAAAAAAGTATATTTTATAAAGGTTTTATGCAGGCCCTTATTACCACATGGGCAAATCGGGACTTTGCCAAGGTGCCCTCAAATCCATATGTTAATTTATTAAAATATTTACTTTTTTCTCCCCCTAATTCCAACTCTGAAAAATTTTAAATACGAAATACAAATTTCATCTATAAAAGATGCTACTAAACTTTCTGAAAAAAAAAAATTTGATTTTGAACTCAGAGTTCAGTGCTTTCGCAAAGCTAACTTCAACACTCAGTAGCAAAGCACCGCACCACTCCGCTTTGGCTGCAAGTACAGAGCATAGAACATAATACCTATATGATTTATTAGCTAAATTGCCATCTCTTTTAGATTTATTGAAAAAAATCTTTCTATTTGTGAAGTAGAATCTATTTGATTTGATATCTTTTTGTGTGTAATACAACTTAAAAAAATGTAAAAAAAAGTAACCTGATTAACTCATATTTACATGTTAGAGTATTTGAAACTCTTCCATAAGTTGAAGTTATTAAATTCACTTTAAAGTAATATAACAAGTTGCTAAAGTTATATAAAAGAGTTTTGTTCTGTACTAGGAAAAAAAAAAGATTATTTTTATTAATAAAGGTACTTAATTTAGAATTGATGGAGCTAAGAATTTTCTTCTATTTAAAATCCAAGGTGCGAAAATATTGTTTATGCATTATACTACACATATGATTGACCACCAGTTCTATTTGAATAATGTTGCAATGATTCGAATTGGGCCCCATAATTTATCTGCCCAGGGCTTCAATTAGTCATGATCGGGTTTTATGATAAAATAACCTCATGTGTACTTTTCTTATGTATCTTTTTGTTTTACTCTGTTCCATTTCCGCGAATATATGTCATGGGTGCAGTAATACTTACAAAACTTTGGTTTTTGATACAAAAAGGTAACAAATGCCTCAACAAAACTAAATTTTCATGATTTATTTAAACAAAGATTGTGGTAGACCATCAATTGAGTTATACATTTCGTCTTCCAGTCCCGGGCAAAACATATAACTGGAGTTCCACTGTATTTTGAACAGCCATTTTACTTTTAGGCAAGTAATGGTTTGTCAATGAAGTTGTTTACCAGGTAACAATCTATGGACTGTGTCCCTTAGCATTTGTTCCTGGAGGGATTTTGCTGTTAACATGTTTCGACTATGCGTTTGAAACTTTTTCTTCTTTATTATCTGCTTGCCGTGGGTCAATGACCTACAAGTGAAGTTCTATTATTGGCTGTGTGTTTACAGAATTTTTCGAAATTAATCTTTTTCATAGTGAATTTCTCGCATCGATAAAGTTGAAAGCATTTCGACTACATGAAATATTTTATGGCTAGAAGTTTAGATGTTGACGTCTGCACATATCAGAATCCTGATGCATTGAATAGCATAAAGTTTAGTTTTCAATTAGGAAAGTGTTGTTTTGACTCTTGATGTTTTGACAGTATACAATGAAGCAATTGATGTCAAGCGTTTCCCATAATACAAAAGCAGATAAATTTAATTTACTATTGTTAATTGATATAAAGTAATATTGTTTAATTTAAAGTTTCTTTAATTTTATTGTTTTTATCTTTGTTTTAATCAATAAACATTTGTATTGTTTTTGAACTTATCTTTCTTATCCATCACTAATGTTATATACTTTTCTCTTTTTATTTAGTATTATGTTTTTGGAAATCATGATCATTTGCATATTCACTTTAATAGAATTTAATTAAGTTTTAAGATTTATTTGGGGTTATAAAAATCAGCTTTTGCACTTCTAACTGCAGTATGCAATATCTCTGCTAATATTTCAACCCCTTCAGACATTACATTTACATAATGTCTGACACCCTCCTGTTTTTTTTAAAATTAAAATTTGGCTTTGTGTCATAAGAGCCTTCTAATGTACAGCCATAGAAAAGAAAAGTATATTCGCAATACTTACTCTGCTGCAAATCATTGTATAAAAATGAAACTGATACTGTTGGATTTGTAATAATGTCAACTAGTTAACGCTATACAGTATGACCTCAAAAATGTGGCATCAATGTCATCTCCACCACTCTCTTTTTTTTTTTTACACTTTCAATTTAAGTGAGAAAGAAAAACAGCAATTGTTTATGAATTAAAAACTTTGAGATTGAAAGTAAAAGTGCAAAGAAGAAATAATTGACTAGGAATTTTCAGGTTTCCACATTTCCCATGAAAAGGCTGCTGTTTATGAGCTAATTGAACATGCACAATCGGAAAATGCTTTAAGTTTAGAAATAAATGACAGATGATTGACTGAGAATTGATGAAAATGTGCCAACAATGAGCAATTTAATGGACAGCGAGATCCCTGACACTGTGCTGCCGATAATGCTAGTAGCAGTTCAGAGGATGAGGACGAGGAACTAGCAGAAAAAAAGGTGTCACTGGAAAAATGCATAAGTTTGACTTTAGATTTAATATCTGTTTTAGAAACACAAGACTGTATTTCCTAAATATATATTCTTTACTTGTATAAAATACAAGAAAGCTTATTAAAGAGCAGCCAAAAAATTTGAAGCAAATAAAATTTACATTGAAGTTTCAGAAATTACATGAGGGGAAATGACTTCACTGTTTAGGAAATTTATTTATTTATTTATTTATTGTAACATAGAAGATATCAATTAAAGTTTTTTTTATTTTTTTATTTTTCTCACATAATTACTTGGTTATGAATTAAATTATGACTAAAGGCACCATTAAGAATATTGTAGGTATTTTTGATATTCTTTCAGAAATCCAGAATTATCAAAAATCTGGCTTAGTCTCAGACTTGATGATGTCAGATTTTTTAGGTTATTCTGTACTTAAATTTCTCTTTGGGTGCATATAGTTTGCTACACATAGAATTTGTACCAGACTTGAAAATTTTGAATGCTAATTTTGACAACATATTTGGATTCTTTGGTAAATTTTACTTAGAATAACAAATGAGAAGTTGTGGAGTCAAGTAATTTAGGAATTATGAAGGTTTAAAGTTTTGTACCCTAATGTTAAATTCAGTTTTAATTGTTGCAAAACAGATTGCAATGCAGATAGTTTTTTAAGCATAACTTTTCTCGCTGCTAATTGCCATTGTACCAAATCATTACAAAATCTCCATTTGGCAAGAAAACAAAAAATCAAAACTGCTAAATTGCGAGAGCTGAATTTTTTATCATCAACAAGCCTTTTGCCGATCCCTCCCCCAGCACCGAACACAGAGAATTTAAAACTCTTTAATTTTTAATTTTTTTTTTGCCTTGTTAATCCACAGTAACAAAAAAAGAAGCTGCAAAATTTCCATTTTTTCCCTTTTGCTCCCCCAACTCTCAAATTTTAAAATATTCAGAGATTTACTTTAATTTTTTTTTTCTGCTATGTTTGTTGCTTTGTTGTAACAATAAATAAATCAATCATCTAAATATCCTGCATCTATCCCCAAAATTTTCTTTTGTCCCTTCTGATCACACAGTTTAAAATCTGTAAAACACTATTTTTAAACCTTTTCTGTCATATTTGTTGCATTCTAGCAATAACAAATAACCCATCACGTTAATAACTCCCTGAAATATTTCCTTCCACTCAAAAAAGGGCAAATTTTTAATTATAAGAAGTGGAGTGGAAGCAAAACTTTTCCTCTTTCCAGTTTGGATATTCTCATCCCCTTTTTTACAGATGCATTGCTCAACACCACTTCATTTTATCATGATCCAAAACCATAGAAAGTGTCCCACAGTTTGCAACTGATGCCCCAGCACCAGTTGCAAAACATAATTAAAAATGGGGCATAAAGATCTGAGGTTAAACATCGATTTTATAATCCTTTTTTTATGCTGAATCTATTTTGCTAATATTTTTTATCATTAGGCAAATGTTATTTTTTGCTCAAATTGCTAAGTTTAGTCAAAAGTCAGAGAGAACCCTCATTGTAACGTATGAATTTTTTTAGCAGAAATCCATTTCTAGAAGCTTCGAATATGTGAATCCAAAATTATAGCTCCTTCTGCCAAGTAGTTTTTGAGTTATGCTTCAAAAACTATCCAAATTAAATCTGTTTTCAATAATTATTGGGGCTATGCATAATTCTGTAGCGAAAATCGAATAAATTTCAAGCGCAAAATATTTAGGAAAAAAGAAAAACAAAATTTTAATCATTGAAATATGTTCCATTCTGTTCAATAACTTTCTGCCATCTCTCCATGAACTTCATTATCCCTCTTTCATAGAAATCCTGAGATTTTTGGGCAAAGAAGTCATCGAAGTGGTTTTTGAGGATTTCCAGAGAACTGAAGTTCTTGTTATTCACTGCTCTAATGCCATACAAACAAACCATTTTTGAAACGGATGATCACTGGTGATGAAAAATAGATTGTTTACAATAATGTCAGTTGAAAAAGATTGTGATCAAATCACAAAGAGACTGCTCAGACAGTCACAAAGGCTTTATTACAACCGAAAGAAATCATGCTCTGTATCTGGTGGGATTGGAAGGGAATCGTTGAGCTACTATCACCCTAACAAGCTATTGATTCGGCCAAGTACTGCTTACAACTGGAAAAATTTAAGCAGGTAATCAACCAGAAGTGGCTTGAATTTGCGAACAGAAAGGGTGCTGTGTTCCACCATGACAACGCCAGACCGAACGTTTCTCTTTGGATGGGATGTTCCAGGTCAGGGTTGGCAGGTTTTTGATATATGTCAATTTTTGATGGTTTAAACCATGGTTTAAACTGTCATGTCAAAAACCTCAAATAGTACATTGATATATAAAATTTCACATTAAATGTCATACATATACAACATTACATGTAATGTTTAAAATATCACTATTACTGTATATCAGTAATTAATATCTAGTAAAGTATTATTGTTAAATGCAATTTTTTAATTTCGCAAAATTTTTATTTAGAAAACTTTTTTGGGTAAAATTGGGCTTTTTGAAAAGTAAATATGAGGGGGTTAGGATGACAGTAGAGTAAGTCAATATTTTGTAATTTGAGAAATGAAGGGTTTTGTGAAACTTGACATATTGCCACTGCATTAAGTGGTCCAACTTGTTTTGCCCTCTAGCAACTCCCTAAGTGAACTGTGACTTATTTGACTGTCACACTGAACAGAAATTAACATACATTCAGTGAAAATATAGTTATCTAGATTTTTCAGATTTTTGACTTGGTCCACTGTCATTCTAATCCCCTCATATAAGATTTGACAGTGCTCACACGAGCTGCACATTTTTTCTCTTACATAAAAAATCTTAAATGTCCTAGTTATTTAAAACAATAATGATATCACCATCTTTCTGCAGCATGTCTTAAAAAGTGTAACGAATAGGTAAAACCCCAGCTGACCAAGTGATAACCACCAGAATAGTCAACTCACTTGCCTTAAAACTTTATATGCAATTGGTCAATATTTCAGAAAATAGTGGAAGAGCATGAGGATGCAATGGATATTGGAATTTTTCAACTGATTAATGGTTTTAATTTATATAAACAGCACAAAGATATTTTATTTTAGCTAAAAACGGTGTTGCATAAAAAAAAAAGGTGTTGCATTAGACATTTTTCAATGAGATACTGTTACAATTGCTGATGCATGTCATATTTGGCTCAATTTTCTAACAGAAATTTCACTTAAACCTTATAGGCAAAGTGCGGAATAGAATGGACCAAATCATAAAACCATACCACTGTATGGTTTATATTTGTCATTCCAACCTTAAGGGTGAAGGGTTGACTTATGCACAAATTGATTCAGCTCACTTATGGGCTATAGAGAATATCGATGGATGTTTACCTATGCTGAATGCATACAAAGCTGAAGAATCCCCTTTCCTCCCTTCTTATTCCAAGCTACAGAGGACAGTTAATCTCGTGACTTGGTGGAAAGGTATCATTAGATGCAAGATGTAATAGTTTTTCAACCAAACCTGCTTCCAAATTTACTGAACTTGGAATGCTTTTGCTACCAAGTTCTGGTAGCTCAGCATCAATTGAGAAAGTATTTTCAAGCTGTAGCTTTATATACTCTAAACCTAGAAATCATTTTGGTGTAAATAAATGTGCAAAACTGGTTATGTCCTACAGAATGCAGCAGAATAAAATTGATCCGGATTATTAATTGTACAATGATTTTCTTCTGATTGAAAATTGTAAAAAATAAAAATATTTTATTACAATTAATAATTTAAAAATTTTGTAATTATTAAATTACTATAGTTTTAAATAAAATATTACATAAATCATTATGATATTTAATGTATACCTTTTGTTATGGTCCACTACGAGAGGGAACGGGACTATCTCTGTAGGTTTTCACACCCCTTGAGTTGTGGTAAAGCAAGTATGGGTTGGAACATCCCGACTGAAGGCCTAGGGCCTGGTTTCCCTTCTGGGATTCCAGCTCCGAAGCTATAAGGGGACGCCGGCCCGTCTCCAAGTGTCTTGCGGTAACTCCCCGTGGTTTCACCACATGTCGCAACGACCTATGTCGTCTCACGTGGGTTCAAGGTTAGAGGGTCCATATTGGTTCGGCTCTCTGACCAGCCGAAGCGCTGTAGCGACACAAAGTTACTGGCACAATAAAAGTCTATCAGGACTTGGGTTCGGTGGTCGATTGTGCACGGTTTGCCCCTTCATGGGCGCCTGCAGAGCATGTTAGTTTTTATACCTTTTGTTATTAAAAGTTTTAAAGGGTATTGCACTTTTTGATGGTTAAAACCAGTTTTTGATGCTTGTCATGTCGAAAACCAGTTTTTGACATCAAAAACCCGACCCTGTTTCAAGCACTACAGAACAATTTGAATAACAAGAATTTCAGTTCCCTGGATGTCCTCAAAAACCACTTGGAGGACTTCTTTGCCCAAAAATCTCAGGATTTCTATGAAAAAGGGATAATGAAGCTCATGGAGTGATGGCAGAAAGTTGTTGAACAGAATGGAACATATTTGATTGATTAATTTTTTTTCCTTAATATTTTGTGTTTGAAATTTACTTGATTTTCGCTGCGGAATTATGCATAGACCCAATATAAATGAATGGACATTAGGCATTCCAGATTTTAAACTAGCATAAATTCAAAACTACTTGACTGAATTACTTCCTGTTTGGTATCCAAATATAAAATTTATTGGAGAATTCAAATATGATGTCAAAATTAGGTGCTAGTATTGAAAATTTTAAAGTTTGGTGTGTAGACGACGTCTTGAAAAAAATTTAAGTATAGCATTAATTAGTAGACATTATTACTAATTGGCATTATTACTTGTCTTCTTCAGATTGAAATTGTACAAAACTCTGAAATTTCCAATATGGATACCCAATTTTGACATCATATTTAGTTTTTTTGGTACATTTTACTATAGAATACGAAAGGGCAAGTAATCCAGTCAAATAGTTTAGAAATTATGTAGGTTTAAAGTTTGGAGTTCCTAATGTTAAATTCTTTTTAATTGTTGCAAACCTTTTTGCAATGCGGGCAGTTTTAAAGCATAACTCAAAAGCTACGTAGAAGAACAATCTGTAATTCTGGATTCACATATTTAAAGCATTTAGAAATCTATTTCTGTTAAGAAAATCATAGGTCACATCTCTTTTTTTCAAAAAATTTTTTTGATATTGTACGTATTTCTAAATTCATTTCCAAAAGCAACAGAAATTAATTTACAGAAGTATCAAATTTGTGAATCCAAAATTGCAGTTCATTCTTCCAAGTAGTTTTTGAGTTACACTTAAAAAATTACCCACATTCCAATCTGTTTTGTAATGATTAAAAATAAATTAAAAACATTAGGAGTTCAAAATTTTGATTCAACACTATTCCTAAATTACTTCATGAAATGACTTTCCATTTGGTATACCAAGTTAAATTTTCCCGAAAAATCCAAATACGATGTCAAAATTAGGTATTTATATTGAAAGTTTCAAAGTTTGGTACAATTTCAGTATAAAGATGACCCTCTGAGCCTAATTTTTAATATAAATTGAAAATACACAATTCCCAGTCAAATGGCTATTTCTGTTTTTCTCTACAACAATTTGGCAATTAAAATGTGTGTGAGGGGTCTTGCTGCCCCTCCCCCACCAACCCATGACTATACATGTCTGACATATTACGATCGAAAATATTAGAAGTAGAAAAACTTTCAATGACAAGTACTACTAAACTAGTATTCAACAAGTGCATGAAAATAATAATTTTTAATTGTTTTATAAAAACTTGCCTAAACTACACAACTTAATTTTGTATGTATTTCCTGTGCTCCATTTCAATAGGACATTTAAATGTCAAGTCAATTTGTGCAATTTTTCCTTGGAAGATAATTCAAATAGACATGGCACCCAAGCAGGCAGACCTTTACTCAAATACTAACAAAACGTACAGAGACATTTTGAAAATACAGTACAGAACCAAGAATAATCAAAATTGGTGTACTCCAAAGTGAAGCCTGAAGATGCACTAAAAAAAATATTTAATAAATCAAATTTAATATTTTCTATAAAAAATAAACTATATGGTTTAAGAAAAAAGAGAGATGAGTGGATGAGGCTCATTTTTGGCCCATAGCAAGGCCAAATAATATTTCTAAGGTGTTTTGATTGCTGTGATAAAATTTGGGATCTAAATTTACTGTTTTTGTGATTGATTTTTGTCTCTAGACTGTATAAGTACGTTATACAAGATCTAAAATATAGGTTGTTTAGCAAATTTTAATGCATTTTGACATTTCTTAAAATCAATCTTTTGGTAAGGTGGTCTCATAACTACCAGTCTGATTTTGTCTAAATCTACCAGTCTGATGATTATGTTAATATTTGAGTAAAAAAGTGAAACATACATAAAAATGAGGAAAACGAAACAGTTTTATATCCTTAAAATTAATAATTGAACTATTCTATTTAAGTGTTAAAATAATTCAAAGAATAATTCAAGGGCGAAAATTCTTTGAAAAATGAAAATGAACTGCATAGTGCATTTTTTTTTTAATATCTATTTTATTTTTATACTGCTTTTAAAAAAATACGAATAATTATTTATTTAATAATTTTCTATCTGAAAAATACTCTTTGGAAGTATAAATAGCTAATTTTGATTAAAATTGGCATTGTTCATTCAAAAAAAAATGTTACAAATGTTATCTAAAATTACCATGTTAAATTCATACTTTAACAAGTTGGAAATTGTAAGTCAAACATGAAAAATGAGGTGCATTCATGCTATAACTAGTTTTATAAATATTCAGATCTTAGTGCAATAGCTGTTGCACTCTTATGCAAAAATGAATGAATACAAAATTTATTTCATGTGCAGATTTTCATATTATAGGTATTAATTTTATTTTATGAAATTAAGTTTCAATACACTTTTAGAAACAATTAATTACAATTATGTTACATTAAAATTATACTATGTGCAAATATCCAATGCAAGACAATGTAAAAAAATCGTTATTATTTTAGTGAAATGAATTATATAGTCTGTTATTATGATACGATTAATTTCTGTAATAAAATAAGTACATTTTAAGTTGGCAATATTTTATATTTAGTTGACATTTACTGAAAATTCCAATGGGAAACTTAAGCCTCGCTTTGAAAATTTCAGAACTTGAAATTCATATTTAGACTTAATGTAGTTTCATTTAATATCTATTTTTTCAGAAACATCTATCCAAAAAACTGTCAGTAGATTATGTGATTGCTATAATTAAACAATTTTAGTATACAAATTTGGTTTTTAAATTCAGTAATACGGAAAGAATATGACTCCATCTTAAATATGACGTAATCACCATGTCAACCTAGAATCATTATTTATCATGGTATATCATTGAATTAATTATGTATGATAGGATTTAATAGAATGAAGAAAACTTTTATTAATATCTTTTTAAGTTTTGATTTGATTTTAATAAAATTTGAAATGACTCGACAAAATTCTGAAACGATTATATATATTAAATTTCAAACTATTTGGTTGGGTAGTTTTTGTGCTATTATATGCAGACAGACAGATCAGATGGTGACGATAGGTGCTATGTATTTATATAATTATGAACACACCTAAAAATTAAGAAAATTGGCTGTGCCAATGGGCACTGTGACTGAAGTTGGTGGCTGCAGCAACATGCACAATTTCTGGCACTGCAGAAAAATGCAGATGCTTTTTTAAAAATTTATAGCAAATGAACTTGCAAAAGGTAATATTGGATATTTGTAGTTTTAATTGATAAATAATAAAATTCTGTTGTCATAATAAATAAATTCATGTCAAAATAAATTCATGACAAAAAGAATAACTGCTGAAATAGGTCAACAGAAGGCAGCAGATGAGCATTATTTCAGTATGAAAAAGAAGCCTGTTAGCTACTTTGAATGTAGGAGTAAGTCTTTTCTATGTAAAAAAAAATTAGTATTCTTGAAATAACTGTGAAGAAATCCTGAACATAAAGATCACACCATCAGTTCTATGGTCAAAAGAGGTAAGGATCATATAATTGTAAAATTAATTAGAATAGCATCTAATATTAATTGCCCGAAACATAACCATTAATGTTGATGGGAGAAGAAATAATTTTAAGTAAATAAAACTAGTTATTAATGTATTAATATCATTTATTAAATTTTAAATCAGACAAAAATGTTAATTAAGATGTCTTTTTGGATTAAGACATTTTAAAAATGATGTTTTAGTATTATTTACTGACTTTTCTTTGCATTTTTTTTTTACTGTGTTTATATGATCACACTAATGTGTTAATTCTGCAGCATTATCATTTAGTTTAGTCTGATATTTAGTGTATTACAAATAAATTATGAAACAAACATCAATCCATGGAATACATGGCATCCAGGTAATATAATAATGCATTTTTAATTATCATAAACATGCAACTTTTTCATGATTTGGGTAATATTGGCATGATGCTAGATAACTTTAATGCTGGGATTGCGGTGCCTCACTTAAGTTCAATCTTGAGCGTAAGTCTGACTTACAATATAAACAAAGCTTAATCCGTATTGCAGTGCCTCGCAATCTTACGCTAACCCAAAAGCTATCTTACGACGAATCACAAGTGTATGCACGCGCAACCACAACAAATCTAACTACGGCCTCTGATTGGCTGACTGCAGGAGGACTTACGATGAGGCACCGCAATACGAAATTAAGTTAGATCGCAGGGATGCCCATCCTACGATCGAGCATAAGATTTAAGATAGCGAAGCACTACAATCCCAGCCTAAAGCAATGTAAAAAATTTTAAACCCTTTAATTTGCATTTTTTCTTTTAAATTTAGAATTGAAAATGTACATTTCTGGGAGAATGACTCATATTGTTCTGAGATTCACTAGAATATTTAGTTTTTCACAATGTTGACATTTTGGCCTACATGATAGGGATCAATTGGGGTTTGGCATCAAACCGGCATCTCTGAGTATAAGGATTCTGTCTCTTTTTATTTGCAACAATAACTTACATATCAGTGAACACAAGACATTAAGACACAATATTTAAACAAACATCTGAAGTGTTATGGTGCTGAAGAAAATTGTATACAATTACACTTTTATACCACTTAATTGTTTCTTGCACATTGCCGATTTGAGCTTTACACTTGAAATTTTGATCATTTGCATATCTTAGCTATACTTTCCTGATTTAAAGTTTTTCCTTCATGGTATTGCATTTTTAATGTTAAGAAATAGATATGCAGAAATTATAATAAAATTTTCCTTTATGAATTCCAAAGATAGTGTTTCTAAAAAAATGTTTTAATACTGCTATGTATTTTAGACAGTTATTTCACATTTCTGTCTATTTTTCAAAATTTTTGGGTGATTGTGCCACAGTAATTTTTAAACAAGTCTTTATTTAAAATAATAATAATCTGTCTGACTTTGTAATAAATCTGCTGTAATCAACTATGATAAACATGTTCAGAGCTTCATGAAATTTGTGCATGTTTCAAAGATGAAATTTAGATTTTTTTTAACAATATTATAGTCCTTGAAATCTTAAGGTGTCTAGGAATAATATGGTGATTATAAAGTTACTCTTTATACATTATATATCCGAAAAGAAAGTTGGAGTCTTTGTGCAGATACTGCTAGTCACAAGGTTGAAAAAAATATTACTAAAATTCTGTGGAATATCTTACTTAAAAATTTTGAAGCCTGGTTTTTAAATTATTATATATTTTTAAAAATATTAAAAAAAAAATTTAATACTGATGCTGTCTATCATTAGATCTTGGAATCAATTAGGATTGAAGAAAGAAATTTAGCATGATTATGAGGCTTGTGTAATAGGTAATTTTTTTTTAAACTTTAATTCAGCCCTTTCTTTTCTGGAAGGCCAAAAGTTTCTGTATGTTTTATCATGTACTCTTAACTTTTGTCAAGAACATGGGGGAAAATTTTTGATGAGTAGTGGATCTTGCTGCAGGGGATGCAAATAAGGAGAATGTCAGATATCCAAAATTTTTAAAGTGGTTTTCATCAAAGAGGATAAGACATTTTCTGGCATTTTATAGGATTTAAATCGTAATGGTCAGGTAGTAATGTTTTATCATTCAGTTATGCTGATGTTTGCAAAATCGGCTCCATGATGAAGCATGGATTAGAAAATAAAAATTTGAATTCACTCGTGTATTTCCCAACTACATGTTAAATACATAAATTTTAAAGAAAGACTATGCAAATTTTGTCTTAGTTTGGTAACTTACATAAAAGACATTACAGATTCTTATCCAGGCTTTTATTTTTTTTTTTAAATATATGTTTATGTACAATTTGGTTTAACAAATTTTGTTAATTATTTTTGTGTAAGGCCATACAATTGAGACACCTCTTTTATATTTACTTTTTTAATCCAGAGAAAAAATAAGAATTTTTTTTTAAAATTTAAAGCAAATTTTTAAAATATCCATAATTTTTTTAAAAGTGTGTTGTCCATCTTGTATTTATTAAAACTTTAACTTATTTTCTTCTAAATATTCAAATACTGATTCAAACAACTAGTTTATGTGTGAACTCTTGATTTTCTAGTAGGCCGAGTAGCTTAATACATTATGTTTGCATATTTCCTTTTCTTTGTAGTGTTTGAGATAAGAATATGATTAGTTAGTTGTTAGTAAGATATGTAGTCATTATTTTTATTTTTTCTAGCAGATATTAGAAAGAGAATGTCATCTTCGAGGAATAGAACATATTCAATCAAGAAGGGTATGTCAGATACTTTTGTTTATGCATTGTGGCATTAAAATATTACAATTCTTTAGTTCATATTGTGTATATATGTAAGGTACTTCTAATGATGCTAAAACAATTTTTGAAAGTTTTTTTTATTTTTTTATGTTTTAAAGTTAGTGTTGTAATGTGTTCTATAGCTTAATATTACAGATAAATGACTCTGACTTTTTAACAACCTTTATTTTTAACACATACACCTTATAGTAATATTAATGAAAAGTAATATTAAAATATAGTTTAAGTATATAGTTTTAAGTATGTCTTCAGATGTGAAAAAGAGAGGCTAATCATATTAATTTGTTCAGTTTTATTAGTGGTCATAATTTAAAAGCTTAAGCTGAAAAATTTGCAGAAAATGGAAATTTTTGGCATCTCAAATTTTGGCAGGAAAAGGAGCCAAAAACCTTTGTAATACAAAAACATGTAAATATTACTGTAAAATACTGAAAGTAAGCCCCCCCCCTCCCCCTCAATCATACACAATTTTTTTGCACAAAAAATTGATTTTAAAAATCCAAGGGAGGGAATTTTGAACCTTTTGACAGATTTCTACTTATGTTTTTATATGATAATGAAATCTCCCCCTCCCCTACATAAAATGTCTGTTTCCCTTCTGTGCATTCCCCAACACAAAAATTTTAAAAACTTGAGAATCTTAAATCTTTATGTCCTTCTTCCTACTCATTAGTATCGTAACAATTAGTAAATAATCAATCTTCTAAACTGCAATTCTCTCTCCTCCAGCATATAAAGTTTAAAATCTTTAAAACTCTTTATAAAAAAATTTATGCTCTATTTCTTGCTCTCTACTAACAATAAATAAATAAATAATCAGCCACTTAAATAATCTCTCTACCGCCAAGATGTCTGCTTCCCTCCTTTTGCCTCCTCCTAGCAAAAAATCTTTAAAAAAATTATTCTGTCTTATGTGTTGTTCTCTAGTAACAATAAGTAAATAATCAATCATGAAAATTACTCCCCACTCCACTCCTCTCTCTCTCTCTCTGAAACTTACACTTCTCCTATGTTCCTTCCTTCTCTTCTCCGGATACAAAGTTTAAAATCTTTTAAAACTTTTTATTAAAAAATATATCCTCTATTTGCTGTTTTCTAGTAACAATAAATAATCAACCATTTCAATTATCTCTCTAACCCCTCATCTTCCTCTACTTTGTCAACCCCTATCCAAAAAAAAAAAAAAAAAAAAAAAAAATCTTTAAAATTATTTATAAAAAATAATCTTCTGTTCTATTTGTTGCTCTCTATTAACAATAAATAAATAACAAATCATCTAAATTACAAACACCTTCCTTCGATATTTATATTTCCCTCTCATCTCCAAGAATACAAAGTTTAAAATTTTTAAAACTTTTATTTGAAGAAATATTTTGTCCTACTTGTTACTCTCTTGTAAAAATAAATAGATAATTTGTCACCTAAGTTTCCTTTCTACTCCAAAATCCTTAACCACCTCCCCCCCTCCCCCCCCCCCCCCCCACACACAATATTTAAAATCTTTAAAACTATTTTTAAATAAAATTTGCTGTATTTGTTTTTCTTTAGTAACAATTAATGAATAACCAATCATCTAAATTATCCTCTCTTCTCCGTAAAGTTCCATTTCCTTCCTCTGTCCTCTCACTCAGCAAATAGTTTAAAATCTGTAATAATGTTATTATTATTATTTTATTGCTGCTATTTCTTATTTTGTAGTAAGGTCTCTATATCTCATCTATATCATCTCATATAAGTATCACTTATCTAAAATCATCATCCCCTTTGAAATTTTTGCTGTGTCCTTTTCTCCCAAGGGAGAGGGGTGAATTTATAAATATATGAAAGGAAAGCAAAAATTTTCATCTGTTTTTGCAGTTTGGCTGTTCTCCCCTGAATCGCGTGTATATTTTATGTTTTGAAATAAATATATTCTTTAAAACAATACTCCCCCTTTCATTAACAAAATATCAGCTGTGAGAATAACCAAACTACAAAAAAGACTAAAATCTTCTCTCTGCCCTTCCCCCTCTATGTCTAGAAATTCATCCTTTTTTCTGGGGATGGGGAATGGAACTTTAAGGGGAGAGTTAGATGATCATTTATTTATTGTTGCTACAAAGTAACAATACAGTATAAAAATCTTTAAAAAAATACTTTAAAGAATTTAAAGTTTGTGTGCTGGGGAGAGGGGAAGGGAGAAGCAATTTAGATAATTATTTAATTATTGTTGCAAAAAAATTATAAATAAAGGGGAAAAATTTTTTTTAAAAGACTTTAAAATATGTACTGGGAAGGCAAAAGAAATAAAGAGGATTTTTTTCGAGGGGGGGGGGGAATAATTTAGATCATTATTTGAATATTGTTGGAATAAAATCACGAGCAGAAATAATTAAGAATTTTAAATTTTAGGAGATTCATTTGGAGGGAGATGGTCTTCATGAGATGAGGTTGGGAGGGCAGGGAGAGAAAATCAGAGATTTTAGGAGAAGGGGTTAATTTTGGTAGTAGATTGGTGTTATTTATTTTTAATATATTTAATAAGTCTGAAAAGAAATTTAAAATTAAAAAGTTATAAAGGTTAAACTATGCGCTTTTGGTACCACAGGGGGGGGGGGGGATTTAGATGATTGATTATTTATTTTTACAATAAAATAACAAATAAAAAAAAAAGATTTAACAAAAAAAAAAAAAAAAATTTTTTTTTAATATTTTTATTATTAGTTTTTTTAATTTTAAGTGAAAATCTGCCGAAATACGGAAGATTCTCGACTCTTTAATAACTCTAAATTAATGATAAAAACAGGTTTTTAACACTAGAACTACCGGAAATTTTACTCAAGTTTTTTAAAACTATTTCGCACCAGAAATTTTATTTAAAACTACTTAACTTATTCATTTAACGTATTTCTGTGAGTTTTATATTTATTTTAAAAAGAAATTTCTGGTTCAAATCAGAATATATTCATTTGGTAAACGTCAAAATGACGGCTCATGGTGGTTCTAGCGTTAAATTATTATTTTTTTTAAAATCTCATTTATAAGCCCCCTTAACTGCTTTAATAAGTCCTTTTTGACTTTGAAAAAGGGGGAACTTACAATCAGGATTTCATGGTAATGGTTTTAAAGCAAGGAATCTTTTAAAATGGGTTTTTAGTGTTTACTAAGTCCAGTAACAAGAAACAATGGAAGGATACCATGTTGGACAGTGCTGGTCTAGGAAAAATGATATCACAAAGTTAAGACTGAATACTCAATGTTAATTAATTCACATAAAGTTAATTTTAGCACTAAGATAGCTAAAACAATTATTTGAAGTGATTAGTTTAATTATATATGTGTTTACTTTTCTTTTTCTTTTTTTTTTTTAAAGATTTTTTTTCTCTTCATGGGTATTACGATTAACGGCTAATACAAGGAATTTTAAAATTCTCTTGCTTCTCATATTAGCAGAGTTTAACAGCAATATTATGTTAGTCATATCTCAAGAACTAATATACGGAATTTAATAAAACTTTAGATTCAGTTAGACTTTGATATAAATTGTGCTGATTCTTTTTAGTGTATGCGAAACAAGTGTGAGATAGAAGAAAGTTTTGGGATTGGCACATCTGACTAGTTTTTATCTGAACATATTTCTAATTATGTTCGGAAGTGTATTTTTATACAACTTCTTTGCTATGCTAATTTTAATTTTACGAAGTAATTAAAAAAAATCCATATCTTTTACTTAATAAATATTCCTTTTAAAATTTTCTGGTGCCAATTTTAGATTTTTTTTTTTCAGCTGGTAGCTTTGGAAAATTCTTTTTTTTTTCCACGAAGGTTATGTTTTGTATGTACAAATTTCATTCTGTGCGATGGTGATCTAATAAAGTTTTTTTGTAATGTGGCCCGCGACTTTGTATATAATGGCCCATGGTGGTAAACGAGTTTGACATGCCTGCTTTAAATAATAATTTTGTTTTGAATTCTATGTGTTTTTTCATTTATAGTCTCCAACTAAGTGAATAGTACATTGATAATTTGAATCATTCAAATGTGATAGGAAGTTTTGACATATAGTTCCTGCCGTTTTAATATAATATATTAGTGTTTAACATATATAATGTTTTGTGTGAATGAAAGGAAAATGTATCAACCAGTTTATCTGAAAATTCAAGCAGAAATAATAAATAAATAATATGAGTAGAGCAGTGAGCAGACTGAGTAAAATCATTTTTATTTTTTAATTTATTTAAATGGTATGTAGAAATATGTAGTTAAGTTATTCTTTAAACCAAAGAAGAATTTTTCTATTGCTTTTATTCTGTGATAACTCATACCCTTTATGAAATAATTTATTTAAAAACTTAACTTTTGAAAAACAGTGTTTTATCCTGAAAACTGTCATATTATTAAATGTTAATTAAATGTAAGTAATCTAAGTAAGTTTATAGGTTTCTTTCCCTCCATCTCTCCTCTTCTTCTTCCCTAGGAAACACCAGTATTTATAACTTCGGATGGTGGCAGAGTTGGAGCTTCATCTCTTTGGAGACTTTTGGAACATGATAACATTGATTGCATGTAAGTATTTCAAGGAATATTTAACATTTGTATTCTTATTTGGGCTACGATATGGGGGACGAAATTTATGGTCGCCAAGTCGTCTATGAATAACCATGACTGAACCTTTTGATCACATAAGACTTTAGGTAGCTTTCATTTTAAAAAGCTACCTATTGCAGCCAGTCGGAGGAAAGCAATTCCAAAAAGTTTTGGTATATTGTCACTGATCATGACCCCCAAACCACCCTCCGTTCAAATGTTGATTTATATATATATATATATCTGACATATGTCATGCTGTAACTCTCTTATTTATGAACCGATTTGGATGTGACTGAGTATGCGTATAGGACATACCAAGGTCTCGACTGAGTTCATTGGCCATCTTGTTTCAAAATGGCAGCCAGTTAGTTTTTTAATTTTTTTAAAAACCAAAAAGATGTAAAATATATATATAAATTGAAAAAAATGTTTCTGTTAAGTGTTAGAATGTAATACAAGGATTCTGAAACATTTTTTGTTTCGGCTATATCTTAAAAAATGGCAGAGATATGGCAGTTTGAAATTCTAGGGTGGCTGTGATTTTGAAACAATCTGATATTTGTTATGCAGTATTTCTCGTATTTATGAACCCACATGAATGTGACTGATCATGTGTACAGAATATACGAAGGTCTTGACCGAGTTCGTTGGCCAGCTTCATCCGCCATCTTGTTTCAAAATGGCAGCAAGTTATTATTTTTTTTTAATTTAAAAATATAAATTTAAAAAGTTGTTTCTATTGATCGTGATACAAAGATTCTGGAACATTTTTTTTTGTTTTGGCTTTATCTTAAAAAATGGCTGAGATATGACAGTTTGAGTTTATAAGGTGGCTAACAATTTGAAATAATCTGGTTTTTGTTATGCTGTAACTCTAATGCTGAAATTTGCATTCAAATTCAGTATTAACGAAAACAGAGATTGAATCTTCTATAATCGGGTTCCAAGAACTTTAGCTTCGGGTGTGAGAGTAAAATGAGTTGAATTTTTAAAAACATGGACTATGAAAGCTACCTTTTCCTCACGGTACAGGCCGGAAGGACTTTTTATCATTACGACAGAAATCACTACATTCATTCAATACATGAGATCAAAAAAGTTCCTTAACAGCATCTGCCATGGAAACTAACTTTGATTTCACCATAGACAAGCAAATGTTTTTCTGCTTTGAAGTTCACCATATTATTGGAGTTTTTCTTAGCAAGTTGTCTATCCACAGATGTGCATGTGCAGTTGCATCTGTTGGCTGCAAAATCTGCATTAGAGTATGTGATAATATTAGGATCTTTGGAACTCTCATTTAACTTTACATTCTTGGTTAAACTGACATATCCTAACAATGTTTGAAAGCATTGGTAAAGCAAGTGCATGTCGGGGCAACCTGGTCTAAGGCCTAGGGCCCAGTTCCGTTATGGGTTTCCAGTTCCTGAAGTGCATGCCTCTGGCATGTCCCCAAGTGTTATGTGGCAGATTCCTTTCATACATTGGCTCTGCTGTCATAGTGACCACATCATCAAAGGTGCAGAGGGAGTGATGTGCATGTAATGCACTTGGCCGTAGAGTGTGCCTGTATGGTGTCCCGTGTCAACCGGCCCACCTGGCTTCCTCACAAGGGTTTTGTGAACCTAGAAATGGTGGAGAAGTATGCATAATTGTGTAGTTTGGTTTTTTATCTTAACAATTTCAATAGACCTGACAAATGAATCATTCCAGGATTAATATGGAAATTGACTGAAGAAGTTGACTGCATACAAAATATCTGGTCTTGTATGACTAGCAGCAAAGACTGACATCCCAGAAGACTTCTGTGTGGATATTGCTGCATTTAATTTAGTTCAGCTTGAGATTGTGACTTAGAAAATACTGAACCTTTATCTATTGGTAATGAAGAAATTGAAGAGTTTTAATCTTTAAATTTATTATAGAGTGTGTCCACAAAGTCTCTTTACAATTTCAAGCTTTTGTTAGAAGCACAAATGAACAGATACATATATGGAAAGTAGTCCAATATTAGGAATGTATATATTGAAGTTTTTTCTGCATCAATTAATAAACCTATATATGTGCATCGTTGGTTGCACAAAGCACATCAAGACAATAATAATCGTCATTTTCCTCTGAGATTCTTTTTCATCCACTCCTTGCTTTTTTTTGTTGCTTTTATCTCCTTGCTTTATTTGGAGCTGGTCTCTAAATGGCACAAGAAATTTATGTACATCTAAATCATATTTATATGTTTTGGAGTTTTTCTTATATTGGGTTGAGGAAAAAGTAATTTCATTTTTTTTTTTATGTTTTTCAAAGAGAATTTATTCATATAAATTTCCAACACTAATCAATGATATATGTGCCGTTTTGATCAATGACCTCTTGCCACTTTTCTGGTAAAACCATAATTCATTCACTGTAGAACTTCTGAGATTTCTGGGCGAAAAACTGAACCAAGTGATTTTCACAAGCCTCTTTTGAAACCAGTTTTACATAATTAAGAGAGTTCTGCAGAGATCGAAACAAATGGTAGTCAGACGGGACAAGGTCTTGGCTATAGGGTGGATGCATCAAAACATCCCAGCCAAGCTCTCTCAATTTTTGCCGAGTCACTAAAGATGTGTGTGGTCTGGCGTTGTCGTGATGGAAGACAACGCCTTTCCTATTGATCAATTCTGGTCGGGTTTTTTTAATCGCCTGCTTCAATCACATTAGTTGTTGACAATAGACAGTCGAATTAATGGTTTGGCCAGGTTCGAGCAGCTCATGATGAACAATGCCTTTACAATCCCACCAAACACTCAGCATCACCTTCCTCAGCGTCAATCCGGGCTTTGCCACCGTTTGTGAAGCTTCTCCGGGCTTCGACCACGATCTTTTTCGCACATTATTGTCGTAAGGGATCCACTTTTCATCGCCCGTAATCATTCGTTTCAAAAAGGGCTCGATTTCGTTTCGTTTCAGCAATGATTCACAAATGGTTACTCAGTCCATTACATTTTTCGCTGTTAATTCATTCAGAACCCAAGTATCGAGCTTCTTTTGGTATCCAATCTTATGTAAATGGTTCAAAACTGTTTTTTGATCGACATTTAGTTCCATAGCGATGTTGCAAAATGAAATATGTCTGTCTACCTCGATGTTGTTAAGAATTTCATCGACTTTTTCAATGATTGGCCAGCCAGGACGAGGTTCATCTTTAACATCGAAATTTCCGGAACGAAAACGAGCAAACCAATTCTGACACTGGCGTTGACTTAAGCACTCATCACTATAAACACCACACAATTTTCGATGATCCTGCACTGCATTTTTTCCTTTTCGGAAATAAAAAAGCAAAATATGACGAAAATGACCTTCTGGAATCTCCATTTTCAAAGTGCAATAACTTGTGACTGATTAAACAGATAACGCTAAATTTATATCCAGAATGTTCTATGGACTGTTGCCTTTCAAATGGTGTATAGTATGGCTTCATTGAATAAGCATTACTAGAGATATGCGACTTTAAAGCCATCTATCTATTCAGAAAAAACGAAATTACTTTTTCCTCAACCCAATATTTGGTATCCAGCACTGCTTCACAATCTTTCTACCTTTCAGGAGCATGTTCTGGAAAAGAAACATTTATGGTTTCTACAACTTTATTTTCATTAGGAAACCATATTCGGTATCCCTTAGTTGTGAAAGCATAACTAAGAAGCACACCTTTCTTCATCTTTGCATATTATTATGCTCTGTTTTGTTTGGTACACCCACATATGCAATTCTACTGAATGATTTTAAATATTTAACAGAAGATTGTGGTCCACCATATAGCTTGAAAGGAGTTTTCTTCTGACTTTTTTGACAAATATGGTTTCAAATATGCAGAAAATAAAGGGCAGCTTCAGGCCAAAAACTTCTATATAAGAAGCTTTCATCTGAAATCGTACAAATGCCATTTGACTGTGTCTTTTTCAATGTCATTTTGTTCTAGTGTATAAGTGTTTGTAAATTCATGTTTTATTCCTTGGTCCCTGCAATTCTGAACTGGTTACTATTAAATTCTCATTATAAAATTATCTGATCGTTTCATCTTGACCCTTTTAGCTCTAGTTACATGTTGCCTGACAACTCTGAACATATCCGCTTTACTCTGTAAGTGATACACTGTGACTTTGTGGAAATAATCATCAATTATACTAAGAAAATACTTCCCCTTTTTACCAATAGTTTGTGCATGTTCCCTTGTGTCCATAACAAGGAATTCTAGAGGTCTTTTAGATTTAAAAAAAGCAAAAAATTTAAACAAAATATGTCTCTGTTGATTTTACAGATTTCTTAAAAAATCTTTAGAGAGTCCTTTTACATATTCATATCTGCCGGTACTTCAATTAATTCAGGACTAACATGTGCAAAACACTTGTGCCATCTATACATATTAACATCCTGGCTACTGATGCTTCAAATTGAAACATTTTAGGAATTTTTGGGTAAACATAACACACACCCTTATCTAAAATAGTTGTGATAAAGTGTTGGCCATCACACATTACTTTTACCTCGTCCCCGTTGCCTGAAAATTTAGTGCCCTTAATGTCAAATTGAGGGCTGAATATCAAATTTCTATGCAATTTTGGAACATTCATTACATTAGTAAATTTAAATATTTGATGACCAAATTTCAACTTACAATTCCGTTATTCTCAATCAGGTAAGTAATCCCTTCCCCAGCCACAGATATTTTCTCATTAATAGAATTAAATTCAATAAAAGAGGATTTATCATTACAGAGATGATGAAAGGCTGCTGAGTTCCAACTACTCTTCGTATCCTGTGTAAAAAGAGAAAAAGTACCTTATTTGATCAGACGAAAAATTTCTGGTTTTCAATGGTAATCTCCGAAGAACATGAAAATTATGTCTGGAATATCTATTGGAAACCCTCTGGGTTCTCACAGTGTCAGATTTCTTTACATCAGGTCGGTGAGATTCTGGACATTCTCTGTCTGTGAAATTGTTTCTAGAGGTGCAGTAGCTGTTAGTCGGATTACTTATCTTAGATTTTATCAAAATTTCTGCGTTGGTGCTGGACATGCTCCAGTTTTCGACAGTGGTGACAGTGGATCTTTTACTTGGTATATTGTGTATCTGGGCACCAGATGATGGCTTTATCTTGTCTTAGTAGCATGCAGGACTCTTCAGAAATCAATTAAAGAATTTTGTCCCCCCCCCCCCCCCATACTTAAACTAGTGGATGCTCCACTTTAATATTCTTTGTACTAAAGGCTCATATTTGTTAGCTAAAAATCACAGAAGCTGAAAAGCCAAATAAATTTTTAGTAGAGGCTGCTTTATTGCCTTAAGGTGCTCACCAATAAGGCATAAACATGCTCAAAGCAGGTCTTTCTCGCTAAGCTACATGCTAACAATTCAGAAAAGAGCAGCATATGTCTGAATTGATTGTCACTTTAGGTTGCAACATTAAAATTTTCCAAGCATCTGCAGCAGTATCACATGTTTTAATAATAGCCCTATAATCAGGAAAGCTATATTTAAGTAAATAACGGATAAAGCAGTTTTAGCTTTTGTATTATACTCCTTCACATCTTTTGAAGTAAAACCTTTTGTTTCATCTACCATTTGCACTCCTTCAAAAACAGCATCCGAATAACCTCATTCGATTAGAATTGTACTTTATATTCCTGGCCAAGCTAGTATTATTTAAAGCATTTCACTGTTCTATTAGAGACTGTACTATTGTCATTTTTGACCAAATTAAAAAAAAAATTATAATTTCAAAATTTTAATGAATTTCTAGATTTTTTGAAAAAACTTAGGTTTTTGCTATCTCTGCCAGTAGGTGATTAAACTTTGAAATTTGTCGATTAAAAATTGTGCTGAATTGGCTAAATAACTTTAAACAATTTTTTCCACAAAATAATTTTTCTTCATTGTTAGATTAAAAAAAAAAAAAAAAAAAAGTAACTTCTATATATTGCTTTTGTCAGTATATATATATTTGGACTATTAATGGAAATATTCAGATTGATGAGTAGATGGCTACTAAATAAAAAGTGATTATTGTCCCGAAACTGACAACTAAAAAATATTATGTATTGGTCAGTGGCTACTAGCCAAAATTTCATATTTTCAGGCTTATGTAAATTGCCATGTTCAAAATAGGGTATGGATTAAGATTGTGTTGATGATAAACTCTTGCTATTAATTTTCAAAATATTATACATTTTTAATTTTTATACGGTCTTCAGACCCTATAAAGTAATATTTAGGGGGGGGGGGGGGGGGGGCTCTTATAAGTACAACAGTAAAAATTCCATTCTGCTTCGATCAAATTTACCAAGTTATGGTACTTTAAATTTGAAAAAATTGAAAACTTTAAAAAAAAATAAATAATAGCAGCACTGTCTGATCAAGATAATCCTTATTCCTGCCTTACTTTCAACACTTTAGCAATTTACATTACCTACGTAATCTCCAACATGTAAAAAATTAAAGTGCATTTCAATCTTTGTGCTGGGACATACTCTGTTTACTTAATTTTTTACAAGATATTAATTCATAAGTCTTTTTATTTTTTCTCATGACATCAAACACGAATCTAACAAAAAATAAGGGCAAATTCTGCATTTGTGATTGGCAGAATAATCATAAGCAAATAGATATTATCTTCTACCTTTTGGAATTTGACAGAAATTGGGCAATGTGTTGAATAGTACAGTTTATAATTTTTTTTCAATTTCTACAACCATTTTAAATTTACATTTATGAGAAAATAAATCTTTAAATGTTTCAGGTTTGAGTCAGTTTCGGGTTGACTTTTGAGTCTTTAAGACCGGGTTATAGTTGACCCGATTTTTCCAACGAATATTTTTTCAAACTAAAAAAACTATATACTTGAATAATATATATATGTTCATTTTTATACAAATATGATGAAATTGATATTAGAGATACAATTGCAGTCTTTTTTTCCATAACTGTATTCCAATGTGTATTAATTTTCTTTCATTTCCGGCTCTGATCGGATTAGCTTCGGATTGAAGTGTGTTGAGTTTTGGGTTGATGAATTTGTTTTTGTCAGGTTGAGGTTGATTTGCAGAGGCCGGGTAAAACCCGACCCACGCTGAACTCTAGCCTGTAACTCATAATTGTGCAGATTTCGCTGGTCTTGTTAAATTTAAAATCTGTTACTTACCCTTTTTTTTTTCTTTTCTCGTTAAAAAATATCTTACTTATAAATAAATGGCATATTGAATTGACACTCATTCAAACCAATTTCATTATAAATTTTCATTATTTTATTATTCAAGAATGCCTATAACTCTCCATAATTTGTATCAAAATATTTAAATGGATTAAATACCAAAGGTAAGTTTAAACAATTTACTATATGTGGGCTAGCATTTACAAAATAATCATTAATGAGCAATCAAAATTTCCTTTATATTGAATTAAATTGACAATATTTTAATTTCATATACTGTTTAAAGGAATTTTTTAGGCATTCTGAATAGGGTATAAATCGCATAAGAATTTTCTTCTAATATGTATGTATTCTTCTTTAAATGCAAATAATGTATTTTTCTAAAAACATTAAAATGGTATTTTTAATTTATTTAAGGAGACAAAAACGAACAATATAGCAATCAACTGTTATTTAAGAAGGGTATTACTTTTAGAGAGAAAACAATAATAAAAACTATTTGTTTCTTTG
This sequence comes from Maratus michaelseni, assembly GCA_963931845.1. NCBI lineage: Eukaryota > Metazoa > Arthropoda > Arachnida > Araneae > Salticidae > Maratus > Maratus michaelseni. The sequence goes on along the minus strand of OZ007586.1, from coordinate 216,298,322 downwards.
GAACCTAATAATATTCAAAATTCCCATGCATGTAAGGATAGAAATGTTTTCATGTGTTAAAACCAAGTGGAGAAAATTAAAGAAAAATCTATATATTTAAAAATATACTCATATAGTATTTGACGTAATTTATTTTCTAGAAATTATTTATAATATGTAATTCAAAGAAAAGATGTTGGGGAAAAATAACAGTACTTAGAGAGAAAAAAATTACTAAGTTTTAGTACAACTAAAAAGAAACAGCTCTTTCCCTTTTTTAAAATAATTGGGAGAGCCTAAAAATGCAACATTACTTCATACACAGATATGCATAAACTTCCTACGTTTACTTGGTTGTGCGAAGAACCCTACCTCCCACCCCTTGACATTTGACACGTGTAATGTCAAAGGTCCGCCTGGTCCTTCTGCTACCTTGATTTATATCTTAGCAGGGGGGGGGGGGGAGGGATAAAATTTTCAGCATTTTAAAATATCTAGAGTTTAAATAAACTTAAACAATTTTTATATATATATATATGAATAGATGAGAACATGCACTTTCTCTCTGCCTTTTCCAATTTTCAAAACTCCAAATAGTTTTGGAGTTATTTAGTGTTATTTACATCTTGCTGACTTCTTAAGACTTTAACACTAAATAAAAAAATAAGTACATAATTTAGAAATATTTTGTCAAGACAGAAAATAAGAGACACACTTTAAGAAAAGAACACAAAAATATTAATTTCCTGATGAGATATTTTATAAATATGCAATCCGTCATCATTGGTTTAACATGGGAGGGGGAAATTTCAAATCTTACTGATGCAGAGCCTTAAGGATCCTCTTCACGCACTTGAAAACACCCACTCGCTAATGTTAATCCTATGGGGCATTATTTTGCTAATATCTCGTTTGCATTTCAATATTTTTAAATGATTTTTTTGCATTGGATAGCAGAGATCAATCTTTATTTCTGCCATTGATTACTTTTTCGATTTTCTTTGTGGATTTTTTTTACAAAGATACTTTTACTTTCGAAACCGGCTCTGAAAGCCATCTATGATAGAAAAAAAAAAATGCTTTTTATTTCTGATTGAAATTTACATAATTATTAAATGTTTGTCTAATTTGTAAAAAATGCTGCCCTCTTTTTTTTTATATATATATATATAATTTTTGGCAAAGTTGCTTACGTATGGACATTTCTAAAAAAAAAAATAATAATAATAAAATAAAATAAATAAATAAAAATAAAAAATTGTGAGTCCTTTGGACAAAAATTCATCGTTATTAAATGTTCACATTGAATTTTGCATTAAAAAAAAAACACATTAAAAATCTAGCCTTTAAGTATTTTTTAATTTGGAGAGAGGGAAGTTTTGGCTTTCCAGTGATGGAAAAAAGTACAGATTATAACAATTATGAAGAGATACAGGACTGTTAAAAAATTTGTTTTATAAAAATTTTTAGAAAATGATGCTTGAGAAACTTTAAAAAAAAAAAAAAAAAAAAATCAGACTGCAAGAGAGGGACGAATGGGATTTTCGATTTCCTATTTTTAGCCCAACTCATCCTAGAATGAAACAATGACAGTTTTCTTAGAAGAGAATCCTGGTGAGAAGATCTGTATACATGTGTTTCTCTCTGTTAAGCTGGAAAGTACTTTTTAAAGGCAAAAATAGTTAATGTTCCAAAGATTTTTAATTAATATATCTGCCAATCATAATCCCACAGAGTTAAAAATGGGCAAAATTCTAAATATTTCCTCATGTTTTTTGTGTATTAACATGTAGGGTTTTATAATGCCAAATTTAATGTTACTTTCAGAAATCTTGACAAAGTGCAGGAGAAACATTATACCACAATTAGAAAATTAATATATTGAATATTTGATAAAATATGGACATTGTATGAAATATTTTTTATTTGTGCAAGCATAAATGATAGAACAATTTTTTTTATTCAAATTTTGTATTTAACTATATATGGAAATTTATATAAAATGGCCAGTCAAATAACATGAAAATTCAGGAAGTTATTAGAGATGAATCGAATTATATATCAATTACTAATGATATAAAATGACTGTGTGATAAGGGATTTTTTGCAAATTGCTATTTTCATCATAAATTGAAAATAATTACATTTTGATTTATATAAAAATTGTTAATGCTCTTAGCATACATACATATAGATGAAGAAAAATGTGTCACATCTATTATTAATTGCATTGATAAATTTCTATATTTTTTATAGTATAAATTGCAGTTTATAAAGAATCCTTTATTATCGCATTACTTCTAAAAAATAACTGAAATGTAGCTTCCTTCATTGTGAATAACTTCCTTAATTTTCACTGTATTTGGCTGACTGTTTTTCACAAGTTGCCCTGTATAGTTGACTACTAAATTATGAAAGAAAAATTCTTCTATATTGCAAATGCACAGTTAAAAATTATTTCATACAAATGCTCATACTTTAAATGTTCAATATATTATTTGCCAATTGCAGTATAATGTTTCTCCTGTACTTTGTCAAGTTTTCTGAAAGTGGTGTTTTGGTTGAATATTATGAACTTGCATATTATGAACAAAAACATACGGAAACCTTTGAAAATTTAAAAAGAAACATTTATATCATTATGAATATATGTGCTATTCTTACACAAATGAATACACGCTTGTACATGGTCTATATAATCATTTGTTACAGCTACAGATCATTTCGAGTTGTGTGATACAGGATGATCCCATTATCATTTTAATTGAATTTGTTGTTGGTCCTCCAATTGCCCTCATGATTATACCTATATGTGGTCAAACATCTCCTTTACATTCTCAAAATTACAAAAACGATTAGTCAGGTATCTCTGCAGATTTTCAACAAAAGTCTAAAATCAAAAGTGTCTAGACACTTTTCACCAGATAGTGTATATTAGGATAATAATTAAAAGGGAGGATATATTACTAATGCAGGATGTATATTGCTACAACATTACAATTGTTTGATATATGTCTTACTGCTTAAGAGAAATGCCTCCAGGTAATGAATGTTTGAAGGAAAATGACCTCAATTTTTCCTGTTGTGTGAGGTTTACCAAAAAGTAACTACATTTTACTAACAGCTTGCAGTAACTCTTGTATTCAGTTTTCCATAAAACTTAAATTATGGTACTTTGTCTTTTCTTGTGTTGCATTTTTGACAGATTTTCTTTGTTGGCAGTATTAAATTATAAAAAATCATCAGTTGTTTGCAGAATATTGCAAAATAAGCCTATCTTTTTTTCCGATTAGAAAGTTTCTTTTATAGCCCTTTAACCCCTTCGCGAAGAGTGCCCTTTACAGATTTTTTAATCTTTTACCACCGGTTTTTCAATACAGAAATTTTCGCCTATTTGAGTCGCAGAAATGCTATGATTAAATAAGGCAAAGCTTACAATAAAAAATAACTGGTGGGAGTAATCGAGGATTCTGAGCCATCTTATGCGTCGCATATATGTGTCGCTCGTCCCCAAGGGGTTAATGTTCTAGTTGTAAAAACTCATTCTTTTGTAAGAGAAATGTTGAGTTCTATAAACTCTTACAATTTTCTTCATCAGTTTTATAATTAGATCTCTCTGTACTTATATGTAAATGCACACATATAAGAAATTCCAATCTATATTATTTACATAATTTTTTCTCTTTCAGACAAAATTTTTTTGAAATTTCGCATTTGGAATATGGTAAGAGGAGTATTGACAAAATGATTGCCACAAAAAATATTGGTGCATCGGTAAGTTTTTTTCTTTCTTTTTTTTTTTTTTTTCTTTTTTTTTTAATGTGTAATATTAAATTTATTCATAATAGGAATGGAATGAATTTCAAATGAGGAATATCAAATTAAAAAATTCTGTGTGACAGTATTTGAAAACTGTTACATATTGCAATACAAAACTCAGAAACTTTGTAATTTATAATTAATAATTAAATTAATTGTAACTAGTTGTTAACTAAATTATTTTTATTTTTTATATTGTTAAAGTGAAATCTTTTTTTCTTAACTACACTTTGTATTAATTAAAGTTCAGTACAATGCAGTAGATTTCAATTTCTCATAATGCAAAATTAAAATTATTAATCACTTATTTTAAGTGAAATAATTACATGATATGTGTTTAATTTTAAGCACTAAGTACAAGGATTGTTCAGAAAGTAGGTTTAGTGACTTAGTTAAAAGAACTGGTTTCAGATCTTAGAGGAAATACATATTTATTAACTTATGAAACACATTATACTATTTTTCTACTTAGTCACCCAGCACATTAAGGCATTTATCATGACAAGTTATAAGTGTTTGTATGCCAGCATCAAACCAGAAAGATAGTAATTTTTTTCTTTCCCTTTTTATTTTTTTATTCTTCATCACTCCCATTCTATGACTTTGATTTGACCCCATGATCCTTGGAATGACCACATCCCGAGATCTTCCAATTTCCATATCTGTCACTAAGTCAAGCCCAAAAAGAACCAGACTTTCTTTATCTCTAGTCCTGATAGTACTAATTCTATCTATATCCGTATCCCAGATAGCATACTTCTGCTGTACTTCTGTCCCTTCAAAGACCATCTACTTCTTGCTATTACTCTCCTCCATGATCCTCAGACATTTCCTCTCCCCACTTTAGGATGACCGTAATAAATTGAAAACATGAACAGATCTCTTTTAGCTTGCAGAAGCTTAATATTTTTTTGTATTGGAAGCAAAAGGAAAAAAATAATATAAGTGTAATCTTATGTTTATGTGAGATTACGATTATAGATCTTTTTGATACAGATTACATTGCAATTATGATTAGATTATGATCATAATCTGAGTAAAATTTCTTGATTATGATTATTTGACATTTATTTCAAAGCTAAAATTTATGATTACGATTACTGTGTGATTACACAGTTTTTTTATAATTGATTATAATCAACGATTACATGATTGTGATTACTCGAACTCTGCATACAACAAATAATGAGTGAGATGTCATACAAATGGTTTTTGAGCAGGCTTTTTACAGAGCACAAGATTGCAGTCTTCCCATGGGTCTACTGATTTGAATGAATTTCTGTCAGATCAGATGTCTGTTGGAGAAGGTGTGAAATTCAACTTGGCAATTTTTCATTCAGTGTGTGATTTCTAGTTTTGTTATTTTCATTCCATTTTTTTGTTTGTCAATTTCATTCATTTTTTTTTTCTGCCTGTGGTGGATGTGAAGTAGTCCTGCATCAGGTCGGGTTACCCGATTTCACCCACATCTGACCCGACCTTCGGTTCGAGTCAGGTTGACCTGTTTTTTCAAAAGAATGTGCACAGTGTTTTTTTAGATTAAAAATATGTATATAATAAGTCCTCCATAATGGACACTCCCGAAAAGTGGGCACTTCTATTTAGCAAACACTTTTTTCAATTCCTGACACTGTTTGTATGCTTATACCTTAGAATAGTGGGCACCTTCAAATCTACGCACACGTAGCATCTGTATGTGTGCATAAACTATCACAAATACGATACAAGTGTTTTTGTGTGTATCATAAACAAAATGTTGGTAATGTTTTTCATATTCTGAGAAAATAAAAAAAAAGTTCTTAACTGCACTGTAAAGAAAGAGTAATTTATGATTACATTTCTTATTAACATTTTATTTTTTCTCATGCAGTAAATTTAATATATATTCATTCATATTTAAATAGTTATTTATTTTCATCTGAAACATAGTTCTGTTCAAACTTTTTGTGAAAATCACAACAATCCAACTTACAAAAAACCTAACTATGACTTGGAAGAATTATTCTAAAGTGAATCCGACACACAGAAAGAAAATTAGAGTCATCCCAACCTAAAAAATAAAATAGAAACAACCTGACCTGATGCAGGACTCTATTCAATGATCTTGAGGTGTCCGCTATTCAGAGGTTTCACTATATTTGAATGTTAAAGAATATATATTTGTGTTCATTTTCCTATATAAAACATAAAATTGGTATTAGAGATATAACTGTACATTCCTTTTGTAATAGCATTTAAAACATGATTTATTGTCTTTTCATTGCGGATTTGGGTTAGGTTGCGGGTTGAAGTATTTTGGTTTCAGGTCAGGTTGTGGGTTGAAGTATCTTGGGTTTAGGTTGAGATATGTCAGGTTTGGGTCGGGTTGCAGGTAGAGGTATTCCGGGTTCATGTCAGGTGCGGGTTGAAATATGTCGATTGCAGGTCGCTGAAAATTATTTTTGCTTGTTCGAGTCGTGCTGTGGGTCAAGGAAATTTTTTTTGCCAGGTTCAAGTTGCAAGTTGACTTCAAATGGAATTTGTGGGTTGGGGTTAGGTTGTTCCCTACCCGTGCAGGACTCTAATGTGGAGTCCCTACTAAGTGTTCTTGGACCTCTTACCAGATGATTCTCAGTCAACCTCAATGCTCAACTGCAGCTAATTTTGGGCAAAACCTGAAAATCCAATTCACCATTAATTAACTGAACCTGCACAACTGGAATAAAAATTGAAACTGAAGGCAGGTAAATCAATCTTTTTATGAACAGAAGGTTAGCTAACTGCACATGTACAGGTGATGGAAAGATGGCAGTCGATATGATTTGTACTTTGATGCTTTTTTTTTTTTTTTTTTGTAGACAATGCTGTGTGTGATGCAATAACTAAACGAAGTGTTAATTATAAAAGAAGTTAATATGAAAAAATGTGTTACTTTTAATTTTTTGGAGGCTTTTTTAGTTACTTTAGTTCTATGAACTCAAAATGATATTAATGTTTGGTAAAGTTTTCAGCTTTCAAAGTCTGTGAGGTTAACTGAGTTTTCTGGTAGCACCATCTAGTGAATTAAAAAAAATATGTTCTTAAGCACAAATTTTATAGTATATGGTTGAAATCTATTTTTAATAATAATAATAATTAAATAGAAAAAATTTCCCTTCCATTTAAATTTTTCCCCTCCCCCTCTTCATATATATTTTTAAATATTCAATTGTAGAAGCAGGGGTTTTTGTTTAAATATTGTGTATATATCTTCATTCATTTATAGCAGATAAATAATAACCGGCTAAACTATAATAAATCTATTGAACTATATATTTGTTAACTTTGAAATAATTAATTTTATTTGAAAAGATATTTTTTTAAAGATTTCCTAAAAATTTTCACACTACACTAGATAATTTTTCTGTCATCTTCTAAAAATATTTTTAACAATTCTCTTATAATAATCTACACATGAAATAATAAAAAAAACTTCTCTCATCTTATACTTTCTGCTACTGGGGATACAATTTTATACAAGATAGTGTAACTGAATCTATAATCAATTACTTTAGTTAAATAAAAACTATATAAAAATATTTATATATGAAGATGTTTTTATAAATATTCTTTGCAAAGAAAAATTAAATCTATCTCGTTATTTTTTTATCTATCTACGGAAAGACAAATCCAGTCGTGCACATTATAAGTCCCTCATGACTTGGGTTCGGTGGTTGAAGATGCGCCGGGCAGCGTAGCCTAGTTTTACTACTGCTAGCCTGATCAAGAAAGTGTTTATTAAACTTATAGGTTAAAGAACAAAAAGATTGGTATATTTAAACAGATTTATTTATTTATTATCAGTTAACTGTTTTTTAAGAATTTAACTGTAACACAAATTTTATAAAAATGAAAGTCTTATAAGTGTGTCAGCATTTCTAATCTTTGGATCTAATTTTATGAAAAAATAAAACCATCAAATCAAAATTGATTTCTGAGAAGTATTAATTTTATATCAATAAGTTAATTTAAGAAAATTCAATTTATGTTTAATAATTCCAGGATTTTATTTGTAACATTCATTTATTTAAAAATTAATGTATGCACTTTCAAGCCACATTTTAGTTTTGTTTAAAAAAAAAAAAAAAAACAGATAAAAGTGGTACTAGGCTAGGATCAAACTCTCAAGAGGTGATTACTAGATGATGTATTCTTTTTTGCCAATCAGCTATGTGCATTTCAACCTTAGGTACACTTACCTAAGGTTGATTAATCATGGCAATGATGGATTAAAAATTTTAACTTGCAGTTAGATTCACCAACCTAGAGTTTTTGAACTGGTGGTTGAACCAGCCAGTTAAGGTTGGTAGCGAATGGCCCAGTTAGTGTTCCTTAGAGTACAGTCTGGGAACCACTGACCTAGATATTTTAATTGTTGCTTCAAGATTATTAAATTTTTAGTTCAATGCTCTTTGATTAAGAAATAAAGCAATCTTAATTTGTTAAATGATGAACATAAAAGTAACTTATTGTACACTTCAATTTTAATCTTAATTATGTGTAAATTATATGCTTAACTTTTCTTTTCTCTGAAAAAAACTTGGTTATTAAAAAAATTGGCTAATATTTTTTAGCTGATGGATTCTCATACATTTGCTGACATTCAACATTTTCCTAATGAAGATCTGGGCAATAACTATGAAAAAAATAGAGCAACCCTGGATTTCTTTGATGAATTGGTATTATCAGATGGACTTATATTTGATGTTCGAAGTGGAAAAATGGTACACAAACTAGACAAATTCAATTCTCTAATGAATGGGGTATTTCACCCAAATGGACGAGAGATAATTTCTAATTCAGAAATTGTATCCTTTGCTTATTAATTTTTTTTCCTATAAATCCTTCTGGGTAATTTTAAAGTTACTTTACATTTTATAATGCTATATTTATTTCATTATAGCTACAATTTATCTGTTTTTATTGATTGATTTTAATGTATTCAAAGTTACTTTTGTTCAACATAGATATTTTGTATGATGGTCTTTTCTGTCTGTGTAGTTTAATTAACAAAAGTCTGTCTTATTTGTCATTAGATGTATTTTTTTTTAATAGGTGAATATTTATTAAATATATTAGTGTGAACATTTAAGAGCCTATGCTAGTCACACGAACAAATACTCAAGTTTATGTTAAGTCTATGGGAAAGTTCTTGGCAGATTTCTCGCTCGCATTTTAATCTTTTTAAATGATTTTTTTTTTGCATAGGATAGCTGAAGTCAATCTCTAACGTTGTTAGTTTTTACTTTTTTGATTGTGGTTACAGTTTTTTTTATAAGCGGGCATTTTCAATTTTGGAATTGGTTCTGAAAGTGAAAATACCTTTATATAAAAAAACTGGAACCAAAATCGAAAAAGTAAAAACGAACAACATTAGAGATCGACCTCAGCTATCTTATGATAAAAACATCATTTAAAAATATTAAAATGCGAGCGAGAAATCTGCCAAGAAACTTCCCATAGACTTAACATTAGCTTGCACGTTTTTTTGCATGACTAATGTAGGCTCTTAACACCACTCTTGACCAACCAGTGGCAGAAAGTTCTGTAGCTGTCTGCGACAAGCTTTTAAAATTTCATAATCTGTCTGCAAATTTTGCATGTAATTTTAATGAATGAATAATACACTAAACTAGGAATTTTTCATCATTTTATTTAAAATAGGGTAAGCTTGATGCATTCTCATTAATTTTACTTATAACTTTTGATGTTACATATCGTTTTATCATCTCACTTCTTGTAGGATTTCTAAAATGGGAAGGATAAGCTTAGGGGGAGGGGAGAATTTCCCTCCCCTGATGCAGCTACAGAAATTTCTTTTGGAGAAAAATGTCTTAATTAAAGTCCTGCATCAGCTGCAGATCGGGTTAACACTGTTTTCAGTTCGAGCTGAGTTTAGATTCCTACAGGTTGGATTCCGGTTAACCCAATTTTTTAAAAGTTAGTTCTGTATATCGTTTCAGATTTAAAAATTTATGTATTAAACATAGATGTTTGTCCGTGTGTGATGTTTTCTGAAGAGACCGTTAAGTGCAGAGCTGGAAGATTTGGCAGGAAGAGTCGGAAGTTATGCACCTCAAAGCCCACTTTTGGACTAGTTTTCTTAATTTTTTATGGGTTTTTTTTTTCTTTTTGCAGTGAATTTTCTACATTAGTAAAAGTAATTCGGAATTTCTCCATCTATTTTTGAATGTTTCATGCAATGTTTTGCATTTTTTTCATTTTGCAGCGATTTTTAGACATTAGTAAAAGGAACTGGGTTTCAATATCTTAGCAGTCTTTTCATGCAGTAAATTTTGAAGTTACTCAAGATTATTTTTTCCCAAAATCGTTTGATGAAAATCACGTTTTTACCGCGATCTTTTGCCGAAATTTGTGTGTTTTTACCGTGATCCTTTGCCGCAATTCGCATGTTTTTACTGCTATCCTTTGCTGAAATTAGTGTGTTTTTATTGTGATCCTTTGATGAAAATCGCATGTTTTTACTATGATCTTTTGACAAAATGCGCGTGTTTTTACCGCGTTCTTTTGACGAAATTACGTGTTTTTACCGTGATCCTTTGCCAAAATTCATGTGTTTTTACCGCGATCCTTTGCCGAAATTCGTGTTTTTACCACGATCTTTTGACTAAATTGTGTATTTTTACTGCGATCCTTTGCTGAAATTCACAAGATGCAGACAGTTTTTTACATTAATTTCATTAGTGCAGACAAAAATTGTCTGCAAGAGATTTTCTCTGTCCGCGACTTTGTCGCAGTGTTTCTGCCACTGGACTTGACCATATTAACTGCCATCAATAATCATTGCAGAACGCCCTCTCTGCATTTGAGGGAGAACCCCCAGCTATGGAAAACTGCCAGGAATCTTTACAACAAGTATTTACAACCACTGAAAAATTTAAAAATAAATATTTGTTAAGTAAAAGAAAAAAACAGGAGGATGGGCTGGGACAAACTAGTACTGTGTTTAGAAGTAAGTAAGCAGGGTCCAGGACCAGAGCCTTCATTAATTCAAGGGGTTCTAATTAGCAGATTTTGGATTATTGCATATTTTCTTTCTTATCTTTAAAATTATAAATAGAATTAAGAAGAATCATACGTAATAAACAGTATTAACTAAAACACCTTAGATCATGCAACAAATTGGCCACATCCATTAAAATGTTAAATAATTTTTCATTTATTAAAATTGTCTCTAACATGATTACAGTGCATTCAAAGTGTTTGATTAAATTGTTTTTCCCTCCTTTAAGAAAAAGAGGGAAATGTTCATAGTGTATTTCACTCATTTTAGAAAAATAGTTTTGTAAAATGTGGGCTTGTGAATAATTTAATTCATTTTATGCCGGAGGATAACTATTTTCATTTCTAAACATGTTTATCTATCACTGTTTCAAGACTGATTGACATACTCTGGAAAACTGTGAGAAAAAAAGTAGTAGTAGCACTTTTTAATTGAATAATTTCTAGGGTTTAAATTATAGGCAAATAGCTACATTCTGAATTATTGATGATTGTTCCATTATTAAAATGAAGAAGAAAAAGTTTTACTTGTGTATATTATGGCTCTAAATTTCAATTTACTTATGTGTGGCATGTTAGTTCCAGAAACTGAATGATAATTTATATAAATTTTCTCTGGTATAGTATTTTGAGTTACATTTTAAAAAAACTTATGCCTTTTTTTGTATTATTGTTATTACTTATTATTTTCTCAGTACTGTTTGCTCCTTAACTGTATTAGTGGGATATACGAACATTCAAGTTACTACGAACAGTAGCTGGATTAGATTCATGCAAAGTTACTTTCAATGATCTTGGAACTGTGATGTATGCAGGTTAGCATTAGGTTTCAATTGTAATTATTTTACTTATAAAACATGCATGAATTATGTGCTGGAATAAGCATTTTATATGATTCAGTATTAATATTATTTTTACAAATTATTATGTCAAATAATACCTTTTGAGATGTCAGAGACCTTATGTTTTTTGTTATTTTAAGTAAATTTTAAATAATAAAAAAAGACAATATTTTTTAATACATCAAATATTTATTTCCTCTGTTTTCATAAACAAAAATATCATTTGAAACTTTTTGATAAAAGAAAAAAAATGTAATAAATTTCTTACTTAATATACCGTATATACTCGTGTATAAGTCGAAGACTTTTTGACAAAATTTTGGAGTTGAAAGTGGGGGGTCGACTTATACACGAGTTAGTAAAAACAAAAATAAATAAAGAATATTTCACATTCCGAAAGAAGTGTGAAATAGCGGAGTGAAATACCAGAGTCACCTGGTCTAAGTTGGAAAGAGAGATAAAAGCGGATAATGGTCATTTCCTTGTGATTGACAAAAAAAAAAAAAAAATAAATAAATAAAAATAATAATAATAATAATAATGTCCGTGTAAATGTTCTGCACCCATTTTCTCTTGTGATAGAATTCCCTTCAATGCAGGGACATTCCTTCCAATATTTTAATCCCCTTTTTAAAAAGATTTCAACCTTGAGAATGTTTCTAAATTTCTCTCCTAAAAGTTCTACAACACAAAGAAATACTATATTTTAGCAGTCTAAGAAGTTGTTTACCCTTGTAAATAAGGCTTGAATAAAATTTTTCAAACAATTGTTTTCTTTTTAAATATCATTAAATTGATGTGAATAGCCTTCAAAATAGTTTTAACTTCTTCAGTTTTAAATAATTATACAGTTTTAAAACGTTGGATTTAAAAAAAAAGTCTTAGTAAACATTTTATTTTAAATGTTTCTAATAATTTAATGAAAATTTATTATTATTATTATTATTTTATCCTCGATTACAAATCATTTTTCAACATATTACCAGAAATGTGGTTCGACTTATACACGAAAATTCAAATTTTTTCAAAATTTTGCGTAAGAATTGGGGGGTTGACCTATACACGAGTCGACTTATACACGAGTATATACGGTATATATATATATATATATATATATTGATCATTATTAATAAAATTATTGATAGTTTAAAATGCATTTAAATCATTTTTATAAATCTTAAACTCTTGAGATAATTATTATATTTCACATAAGATATAAAGGCTGTTTTCAGTTCAGGCTAATTCTGTTATCAGTTTTCTAATGTTTAACAGCAACAAACACGAATCTGTATTATTTATTAAATAAAAAATATATGTTTAATAGTGACTACATTTATTTTCTCAAATGTACTTGAAAATGACTGTCATTAATTTTAAATATAGAGGAAACCAAAAAAAAAATTTTATTCTAACTGTATGAAGTTTTCCTGCAAATCTTTATTAAATGTATATGATAACTAGCTTTAAACTAAAATGGTTCTTGTTGTAAGTATTGTTGTTCATGAGTTAAATACTTACCTATTCAGCTACATAAAAATGAATTTTTTGACAAGCACATACCTGCCAGCATCGCACTAAACTTCCGTACAATGTAGGTTAATTTAACCAAGGTTAAACATGTCTCAAACCAGAATTTGTTTTAAGAAATGCAGTACAATAGGTTCTATGTAAGAATATGAAACTAAATATATATTATTTTTTCAGATATATTTTCTGGTTAGAAATGTCTTTAACCTGGATCAAATTAACTTACATTGTACGGAAGTTTAGTTGAAAGTTGGCAGGTATGCAAGCACTTAAATTTAGGTTATCTGACCTAATTTGTTTACAGCACTCATTGCCTTCTATTTTTCAAAAGTTGCTGAATATTTTATTTCTGATAATCGTCACTGATGTAATGCAAAGAATATTTTTTCTTTCAGTGGCATATAAAGATTCTTCAACTGCTGGAAAAACAAACTGCTTTTACACTTTTGATGCACATAACTATAACATTATTTGTAAGTACCTATATATTTATTTTTGTAAAGTAAAGAGAAAGCTGTTATCCCTTTCATGCATGAATAGCTTTTAAATAGATAAAAACAATATTTTGCTCTTAAATTAGATTTAAAACAGGTTAATAAGAACAAGTAATGTTGAATTTTTAAAAATCTTACATTTGCTATAAAATTATCAAATGAACTTCATCTAAGAATTACAAGCAATAAAAAATTTATTACCAAATAATTGTTTTTTTATCATAATTTAATCTTTGGGTACAATAACACAAAATAGAAACTAAGATAACTTGCTTACGTGCTATTTTTAGATCCAAGGACAGAAATTCTTTAAGTAAAATGTTCTGTCATGCAGAACAGAAAGGTGAAAATTTCAACTGAAATTTATTATATTTGAAAAGAAGCTAGTTCTGCCATCTAGTGCTATATTTCACAAGTATTTTTGAACCTTACATCAGGTTTATCTATATAATTAAAAGAAAAAGTTTTTGTCTGTGTGTCAGCGATGGCTAGGGAAATCTATCACACATGCAAATTTGGTTCCAGATAGATGAAGGCAGCAGTTCTGAATGTACCTGAGGCTCTCGCCCCCTCGTATTGCGTATTGCAGACTATTTTTGAAAACATTATTAGCATTGCAGACACTTGAAGATAGTTCTGCCACTGGGCCCCCCTCATAAAAGCAATCCAAATTTAATTTTTTTGCCCTCTTTTCAATAGAGAATTTTAAATTCACATTTACTTTTATTTGGAATTCATGCAGCAATTTTTGAATTTTTCAAGAAGCTTGTTTTTTATCAACCAATTTCTATATTTTATACCACTGTACAGAGCATACTTTCAGGAATCGATTAAAAGTTTAATTAATATCAAGGAAAATTTAAAAGCAAGGAAAAAGAATTACACCATGGGTTTGCTAAGCGACTTTCTTTATTGTCTAAATCCGTTCACATGATGATGCAGGTGACTGCATGGTCCAGGGCTGTTTTTGTTATTATTATTTGGTACATAGAGTTTTGCTTGGAAAGACTAGCATAGTGAGGTCAAGATATATTTAAATTCCTGGAAATGGTAAGGTCTAGGCAGTGTTGAATTCAGGGATTGGCTTTGGGGGATGCCCCTCCCCTCTGGAAGATTTGTGACTTTATGCTTACTAATGGTCTGGAAGTGCAATTCTCTCTCCCTCCAGAGCTCCACAGTGTCTCCCCCAGAGCTGCAGAAATTACTCCCCTCCCAAAAAAAAGGTCTGAATTCAACACTGTTTTCAGATATATTTAAGGTTATTATCACAGGCTCTCTAGTCTCCAACTATAATAAAGAAGGAAGTTTGTGTGTTTCTCAGTTGTGTTCTGAAGAGACCATGAATTTTTGAATGCAGAATTTCTCTGCATGCAGAGCTATAACATTTGGTGGGAAGGTACATCTATGCATGTAGTTTTGCACCTCGAAGCCCGAATTTGGAATTTTTTAATAGATTTTTTTTAATTTTTTATGTGATTTTTAGTGTTTTTTCACATTTTGTTGCAATTTTTTCACATTAATAACTAGAATTCGGTTCCAATCTTTTTAACCCAATATAGTAAATTTTGTCCTCTTTTTAATAAAGTTTATGCGAAAAGCGTATAGAGATTTTTGAATTTATGGCAAATTTTTTTCTTCAACACTAAGAAATTTTGCCCAGAATGCTTGATTGATTCGGTGATTGCTTCCATTTCAGCCTTAGCTATGCTCAGAATCATAATTTTTTAAAAATCTTTTTAGCTTGGAGAAAGTTGATAATTCTTTACAGATAAAAAATCCTAATTTTAAAAGGGAACGGCGGATTATTTATTATCCTGATTTTTTGTTAGTTTTTTAAAGCTTTTTTTAAGCTTTCAACCCAAAAACCAATCTCAGATACTTATACATGGCCCAAGGGGTAGCAAAACTTAATTGGTCTTGATATTCTTCTGGTGAAAATGAATTTCTAAATGAATTTGGTGGTATGCACTTGGCATGTCAAGTGATGTAAAAAAAGAAAATTCTGTCAAATGTGAAATTAAATCCTGAATATGAGGCAAAGGATAGCTCGAACTTTCTATGACTGTGTTAATTAGACGAAGATCTAATGCCAATCTGTATGATTGCTTCAATTTTGTGTCTGGAGACTTCTTTTTAACTAAAATCATAGGACAAGCCCAATTCGTTAAATTTTTCTCTATGATTCCAGCATCTATTAAATCTTGTAGCTTCAGCTTGTAATGCCTGCAGAATGGGAAAAGGTAAACGTTTAATGCAGCAGTTAGAGGTAAATTTAATTTCAGGTTTTACGAGGTCAGTATGACCCAAAGTTGTTGAAGATGTTGAAAATGCTGCAAAATTTTCTTTAAGGATATTAGCTAGGATTTCTTTTTGATCAGATAGTAAATGATTTAGATTAAAATTATTTAAGTCGAATTCTGCATGTCTCTTTTCAATAATTTCTTCAGTTGGTATGATAAGATTGATAACTTCCATATTAATTCATCATGAACAGAATCTTTTAAAGGGGGAATCATGTCTTTTATAGGCGATATAAACACAATATGTTGGTCTTTATTTAAATTTGTGATCCCAGAAGAATAATTGTCCAGTAGTATGTGAAAATTGAAACCAATTTGTTCTGAAGAAGTTTCAGCATTGTATGGTTTATCAGCCGTTAGGTGTGGAATTGAAAAAATGGCATCTTGAATATGAATGAATTCATTGGAAAAACAAGATGAGAAAACTACATCACCAGTGTAAGAATCATGAATATTAGCATGAACTTTAATATATTTCTGTTCATTAGGGAATAAAGTAGCCTTTTGGGAAATTAAAACTTTATAAGTGCATAAAATATCATTTAAGTTGGAGCTGTTTATATTACACATGTTTGTTGATTCATCTGCTGTTAAATTAGTTTCCTCAGAAGCTGATAAATTTTGACACATGCAGATGATGTTGGTTCAAATACTTCACTGGAGTACATTGTGTTTGGAAAATGTTCAACAATGAATGGTATAGAAGTTAGAGATGAGTTCGGGCTTTCTTTTCAGAGCCCGAGCCTGCCCAAGCCGAAACATGTTGTGTCTTCAGAGACCGAGCCCGATATCGGAAAAAATTGTTTTAAAAGTAATATCTCATTTTTAAAAACTTCATACATGAAAATAACTATTAATCCCGTGCACATAATTAAATTTATGGAAAATTACATTCAATCTTATCTAAAGAGAAATTGGGTATCAAATAAAAATATACTTCCTTAAAAGGATGTTCATATTTTTCTTTCCCAACAAGCAAATCTGATGGACACATTAATGAAGTACATTTATGAATAAATGCATAAAATTTGCAGAAAATACTATTTCTATGCCAAAGAATCAAACACCGTTTTTTATTTTCTATATAAGGTGTATATCATAAATTATAATTGATTCCTTAATTAAAACAATTTTGTGTTTCTGAAAATCAGCTTAAGTTAAAAATTTGATGCCGTTATCTGAATGATCCCATGCTTTTATAGAAAAAGTGGAAACACTGTTCGATAGCTTTCTATCGGAATAACAATACATGACAATTATATCTATTTACTAGTATATAACCCCGTCAAAAATGACAGATTGTTGATCTGCGTTCCTTTTTCATAAGACTTCATACAAACAAACAGCATGAAGACTTTATTATTGAAAGGTTTGTACTGTAAAAAAGTACATTTTAAAAATGACAAATGATTTCTACAAATAAAAATGATGAGGATATATATATATTTTTTACTCAGTATTAAATTTCGGAAGTAGTTCAACGATTGGACAAAACATTCAAATTAAATATTAACAAATAATCCATGTGCGAAAGTTTTTGTAAAAAAGTGTTATCAATGAGTTTCTAAGCCGATTGACTCACCAGATAACTCATTGTTTGATTACATAAGCAAAATTAAATGCAAATTACGTTGTACTATGTATTCCTTATATTTTAATTACGTTTGATAAGAAAGAATCATTTTACAGTATATGACCCCTTATCCGGAATTCCAAAATCCGGAAAAACCCGAAGTCAGCAAAAACTTTCGAAAATTTTCTAAATTTGTATATTTTTACAAAAATTTTAGAATTTTCGAAAATTTTACCAATTTCTAATTTTTTTTTTCAGTCTATTGTGTTTCAGTGTGTAATCACTAAAATATTGTTACTTCGGTAGTGGGTGAGCACGTCCCCCCCCCCTCTTCCCGAAATTACAAACAAATCATTTTTCTCTCAAATTTTAGTTTAAAATTAATTTATATTATGATTCGTTTGAAACAAAAAATAGTTATATATTTATTTCATCAAGGGTGATTCTGTTCCAAATTTTCCTAAAAATTTAAGGCATTCGGTTTCGAAAATTTTAGTCTTCAGTCCAAAGATTTGAACATAACAAAATCTCGAATTTTGAGCAATCATCGCCGAAAAAAAACAATTATGTCTATCGTTCGAAGAAAAAGTAGACAATTTCTTCAAAGGTTTGCAGAAACAACTTGAATTTTGTCAATGAAAACGCAAATTTCGTCGCAGAATTGCGAAAAAATGCTAATTTTGTTAACAAATCGCAGAAAGTACGCGATTTCCGACAAAGGCTTGCAAAGAAAACGCAAATTTCTTCCAAGGACTCCGAAAAAATGTAAAATTTCTTCAAGGGATCACAAAAAGAAACACAAATTTGGTTAAAAGATCGGGAGAAAAAAAAAATGCGAATTTCGTCAAATAATTGTGGAAAAACATGAATTTCTCCAAAGGATCGCTTAAAAAAACTCAAATTTTTTCAAAGCACTGCAAAAAAATTTCTAATTTCGTTAGGGGATCACGAAAAAAGTGGAATTTCATCAAAGGATCGAGGGGAAAAAAACACAAATTTTGTCAAAAGATCACAGAAAAAATGAGAATTCCGTCAAAGGATCGCGAAAAAAAAAAAAAAAAAACGCTAATTTCGTCAAAGAATCTCGGGAAAAAAACTCTTAATTTTGTCAAAGGATCGTAAATAAAAGGTAAATTTCGTCAAAGAATAGCAAAAAATGCAAATTTCCTCAAAGAATCTCAGAAAAATACAAATTTCTTCAAAGGATCGCAAAAAGAAAACTCAAATTTCTTCAAAGGACCACGAAAAAATTATATTTCGTCAAAGGATCGTAGAAGAAAAATGCAAGTTTTGTCAAAGAATAGCAGAAAAAAATGCCTATTTTGTCAAAGAATCATGAAAAAAAAGCATGAATTTTGTCATATAATCGTGAACTTCGGGAGGACCCAAAATCCGGAAAATTCCAAAACTCGGAAAGCCTTTGGTCCAGAGGATTTCGCATAATAGGTCCTGTACTGTATTTAAGATGGAAGCAAAATTTCAAAATATGCCAGTAGATGGCGCCAATGTACTGGATTGATCACTCAAATCCTCCGTACGAAAGAATTCACCGCTATGCGCTATTTCTGAAAAGAAAAGTGCTGACAGAAAAAAATATATACAGAAATGTTGATATATGTGTTTTATATGAAATAGTTTTTGAAGGTTTTAAACAAAATTAAAATATTTAAAAGCTCTAATATGCTTTTACAAATATTTTAACAGCAGAATCGGCTGAAGCATAGCTTTTTCATTAAGCATAACATGGTGTTTAACTATGGTCGATTCGCAGATCAGAGTGGTCGAGCCCAGAGCTGTTAGACACTTTCTTGCCTTTGGATTTTATAATAAGTAAGATGAATGAAAGTGACTTCGTAAATGTGCAGAGCAGATCTTTAGCATGAGCAGAGTTCATGATTAAAAATAGAATCAGTAATGTTATTTTCATATGAAAAACAATTATGACTCGCACACAATAGAAGACTAAAATTTTGCAAACCTAAGCTAATGCTGATTGACTAAAAACAACAACAAAATAAAATATTCATTTCGCGTTAGATCTCTAAAAAAATAAAATAAAATAAAAGTTCCAATTAAAAAATATCCTACTGCTACAAACGAAAATCTAGCAACAAATATTATTCGCTCCTCTTCCCATTGGCGCCATATCGTAAATTTTCTTTTAAAGTAGCATTCAGATACTAGAAAAGAAAAATAACATTTCTGTTTCCCCTTCTATTTAATGTGATCAAAATACCATTAAAATAACTTGAAATGGAATATGTAATTTTTTAGGGAGGGGAAAAAAGGTATTTTTATTTTTTCTATATGAGAATAAATAAAATTGTCAGTTTCAGAAAGAATGAGCCCGAGCCCAAAGGCTGGTATAAAAATTGAGCCCGGGCTTGGGCTGAGCCCGTCTCATCTCTAATAGAAGTGCCATCAATCACACAACCAGTATAGGTAGGTTCGATATTTACACAAAATTTTCTAAGGAAATCATATCCAAGAATTAAGCTAAACGTTGAGTCATCAGCCATGTCACATAGAATGGATGTTTGAACCCCTTCAATTCTATTTTGAATGGGAATTCAACACATGCTGAGAATTGAACGGTAGAATTTACAGTTGTGAGTTTTACTTTAACTTTAATATATTCTTTAATTTGTGTGAAGAAAACTGTACTGATAATTGATACGGACAAACCGGTATCCAAAAGAACAATTGACTCCATGTTTGCAATGGAAATTGTGATTAGGGGCAATCTTGGACCATTTTGTAAAACATTGGCGATGATATGAGTTTGGATCAGTGTTGACAAATTGTCACTAGACTCTGCGGAAGAATTGTCCAGAACAGTCTGAGTGGATGCATTATAAGTTGTGCAGTTTGGAGGTTGTGGTGCATCCGTTCATATCCTCATTACCAGTTTGGGTGAGTTTTGAAAGGGAGAGCATTTGGGTTTAAGTTAGAGCCGAATATAGCATTTGTATGTTCATTTAGATTAAACAGTTCAGTTGGAGCTGAAGAGGAACCTGGATACTGTACTGGTGCTCTAGGAGGAGGGAGAAGAGCAGGTGTTGAATTAAAATTTACATAAAGTGCAGAGTTTCTAGACTGAAAATAATTCTTGAAACTTGGGCAAAAGCGGCAACTATGGGCATGCACACAGCAAAACTGGCAAACGATTGATGAGACATTTGGCATAATGTCTTGATGTTGTGCATTGGTATTACCAACAGGTTTGTTGCCTTTCCTACTGCCAAGATGCAGATTGTGTTTTATTGTGATGAGGCTTCATGAATCTGTTTGTATTATTGTACTTGAAATTACTTTGATTGCGATTACTTCTAAAATAATTCTCTTGATGGCTCGCTCTGAATCTATTTCTATTGTGAAACATTTTTGAATATGACTTATTATGTATGTTATTGTTGTCTATGCATTTCCAAAATGGGATGTAGATTCTTTTAGTGAGTTTATTTCAGACCTAATTTACTGTAATGGATTAAAACTTGTGGAGTCCTGACAAATAAATTGATTGTTTATGTTACAATCTTCTAAAAGAGCTGCCTTATCTACAGCATCGTTGTATGTTTTAATATTATTTTGAAGTATATGAATATGAAAGTTATTAGGTATGACTGAAATAAATTTGTTAAAGTTTATGGAATTTAATGCCTCCTTATCTTTAATTACTTTGTGAGCCTTTGGGGCAAGAGAGTCTAACTTATGTGCAAAATTCCGGATCGAATCATCTGCCTGCATTGCGATAGTGTGAAAGTCAGAAATAGCATGACATTCATTGTGTTTTCTAAATTGTGCTCTAAGCACTGCAAATAATTCTGCTGATGTAGAAATGTGGTTATACTCTGTTTTTTTATGAAGAAATTTCGAGCAGGTCCTTTCAATTTTGATCTAGCATACGTCAAAGTCTGTTTGTCATTCCATTTGTTACATGCAGCAACACCTGTGACCTGGGTTATAAAGAACTCAAGTTGTTCAGGTTCACCTGTGAACGGTGCAATGCTTATATGAACAGAAGAAGAAGTAATGATTATAAGAAAAAATGATTCAGCAATAATTAACAATTATTGAAATTCAGGCACTTGATCATTTAAGAAGATTTTAAATATATTTTCATATTGCACTACATTTTTTACAGAAACACGAGTGATGTAAATATTGTTCTAAAAAAAAGTTCTAGTTTATTTGATTGCAACAGTATATTATGAAATATTTTCTCCCTTGTCTATTACTTTTTCAAAAACTGTACACAATGTGACATAAAGTTGATTCGTTTTAAAAGGTAATATTCTATAGTTAATAAAATATACAAATGAATATGCCACATAATAATGTAATAAAAATATGTACTAGAAAAAGCATCATTCACTCAAACTTGAAAAAAAAAATGCACAACATAACTTTTCTTGTAATTATCTCCATCGTCCATAAATATAAGATAAAATATTATAAATTTTTTATGCTGATGAGTCTTCTATCTATATTTTACAATTTAATAACATATTTTATTCACAAATTAGTTTAAAAAAATTACGAAGTGTGCTGTAGCACGTGATCGCAAAGAATTTTAAACGATGACATACGATGCACTAACATGTGCACATGTAACAGCATCATTTTTATAGAGATAATTGAAACATCTACTTAATCTGTAATTTAATTATTGTTTCTATAATTCAGTTAATTCCGTGAGATTCTCCTTATCTTAAAAATTCATAGTGGGAAATGTGGGTTCTTAAAATATGTCATTGATGCAATAAATAATAATAGAAAAACGTTACCTCCAATATGTAGAGACCGGAAATACACACTGGATTACTTGGAAATGCAAACTTTTATTCTGTTCAACTTTGATGGGAAATGTTCTTGCTGGGTGCATACGTGATGTGCATTCTCGTAGAGATCATAACTAAAAAAACTTGATAAACGGGGACTCCTCCTAGTGCACCTAGCCGCATGAAATGCTGGACTGAGAAGTCCAAGAAAAGCAACCTATCTGTATCACAATCTCAGATCGACTGCCACTGAGCCGCACCTGAAAAGCAACCATTGAAAACGCTGCAGCAGAAGATAACACAAAGGCGACACAGAAGAAATGAACATGCCAAAAACACTGCGGCAAGGAGAAAAAGAAGAAAGCCGCGATGGGCGGCAGTACGCACATGTGCGGAAGAGTGCCGGCTTCATAGCTGGTGAAACTCATGATCTGAACTTAGAAAACACATTGGCTTGCAGCCAAAAGCGAAGTTGGGATGAAGAAACGACCAGAAAAAAGAGAAAATGCACTGATGTAGGAAAGGGTGAAATACAAAATATGAGAAATGGACTGAAAACGAATTAAGAGAGAAGAATATAAATGGAAAGTTGCTAAAACGGAAAAAGGTAAATGGATGCAATATACACTAAAAAAATGGGAAAACATATTGAAGAAGGGAATTTAAGAAAGATAAGAGGTTGTAAACAAATATATTACAATGTGATATAGACAACTAATTAAGACATAGATTTGGTGCCCCATAGCAGTAGAAATTGGAATTAAAAGATTTTCAGCCCGTGCACAGCTTCTATACGTTGCTATAAGTGATATAAATAAATTAGATAAGCAGAGATTAAGTTACAAGCATAGTACAAATGTAATTAGCTGTAAACCTTAAGACCTGTTGAATAAAAAGTTAAAACATAAAAGTAAAATGTGTGGTGACGTTTAACAAAGACAGAGAAGTTTAAAAAGACAAATATGTTTATTAAATTATAAGGATAAATATATATTAAGAATTAAACATTATATAAAACTTGATAATAAAATAAAGGATTTATCTTATCTGTACATTTACTGGATTAACATAATTTAGAAGGAAACTTCATGACAAGAGCCACAGAAAAACACATCTTTATATTATCGGTTTTTACATCGTCGGTGATCTAGAGCTAAGATAAACAAAGTTATTTTCCTTGGCATTATATATGTTAGAGAGTAGACAGGAAAAGCATATTCACAAGAATAGAAGAAAGACTTTAATTCCCAAGGTTAACGAGAGTTTACTCTATAGCTATTTCTTGAAACTAGAGTAGCTTTCAGATCATTGACCTATACACTATGCTTTCACTCAAAGACCAAATCGATAGCTTTCCTTCCGGTAAACTGACAAAACTCCTCAAAGATTATGAACTTGAATTAAACTCCGGATGAAACAACAAAGTTAAACTTGGATGAAAAACTAAAGTCCAGCTAATGATACATGCGGTTCCACTTGAAGACAAAACGTGAACAGCATTACTTATATTAAAAAGAAACGAACTTTAAACTTTTATCACCAACATCACATGAAGGATTACTATGCCTTAGTAGTTAGGAATAAATGTCAAGTAACAGGACAAACATTAGGTAATGAATGAAAGTACTGGATCGCATTATATATGATCCGGAGATACGAAACGGAGATCATTATGCAATGCAAGCGACAGCAAAGTTTATGCAGGACTTCGATGCTGTGACATGCAAACGCACAGGCCAATCATGTCTTTCTGGATGAGCAATGCCATCTCGTGGCGATTGCTGGAACTGACATCATTTTGACAGCTAGTAGACTTCTGGACACATGGCTAGTTAAAGTATGAACTTAAGAATGTAAATAAATGGTACAGACTTTACGAAATATTAGAAACTGATAGATAAAAGGAAATAAGGTAAGTTGCTTTGTATATTAATGATAATAAAGGATATTTAAGATAACTGAAATATAAATAAAGATATTATAAATATAATATGGAAGTACTGAAGTATATTGAAGTACTGAAGTATATTAAAGTACTGAAGTATATTAAAGTGCTGAAATATATGCTGAGGAAAATGGAGTGATATGGAAGTAGGGTGATAAGAAGTGGCATATATTTTTATCAATAAGCAGCAGGGACAAGTGCCGGAGTTTCGTTCGGAAAGAGGTTTGTTTAAAACAGAGTGCACCCCTGGCTGTGGAAAACATAACTAAAAGATTTTGCATTTAATCTTGGTCAGATTCAAACAAAATATTTTATGACATTCTTCCGAGGTCTCCCTGGTACTAAATAAACATCAGTATAACTTTTTCAGCCCTTGGTTACCACCATTTATGAATATTAATACCCAGGGGGGGGTGACTTATTTTCTCGTGTTCTATGGGCTTGATTTGAACGGGAATCAATTCAGTCAACTTAACATGAACTATTTAACATATGTCTAATTAAGACATAGATTTGGTATCCCCTGACAGTCGAAAGTGGAACTAACAGATTCTTTGCACGTACATGGCACATCTTCTACATGGTACCATAAGCAGTGGGAACAAGTGCCGAAGTTTCATTCAGAAAGAGGTTTATTTAGAACAAAATGCTCCACTTGGTGGTGGAAACTGGAACTAAAAGATTTTGCTGTGTTTGCGTAGCATGTCTGCTATACACGGTATCATAGGCAGCAGGGACACATGTCGGAAAAATTGCTTAGAACAGAATGCATCCCCTGGCTGTGGAACTAAAAGATTTTCCTGCGCGTGCTCCAAAAATGGCTATTTTTATTGAAATCGCAAAAGAAAGTTACTGATTTGATAATCCCAGACAACGAAATAGTTTCATTTTCACTCATCCTCGAGTATTAAGAAAAGTATTAGAGGTATTGAATCAAAACTCGTAGTCTGTATGTAATTTATTTTTCTGATTTCAAAAATGCAAATTTTGTGAAAATCCGACGGTAACCTTTTTTAAAAAAAAAATTTGACCAAAAACTGACCCGCTTTGAATCAAATGATTAAGACCTTTGAGGAGGTGGTATGAGGTCCATCTCTCTGTTTAATTTGCGAAAGACAGAGTTACCAGAGGAATGGTTTCGATTAGCAATTTTTAGAGTCATTTTGTGTTTCATATTATTTTTTTATGGGACCAGGCAACGCGGGTGGATCAGCTAGTATATAATGAGAGAGTAAAAATGAAATGTGCACAATCCTCTTAAGAGGTTATTTTACAACACAATCTCATGTTATCATGCATGAAAGGGTTAAATTGTGTATTACATAATATCATCTAAATTTTCATATTTCTATACTATTCTTATATATATTTTTTTGTTATATTCATTGTTTGTGTGTGTGTATGTATGTATGTATGTATGTATGTATGTATGTATGAGGGGGAGGGAAAATCTGTATACATTTGTACGTATTTTATTGACATTAAATACATCAGAGTTATAAAGCATCACATTTAGAAAGGTAAAGAAATAAGAAACACATACTGTTCTAAATTTTACTTCTTAATATATTCAACCATAAAATGTATGTATCAAGTTAGTTTTTTTTTTTTTTTTTGATAAGAAAAGACTAATTTTTGTAATATTATTACTTTCAATATAATTTTTTATAGTGTAATATCAGAACCTCATTTTATGTATATTGTTCTTTAAAAAGGCAGGTAAAAATTCAAGTATGAACGCTGCCTTGTCCCCATCCAGATAACATCTCTTATCTCTTATTAAGCTCTGTTTTCTTTGTTTTTAATTGAATTGGTTTTAATGACTGTTTGAAGATGATTTGATGTTCTGTTTTAACTCTCATTTTGGCACACCATGAACCTAAAGGGACCCCATTAAACACTATACAGTACTGAACTCAATTCTCCAGAAGACCCAAAATCCAGAATGAATAAGGAAATGTGAAATTCTGAGATAGATCTAGAATAATTAATTCCGCAAAACTCCCATAGATGGCACTATGTGTACTCACAACGCAGTTTCCAGCTAAGCTTGACTAAACAACTACCAACAACTCAGTAATTTTGTTGCAATGTTTTTTTTTTAGATTAGTTTTAATCCAAACCTTTGTTGACAGAGTTAGCAAAGTTAGTGTGCATACTGCACATGTTTTAAATTTATTTTAAGATTTCATAAAATAATATATTTGCAAGCATAAAAAAGCATGTCATGAAATAGCATAGTTGCATTAAAAAAAGAAATTTATTAAATTGCTTTAATTTTGATCTTGCAAAAAAATCTGACTGGATTTTGCTTTTCATTAAGCTGAATATGGCTTTTTTTGCGTAAGTTTTGGCAAGATGTAATCCTTTTCATATGGCAGCATTGCAGAGCTCATGTTGTCATACTGCACATATCATCGACGTTATTTAATATGCACATGAATTTTTTAAAAAATTGTCAGCAGAGATTCATTATATCAACAGGGATATTTTATTTCAAATTTTATATTTGCATAGTGCAATTATGTCTTATAGGAAGCATTGTTCACTTAGTGTAAGTGAGAAAGTGAAACTGCTAGAAAAGCTTGATGAAGGAATGGTAGTGAAAAATTCATGCGATAAATATAGTGTTAGCAAATCGATTGTATACGATTTAAAAAGCAGCATACACAAATTTTTTAAATGGTTGCCTATAGTGATGTGCCAGAGATTATGGCAAAATGAAAAACTTTACAATGCCCTGATGTTGAAGAAGTATTAATGGAATGGATATGTCAAAGAAGGATTGAAAATGTGCCTTTGGATGGAACTATGATATTATCCCAAATTAAAGTTTTCTACAAGGAATTGGAAATTGCCATTCAGTGTTATTATTCATCTGTCTGGTATAATAAATTTATAATTTTCCATGGGTTGCATTTGATTAAAACTTCGGGTGGAAAAAGTTCGGTAGATATTGAATCGGCTGAACTGTATACAGAAGAGTTTGAGGAGATTCTTGCTGAAGGAAATTTAACAGTTGAGCAAATTTATAGCTCAGACGAGAGTTCATTATTTTGGTGCTACATTGCCAAGAAAACTTACATTCTCAGTGACAAGAAAACAACATTGGGGTTTTAAAGACTCAAAAGAACATATAACCATTATGGCGTTTGCAAATGCTGCTGGCACACACAAGTGCACACTATTGATTATAAGAAAGAGCAACAATCCAAGAACCCTGAAAGGGATTAAAGTTTTTATCTGTTCATTACAGGGCAAATAAGCTAGTCTGGATGACTGCAGAAAATTTTCAAGAGATTTAAAAAATATTTTGTGCCAAAAGCTCAGAATCACTGCCGAAGCAAATGTTTACCCAGAAAATGCAAAATTGTTTTGTTTCTATACAGTGACACTGCTTATACAGCTGCAAAGATTCCAACAAAAGAGAATGTGTTTGTACATATTTTGCTATCAAACTGCACATATCCAACCAATGGATCAAGGTGTTTTATATTTGTTGAAGTGCAGACAGAATTCATGCAAAAAATGTTGGATGCATGTAACAGTGGTCTTGGCAGTGCTACATTTAAAAAAAAAGCTTTAATGTGAAATATGCATTATGGAGAGTAGCAAATGCTTGGAACAGTATTTCAAAAGAAGTACTAAGTAATGCCTGGCATAAATTATGGTATTCCACGTTCTTCTTGGAAGATGACGCTTATGATAAAAGTAATGAATTTCGTGGCTTCTGTATATCGGCAGAAAAATTGCTAATTAATGACTTGCTGAACTATGCTAAAGAAGCAACTTATAAAAAAAGGCAGTTCTTAGATGAGGAATCAATAACAAATTTCTTAACTACTTCAAAGGCTGCATAGATATGGAAACAGTATTATTATCCTGACTTATCTCAGGGCAGCCATTGAAGTGGTTAAATATTGATGTGGATGGCCACATTGTTCATGAACTAACAGTTAGAGAGATTAATGATATGGTGTTGCACCCAGAAATGACTGAGGAGGTGATGATGACAACGATGATGGAAATATAGACGATATCTTGATAAATGTATCGACCTCACAAAAGAACTAATTTATGGCTTAGAAACAAAAAGTTCCATTACTGAGGTCCAAATTATGCAACTTGCTACTATTTTTACCTCCAGGAGACTAAGGCAAATTTTTTAAGTAAAAACGGGCTTGAAAGCAACTATTTCTGACATATAGGTAACTATTTTATGAAATAACTTTTTTTTTTAATTTATGCCAGCTTTTCCAATAAATGTTGCAATATCTGGAGGAAATATGAAACACCAATCATACATTTTGATCATTCCATTACAAATTGATGTAGCCCAAATCTTCAAGACCTGCACCAAACATAACTTTTCTTCACTAAAACAGTCATTTTCATTGATTTTTCTTCTAACTTAATCTTTATGTTATTTGTTTCCTGATGGTAAAGCTTGAGAAAAATGAATAATAATTTTTTATATTGTGATTGTGTGATACAGCATCTGAGAAATTTAGGTCAAAGGTATACTTTTGAACATCTCTTTTAAAACATTGAAGACCAATTTGCTAATTTATTGGATTTTTTATGTATTTACTTTTTTATCATGTTACTGGATGACCAACTACCAGATCTCGGAATTAATAGAAACTGAAGACCAGAGTTTTTATAGAATGTTAGGAGTAGTAAGAGTAAAGAGGCAATTTTTTAAAAAATCATTCTTTTCCCCAAAAAAGTGTGTGTGTGTGTGGGGGGGGGGATATCATCTTGAAATCTATAAAAACAACAAATTTCCCAGAAAAACAGCATATAAATGTGAAATGGAAGAAAATTTGTTTCTTCCCCACTCTTCCATTTTCTCCAAACTAGGGTGGTGAAGGGGACAAACACACCAAAACATTTTGTTTCATTTGTTATTGCAGATTTTCATTTGTTTTGGATATAAATAAGTGCAGTACCTGAGAAATAACTTATTGTCCTATCCGATACTTAAATAATGATAAATATCAGTCATCTAAATTCTGTCCTCCTGAAATTTCCACTTATAAATAAAAATAATTTTTCTAATTGATTACCATTCAATGTATGGTGCGGTGTATCACCCCTCAATCAGGGCTTAATAACTCTGTTATGGTATGCTAGAAAAGATGTAATTTAAAAAGTAAGCAGAAACATAGGACAATAAACTTATCCTGTATTGCAGTTTAGGGTAAACTGTAAGAAAACATGAAGTTTATCAACAAAATGTTTGATATAGCTTTTAAATCTGTGTCTAACAAGATCTGTGTCACGTTTTGATCCAAAAGTTGAATCAAGCTCAAATGTCAGGAAAATTAGAATAGTATTACTTTTAACAATTGTTTTAACTGGATAATACTGTAAAACAGTATTGAATCTGTACATGTGGTATTGCTGTAGTCAGGAAAACTTAATAATTTTTAAGGGAAGGAGAGGAAATAGTGAGAAAAATTGTAAAAGGGAAATCACACTAGCTACCCTGATCAGAACAGTGATAATTTTGGATAATACTTTATTTGCAACTATTTTGCTACTAAATCAGCTACTAGTAGCAACTAATTTGCTACTAAATTTCTACGGTCTTTTTTTCATGTTCACTTATGGTACAATGTTCGACTCCATCAGTCCGTATTTCTTGGGTAGAGCTGTGGATGAAGGATGATCTTTATTAGGATGTGCCATTTGTAATGTATTGTTCCTGCATTCGAATTTTAATAGGGCAATCGTCTAATAAGATCTAAAAGTACCATTTTTGTGTTAGTAGAAATTCTATGCAGCTTCCATGAATTTACTATACTGTTATCAATGATATTTGTAAATAATGGCCACCACCATTTCTTACCTTGAATCTTTATGCGATAATTAGCTATTGCATTCTCATGTAGGTCAACACCCCCATATGCTTATTGTAATCCGAAATAAGCATATGGGATATGCTTATGAATTTACTATAACGCTATCAATGATATTTGTAAATAATGGTTACCACCATTTCTTACCTTGAATCTTTATGTGGTAATTAGCTATGGCATTCTCATGTAGGTCAACACCTCCCATATGCTTATTGTAATCCGAAATAACGTTCGGTTATGAAATCACAACTTCCTTTCTTTCTTTGTGATTGTATCGTTTGGCATTTACAAAGGGCAAAATGGTCTCATTATGAGTAACAACTGTTACCACAGAATTATCGTTTCACTTGATAGTGCATGTTTCTGCATCCTTGTTGAATGCAAAATCATAGGAACCAGGGTTTTTTTTATATATTTTTGGAGTCATCCAATATACAACCTGGTATGCGATTTTCGTGAGCTGTTCCAGATGCAAAGAAACCCTTTTCTTTCAAAATTTCGAATAAACCATCGGAAGAGAAATAGTTATCAAAATTAATTTTGTGCATTTCAGGTTTTGGAACAACGCTAAGTAACTTCAGAACAGCACTTGTTTCTAATGTCATATTTTGTAGATCACTGTTAGTCTCAACACCTCCATAAGGAATGAATTGGAAAAGGTATATGTCAGATGAGCACTAACACCAAAGTTTGAATCCATACCTTACTGGCTTCCCCTGTATAAACATTTTTGATGAATGCCTTCCAAAATGAGGCACAATCTCTTCGTCAATTGAAAAATGGTGAGAAGATATTCCAAATTGTAGATACTTTAGATTTATGTGCATAAAAAATGGGCGTAATTTAGCAAATTTGTATGTTTTATTAAGGCAGGAGTTATCCGACAAATGGATATTTTGCTTTATGTTTTTAAATCTGTTTCGATTCATGATTTTCCAAATTATTGGCAGTCCTTTATCCTCATCTAAAGACCAGTATATATCTATTTGAGGAAGTGTATGGTATCCGGAAAGAATTGGTATACATAAACATCTTTTCAAATCTGTTGCAAACCGTCGTGTGGTGCCATCTATTTTGTAAATTTAAAAGAAATTACACTAAATTTTCAATAAAACTCTGAAACCTTGCATAAAAAGTGGGTTTTTAATTTATGCCTAATTTTCGTGCATTCGGCCAATGGTGCATTAATGCACCATTAAATTTAAATAGAATTTTTTTAGTTTTTTTATGACATTTGTTTTATTTTTATTTTATTTACAGAAGATGCAACTTTAATCCATTATAAAAACATATGAATAATCTCAAGAGGAATAATTATACATTTTCAAAAAGTTGAATTTGTCAATAACCGTTTCAAGTTAAAAAACTAGCGTATTTTGAAAATTTCTCAACAGAAAGTGTTTACTCCAATTGAATTACTGATATTTTATAGGTGTCTTTAGAACCCTTAAAAATAGGAGAAAAATAAAATTAGTGAAAAATATACATCGCAGTGCTAATAAAAAAAATATTTATTGAAATGGTGTGTTTACGCACCTTTGGCCGAAAATGGGTTAATGTTTTCTTTATGCAAGAAATTAAAACAAGTTTCTGTTAAACACTAAAACCTGACAAGGAATAAATGTTCATTATTTTCCAGACAATAGAGATTTTTTGTTCAAGATAAAAATGTACACAGTTGTAAACATCTCACCATTTTTTATTTTATAATTATACAAAATGTTATGAATAATTATTGTTCTCTTTTGGTAAATGGAAAATGAATGCAAAAAAATGAATGCAGCACTTTTCAATGGTGCACATCAGTTTGAGCAATAAAAAATATGCTGGATTTTAATTAAATTACAAAGTATAAAATTAAACAACATTAAATTTGTAAAGCGTATTTTTCATTTTTAATGCATAAAACATGCTTGTAGAGATGTTAGGGTTCTACCTGGGCTTAGCTGGCTGTGCTAATACAAAGGCCGACTCATGGGCCAGGCTCAGGCCAATTTTTTTTTTATTAGGCTGGACCAGGCCAGGTGCCCAGTGCTCATTCTTTCAAGGCTGTGCCATGCCAGCATTTTTTTTTAAATGGAATTGCTTGTGATATTGTACATTTGTGTAACAGAACATTTAGAAATATTCTTTAGTTTCATTTAAAATTATTTTTATTGCAGAGGTTCAAAATTAGAATTTATTTAAATGTCTTTTTCTTTTATTTTAAACTACATTCATTTTTCTAATGAATCTTCATTTAATTTTTTTTTTGTTCTAAGTATTTTGTTAATCAGTATTCCATGGCTAGTAGATGTATAAGCTGAAAAATGTTGTACTTTTTGCATAAATATGTATGAAATATTCTTGAAAATTTTTTTTAATTGTAGGATAATGTTGGTTAAGAAATATCGCCTCCTCTTTTAGAAACTCACTCAAGTCGGGCCCGATTTCATTGATTTTTGCCAGTCCGGGCTTTGAACAGTGAAAAATAAAATTGGCTGGGCCAGACATGGGCTGAACTTTTAGCTTTTACATCGGGCTGGGCTGGATCAGGCCCAGGCCTGAAAAGTTCGGTGCCTTTGTGCAGACCTCTAGATGACATTAAAAAAAAATCTCTGCCACAGAGCATTCAAAATATTCCTAAATAAAAGAAAATAGTTAAGTTTATTTTATGCTTATCTTCTTCCCTTTTTCTCTTTATAAAGAAAAAAAGGCCTCTTGAGCTAACGCCTTTTGAGTTAAGTATATTATAGGCTTTGAATGCTATTCTTTGAAGTAGTTTAGGACTAGTATTATCGAGTCATTCTGCATTTTAATAAATTTGCTTTTAGGAAACACTAAAATTCATACAGTAAAGAAAATATAAACCAAGTTTTGATTTTCTGTAGTTTTGTATAAAAAAGCTTCATACATCCTAACTTTGCTATACTAAGTGTCCCTTCTTATCATTGTCCAATAGCTCCAGTTACCAATCAGATGGGGTTTCTCATTTCTTTCGTCGGGAGGGAAAGGGGTCCTTCTTCACGTTTTCAGATTCAGTTGCTGTTTAGCACACGGTGGTCGTATTTCTAATCTTTTTTGCCAAAATGACGAGTAAAAATGCAAAAACTTTTCTTTTGCTGCGAAAGCCGAAATTATTAAACAATTTGATCAATTTCATGGAACCAAAGTAGCGTTCGCTCAATCGCAAGGAATTCCCGTGACAACCCTGCAATCCGTACTACAGAAAAAATAATGCATTGAAAAAAACATTCAGAAAGTAGGAGAAAAAAATGCCAAGAAATGGAGAATATTGAAAAAAATCACTGTACGATGAGCTGAAAGATATCTTATTAAAATGTTTTAAAGAAGCTCGTTCTGCGAATGTACCTGTAAATGGCACGATACTAAGTAAAAAAGCTCTAGAAATCGCCGATAGGCTTGGTGGTTTGAAAGACTTCACAGCTTCAAATGGCTGGATTGACCAGATGAAAAAAAGACACATACAGAGCTGCCAACTCTCCCGTTTTTATGTTTAAGTATGACTTTCTCCCGTTTTTCACCCGTACTTTAAAATTCCTAGAAACGTACTTCTGAAAAAAAATCCAATCTCAACATATTGCGTCACAGGATGTCGTCAGATTTTCGCCATAGGATCGTTAAACAACACGATTTTCGTCAAAGGATCCTGTAAAAAACGTAAATTTCGTCAAAGAATCGCCAAAATACCACTCAAATTTCGTCAAAAAACGGCGACAAAACTCCAAATTTCGTCAAAAAACGGTGAAAAACTGCAAGTTTCGTCAAAAAATGGCAAAAAAAACTGCAAGTTTCGTCAAAAAACGGCGAAAAAAACTGCAAGTTTCGTCAAAAAATGGCGAAAAAAAACACATTTCGTCAAAAGATTGCAAAAAAAAAAATCATCAAAAGATCGCCAGAAATGCAAATTTTGTCAAAGGATCGCCAAAAAAAACCCCAAATTTCGTCAAAGTATCGCCAAAAAGCGTCAAAGGGCCGCGGGAAAAATACATAGTTAGTGCCAGAAGTGGATTCCCTCGCATCCCCCCTCCCTTCTGCTGTAACCTATCAGAAAATTTGCTGTGAATTTCAGATTTTTTTTTTTTTTTTTTAAACTCAGAATCAACCCTGGAGCAGCCATATTAAAAAAATTCTGATGCAATGCTTGGAATTTTGTCTATTCCTCACAGCAATGCTGAGTATGAGCGCATATTTAGCTTAGTAAGAAAAAATAGATCTGAATTCCGGTCATCCATTTCGAATGATAATTTACAGTTTAATTGTTAAGAGCAATATCTCAGGTCATTGCTTTGACCAAAAATTTGATGTAGAATTTTTAAACAGAGCAAAATCTGCAATTTCTTCAAAAGTTAAATGCTAGAATATCATAAATAAGTTCTAATAAATATTTTCTTTTTATTTGAAAAAAGTTAGTTTCAATTGTTGATATCGTATATGAAAGTATATATATATTAATGATTATATTTAAGTTATTAAGTCAATCATTAATCTATTCTAAATGAATTGTAAAATAACTTTTTATTCTTACGTAAATTCACTTTAAAAAAATCTCCCTTTTTCTCCCTTTAAACTGCGAAGAATCTCCCTGTTTTTCTCTTGCTAAGGTTGGCAGCTCTGCACATACTTGTGTATAGATCGCTTTCGGGAGAATCATCAAGCGTAAATGAAGCTACAATAGAAGATTGGAAGAAAAATCTACCAAATTTGACCAAAGGATACAAGCCAAAGGCCATATTCAATGCGGATGAGACCGGATTTTCTTTAACCTCCTACCGGATAAAAGTTACGTTGCAAAAGGAGACTCCTGCCATGGAGGGAAGATGTTTAAATTGCATTTTACGGTTTTACTGTGCTGTAATTCTGATGGAACCGGACTTTTCTTTAACCTCCTACCGGATAAAAGTTACGTTGCTAAAGGAGACTCCTGCCATGGAGGGAAGATGTTTAAATTGCATTTTACGGTTTTACTGTGCTGTAAATTCTGATGGAAGTGAGAAGCTGATGCCTCTTGTTGTTGGAAAGTCTTGCAGCCCACGATGCTTCGAAAACGTGAGAAATTATCCGACAAAGTATGAAGCAAACAAAAATGCGTGGGTAACCAAACCCCTTTTCGAAGACTTTTTGTGTAAACTAAAAAAAAAAAAAATGGAGTTGCAGAATCGTAAAATAATTTTGTTCATTGTTCAATGTAGTGCACATCCAGTTTTGCAGCTGTCTAATGTGCATGTCGAATTTTTTCTGGCAAATTCCACAAGCAAATTGCAGCCTTGTGATCTCGGCATTATTCGATCTTTAAGTTTTTTATAGAAAGCAACTTGTCCAGAAATCTGTTGCTGAAATAGAAAATGGAAACCTAAATGACGCCTGCAAATTAAAACTAAGTGTTCTAGAGGCTATGCATTTTATTTCTGAATCATGGAGAAATGTTACACAACAGTGCATTTCCCATTGTTTTGAAGAAAGCGGAATCGTAGCATCTAATGAACCGAGAACAGATGAAGAATCAGCTGCGGTAGACTCAGAGAATGACAACGAAACAGTTATCTATGACTTTGACGATTACATCCTGGAAAACTTAGCAGCATGCGAAGCTGGAAGAGTTACTACTCCATCCGTAGCTGATGTTATAGACTTTTCTTCTACCGATGAAGATAAAGAAGAAGAAACAGAAGCACAGCCCGTCCCTTCTTTCAATATTGCAATGAAGATCTTACAAATAGTGAAAGACTATTTTCTTTCTCATAAAGACCAGGAAAGAAACTTGCAAAGTATTTCAATCCTGGAAGATGCTGCATTCACTTTGAACTCAATGACTAAAAAACAATCCACTATTACGGACTATTTTCAACCTAAATGCAAGGATTCACAACTAAACATATTAAAATGATCTTAAAATGGTAGGTATAATAATGTTCTTTTCGTAAAACATAGATTGTAATACCTTTTGAAGGAGTCATCTTTACTACCTTTAGTTTTTTTCTATGATTTTTTGCTTTCTGTGTATTTCCCGTATTTTATGTTTTTTTTACTCCGTCCCTTGAGAATCGTAAAATCGGGGTTTCACTGTATATAGACGACTTTATACAATTATGTTAAAGCATATTTTATTATATGTTTAGATTCATGTCAGTTTGTGTCTAAGATTTCAATTTTTCTCTCTCTCACAGCTACAGTTGATGTCAAAAGACCAGTGTATGATATAGCTGCTGATCAAAATGACCGATTTTTATGTACAGTTGAGGTATGTTGGTTGATTATTTTTTAGTTTTCATTGGCCCTTTATTTAAAATATTTTTGTACATGTTTTAAACTCTTTTTAAAACAATGTACATTTAAAAAAAATTATAGATTTATATTTAAGTGTGACAATGAAGTTACAGTAACTTGCAATTTTGGATTTCTCCTAATATATATCTATGATGTAATAGTAATCTAAAATAGTTAATGTATATTGTATTGCATGTACACTGTGTATTTTTAAAATTTTTTGTAATGCAATGGACAAAATGTTGCATGTAAATTTTGAGTGACTCACAGCTCACTCTGTGTGAGGGTTCAGACAAAAAAAACAACGTATTTTAAAATAGATTCATAATAAATAAAAAAAATATATATTTTTTCTAATAGTGAACTAATAGTCTCTTTTCTCTATTAAAAAACTATTATCTTTTATTTTATTTTTAAAATTAAAATATCAGCTAATACTTTAATTTCTGACTAAAAAGTAAATTAATTGACAAAATAATTTTTATCCTCATTTTAAATAAAAAATGTACAAAGCATGGATCATTAATTTATTCAAAATAATCAGATATGATCACAAAACGCAAAGAATAAAGAACTTTATTTCCTGCAAAACACTTTACAAAAGCAGAAGAGAAAAAAAACTTGATGAAATGAATTCCAATCCAATTCTCCTGATCCAAGATTCTAAAAATAGATCATATTTCACAGCATAGCAAATCATTATAAACTCTGATTGGTTTATAGGTAAATTACCTTACTTGTGATGAAAGTGATATTCAGAAGATTTCATAGATTTTTCATTTGAAAAAATATTGTGGACTCTCTTATGAAAAACTCTGTCAATTCAAACTCAACCCTAATCCAACTTGCAATGAAACAAATTAGTGTCAACCCAAACTGTAGGTTGAGGGAGATTTGGATAAAATCATGTTACCCGACTTAATACATGACTTTAGTCTGGAATTTCTTTGGATGATCTCACTACCTTTCATTTTTTACATGAAAGAAATTACACTGTAAAAAAAGAGAAGTGTTTCTTGGTCTAACAAGAAGGTTTATGAAAATGTAATTTCTTCAGGGTTACCCTTAACTCTGAAATGCATTCCTTTCTCTCAGAATTCAATAGATTTCTGAGATTTAGAGAGAGCATTTCTGAATGAAAAGTTTCTTTTACTGCCTGTCATTTTCAGAAATTCTTCAGAGTAGTTTTTATAGTGTATTAATAAGTTTTCTCAACTCGGTATCAACACGAAATAAAGTTTTTTTTTTATGCTATCAATTCTTAAGTAAACAATTTCATGTTGAACAGACAAACATGCTAAATTAACAGCATGAAATGAACACTATTTTATTACTCTTGCATATATAATTGGGCTGTTATCTATACAGTACATGTAACATAGTCTATATAAGCTGTTACACAGCTGGAAATGTTTACTTGAGAATCGATAGCTTTTGGAAAACTGATATTTCATATTGATATTGGATTGAGAAAACTGATTAATTTACTATAAAAACTACTTGGTTTCTGAAAATTACAGGTAGCAAAAGAAACTCTTGCTTCTGAAATGCTTCTTTATATCTGTGAAATCTATTAGTTTCTGAAGATAAATAAACACTTTTTGGAATTATGAGTAATTCTAAAGAAGTTATATTTTTGTAAACCTTTTTGCTAGATCAAGAAACATTTCTGTTTTTTTTTTTCTTTTTACTGGGTGAGAGACAGTGAGACATCAGGATGAAAACCTTCATCCACATGTGAAACCCGTGCTTGGGCTATTAATGATGACATTATCCTAATTGATGATAATGATCAACCCTCACTGAGCTAGGTTTGTTGATGGCTACCTTGATACACTGGCCATTCATTCATGTCCATTTATTCTATATCTTGAGTCTCAAGATATAGAATGTATTGACCCTTGAAAGAAGTTAGGTTATTTTTTAGTGTAAGATTTTTTAATTCAGTGAAATTTATTTCTTAATTTAGTGGTTATTTTTATAGTGTACTTTTTACAGCAGACTATAAACCATTATTTAAAATAAAAATTTTGCTTTTTTCAATCATGTAAAGTACCCCCTAATGTTCATGTTTCCATACCTATAATTTACTTTAAACCCCTTTTGGTCCATTTTAAACATGTAGGTTTGTTTCAGTGCTTCATTTTGATCAATAATTTCCTTTTGTCCTGGAATTAATTACAACCTTATTGAGAAGCCTGAGATTGTATTTTAGGCCTTAGCATTTTTTTTTTAAACTTTCACAGTAAACATTATGACATAGATGAATGTAATATTCTTTCTAATATTTCAGGGTATAAATAGCATGGAATACATGTGCAGATTATATGAAGTTGGGAGAATAAAACAAGCCGGTGATGAGGTAACAGATATGTTTTTTATTATTAGCAAAAGAAATTACTTAAAGATAATGTATTTTGAGTTTTAAGGTATATTTAATGCTTTTATTAGAATGGTGATGAGTCTGAAGATTCATCTGAAGAAGATGAGGAAGATGATGATGATGACGACTCTGATGATGGAGAAGGTAACTTTTATTATCATTGCAATATAAAATTTATTACAAGGTATCTACAGAACCAGAAAATCCTAGAAAACAGGAAATTGTTTTCTAAAAACAATCTGAAAACTATAAGGATGCCATGAGTGCACAACTTTAACCTCTAATCTCTCAAAAACTTAGGGATGTTAGAAGAATATCTTGATTATGATAATTAGGGATAGAATCTCTTCAACATATATAAATTTTATCAAAAATCATGGATCACATATTCATAAAAAAAAATTTAATATTTCAAAGAAATTGAGATCACTTAAAAAAAAAAGGCCATTAAATGAGATTATTGGTGGGCATAGTGGAATTTGTTATTACTGCGAAATAATCATGTGGTACAAACCAAATTGCTACTGTGTCTACAAGTTCCTAGAAAGACAAATTTTCATTGTGAGTTCCTATACCCTGCAATTTTTATCAGCTTCAGAAAGAATGACAATGATCATCATGTTCTTCCAGCTTCATGACTGGAGTGGAGAACATTCTTAAATCTATTTTCATTTTGTTAAAATAGAAATTATAGATATTTGCATACAAAAAATATGCAATCAAATAGATTTTTAAAATACAGAACCAACTTCAATTACTTGTTTTTAGATATGTTTATAATTATATACATACATAGCACCTATAGAGTCTGGTTCGTCTGTCTGCATATAACAGTGCAAAAACTACCCAATTGAATGGTTTGAAAATAATATATATAATTGTTGCAGATTTTTGTCAAGTCATTTCAAATTTTATGAAAATTGAATCAAAATGTAAAAATATATTAATAAAAGTTCTCTTCATTCTATTAAATCCTATGATACATAATTAATTCAATGATATCCCATGATAGGTAATGATTCTAGGTTGCCATGGTAATTACATCATATTTAAGATGGAGTCATACTATTTCCGTATTACCGAATTTAAAAACTGAATTTGTAGACTAAAATTGTTTAATTATAGCAATCATATAATCTAATGACAGTTTTTTGGATAGATGTTTCCGTAGAAATAGATATTAAATGGAAAAAGAGTCTTAAGTATGGATTTCTAGTTCTCAAATTTTCCAATGGATGAAATTTCAAATTTTTAAATGTCATCAAAGTATGAAATGTACCTATTTTATTATGGAAATTAATCGTATCATAACAGACGATATAATTCATTTTTTTCAGTGAAATAATAAAAAAATTTTTACATTGTATTGGATATTTGTGCATAATATAATTTTAATGTAACAGAATTGTAATTAATTGTTTATAAAAGTGTATTGAAACTTAATTTTATAAAATGAAATTAATATCTATAATATGAAAATCTACACATAAAATAAATTTTTTATTCATGCATTTTTGCATAAGAGTGCAACAGCTATTGCACCAAGATATGAATATTTATAAAACTAGTTTATAGTATAAACACACCTCATTTGTCATGTTTGATGTACAATTTCCAACTTGTTACTAAATCTTATCAGAAATTCGAACTTGGAATTTCAAATTTTGATAACTATACCTTTATGGCATAATGATTTACAATTATAACTTAATGAGAATAACAAATATATCCTGCTCTTTTTAAGGTAAGAAAATAAATCAGTGTTCAAAAGCAATAAATTTCAAATAAAAAATTATCGATAAAAAAAATGTAAAAATATGACTACAAAAACATAGACTACAGTAAAAAATAAAAATATGCTTTAATTTGGATCAATTTTGTGTTACTTTGAATACTCATCATGTTATATTAGATAAAAAAAGTCGCAACGTCAAACACTATAGTCCAGTAAGTAAAGGATTTTTGTTAGAACAAATTTATATAAAGACATTTTTCCCCCAGCAGATAGACATTGTTAACTTTTGTATTCCCACAAAAGACCCTTCCCTTTCTCCCGGGCTTCCCTCCCAACCCCACTGTCAAAGTTTGAATATCTGTTTTTTAGAAAATTGCTTTTTAATCAGTTTATTATCGCTTTAGGGATCCCGTTTTCCTTTTATATTATTCTTAAAATAGTTTCCTACAACTTTTTTAATTACGAGGGCTATCCAGAAAGTAGATTACGTTTTGGAATAAAAAATAAACAAAGTATAGGAAACAAATTTTATTATATACAGATGAAAGCCACACTCAAATACTACTTTTCTACATAGTCACCATACAAATTAAGGCATTTATCGTAGCGATGTACGAGCTTGGGAATGCCTTCGTCGAAAAATTCGGCCGCCTGCGCCTTCAACCAACAGTTCACGTGTTTCACCCATGTTTCGTTACCAGTAACGATGCGATCGAGTAAAGAGTCACCATCCTTATGGTAAGCGTCCAAAAAGTTCAACGCTGCAGCCATTCGCTGATTTTTGTGGTCCTCTGTCAAGATTTTTGGAATCCATCTTGCACAAAACTTGTGGTAACCAAGCTTTTCGCTGATGATTTCGTGCAACGAACTTCGTGAAATTTGTGGAAAACTCAAAGAAAGTTCCGTTATTGTGAACTTATTACTGCACGCACCTCGCAGCTCGCGGGATTTTCAATTAACACAGACATTTCAAACCGTCACAGTATCTGAACGGAGCACAGCACGAACCTCTCACTAGCACGGCTAGATGCCGACTGAGCTGCGCAATGCTCTGACCCCAAGATGGCCGCGCTAGCCCCACCCCTAGCGGACACAAACGAAAACGTAATCTACTTTCTGGATAGCCCTCGTACATCTTTCATAACCCTTTCACTGACACACCCATGTTAATACGTTTACTAAGCTCCGGGTTTCACTGCAATACAAGCACTCTTTAAATTAATATAATTCTACTGATATAATGCAATTTCAATACATTGAGTTACGATCAGTACTCTCAAGGATTACATTCATATACAGTATGGAACCATTTATCCGGAAATCAGTTAACCGGAAAACCAGATATCCAGAATGATATTTTCAATTGTCTGATTTCAGAATCTTTCCAGTAAATAACTGCCATATGGTGCCAGTTTGACAAGTGCATTGCTTGAAACATTACAACACGCATGGTATAACTTGACGCCAACATCTAGGATTTGAAATGGAAGCATATTTCGTTAGATATTGGACATTTTGATTTTTATGCAGAGAAATTTTTATTTCCAACGGTTTTTCACAAATTGCCTTCTTTCAAACTCTGATTAATCTTTGATCTTGTTTGCATATGATTCTTAATATGAGTAATCTAATAATTAATTTGAAATCTGAAACAATTTCACAACCATAAATATTCTACAAATCTGATCAAATAGATGTTATAAATTTAATATTTTAAGTTGCTATGTCCAACCAGTTATCCAGAAAAACCAGTTATCCGGAATACGTCTGACCCCAACCATTCCGGATAAATGGTTCTGTACTTTACATAAAGTTTATTACATAATGTCTGAAGAATCATCTTTTGTTAGCAATTGTAGAGAAAACAACGTTACAATTTTACCTTTTTGCTGGACAGTCAGAGGGTTAAGTTAGTAAAAAATCGTAATTTCAAAAATTGTGACCTTTTTCATGACAAAACTTGATTTTTCTCCTCTTGTTATTAAAATATGAAAAATACAAGTAAATACTCTGAATAAAAAGTGCCATGAATTTTAAGAGCTTTAAAATGATAATTTTGATGAATCATTTTTATGATTATATGGATCTAGAAAGAAGCTGGAACCGCTTAGTAATTAATGCATCGGAGTAAATTCATGCACTAGGGCGAAGCGCTTCGCCAAATTCTGCTGCATTTATCATCATTTGAATGAGATTTGAATTTATGCTGTGTTAATGTTTGTTTGTTTATTTAAACTCATTAATTACAAATTCCTTTTGTATTCATTTAAATTTTTATTATGTTATCCCAGTATCAGAATTTTTTTCTGTGTCAATCTGCAGCAAACCAAAGTTTATCTGCATCTCAAAAATGCTGGGCCAAAAACCTACCATCGTAATAAGAAACAATAGTAACCCATAAAATAAGCAAAGCTTGCATTTATAAAGAAAATATAATCAAAATATACATTAAATCTAGAACAGTGGTTCCCAACCTTTTTTCAGCCGCGCCTCACCAAAACATCTCTAAAATGATTATGCCCCCCTCCCCCTATAACATATAATTCTTATAAAATTTTAAAAGAATTTACTTCTGATAGAGTCAAAAACATTTAACATTGATCCTGAAACATGCCGAAGGTAATGGATGAATCCAATATTTTTTATAATCATCTGATACTCCTCGTAGTTTACTGGCACATGGTCGCCACGGATGCCTGATGTATAGAGTGCTCAGAATCCTTGATTAGAAAAATCAATAATTTTGAATAAAACATTTTTGCCTTATTTAATTGCAAAATTTCTGCGATTAAATTACGCAACAATTTCTAATCAGAATAAAACGTGATAAAAGATTCTGTAAAGGAAGGTCGTCAAGTAATTGTTAAATATACACTTGAATAGTTTCATGTATAAAATTGATTTTCATGTGACATATTGCAGTGCGACTCATTCAATAAATAATCGAAAAAGTTGTTTAAAATTCTAAAATACTTATAAATCAGAAAAATTAAAGAATTTTTAAATCTATAAAAGTAACTAAATATCTTTAAAAGTTTTCTCTATAATTATTCTGGTAGAATGTGTTTGAAACTTTTCAATGGATACTTTTTAAAAATTGAATAAAAAACTTATTTTTTTTAAATTATTTTTTTTTAATTTGAATGTGTAACTTTTATTTTCAGTCTACAACATTAACATTACTATTAGAAAAACAATTCAGAAGGTATGAGTTCACAGAAATTCCGAATTGTCCCCTTGAAAAGTTAAATTGCCCCCTGAAAAGTCAAATTGCTCCCCTGTGGGGCGTACGCCCCCCGTTGGGAACCACTGATCTAGAAACTTTTTATATTTTACCACATTTATATATATTTTGTATTTTAGCAATTTTTTAAGCTGTATAATATAAATATAAAATAATCTGTAGCACTTACTGCCATGTTGAACTGTTTCTGCTACTGGGTTTAATAAGTACTAACTACTTAAAATTTATTAAATGTACTTTGAAATATTTTTTTAAATTATGATATAATAAAAAAATAAACTATTGATATTTAATTGTGTTCAAATTAGGCATATGTAGACTAGATATGATTTTTTTATACTTCATAACTTAATAAATTGTTCAAAACATTAAAATACCTTCATATGCCTAAAACACTATTTTCTGATCTGGGATTGTAAATGATATTTCATTCTTTATTATTTATAGATTGCCTAAAATGGCAGCAATTAGGAATGCGATTCAAACCATATTTTTTAATATTTTTTTTCTCAAAGTTAAAATTTTAATTCTCACATTAGCAGAGTTGGACTAAGACACTAAAATGGGTGCAGATGTTTGATTTTTAGGACGGTGCAAATGTTTTAATAACTGTACCATTGTTAGCTGCCAGAAACTTGTCTCTGAAATGTTTCTGAATTTTCATATGATGGATTGAGTCAACACCTACTTGACATTAAGCCTTCGGATGAATTTGTGACGCATTAAAGAATACGACCTTTCCCCCTGATGGAACTCCATGCTTTTCTTGTACGTTAAAACATAATTAACTGTTATTTATTTTAAGAATTTTTCCACTACATGATCTTATACACAAACTAGTTAAACATTTTTTTTCATTTTCTTCCTACATTGTAAACAACAACAACAACAAAAAAAAAAAAGTGTCTTAGTGTTTTTTATTTATGATTTTTTTTTTTTTTTAATATGTAAGAATATGTTTAAAGATTTTTCAAATCGGATAAATTCAAATTTTATCAAATACACATTAGTAAGTAAAATTATATTTTGTTAGAGATTTTTATTTACAGGAGTTAAT
Source organism: Maratus michaelseni (assembly GCA_963931845.1). Lineage (NCBI taxonomy): Eukaryota > Metazoa > Arthropoda > Arachnida > Araneae > Salticidae > Maratus > Maratus michaelseni. Next base: position 216,253,471 of record OZ007586.1, on the reverse strand, counting down.
TCACATTAATTAATGTTTAAAGAGAAAAAGAATAAAACATTAATGCATTAAAGAATAATTGAAAAGAGTAATTAAGCCAATTTATAAATTTATGAATAATAATTCTAGACCAGATGTATCTCATAAAAAATCTGTTTAAAAATAATCTTTTTGTAAAATTACTTTATATTTTCAGCATTTTTTTTTCTTTTGCAAAATTGTTAAAAGTTCAATTTATTTATTTAATTTTCTTAGAGTATTAATTTATGAATAAATATAATTTTTTATTCATTTCTGAAAAGTAATATTTAAATCTATTATTGAAAATTAAGTTTTCTCTTTTATATAAAAATAGTTTTTATTTTAAATATTTCTTCATTTATAATTAATTTATAAAACTGACAAAGTGTTAATCTTATTATGTAGGAGGATATTAGAGTTTATAAGATTAGTTAGTGTTTTATTTTCATAATTCCTAAATTTGAAAATTATTATTAACAATCCTTGGATGATTCTGCATCGATAGGTACCTTGAGCAGATGTCTTTCTGATGTTGACCTATCTTCAACTCCTCCGTTGAGTGCCGCAAAGTAAAGTTTGTGTGTAATGAAAAAATGCATATTTTTCAAAAACTGTAACCTAGGATAATCACTATAGTTTTCCTGCAAGGTTTCAATAAACTACTACCACCCTAATTTTGTTATAATTTTAGTTTCAGTACATTTGGAAATAGAGGGGCGAGGGGGTGATGTATTTTGGCAGGGCATTTTCGACGATATCTCTGAAAATTATAATACCTAAAATTAAAACATTATTTTTGAGTTCGTTGTTACAAGATCTTTCGAATGATCACAATATAAATTCAAGTAACTTAATTAGCCCCCTAAATTTTTCCTAAAATATTTGTGAATGGCTAATAATCTATAACTATATGAGCCGATAGTCTTTATAACTCTGCCAAGTTTGAACTTTCCGCATTCTATAGTTTTCAAGAAAAACAGCTGTGACAGACAAACAGACAGATACAAAGGTGATCTTATAATGGTTCCATTGTTACTTTTTAAGTACAGAATCCTATAAATGATGTGGTTGTTGGTGAATACTGAAAAATATTTTACATTACAAGTTTCGATACATTTACATAGCACCAAGTATGAAGATTGTGTAGGTTTGATATTATATCTCCGAGTCTGGATAGGAGACTCTGCTATATTTGCCACTCATGTTTGAAGCTAAATCAACTTTGTTTGCTACACTGTCAAAATCTGCAGAAATCTATTGTTTTATTTCATTTCTTTGTAGATTACTAAGTATACATTAATGCACTTTATGCAGGAAAAAATAACAATTGTTTCTTATCTAATATAGAGAAAAGTACTTCCCTTATTAGACACCAAACCTCTCATTAGAGGAATATTTTATATTTATTAAATGCTAATGTTATTATTAAAAATTTTCTGTTTTATAATAGGGAGATCTGATGTATTTAAAAAAAAAGTTTCAGTTTAATGCAATTAATGTAGATGCATTCAATAAGTTATCAAAAGAAGTTTTCATAATTGAAAATGAAACAAGTTACATATATAAGTTATATATGTATGTCACAAAATTGAAGACATGTCTGGCACACACTTAATTTAAATGTAGTCATAAATCACTTTTCATCTTAGCAGCCGAGTAAAGTGTAGATTGCTTTCAAAGAAACACAAAGATGACAGTCACATTCTTTTATTAAACATGTCTGAATTCGGAGAAATGCTCTCATTAACTCTGCCAAATTTCATTGCTCGCTGCAGAACATATCAGTTAATAGACTCTTCCATAACAACATTCCATGCCCTCCCAAAGCCGTCCCTTTTTTTTTAGCAACAACAAACGTAAAAAATTCCACCGAAAATAGAGTCTGCATCCAGTTTTAACTGCCTTCGAGTAAGGCTACAACATACATCACGTGACACCATTTCATCGAATCATAAGGTTTTTAAAAGAACTTCATTTGCATTTCCGGTTCAATTATTTTGAGGTAAATCAATTTCCTCAGTTTTTGAGGTAAAAATATTCTATCGACTTCCATACTCTTGCTAACAGATGCATGCTGTATAAACAAACGAAAAGTCTCTGCTTTGAGAGTGTGGTTAAAACTAGCTCGAATTTAATATGCATAAAGAAAAAATAAAAGAAAATGAATCTTTGATGTAGAAAAAAAGAAGAACGAAAGCTTTTTGGAAATATTTTAATAGACATTTAATATTTAATAATAGAATGATTTTACGGAAACAGGTTTTTTTTAAGTGTAATAATTTTAAGAGATGGGATATTTTAACATTTAAATAAAGAAGTTATAGCAGTTTGACTACACCAGAATAATAATAATGAATTTTAATAATGGATTAAAAAATAAAGATGTTCTATTTAAAGAATACATTTTAAGAAGTTATCGCCATTTTTAGATCTAACTACTTTGGAATAAATATTAAGTGGATTAGGATAAACTGGCTTTACATATGGATAGTAAAAGACTATTTTAAGAATAAGAATTATTTTAATAAGCCGGGGTTATATACGGAACATTACTAAATGGAAAAAATTTATAGAATAATTTAGCAGATTGCGGAAAAATTAAAATTTTGTAATATATATAGTTATAACTTACATATAAAGTATTTTGCAAACATATGGAAAAAAATAACAATTATGTGTGCTGATTACACACGTCCAGGGAGTAATATATATTTTTTTAAACTAGGACTAGCTCTAATTCCAGAGAGAAGAATTGAAAAAATGAATAAAAACACAAAGAAATATGACAATATGGTCATCAAAAGCATATAAAAATGGGAAATCCTGTTTGGTGAAAGCACCAAAGGCAAGAATACAAGAAAACTACTTGAAAAACAGAGATAACAAGGGAATTGAGTATCTCTGAAGAAAGAAAAAGAATGAAGAAAAAAAAAACAATACAAATGACCATGACAATACAGTCAGTGAAAGCATGTAAACACGTAAAATACTATTTGATGAAAATACTAAAGGTAGGACTGCAAGAAAACTACTTGAAAAAGAGAGACAACAAGCGAATTGACTATCTATTACCATAAAATCCCAATTGTAAGCTCTCCCATTGAAAGTAAGCCCCAGGGCCATACACAGAGGCCGCAGGCCCTGGTATTAATTCCAATGCGGACCACTCACCATAAGTATGATACAATAAAACATAGACTAAAACGCAAACAACCAGTGAAAAATGCCATTTTAGACAGGTTGTTTTTGTCTTAGAAGGTATAATTACTTTGGCTAGACCATGATTATTTTTCCGTTTATAGCAGGGTTCCGTTATAAACAGGCTTTACTGTATTAGAAAATAAATTTGCTGGATAGTTTTTTGTAGAAAATGTATATAGTATTTGCTTACAATTTTATTATTTTTCTTTTACAGTATTACATATGCATTTGTAACGAACACTTTTTCACATAAAAATTTTAAATAGAAATTGAAAATATTAATAAATTTTAATTTAATTCATCAATTAATTTTGAATGAAAAAGTTAAAAGTGTGAAAGAAATAAAATGCAAAATATTAACGTGCAAAATATTAACATTCACCCAATTTCCCACCTGATTCCTGTTCTTACATTTGAAATCATCCATGTCATTAAAACATGCCATTTTAAAACTTTCTTCAGGGGAAGGGGGTAAAAAAATATTTTTGATCTTGTTGCACACAGGTGAGAAACAATTGACACAGTTTTATTGTCACATTATTTATAAAACTAGCTGACCCGCTTGACATTGCCTGTGCTCATGATAATAAATTTAAACAAACCTCAAGTTGGTATGATTTTCTATCTGTAAGCCGATTTTGTATGAAATTATATTTTTAAATGAAAATTTCACATGAAAAAACATTGATATTTAGTGATAAAAGTGCTTGTTAAAAGACATATTCTTGTTGTTCTTTTTTTTATGTAGAGTCGTTTCATAGTTTAACCCTCTGACAGTCTTGCAAAAGGGCAAATCGGTAATGTTTTTTTCTCTGCCTTTCATTTTAAATGCTAAGAAAAACTAATTTTTCAACATTGAATATAAAAAAAAATTAATTACAAATATGAATATAATCCTAGAGAGTATTAATCATTGCTCAGCGCATTAAAATGGATTAAATCAATAGAATTTTATTACTTTAAATAATGTTTATATTGCAGTGAAACCTGGAGCTTAGTGAATGTGTTAACACAGGCTTGTCAGTGAGAGGTTTAAAAAAAAATCTTGTTGTGTAAACTCTGTAATTCTTATCAATTATAAATATATCAAAGTTTTACAGCTCGTATTAAAATTTTGTGAAGAAATATTGTTATCTAGTTGTAAATGGAATAGGTTTTCTTCTCGCTTTTTCTTTTGTTTGTTTGTTTTCGTGTCAGCTCCTTTAACATAGTAATAAAAAACTAGTTTTCATCTCACGAACTCTCTGAAAATTTAATCAGTTATAAATATAACTGTATACAAGCTTTTTTTTCTTTTTTTTTTTTTTTTTTTTTTTTTTGTGAAAAAATATGCATATTTAGTAGTGAAAATATGAGGCGAAGCAGAGTAAAACCACGCTAAAACATCCCGCTTTTTCTCGTTTTTTTTTTTTTTTTTAATTTCTCAGATATATATATATATACAGTATGGAACCATTTATCCGGAATCCAGTTAACCGGAAAACCAGTTATCCGGAATGATATTTCCAATTGACTGATTTCAGAATCTTTCCAGAAAAAAGTGCCATGCAGTGCCAGTTTGACATGTTCATTGCTTGATAGATAACCACATACATTGTACAACTTGATCAATATCTTGGATTTAAAATGAAAGCCTGTTTAGTTTGATATTGAGCATTTTGAGTTTTATACAGTATTATTGTTTCCAAGGTATTGCCAGAATTTGCTTTCTTCAAATTCTGATTAATCTTTGATCCTGAAAGGATCTGAGCCTTAATCAGAGTAATCTAGTAATTAATTTAAAATCAGTAGCAATGTTACAGCCACATATATTCTACAAATCTCATCAAACAGGTATTGTTTAATGTCCAACCAGTTATCCAGAAAACCAGTTATCCGGAATACATCTGGCCCCGACCATTCCGGATAAATGGTTCTGTACTGTATATATATATATTTTTAATACTTCTACATGTCCGAGTGTTTCAAAAATTTTATAGGTGATGTCTACCTAGATGTTCTAAAAAGATTGTGTCAAAATACAGACATTTAGTTACTTTCAGTGTTAATTTACTTCTCGCTTTTTTTTTTGTTTGTTTTCGTGTTGGCTCCGTTAACATAATACTAAAAAACTGGTTTTCATCTTCCGAACTCTCTGAAAACTTAATCGGTTATAAATGTAACTATATACAACCTTTTTTTTCAAATTTCATGAAAAAACATGCATATTTAGTGGTGAAAATATGAGGTTAAGCAGAGCAAACCCACGCCAAAACGTTTTTCAAAACTTTCAAACACATACCTAGAGTGTTTGATAGTTAACATTTAATAAGAGTTATGAAAATCTTATTAAAGTTAAAAACTATTTTTTTTTTTTTTTTAATTAGTACCAGTTGTAGTATTTGAGAGAATTTTCTATCTTTTGACTTTTTTGGTGGATTTCCTCTTATACTTTTTCTCGTTTTTTTCAAAAATTTCGAATTTTTTTTTTTTTTTAACACTTCTACATGTCTGAGTGTTTCAAAAATTTTATAGGTGATGTAAATCTAATCTACCTAGATGCTCTAAAAAGAATTTGTTGAAATGCCAGGGTTGTAGTGAGTAGCTGCCCGGGTGCCCATTTAGCTACCTGCCTGGGTTGTTTTTTTTTAAAACAGGTTTTTTACAACTATAAAGGTTGTAGTGGGTAGCTGCCCAGGTATGTGCCTGGACTGGGTTTTTTACAACCCTGCGAAATACAGACATTTAGTTACTTTGAGCGTAGAAAAGGGATCGTCTACGTGAGGCGTGAAGTGACCTGAGTTCGATGGTTTTCTGAAAGGTTTAAAATTTGAAGTTTTTTAAACCAGTTGTACTGTCGATTAGAAGAAGTTTTCAGCTTTAAGAGCATATTTAAAATTATGAAATAATATAAAAAATGCGTGTTCGTTCTTCATTTCCTACCAAGGCGTGAATCGGTTTCTGGACATGCGCAAGCAGTTTTGCCTGCTTGCAAAGAAAGATATGAGTTTTTAATTAATATCTTGGCTAATTATGAAAAAATTAAAAATCTGATCCTCAGGTGCATCAGGATCTGCCTTAGACTATCCTCACCCAAAAATTTCAGACTTCTATGTGCAGTAGATTTTGCTAGGCATTGCAGACAGACACACTCAGAGAAACTTTTTTTTACTAGTATGGATTAGCCAAAGTACTCATTATTGATAAATGTGCTTCCCTTTGAGAAAGTTGCCATAGCAAGGCTTTACCAAACATTATTGATATTTATCAATTTCTGTGCTTAAAGTGTTTATTTAATACTAATGTTTCTGTTTTATCAACTATAACAAACTATAATAGCTTTCGTGCAATTTCAGATTTTTAAAAATTCTGATAAACTTCAAAATATAAAATTCCTTGAGGGGGGGGCTTATTTTTATAGGTCTGATGAGAAAATTCTTAAAATTATGGTCGTACAAGCCGTAAACGTTGAATATTGCAGACTGCTGTGAAGGCAAAACTTTAATCTCATTTAGCTCCAAACACTGTTTTTCAGCCATTTTGTCACGATAACTTTTGAACAAGTTAACAGATTTACCAGTTTCTTTTTTTTTTTTTAAATAAAGTAAAATAAAGTAAATTAAATTCTCTACAAACCAGATCTGAAAAAGAAAAGAAGCAATTCTTTTCTCAAGTTATAACATAAAATAGGATCCATTTGTATGGATTTTGAACTTTTTATTATATATTTTTTAAATTTTCACATTTTTTGTTTATTTTTCAAGTATAAAAGAGAGATAACGTAATAAATAGTATTTGAAAAAAAAAAAAAAAAGACCACTCAAAACTAATGCAATCTGGACTTCAAAATCGTGGCAAAATTAGTTTCGCAGGATGAATTTGCCGTACACTATTAAAACTATGGTTTTATTATTATTATTATTTGCAATTTAACAAATGTTTTTCTTAGTTCTATAAAAAAAATCTATAAATAAATCTATAATTTCTTAGTTCTCTAAAAAAATCTATAAGTAAATTCAAAAAGAAGTAATAGTCTAAATTAATTACAAGGTTCCTATTTCACAATCAAACTGCAGTCAATTTTTTTCATTTAAACTTTTCTGGTCTTCTTTAAGTTACATGAGTATTAACTTGCGTGCACTGGAAGATTTATGATTTATGACTTCAAATTTATTTAAGACTCTAATATTTATATATGTTTTAAAACTATTTATGACTTTAAAGGAATATTTTTAATATTTATTACTTTTAAGTTTCATACAAGTGATTCTAATTGTTTAAATTAAAAATCTATAACCATTCACAAACTTATGACACTTTAAATGTATTAGACTCCTTAAATTGAAATATATCAGAAATTGTTATTTACTTGCAATAGCAATTTTTGTCCCTTTCTTTCTTATAGGCTCCTTAGTTAACTTATGTTAAAATTGAATGAAAAAGGACCATCTAACCACCGAGTTATTTGGATAAGAAAAGTGTAGCAATAATGAAGAACTAAAAAACTTCATAATACAGGGAAGAATATGAATTGCTTGAGAATTGGTTGTTTAAATCTCACCGACTCCAATTACCTGACGTCTGCATCTTTGTCGTGTGCGTACTGCTACTTTTCAATAAAAGTTAGGCTGTTTTTTGAACGTAAAATCCCCAACTCTCAAGTATTTGATACATACAAGCCCTGCGCTATCCCTGAATTGTGCCCCCTTAGCCAACCCATAAGAATGTTCTAGAAAATTCGACTTTTGACGTTTAATATTTGTTAGTTATTTTAATTTAAAATTTTCACGTAAAAAATACGAGTCAACTTTTCTGGTATTTTATTTTAAAAAAAGGCCTGAAACTGACCACAACTTTTATAACATACTGCGGCTCAAATAGCAACCCCTTACACTTTTTAATTTCTATAACAACATTGAAACCTATATCATTTTAAAGAATAGAGAGTTAGCAAAATTTTTATTGGAAACATTTAAAAAATATTTTTTATGTTTAGAAGGAAAATTCAAAATCTGCATCTTGAAATAAATCCAACTTTTGAGATTTATAATTTTTACTGACATAAAATAATGACTTTAGAGGAAAGTTGTAACAGATATAATTTAGAAACAGTACATAAAAGAAGTACATAACTAAAGATGTTTATTTTTTAATTCAATGCTTTTTCCCAAATGTCTGCATTTTTTTATGTTTAGGAGAAGGGTTTGTGTGTGTCGGGGGTTGAAAGGAAAAGCTGGGGGATAAAATAACCCTTTCGTCTTTCCAAAACTAAAAGAAATTGGCCTTATACGAATTTGTTCCAACAATGGTCATTTTCTTCTCTCTATTTACTGGACTACTATATGAATTATTCAAACATAATTGCCGTAAATGACAGTATATTTGAAGTAAGTTGTGGCTTTTTTTTCTTCTGATTTCATGCAGCATTTTTGCTACTGTTGGTAATCATTGTGCAACAAATTTGACAAATCCTTGTTTTGCACATCAATGTATACATTTTACATTATGCTAATTACAGAAAATTAAAACAACCAGTGCTTTTAATACTATACTTTGAATTGGATAATTTTTAAATGTTTTTATTGATTGTTTTTTATTTCAAATTTATTGCATTTGAACATGGTTTTATTTACTTACCATAAAAAGAGCAAATATACTTTTTGTGGCATGATTAATTTTGCATCATGTTTTTGTTGGAATGAAATAAGAACCAATTTTTGCCATATTTTAAAATCGCTAAGTTTATCTGGTAAAAATAATTTTTAATTTGTGGCTTAAAAAAAAAACTTTGCAGTGTGATATTTATTTATAGAAAGGAAAACATTGTTCTCTAGCTTTGTAATACAAAACAATTCAAAATTTTCGCACATAAATTTTAAGGAATAATAGCACATTGCAACAAATAATTTTCATATAGGAAACTGGGGTCACAATCCATTTATTCAGTTAAAAATACAAGCTCTCTCACTCCAATCCACACTCTAATTTTTGTACACAAGTTTAACAAATTCGAAGCTATTTAACAAATTCGTAACATACTTACCTTTTGTTGTGTGAAATTCAATTATATCACAAAAAGTGGTAGAAGTTGCCACCATCTAAATCCAGTTAATGCTGAAGTAAATGCTTCATATTTCCAAATGTAATTAACAGTGTAAACAATTTCACTTACTGAAATACTGTACACTTCCATCACTTTTCATGAAATCATTATATTTCACACAAAGTAAGGTTTTTAAAAAAAGCTGTTAAAATTAACTTTAAAATATTTTTTCTGCAGTTGTGAACAGTAGTTATATTAAGTTTAGAGTGAGACACTGTATTTTTGGGTGAATAAATGGATTGCAATCTTGGTTTCCTGTACAAAGATTGCTTGTTATGTTATACTCTACCATCTCTTAAAGTTTGTATGTGGAATTTTGAATCTCCCTGTATATCAAAATTTGGTTACAATCTGTCAATTTTTATGAATATTAGATCCTAAAGGGACTAGCAAGGTAGGCAGATGAACATTGTTTTTGGTCCCTAATAAAACTTACATGAGACCACCAGGAAGATGAGCGCTTTCCAAAAAAAAAATATATATATATATATCAAACACTTAATCATCATTCTACAGTGACGCATAAATGTTTATAAAACTATATATATTGTTGATTTATATATTATTGGTTTCCTTTTCCCCCAGGACAAACCAGTGAAGTGCAATTCGAAATTGATGATGATGATGATGATCTTAATGATTTAGATTTAAGTTGGCTTTCATCAGCTAGTAGCAGCTCTGATGATGACAATGAAACATTATTTTCCCTCAACACATCAGTTGACACTTCAAATGACACTGAGTGATATATCAAAAACTGACACTGAGTGATATATCAAGAATCGACACTGAGTGATATATCAAAATTCAACCATGAGTTATATATCAAGAATCGACAATGAGTGATATATCAAGGATTTAAGACAAGTGATAAATCAACAATTGACAGCTGACTTTGTTAATATTCTGACTTTTTATAAATTTTATGGAAGATGTAATTAAAATTGATCTATAAAGTTTATAAAATTTTTATGTTGTGTATTATGTTGTGTATGTAATTGTGTAGCTGTATTTTTTATAATTTTTAATTACCTTCCATTTCATCTCTGAAGATGTAAATATCACTAAGAGTCAGGACAGGAGTCAGATTTTGTCAAAAGATTCAATTTATACATAAACTGAAGACACAGTTTAAATAATACAGTGACCCCTCATTATATTGCAGCTGCTGGGATGCAATTAAGTGTGATAAAACTGAGAGCATTAAAAAAAATCAGAAAAATAGAATACAAGAAAATGTTTTGTATTTGTCTCCAAAATGTTAATTTATACAAATTTCTTAGTGAAATTAAGAGAGATATAATACAATCAATATTTAAAGGCAATTATAAAAAAAAATAATAATAATAACCGGGAGTGACTCCACTCGACTTTCCGAACACTTTACAGAATACTGTGGGTTCAAACAAATAGTAATATAACAATAAATAAAAACTTAGATTCTAAGTTTACAAAGGTAAGCTTTGGGGACCTGAAAACGTGAGCAAATTTTAATATACCAGCATACATATTTAAATATTGTAAGAATACCTAAACTGATTCAGTGTACCTCAAAATGTAAAAATATACCAATATTTCCATAATCCGGTTTTTATCATGAATACAATACTTTTCTTCAATGGAAAAAAATCTATAACTTCATGCGATGCATTACTATGCACTGCAGCTGAGATTCACAAATTGTTGAGCAGAACAAATTTTCCACAAAATCAGAAGGTTATGGCTAAGTGGTTTGTAGAATGGCACATTTTTTTCTCATGAAGTAGCGTTAAAACTACCATTGGTTCGTGCTACAAACTACTGATTTTTTGTATTGTGCTATTAGCTAGAATACATTATTAAAAATGTAGCACGTTACACTACAAACTACTGTAAAAGGTGGCGATTACTGTAGTTTTGCTTCTGATAGCATGCTACTTCCAACCCCTGGGCCAAGGTTTAAATGTTTTTTCAGATTGGCCTTGTCTTTTAGGGGGAGGGGGGGGGGTGTCTACTTATTTGGCCTAAAATTCATGTGATTTTTTAGGATTTTTTTTCTTTTTCAAAGAAAAGAGATATCACCTTCAGACATTTTGCATTATATTTATTGACATTCCATTTATATATTAAAATTTTTGTGTGTAAAAAATAAATAATATGCTTTGTGCAACAAGGTGTACCTGCAGGTGCGCATTGTGAACTTCTAATTGGACGACCATTTCTTTCCAGTCACAAACATCTGAAACAAATTTGGTCATCAAATTATGAAAGGACATTTAGTTTAAGTTGATTTTTGTCAAAATGACAATTATTTGAACAACAAAGGTTGTTTTTTGCCTTTTTCTTTTTTACCCTTTTGTGAGCTCAAAAGAAAAAAAAATAATCTAATCATTGAAAATTATACTTTTTGTTGGCTCCAGCAGAAATGATTATCTTTCTTAAAAAAAAAAAAAATTGTAGGAAATCGATCGAATAGTTCTTGAGCAAAATGGTCACCCAGTTTGAGAAACATGGTTTCAAGGTGGTATTTTTCAACATGATTTCAAGATGCATTTTTGATATAATTTCAAGATGGATTTTTCAACATAGTTTCAAAGCTCAATAAAATTTGAACGTAGAATTGCGCGTAGAAAGCCAATTTCTGGCTGCTACATCATTATGTACAATGAGCAAAAAAGATTGTAAGGAATTGGAATATCATGACAACACTTTATTAACAATCTACACACTTAAAGGACGTAAAAGATGAAACAAAATTTTTTTTAATTTGAAAGTTTTAACCCAAAGAAATCTCTCCTTATAAGTCCAGTTACATTTAATTTTATTTTATTTTCTCGTCTATGAAATAAATCTAAATCTTTGTATTGATATATTTTGTAGATTTAATTAATTACTGTTTACGCAAATACAATAATATATATAAACTGAAGTGAAATATATTTCAGTAAACTAATTTTTAGAAACTAAATTTAAAATTCTAGCTTTTATTTTTCATTGAACCAACTGTGTGCTGCATGTACATTGCAAAAGTACTTTTGAACTTCTACAGTATATTTTAAAACAGAACTTGGAGAAAAATCCTTCTCAACTAAATTCCAAATGTGTGCAGAGTAACATATGTAATAAGATTTGGAATTTATTTTTTATACTTCCCACATTTTAATCATTTGTTTTCATTGTCCATGACAATAGCAAAAATTTTTTTAATTAAATTGTACACTACATTTTTCAATTGCATCTTTAACTATAGCAGCACAATTCTCTGCTATTTTCTTTTCTGAACCCAAATCCAAAGCATTCAGTAGAGAACTTTAAGTTACTGATTGTATAAGGTCATTATTGACAATATACCACCCATCTAGAGTAAGTGTTAAACTATCAATTTTCACTTTGTTTAACAGCTGTTGATCCACTTCTGCAGCATTATTCAACTGTTTGTTTGAGATATCTTTATCAGAAGGAGGTTTGTATCTTGGCCTCGATACTTCAAACATAACTTTATACTGCTTCAGATTAGCAGCATTAAAAGGAATGTTGACAGCATTAAAAAGTTTGCTACATGTTGATCAAGAATGATCAACTTTATCTGCAGTTTTCAAACAGAATTTATTCATTAACTACTGTTTTTTCTTCTTTGGAACAACCTTAGAAGCAGAGGAAATTGATACCAATTCATCGCATAAATTTAATTTAAGTATTTCAGACTGAAAACAATTTGCACTTTTTCTTTCAAAATTATCTGAACTTACATTTTGTAAAACTAGAATTATTTGTTGATTCTTTCAAGCACAACTTTTATAAAGTGGATTCTTTTCTTATTTTTTTATTTCCACAATATGTACATTTACATTTAGATTCTCCCTCAATTTTCATAATCTCAGTCCATATGCTAGAAGATTTTCTACTGTTTCCAGTACTTTATTCATTTTAATTCACATATCACAGAAAGTCAGGACAAACAGGTGATGATGAATGTTCAAAAGAATTTTTCTTTATATTAAGTTTACCATGCTCTCACATGTACAATTATTAGGTAGATTTCGTAAGAAATACTACCTATTACATTCTCACCTAAGTTGGAAATTTTGAAAAATTTTTGCAGATCTACGCCGATCATGACTCCCAGAACCCAAAACCACCCCCAGTTCAAAAGTTTATATATCTATCTATCTATCTATCTATGTCACTTTTTTCTGACCACGATAACTGGAAAAATTCTGCATAAATCTCTTCCAAACTGATACATAAAATCAAGGGTCATAAAATCTCGGTCAAGTTCGTTAATGGGCAAAATCGAGCCAAGGGGGGGAAATGGGGGGCTTTTTGTGAAAACAGAAAAACCCTCATAATTTCTTTATTATTATACGTATCAAATCCGTTTAAAGTTATTATTACTTCTAGGAAAAGGGCCGAAAATTTATGTATGACAGATTTTTGATATAATTAAAAATAGCCCCGAGGGGGGGGGGGAAAGGGAGGGGTTTAGAAGAAAAAAAATCATAGCTTCGTCAATTCCAAAGATATCAAATCCGCGTAAATTTATTATTAATCCGCTTAGTATTATCTAAAACTTTTATATTGACAAGTTTTTTATAGGACCAACCGTTATAGCAAAAAAAAATTAAAAACAAAAAAAATCCCTCCCGGCTCTGCCTGCAAACAAGTTATTTTTCGAAGTTGCCGGTTCCTACTCCCGCATCTTTTCGAAACTGATACATAAAATCAAGGGGCATAAAATCCCGGTCAAGTCCGTTAATGTGCAAAATCGAACCAAGGGGGGGGGGTCTTTTTGTGAAAACAGAAAAAACCCATAATTTCTTAATTATGATACGTATCGAATCCGTTTAAAGTTATTATTACTTCTAGGAAAAGGGCCGAAAATTTATGTATGACAGATTTTTGATATAATTAAAAACGGCCCCAAGGGGGGAAAAAGGGGGGGGGGGTTAGAAGAAAAAAAATCATAGCTTCGTCAATTCACAAGATATCAAATCCGCGTAAATTTATTATTAATCCTCTTAGTATTATCTAAAACTTTTATATTGACAAGTTTTTTATAGGACCAACCGTTATAGCAAAAAAAAAAAAAAAAATCCCTGCCGGCTCCACCTGCAAACAAGTTATTTTTCGAAGTAGGCGGTTCCTACTCCCGCATCTTTTCGAAACTGATACATAAAATCAAGGGGCATAAAATCTCGGTCAAGTTCATTAATGGGCAAAATCGAACCAAGGTGGGGATGGGGGAGACTTTTTCTGAAAACAGAAAAAAACCATAATTTCTTAATTATGATACGTATCTAATCCGTTTAAAGTTATTATTACTTCTAGGAAAAGGGCCGAAAGTTTATGTATGACAGATTTTTGATATAATTAAAAATTGTCTTAAGGGTGGGGGGGGGGGGGGGGGTTAGAAGAAATAAAAATTCATAACTTCGTCAATTCCCAAGATTTCAAATCCGCTTAAATTTATTATAAATCCTCTTAATATTATCTAAAACTTTTATATTGACATGTTTTTTATAGGACCAACTCTTATAGCAAAAAAAAAAAAAAAAAAAAAAATCCTTGCTGACTCCGTCTGCAAACAAGTTTGGTTTCGAAGTAGGCGGTTCCAACTGCAGCATCATCACAAAAAGGTCATTTCTTCCGCAATTCCCGACAAACAGGCGCCCCACGGTCTGCGTCTTCGAAATCTACCTGTGCCTGTAGCCCGAGCCGTCAGGGATTTTTTAATATAGCAACCAAATTCAGATGACAAAATCAAATGCTGAAATTTGAAGTTCACATGCAGAAGCAAGCACTGAACTGACAAACAACTAAATCCCAATGCCAGAGCCAGCTTATTGGACTAATCAGAAATGAGTTGTGGGGAAATTTATAGAATGATAATCAATTAGAACTTGACACTGGAGAGATTTAAAATCTGATGCAATCACAAGTTAAAATTAACACATCTTTTAAACCAGTTTCATTTATACAAATGGAATGTTTATAAAAAAAAAGTTTTGATTATTTTTTATTTAAAAACTAAATTATATAAATAAAATATTACACTGAAGATATTTAAATTCTTGTGCAATCACAAGTTAAATTGCACAATTTTGAATAACTAAGCTTAAATTATACATTTGGAATGTTTAAAAAGTGTTTAAAAGTTTTATTTTTCCCATTCATTTCAAAAGCAAAAAATTATAATAAAGACTAAAATTGATAATTCTTTACACATACACACACACACACATTATATACTGGGTGCACCAAAAATTCATTAACACTTTAAAAATTCATTAAAAAGGAACAAATGATGCTAAAGAGTTGTGTTTGGTGCTATTGGGATTGGAGGACAATCGGATATTTTTAATAACAAAAAAAGTTGAGATTCAAAAAATTACTGATAGATGTCACTGGCATGCATAATATGAAGCAGATTTATGCAAATCAAGCTGTCAATAAAACACCTTGATGCACAAGATTCTTAATTGATGCCAGCAGTATGCTATCATTACCAGATCCAGCGTTGTTAGTTAAGCTCTTTTACAAGAACTGGGAATCAGCCATCTGTGCTGTGATGGCATAGGGTAATCACTGTCATTCATTATGGTAGGATTAAGATAATACCAGAATAGGAGAAGAAATAGGTCTTGAGTGACACCCATTGTAAAAGGATTTCCCTTACTAAAAGATCTTTTTTGTTCATCTCAAGGAAGAAGGAAAAACTTTTCATGCTTTCTATTACTCTCTTAAGTGTGAGTGGACTTTTCCAGAATAGGATTTGGAGAATTTGTTTAGAATATATTTGAAAAATTTTCTTATGAATAGAGTGACAAAAGAACAGAATTTGGCGAACAGAGATATAAGAACGGAGCAGAGTAGAAGAAGGGACAGTGTAGTATGAACTTATGTGCTATGCCAACACCTACTTGACTCTCTACAAAGCCTACGGACAAATTTGTGACATCGCTGTTCGACGACCGACGACCGTTTCCCCCGATGGAACTTCGCGTACTTCTTGTGCGTTAAAAAATAATGAATTATTTATCTTATGAATTTTTCCACTACATGATTTTATTTTATAGACAATTAAATCAAACATTTGTTTCTCATTTTCTTCCTGCTTTGTAAAAAAAAAAAGTATTAATGTTTTTTTTTTTTTTTTTAAATATGTAAGAATTTGTTTTCAAATCTGATAAATTCAAATTTTGCCAAATACACATTAGTAAGTAAAAGTTTAAATATTTTTCTGGAGATTTTTATTTACAAGAGTTAAATCGCATTAATTAATCTTTAAAGAGAAAAAGAATAAAACAATGCATTAAAGAATAATTAAAAAGTAATAAAGCCAATTTGTAAATTTATTAATAATAATATATCTCAAAAAAAGAAAAAATCAAAATAATCTGTTCGTGAAAATACTTTGTATTTTCAACATTTATTTTTTCTTTTGCAAAATTGTTAAAAGTTCATTTCATATATTTAATTTTCTAAGATTTGTTTATTTATGAATAAATATAAATTTTTTATTCATTTCTGAAAAGTAATATTTAAATCTATTATTGAAAATTTCATTTTGTTTCTTTTTTTTGCATGAAAATAGTTTTTATTTTCACTTTTTCTTCATTTATAAGATTAGTGCTTTACTTTGATAATTCCTAAATTTTCTGTGTATTTATTTACATAACATTCTTCAAATATTTTTACTTGTTTTTGATATATTGCACATAAATTATCTTAAAATATCTAAGCATATCTATAAGCAAATCCGAGGCATATCATTAAATATTGTACAATTTTATTATTGTTATTTATATTTTTAATTTTTGTTAAACTTTCAACTATATATTTTTCAAGGGTCAATCCAGGCAAAATTTTGGGCCTATTTATGGTCCCTTCACAAAATTCCATTTAATAAAACAGAACACTTCACAAAAATCAATTAAATAAAATAAGCCCTCTACACAAAAATAAATTTGATGAAATGGGTGCCTTCACAAAATTCTTTATTAAAAAACAGACCCCTTCACAAAATTCCTTTTAATGAAATAGGCCTTTTCACAAAATTCTATCCCATAAAAACTTACAATTTTTTTTTATTTATTATTTTGTGACATTTTAAAATGAATAATTTGCAAACAAATAACTTCACCAGAGAGGAACACTTCAGCAAAAAAAATTAAAAAGGGTTTTGTTAATAAATGCTTGGTTCAAATTTGAGTAACTGGATTTCAACTTTAGTTACAAAATGTTATTTTTTAAAAAAATATAATAAATTTCACAAAAATAACTTTACCTTTACTTTTCACAAAATGCCCCCCCCCCCCCCAAAAAAAACCCTGCATCGACTCCTGTTTTTTTTTATTGCATTATAAATTACATATTTACCTATCTTACTAATGTACTATTTTTAGTATTTATTTTATAATTTAATTAAAATAACAAAAATAAAATTCCCAAACAATCATTCACTTAATCTTCAAACCATTAATAAATGTGCCAGATAATATTGTATGCAATGCTATTTTGGTAACTATCAATAATGAATATTTTATTATCGGAATAAGACACATAAATAGAATAATAAATTTAAATTAATTTCCTTAAGTTTTAAAATATCTTGAGGTACAATAACTCGTTACCTTAAAGACAAAAAATTATGTTGTTTCAGGTTTAAGTTAAAATATAATATAGTAAAATAAATAAATAAAGTACAATAATAATATTATGCAGCTTTAATGTAGTTCAAAATTTAGTTTGATTGTTAAAATAATAATGAATATTTTATGATTTGAATATGATATGTATTATACATAAAGTAAAATATTAAAATTTAATTAAATTTGACACGTTTTTAAAATAGTATAGTACAAAAAAATAATAAAATAAGAAAAATGAAGCGTTAAAAAAGTGAGTTTAAAAATCAAACGTTTAGTAAAATTAAAATTAATAAAATATACATTACAATAATAAAAATTACAATAATAAAAATATCCATTATTTAATGCAGTTTAATTTGATTGAAAAGAAAAATCATGGTAGATTTACTTATCTGATCATTCTATATCTATTCTAAAACTTATTTAAAACAACAAAAATAATATGCCAATTGAAAAATCATTCACTTAACATTCAAACTAGTGTTAAAATCTTTTAACAATCGAACTAAACTTTAAATTATATTAAATATTTTATAATTTTATTATTATTATTATTTATATTTATAATTTTTTTTAAACTTTTAACTACATATTTTAAAATTAAAATAAATGAAATACAATAGTAAAATTACACAATTTTAATATAGTTCAAAGTTTAGCTTGATTCTTAAAAGAAAAATATATAATGCACATTAGATTTATCTAACAAAAAAACTATTTTTAGAATTTATTCTATAACATAATTAAAAAAAGAAAATATAAGAAATATCAATTAAAAGAGCATAAATGCATCCCGAAGCAATAATTATGTTTTTATAGATATAAGTATTAAATAACATATTACAAGGCGCTCGCGTTTCAAACACATGGTAAGTTTATCTGGTTCATCGTGGTAAATCTTACATTCAATATATCAAAAGCAGGCAAAAATATTAGAAGCAAGTAATATAAATAAGTAAATGCATATACACAGGTTTACGATTTATCAATATAAAACATTTACCTTATAAATTGATTTGTGTTATCCTTAATATTATATAAACTAGGGCCAACCAACCCGGGCTTCCTGGGATAGAGAATATAGGTGAAAATACATTTTTTTTAAAATTGAAAACTCTTATAGATTTTTTTAATTTAATATTTTTTAGATTGCACCCCTAGCAACACCAAAGAGCATTTTTATGTGAAATATGTCAATTATATATTCAAATAAAATTTTGAAATTTATTAAAAGCTGTAATTTCGTATTGTAATCGTGCCAGAAGATAATAGCCGAAGAAATCCCTAAAAATTTCATTATATACAGCAACTGATAATTTCAGCAGTTTTAAGCGCTTATTTCAATTACATGTCTGTTAAATTTGTGTTTTATTTATACTATTTTATTGATTGCTTAATGAAGTTTTAATTCCGTTATTGAATATTAGCTGGAAACAAATGCTGAACTTTTTATATTGTTTAAAGTGCAAATGGATTCATATTTTGTAATCGTCTGCAAGCGATAGAGATAGATTTTTAAAAATTCATGCGTGAAATTTAATTTAAATGCTATAATATATCAGTCCATTAAAATGCAGTTTTCAAACAAATTGCATTTCAAAGTAGATTTTTTCCCCCTATATAACGGTGTAAAAATTAAAAATGTGCGATGTTTAGAAATTAAAAAAATTGCAATAGCGAACATCGTAAAACTGAAATTTCATCGTCAACTGTTGCCATTTGCAAAATGACGTCAGCGTTACGCACGTACACGTTTATCCTTTATAATATAGATAGTGCTTGAAAAGAACTTGCTAAGATTCCATTTCATTCACTATGAAAAACAAGGAATGATATGCTACTATGTGGAGGGACTACATGAAGGTCGAAAACCAGTTTAGAGATCGGTCCTCTGTTCCTGACATCAGAGGGGTCAGGAACGGTGACAATAAAGGCTTTGTAGAGAGTTAAGTAGGTGTTGGCTATGCAGACTTGAGGGAGACGTAGTTTTTCAACATTGAGGTACAGATATTATTTTGGGTTCTCATGGAACTGAGAAATGTGTGAGATGTATCTTTGTTTTGTGATAATAAATAGAGTTCTTTGGATGTACGAGGAATGTCTTGTACTCAGTGGGTAGCTATGTTTTTTGGCACCAGAGGCAGGAGGAAATTCAACCCCCCAGCCTCCAATATAAAATAACCACATTATTTTTTCTCAAGGCAATAAAAAGTCCTTCCAGTTTGCATCAGGAGGAAAAGGTTGCTTCCCTGTTTTTAAGAATTTAGTTAATTTAACTTAAGGGGAATCTTCACTCCTTTTGTAAATCGCAGGTGAGTAGCACAACCTCTTGTGTTAAAAGGCAGAAGATCCCTCTGCATACCTTTTTTACTACAGACTTATTCTGCTGTCGGGTGACCAGAATATAGTTCTTCCTCCCCTTTCTCCAGACAAATGTAAACATTCTTCTTTCTAGTATTGTCACCAAGGGTGTATGGTGGAAGAGGTGAGACTTGTAATCCACATGGGACATTAGAATAGGGTGATAGGGGATCAAGCAAGAAAAAAAAAAAAGGGAGGAAAGATACCGTTTTTCAGATAAGGAAGAAAGAAGGAACATTTTAGATAAATTAGGACATTCTATGCTACAGGTGCTGGATGGAAAATATTTATTTTTTTGACACAATCGATGTCTTCAAAGTACACTCAACTTCTTTTAGCGAATAGACTGTTTTATTGTTTTACTGGCAGTAATATTATACACAGTTGTGTATTTCTGATGAGAATACAGTATTTTAATATTTCATTAAATTAATTATTAAGTAAATATATCAATTGTAATTAAAATACATAATAATTCAATTTAACAATAGAAAAGAATTAAAAAAGTAAGAAATCAAATATCAGTGGTAGTAACAGTGAGGGGGATGGCATTTTTAATTCTTGGCACTAGATGCGAGAAAATACCTAAAAACCTCCTGAAACAAACTGTTATTCATAGCTGATTTTTAACATTAGATTATTATATTCTGTTTTCTTAAATTACATTAAAAACTTTAATTTATTGGCTTAACACACTTCTATTTAGCTTATAAATGTACAGATGAAATTTTGTAATCAATATTTTACTCACTTCCTCACATGCTAGAATTCTGACATTGTACAGCTGTGTTTTTGTGCTTGTGATGACAAAATAATATTTTAAAATTTCCAGTATTTTAATCGATTCTAATTGATTAATTTAAATTAATCGATGGCATTTCAATTTATCAATGGAAAAATGAATAAAACAAAGAAAAGGCGAAGATGTAACAAATACTGTGTTTATTTCAACAACAACAATACATCCATCAATTTCCATTCAACTTTCCAAAATAATAAAAGAAAGAAATGTCGATGACGCAACAATAAATGTCTTTATTTCAACAAAAAAATAATAAAAAAAATAAATGATGAAAGTTTTCAATGAAAAACTGATTACAACAATAATTATACTAATGAATGGCGAAATATAATAAAAAGTAAAAAATTAAATTAAAAATCATTTTTTAAAATCGCAATTTTTTAGGGAAGTTAAAAGTAGAAAATAATTAATTAAATCAAAAATCTGGATATCAGAACAAAAATCTTAAAAGCCTGCGGCACTGAATACTGTACGATAAAGAAATAAAGCCACAATGAAAATAGTAAGAAAAGAAATTTCCAAACGTATATTGAGAAATTATATGTATTATGAATGTGATTAAAATTCCAATTTACTTAAAGTATTTCTATCAGTGCCTTATGTTTTTACAATTTTTGTAAAAGTATAATTTCAGATTTTTGATAAAAATAAAGTTATTTTCTACTTTTAAGCGAACTAATAAAAGTTTTTTTTTTACTATGTTTTTTATTTTATTTAATTTAAGACATTAAATTTAATGCAAAATAAATTAAATGCGAGCATATATTGCACTTTATAAAATAAAATTTTCCTTTACATCATGGATTTTAATCATATTAATTTCATCGTTATAACCAGTGTTGTAATTCTCATATAGACTTGAAACCACATTGCTACCAGCATCGCTCATATTTCGCACTGAGCTTTGTTAGAATTGGGTTACAGAAGATTATAACTGTTATGATATTTGCTTAAGTTTTTTAATAATCTTATAAATGTGAAAGCGTGTATCACGGCCGTAGCCAAGGAGGGGTTTATTGGATTCAAACCCCCTCTTAAATTTTACAAACCTATACAGAGGGTGTTTACAGATTTGTGTAATGATTTTCGGAAAAAAGGTATATAAACAAAGATAAAAATATTATTTTCTAATATGTTCAAACTGATACCCCTTTTGTTGAACTATTATATTAAATCTTGATTAACAAGATAAAAGAGCTTTATCAAAATTGATTTCATTGCACTCCGCGATCCCTATCTTCCAGAGTTCACCCAATGGTTTGTTTGGATAGCCGTCTATAAAGACCTTGTTTAAAAGACCAAACACCCGTAATCCATAGGAGACATGTCGGAGGTCTTGGGTGGAATGCAATGAAATAACCTCAATTCCGGTTTCATTTCTCATTTTTAGTTAGATTTCGTAAGAAATACTACCTATTATATTCTCCCCTATGTTCGAATTTATGAAAATTTTTTGCAGATCTATGCCGATTAGTGGCAGTATTCTGCCCTCAACGGAAGAAGCCGATGCAGAAACAAACAATAACGTAATTCATAACGAGATTCAAGAGTTTGCAATTCTGCCCTACGATCAGTATTCGTGAGTGACCTTCAAACTCACTGCGTTTGAGTTAACATGTTTCGACCAATCAAAGACAAGATCACGCTTGGTTTGTTTATTTATGTGAGATGTGAACGTGTGTTTTACTGTGGTGTTTGCGATGCTATTAAAAAGGGAAAAAAAGATTCGCCTCGTTTACTTAATTTGAAAAAAAAGAAAAATCCTTGGATCAGCAGATAATAAATAGATTTAAGAGAACAAGAATTTGAAATCATGGTTGATTTTATCACCAATCATAGGCAGATAGGGAATAGGAAATTTGCGCCTAGTTATACAATATTTTAATTTTTAGAATTTTTTTTTTTTAGCGTGGCGGAATTTTTTTTTCTGAAGTTAAATTTGCGGGAATTATTTAAAAGTCAATGAAAAATTTTATTTATAAATATTAATAAAGAAATAATTTTAAAATACTAATTACTGGTGGGACTTAAAAATTTTTGGAAAAGGATTTAAATATTTTGATGAAATAAAGGAGAATACACCAAATTTTATGAAAATTTTATGCGGTATCTATCTATATTACTTAAACACACATTGTTGTTTAGATAAATACTACATATTCTGATGACATGCAGCAAAGGCTTTATTGCTAATTTATAAATTATGTAAATTATGTATATATAATTTTACTGTTCAGTTAATTTGAATTGTTCTAACCCATTTTTCATTGTGATTGAGACTTGAAATTGAATAAACATTTTCTATTGAAATTAAATATTCGTAGCCATCTGACACTTCCCTCTCTCCCCCCCCCCTTTTTTTTATTTATTTACTTTTTTTTTAAACTATTCAGTGAATATGAATTGTTCTTGCACATTTTTTATTGTGATTTAGACTTAAAATTAAATAAATATTTTCAATTGAAATGAAATATTCATATTCATATGACACCGTCCCTTCCCCACCCCTAATTTTTTTCTGGTGTAATACACCTTTTACATTTCATTTAAAAAATAGAATTACATTATGTATATACTGCAAATAATGTATTTCATTTCCACAATTTTAACTACATTCCGCATAAGTATGAGTGCAGTAAATATATTTCAAAATTAATAACATTTTTAAGAGGTGTTTATCTAAATTCTATAGCTATACAGGGTTGTTTAAATATATATACTATATTTTCTTATGAAATGCAACAAAAACTTTCGGAAAGCAAGTTTTTTTTTTTTTTTTTTTCTCTCTCTCCTTCTAGTGGGTGATTAATAATGATGAAGTTTTTAATTGTGTATTAACATGTTTTAAATCTATTACACACAGCCCGGTTGCATTAAAATATGGCCCACACCCTCCTTTTTTATTATGTTTATTAGTAAATTATCAGGGATTTGTTTGGGAAGAAATTGGGTCCTTTAAAGAACCTTTCACGCATTTTTTTTTTTTTTTTTCATAACAGGACCTTCACACAATTCTTTAATTTCAAAACCGAACCCTTCACACTTTTTTTTTAGGTAGATTTCGTAAGAAATACTACTTATTACATTCTCCCCTAAGTTGGAATTTTTTTTTTTAATTTCATGACTCCCAGAACCCAAAACCACCCCCAGTACAAAACTTTATGTATGTATATATATATATGTGTGTGTGTGTCACTTTTTTAAGGACACAATAACTTCAATAATTCTTAACAAATCTCTTCCAAACTAATACATAAAATCTCGGTCGAGTTCGTTAATGGGCACAATCAAACCCGGGGGGGGGGGGGGATGGGGGCTTCTAGTGAAAACAGTAAACCCCCATAGCTTCTTAATTATGATACGTATCAAATCCGTTTAAAGTTATTATTACTTCTAGGAAAAGGGCCGAAAATTTATGTATGACAGATTTTTGATATCACTAAAATTGGCCCCAAGGGATGGGAAAAGTGGGGGGGGGGGGGAGGGTTAGAAGAAAAAAATTTATAACTTCGTCAATTCACAAGATAGCAAATCCTCTTAAATTTATTATAGGTTATCATTATAACCTATATAATATGGGTTATTATATATTATTATTCTTAATATTATCTAAAACTTTTATATTGACAAGTTTTTTATAGGACCAACCCTTATAGCAAAATAAATAAAAACAAAAAAATCCCTGCCGGCTCCGCCTGCAAACAAGTTAGATTTCGAAGTGGGCAGTCCCAACTGTGGCATCATGGCAAAAAGGTTATTTCTTCCGCAATTTCCAACAAACAGGTGCCCCACGGTCTGCGTCTTCGAAATCTACCTGTGCCTGTAGACCGAGCCGTCAGGGATTTTTTTTTATTTTTTATTTATCCCTTCACAAAATTCTTTCATCTCAAAACAGGACCCTTCACAAAACTTTTTACCTTTGAAACGGACTCTTGACAAAATTCTTTGTCTTTAAAAAATCTTTCACAAAACTTTTCCTCTACAAACTGAATTTTTCATAAAATTAATAATTTAAAAGTAAAATCTGGCTGTCACTTTTACATATAGAAATTATTCATATTTTACATACACATATCTTCTTAAAAATGTATAAACAAGAACCTGAATATGACGATAATTCCAAATTCACAAAATTATGACTAGATTTTTCACTAATGTAAAAAGCTGTTCACAATTTACAAAGGCAGGACCCAGGGATGGACAGACCCCTGATTATGCTAATTATGTTATGGGATGTTGGAAAATTTTAATGCTGTTAGTAAAATATATTAATTAAACTATATACATTTTTAATGTTGTTTGTGAAATATGATTTAAACTAAACAATTTTTTAATGTTGAATAAATATTTAATGTTGGCAAAATCTTTCATTAATTTTTTTTTCTTTTTTTAACGAATTATTTTTCTAACGAAATGTGTTAATTACATTTTGGAAACTGTTAACGAAATAAGAAGTAATGCTTTCCTTTATTAGTTTTCAATAGAGAATATGTTTCAATCTTTATATGTATTATGACTCAGACACTATATTTCATACATATGCAAGACAGTGCAAAACAAATCAGAATCAGGTAAATTTCATTAGTATATAATTTCCATCGGTAGTGTGAAACTGTTTTCTCGTAACATGCAAAAATAATTTCGTGAGCAAAAAAATTTTTTTTCAATCTAGTGAACTTTTTACTAATTATAATTTAAATAGTACTATTGGATTAGGGCTTTTATTTTTCTTTTCCTAACGGGTGTATAATACTGTATTATTTACAATTCAAAAAAGTATTAAAATAAATTTTAACTAAAAAATAATTTATGTTTAAAAATTTCGTGTAAACTGTATTCATTAGAAAATGTACCTATTCTAAAACACTGTCTTTTGGCCCTGTATCCTTATATACAAAAGCGCTGCATATGCACGCGCCATCTTAAAACGACAAAGCGAAGGCTTTCCGGCTGCCTAAAGCAGTCGGAGAAATTACGACAAAACAACCCCCAAATACCGGAACGAATTCCGAGACGATAGGGGCAGAATGCGAAATTATCACTTCGTCGGCGCATTACGAAAAAGTCTCCCGTTCCGATGAGGGCAGAATACTGCCACAGGACTCCTAGAACACAAAGCCATCCCGAGTTCAAAACTTATATTTATCTATCTATATCACTTTTTTATGGACACGATAACTTCCACAATTCTGAACAAATGTCTTCCAAACTGATACATAAAATCAAGGGCATAAAATCTCGGTCAAGTTCGTTAATGGGCAAAATCGGGGATGGGGGAAGGCTTTTTGTGAAAACAGAAAAAAAAAACCCATAACTTCTTGATTATGATGCATATCGAATCCATTTAAAATTATTATTATTTCTAGGAAAAAAGCCGAAAATTTATGTGTGACAGATTTTTGATATCATTAAAAATGGCCTCAAGGGGGGGGGGGGGTAATAGAGGTTTAAGAAGAAAGAAATTCATAACTTCGTCAATTCACGAGATATCAAACATTTATTAAAAATCGTCTTAATATTATCTACAACTTTTATATTGACAAGTTTTTTATAGGAGCAATTCTTACATTAAAAAAAAAAAAAAAAAAAAAAAAAAAAAATCCTTGTTGGCTCCGTTTACAAACACGGGTAGATTTTGAAGTGGGCGCTCCCAACTGCCGCATTATGGCAAAAAGGTAATTTCTTCTGCAATTCCCAATAAACAGCCTTCCGACAGTCTGCATCTTCGGAATCTACCTGTGCCTGTAAGTCGAGCCGTCAGGGATTTTTTTTAAAACATGGCAGTAGATTTAGAGGTATGGCTGAGTATCCTTATACTGATGTAACTCACAATGAAGATTGTTTGGATAAAGTGATGTAATACCTTATTTGAAATCAAGTGTTAAAACATATTTCTGAGTTAATTTTGATATATTTTTCTACTTTCCTTATTTTAAGTTTTTCGTTACAAGATAATCCGGCAATAACAACAAAAATCTTAAGCAAAATTTTCCTTATTTTCTCTGAACCAATGTTTTAGGTTTTTCCTCCACTTTTTCGGTATTAAATCATTTTTTTTTCTATTGGAATCAGATAAATATATCCAAGCCTTATCAATTGTACCTACATTTTTCATGTACCAAATAATTTTCATCCATGCACACAGTCTTGCATTGAGAAACATGTTTTCGCATTAGGCGGTAATCATCATTTTTAAGTTTGAATCAGATTTTACATATTTTTTTACAGTTTCTATAGAGATGTTTAAAGATTTTGTAATACTAGTTCCAAGGGGGGTTTAATGAAAACATGAGATGTGACTTTAGATATAAAAAGCGTTGAGCTTCACTTTGTCGGGTATGCACTTTTTACCTTTTCCCCAATCAAATGTAAACTTTGACATTTATTTCATTTTTGATTAATTATGTCCCTTATTTTAACTAGAAATATTAAAACTATGCCTTTTACAACTTTTTTTTAATAATCGAATAACAGTATTTATCTTCGTAAAGAGCAAATATTGCCTTCGCTAAATATTTCAATGATGCAAACGATAATTAAACCCCAGTCCGAATTGATGTCATATAGGTTTTAATTTTTCCCCCTAAAATTTAAATCATAAAGTCTAAATCGTTACAAAAATGCGTGTATAAAAATTTTTTCATTTACAAAAAAATATTTCATTTTTAAGGACTTCTTCTCTCAAAGAAAAAGGATGGATATTGTTGTATAAATTATGCAGTTGCAGGTAAACATTGCGTCGTTATATTCGTAATTATTGAGTATATTTTAGACATGCAAATAAGAAAGACAGCAAAACTGGTGGGTGAAACTGATAAACTTCTGGTCAAAAAAGCATTTTTAACATCTGAGAAGCACTCTTAATATTCAACCAATATTTTAACCTTAATTTTCCAACTCATTTAAAGTATTATTAATATTTTTTTTAACTGCTGAGATAAGTCTAAATATATGTAATTTTCCAGACTATTAAAAAAAAATGCAGTAAAAAAGTCGTCCACTTTGACATGTGGGACACGAGTCGATGCATTGTGTGAAATGAACACACCTGCTCTTTTTCCTCAGTTCCCTCCCCCTTTTCACCATTGCCAAGTTTTATAGTATGTGATGATAAGTTTTGTTTATGATTATTTTAGATGTTTTCTAGTGTAACATCTTAGAAATCGGATACCGAAAAAGTGACTTTTTACCAGTTTAGATTAGAGAAAATGACCGTTGACACGCTGAGTGTGTTTATATATAATATATGCAGTTCTGATGCGTGGATTTTGTGTTGCAAATGTAAAAAAATATATGGCGCTTTTTAATGCAGAATTTTTTTTTTACATTATTAACACATTATGGAAAATTTTCTAACCACACGGACATATCTTGCACTTATCAGTCCACTATGTAATTTTCAGTCTGAAAAAAAAAAAAAAAAAAAAAGGCATGCAAAAACACAAAGATCGTTCTGTACATAATTCTGCGGCAAAATTCATACTTGTCCTAAGTGAAAAAAATCGTCGTTTTGAACGGTTCCCCCTCTCCAGCATACAAATGTTAAAAATCATTAATATTATTAAGTTAAAAAAATTCGGCCCCACGTTTTATTGTTTTGCCCTAGTTACTTTATCTAAGGCAACGCTTTAATCAAATTAAAAGATAGAAAAACGATACATCACATTTTAAAATTCAAATATCACTCTGCGCAACATTGGTTTTCCACATTTAAGAAAATTCTACATATATATCTACACATAGTTAAATTAAAAAAATAATAATAATACTCATTTATTCCATCAAAGTTACAGTAAAAAAGTATCGTAGATAGCCAGAACTTGGTTCAAAAACTTTTCAAATTATTCATCGTTCTGCGCTTTGTAAATGCATTGAAAAAGGGATGTTGACAACAGAATTAATATATATGATTTTTAATTTAAGTGAAATTTCAAACATTTTTTTTTTAAACGAAAATTTAGTATGCAATGTCAGATGTGGGCAAAACATCCTATCCAATGAAACATCATCATTCATCGTTGTACTCTACATTTCCGTTGAGAAAAAGAGATGATGACAACAGAAATAATATGTATATATCTATTCACATACATTCACATAGTAAAATCATAAAAAGTGCAATGAAATCGACAGTAAATACAGGGTGAATCTAAACTCTTGGGCAAAACTTTAAGGGGTGATAGTACGCATCAAGACAAACAATATTAAATAGGAAACTATGGGTCCCAAACGTCTTCCGAAGGAGATAGGCGCCATTAAAGTTTAGGGTCCAAAATTTCAAATGATTATAAAAAACGGAAAAATTGGTCGATTCGTTTGCGGTTTTCGCCAAAACTATTCTTTATGTCAGTATTTTCTTAAAAATAAATTTTAAAGATAAAGTTTAAAAATGCCGATAGAGGGCGCTTTAGAATTTGGAGTAACGAACAACTACTTTTTACTGTTATATTTTGTATCTGATTAAATGCTTTCAAAAGCTTAGACTTAAACTTAAATTTTGAGCTCAAAATCTGAATCGTTGGGAGTAGTTAAGTAGCGCAAACTGAACTGTGTTCAGGAGTTGAAATTTGAATCCCCCCCCCCCCCCTGAACACAGTTCAGTTATTCCCGATCTTGGTGTCATAAACCAGGCAGAAACTACTACCCTCTACACGTAAAATAAACGATAGAGGGATGACAAAATTAAATAAAAAATTTATTTTAAAAATAAATTTTAAAGATAAAGTTCAAAAATGCCTATAGGGGCGCTTTAGACTTTGGAGTAATGAACGACTACTTTTTACCGTCTCGACTCCAACGAGGACCTGGTTGCGAGGATTGCCGTCGTAGCAGGCGATATCCGGGAGATGCCCGGGGTATTCACTAATGTTCGCAACTGCCTCCGCCGGCGGCGTGAGGCCTGCATCGTTGCTGGTGGGCACTCTTTCGAGCTGTTTTTGTGATTCCTCACGAACATCATGCGTGTACCATTTTATACGTGTGAACCTTCATCCATATTGCGCACTACATGCATACATCAAATTGTTTCTTTTTATTTTGCGCAGATAAATTGCTCATGTCTGTTATAAATAAATTTTCTATTTAATTTTGTCATTACTCTATCGTTTATTTTACGTGTAGGGGGTAGTAGTTTCTGCCTGGGTTAATTTTAACACAGTTATTCTAATTGGTAAAGAAATCCTGAGTTGTAATTTTCCAACTGGACGAAAAATGTCCGGGCCAGGATTCGAACCTGGGATCTCTTGGCTGAAGCTGCCATGCTCTATCAACTGAGTTATCCCGGTTGAATCTGGAGGGCATGAACTGGATGAATTATGCTCTCCAGATTCAACCGGGATAGCTCAGTTGATAGAGCATGGCAGCTTCAGCCAAGAGATCCCAGGTTCGAATCCTGGCACGGATATTTTTCGTCAAGTTGGAAAATTACAACTCATATTGTTTCTGCCTGGTTTACGACACCAAGACCGGGAATAACTGAACTGTGTTCAGGAGAGGGGGGGGGGGGGAGGTGTTTCAAATTTCAACTCCTGAACGCAGTTCAGTTTGCGCTATTTAACCACTCCCAACGATTTAGATTTTGAGCTCAAAATTTAAGTTTAAGTCTAAGCTTTTGAAAGCATTTAATGAGATACAAAAAATAACGGTAAAAAATAGTTTTTCGTTACTCCAAAGGCTAAAGCGCCCTCTATCGGCATTTTTTGAGCTTTATCTTTAAAATTTATTTTTAAGAAAATACTGACATAAAGAATAGTTTTAGCAAAAACTGAAAACGAATCGACCAATTTTTCCGTTTTTTATAATCATTTGAAATGTTGGACCCTAAACTTTAATGGCGCCTATCTCCCTCGGAAGACGTTTGGGGCCCTTAGTTTCCTATTTAATATTATTTGTCTTGATGTCTACTATCACCCCTTAAAGTTTTGCCCAAGAGTTTAGATTCACCCTGTATAAAAGTTGATGATTCACCAGATTCACAAAATCATATACACAATACGGATTCACAATACTGAGCATATACGGATGTCAAAACACAAAATTTGCGTTAAATTGGAATTACATATAATGAATATATCTATACACATATGTACACATGGTAAAATTATAAAAAAAAAGTGCTTCGAAATCGAAAGAAAATATAGAAGTGGATGTTCACATCTATCAAAACATATAGGGAGCAGTAATGAATTTCAAAACTGAAAAAATTAATTAAATTGGGATGACATATAATATATACATCTAGAAACATACGCACACGTGATAAAATTATTAAACGTGCTCGAAATCGGGGAAAAAAGACAGTTGATATCCAGATTAATCAATGTATACTATATGGAGCAATAATTTTGGATTCAAAACTCAAATTTGCACTAAACTGGAATGACATCATATAATGACTATATCTATACACACATGCCTGGTCTACGACACCAAGATTGGGAATAACTGAACTGTGTTCAGGAGAGGGGGGGGAGGGAGGTGTTTCAAATTTCAACTCCTGAACGCAGTTCAGTTTGCGCTACTTTACCACTCCCAACGATTCAGATTTTGAGCTCAAAATTTAAGTCTAAGCTTTTGAAAGCATTTAATGAGATACAAAAAATAACGGTAAAAAATAGTTTTTCGTTACTCCAAAGGCTAAAGCGCCCTCTATCGGCATTTTTTGAACTTTATCTTTAAAATTTATTTTTAAGAAAATACTGACATAAAGAATAGTTTTAGCAAAAACCGCAAACGAATCGACCAATTTTTCCGTTTTTTATAATCATTTGAAATTTTGGACCCTAAACTTTAATGGCGCCTATCTCCCTTGGAAGACGTTTGGGGCCCTTAGTTTCTTATTTAATATTATTAGTCTTGATGTCTACTATTACCCCTTAAAGTTTTGCCCAAGAGTTTAGATTCACCCTGTATAAAAGTTGATTCTCAGTTTCATCAAATCATATACAAAACAATACGGAGCATATACGGATGTCAAAACACAAAACTTGGGTTAAATTGGAATTACATATAATGAATATATCTATACACATATGTACACATAGTAAAATTATAAAAAAAAAAGTGCTTCGAAATCGAGAGAAAATATAAAAGTGGATGTTCACATTCATCAAAACATATACGGAGCAGTAATGAATAAAACTGATAAATTTAATTAAATTGGGATGACATATAATATATACATCTGGAAACATACGCACACGTGATAGAATTATTAAACGTGCTCGAAATCGGAAAAAAAAGACAGTTGATATCCAGATTCATCAATGTATATATGGAGCAATATTACTGGATTAAAAACTCAAATTTGCACTAAATTGGGATGGCATCATATAATGACTCTATCTATACACTACACATATGTACACATAGTAAAATTATAAAAAATGATATCAAATTGAGAGTAAATATGAAAGCGGATGTTCACATTCATCAAAACACATACGGAGCAGCATTAATGAATTTCAAAACTGAAAAGTTGAGTAAAATTGGAATAACATATAATACATACACCTAAAATCATACGTACACGTAATAGAATTATTAAACGTGCTTCGAAATCGAAAAAAATATATAACAGTTGGTATCCAGATTCATCAATATATATAGAGAGAAATAATGTTGGATTCAAAACTCAAAATAAGCAAATCATAAATAAGAAGATATCTGAAAGGTGAAACAAATTAGTTGAAAAATAAAAAAATCATATCTCAAATGACTGACTGTAATTAACAAAAATTTGCTTTTTACAGCACCAAAAACAAACTTGAGATATGAAACATAAAAAAAGAAATGTAGTCAGAACAGAACAAAAGAAAACTTGAAACATCCATTTTTGACAACTTTTCTCTAAACATCAAAGAAAAACGAATGCAAAACTGAAAAGAAAAAAAAAAGCAATAAAGAAATAAATCATATAACAAATGATTGAATGTAATTAATAAAAATGTTTTTTTTACACCATCAATAACGAACTTGTAATATTGATTATGAGAAACGAAATCTGGTGAAACAGAACTCATAACAAACTTCAATTTTCGACGAAGTAATGTTTTCCAAGATTTCACTCCCTAACCTGACTAGGAGAGGCAGAAAAGCCATAAATTAATCTCAC
This sequence comes from Maratus michaelseni, assembly GCA_963931845.1. Classification (NCBI taxonomy): domain Eukaryota; kingdom Metazoa; phylum Arthropoda; class Arachnida; order Araneae; family Salticidae; genus Maratus; species Maratus michaelseni. Next base: position 216,220,283 of record OZ007586.1, on the reverse strand, counting down.
TCCTCTTTTTCCTCTTCATTTTGTTACTTGATAGTTATCTGTGTGTCTTTTCTCCTATGCCCCCCACAACCAGCTACTTTAGACTAATGTATCCCTCCACCATTCGTTTCGAAATCAGCTTGCTTGCAGAAATTGACATATAGCTCGGAAAATTTATAAATTAATTGTTACTTTTTTTCATAGAAAAGAGGAAACTTCCAGGTTCTATGTCCATTTTCTCTGTTCTTTCTACGATGCTCCAAAGATTTTTTATCATTCCTTAAAGTAAAAACTTCGTGATTTTGCAAATTTCGTCAACTTTAATCCAAGTTTAAAAATATTTTTGAACATTTAAAAAATAATATAGCAAATAGACTTAGTGAGTAACCTTCTATTTTGTCGATTGCGAAATTTCCCATTCCGTTATGTAAAATATTACGTTCAGAAAGAATAAAATGGCCGCTCTCTGTGAAGAATCCCGCTAAGCACGCGATTCTAAAATGCGTGGAACCTGATTATAGAAGATTCCTAGATTTGTTAAGAATAAATTTGAACGGAAACTCAGAAAAATTAGTTAGCTATCGGAAGTTGGATTAATTTATGACAACCTACTTTTAACGTCCTGTTTGGCGACATTTAACCAAATATCACCAAGTTTGGCAAGAATTTGATGTTGTCTTAAGTGTATGAGAGTAGCAACAATGATTACAACAATGAAAGTAAATTTGCGAAAAATCATGCTTTTTAAAACGCGTGAATTAAACCCGATTAGGGGGGGGGGGGGGGAATCTGCTCCTTTGTTTCATTTAGAAGTTGTGTACACTCTTGAGAATTTCCAATTAGTTCTTTATGTACTAAGTAACAAAACGTTGGCAAATATTTTTCATTTGGTTCGTTGTATTTTCTTCTTTTTTGGACAATCCTTCAGGTGCAATTCATAAAATTAAAAATAGGATTTTCAGCAATAAAAATAGTTTACATACTAAAAATAAAAATGGTATGTAAATCGTCATTTTTATTAAATTTTAAAATTTTTCATGACATTTATATTTTAACTAAGTAACTGTTTGAAAACCTGGTCTATATACAGTTGGAAGGAAAGTATGAAAAAAAAAATGTTGCAAAAAGTTTAAAACTGTAGGTAAAGCGGGGTTTTAAAATTTTCTTTAAAATATATTCAATTAAATATTTTTAACGTAAGATTAATTTTATCACAAACATTGCATTTTTGCTTGATTAAATCATAAAAACTATTTAATAATATTAATAAAAACTGCATCTTAAAAATTTACAACGCTGCACCCTGTTTGCAAATTTTAATTACTGGAAAATGTTTACTTTGATAAGCCCAAAGAGAACCAAATATCTTTGTCCCATTCAGATGAAATTTCATTATTTTCAGTCTCTTTTGCTTTCTTTTAATTATGATGATTAATCCTGGCTTGTAAATCAATCTAAAAAACTATTTACAAACTTTATGAGCTTTTTATTTAAAAGTAGCGACTGACTTCGGTTGCGTTCCCGAAACTTATAGTGTTATGGCTATAAAAAGTTAATAATGTGGATTAGCCATAAAAAGTATACAGATGATCTCTTCATTAGCATATCTGACTTATAATAAATCCCGAACACAACGAGCAGAAAATTTGATTTCCAATAAGCCTCCAAAAGTTCGGTATATGGTCGCCCATTTTTTTTTTTTTTTTTTTTTTTTTTTTTTTTTTATCGGCGTTAATGAATTTTTATTTTTATTTATTTTATAAATTTTTCTCTTTAAAAAAATATTTCTGAAGATCTAATAAAACATTTTAGTTACTAAATTATCGATAATTAGCATTATATTTACCCTTGGAATGCAGCTCCTTTACTTGTGTTTTTACTCAACAAATGAAGATTTTATTCATGATACATGAATTCATTTTTACTATTTGTTACACTCTTTTATTTAACTTGATTTTTGTATGTAAAGATGGAATTTTTTAATTAGTTTTCACTCGCTTCCTGATAGGCTAGAATTATAAAAATTATGTACGCAGGTGTATTTCCGATGACAATTAGGCACAACTTTTTAATATTTTAAGAATTTAATTATAAATTATTAAAGTAATTTAATGCATTTTTCCGTTATCTGGCCACAGGCAATAAATCACCAAATAATCTTTATGGTTACAACTATAGGAGTTACATAAGCAATGGAGTTAATGATGCGCCAAACCAAGCTTGCCAAAATATCCCAGCTGACTTGTGAAAGTGCAACAACGAAATATTTTTAACACTAAAGTGTAGGAAATATGAGTAATATATATATATATATATATATATATATCCAATCCTAAATTGATTGTTTAAATAATGTTTTTTTTCCTATTGCATATCTTAAAAAAAGAAACAGAGCACACTTTATACTTAAAACAAAAAAATCATCAGTTTTCACTTTTTACCAAGTGTTGTTGTGCTGTTGTGGCTTATCCTCCAACTGTCTGACGAAGTCAGACAAGATCCAATAGACCGTTAATCTTCAGAAAATCAAGAACCAGAAGGGGGAAGCATATAAGTCCTCCCTGGAAAGACCAAAGCAGTCCAGGATGTGTTCTGCGAGGCCTGTTGAGCTTCTTCATTTAGAGCAGACTTCAAAGATCTTTCTGCCCTCAAAGAATGAGAGACTTTTCATGTGTCTACTTGCCAATCTTGAAATTACCGTTCGAGAGGCTCTGTCACAGTTGATAGTGAATGAAGAGCCCGGCTGTCTGCCCGCGTACCAGTGGTGGCATTGAGAGACCTTCCACTCCTTTGAAATTTCAGATTTAACGCTAGATTGATGCTCTGAGTAGGTAAGGGCTGAAGCGAAAGATATAGATTGACAACAACCCTCCTTGGCCAAGCTTGCTCATTGCCATAAATGTCTACGTGGGATGGAATCCACTGAAAATGAACATCATGGAGCTTTGAAATAATTTTAAGTTTAAGAAGAATGGAAATACTACTTTTATCTCAAACTGTAATGAAATTGTGAAGGTGTTGAATGGAGCTGCGACAGTCTGAAAGAATCCAGAGGTCTCCGAAGTCCCGCTCGCTGAGAATAGCCTTGAGGCCTTGTTCAATTGCAATAGGCTCGCATTTAAAGACTGAAGAGAAATCAGGGTTACAGAGACTGATGGACAAATTTTGCCCTGGTTTCTCAATGTAGATCCCACTACCAGCATGGTCGTCCAGTTTACTGCCATCCGTATATAATTTTATGGCGTTATCAGGGATCTCATTTATAGCTTCTAATGCTAACTGCCTGAGATGAGCCATTGCCACCTCTAGAGGTGGCAGTGGATGAACTTGTATAAGGTCCTTCTCAGAGCAGAAAAACCGAAGTGGAAATGGATTCCGGGGAGTCCCTCTGAGGAACTCAGAAAAGATTTGAAGGAGTGGGGCTCAACCCCATTATAAGGCAAATGCAGGAGTTCAGCATGACTGAATGGGCTGTTTTTTTATCAGTCGCTGATTATTACGCCAGTTGTTTAGGTATAGAGAGGGTTTGTTATGTTGACCATAGCTAGAAAGTTTGTTGAAATATTTCGTGAGGTTAGCCTTTCTTCTAGTTTGGAGAGGTTGTGGGTCAGTTTCGTAGAGAACTATTTCTTTAGTGTTAGCCCTATATATATATATATATATATATAATGGAAATGGGCTGGGCACATTGCAAGAAGACAAGACAATAGATGGAGCACAAACACCCTACAGTGGTATCCCAGAGATGTAAAACGACCAAGAAGACGACCTCAAGTAAGATGGAGTGACGAAATCAGAAAAGTGGCCGGTGTTAATTGGATGACTAAAGCACTAGACAGGCAACAATGGAAAAATCTGGGGGAGACCTACATCCAGCAGTGGATTGAAAACGGTTGATGATGATGATGATATACATATATATAACCCAGCATGCAGGTCTTTAGCCCTGCAGCCTGTCTCCATTGGTTGTGTTTTTTCTGTTTGTAGTTTTGTTTAAAGTATTGTTAGTTCGAATTTTTACGGTTATTTGTTTGTTTTCTCTACCGTTTCAGTAGATTTGGGTTTGAAAGTATGGTATGTGGTTTTCGCATTATATACATATATATATATATATATTACCTCTAAAATTATACATAACGTTATTTCTTGTACTTACCTAAATTCCATTCAAGCCTGCATTTATTTTCATTAGTAATTCGTTTCAGTGGCTATCATTTCCATTTCTGGTATATGTTCCATCTACATCGTTTAATTCTTTTATCTTTCTTTTTTTTTTTTTTAAATCGCCGGTCATGTTTATTTTTCAGACTGTTCGTTCTAGATCTCGTAGTATTCTCGTCACTCAGTCCGTTTTCCGAAATCAATCGCGACCGCTGGCTACGTCATTTCAATCATATCGCGTTACGATCATGTGTTCGTGAACACGCCGTGCCGCGGTACCAAGGCACTTTAATTACTTTGCCAATAGGCAGTATAAGAACTTCTCAACTTCGCACATTGGAAGGGGCCGTTTTCCTAAGGCAGGGCTGTTGTGCCAGGAACTATTTAACCCTTTAGCGGGCGGTGGTCACAAAAAAGGACATCTAATTTTAATTCCAAAACTGACAAACGGCACCAAGAATTATTTAATTAAAATTTTCCTTTTATTAAGTACAGGTAAATAAACAAGTTTATATTGTCTAATGAATTCGTTTACAAATTCTGATGTCAGTCCATTATTTCCTCATTTTACGAATAGACTTACTCCGCGCCGGAAAGGGTTAAAGAGACGTGAATGCCGAAACGTGGAGAGCGAAAGGCACCAGTTATTGAATACGATGATAGACTCGAACGTTTTTAAAGTTTTTTCTTTTTCTGGAGTTCGTCTGGTTTCTTTTCGTTTCATTGAAATGTGCAAACTTTATCTGTGTTTTTTCAAGGATAAATGTGTGGACTTGTCTTCATATTGTTTTTTTCCTCTCCAATCTAATAGTAATAAAAAGCCTGCACGAATTTGTTTGGTTGGGTTGGGTTGATTATTGACGGGCAATTATCTACACTTGGGATATAGGCTCGGGGGGAGTGCCCTTCGTGGGGATGTTTCTAAGGGAACCTAACCCGTATTTACGCATGGATAAATCCACGGCTCGAAGAAAACCACGAAAACTCCGAACGATTAGGCTGACGGGCGCGATTGGGATCGAACCCAGCACCTCCCGTCTACCAGCTTCGAGAGCAGAACCTCGCAGCCACTGGTGGGGCTGAATTTGTTTGGTGAGATGAAATACATCGTCATATGAATTGAAAAATGAACTTTTCATAAGTGTTTGATGTCGACAATCATATGAGTGTGTTCCAATTAGGGATCGACCGAAACAGGTTTTAAGACCAAAACAGAAACCGAAACCGGATTTCGGTGATCTTCCCACTTTCGGCAGGAATCGAAACCGAAACCGACAGTGAAAAAAAAATAATTAAAAACTGATTAATATATGCATAACTGCATATAATTATTAATTAATAAATTAATTAATAATTACTTAATAATAACTAATTATGTTACTAATTAATTTATTAATTATACGTGTATTGAACCACATTTCTAACAAACACACGTATATGTGTGTGTATAAGTTTCAAACAAATATTAAACATAAATTATACAACTTTTTTATTTTACTATTTTATAACAACGAATAATATAGGCATTTATTAATAATTAATTAACAATGTAGTTAAATAATGTAAAACAAATCCAATAATGAATATGTAATTTTTAAATATATTCATATTTTCAGTTCGTTAATATTTTGCATTTAAATTGACTGAAATAAAGTACTTAAAAGTTTGTTTTTTAGGAGATTGACATTGAATATGTTTTAACCATTTTATAATTATAAATATTATTAATTTAATAGACGTTTAAATATTGATATATATTTAAATATTGCTGAATATTATTATTAATTATTTAAAATTTTGTACAAACATTTTTATGGTACATATGTTATTTAAACATATGTACCATAAAAATGTTTTATTTTTAAAAATTTTAAATAATTAATAATTTATAGTTAATAATAATTAATTAAATAATAATAATTAAAATTTTTAAATAATTAATATTAATGTTCAGCAATATTTAATATATATTGCTGAATATTATTATTAATTATTTTAAATTTTGTACAAACATTTTTATGACTCCCTGCCTCTCTAAGAAAGTGTTGAAATGGCACCCTGTTTTAAAATTTTATCTCCGGTGCCAAGTTGACGCTCTGTGCTTCTAACCAAAACTATTTCTTTTCATATAAAATAAAACGTAATTAATTTAAAACAGAAATGGTTTCCAATTATACGAATTCCATCTAATAAAAAATATTTTAAGTATACATACCTCGATATATCTTTTGTAATAAATTTTGTAATTTTTCATATGTTTTAACACCACCTTTCTCATAAAGCATTTGAAAGAATCTGGAGTTTTAAAGTAAAAATTTTCTATTACTGTTAAGTTTGCAGCTTTTAAAGATCACGGGATAAGCGTCTTTTAAGTTTAGTCATATATACATTGCTTGCTTTATAATTTACACTCGCATCATGAATCAGTCATGACAGATAATGATTAACAGTGGAGTTCACAGCAATAAACAGTGTCTCATTTGAGCCGATACAACTCATATCAATGAGTAAAGTTGAAAATATTCGAAAGAAGGAACGATATTTTGAAATACAGATAGTTTCGGTCGAGTTTCGGTCAGGCCGAAATTTTGGTAGCAGTTTCGCCGAAAACGAATATTTGGCGAAACTCCGATTTTGTACCGAAACCGAAACCGAAATTTCGGTCGATCTCTAGTTCCAGTCACTGAATGTTGTTGTAAAAAGTAAATTACGGTGTATATATCTAAATGAAAAACCATCCAACATGTGAGTAGGACTCTTTTTGAAAGTTTAATTTATCTTATGCTCATATATTTTCGCCACCTGTTTTGTTGCCATGTCATCCTCCATTATATTTTATTTAATCAAGTTCTTCATTGTTATATTTATTTATGTTTAATTTATTTTTGAAATATGTTTAATAAACGTAAGTATTTTTCAAAACTTAAAAACTGTTTTATCTATGTGTCAAATCTACATCACACACTTGGTCACTACCTTGCCAATATTAGCCATTAAGCTTCCACATACTCCGCTTAAACTCAATTTAATTCTGTTTTAGACCGGTCCCGGTATACGGCCCGAACACGGTTATGGGCCCACGTTCATTTAAGCCATATTAACCCTTTGAGGGCCGTAACCCTCGGCAAGTGTTAGCTGACAAGTGTGAGTAGATCGCGGTAGTTAGACCCACTGGTGAATTTTAGTGGGGGGGGGGGGGAGGGCAATTACATAAAATTTCATAAATTTCAGAATAATGGTTAAATTTAAGTTTTTTTTAAAAATTGATTTAAACTTATGAAATTTTGTTGAAACTTAAGATTTTTTGGTGCTTTTTTTTTACCTTTTTTTGAAAAAAAAAAATCTTTTTTGACAATAGATAACATACAGGTGAGCATAAACAAGTTAAATTTCCATAATTATGGAAATTGGTCAGCAGATATAAAGTACCTACTACTAGACAAGAATGCCAGGAGCATTGTCAATGGAAATTGACACCTGATACGAGTGACACAGCACCATATAAGGAATATCAAACAAGAGTTCGATCAGCTCTGTCTATAATCTATTTAAATGTCGAGCCTGATTTTCGGAGAATAATAGAAAATATAGATGGTCATAAAGATGCCTGGACAAAACTAAAATCACATTTTCAACCTGACAATAGAGCTCGCCATATGCAATTATTTTCTGAGTTACTGGGATGTAAAATAGCACCAGAGGAGTCAATAGATATGTACGCTGCTCGCCTCCAAAGAATCGCTGACCAACTGATGGCTATGAATGAGCCAATTAAGGAAATATATCTCTCGTTCCAATTTCTCAGATGGCTCCCACAGAAATATGACAGCTTAATCCAAAATCCAAGACAGCTTAGTCCCAAAATGGCCAGAGTCAAAGTTTGCGTTTGCCGACATCTTAACTCATAGCCGAGGAATCCCGTCTGAAGCTGAGATCAGAAGACAGAAATGAATTGACCGTCCTGTCCCATTTTTTCAGGATTCCCATTTGTACATGGACACCCACGGTGCTCAAGCGCTAGTTCTAGTCAAAGCAGCACACCACCACATTTTTCATTCTAGAATCCAACAACACTGATGCATGACTAGACCAGGTAGTACCCAATACATACAAACAGGCCTTAAAATCACCTCAATGGGAGCTGTGTAAACAAGCAATGGGGGAGGAATTAGCAGTAATTAACAATAGAAAAGTATGGGTCTTAACTGACCTACCACCCAATAAAGAACCTCTAGGATGTAGGTGGGTTTTCACCATTAAACGTAATGATAAAGGGCACATAGAACGATACAAAGCAAGGCTAGTAGTATAGGGCTACAAACAAATTAAAGGTGAAACTTATGATGAAACTTTTTCACCAGTAGTCAATTTTAGCTTAATTCGCTTTTTCTTTGCAGCTTTAGTGTCTTGTCACGGGTGGACTCACTTACAATGTGACGTCAAAGGCGCGTACTTATATGCACCGCTTACCGATGAGGTCTACATGAAACAGCCCCCTGGTTTTAAAATAAGAGGAAAAGAACACCTGGTTTGTAAGTTTCAAAGAGCATTATATGGGTTGCATCAGAGCGGTGGAGTGTGGTTCTACGAATTACATAAAGTTTTAATTTCTCTTGGTTTTACAAAGTTAGATTGGTGCAATTGTGTTTATGCATTTTCTGATTACATTGTTTTATTATTATATGTCGACGATTTTGTCATTTTAAGCAAACATCAAAAATACATTGACAAGGTTTTAACTAAACATTTTGACATAAAACTTTTGGGTAAAACCAGTAAGTTGCTTGGGGTAGAATTTGAGGAAAATGAGAAAGGTGTAGTCTCTATACATCAAATGCAATACATACAGGAAATTTTCACACGTTTTGAGGAGTATAACTTTCCCATTTCTTCACTCACGATTAGCAAAGGGGTTGTCTATTCGAAATTACAGTGCCCTCAAACAGATGCAGAAATTCAAGAAATGCTTAACTACCCGTATAGAAGTGTGTTAGGGTGACTATCCTTTTTAACAAGCAGAACACGCCCTGATATTGCTTATGCAGTAAATATTTTTAGCCAGTTCCAGAGCAATCCGAGGATAGCTCACTGCGTCGGCCTCTTACAACTTCTGGGGTACGTTAACTATACAAAGCACTACAAATTAAATTTGCCATGTCATAAAATTAACCTGATCACATATACAGACGCGGATTTTGCAGCCAATCGTGATGACAGGACATCTATGGGTGGTCAACTACTTATGCTGGACAAAGCTCCGATAACATGGAGAGCTTTTAAACAAAAATCAATATGTTTGTCTGGTACTAAAGAGCTTCTTTGGTTTAGTCGTATTATCTCAGAATGTTATTAAAAACATATTTTTTAAGGTCTGCAAACTAAACCAACTTTATTAGTAAACAACATGGCAGCAATAAATTTCATTAAATCCCCCATAGAAAACTACAGGACTAAACATATTGACGTTAAACTTTTCGTTGTACGCGACTTATTAAACCAAGAGATATTTTTAGTTAAACACGTCAACAGTAAATCCAATCTTTTTGACATTTTTACAAAATCACTTACAAAAGCCTCTATACTTAAGTTCATTGCGGCTATATATATTTTTGGGACTTAAAAATGATATTAAAAGAAAAACTCCCCTCTTCTTTGAATTGTTGAAAAATATTCTTTCTTTTCGTCAAGCATTAAAATGCTTGTTTAAAATTTTTCTGGTTAAACGTACAAAGTTTACTTTTTTGAATTTTTGAATACCGAAACTTGCATTTTTCCTGGTATATTTCTTTTGATATTAATGTTTGAATCTTGTGATTATACATTTAATTTTTCGGTAATAGCATCGTGTTTATACCTTGTTTTAATTTTTATTTCAGAAGGATCCTTCAAATTCAAATTATGATGCTATATTTTTAAGATTACCCTCATTTCCAATGGCATGGACAATTTAACTCCCGCTGGAAAGCGATCAGACCTCATGTTGGTTCATCCTCCGGGGTCACGAGCAGCCTCAGGAAGCGTCTCGCAGAGGTGAAAATGTAATTGCCAGAGTGACCTGCAGGGGGTAGCGGCCTTCGTGTGTGCTGTGATCACTGGAAGGCCTGTCGCGGGCATCTTATTTTTATTTCAGTAAGTCCCTCGTTTTGTTAATGGAACTGCCACTTTTGTCCCGTCCGTGTTGTTGGAAATCGAGTTGTAATATGCATACTTATTTTTCAATTTTATTATGCAAATGTTTTTCAAGAAATAGTTTTATAAGTATTGCATAAAATTAACTTCAATTTTTTTTTTTGGTGCAGATATTTTTTTTTACGTGAGCTCACTAAAAATTTAAATACTATTTGAAAACGTACATAATTTTTTTTCCCTATTCCTTGTCTGAGAATAATGTAATGGTAAATGTAGCCATAGGCTAATATGGTGAGGTATATGTATTGAGCCAAGATAGAAAGTGATTTGGTATATGTAGCCATATGCTAATATGGTGAGGTATATGTATTTAGTCAAGCAAGAAACAAGGACTTTTTCTTGTATGTTTGAAAAAAAAAAGATTTTTTTCGTTGAAAGGTTTGGTTATTTTTGTGTAAACATGAAAAAGTTTCCTCTAAGTAGTGTGGATGTCTGTATAGTTTTTAGATAAGTGTTTATTTGTATATATATATATATATATATATATATATATTATGAACAATTGTGTTTATGAATAATGTATCATGGATGTTTCTTATTACTGTTTTATCTGATATTTCCAGTATAAGTGTCAGGGGGGGGGGGGCAAAATGTTAGCCCTATATATTTTTTTACCTTGAAACCTATACATAACGTTATTTATTACATAACGGTAAGATCTTGTACTTACCTAAATTCCATTAAATCCTGCATTTATTTTCATTAGTAATTCCTTTCAATGGCTACCATTACCATTTCTGGTATATGTTCCATCTACATCATTTAATTCTATTCATCTTTCTATTTTCAAATCGCCTGTCATGTTTATTTTTCAGACTGTTCGTTCTCGATCTCGTAGTATTCTCGTCACTCAGTCCGTTTTCCGAAATCAATCGCGACCACTGGCTACGTCATTTCAATCATATCGAGGCTAACGAAAAAGAAAGGCTACCGCGGTGCTTTATGCATATCTTTTTTTTACAGACCGCGGGAGTCACGTGATGCTGGAATGCACCAATGAAGATGTACGAAAAGAGCAACACGTCACTCTGGCGGTCTGTAAAAAAAGATAAGTGGAATACACCGCGGTAGCCTGTCTTTTTCGTTAGCTTCGAATCATATCGCGTTACGATCATGCGTTCGCGACCACGTCGTGCCGCGGTACCAAGGCAATTTAATTACTTTGCCAATAGGCAGTATAAGAACTTCTCAACTTCTCACATTGGAAGGGGGCGTTTTCCTGGGGCAGGGTTGTTGTGCCGGCAACTATTTAACCCTTTGGGGACGAGCGACACGTATACGTGACGCATAAGATGCCCGAACTCCTCGATTATTCCCACCAGTTATTTTTTAGTGTAAGCTTTGCCTTATTTAATGGTAGCATTTCTTCGATTCAAATTAGCGAATATTTCTGTTTTAAAAAACCGGTGGTAAAAGATTAAAAATTCCGTAAGGGAGGCTCGTCACGAAGGGGTTAAAGAGACGTGAATGCCGAAACTTGGAGAGCGAAAGGAAGCAGTTATTGAATACGATGATAGACTCGAACGTTTTTAAAGTTTTTTCTTTTCCTGGAGTTCGTCTGGTTTCTTTTCGTTTCGTTGAAATGTGCAAACTTCATCTTCTTTCTTCAAGGATAAATGTGTGGACGTCTTCATATTTTTTTTTTTCCTGTCCAATCTAATAATAATAAAAAGCCTGCACCAATTTGTTTGGTGAGATGAAATACATCGTCATATGAATTGAAAAATGAACTTTTCACAAGTGTTTGATGTCGACAATCATATGAGCGTGTTCCAATCACTGAATGTTGTAAAAAGTAAATTACGGTGTATATATCTAAATGAAAAACCATCCAACATGTGAGTAGGACACTTTTTGAAAGTTTGATTTATCTTATGCTTATATATTATCACCACCTGTTTTGTTGCCATGTCATCCTCCATTATATTGTATTTAATTAAGTTCTTCATTGTTATATTTATTCATCTTTAATTTATTTTTGAAATATGTTTAATAAACGTTAGTATTTTTCAAAACTTAAAAACTGTTTTATCAATCTGCATCACACATCATACCTTGCCAATATTAGCCATTAAGCTTCCACATACTCTGCTTAAACTCAATTTAATTGTTTTAGACCGGTCCCGGTATACGGGCCGAACATTTAAGACAGCTATGTCTCAGCCCAGTAATTATTCTCGCAGCACTGAGTTGAACCCTCTCCAATTTATCCAAGTTGGTGGCTGAAGCACAGCAGTACACAGGAAAGCCATACTCCAGGATGGGCCTAATGAGTGACAAATAGGTATCCCCGCTCAATGGGGATATCCATTATCCAAGGACTCTAACCAAGAGACAGGGTGCAGCCAAACCCCCGAAGAAAGCCGGCCCATCTTTAAAATATTTATGCAAATATAAACAAATACAAAACAAAATCAAAATGAAAATATCAAATTAGTTACAATATAGGTCTAAATTAAAGTACAGAAATCCACCAAAGTCACTAAGCTTCTATAGGAGCAGCATCTGCTGCATTTTGAAATAATAAGGCAATTGAAATGGCTGAATTTTTTTTTTAATATCAAGAAGCGTCATCAGCACTGCGTGAAGCACATATCATTGGTTCAAGAGATAGGGTGAAACCCCCAGTTATTGACACCTAACAAGTAACTGACACTTGAGCAAAAATCTAACTCAAATATGCATTTTGTTGAAAATTCTGCAAAGTAATGACATCTAGCGGTAAATGAGACACTTATTTTTATTTTGGAGTCAGTTTATTCACCACTGGAGGGCCAAGAACATATTCAATGAGGAAGAAATTTTTGAGAATACAAAAAGTGTCATTTTGAAGCAACCATCTTATTTCTAAAATTAAGGAAGTGTTTTTCTAATCTATTTGTAATGCAACCATCGTAAACTTTTTTGTTAAAGTTATACTAGTAGAAATTACTTTAAAGATGCATATGATAGCTTAGCGGCATGATTTAGGGTTTATAGTTATTTAATTTAGCTTAATGGGGGGTGTCAGTTATTGGTTCCTAGAATTTCATTTCACCAATCTCTGACAGAGGTGTTAGTTAACGGTTATATTAAAGAAAGTTGAAATCTATTATTTGAACTGTTTAAAAATGCATAATAATAAATTAAATTTATCTTGTAGTAAACACCATTAAAATTTAAGTTGTTTTACCAGTGTCCGACACCAGATGTCAGTTACTGGTTCATAAATGTCAGTTATTGGATATCTGCATTACTAATAATGCAGTACTAAATATTACTGCTATATACTCTTACTATATACTCTGCATTACTAATAATGCAGCACAGCTTACTAAATCCCACTTTTTATAATAAATATTAATGTATTTTGTTTCTATAATACAGAATAAAAAGAAATTTAAAGCATTTTAATCTTTTAAAATAAAGTGTCACTGGTTCACTTTGTGACAGTTATTGGTGTTTCAAAACAGGGATGGAGTCGTTACTGGAGTTTTTGACCATATTTATGAATAAAATTAATTTTTAATAATAAAATGTATAATTTTTCAAAATTTTGCCAACAATAATTTTTTAATATATCTCTACTATCCTTTAAAAAACAAAGATAAGTATAAAATATCTTTAAATTTTTGTAATAGTGATTTGAACAAGAAAGAATTCTTAAAGTGTCAGTTACGGGGGGTATCACCCTATATATATTTTTTAAATTGGATTTAAATATACAGTCAAATATATGTTTGACTTGTTACTTTGCCAAATATACAGTCAAATATATGTTTGACTTGTTACTTTGCCAAATATACAGTCAAAATTTTTGATAATATAAATCAAGTTCGCCTTGAAAAAAATTGTACAATATATAAAGCTAAAAATTCCACTGAATTTTTTTACAAGATATTAAAAAATTATGATGTCTCAAATTTACCACCATCACCAGCTGAATTATATCAACAGTTTTTGAGAATTCAATTAATAACGAATATTTGGAGTAATGCACACCTGAAATATCCAACTTGCATAATATCGATTAATAATGGATGGAAAGAAATTGATAATAATTATTAGTTTAATTGGTTTAAGGGTGATATATTCTCACCGTCAGTAAAATGGACGTGATAATCTAACAGCCCATAGAAACGGAGGAATCAACTGGTAAATAAGTTTTAATTTTATGTATATTAACCGTAATTTTCAGAAATAATATTACAACAATCCTGACTTTGACGATATTGTTTTCAGAAGACGAAATAGAACGTGAAGAAGCTGATAATTAATTTGATGACGCGTTATTGGTAAGTGATGACGAGTTGAATTCAGACGATGCGCGACCAACGAAATACACGGCCGCACAGTGGTCCCAAATCGCGATTATGTGGCCAAAAAACGAAGTTTCGAATTTCGAGATGAAATACATTCCACAGAATTCAGAAATATCTGAAGATTTATACTCTTAAATATTTTGATTTTACAAGTACACATAAATTCGCATTGTTTGTGTGGAGTTAGAAGTTTTGACCGATGCTTGTTGTGGTGTGAATTTCAGGCAAATTCGCTACATTCAAACGCTAACTAAGCTCTTTTCACACGGTTTGTTGTTTTTTTCATTATGCGTCTCTAAAACAACATTAAATCACATCTTTAAATTGATTTTTGATTTGAAAAATATCTCAAAAATTAAAAAAGTGGATTTTTTTTAAAAATATACACAGTTTTTAGGCACTTTTATTCATAAAAAGTGATCTATAAAAAAGTAATTCCGAGTTCATCGAACTTTCATAGCACAAAATGTAGAATGAACATTCTAAAAACATATCTAAAGGAATCTATTGCGATTTTATGAGAACCTGTAGTTTGAAGTTGGACAGTGCGCATTGCGATATAGGTCAAAAATCAGTTATCGGTTTAAGATCTTCCCAGTTTTTGCATTGACCAAAAATTGACTATTTTTATATAATACAACAATCTAATTAACAAAACATTGTGAATTTAAAATATTTTTAATTCGATAAGGGGGAGGGGGCGTAAGAGTTGGGACGATTTTTTATTTAGGTATTATTTGTTTTTTTTTTCATCCCCCCCACCCCCTTCCTTTTTTCGTTTATATTTAAATTAATATTGAAGCATAACCTTATTTTAAAAAATACATATTAAAAATTAATTTATATATATTTTTTTTTGCTAAATGCTACCAATATGCGGGCATAGGAAATTTAATCAACTGAAAAATATCATTCGATTTTTCAAATTTCCTAATATTTTGAAAAAATGTTTATTTACTTACAAATAACTTTGATTATTATTATTTTTTTTTTTAATTTTCAAGTACCGTCACGTAAATCTATTGTAAAATTTTTGATTAACGATATATTTTTTTGGAAGTTTATTGTTCGAGTTAGATTTTTGCATTAATTTATTTATATATTGAAATTTAAATTGATAATTTAGTGTAGATTTATTTATATAGGTATATATGTGAATTTCATACTTATTTAGATTTTTTTTCTCATTACACAAAGAAATAATCGCTTACATAAAACTTTCAAAAATATATAATAAAACATTGAATACAACGTCTCATCATACTGCAGTTTCTTTTAACATTAATTGCAGAAAATGCAAAGTCTACCCTCAAATAAAAAAAAAAAAAAAAATAAAGTCTCTTGGGCTTTTGCTATCAAGCGAAATGTGTTGACCTAAAAATTGCTATGGGTGTAAAAGTATAGCCCTATGAATGTTGTATTAGGTAAATTTTTGATTTGACGAGTGAAATTTTCATTATTTTATGATGCGTATGCATTACATTATATTTAATTTAGTAATTATATCTGTAGTTAATAGTGCAAGCAAATATCTGCATTTACTAATATTCATTGATTTTAATTATGTATAAGGATTAACTTCATGCTTTAAAAATATATTTACTTACTTATAATAAGAAAGAAAAAATATAAAATAAAAAAGTGGGTAAGTGTGATCGAAGATTGCACAAAGCGTTTCGTTTAATATTCCTTTCAAAACACTTTATCCATTCTTTAATAAATCCAAATAAATTTCATTATTTCATTTTCAAAAAAAAAAAAAAAAAAAAAAAAAAAAAAAAAAAAAAAAAAAAATCATGTTTTTTATAAGTAAAAATACGGGCCAATCCCGCTATTATACTCTGTCATAATAATATCTGTCATGTGGATTAAATGCGATATTAAAAAAAAAATCAATTTCAAAATTAAACATGTTGTATAGAGACCTTCAAAATGTTAAAATATGCCAATATTTCCATAATCGAGTTTTTATCAGGATTCAATACGTTCCTCAAACCCATATGACGTTATAATCACTTGTTGACGTCATATCTACTTGCTTTCTCTATTACTCATATTGATACTATCTTTGTATTATTCTGAAACATTTGAGAAAGTCCGTTATACTTCCAATATGACGTCAGATAAATTTTCTTTTTAGTTCTCTAATGACATCCTATTAACCTGCTTTCTGTACTTACACATACTCATACGCCTTGTATTATTGAGAAATGTTTGAAAATTTCCGTTTTATTACCAATATGATGTCATATTAATCTTTTTTTCAATTGGTGAAACTTTTTATTTCATTTTCATTTTTCACGTGGAAATCTTTCAAAAGAAAATTAATTGTTGTAGAAAGAATTTTATTGGGGATTTTTAATTGTTGGCAACTGCTATAACGAAAAATGTTTAAATTTAATAGAAAAAGGCTGTTAGATTTTTGGTTTTTTATCTCTATATTAAAATAATACGATTTTTTGAAATTTTATGATTTTCAGCTTCATAGTAGGTATTCAGCTATAAGAACACAAAATTTCAAGTCTGTAAGTTATATAGTTTCTGAGAACCGGCTCTGTGACGGACAGACAACGATGCGGGACTAATAGGGTTTCGTGAGATGCACGAAACCCTAAAAGGAAAATTTTCACTCAACTCTTGGGTTGAAATTTTGCGGTTGTTTGAAATGTGTAGAAGATGCTGTGAAGATGCTGTAGAAAAAGAAAGTTATAATTTAATAAAAACTTGCCCCCTCTTTTGCCCCGCCAGCCCCTCCTCCGGTATCCCTCAATCACATTTAATTTGAATTCACAATGTGATATCATTTAGAACATTGTAAAATAAAAAATGAATCATATACAACCACTAGGAAAGCTAGAAAGGATCTTTGACCGCATGATCGCGATTTGGGATCACTGTGGGTCGGTTCATAACTTTTAAAGCGTCACACGGAGTGGATCCTCTTTACAAGGCGATTGGCACAAAACGATTTATACCAACCGCAGTGTAAAGATAATCCATTCCATGTGATGTTTTAAACGTCATGAACCAGCTGTATATTTTGTTGATATGGACGATGACGATGGGGAAAAAAAAATTCTACATTTTTTGTTGTCTGCGTTAAGTAAATGTAATATATACTTTTTTTTTGTATTTAATTATAAAATATATCTCTATTTCATTTCTATATCTGATATTTAAATTTATACATAAAAATATAAAATACTTATTAATTTATTTTATAAAATACTTATTTCTATACCTATGCTTCGACCACCCGCTTAATAGGAGGCATTATACTCTGTCGTGCGCATGCCACTGTAGCGCAACTCTTTGTCGCACTCTCGACTCACGCACAGCACTTTTTGTCACCTAGCAGGTACTTTGAAACATCCAGTCGGCCTGATACAATAATGAATATATGGAATGTGCTGTGTATGTTTAAGTTTTATCAGAAACATTATTTATTATTATTATTTTTAAACAACGTTGAAGACGCCTGCCATGTATTTAGTACCGGCATATATGCCTGACAATTATTTTTTATGTTTAAAAAAACATATTTTCATAATATATATAAATTGTAGTTTTTGTCAACCCCCCCACCTTTTTTTTTCTTTTCATAGAAAAATTGCAAGTTGCAAAATTCACAAGTCTGCTAGCGATAGCTTGCAGGTCAATGATTTCATAATCAGGCAAGGTAGAATACTACTAACTTTCAACTTTTATCAAGTATCTCTTCCAAATTACTTACCAGCTCTTGGACTACAGAGGACATGGGTTGGGAAGAGCAACACAGTTTCTTTGAATAATTATGACCAAATTAACTGCATATACAAAGTTATAATGTAGATAAGTGCACACGATCCTGTTCAAAACTTTTATTTGAGTTACAATTTCTCATGATCACGCGAGAGTGTGATTGATGTATGCCTCGGCAGAAAACAAAATAGCCAGAGTTTTACCATCAATGCGCTTCATACGCTCATAGTTGAGAGAGACCGTCTATGATACTTGAATGTCACGTGGTCAAGGTATGCTGAAAAGCAGTTTGGCTATTGGTGGATACCAGCCTATGGTGATCACATGACAGACGAGATTCTGAAAGTACCACGGCCTGTGTCTTTCGTTGCTCGCGCCTCCGTAGCATTTCTAGCGCGGCATTTCCTGAGCTATGAATGCCACGTACGTCTTAATGTACACCTTGGCTGTGCTTCCCATACAATATTTTCCGTGATTTAATGATAATGTTCAATGAATAAATATATTTTTCATGACTTTGAAACTTTTTCTACTGTAGAAACTGGTCTTATTTTTCATAAAATTATTAAGCAAAAAATAATATTACTCTGTAAATTTGCTTAAACACGTTACCACTTTGCATTATACTAATCAAATCATTTGGAATAATCCACATACGAAATTTAATTTTAATAAAGAGGGTCTTATAAGAAATACCTGAGGGAATCATAAGTTTGTTGGTAACATCGCTCAATTTTTATTATGATTTCAGTCCGCATGAAGGGAGGAAGACAGCCACAAATTATGCATTCGCAAAGTACAGAGACGGGATATATAGACACTCCCTGATATTTGGCATTGTAAAGGTGGATTATAAAGCTCTATTGTTTTGATATTTATGTTGGAGAAATGTACTAAGGCTGTGATGAAAAGGTAAAATTCTGTTACTGTCTTAAACCAACGTATTTCTTTTATTTTTTCTTTACTGATTCAGTTTATATAAGAATGATGTATTTTTATGATCACAATTCATTCTTGAGGAATTTTAAGAAATTGCTCATTTAGTTAAGATGTTTGCCAGGTTATATATTACCGTCTTTAAGGCATGTTAAAAAAAATTTTCACATATTTTTATTCCTTAAACACTCCAAAACTTTGAGGTAAAGTAGTTTTTTAAAAATTCATATTGGTTCAAAAGTTATCCGCCTTTTGGCATTGCAGTGAATAGGCTCATTTTTAGCGTATCTTGAATATTAGGAACAAATTAGAAACATATTAGAAACAAAAGAATTGAGAAAGAGGTAGTCCAGGAAGGTTCATTATATGTACCTGGTATAAATGATTTTATGTAAGTTGAAAATTGTCACTGTTATCTACGTTGTAAAACTTTAAACCTGTTTTTCTTGAAACTCAGTTTTACACATCGGTACCAGGTAGAACTCGAGATTGGATCGACAGAATTGGTTAAAAATTTCATGCTTATCTACTAAGTACTATTTTGTAGTCCCCCAAGGACGCGTTTTTAAATATTCGGATTGTAAATATTTTTTTGCGAGATTTAAATCCAAAAAGTTTTGTCTAAAATCGACAACTTGAAATTTGAACGTCCGCCATTTTCTTCAGGATCCTTCCACGACCAAACTCGATGCCTCTTTCCGCTTCCCTTAGAAGGAAGGAGAAAATCGAGTTTGGCCATGATTCATCCGAGAAAGACTGCAAAATATCGTAAATTGTAAGGATTTTTTTTTTTTTTTGTTACAGATAAGAATATTCCGCAATTCATCAGGTACCACGGGACGCTTCAATTTTTGCACACCCTGTATCAAAGGCCGCCAGAGGACCATTTTTCAACAAATTTTCAAATATTTTTTTTTCTTTTAAACTTCAAGATATGCTTTTTCATTTGAAAAAAAAAAAAAAAAAAAAACATAATTATTACTGTATAATTGCGCTAAAAAAATCGGATAAATTTTAGGTAATTAAAAAAAAAGTTATATCATCCCTTAAATTAGTGCTGCACAACCTTTTTGTATGAAAATCGTTTGCCACCACTATTTTCGAAAGGTAAGCTTTGATATATTAAATAGCAAGGTTTTCGTCATTAACCTAAGGTAAATTTTTCTGTGTAAAAATAGTGGTTATGTCGGTGGCCCGCGGGCCACAGGTTGTGCATCCCTACCTTAAATAGTTTTACTTTAGGCCACTTATGTGTTAGTGGATGTTCAGATTTAGATTCAATATTTTTATCCTTTATACGAGGAGTATAACTTAATTAATAATTTACGACGTTCAACTTGTGGAAATTTAAAATTTAGTAACTTTGTTTCTAAGACTGGCATAATTTTGAATAAATTAGTTTATAAAAAAGTAGATAATAGAAAATAATCATTGTTTGCTGTAGCAAGAAAGTTTGAATGCAAAGTGTGTCGTATTATTTTCATTTAAATAAGTCCTGAAGGTAAATTTTCTGTCAAATAGGATTTTTTAATCACTCAAATAAATAAAAAAAAAGATAAATTTTAATTTATATAGTCATTGATTTGAAGATCAATGTAACATAAACCTTTTCTAAACGTTTAACTTACCATCATTTGCGAAACTTAGGTCAGGTATAACTTCCAGTTTCCTTATGAGTAATTATATTAAAATATTATGACTGTTATAATGATTATATTATAATAAATAATATATTAAATCCCATTATAGTTTTTTATGCAATTTTCTTTGAATTTTTGAATTTCTTTCTTTCTTTCTTTCTTTATATTTTTGCTTTTTTCTTCTTTAAGCAAATTTTATTTTCAAAGAAATAACTCATATAATAAATGTTTTGGCTTTTTTATTGTAAAATCAAACCCTTAACTAAATTTTGTTGAATTCTAGATCAAATGAAAGATAAAATGTTTAGCATCTTTTAGCATTTGTGAGAAAGAATTAAAAATTGTGGGATGTTTTTCAATTAAAAAAACCCTTACATTTAATAACTTAAAATAGAATACTTTGACCATGAACATTTTAAAAACAAGTTTAATAATGCGAAAATTTACATAGAATAGAGACTTTGCAAAATTTGATTCATCTGAAATCAACTGTAAAATTTTATACAGCATTACTAGGAATCCAAAAAAGTTAATAGTAAGTTTTTTTTTATTTGAAAATGTGTATTCCAGCACATCATTGATAAAAGATTTTTAACTATGGCTTACATTTTGCCACTTCACACTTTGAATAGTATCACAAGGTCATTTGACCTGACAATGGAAGAGCATGAAGAAACAAATTTCAAAATTCTTCAAACACTATAAACTGCTTTCTGCTTGAGACTCTGTACATGCACTTCGATTTGAACTCGGTGATATACTTTCAACATCAAATGTCAAGTTTTTTTGATGCGATTTTATTGGTGAAGATGTAATTATTGGATCTTCATCAATGTGGTCTGTTTCATGAGTATGAGGAATGTTAATTCTTTCATGAGTCCTATGCATATAAGGTTCTTCTACCAATTTAAACAACTGTACATCTGAAACGGAATGTTCTATAACTGGAGATGAAGATGGGCTAAGATTAGTGTAACCACAAGGTGTATACATGTAGCCATGGCTACCATATTCTTGTTGATTACTGTATTCTGGATATGTTGGTACAAACGATTCACCCGAATTATACATGCTATCTTCAGATACCTCTCTTGCTATTCTTTGCTTATCATATAATTCAAATGTAACTCGTTTCGGTTCATGTGGCGTGAAAAGTCTTTCTATAGTCTGTTCTGTACTTGTGCTTGCATAAGTACTGTCTGCCCCAAAGTGAATACAGTCACTATTCGTTAAGTGAATATTTTCATCTAAACCATCAATATCCAAACAGAGTCGCGAAGGATCCATTAAATGCGGAGAACAAGACTCTTCAGGTAAAGCATTTATTTCAACCGTTGTTTCGGTTATTACTTTATAATTTACTGGAAAATTTACACCATTTTCGATTCCAGAACTAGGAACCACTGGTAGTAAGCCACTAGCATTCTTATTTGTGTAAGCTCGAATCGAATCAGAATTTGGTCTTTGAACGGCTGGTGACTGTGCGATAGCTTCCATTGTTTGCATACCAGTCCATGACAAACGAGTTCCATTATTTATTTTTTGCTGGCTGCTTTCCTTGGAAGATACACTAGATACATCTGACAATGTTTCAGGGGACGCAAGGGGTGCCATCTGTAACCACTCTTTTCGTTCCTCATTACAGATTTTACGATCTTCCACCGAAGAGGACCCATTGTTATATTCCCAACTGAGGTTGGACTGGTAATGATCTGTTTTGCCTAGAGCTGCTTCTTCGCTCTCGGGCTGCAAGTCCGTGAAACTTGTTTCAAGAACTAATCGGTGAGGTGGCGTCCTTGCTCCCAAGTCTGCTGTTTCTGTATTTGGAGAAAGGAGTTGCCGCCTTTCATTTGCACTTAATTGCCTCTGTGGTTTAGCTGGACCAATATTAACTAGAAGCTGAAAAGAAGAGCATAAAGTATAGTTTCTGTAAGTATAATAATGAAAATTAATATGATAAATTTTAATAAATATTTATTGTTTAAAATGCTAAATGTCTAAAATAAAAAAGAAAAGAACAAATATTTCTCAGAATTTCTGTAATTTTCATTTAAACATTATTATTTTATGTTAAGAAAATATAAGTTTAATGCGTAAAATGAATTCAGATCATATTTTCAATTTTTGAGAAGTAACTATTTTTTTTTACAGGGTGACAAGAAACAACTGAGACAGACATTTTTGATTATAATTCTTTAAAAAGCACAGAAATCAAAATCAAATTAATGACAGATAAAGTTTAGATCTAGCACTGCCACTTCACTACTTTTATTTTATTCTGATTGTTTGATTGCTGCTACGTATTTGAAATAGTATAATTCGTCGTATTTAATATCTCATTAAATAAAGCGAATATTACAACTTCGAAATAAGTGGTAGAAATGAACCAATTTGAATAAAAAAAGTAGCAGACGGCAACACTGTATAGACCTGTGACGTTCAGAAAACTACAGGTTTCCGGAAAGGCCATCTTTTGCTTTTATGTAAAAAACGAAATCTTTTGAAAAAAACAAAAAAACATTCAGCAATGGGCCGCAATTTATTCCCTAGATTGTTCTGCATTTCTCTTCAAGTGATTTTTTTCATGTAACCCTAAACTTCTATGAGGTTCAGAACAAACTCTTGTCTAAAGGATAACCATTCAGAATAACTACAGTTTAAAAAAAAAATGGTTTATTAAGTTTATTCCCAAAAAACCCGGTTCATTAAAAAAAAAAAACCCCGATTTATTCACAGTTTCAAACCGGCTTTTTTCCAGTCTTTGCAACTCTAAGAATAACCCATCTGGTTGAGATCTTGTAAGTATAAGGAAGGGCGGTGCAAAATCTAATTAAATTAATGATTAGATTTTTAATCATGACTAAAGACTGACCGATTAAAATTCATTTCAATCCTAGTCATATGTTAATGATTAATTTAATTTCATTAGCTTCTTTTGATTAATTATTAAATCAATTCTTAATCTAATTAAAGATTAATTATTGAAAAACATCATGTGTTATTTATCTAGAATTGATTGGGGAATTAAGTATCTTTCTCTTTCTGTCCATTTTCCTTTTTTTATGTAATTTTTATCATATGGCAATGATATCGAATGTAAAAACAGGTATGGCAAATTCAATTAAACTTTCATGGACTTTCCAACGTGCCTACTAGTGTGAAATAGAGTAACTAAATTTAATAAATGTTGAATATTTATGTTTTCTCGAATGGCTATCGGGCCCAAGTTAAACTACACTCATGTTCAAAATTAAGAGAATTATCAGATTTGGTCGATTATCTCCAAAACTACTGGACAGAATTTAATAAAATTAGGTACGTGCATAGGTTGATATAATGCAAAAAAATAACCATTCAACAGTTATAATACACACGCATGATAGTGCGTAAGACTCATCAGTGTCGGAAGGTTAAAAAAAAACAGAGCTTACAATATTAAACAAAAAAAAATGAGTTAATAGGAGGTATGGTTCACTCTTAGAGTTATACAGCTCTCACAACGTGAATTCATACTGGAAATCAGGAAATTTATGAGTCGCTGTGGCAGTTGGTCCCACTCCTCTAGCAAAGCTGTTTTCAGGCCCTAGGTGGTTATGGGAGGTGGAATGCGAGTTGCAATTGCCCTCCCAGAGCGTCCCAGACATGCTCTATGGGATTTAGGTCTGAAGAACTTGCTGACCAATCCATCGAGCGAATATCCTCACTATCCAGAAATTCGCCGACCAGATGAGCTTTATGTGGCCGCACGTTTTCGACCTTTAAAATGAAATCACGTTCAACTGCACCCCTGAAAAGGCAAACATAGGGCTCCAAGATGCTATCAATATACCTCAAACCAGTTACAGAGGCTCTGCCAAACACATAAAGAGACGTGCGCCCATCCAACATGATGTATGCCCAGACCATCAAATCTCCGCTGCCACAGTGGTCTCTTTCTCGGACGTTGGAGGTAGGTAGTGGGACCCTGATTATTTCCAGATGAAAGTACGTCGAAATATCAAAACCGTAATATTGTTTGATAGATTGTACTTCAGTTGGTGACTAAGGTTTAACAATGTGACAGTGTCCGGATAATGGGTGTCCCACAAATTTGGATGCATATTAAATGAACAAGAAACAGCAAATTGAAATATCGGAGAACGGTTTGCGCCCTAAGACTTGTTGAAGAGTCGGATTTTTTTCATAAGAAATAAATAAAAAATTCATCAATAGGTGGCACTGTAGATAATAGGGGTTGCGTTATCAAAATACATGAAAAATATAGCAAACATTTTCTTGCACTTGACAGTGAAACGACAAATGTTTACCACCACATGCAAGAATATTCTGCAGTTGGGTGAGGAAACCATTTACACTTGAGTGCATCATATCAGAGTTGATAGTGGAGACCTCATAGAGTATGCATCTTTCAGTTCAGACAAACTAAACGGACTCAATGAATACTCGAGATTTTAAATAGCTCCATAACCAAAAACCCGTAGGAGTCACATCCGTAGATACTGATTGCCATGAATTATTGAAAAAATGGTTTATTATTCGCTCTTGATCAATCGTATTTCCAGGAAATTGATTTACACGCAATGTGATATAGAGTCGTGCCGAATCTTGCTTAAACTTAATTGTACCGACAAGGGGAGGTTCCGAGGTCAGGGACACAGAATTCTGCGAACGTTCATGTATCGATAGAGTATAGTTAGTATATAAATATATGAAATCCACAAAACATTATACCCAGGGGGTCTTGAGAAAGACAGCTTCAAAGTTTAAGTAACAGTTTATAATTGAATAAATTACTTCTTTTGGCAAGCGGCTCGGTTGAATTGTTGGAAGCGCGTTAGATCCTTGTGCTTTTGCTTTGAGTTCCCTGCAGACTCTTATTTTTCGCGCCGACAAATTTAACAATTATTATCGAACCACAATTGAAAAAATATGTATAATCATTGATCTTTACGAAAAATATATAAATGAAATATATGTTTTGTAGCATATAATTTCAATTTTAACTAAGGAATTTTTCCTGTTTAAATGTTTAATGAAAAGTAAAAAGAAAAAAAAGTAGGAAATTTGTATTTCTATAGACCAGAAATGCTTGCTGCTACACTTATGTCCAAAATTAGGGTCATAAACATAAAATCTGTGAAAACTGATGGACTATTCACTGTGTTGCCACGAAATTTGGCACAGAGGTGTATTACAATGGAAGAAAGATATAGCAACATAACAATATGGAAAATATTTTAATTGTGAATTAAGATACAGGGTATATCAAAAAGTGATTAATCATTAATCAAATATAAAGCATTTATCTCGAGAAAAGTATGTTTAATATGGAGTGTGACCACTGTGCACTGCTATACAAGCCTCACAACGAGCTCTCAAACTGTTTATGAGGGTGTTAATAAATGTTTGTGTCAACAAAACCCATTCTTCCAAAAGCGCGGTTTTTAACTCCTGGCGGGTCATGGCAGGGAGGTTACGCTGTGCAATGGCTCTTCCTAGACCATCCCAATGTCACCAGGAAGGCCGGCCAAGACCACCACAGAGCAACGACACCTGCACAGAATAGCTACTTGGCATTAAGCGCACGACTACATAGGCTGGCGACGACTCCCCAGCTTGCTCGTGACCTTACTGCTGCGTCTGGAATAAGAATTTCCAGGCAAACAGTATACAGACGTCTAGCAGAGAGGCCCTTTACGCCCGGCGTCCAGTCGTGTGTGTTCCTTTCACTGCATCGAACAGGAGAGCCCGGTTGTTGTGGAGCCGAAGACATCAGTCTTGGACACAACAAGAATAGGGGCGTGTTCTTTTCAGTGATGAGTCGCGATTCACCACGCAAAGTGATTCTCGTCGAATCTTCATCTGGAGAGAACGTGGAGCTCGGTATCAACCTTCCTACGTAAAAGAAATCGACAGATTTGGTGGCAAAGGAATCCTTGTCTGGGGCGGCATAATGTTGGGCAGCCGTACCCCACTGCACGTCTTCGATGCGGGTACTGTCAACGCACATCGCTATAGGGATGAGGTCCTTGAAGCCTATGTGAGGTTGTTCCGGGGTGCTGTAGGCCTAGACTTCCTTTTTATGGACCATAATGCGAGGCCACACAGAGTTCACATTGTTGATGATTTTCTTGAAGAAGAGGATATTCGCCGTATGAATTGGCCCTCCAGGTCTCTGGACCTCAATCCTATTGAACATGTTTGGGATGATCTAGGAAGAGCCATTGCACAGCGTAACCTCACTCTCATGACCCGCCAGGAGTTAAAAGTCGCGCTTTTTGAAAAATGGCTTTGTTCCACAAACATTTATTGATACCCTCATAAACAGTATGAGAGCTCGTTGTGAGGCTTGTATAGTAGTGCACGGTGGTCACACTCCATATTAAGCAGACTTATCTCGAGATAAATGCTTTATCTCTGATTCATGATTTAACACTTTTTGGATATGCTCTGTATCTTAATTCACAATTATAATCTTTTCCACATTGTTATGTTGCTATATTCTTTCTCCCATTGTAATATACTCCTGTGCCAAATTTTGTGGCAACACAGTGAATAGTTCATCAGTTTTCACAGTTTTATGTTTATGACCTTAATTTTGAACCTGAGTGTATTTAAAATTACAATTATTTACAATTATTTAGAATTATTTAAATGAAAAATCTTCTATTTTTCACAGAGAAATAAATTAAAATGTGTCATTTTAATTGATAATATATTATTTTAATTTTGTTCATTATCCAAACATTTAAAAATTTCATGATTTTTTAAAAGTATGTTTTTAGATTTTTAATATGCCTTTTTAAAATCTCAGATTGTTGATTCTGAAATTAGAATAACTAAGTAATACGTATTTTTACCAATTCAAATTCTTTTGTTTTGTTTATTATGTTTTGATAATATTTTATTGTAATTTTGCACGTTTATATATTTAAAGAAAAGTAAAGACAAAATAAATAGATAAATAAATAAATAAGCAATTAGTACTTCCATAGACCACAAAATTTTGCTGGTTTTAAAACATATTTGCTATTATTTACAAAAATAAATTACTATTTTTCATGGTGAAATAAATTAAAATACGTTACCTAAAGATAAGGTTATAACACGCTTCTTTAATAATTTTTAAATTGTAATTTCTCTATTATCATAATAAATTTTCAAAATACTACATTTTTTTTAACAACTAGATTTTAAACTTTTGAATTTTTTATATCTCGGATTCTTGTGTTTCTAGCAATTAGAATAACTGTCTGTGTACTTAAAAATAAGTTCTGAAAAGATATTGAATTGCTAAAAATAGTTATTACGTAGACAGTAAATATAAAACCAAGAATCGAAGATTAAAAAAAATCATATTAAAAACTTAAAAGAATATTTAAAAAAAATCATGAAATTGTTTAAATATTTAAATATTGAAACAAATATAAATAATAAATTTATATCACGCATTTTTGTTTATTTCGCTGTCAAAAATAGGAGATTATTCATTTAAATAACTGTAAGTAATTTTAAATAGCAGCAAAAATTTTTGGTCTATAGAAATACAAATTTTCTCCTTTTTTTTAAAAAAAACTTTTCATTAAATAATTAAACATGAAAAATTCCGTAGTTAAAATTGAACTTATATGTTACAAAACATATATTTAATATATTTTTTTTTCGTAAATTTCAATGATTATACATATTTTTTCAACTGTGGTTCGATAATAATTGATAAATTTGTCGGAGCGAAAAATAAGAGTCTGCTGGGATTCCAACTCAAAGTACAAGGATCTAACGTGCTGCAGACCATTTCAACCGAGTCGCTTGGCAAATTAAGTAGTTTATCCGATTATAAACTGTTACTTAAACTTTGACGCTTATTTTCTGAAGACCCTCTGGGTATTGCACTTTATGGCTTTCATATACAGGGTGTTCCAAAAAAATCCGTACAACTTCAAAATTTTATTTAAAAAAAAAAAAAAAAAAAGAATAGGCCTGTAGCAAAGCTAGTTACAACAATAGATAGAAAGATAGAATAACTCAAAAAGTTTTTTCTACAGTATGTTTTTGGTCATAGATGGAGCTGCACAACACGCAAGCGATTATTAAAGAATTCAGTTATTCAAAATGGCGGATCCCGTGAAGAAAGCTCAATGTGTTGAGTGGTTTATCGAAATAAAATCCGATACTCAAACGCAACAAAATTATCGAACGATGTACGTTGAAACGCCACCATCTCGTTCAAGCATTCGTGAGTGGTATCACAAATTTATGACGGAGGAAAGTGTGAATCATAAAAAAAGGATATGATCTTCGTGCTACGAAAGGATCTCACGTTGAAGTTTACTAAGACAGTAGAAAAAAAAAACTTTTTGATTTATTCTATCTATTGTTGCAACTTGTTTTGCTGTAGGCCTATTCTTTAAAAAAAAATAAAATTTTGAAGTTGTACGGATTTTTTTGGGACAACCTTTATTTATATACTAACTATACTCTATCGTTACACAAACGTTACACAAAGGTCTTTTCACGTAGGGAAGGCTCAATAGAATATTTCAGAATTTTAAATAACACTTTCGAGTTACGGTACTTATTCCATTTATTACTAGTTTCACATGGTTTCTCGAAGAAAAAAAAAAGACAAAAATAATCAATATAATAAATCCACATCATATAGAGTTTCGGTGCATGTGACGATTCTTATATGCATGTGAGTGGCTATCTTTGGCTGGTGTTTGGCAGTTATGTTTATTAACTGGCCCATGTAAAGAAAAATGGGATTAATCTGTCCAAAATATTTACAAAAGTCATTGTGGACGTTTCCCGATATCCTGAAAAGCCCTCTCAGTGAACTTCTCCCTTCTTTCACTTTACAGTATCGTCGTTTGCATGTAGCTTGTATGAATGTTGAATGTTTTATGAACATAACTTTAAGACGCTGTGCATGACTTGAAACACACTGGTTCTTGATATCACTATATTTCCCTAAATTTCCACACGGTATTGGGTGATTGTGATTCTAGAGCATTGGATTTAGATAGTATCCTCATAGCATGTTCCTCTAACATCTTCGGTCTGCCTCTCCGAGGAAGATCTATTAGTTTTTTCAAAACGCTGTATTGTCTTTCTGAGCCCAGATACGAGGGAAAGTCATTAAGTAAGTCACAAAAGAAAATTAAATAATAACTTACAATGATATTCACTTCAAAACTATTTTTATTTCTTAACATATTCTCCACCAATATTTATGCACTTATATCACCGTTTTATCAGTGCCCCAACACTAGCTGCATAAGAGTCTTTGGGTTGCTGCTTCAGCTACATTAGGACTTCAAGTTGAACCCTTTCATCATCTGTGAACATCATCTTGCAACTTCTTTAACATCCACCATACAGCTTCGACATAGCCTCAAGCGATTTTCCTCTGTTTAGTCCACTAAAAAACCATCTTGGAAGCAAGATGATGTTCACAGATAATGAAAAGGTTCAACTTGAAGTCCTAATGTGGCTGAGACAGCAACAAAGATAATCTTATGCAGCCGGTGTTGGGGCACTGATAAAACGGTGATATAAGTGCATAAATATTGGTGAAGAATATGTTGAGAAATAAAAATAGTTTTGAAGTGAACATCATTGTAAGTTGTCATTTAATTATCTTTTGTGACGTACTTAATGACTTTCCCTCGTATAAGACCTCGAGGTTCTTTCACCTTTTCCTGTTAAAAATTTCTGCAATTCCTTTTTTTTCCTTTTTATAGTTAACAGAAAAAAACTTTACCAGACGTATTTTTCTATTGTCGTCAATAAGGTACTATTTCAATGAAATGCAATGATTCAACGAAAGCAATTTCAATTTGCACTATTAATACAGAACTTATTCATAAACTTCATTAGTTGTTAATTCACATAACCTTTTAAAGGGGAAAAATTTGCATATTTTCAGCAGAGCCATCTGTCAACGAAAATTTGAACTTTTTTGTTTTGTACCAAACATTCCGACTCTTTGACAAGTATTAGGTTAAAAACCCCACTCCGATATGCCAATTCGTAAGTTTTTTAAAATAAATTTTTAAAATGTGTCAAAATTTATGGGATGCCCAACATCGATTGCACATGATTGTAATAAAAAAGCACAGGATGAATGGAATATGGAATTAATGACCTTTTTGCAACAACGAATAAAGAGAAACATTTCAATTTAGAATGTGCGTTCCTGGGACTTCCAGGCGTATCACAACTTTATCTAGGCGGTGAAATTATTAGAAACTGAAATAGGGAGAAAAAACAACAAATGGCGAGATCGTGATATCATTAATAATATTTCTATCGTGATTTTACACTAAGTATAATTGATTTTGCAAAATTCTACGGTCTACGTTTACAACATGATTATGCCTTATGTATGTACCCGTGTTGCTTATATAAGAGTCATCGCCTGCAAAATCAACAGATGGACCGTGCCGTAGTATTTTTGATTTTGGTCAAATTAGGTAGGTGATATGTACCAAACTTTTGAACCTCGAAACTGTTTTTGCATCTCTTTAAAAATTCTTACACTGTGGGCAATTAAACAAAAAATCGATTTTTTTTTCAGAGAGCTGTAGAATTTTTATATCTGTTATCAGATAGAACTCATTTCAAAGGATAAAAAATGAACTTTTATTTGTATAGACTAAATTAAATTTACGCTAACCCTAAAGTAAGGATTTTGGGAATTCCAACTTTCGTTCAGGAATTGCCGTTTTTTTGGCATTTGAAACATTTGTGTTACTAGTAATCTTTCTTACTGAAAAAAGGGTAATCAAAGTATAAAAATTCAAAAATTTGATTATTTGATTTATTGATATGCATTTGGGACATATGGGACAGGTGATAAAATTTGAAAATGCTACGAATAAGTGGAAGTGACCCTATAATGTATTTTAAAACAAAATAAAAACCATCTTATTATTCTAAAGGGTGAAAGAGTTAAATACAACGGTTGAATTAACGAAAAACAAAAAGGCTTGACAAGCACTGAAATAGGCTTAGGAGTGAGTATAATTGCCGTTGTCGAAGTTTGTGGATCACACACATGGTAAATGCGTGATGGCACCAGAGCAGGGTAATGTAAAAAATGATTAAAACTAGATTAACAACAACAGAAAGTCAGACAAAGATAAGAAATTATATCTGCTGTGTATGTGATAAAAATTGGTGGTTCCGTAAAATTGTTGAAGCGATTTTTTTTATAATAATTAAAGAATTTTGGAATCACTTTTTTCAATCAGCCAAAGACTGTGAAGCATAGGTCCAGACGATAACTATTCTAAAGATACTTAGCACCTCTGAGTTGTTCTTAGCAGCTACAGGAAGAGATCACATCATTACATCACAGATAAATGAGCTCTTGTTAACCATATTCAGTTGAAAGATGACGATGCTCTAAACTTGGTCAATGACTGTGAACTTTACAGCTTTTACTTTTTGAATACATTATATTTGGAAAAAATATGTTTTGGCTAGATTTAACATAATACAATTTTTTGGGCGGGAGTGAAGGAATAAAAATAGTTTTTTTTTTCTAAAATACACTCTTTTATAAGCATTCAATGTTTACCTTGAAAATCACGCCTAATTTCATAATTGCAATTGATGATTTTTCAAAAAAAAATTCAATTGCAATACATTACATTGCAATGTTACAGCTGCCTAAAAAAAGGTGATACTTGCGTTCTTTGCCTGTCAACGATGTAAACACAGCGCCGTATCTCATGTGCAAAAATTTTTAACACGTTCGCTGCCAACTACGAGTATACTCGTAGTGCTATCTACGTTTCTTCAATCTAAAATTAGTTATTCGCACCGGAAATTTCAAAAGAAGAATGTTTATTTTATGTAATCACGAAATGTCTGTAATAAAACAAAGTAAATATTGCTATTATTTTTTTCTGGTGTGAATTTGAACTTTCTAAATAAAATGAAAATCCCGGCATTTTTTGTTTGGCAGCGAACGTGTTAAACAGATACAAAAAACAATTTTGAGGCTCACAAGATCGGTACATATCACCCACGTAGTTTCATCCAAATAAGAAACGTCTTTTGTCCAAAATCTGTTTTACATGCGATTACCCATAAAGAGGGGAAATGTGAAGTTAAACACTTTTACTATTAAGAGCCTACACTAGTCATTTGAAAAAATGCGCAAGCTAATGTTAAGTCTGTGGGAAGGTTATTTTCAAATTTCTCGCTCGCATTTTAATAATTTTTAAATGCTTGTCTTTGCATAGGATGGCTGAGGTCGATATCTAACGTTGTTAGTTTTTAATTTTTCGATTTTGGTTCCAGTTTTTTTTATATAAGGGTACTTTGACTTTCAGAACCGGTTCCAAAATTGAAAATGTCCGCTTATAAAAAAAACTGCATCAAAAATCAAAAAGGTACAAACTAACAACGGTAGAGATCGACCTCAGATATCCTATGAAAAAAAAATCATTTAAAAATATTAAAGTGCGAGCGTGAAATTTGAAAATAACCTTCCCATAGACTTAACATTAGCTTTGAGCGTTTCTTCCCGTGACTAGTGTAGGCTCTTAAGTTTATCATTTTATTTCCCTATCAACGTTTTCCCGTATTCTTATCCCCTCTTTCTTGCAATGTTCTAGAGGGAAAAAAATTCGTTTACTTTTGAAAGGCAATTCATACCAGATAAAATGCATGGAAAGTCTTGAATTGTTCCCTTCATCTCTGCAGCAATCTTTTAGTCTCTATTGGGCAATTCTACCGACCGAGAGCATTCTTTGACTTATGAACGCAACTGTGTGAAGCAGAAAATGTAAATTTTTCGTGACTCAATATAAAAAAAAAATAATCAGGCATAATGACAATATTCTTGAGTATGCTTCAAATAACTGTAAATTTTACAAAACTTAGTCAAAGTATTGGAAATTAATCTACTTAGCTCGAGTTAAAGGTCATATTACATTATTTTTTAAGTAACTGATTTTCTGAAAATGAAACTAAGAAAATAAAAGTAAAGTTAAAATGAAAAGGTGGTACTAAAAAGCCAGAAAAATAAATACAGAAATAAATAAAAAAATATATTATACGTACTTCTTTCAGAGCATCTAGTACTTTATCGGGCATGTGATCTTGAACCATAACAGGAGAAATCAGAACTTCATCAAAATCTGTATTTTCAGCCCATAAAGCTTGGTATACGGGATCGTGTTTTTTCACAATTTTTCTGAAAGTAATTACATAAATTGATTTAATGTGAATGAACTGTAAATCATCTCAGGTATATCAATGAATATTTATTTCAAGAAAAAAAAAATTACATGATATAAGCGTAACGCTGCATGCTGTATACAAATTTGAAATTTAAAATGATAAAAGAGGTATTTCACATGTGTTCATATTTCTAATCAGACCTTCTTAGATTCATAACTAATACACATTCTACTTAATTAAAAGATATGACATTGTAATCGTACTTTTTAGCATAGAAAGAGAAAAAATTGCTTTGCGAGTTTTTATCCAAAAAGCCGTTTTTACGCAGTTGCGCGTAAATTAAATTACATATTCGAAATATTAACGTTTCTGTCATCACTTTAATATATACTATAATACGACATTATTAAATATTACATTAAATATACGTAAAGTCATGCTTATTATATAACTAAAACAAACATAAAAGTTCTATGTGTGTGAAAATGAAAATATACTAAACTTACCTCCATTTTGTCTCATATTTTCGGCTAGCATTAACAAAAAAAATAAAAGTTAAATTATAATTTAAAAAACAACTGCACAGAATTTTCAACAGCAATATATTTTTAAATTGATAAATTACGACAGTAAATCTGATTTCCTTTTTAATATATTGTTCGTGAAAGCTTATTTAAAACTAGCTAATAGCACTATCTAAATGTCTCGCAATTTCACTCAAATTTGAATAAGACACTCTTAAATGTACCCCGCCTCCTCAGTTTATGTGCATGTGCAGGAAAAATTGTTATACTTTACAATATTTATGTAAAATTAGAGTATAAATTTTTAGTATAAAAGTCTAAGCTTTTATATAACCGCTACATTAAATGCAGAGCTTGTGCGTATTAGCTCTATAAGCATTGCTTATTAAGAGCTAATTATTAAGAGCTATTATTCTTACGAGGCTGCTGCCAAACTAAAATAAATTTTCATGTTTTTACAGAAAAAAATTACATTACTGATATTACTAAAGACTAACTTGATATTACTAAATAACTGCCAATCTTCGTGAGTGGTTCTATTATTATTATTATTATTATTATTATTATTATTATTAGGTGCGTTCGTAATTATATAAATACGTA
Organism: Maratus michaelseni; assembly: GCA_963931845.1. Lineage (NCBI taxonomy): Eukaryota > Metazoa > Arthropoda > Arachnida > Araneae > Salticidae > Maratus > Maratus michaelseni. The sequence goes on along the minus strand of OZ007586.1, from coordinate 216,185,012 downwards.
GCACCTATTGTCGTCGCTTGGTCCGTCCGTCTGTCCGTCCGTCTGTCTGTCCGTCCGTCCGCATATAACAACGCAAAAACTACCCAACCGAATGGTTTGAAATTTAAGATATATTATCTTTGCAGAATTTTGTCGAGACATTTCAAATTTTATAAAAATCGAATCAAAACTTTAGGAGATATTAATAAAAACATTTATTAAGAAATTTGAATTAAAAAAAAAAAATTGGTGCTTTCTTGTTATAGGAGCTTCCGAGGTTGAATCTTCAAGCGACCGAGATACTTATTTTATGACAGAAATGAATCTGCAGACGATATAATTCATTTCGCAGAATAACAAATCATCAAGATCTGAATATTTATATAACTAGCTATAGTACGAACGCACCTCGTTTGTCACGTTTGACGTACAATTTCCAACTTGTTATTATTATTAAAGATATTATTTAAAAATTTTTAAGCCTCAAAAGCCTAGCTGTTACTATATGTAAAATATAATGTACTTTTTACCCTTTTTAGCAACCAATTTCTGTGTACTTTGACTTTCTAATATCTTCCTTTCATCACGTAGATTGTAAAGTCTGTATTGTAATTGTTGCTGCTTTGAAAAAGAATTTCCTTGAATTTTTCCAAAATGCAGTTCATGCTTTTATATCAAAGTAATAAGTAAAATACACACTTTTTGGTCAAGTATACGGACACTTTTAATTTTAGACACTTTGCAGTAAATATAGAGAAATCCTTGACGAAATGTTATTGTACTTCAGAGATGTAAAGAACATTTTTGATTATTTGAACATTTTAGCATGCAGCATATTTACCAGGAAAGTTTATTCAAAATTTTCAAAAATACAAAATGTGTAATGGCAATTATCCACGTTAATTTAAACAGAAAAATGACAAACACTACTCGGTCAGAACTGAAAAATCTCTAAAAAACAATATAATTCTTCACCCCCGCCAAACAAATTGTATTATGTTAAATCTAGCCAAACTATATTTTAAAAAAATATAATTTGATTCAAAAAGCAAAAGCTGTAAACTTCACAGCCGGATGGAGTATCCTTGATAAAGTTTAGCGCATCGTCGTCTTTCACTTGAATATAGTTGACAAAAGCTCATTTATTAGTGATGTAATGTTGTGGCGGCTTTCTGTAGCGGCTAAGAACAACTCAGAAGTTCTAAGTATCTTTAGAATAGTTATTCTCGACCTATGCTTCATTGTCTTTGGCTGACTGGTAAAAGTGATTCCGAAATTCTTCATTATCATTAAAAGAAAAATCGCTTCAACAATTTCACCGAACCACCAATTTTTATCAACACAGCATTTTAGCCAGGACTATAATTTGAGAATGAGATCTTAATTTAACATTTCGGAATTTATGGATCCGTGAACGAATCCAAAAATTCCCTAACATACATATACAGGGTGACTTTTAATTAACCTACAACTTTCAACTGAAATAACTCTTGAGTCATTGCAGATAGCACTAAAAACATTTATTTTATTGAAAAGAACGTGGAAAAGGAATTAGATATGGTTTTTAAAGTGAGAACCTTCAAACTTAGTCACAAAGTTGTCAATAACAAAATCGAGCGTTTATTTTTTATGCTTGAAAATGAGTCAGTTATGGAACTTTTGAGGCTAATAAGATCTGTCGGCTTCTTGTAAACTAAATCTTTCATTTGACCCCAAAGATAGAAATCACATGGATTCATATCTTGTGAATAAGGTGGCCAATGTAATGTACTAGGATAACGATTTGGGCATTGATAGGCGATAACTCGGGGCTTAGGTCAGTTTCTGAATGTTGAAGACCACTTCCGTAGAAATAGTGTTGCATTTTTACCACATAAATACCAATTTTTAACAACAAAAATACGATCCTCAGTTGAATATGACGCTTTGGGAGGCATTTTCAAAATTGCGTGGAACTGACTCTAAACAAATTCCTTTTATGCCCTCTCTCACTGCATTACTGCCACCAGTTAAGGAGGCTCTAAGAAGTTATTTCAGTTTAAAGTTGTAAGTTAATTAAAAGTCACCCTGTATATATAAAAACGATGGCGTATATTTCCTGTCCACTCCCTATCTACATTTCGTTTTCTTTTATTCTATATAAATTAACATTTTTTATTTCTCAATATTTCTGGATTTTATATGATGGAATATTTCGATATATTTTTTTGTGATATATATAAAATATAATACAGGTTGTCCCAGTAAAGGTGCCCCTAAAAATTTTGATTTTGGAAAAAAGTACAGGAATATGTATTTCATTTGTTCTTGGAGTCTCAGGGAGAACATCTTGTGGCAACATAATTTCTGAACGTACTAGTATGGCATGTGATTATTTTGTTTTATTTCTGTAACTTTTCCTAAAATCAACGTTTTCGAGGACTACTTTTTACTGGAACATCCTATATATATATATATATATATATATATATATATATATATATATATAATATATGTGTATGTGTGTAAGGCTGTATTCTGAATACGTGCAGCATGTGTAAATTTCGACCAGTAAAAAAAGAAGAATTTTAGCCTTATTTATCTGTGATTAAATAAAGCAAAAATTACTGTGTTTTTTACTCGTTTGAAGTTTGCAAGTGTTACACATGTTCAGAATATGGCCTTATATTACTAAATTTAGCGTTTGAAGCCAGTCGACTATTTGCGTATAGTCAGCAGTTTAGATGGGTTGTCTCCCATATATAACAATTCGGATATTCGTAAAGGATAAAACCATGATACGCGATATTACTCTTATGGTTTTTAAACATAAACTGAGGTAATTAACAAAGTAGTTTTAGAAATGCACTGTGTTTAGCATCTTACCGAGAAGACTATATTTCGTCTTCACCCAGTCTCACCATTTCCCACGAGCACTCAATGAAGATCTGTGCTATTGTCACCTGTGTGTTTATCTGGAAAGTTAACGCAATATGAAATGTTTAACCCGAGTAGAGAATCTCAAAATTGAAAGCTGCTATATTTTTAAAATTATAAACTAATAAAACAATCCATAGTGTGAACTATTGAAAACTAGAGGTGGAATTCCAAAGTGAAAGTAATGAGACCGAATTGAAAAAAAGTAAAGCATCATGTGGATGTACGAAATTATCCCATTTTAGTTAAGACATAATCACACACAGTGCAAAATGTAATTTTAGTAAACATATCGATACGTACTCTTCTTTCTTCGGATGGTTTCGGACGATATGGATGATTCTTCCTGGAGGGTACAGAGGTTGATGGACAGTTAAAGCAATAGATGAATCACTTGGATGAGTAGCGACATCGCGAAAATTGTTTTTTTCAGCAAAACCATCTGACATATCAATTTTCAAATCTTCAGGGCAACAGCACAAAACACCACCGAGGATGATTTTCCACTGCAAATAAAAATCATTGAATGTTTTAAGCTCAGACATTTTTGAAAAGAAAAATGTGCACCTGGTTCTTTATATTTCTATTTTTTGTAAATATTATACTTTGATAGTCTCCACAACGTTCTATTGTGATCACTCCGTATGGATTCGTGCCATGTTTCTATCTATATTAATAAAAGAAAGTTTCGCTCTGTGTCTGTGTCCGTGTGTCTTTTGGCGATGGATAGCAAAATCTAGCCCATCTAGAAGTCTGGAAATTTAGGTGTGGATAGTCCAAGGTCTGGCCATGTGCACCTGAGCCTCAGAATTTTAATATTTTGATAATTAGCCTAGATATTAATTAGATTCTCATTAACCATCGCTTCTAAAATGTCATCTTTTAAAACAAAATGGCGAAAGAAACGAACTGGCGCGTTGGATTTGCGAGCGGAAATGTACAAATTCGAAATTATTTTACTAATTAGCGAATTTTAAGAAAACTAATTGAGATATCAATTTGAAAATTTCTGAGCATATGTAAAAAAATATTCTGTATCTGACTATGTGATTTTTGAAAATTTCGGTTGGTAATTTTTTTTAATTTATGCAAAAAACTGCCAAAAATCTGCCGGCGCCAGTGAGAACGATCCGACAAAGTTTCAGACAGGGATCTTCTTTCATTAAAAACTGAACTACAAAGAGATCTGTTTCTCGGGCCGATCCCTCCATTTAGTTTGCGAAAATGAAAGGAAATAATAGCCAATTTTCACTAATGAACAAAAATTTAATTAACTAATTAAGATATAGATTTGAAATTGAGGTCGGGAAGGGGTGTCATCTGCCGGCTATTTTAGCGTAGCGTCTTCGTTATGTTCTAATTATCAGAAAAATGTAATTCTTTTTTTAATGATCGCGTTAATGTAGGTGACGGTGGTTCTCTTGAACAAATTATTCATTATGTTTGCGGGTATGGGGAGGGAGGGGGTTAACGCCTTGCACTGAGATTGTTATTATCTCGGGCCCGTGCAACGCCGGGCGGGTAGCTAGTATAATATAAAGCTTTCTATAGATTGTCCCAGGGATTTAGCTGCGTGTATGTTTACACACACTGCATTAGAACATAATAGAGAATGAAACTGCCAACTCATTTAGGAGATAATCGTTTGTAGAAACTTCAGCGTAAAAATATCTATAAGCGCATAATACCATTTTCATATTGAGTCGTTAAAAAGCAAAGCAAGGTAGTTATTTTATAGTTTCATATTTTTCTTACCAATTCAAATCTTCAATTTATGACTTCAAAAGTTCTATAACAATACACACACTTTTAAAAAAACGTGATACGCGACCAAAATTATGAGCTTTGAGATGTTATAAGAAGGATTCCCTACTAATATTTCAGAACAAACTATTACAACTATTAACATATGTTCGACAATTGCACCATGATATATTATAAATAAGAATGTATTCATAAAAACACATAAAATTGCTAAATGCTACACAAAATAAGAACCTTTATATGCACTTGCATAAATAAATATGATGGTAAAAACATAAAATCTAGGTTTAGAACTGCTTCTGTAGTCGTCCTCAGGATAAAATATGATGTTGAAGTGATCTAAAAGTCCAGAAATGAAAGCTTCTTGTATGAGAGACAAATTGTTGAGTCATTGGCCAATTACATGGTTGGAAAATTGCAGCGGCGATATCTAGTGAGTACAACAAAAAAATTAAAACGAAAAAAGTTGGAGATGAATCGAAAGTTTGATTGAAGATCATCAAGTGTCATCGTCCATGACCAGGGAAACAGACTATGTTCAAACAAGTTCATGGTGAAAGATGGGAAAAAATTTGAAATATTGCAAGGAGCTAAAAATTAAGACTTTTTAAACATGTTATTCCAGATTTTTGGGATATTATAAGAAAAATTATCGTTGCAGGCATTGTGCTCACGTGCAATGATTTCGACTGATTTTCTGATCATGTTTTCGAATGGGTTATTACAAGGAACTGTGATTTTCGCCTTATCAAAATTAACACAGTATCCTTCGTTATCCCAATAGAAGCGAGAAAGAGCCTTAGTCTGTTTAAACTATTTAATGTCCCGACGATGCTCCTTAATTCTTTCAGAAAACTTACGCTTAGTCATGTCAATGTAAACTCTTATCACTATTTAATAACGTAATAGGAATTTCGTATATCCCACATTTTTGATCCAATCGGATTTGGCAATATTATCACTAAGGTTATCAATAAGGTAAGGATGTAGAATTACCACTAACTTTATATTAAACTTCTGTAGAATGACTTTTAATTTCTCAAATATTGTAGGATTGTAGTGAAATCTCCTGTATATCACAAGTTTGTTCCTGTCCTGACGTTGGTCTGAAGGAGGGGGAGAATTGTACTGCTGAATTGTACTCCTGTATTGTACTCCTGTCAACATGTATGGCTGGAAAACCATGATCAATCGCTATTTTCTTGATAAATTTGATTTATTTATATAATTGGTTTTCTGAAAAAATCATGAAGGCTCTTTTAATAAATGACTGGAAAGCGGGGATTTTGTACTGAAAAGGTACATTTGCTGAAAAAGAGATAACATTTTTTGTCTTTATTGGTTTTCTATAAACAGAAAAGTTCAATTCAAAACTGAATCTATTAATGTAAACATCTGAAAATGGGAGTTTACCATTCTTTTTCAATTTCAAGGGTGAATTTGATACCATTACTTAATTTATTGACATCTTGATGTAGTTCTATAAGATGAACACACCAAAACGTGACACACCTCCAAAATTATGAGCTTTGAGATGTTATAAGAAGGATTCACTACTGTTATTACACAACAAACTATTGCAGCTATTACCACATGTTAGACAATTGCACCATGAAATATTATAAATAAGAATATATTCATAAAAGCACATAAAATTTCTAAATGGTACACAAAAAGAGAACTTTATATGCACTTGTGTAAATAAATTTGATGGTAAGAACATAAAATCGACGTTTCGAACTGCTTCTGCAATCGTCATCAGGATAAAATATGATGTTGAAGTGATCTAAAAGTCCAGAAACGAAAGCTTCTTGCATGAGAGACAATTTGTTGAGTCGTTGACCAAATATATGATTGGAATACTTTAGGGACACCCTCCAGTGATATTACCAGAAAAATTAAAACGAAAAAAGTTAGAGATGAATCGAAAGTTCGATTAAAGATCATCAAGTGTCACCATCTATGACCAGGGAAACAGACTATGTTCAAACAAGTTCATGGTGAAAGATGGGAAAAAATTTGAAATATTGCAAGGAGATAAAAATTAAGACTTTTTTTAAATGTTATGCCAGATTTTTGGGATATTATAAGATAAATTATCGTTGCAGGCATTATGCTCACATGCAATGATTTCGACTGATTCTCTGATCATGCTTCACCGTTGTTGTGGAGTGTGAAAATATCCTTCAAGCCACTCTAGAGAGTAATAGGGATGAAACGCGCGCAGCGGTGTACAAGTTAATTAGGCAGATCTCATATAAACAAGATAGGGAACAACATATATTATTGAGTACATTAAGGAAACTGAAGAAAGACCCTGATATTATATTTATCAAGACGGACAAATTAAACAAAACTGCAGTATTGGATAGAGTAGCGTTTCTTGAAAAAAAAAAAAAAGGCTTGTATAGCGGATATGGGTTGTGAAATATTACAAAACGATTTAAACCCTATAATTTTCCGTAAGGTTCAAGAGTTAGTTCGCACTGGAAAATGGCCTGACAGTATGAAATCCCTTATTAAGGTTAACCATACAGGGATGTTAACTGGGAGATTGAAAGATCACAAGATTAATTTACCGTTGAGACCCATCGTTTCCCGCTGTGTCACACCCACATATTTCTTAGAAAAAGCATTCGTGATTTTCTTGAAGTTAATACTCCCTATTTCAAACTTTGCAATTGAGTCTACGAAAGATTTTATTGATAAAGTTAAATAATATCCGAAAAATACAAATACAATTTTGGGAAGTTTATACGTAATATCACTATATCCTTCCATCAATATGCATGAGGTCATACTAATACATCAACATAATAATAGGTAACAATCCAAATCTATCTCAAGATATCAAAACCTCACAAAAATCTTGCCTTAATCACATAGTTTACAGCAATATTTTCATTTTTAATAAGACTATGTGCAGACAGCTACATGGTACACCGATGAGATCACCAGTTTCCAGATTATTTGCAGAGTTCGCCTTAAGGCCTCTGGAAAATAAGATAGTAGTAGGAAAGGGAGAGTTCTGGGTCAGCCGGAGGCACTGAGGCACCGTGCCTCCGGCCGGAGGCACCATACCACCGACCGGAGGCACCGGGCCACCGGCCGGAGGCACCCACCCTCCGATCGCCCCCGCAACGCACCCTAGCGGGAAAAATGGAAATTGTGAAAAAAAGGGTTAATTTTCTACTGTAACACGAGGGGTGAAAATAAGAACTCTAAGAAAAGGTTAAATGGACAAGATTATCATACTATAAGATGAATATTGATTTTATATACTAATTTTGAATGACAAACACCTTAATGAGTATCACTAATTAAGCGAAACAATGGAAAAATATCAACCTTAACGAAAAAAGCAGATTTCTTAAGAATTTTTCAACTATAAGATGACGATATCAACTTATATGAAGAAATTTAAACTTACATTTTAGTTTTGCACAATGGACACCTTAACGAGAATAATAATTAAGCAAAATAAAATAACAATTTTAACGAAACTGCTGATTTCTTATGAATTTTTCAACTATAACATGAGAATATCAAACTATAAGATGGATTTTAAACTTATATTATAGTTTCTGAACAATAGACACCTTAATGAGTATAATAATTAAGCAAAAGAAAATATTACTTTTAACGAAAATGATGATTTCCTATGAATTTTTTCAACTATAAGATGTGGATATCAAATCATAAGCCGTAGAATAAACATATATAATTATTTTAAATGACGAACATTTTAATGAGTATTACTAATTAGACGAAACAATTGAAAAATATCAATTGTAAGGTATAAAGCTGATTTTTTAAGAATTTTTCAAGTATAAGATGAGAATATCAACTTATAAGAGGAAATTACACTTTTTTAGTTTTTCAACCGTAATACACAGAAAATATTCAAAATTTGAATGAATTTTATACCTAATCAATTGATTTTCCGCACAATAATAGGAGTTTTAACAACCATTATCTAATTTTACTGTGTATACTTGATTTAATTCTGTTTAGACGTACGTAATATAATCTTTTTATATCATTTAGACTTGAAATAAGAACCATATTTAAATAAAAACCAGTTGTTTATTTATTCTTAATACGCAAACTTTTTTTCTTTCCTAAAATGTAGCATTTCTGAGGAGGGATAATAATTCCACCCCACATTCTAAGGAAAAGGGGAGCCTAACAATGACCGTCTAGGTCACAACTTTTACTATAATATAAATATTATTCGCTATCAATGTTTACAAAAAATCCATGTTGGGAGATAGATATGAGTTATATTTTAATAAAGTTTACCCTCCTCCATCTTCTACACGATGCTAACAATTATACAAAACAAAAGAAATACCGATTTTTAACTAAAAAGGGTGAATTTTAATGAATTTTTACACAAGTTTTCGGTATTATTGTACACTAACAGGTATGATATTATTTCTTAGGTGATTACAATACAGAGAAAAGTATTCACCTTTAGATTACTTTTCGTGAAATATTTAACAGTAATTATATAAACTCCTGTTTACATCACTAATTTACATTTGAAAATAAGGATTTATAGGATAAAATAAATAATCTTAACTTATACTTAGTAAATTTTACACAATTCCAATTATTTTATACCGTGTTTTTCACGAGTTTTATATTAATTAGTAATTTTATATTAATTAACTTTGAATATTTTCTATGATATGGTTAATCCATTTTTATCACAGAAATACCAGTACCTAAAATTTCACTTAAACTCATATTCTAAGTATTAATATTCACTTATAACTTTACTTTTAGTTATACTTTTACTTGAAACCATGTGAACTTGTAGAACCCTGCTTACGCATATGGAGTTTAGTACATCACACTGTTATCTAAATGAATATGAATACCTTATTGTTTTAAATTTTCCAATTTTAACAGAATATGCACGAATATAAACTTTAATTTTATCTAAACATTTTATTTCAAATAGCCTAGTTTATGAAAACGATACATATTACCAAATATTAGACAACATTTTAACATGAACTTAGATACTGATCACATACCTATTTTAGCATAATTTATTAGCATACATAGCATTTCTTCCATTTCTTTCAGAAATATACATATAAAATTATGGATTTACCGAGTATATATCAAATTTTAGCTTTCACTTACCAATTTTTTACACCATTTCAATGATTTCAATGATTTCAAGCTATTTTATATCACAGAAACGGAAAAATAATTGAATACAGACGCGAGTAAATAATATTTGTATTGTATTTTCCATTCAAAGATTTGAAACTCAAGTTAAAATTTATGTTATAAGTATTGATATCCACTTTTAGTTATACTTTTACTTGAAACCATATGAACTTGTAGAACCTTGCTTACGCATATGAGTTTAGTACACACTGTTATCTAAATGAATATGAATACCTTATTGTTTTAAATTTTCCAATTTTAACAGAATATGCACGAATATAACCTTTAAGTTTATCTAAACGATTTATTTCAAATACCCTAGTTTATGAAAACGATACATATTACCAAATATTAGACATTCTAACATAAACTTAGATACTGATCACATACCTATTTTAGCATAACTTATTAACATGCAATAGCATCTTATCCATTCCTTTCAGAAATATACATATAAAATTATGGATTTACCGAGTATATATCCAATTTTAGCTTTCACTTACCAATTTTTTACACCATTTCAATGATTTCAATGATTTCAAGCTATTTTATATCACAGAAACGGAAAAATAATTGAATACAGACGCGAGTAAATAATATTTGTATTGTATTTTCCATTCAAAGATTTGAAACTCAAGTTAAAATTTATGTTATAAGTATTGATATCCACTTTTAGTTATACTTTTACTTGAAACCATATGAACTTGTAGAACCTTGCTTACGCATATGAGTTTAGTACACACTGTTATCTAAATGAATATGAATACCTTATTGTTTTAAATTTTCCAATTTTAACAGAATATGCACGAATATAACCTTTAAGTTTATCTAAACGATTTATTTCAAATACCCTAGTTTATGAAAACGATACATATTACCAAATATTAGACATTTTAACATAAACTTAGATACTGATCACATACCTATTTTAGCATAACTTATTAACATGCAATAGCATCTTATCCATTCCTTTCAGAAATATACATATAAAATTATGGATTTACCGAGTATATATCCAATTTTAGCTTTCACTTACCAATTTTTTACACCATTTCAATGATTTCAATGATTTCAAGCTATTTTATATCACAGAAACGGAAAAATAATTGAATACAGACGCGAGTAAATAATATTTGTATTGTATTTTCCATTCAAAGATTTGAAACTCAAGTTAAAATTTATGTTATAAGTATTGATATCCACTTTTAGTTATACTTTTACTTGAAACCATATGAACTTGTAGAACCTTGCTTACGCATATGAGTTTAGTACACACTGTTATCTAAATGAATATGAATACCTTATTGTTTTAAATTTTCCAATTTTAACAGAATATGCACGAATATAACCTTTAAGTTTATCTAAACATTTTATTTCAAATACCCTAGTTTATGGAAACGATACATATTACCAAATATTAGACATTTTAACATAAACTTAGATACTGATCACATACCTATTTTAGCATAACTTATTAACATGCAATAGCATTTTATCCATTCCTTTCAGAAATATACATATAAATATATGGATTTAACGAGTAAATATCCAATTTTAGCTTGCATTTAGTGATTTTTTACACCATTCCAATGATTTCGAGCTATTTTATATCACAGAAACGAAAACATATTTGAACATAAACGCCTGTAAAATAATATTTGAACTGTGTTTCCTATTCAAAAATTCAAATCTCAAATTAAAATTTATGTTCTATCACTTATCAACTATTTATCACACATAACTTTTACCATAAAAACATCGTAGAAATTAAATATACGTTAAATGAAAATAATAAATTGTAAGTACCTAAAAATATCAAACACAAACTCTATTAATCAAAACTTAAAAAATTAAAAAAAAAAATTAAAAGTTCTTACGAAGTTAAAAAAAAAAAATTTACAAATGAAAAAAAAATTTACAAATGAAAAAAAAATTTACAAATGAAAAAAAAAAATTTACAAATGAAAAAAAAAATTAAAAAATTAAAAAAATGTTTTTACAAAAAAAAGTTAAAAAAAAAGTATTTTACAAAAAAAAAAAAAAAAAGTTTTTTACATAAAAAAAAGAAAAAAAAATTACGAAGGTTTAATATATTACAAAAAGTGCCCATTTTTTACAAAATTTTTTAAAAATTAGAAGTTTAATTGCTATTATTACCACTATCACTTCTCAGAATTTACCAGCCTAGACTTTTGTACACTATATATTTTTAATACTATAAAGAAAATTTCAACTGCAATTGTACCAACACTATTATTAAGTTCGCATAAACCAAATTTCATACTGTATTTAGCGAATTTCCAATTAACATCTTCCGTGTAGAGTAATTTTTTCCTCTAACATTTGAAATCGTGTATATCTTACCAGCTTTACTTTCATATTTATAATTAATATTTCAGAATTAAGACCATACTAACCATTTTAATATAAGACCATATTTAAGCAAGATTCCATGATAAAGCTTATTATACTGATTATTTTTATTTAGTACGCATGCGCAGTTTTGTCACATGATCACTTTAACTGATGATAATATAAAATTTTGAAAAGTGATGCAGAGGTTCTCATTTCCCAAGTCAAATTCTTGCAGATGACTATTCAGATGACTGTATATGTATAGCTCCAGTAAATTTCCTGATTTTAACCCAGTTGGGGAAACAATTTATCTGTTAACGAATAAAGTAAGTTGTACTATATCATTGTAAAACATCAATAAATGATTATTTATCTATTAAATCTTTTCTAAGTATATAATTATATTTCTTTTATTGTATAGATGTTACACCAAGATGAATCAAAACAGCAGAAACTCTCTTTACCAGAAATGGATACCCCGGATGATTCATCGTCAACACATATAGAGTTAAAGAATAATATACATGTGAGTACTTATATGTGATATATTAGAATACATATATTAAACATAATTAGAGTGAATTTACAATAAAATATTGTACCAGATGTTCTATAAAATGTGATGTTTTTTCGTCTATAGTGTTAGAAGGAATTCTAAATATATGCATTTATTTCTCTTGCAGATGTGTTCCACTTGTAACAAATACTTTTCAAGTAAATGGAATTTAAAAGAACATATACAAATCCATACTAGTGAAAAACCATATACTTGTAATCATCGTCAAAAATCATCTACAAGAAAGCGTGAATTATCTTTTACTAGAAAATACAGACCATCAGTTCATATGAAAACACATCCTGTTAAAAAATTGTTTCAGTGTGAAAAGTGTGAGAAAATATTCGTTATTCGTAATAAACTGAATAGACATATGACTGTTATGTTGAACTTGTCGAAGACAGTATCCCAAATCATATTGAAGATGGATATTCAAAAATTAACCAGTAGTTTGAAGAATTTAACAGTCAAAGATCAGACTGGATACTTCGAAAAATTTACTGTATAGAACATAAACCAACATAACATTTACCCAAACTACTCATGCAGCATTATTGATTTGACATATGATATCCAAAAAGTGAAATTTGTAAAGAAAAATCCAAAGTGTTGTAAAGAATTTTATTGATATAATTGATAAAATGTATTGAAGAGAAAATGATATAAATGTAGACAATATTCACAATGTATTGTTTAAATACCCATAATAATAAAAAATGTATTTATACACATCTGTGTTTATTTTTATAAAACATATTTCATTGTTAAAATACATTGTATGATTTTTAACATGAAATTTCTACATGACAGTAAATAACTAATTTTGCTTTACGTAAGACTTGAGATTTATCATAACTTGTTCAACGAAACAATATTTTTCCCCAATGAATATCCAGTTTACACACATACATATGAAAATCAACTTTTGATAATACTATACATCAGATTAATGAAAAATATATAAAATTTATTAAAAAAATGTTTTTACAAATAAAAAATTAAAAAATTTTTACAAATAAAAAAAAAGTTTCTTTACAATTAAAAAAAGTTTTTACAAAAAAAGTTTTTACAAATAAAAAAAAAAAGTTTTTACATATAAAAAAAAAAGTTTCTACAAAGTTATAAAAAAAGTTTACAAAACTAAAAAAAAAAATAAAAATTTAACAAAAAATAAATAAATATTTCAAGTTTTTCTAAAAATATTTACATATTAACAAAAATTTACTCAAAAGTCAGAACCAGACCTATGTCTAACATAGCATTTTTTCGACTTCAGTTGTTAAAATCATAGTGTTAGCGCTGTGAAAATACAAAATAATACCTTCAAATGGTAATCTATCTGGGATCCAATATATGGTATATTAAGAATCATTTGTGATTTCAACAAATTAAATATGCATGAGAAAACCATTAATGTATCAGCAACTGATGGGACTCATTTTGCTGATGTTATATCAATCTATAAATCTGGAAGTTACCGACAGTAACAGTAACCAAAGACTAACAGATAGAGATGCTTTAAGGGTGTTGACATTACAGACAGATACAAGAAACAATTTATATCAGTCTTAATCAAATAAAAAATCTTCAGAGTTTCCTTTAGATTTACCTATTGAAGTGTAGATAACTGAAAACATATCTATCGGTCCAGAAGTGACTAATATAACAGCAAAGCATACAGATAATGGGTATCGCGGACTTTTAGTTTATGTTATCACTTCAAATGATAAATACTGCTGATTTCGGATAGATATGCATACAAGTAAATTATATGATGAGTCGAAAATGAACCGAGAATTCATATCGGAGTATAACTTAAACATGTGTACCTGCTTATGACTTGAAAAATTCACGACATTCTACAACGACTGATTTCAAATTACACAACCAATAAAATATTTACCTTCAAGGAAAGAAAATGAAACCCCATTCAACTGTTTCAGATATCCAAATTGAACACGTGATCGATGTTGAACAGCAGGATCAGGCCTAAATCTAACATCCCATTTTTTCTCGATTTCGATTGTTTAAAGTGTTATTTTAAAGAGTAGTATAATGGTTGCCTAACCATTGTACATTTCTTTAAAATAAGAACTTTAAACAACCGAAATCGAGAAAAAGTGGGATGTTAGATTTAGGCCTGATCCTGCTGTTCAACATCGATCACGTGATCAATTTGGATATCTGAAACAGTTGAATGGGGTTTCATTTTCTTTCCTTGAAGGTAAATATTTTATTGGTTGTGTAATTTGAAATCAGTCGTTGTAGAATGTCGTGAATTTTTCAAGTCATAAGCAGGTACACATGTTTAAGTTATACTCCGATATGAATTCTCGGTTCATTTTCGACTCATCATATAATTTACTTGTATGCATATCTATCCGAAATCAGCAGTATTTATCATTTGAAGTGATAACATAAACTAAAATCCGCGATACCCATTATCTGTATGCTTTGCTGTTATATTAGTCACTTCTGGACCGATAGATATGTTTTCAGTTATCTACACTTCAATAGGTAAATCTAAAGGAAACTCTGAAGATTTTTTATTTGATTAAGACTGATATAAATTGTTTCTTGTATCTGTCTGTAATGTCAACACCCTTAAAGCATCTCTATCTGTTAGTCTTTGGTTACTGTTACTGTCGGTAACTTCCAGATTTATAGATTGATATAACATCAGCAAAATGAGTCCCATCAGTTGCTGATACATTAATGGTTTTCTCATGCATATTTAATTTGTTGAAATCACAAATGATTCTTAATATACCATATATTGGATCCAAGATAGATTACCATTGGAAGGTATTATTTTGTATTTTCACAGCGCTAACACTATGATTTTAACAACTGAAGTCGAAAAAATGCTATGTTAGACATAGGTCTGGTTCTGACTTTTGAGTAAATTTTTGTTAATATGTAAATATTTTTAGAAAAACTTGAAATATTTATTTATTTTTTGTTAAATTTTTATTTTTTTTTAGTTTTGTAAACTTTTTTTATAACTTTGTAGAAACTTTTTTATATATATGTAAAAACTTTTTTTTTAATTTGTAAAAACTTTTTTTGTAAAAACTTTTTTTAATTGTAAAGAAACTTTTTTTTTTTTAATTTGTAAAAATTTTTTAATTTTTTATTTGTAAAAACATTTTTTTAATGAATTTTATATATTTTTCATTAATCTGATGTATAGTATTATCAAAAGTTGATTTTCATATGTATGTGTGTAAACTGGATATTCATTGGGGAAAAATATTGTTTCGTTGAACAAGTTATGATAAATCTCAAGTCTTACGTAAAGCAAAATTAGTTATTTACTGTCATGTAGAAATTTCATGTTAAAAATCATACAATGTATTTTAACAATGAAATATGTTTTATAAAAATAAACACAGATGTGTATAGATACATTTTTTATTATTATGGGTATTTAAACAATACATTGTGAATATTGTCTACATTTATATCATTTTCTCTTCAATACATTTTATCAATTATATCAATAAAATTCTTTACAACACTTTGGATTTTTCTTTACAAATTTCACTTTTTGGATATCATATGTCAAATCAATAATGCTGCATGAGTAGTTTGGGTAAATGTTATGTTGGTTTATGTTCTATACAGTAAATTTTTCGAAGTATCCAATCTGATCTTTGACTGTTAAATTCTTCAAACTACTGGTTAATTTTTGAATATCCATCTTCAATATGATTTGGGATACTGTCTTCGACAAGTTCAACATAACAGTCATATGTCTATTCAGTTTATTACGAATAACGAATATTTTCTCACACTTTTCACACTGAAACAATTTTTTAACAGGATGTGTTTTCATATGAACTGATGGTCTGTATTTTCTAGTAAAAGATAATTCACGCTTTCTTGTAGATGATTTTTGACGATGATTACAAGTATATGGTTTTTCACTAGTATGGATTTGTATATGTTCTTTTAAATTCCATTTACTTGAAAAGTATTTGTTACAAGTGGAACACATCTGCAAGAGAAATAAATGCATATATTTAGAATTCCTTCTAACACTATAGACGAAAAAACATCACATTTTATAGAACATCTGGTACAATATTTTATTGTAAATTCACTCTAATTATGTTTAATATATGTATTCTAATATATCACATATAAGTACTCACATGTATATTATTCTTTAACTCTATATGTGTTGACGATGAATCATCCGGGGTATCCATTTCTGGTAAAGAGAGTTTCTGCTGTTTTGATTCATCTTGGTGTAACATCTATACAATAAAAGAAATATAATTATATACTTAGAAAAGATTTAATAGATAAATAATCATTTATTGATGTTTTACAATGAAATAGTACAACTTACTTTATTCGTTAACAGATAAATTGTTTCCCCAACTGGGTTAAAATCAGGAAATTTACTGGAGCTATACATATACAGTCATCTGAATAGTCATCTGCAAGAATTTGACTTGGGAAATGAGAACCTCTGCATCACTTTTCAAAATTTTATATTATCATCAGTTAAAGTGATCATGTGACAAAACTGCGCATGCGTACTAAATAAAAATAATCAGTATAATAAGCTTTATCATGGAATCTTGCTTAAATATGGTCTTATATTAAAATGGATAGTATGGTCTTAATTCTGAAATATTAATTATAAATATGAAAGTAGAAGCTGGTAAGATATACACGATTTCAAATGTTAGAGGAAAAAATTACTCGACACGGAAGATGTTAATTGGAAATTCGCTAAATACAGTATGAAATTTGGTTTATGCGAACTTAATAATAGTGTTGGTACAATTGCAGTTGAAATTTTCTTTATAGTATTAAAAATATATAGTGTACAAAAGTCTAGGCTGCTAAATTCTGAGAAGTGATAGTGGTAATAATAGCAATTAAACTTCTAATTTTCAAAAAATTTTGTAAAAAATGGGCACTTTTTGTAATATATTAAACCTTCGTAATTTTTCTTTCTTTTTTTTTATGTAAAAAACTTTTTTTTTTTTTTTTTTTTTTTTTTTTTTTGTAAAATACTTTTTTTTAAACATTTTTTTGTAAAAATTTTTTTTTAATTTTTTAATTTTTTTTTCATTTGTAAATTTTTTTTTTCATTTGTAAATTTTTTTTTCATTTGTAAATTTTTTTTTCATTTGTAATTTTTTTTTTCATTTGTAATTTTTTTTTTCATTTGTAAATTTTTTTTTCATTTGTAATTTTTTTTTTTTTAACTTCGTAAGAACTTTTAATTTTTTTTTTAATTTTTTAAGTTTTGATTAATAGATTTTGTGTTTGATATTTTTAGGTACTTACAATTTATTATTTTCATTTAACGTATATTTAATTTCTACGATGTTTTTATGGTAAAAGTTATGTGTGATAAATAGTTGATAAGTGATAGAACATAAATTTTAATTTGAGATTTGAATTTTTGAATAGGAAACACAGTTCAAATATTATTTTACAGGCGTTTATGTTCAAATATGTTTTCGTTTCTGTGATATAAAATAGCTCGAAATCATTGGAATGGTGTAAAAAATCACTAAATGCAAGCTAAAATTGGATATTTACTCGTTAAATCCATATATTTATATGTATATTTCTGAAAGGAATGGATAAAATGCTATTGCATGTTAATAAGTTATGCTAAAATAGGTATGTGATCAGTATCTAAGTTTATGTTAAAATGTCTAATATTTGGTAATATGTATCATTTTCATAAACTAGGGTATTTGAAATAAAATGTTTAGATAAACTTAAAGGTTATATTCGTGCATATTCTGTTAAAATTGGAAAATTTAAAACAATAAGGTATTCATATTCATTTAGATAACAGTGTGTACTAAACTCATATGCGTAAGCAAGGTTCTACAAGTTCATATGGTTTCAAGTAAAAGTATAACTAAAAGTGGATATCAATACTTATAACATAAATTTTAACTTGAGTTTCAAATCTTTGAATGGAAAATACAATACAAATATTATTTACTCGCGTCTGTATTCAATTATTTTTCCGTTTCTGTGATATAAAATAGCTTGAAATCATTGAAATCATTGAAATGGTGTAAAAAATTGGTAAGTGAAAGCTAAAATTGGATATATACTCGGTAAATCCATAATTTTATATGTATATTTCTGAAAGGAATGGATAAAATGCTATTGCATGTTAATAAGTTTTGCTAAAATAGGTATGTGATCAGTATCTAAGTTTATGTTAAAATGTCTAATATTTGGTAATATGTATCGTTTTCATAAACTAGGGTATTTGAAATAAAATGTTTAGATAAACTTAAAGGTTATATTCGTGCATATTCTGTTAAAATTGGAAAATTTAAAACAATAAGGTATTCATATTCATTTAGATAACAGTGTGTACTAAACTCATATGCGTAAGCAAGGTTCTACAAGTTCATATGGTTTCAAGTAAAAGTATAACTAAAAGTGGATATCAATACTTATAACATAAATTTTAACTTGAGTTTCAAATCTTTGAATGGAAAATACAATACAAATATTATTTACTCGCGTCTGTATTCAATTATTTTTCCGTTTCTGTGATATAAAATAGCTTGAAATCATTGAAATCATTGAAATGGTGTAAAAAATTGGTAAGTGAAAGCTAAAATTGGATATATACTCGGTAAATCCATAATTTTATATGTATATTTCTGAAAGAAATGGAAGAAATGCTATGTATGCTAATAAATTATGCTAAAATAGGTATGTGATCAGTATCTAAGTTCATGTTAAAATGTTGTCTAATATTTGGTAATATGTATCGTTTTCATAAACTAGGCTATTTGAAATAAAATGTTTAGATAAAATTAAAGTTTATATTCGTGCATATTCTGTTAAAATTGGAAAATTTAAAACAATAAGGTATTCATATTCATTTAGATAACAGTGTGATGTACTAAACTCCATATGCGTAAGCAGGGTTCTACAAGTTCACATGGTTTCAAGTAAAAGTATAACTAAAAGTAAAGTTATAAGTGAATATTAATACTTAGAATATGAGTTTAAGTGAAATTTTAGGTACTGGTATTTCTGTGATAAAAATGGATTAACCATATCATAGAAAATATTCAAAGTTAATTAATATAAAATTACTAATTAATATAAAACTCGTGAAAAACACGGTATAAAATAATTGGAATTGTGTAAAATTTACTAAGTATAAGTTAAGATTATTTATTTTATCCTATAAATCCTTATTTTCAAATGTAAATTAGTGATGTAAACAGGAGTTTATATAATTACTGTTAAATATTTCACGAAAAGTAATCTAAAGGTGAATACTTTTCTCTGTATTGTAATCACCTAAGAAATAACATCATACCTGTTAGTGTACAATAATACCGAAAACTTGTGTAAAAATTCATTAAAATTCACCCTTTTTCGTTAAAAATCGGTATTTCTTTTGTTTTGTATAATTGTTAGCATCGTGTAGAAGATGGAGGAGGGTAAACTTTATTAAAATATAACTCATATCTATCTCCCAACATGGATTTTTTGTAAACATTGATAGCGAATAATATTTATATTATAGTAAAAGTGGTGACCTAGACGGTCATTGTTAGGCTCCCCTTTTCCTTAGAATGTGGGGTGGAATTATTATCCCTCCTCAGAAATGCTACATTTTAGGAAAGAAAACAAGTTTGCGTATTAAGAATAAATAAACAACTGGTTTTTATTTAAATATGGTTCTTATTTCAAGTCTAAATGATATAAAAAGATTATATTACGTACGTCTAAACAGAATTAAATCAAGTATACACAGTAAAATTAGATAATGGTTGTTAAAACTCCTATTATTGTGCGGAAAATCAATTGATTAGGTATAAAATTCATTCAAATTTTGAATATTTTCTGTGTATTACGGTTGAAAAACTAAAAAAGTGTAATTTCCTCTTTAAGTTGATATTCTCATCTTATACTTGAAAAATTCTTAAAAAATCAGCTTTATACCTTACAATTGATATTTTTCAATTGTTTCGTCTAATTAGTAATACTCATTAAAATGTTCGTCATTTAAAATAATTATATATGTTTATTCTACGGCTTATGATTTGATATCCACATCTTATAGTTGAAAAAATTCATAGGAAATCATCATTTTCGTTAAAAGTAATATTTTCTTTTGCTTAATTATTATACTCATTAAGGTGTCTATTGTTCAGAAACTATAATATAAGTTTAAAATCCATCTTATAGTTTGATATTCTCATGTTATAGTTGAAAAATTCATAAGAAATCAGCAGTTTCGTTAAAATTGTTATTTTATTTTGCTTAATTATTATTCTCGTTATGGTGTCCATTGTGCAAAACTAAAATGTAAGTTTAAATTTCTTCATATAAGTTGATATCGTCATCTTATAGTTGAAAAATTCTTAAGAAATCTGCTTTTTTCGTTAAGGTTGATATTTTTCCATTGTTTCGCTTAATTAGTGATACTCATTACGGTGTTTGTCATTCAAAATTAGTATATAAAATCAATATTCATCTTATAGTATGATAATCTTGTCCATTTACCCTTTTCTTAGAGTTCTTATTTTCACCCCTCGTGTTACAGTAGAAAATTAACCCTTTTTTTCACAATTTCCATTTTTCCCGCTAGGGTGCGTTGCGGGGGCGATCGGAGGGTCGGTGCCTCCGGCCGGTGGCACGGTGCCTCCGGTCGGTGGTATGGTGCCTCCGGCCGGAGGCACGGTGCCTCAGTGCCTCCGGCTGACCCAGAACTCTCCTTTTCCTACTACTTAAGATCTTTGATACGTTTAATCTTTAACCACAATGTTCGTTACGTTATATGGATGGTGTGTTTATCTTATAGAACTACATCAAGATGTCAATAAATTAAGTAATGGTATCAAATTCACCCTTGAAATTGAAAAAGAATGGTAAACTCCCATTTTCAGATGTTTACATTAATAGATTCAGTTTTGAATTGAACTTTTCTGTTTATAGAAAACCAATAAAGAAAAAAAATGTTATCTCTTTTTCAGCAAATGTACCTTTTCAGTACAAAATCCCCGCTTTCCAGTCATTTATTAAAAGAGCCTTCATGATTTTTTCAGAAAACCAATTATATAAATAAATCAAATTTATCAAGAAAATAGCGATTGATCATGGTTTTCCAGCCATACATGTTGACAGGAGTACAATACAGGAGTACAATTCAGCAGTACAATTCTCCCCCTCCTTCAGACCAACGTCAGGACAGGAACAAACTTGTGATATACAGGAGATTTCACTACAATCCTACAATATTTGAGAAATTAAAAGTCATTCTACAGAAGTTTAATATAAAGTTAGTGGTAATTCTGCATCCTTACCTTATTGATAACCTTAGTGATAATATTGCCAAATCCGATTGGATCAAAAATTTGGGATATACGAAATTCCTATTACGTTATTAAATAGTGATAAGAGTTTACATTGACATGACTAAGCGTAAGTTTTCTGAAAGAATTAAGGAGCATCGTCGGGACATTAAATAGTTTAAACAGACTAAGGCTCTTTCTCGCTTCTATTGGGATAACGAAGGATACTGTGTTAATTTTGATAAGGCGAAAATCACAGTTCCTTGTAATAACCCATTCGAAAACATGATCAGAAAATCAGTCGAAATCATTGCACGTGAGCACAATGCCTGCAACGATAATTTTTCTTATAATATCCCAAAAATCTGGAATAACATGTTTAAAAAGTCTTAATTTTTAGCTCTTTGCAATATTTCAAATTTTTTCCCATCTTTCACCATAAACTTGTTTGAACATAGTCTGTTTCCCTGGTCATAGATGGTGACACTTGATGATCTTTAATCGAACTTTCGATTCATCTCTAACTTTTTTCGTTTTAATTTTTCTGGTAATATCACTGGAGGGTGTCCCTAAAGTATTCCAATCATATATTTGGTCAACGACTCAACAAATTGTCTCTCATGCAAGAAGCTTTCGTTTCTGGACTTTTAGATCACTTCAACATCATATTTTATCCTGATGACGATTGCAGAAGCAGTTCGAAACGTCGATTTTATGTTCTTACCATCAAATTTATTTACACAAGTGCATATAAAGTTCTCTTTTTGTGTACCATTTAGAAATTTTATGTGCTTTTATGAATATATTCTTATTTATAATATTTCATGGTGCAATTGTCTAACATGTGGTAATAGCTGCAATAGTTTGTTGTGTAATAACAGTAGTGAATCCTTCTTATAACATCTCAAAGCTCATAATTTGGAGGTGTGTCACGTTTTTTAAAAGTCTGTGAATTGTTACATTACTTTTTTCGAAGTCACCAATTTTATGTGTTTTTATGTATTCTTATTTATATTACAACTATGTCTATATAGAAAAATAGAGAGTATATCTGGTTTATTTCACATATTCTTTCTGGAATAACATAAAAACCATCTTCGGATAATTAGTTGTTTTTATGTTAATAAAAATATGTATTTCGCCCCAAATTAAAAAAAAATTAATTAATACTTGATCCATTTTATTTAGAAAATATTTCGTTTTTAATGCTTGAAATGCGTTTTTTATTTTCGTTTCTTAAACACTTGAGAATTGTATCACTTTTGAAATAACAGTTCAACTTACTAAAATACAGGAGTTAAAATGAACTTTAAACCATCAGAAAGTTTCCAAAAGAGTTTTCTTAGAAATATAATTTATTATTTTATACGAGATGTCTAGAAATGTGTAACCTTTAATATAATATTATTATTTTATATGTAGAAGCACAGACGAAATATAAATTATCATTTTCAAAATTAACAAAAGAAAACTTGAATTAATCATATTAAAATTTCTGCCTGTTTACAAGATTAATCAATGTAGATTATGCAGGGTGTCCCAAAAGGATGAAACATCGCTTTATGTTTTACCTGTTGGAGATAAATAGGCGAAGTATATTGCAAAATTATTCAAAATAAGGTAATTTTCTAACTTAATAATATTGTGTTAATAAAATAGCGCTGTATTAATTTTCAAAAAGTTTCCCTGTAAACATTTTTATCCGGCCCCCCACGCCTAGATAAAACTGATTATTAAAAAGTAACTGTACCTTAAAAATGGACACGCTTAATTGAAAATTGACCACTATGAGTGAAGATCATATATCAAATTAGAAATGTAAGTAAATCTGTGAGATATTGCAAGAAAGAGGAAATACGAACGATAATACATGTGCAGCTGACCTTGAGAAAATAAAAATCGATGCTCCTAACAGGAATTCGCAATGTATAGTTCCTTTACACTGTAAAAAAAATTTCCTGAAAAAAAAAACGGAAGCTGCACTGGCAATCGAGACGCCAGTACTATTTCCGTATTTTAACGGAAAAAAAATTCCGTAAATTCCAGGAAATTTTCCGTGAATTCTGAAATATCCGTTTTTTAACAGATATCTTCCGTATTTTATAGAAATTTTTATGTCGTTAAAATAAAATTTATAGGACCAAAAAAGAAAAAAAAGGTACTTCGCGAGGACAACCTAATAAGGGACAGATACATTTCGGCATCTTTTTTTCATTTCTGTGTGAGTTAATAGAATTTTACCAACCCTTCCCGCGATCGGAATCGAACCCACAATGTCCGGTGTACCAACCCGATGACCTAGACCACGGCGCTATGATCGGTTGGGGTTTTCGCTCAAATGGTGCAACTTATTTGAAACGTTTTTTATGATGCAAAAACTTGCGATTTTATTTGTAGATGGATTTTTCCAATGTTTCTAATATTTTCTTTTCATAATTTTCAATAATTTGCTGTATTATTTGGTGCCTTATAATAGATAAATTTTAATTTATTATGTATTACATGCATAAAAAAATTGTATTAAGAGTAATAATTGCTTCTCTTTACAACAGTACTAAATAGTGTTGAATTCAGACATTTTTCTCCGGAAGGGATTTCTGTGGCTCTTGGGGGGGGGGGGGATTGCACTTTTTGGTCATTAAAAGTATAAAATCTCAAATCTTCTGGGGGATAATGTCCCCTCCGGGCCACCCCCTGAATTTAACAGTGGTACTAACATTTTCTTTTTTCGAACATATACTTTTTTAAAATTATTAGCCTGATTATCTATTTATCAATTCCAATAAAAACAATTATCTTAATCAGACTTGTTTATTACATGCTATTAAAATAATTTATTTTAATCTCTTATTTAAAAAAACTTACGCAAATAAACATTTTTATAATAAATTAAATTATTATATTTCAGCTGTGCTGAGAGCTTTTGCGTACGGTTCTGTTAAACATTATATTTTTAACATTACATTTTAAAAATACTAAAAAAAAAAAAAAAAAAATTAATGACTTTGGTAAGTTTAAATATGGACTAACTGATTTAATTTAAATTAAATTAGTTTTATAAAAATATGAACTAACGAAATAAATTAAAAACGTTATAAAATTAAAAACTTGATTTTTATAAAAGTAAAGAAAAAACATATTAACTAATTTTATAAATTTTAGGAAAAAATTTTAAACTTTGTAAAATTATAATTTATAAAATAATAAATTTTTGCGTAATTCATAAATTTGTAAGCCAAAACAGTTTAGTTTAATACCAATTTGCATAGCTACAATTTGAAGAGATATTATGTTATGAAACCTTTAAATAACACAATATTGCCTCACATTAAAAAAGATAAATTAAAAAAAAAATAGTGAAAAAAAAATCATAAATTCGAAGTACTATCAAGAAAAAAGTAAGTATTTTTTTTTTTTGAAATTTATAAAAATAAAATAAATTTCCAAATATTTCATTAAAAAATATAAATATTACTATTCTTTTCACAATAAATTGACATGGTCTCGGTTAGAATGGGCCAGCGGGTCGAGCCGGGCCAGGCCTGTATCCTAGAAGAACTCTAGTAAATACAACAATCTTAATTCGCATTTCAAAAAAGGCGATTTCTGTACTCAACCTTTAAACGTCATTTACGGAAATTGCACTGTTTTGCAAGAAATACGGACATTGTACTGTTTTGAAAGAAATACGGAAAAAATCCATTAAATTTACGGAAAACTTTCTGTTTATTTACGGATGTGAAGTCACTTTAACGGAACTAATGTCATTTACGGAAATTGTACTGAAATTTTGGAAAAATGAAACTTCTCCGTAAAATTTTACGGAAAATCTCTTGTATTTTCACGGATTTTTTTTAGAGTGTAGCGCAAAGTTCCTACTGTGTACTTCCTTTTATGTACCCGATCTTTGTGCTAGTTCAAATGAACGCACTAGTTTATTATTTAAAAAACTGGAAATTTTCATACAAGAAATATATTAGACTTATATTTCTTCATAAAAGTGTATAAAATTTATGAATAAGCAAATAATTAATATCTAGGTTAACAATATTGGTTAACTATTCTGTTAATTATTATTAACACAAGAAGTTAAAAAAAAAATAATAATAATGTTTGTGCATTGAGTTGTCTGATCTGTAGCTACATTAGTTACAAGTGTTTTGCTTTAAAAATATCTATTAGAAATAGGCATTTTTTAGTAATATACAAATTTATACTGTAAAATATTTTAAAATACAGGTTTGTTTAAAAACATTTATTTGAACACAATTTCAAACGCTTAAAATTAAAAATATCGATAATATATGTATTTTCGTCTAATATGTGTATGTAGTATATGTCTAATATATATATTTTCGAAAACAAAAATATGAATTGTAACCTATTAATTTTTTTAAACAGAAATCGATTTCTAGAAGCTTTAAATATGCGAATCCAAATTCACAGCTCATTCTGCCAAATAGTTTTTGAGTTATTCTTAAAAACTACCCACATTGTAATCTATTTTGAAATGATTAAAAAATAATTTAACATCGGTGTTCCAAATTTTAAACTTGCATAATTCTTAAACTGGGTGACCCTCGCCGGCCCGTGATAATAATAATAATAAAAAAATTAGTTTTTTGCTCTGAGGTTGCTCTTTTGATTTATTTTTGCTCTGAGGTTGAAAGCTAAAACTTTCAACCTCAGAGAAAAAATAAATTAGACGGTCTCTGCTTTCAATACAATGGTATACCTAATACGGCTTCATCCGTTTTCAATCAACCCTTTTCAATCCCCTTACTAAACAAGTGACAAGTGAGGGTTGGGTTAATCAATCAGGTTTCCCGTTTCTGAGGGTAGAAGCCTTAAAGAAAAAGCGCTGACGCATGCGCAAAGAGACGATTTTCATGTGGATTTGACAGAATGCGCTTTTCGTTTTAAATATATATACTTGACTGGATGATTTCTCGTTGGTATTCGAAGGTAAAATTTACCGAATAATCTAAATATGATGTCAAACATGGGTGTTAGTACTGAAAATTTTAAAGTTTGTTATACAATTTCTATTTGTAGACGACCGCCTAAATTAAATTTAAGTATAGTATTAATTAGTAGACGTTCTTACCAATTGATTGGAGCCCGTCATATTTTTATATGGCGATTTGCGTGGGATTAGTAGGGGTGATTTTTTTTTTCAAGACTACAATTTCACTTTTATTTTTTACAAAAAAAAATAAAAATAGCCGGCTGAGGAGGACTTGAGAAGCATTAAGTTCAGGCCGGACGTGCCCCGAGTATGTAGAAAACGTGTAAGCCCGGACCTGGTCAGGCCCAAAGTGTGATGAAAAAAAAGGCCGAGCTCGGCTATCGGCCCGGGTCCGGTCCAATGCAGGTACGACAAGGTACTGATAAAATAAGTCTTGCGAACGATTTCACACAATCAGGGCCGGAATAAACCGTTTATTTAAACTAGCTCTGGTACACTATCACATGTGTCCGGTTTGATCTAAACGAATTAGGTCACGTAAAATGCACACCATAATCAGCATTAGAGGAAGACATGGGCACGGAAAGACGGTCGTCACTTTAAATCACTGAGCTCCATATATAACAGGAACAGGAGATCTGAATCAGCGGTCAGAAGCTGGCAAGGGAAATGAAGCTTGCAAGGCAGAGGGATAAAATAGTCCACGTTGTCAATGTTAGACATAAACTTTCTCATTTACTATTATCGTAATTTATGTTTCTTTAATTGAACTATGCTTATGTAATTAATTAATGCTTCTCTAATCATGTAAAGCAATGAGATAAAAAGCATGTTTTGCCGTAAATGTGACCTAACACTATCGTCACTGTAGCCACGCTAGCCACGTTGACCGCTGGAAATCATGTTGGGAAATAGGAAGACAGATCTCCTGTTATATATGGAGCTCAATGTTTTAAACGTGTCCTGTTTGAAACATATTGTTTGTAGAACCATGTCATTCCAACTAGTTAGTTCGACCGCACACATGGGAGAAATAGAGTCAGGACATGAAAACATCGTTCACTTTAAATGCGTCCGGTTCGAACCATATGTTTTACGGAACCATGTTATTTGAACTAGTTACCATAATTTCCGGCGTATAAGCCGCGGCTCAAATAAAGCTGTTTTCGACCAGAGATTTTTTTTTTAAATAAAAAGTAACTTCTATCTACTTTGATCTTATTTTACTTTTTTTAGAAAACAAAATTTCTAGTTTGAAACAGACTTATTTGAGTCGCGGCTTATACCCCGGAAATTACGGTAGTTCAATAGCGCACAAGATGGAAAGAGGGGCAGAGACATGAAATTGTCGTTCACTTTAAACCACTTCCTTTTGGGGAATAATTCATTTGAACTAGTGTGTTTACAAACAATACATCTCTATTTCCAAAGGCATTAGTAATGACGAAATTCAAACTATTGAAGCATTGTTGGATGAGCTCATTTATGTGAAAACATTTAGAGAATGCTCTGTGAATTGCTTAAAAAATATATGTTTCTAGGATTTAAAACTACATTTGTCTCCTAAATGATAGCTGCTGGTGTAATACATTTTTGGATGTATATGTGATGCAATTTTTTCACACTTGTTAACATATTTTTATCTGAAAACTTCATCGTCAATTTGCATATGGTCTCTATTTTCACTGATGAAATAGTGATAATGGATTAAATGATACGAAAAAGTGGTATAAGTCAACTTTTCTCCCTAGTTATGATTCAGTTAATTTTAATGGTACATGTATGTAGTTTCTGTAATGATTCTGTTACAAAAAAAGAAAAAAATTCTAATCGACTAATTATGACTTGAAGGTCGTACAAAATTTTGAAAAGTAACTTTTTGGAAAATTAAGGGGGCGTCTATGTCATTGACATAATCTTATTTACTACCTTATTTTAAAGTTTTTGCAATTTATATTGTCTACTTATCTCTAACAGGTAAAAAAATTAAAGCACGTTTCAACCTTTTTGGGACACCCTTTGAGACTATTGTTTACAGGATTCATTGATAATATTCGAAATTATAAACAAAAAAATTGACGTTGATGTTCAAATTTTTTAATATTTATTCATTTTAATTTATTAAAATTAATGATCACAAGATTACACAACACGCCTTAGGAGGTGCGAGGACCGATTAGGTACAATTTTGGTTGTTTTCAGGTCTAGGAGGCATAGAACTGCATATATTTCGGTACCACTTTTTCAGAATAGTAATCTTTGGGTTATTTATTTGAGGAATTCTGCGAAGATTATTATTAGAAAATAGTGGGGTTTAAAAACAAGCCTATTTACGCACCATGAGGTCCCCAGCTAAAATACATCGAGGTCTGTAGAATCATATAAGTAAAAAAAAAAACAATTATAGACTATGTCTTTGTGGTAGAATGGAAATGGAAAGTAATCAAAATGTACGTTTAAAAAACCAGTGTTAACTAATATACTAAACAGATTTAAGGTACATCTTAATAGAAAATTGCATACATATAAGCATACGATTAACAAACAAAATTTTATATCACAATTGAAGAGTTACGTAGTTTCAATACCACTTTTTTTTTGTGACTGTGAAATGATTTATTATAAATATTAATTTATTTTTGTTTATGAAAAGTAATTAGAATTTAATTGCTCTTTTGGAAATAAATTATCTTTTTTGGTCTGCTAAAAATCATTTAACATTCAACATTTATAAATGAAAAATGCATCAGTATTATTGCCTTTTATTATGAGTAAGTTATTTTTCTTAATTTTTTCTCTGGAAATATTTTATAAATTCATCGAAGTATAAATTCCTGCTATTTTGAAATTCAATGGACATAAGTGCTAAACTCTTTATATGTTCTTGCTGAATTGATAATCTCAAATAAGTTTTGAAAAAAATTTCAGTTCAGAAAAACTCCTTCTTCCAGATGCCGCGGACACTAAAAATGTCAGGAAAATCCGAATAAAACTTAATTTAGAAATACTGTAGACATACTGTTACAAGCAAGAAGTTCAAGCATTTGCATGATGTTTTGAATCTTTGATGGTAGAATTGACTTTAGTGCCTCCATTTCTTCACAAAGCATTGATCCATCATCTACATCAGCCAGTTTTATGATTTTTAACTTGATCTTTTTTGTGCACCTGCTCTACTATGTCAATCCCACTTTCAGATCTGTTGTACATCTTCTTATGGTGTATTTGAACAGGTCCTGAAATTTTCTGAAGAATCCAAATAAATTTTGATACTAATGCTTTATCTAGCACTTGATTAAGCATTGATTGCACTCTGTAAACTGTTTTTGTATCTGCCAAAGTTTCATCTCCAGATTTATAATTACATAATTTTCTTTTTGTGTAATTACTTTCTCCGAGTTGTGATTTTGTGAATACTAAATAGGTCAACATCTTGGTCTTTGGCAAGTTCACCAGCGTCAATCAAACCTTCATCAAAACTTTTACCCTGTATGTCCTGCACCAGTTATAAATCTTTTCGGAAAGAGAAAGCCCTGTAGCAACATCCATGAAAGTTCTCCATCTCTGAAGTTCACATAATTATCATTACTCACATAATTTATTTGAAAGAATAAGGAGGGCCAGAAAACTAGTGAGAGCAGAAGCTTTTAATTTATCTTTTGACTGACTGACGATTCAGAATCATTTTTTTATTTATGCATCAGCATTTTCTGAAAATCTTCTAGTAGATTACAAAGTTCAGCAGCTTGGTGCCATACAGCTTTTACACTTTCTATTCAACATTCCCATCGTGTTTCAAAAAGAACTTTAGAGACAATCTGATACAAGTTTCCTAATATGTTTATCTTTTAGTAGACGATCCAAAAAAGGTTGTAAATACGCTGTAGAGTTCCAAAAAAAGTCATTACATATGGATATATCTTTTTTGTGTTGCCTCTCAAAACTAGGTTGTAGTTGTGACATGCCCACGTGGTGTAAATAAAGTTCTTTAATTATTCTGTAGAAGTTAATGAATTCCTAAAGTGTATCCCTTTATATTGGCACCGTTATCATATCCTTGTCTACGGATATTTTCTACATCTAGTCCTAATGCGTAAAGTTCATGTAGATTCATCAAGCTCATGTTGTACTAATTTTCACCTGTTAAAATTCCCACCTCTAAAATCTTGATGAAAGTAATTCATATACACTTTCTGGAAGATATGATTATACACCATCAGCTACACATCTAACTACCATCGACATTTAATTCTGATAACTGATGTTGGGTGTACAATTGTGAATTACTGCAAAATACTTAGCTTTCGAGCACTTAGATTCAAAAAATGTTTTATTTTAAAACAGCTTGACCCGTTATAAAGTTAATTTTCGATTATTTTTTGTAAATAATGACTGTGTATTTCTTTATTCTGGATTTGTTTTGTAGATGATCTTGAAATAACAAATAACTGTTTCCTTGTAAGTCAACAACAACAAGAAAATTTCCATTATGCGGCGTTCTTATGTGTTTCTAATAATTATTATTAGCTTTAGAAACACATTCGAAAATAACTTAACCCCTTGGGGACGAGCGACACGTATACGGGACGCATAAGATGTTCCGAATCCTCGATTATTCCCACCAGTTATTTTTTATTGGAGGATTTGCCTTATTAAATCTTAGCATTTCTGCGATTCAATTAGGTGAAAATTTCTGTTTTGAAAAACCGGTAGTAAAAGATTAAAAATTCTGTAAAGGACACTCGTCGCGAAGGGGTTAACAACTAGTTGTGTCCTAAAATCACAAAAAATTGAGTTGTTTATTTTGTTACAATAACCACTGCTATTCTTTGTAAAACATGAAATATGATGTTATACATATGATATATTGCAATGTGTTGGTGTGTATTTCACAAGTTGAAAGTAAATTACATTCTAACGCGGGACCCAGTTAGAAGCAATCGGTCCTATCGTCCTAAGGCCGGCCCTAATCACAAAATAACTTTATGCTATACCGTTAAAAAGAATAGAGCTCGGATTATTGATTCAAGGGGGAAAGAAGTCTATCTTATTTCTTGGAAGGTTTTTTTTTTTTTTTGAGAATATATGGTGTATTTTATCAATTATGGTATATTTTATCATAAGGGGTCATTTACATATTAATATTTAACCACAATTTTAGAAGTTCAATGACATCATTTATGTTGTTTTATATATTTATGTGCAGCATTTAAACATTTTGAAAATACATTCATAATTTTTTATAGGAATGTGGTTAAGTAAGTATAAATTATTGAGAACCAAGCCGCTTAAAGGTAAAGGCATAAGCCAGATATTTAAACACAGGTGATATGGAAAGAAAAAAAAAAGTAATGAAATACATAAAATATGAAATTTATGTATTTCATTTTTTTGTTAAGCATATGCATAATTTCTGTTATATTGTATTTGAATATTAATTATAACTAATAAGACAATTGTAAAAAGTCCTAAATGGAAACATATTTTTTGTCCCTATAATAAGTGTTCAATACCACTCAGAATGTTTTTTTTTTTCCAATGTTGTCTTTGGTTGCCACAGTATGAGCCAATATATCCACATATAAGCTGCTAAGTAAAGAGTTATATTATAAATGACATCATTAACCCCTTCGCGACGAGCGGAATGTACACGTGGCTTGTAAAAATTCTTTAATTTGGATACCAATATTTTCGAACAGAAATTTTTATCTTATGTAATTACAGAGTTTCAGCGTTTAAATAATATAAACATTTCTATTCGGAAAATATGGTGCTGAAAAATTAAAAGAAGTGTAATTTACGCTCGTCGCGAAGGAGTTAAGGGTAAGTTAAGGTCATATGTCAGAGTCGTTTTGAAATTCATCTATTATGAAATCTTGAAAGAAAAAAGCTTGAGCACTTATTTTAAATTTACAAACAGTAAGAATGTCCTCTAAACATCAAAATAAAGGTTTATCAATTTAATTTTAAACACTAGTAAATATTATCTACATTTTAGTCTTCATTTTCCACTGTGGTAGCTATTGGTTTGCATATTCGAAGTTTGATACCTTCATTTTTATTAATTCATTGATTATAATAAATATTAAAAGCTTAATCTTTTTTTTTGCTTAAGATATTTTATTTATTGAATTCGTTTTATGTTAAATAGTGCCATCTAAGTCCAGGTCTTATGTGTCTGTTGGTAAAGTTGTCTTTTCTTTATCTACCTGAAACGTGTCGTTTCGTTTCTTCGCATTCTTATTCAGCATTCATAAAGCGATCTTCGAAAGGTATCTTCATTTTCTACGCATTTTCATTCAGCCATCAAAATGCATTTCCTAATACCGACGCATTTCTTAAACACATTTTAGCTAATATGTAAGGTGTTTTTCAAGTAAGATCAATTAAAATTTATGTTTATGGTAAAACTGAGCTGCGCCGCCTGGCGCCCGTCAAGCACGTCATCCGTCGCACCCAAGTCCTGAGGGACTTATAACGCGCACGACCAGGAGAGGCCTCTCGTGTGTGCTGTGACCGGTAGGAGCACCGCCACCTGCGCATCACTCCTATTGAACCTATGAGGTGACGACATAGATTGTTGCGATACGCGGTGGATCCCATTATCAGAGGAAACCACCACGAAAACAATTAGAGACGAGCCGGGGTCCCCCAACAGCTTCGGAGCTGGTCACCCAAAAGGGAGCAAGGTCCTGGGCCTTAAGTCGAGTTTTTCCGACCTACACTTTCTCTACCAAAACTCGAGGGATGTGAAGACCTACAGAGGTAATCATGGTACCCTCTTGTAATGCATAATTATATTTATGGTAAAACTGAGCTGCGCCGCCAAGCGCCTGAGGGGCGCCCGTCAGCGTCTCAACTGCCGTACCCATGTCCTGAGGGACATATAACACGCACGACCGGAGCCTGCTCTCCGTATGCGTTACGGTCGTTGGTGCACCGGAACCTGCGCATCACACCGATTTTACCAAGGATGACGACATAGGCCGCCACGATAGGTGGGAACTCCGGCACACAGCGGGAGTCCCCACCACTCAGCTCCATAATAGAACGGAGAGCTAACTTCCTATTCTTATACATTGTATCCAGCGGTCCGCCAATGAATACAATGCCAAGATTTTCCGAGGAAAATCTTTGGCAAAACACAGATTTCCTCACATAGAATAGTATGGGGTAGATATTTTCAAATTAGATTATATTTTAAAAATATGACGAAGTTGCTACAATTTTCACTTATATATATCTTTTATTGTAAAAACTACAGTTTTTATTTAAGTTCATCGCCAATATTTAATTTGATATTAGTTAAAAAGGAATTTTTTTATAAGCTCAATAAGAAAAAAAAGAAAAATATGTTAAGTATTGCTCATATAAATATGAAAAAGCTGTAGAAATAACAAAAAGTATGCGGAAAAGATTTTTAAAATGCCTGTAATATTAAGAAAATTGCAGGATTCATTACTTGGCCGCAATGAAAGTGTGATGCGGTTGCGGCAGAAAGTGGATCGATGAGTTAGCCCTCCGTATTATTATGGAGCTCAGTGGTCCCCACACGGACCCTTGATGAATCACCAGAGGACACCCGACGACTTCGTCGCCGGAACCCCATAAGAGGAACCGGTCCCTAGGTCATATGTCGAGCTCCCCTGACGACTCTTGCTTTCCCGCGGCGCACATAGGAGTATTTTATGAAAAATGTGGACAAAAATATTTTGTGAGCTATATCAAATTGAAATATTGTGAAAAGCTATTTAGAGCCATTATATATAATTTTTTAACAAAACATATACTTTTTTTACGAATTTACAAAAGAATATTTGTTTTTTGCAAAGTAAACTATATATTTAAAACAATTCAGAATAAACGTTTAGGATATTTAATAAAATATTCAGTTTTTTGCATATTTATAAAAAGTATTTTCTTTAACTTATCAGATTTATCTTCATCTGTTTCATCTTCATCCTCATCTTCCTCTTTTTTTAGATGTTGTACGTATGGTGCTTCTGGGAGTAATAGTTCTATTGTTTCACTAGAAAATGGCTTGCTTTTTTTTCTTAGGCTTTGGGATTGAACTACTTATAAAAGGATCAGAATTTAGTAAAAGTCTGTTCAAAACATTTTTATTATATTGCTCTCGAAAAAATCTTCAGGAAATATTTTGCCTATTTTGGCGGAAATGTTTGTTTCTAGCTTCAGCAGCCTCCTCCGAAAGTTGGCCGATAGGTAATATTGCATGTTTAATTACTGTGGACCCATGTACTAAAACTTTATGTACTGTTGGTGACATTGGGTGCCACACATATAATTCGACATAAAGCTTTGCAGTTTCTTCTGTGTAATTTTCAAATTTCTTAACATCAATTCTATATCTACTTGACAGTGCCTCTAAAATTACTTTGAACCTTTTTATAAGGTCAAAATTTATTCCAGTGATTCGGGAAGCAGTATTGGGGTCCACAAAAAATCTTCTTGATACTTTTCCTCTTGCGTGTTGCCAAAACCTGCCTTGGGAATATCTACTAGACCCATTTCTTCTTTGAAACTATTTTGAATTCTTTTTTTTTTTTTTTTTTTTTTGTTTCTGCCACAAAATTTTTGTCTTCATTGATTCTCGCTTGCCACTTTTTAAAATGAATTTTTATATGACAAATGCAAAAGTGATTTAAAAAATCGAATCCGTGCATGAAGAATTGATAAACCGAATCTTAAGGCATCAGGATTTTCAGGATTCTTCTTCCCCAACGTATTAAATTTTTTTGAAGTTTCTCCACATATGTAACATCTCATTGTTGATGAAGTACTTGTCGCAGCATTGCAAACCTTCGTATCTACCATAGTAGGTATCAGCGTGTGTTTTACATATTATAAACTACCATTAGTAGTAGGTATATCAGTTTTCTTAAGATTTTTAACTTGATTTTCAATGTATTCAATTTCTTCATTAATAATATAGTTCGTTTCATGAGCAAAACGAATGCGTATTGGCCTACTGAACCCTGTAGTGGAAGGTAGAGGGTTCTGCCACAAAATCTTTTATTGGTCGCCAACTTCTTCAGCCAATTTTATGTTAAGCCAATGTTCATTTACCTTAAGAAAGCAACTTTTTTCCCTATTTGGCAGTCTCCCATGTTTCTTTAAAATCCGAATTGAAACGGCTTAACGAACGTTTTATTGATTCTTGTTCATCTACTGGGCATTTCGTCATTTCTATAACTTGCTTTCCATGAAACATTATTTTTCAGCTATTTTCTTATTAGAACAATCTTGCATCAAGTCAAACAGCAACTTTCTTGAAACATCTTTCGCTGTCACTGAAGTTTCTAAAAGAAAAATGAAGATTTTTCGTTTGCAAAATATCGTCATCTTCTGATACCATTTTTTTTATAAAAGGGTTAAAAAAAAAAAAAATGGGGCAAATTGGGGCAAGATTTTATTTTATGAATATAACAAGGAATATCTAAATTTTATATTACAACAAAAAGTTTTGCCGGGAAAAGGGCGGAACGTATTTATAAATCACTAATAATTTTAAAGAACTAGTAAAAAGCACACTTATTTTTAAAGATAAAACAATGTAGTTTTATTCATAATTATATTCATTTATAACTAAAACTAAATACAGTAATTTAAGCTACATATCTTCCATTTCTTTGTCCATAAAGGGTTTTTTCAGATCTTTACTGTATGCAACGATAAATGCAATTAAATTATGCGCTTCTCACAACAGCGCAGTGAAAATAGACATCTGCGATTCACGACAGCTGTATTCAGACTGATAACGCGACGGGTAGTGTTACCGAACATTCCTTAGATAGTGTTTACGTGAAGCACCCACTACTAAGCTATACAAACAAATAAAGTATTGCGGTTTTTAACGAACTTCATTTTTCGACTTTTGTCCAGCTTTTTTTAGAAATACTCCTCTGTGCGGCGTCCGAATATCGAATCCTAGGGAGGGAGGAGACGACTAGCTGTTCTGCCGCGGTTATCGCTTATGCGATAAGAAGGAACTTCTCGCCAACCCGGGACCACGAAGAAACTCGGTCCCTGACGCATAGACACGTCTTGGCTGGGGGCGTTGCCTCCCAACTGGCTTTGCTTCCGGTGAGTATCCGCAGCGAAATACTGACAGTCCCCGATCGACTCCATTTGGGAGGTTCATTCACATGTAAAAAAAAAAAAATAATAATAATAAAAAAAACATATCACAAAAATGTTAGAAACAACGGAAAGTTACGTTTAGAACCATTACCGGATCCTGCGGGGCATGGAAAATTTCCCCAAGAACGCTAAAGAAGTGGTTCCGGCCGATGTGAGTAGCTTGAAAATTTGGTGGAGACTCTTGGTCATCCAACCGTCAGACGCAGAAAGTCCTGACTACGCATAGACGCGCTGGATTGGGTTTCGGCCCGAGGATTTGAGTTTTGGCAATGATCGCCGCCGCGTTAGTCGGCGAGCTACCAGCCCGGTTCCTTTTGTCTTTCAGATGTGACTTTTTCTTTTTGCCATTCCAATGTAGGTAAACTTTTCATTTCTGCTATTTAAACAGTTAATTTTACATATTCCTGCGGTCTGTATTTTTTCAAATCAATAAGAAACGAAAGAGAAAAATACGAAAAAATACAGACAGCAGGAATATTTAATCAACTGTTTAAATAGCAGAAATGGAAAGCTTACCTACATAGGAATGACAATATATATATATATATATATTCAGGAAAGAATGAAACAACACATAAGGAATATAAAACTAAATAAACAGTCAACAGCGTTTGCAAGATTAAACATTAAAACCCCAATTGAACTTGAAACTCTACAAATACAAAAAATAGCGAACTATGAAAATCTGCATAATGCTCTAATAACGCAAGCAATAGAGATTAATACATCCAAAGTAGACGTTTGCAATGATATGGTACACGCAATGCTAGATTGCCGCTGGAAAAAGATGTTGGAAGAAGAGGGAAAAAAGAGGGAATAGAATGCGAGTAAAGGGAATTCTTCAACCCCCAGTCAGATATATAGCGAAGAGTCGGATGCTTGAGAGTTACAACTGATGATGCTCTAGCCGGAGTGAAAGCGCTATTGTGTAATGGTGACAGTTTTATGTGAAACTTTTAAACATTTTTAATAATGAAGGACTGTTTTAATGAAACTTAATTTTACCATTTTTTTTTTTTTTTTTATATAATGTCTGAGTGTAAAATTGGTAATATGATGAATAAACATTCACTTAACTTTTTAGATGAACCTTGTATAATAGTTTCAAATAAAATAAATCATATCGAAGTTTCGATTATGAATTATTATTATTATTATTATTATTATTATTACTGTTATTTTTCTCACCTTGGGGTCCTGACTTCTTTTTATCGCATCTATGAGATCTGATCGAAGAGCTTCCATCTGATGCAGTCCAATGCGGGGAACCACATCCTTTCCTAAGACAACAGATGTGATAAACTGTTTTGTATATTCAACTGCAGGCATACTGGAAAAGAAGGAAAAGCTCAAGTATACATACATATATATATATATATATATATATATATATATATATATATATATATATATATATATATATATATATTTGTAATTATTTCTAAGATAATTAATTAAAAGAGTCTTTCTGAAAAAACATTAAATCTAGCGCGTTATTTGACGAAGAGGGATTGTCATGCAATTCAGATACAACAACGTAACAGAAATTGAATTAAAATTTATGCAAATGGTGTTAAGTCTAGTTTTCCACAACAATGCATTCGGGACTCTCCAATTTGTCCATAAGCTTTTTGTTACGTTTGATTTTTGCATTTTAGGCAGCTGTCTTTAACTATTGAATAAAAAAAATCCCTCTCCCTCAAGTAAACTTTACTAGAAAAATGTAATACAGTCATCTCTCACTTATGCGCGTCTCAGTTACACGCGTCTCTCAGTTATACGCGAATTTCGTAAGGTCCCGGCACGAGGAATAGGAAAATAATGCTATAGATCTCTCACTTATAAGCGCCACTTTGAATTTTCTCTCTCAGTTATGCGCGGAAATGACAACGCAATTCACATTTTTTTTTTTTTAAATCGATAAATAATTTTCTGCACCTGTCAAGGTCAAAAGACCGTACCGAAAAGCGGGGTGGAGAGGGTGGAGAGGGTGGAGAGGATGTTACAGTTCGACTTTACACTCACCCCCTCAGTTCTAATGGTTGCTTCTTTTCTTTCTGTTTTAATTTTATCAAGTCACCTGCGTGTTACATTTCGTCCTTGCCTTTACGGTAGCATCTAGATTCTTTCTTTCTTTCTTTTTTTTTTTGCAATAAAAATGAGCAAAAGAAAGTTAACAATTTCGTTCAAAATGGAAGTTATAAAAGCAGCAGAAAATGATCCTAGACTGTCAAAAATAAATTTAGCTCGAAAATTCGACTTGCCAGAATCAACACTCAGCGGGATTTTAAAGAACAAGGACTCGATCAAAAAAATTAATAGTGAATATTCTGCACAAGCGAAGAAACGATCAAGAATTCAGAATGGAAAAATTGAGATTTTAGAAACCACTTTAATTCAGTGGTTCAGAGAAATGAGAGCTTGTAATTTACCCATTAGCGGTGAGTTATTTAAAGAAAAGGCACTCACTTTGTCATCCAAAATGGGAATCGAAAATTTTTCAGTTTCTTCGGGATGGTTAGAAAAACTTAAAAAAAGACACGGTTTAACAGATCATTGTCTGAGTGGTGAAAGCACAGCCGTTTCAGATTCAACTGCTAATGAATGGATCGCAGACCTTCCAAATTTAATTCAAAACTTTGATCTTAAGAACACTTTTAACTGTGATGAAACAGGCTTATTTTATCGTCTTTTACCAAACAAAACGATGGATTTTAAGGGAGAAACATGCCATGGTGGCAAACACAGCAAAGAAAGACTGACTGTGCTTTTATGTTGCAATGGGGACGGATCAGAAAAGTTACCGCCAATAGTGATTGGTAAATCCAAGAATCCACGGTGTTTAAAAAATGTCAAGAAATTGCCATGTTCTTACGCAAATAGCACCAAAGCCTGTATGACATCGAAAATTTTTTTAGACTTTTTGAAGGAATTCGATATGAAGATGGCTAAAAAAAAAAAAGAAAGTTTTGTTATTTATGGATCAGTGTCCCGCCTATCCTTCATATCTCCCATTGCTGACACATGCACGAGTTATATTTTTCCCTGCTAACTGTACTAGCAGACTCCAGCCCTTAGATCTCGGTATAATAAGGTCAGTTAAAGCGCAGTATAGGAAAGATTTGGTGCGAAGAATGTTTATATCACTAGAGCAGAAAAAGGAATTCAAGAAAATTTCGATTCTGGATGCCATGCATATGTTGGTTTCCTCTTGGAATAACGTAACAGCCATGACAATTTCTAACTGCTTTAGGAAAGCGGGTATTTTTCATTCAAATAAAGCTGAAGTTATTCCATTACAGGAAAATGAAAACAACAGCAATGATTTTAACATAGACGAAGAAGAATGGAATAGAATAAGCCAAGATTCTCTTTCTTTTCAAGATTTCGTCAGTGTTGATGAAAACTTAACATCAACGGCAATTAGAGATATTGAAACTGTGTTTGATGATGTGACAGATGAAAGAGAAGGAGATGATGATGATAATGATGAAACTGATACTGTAATTGTCCCATCTTATGCTACTGCTTTAGGAGCCCTGGACACTTTGAGATGTTACCTACAAAATGCTGATATAGCATCAAATACAATGACGCACTTTAATGCATTAGAAAAGGTCGTTGTACAAACGCGGCCTAAGCAAACATAAACTACCATTGATGACTTCTTAAAAGAGGACTAATTGGCATTTTTTTTTATGTAAGTATATCATCTTCTATGTCAAATGAAAAAAAATTACTTTATTGTATTTTTTGAAACTAAATTTTATAGTGAAAGTGTAAGGATATATATATATATATATATATATATATATATTAGTACACTATACTAATATTACACCCCATTTATTTTATAAAATATCATTAATCATAATTCTTATATTTCAATATGTTTTTCTTTCGAATAATGTGTATAATGTGTATAAGGAATTACTACATACAACGTCCTCTCAGTTATGTGCGGCTCTCAGTTATGCGCGGCTCTCAGTTATGCGCGATTTTAAGTCAGTCCCTTCAAACGCGCATAAGTGAGAGGTGACTGTATCTTTTAAGTGACTTTAGATTAAAAATTGCTTATATGCCAAAACATATTTTGTAATTATATACTTTTAAGTAGAAAAATGAAAGTTATACCTCAAAAGGCCTCCAGGAGGTGAATAAGCGTAACAAATGAGATTGGGATATTCACTTTTCAGCAGAATGGCAAGAATTGCTGCTGTACCAGCACCCAAGGAATGTCCAACGAGAACAAGATCATAAGTTTGTGTACTTTTTTCCTAAAAATATACTTTGAATTACTAAAATTTGAAAAGTATCATAACATATACAGAGAAAGACACTTCTCGAGAATTTTGGTAACATACAGCGTATATATACTTTTACAGGGTAATATACTTTTATCGTTGTCCGATTGCCAACTCCCAACTGTTAGTTTTATAGGTAAAGTGTCCTATGTGTACCCTGTGTCCTATAAGTTATATTTAGGAAACTGTCTATGCTCAAGCACGAAAAAAAAAATCCTTTTTGTTTGACCAAACTGAGTTATAGTGTGAGTTGTAATTTTCTGTACAACTGGACGAAAAATGTCCGGGCCAGGATTCGAACCTGGGAGAATTGGGACATTTTTCGTCCAGTTGGAAAATTACAACTCATATGATTTCTTTACCAATTTGAATAATTGTGTTAAAATTAATCTTGTGAGTTATAGTGCTTTTAAATTTATGACTTTTCAGTATTTTCTGGCACTAAAAACGGAAAAATGCATTTTTTATACCGAAAAACGCTCTATCGAAAAGTTTTTATCGTAAAAGAATGGGGTTTTTTTATTTTAGAGAAAGAAAAAGTTCTATATATAACTTATAGGTTCCAAGGGACCATTTGAAATTTTAATTTTGTAACTTTTTTAAAAATAACTATTTTACGTAAATGACTTTTAATAGGCTGGAGAACATTATTTGAAACATTAGAAATTTACCTCTAAACCTAATGGTTTAGAAATTAGCTATTTGACAGCGATTAGGACAGACACGCTGTAAGGTCATCGTGCTAAAATGTGACAACCCATAAATGCGACAATGTTCTTGTACTTAAAATCTTAGCGCAAGAATCGTATATAAATGCTATATAATGGAACATCCGAACTTCAGGAACAAAACGCGAAACATTTCACTGCATTTAAAACGTTTACTTTAAAAAAATTCTCATTAAAATACACACCGTTCATTATCAATCGCCGCCATAACTCCCGAATTGCGAGATTGCGACGAATAATAACGAAAATGGATCACGTTTTCGTTTGTTTAGCTTTGAAGATCAAATAACTTTATCAAAGTCAAGGTCTTGAACGTCTGTTTCATTTAATTGAAATGGAAGCTTGGGAAAAGGCGAGAAGTTTTCAAATTAGAGTTCTAAAATATTCTATGCATTTTGGTGACTGATTTTTTTTCGAAGCTCTATTAGGGTCATCATCTGATCGGTCTGTTAGCCGCCGTCTGTCCGCGCACTAACTCTTGTAAATATAATCAGACTGCAGTGTAATTTTTAATTATTATTGAGGTTCCCTATAGAATGCTATTGAAAAAGAAGTGTTTATCATTTGCAGTTAGTTTACAGGGGCACTCAAAATAATTCGTTTACATTATTGTCTATGTAGAAAAATCGTTTGCGGTGCATTTTAATAATGTTACGATACTTCAAGCATAATGAAATTGATATGAATAGCGTAGAGGGTGTACAGCATGCTTTCTGTGGAGTACATAAAACATAGCATTTATAGTTCGTTTACAGGGACAACAAAATAAATCCATTATATTCTGATCTATGGTGAAAAATCGTTTGCGGTGCATTTTAATGTTACGATACTTCAAACACAATGAAATTGATATGCATCATTGAGGTGGACTACCACATGTTCCCTATAGATCATGGAGTGCATAGCGTTAATCGTTCATTTACAGTGTTAAGGATTGTTTTTCTATCACAGCATAAAAGGGAAAAATGTGTTTACTTTTAGATTTTAGAAAAAGGAGTTTATACTTCTTCGTTACAGAAAAAATGTTTTAAAACCAAAAAAAAAAAAAAAAAAAAAAAAAAAAAGAGGTGGGGCCTGCAAATAGTTTTAAATAAAGAAAATAACATGGAGAAAAATTGTAAATTAATGAAAACCATCCTTAACAACAGTCACACATAAAATTAGGTTACTGGATTGACTATGATTGATAATTCATAGAAGTGCGTTTTCAGCTGTGCTATGCATTTTTAAACTTAACTAATTTTTAGTGTATTATGTATTGTGTATTAATTCTATTGGTCATGTACAGGAAGTGCATAAAATAATTCGCATACATTACCGGGTATGGACAGCAATTGCTGAAAATTTTTATTGTGTTATGTGCTTTTAAAATACTTTATTTAGATATTTCATTTCATTATATGAAGC
Organism: Maratus michaelseni; assembly: GCA_963931845.1. Classification (NCBI taxonomy): domain Eukaryota; kingdom Metazoa; phylum Arthropoda; class Arachnida; order Araneae; family Salticidae; genus Maratus; species Maratus michaelseni. The sequence goes on along the minus strand of OZ007586.1, from coordinate 216,141,369 downwards.
AAGGAAAATTTCTTAACAATATTTTTTAGTGTTTGAAAGTTTTTCATATCTTTGCCTGATGCATCATTTTTCGTTCTTGTTTTAAATAAGAAAATTAATGCAACCAGTAAAGCAATATCGTTTCTTTAAAACAAATTTTTAATTATTTATAGTTAAAAATAAAAAAAAAAAAACTTTTGTATTACTTACTCGTTTTTTCCCCTCGTTATTCTCAGACTAATTGATTAATTGATAATATGGTTAAACTATTCCTGAAAAATTTCCGTAGTTAAAGTTAGTTTGTTGGAAAATGTTCTTACATGTGCAAAACCTATTTTTGTTAATTAAACAATGAACTGTATTTTTTTTTAAACAAAAAAATTAGTTTCTTTTGCAATTATTTTTCGAACACCAAAAAATAATTAAATTTCACATCTCAGAAAACATTGTAGTATTAGAAAAGAACATACTGGACAGTGATTCAATGCTTGCGTTAAAATAGCTTCATTAACTAGTTTCTGTTTGATGTATTCTGCTGCCTGAACCATACCCTGAAAGAGATATAAACAGAAAGAGAATAATAAATAATTATTTAAGAAATTTTTTTATTAATCTCTCTCACACACACATGCATATACAGATACTTTTACATAACTGAACTTTTCCATAGCTGAAATAAATTGCTGTGTACAATGATATTACTTATGTCAGGCAGGCAAAATTATAACCATTATGAATAAAAAAATTGCATTTTAGAGAGGAAAAGTTAGTTTATTTGTCTTAGTGCTCCAGACACGATACGTATTTCAGCTACTCGTTTAACCGATATACGTATAATACGCCGATTTGAAATACGTGTACATAAAATTATACGTTTAAACATATCCGGATACGTATAAGCGTATACCGGTTAAACGTATAATTCAAGTACACGTATATTTCAAATATACGTATTTACTTTTAATACGAATGGGCGTCATCAGTTTTACATCACTGAATGGAGAACAAGCTGGAAATCAGTGGCATTACCGTAACAATCTGCATAATACGTTTCATACATAGATTCTTGTTATTTTTCACTATAAATATTTTAATTAATTTATGTTACTTCTAATTGTTATTGAATTAAATGATAAAATGTTATATAAACTTAATTTAAAATGTTTTATATTTGTTAAATTTGCCATTATGGTTGTTATATGCCATTGTGAATGCAGGACTCTAAGCGGTGTCTCTCAATGTCTCTGATCCCCAGACCAGCAGCAGAAAAATCATATTTTTCTCACGCAATGAATGAAAACCGTTTAAACGTTTATACGTTTAACTACTGGGGTAAGATCCGTATATACACTGTACCGTATAACCGTATATACTGTTTCGTATAATACGTATAACCGCCTTGGCCGTATCATACGTATTCCAAATGTGTACCCCGTATAATACGTAATATACGTATACTCATATAAACATTTAATAGGGAGCACTAATTTGTATTGGGACTCTAAGGACATTTTATGCACATAATTAAACCATGTCCTCTAGCTTAAGGGAACAACAACAGTTTCGAAATCCTACAGTAAACAACTGGTATTGATGTACCTCTTTCTCGGGAACTATTGCAGCTATTTCAATAATTTATTCATATTATAAGTAGTTATTATATTTCATTCGTTTAGTTTTATGGAAAATCAATTCCTTTATAGTAGCATAAATTAAAAAGAGAACCTAGAATTATAGACTTGTAACTATGCCATTTTTTAATTTTAATTTCTTGCCGAACGATAAATTTATAATTTAGTTTACCAAAACTATTAAAAAAATACTGAATTAACTTCATTAGTTCCCGAGTAAGGAACATCAATATCAGCTGTTTTTCATAGCATTTCACAAGTGTTGTTGCCCTCTTAAGCAGGTATCCAAATTACTACAAACATGCCAGCTCTAACCAGGATTCAAATCTAGCTCTCCTTTGTAGGATTCAAATCTAGTTCTCTAACTCTAGCTCTCCCGATTAATAACTGATGCCTTAATAAACACCATACTATACACTAGGGGGCGCAAAATAATAAGAACGATCATTTAATTGACTAAATAATAAATATAATTATATTAATCCCTATATAAACCATATAAATTGATTTTATCAAACTAAATAGCCAATATAAATATAAGGAAAACATTCTAAAACAATTGTTATTTTTTACAATCTTACAAATATATAATTATTACAATTGCATATTCGCTGGATATGCATTACGAGCAAAATTATAAAAACGGAACAGAATTTTTTAAGCTATAGAAATATTACATGTCAATTGTACTTCTTTTGTGTTTAATAATTTCAATGCAGCGTTGTGGAATACAGTTTACACGGTTTCAAAATTGTCGAGGTGACAAAACACGCCATGCCTAAAAAATGACAGATTTTAATTCTGCTTTCGAGTTATACTGGACCATTTAACCATTTTTTCGGTAAATATTGCGCATTGTAATATCCTAAACGTTCTCCATGGCTTTTATGTCCGGGCTATTGGCCGACCATTCAAGTGTGGCAATCTTATTATCTTCAAACCACTTCCTTGTGTCTTTTTCAGAGTGAATTGAGGAACTGTCTTGTTAAAAAATACAGAGGCCGGAAAGTTTTTCACTCTGGTTCAACAAATGACGTTCTAACATGTGGATATAGTTATACCTATCTTGTCGTCTACCTGCAAAAGCAATTTTAAGCTTACCTCCTGAGAAAAAAACAGCCCAAACCATTAGGGAGCCTGCACCTACTTGTTAACGTGTGGAAAATACGCCCTTTTGGTTTCGAAGGTCATGAACGAATACCATACGGACCATCGAAATTAAACCTAATTGCATCAGTGAAAATAATTGTACACCAATTCGTTTACTGCTTTAGATGTTTCTCTGCAAACTGAATGCCGGCATTTTTATGGTCAGATGTTAAACGCGGACACCGATGTGGTTTTATATAATTTAAGGATTCCTATTTTTTTATTGCTCTTCTTATAGTCCATACTGATGCTGGCATCTTTATCGGGTTTCCAATTTCCTTTGCTGTCAGATTGCGACCGTGCTAATTCAAACTTTCGGATCGTTTCGAAAGAATTATCGGCCTTCCTGTAGATTTTGCGGTAAAATGACAGTATTTGAACGTTTAATTTTAACAGCAATTTTTTGAAGTGACATTCCGATGTTGTTATAAGCTAGAATTCGGTCTCTTTTGAAGTCAGAAAGAATTTTTCTTCTTCCCATCGTCAAAAAAGTTTGAGATCTAAACGATTGCGCTCAGAATCTCTTTTAAATACGATGTTAAATGCTATGCGAAAATATCCACCAATCACTAGCCGCAGTTTCGAAATATTTAGGGCGTTCTTATAATTTTTTTCCAGCGTAAATTTAGTAAAATACATATTTAAAAATAATTTTTATAAAATACATACAATTTTTGTAAACGATTGCTTTAATTTTAATTGGAATATCGTGTATTTAATTTCAACACAAAGATTTGCGCATTTGCAAAGAAAACACGAACTGATTTCTTCCTTTTGTGTCGTTCTCATTGATTGTCGTTCATTTTGAACTCCGCTGTAGATAATGCCTCAGGACTGGCAACGCTAAATTGTATGATGTTGTTATGGATCGTCTGACATTTAATGTGTACATAATATGCGCTGCTATACATTATAAATGCTTTATAAATTTATTGTGATAAAGTTTATTTATGGTTATGAGTTTTTAAATTGGTGCACAAATGTGTTGTATCCTTTTGTAAGAGTAATTATAAAACAGACCTCAAAGTAGCCACTTTTGGCTTTTCAAAAGATTAATAATTGAAAATGAAATGTATTCTGTTACTCACCGGAAAGATTATGTTCCAACCAAACAATACCGGGTTTGTTTTTATTGCTGATTTACGAGTTTAAAATTTAAAAATTTTTTATTAACAAAAAAAGCGAAAGAGAAAAAATCACAATAACTGAATAATTGAGCATGTATTAATAATGGTAATGTTTTTTTTAAAACTGTGTGGGGGGAAATACTTTGAAAATTAAAAAAAAAAATATCTGCAGTATTTCTTCATGTAGATGCAAAGATTAAAATTTATTTATGAAACATAAATGTTTATGTGTGGTAGTGATATAAGTTAAATTTTCTTCTGATTTTTGTAAGCTAAAATTAAGAAATGCCATAACTAGAACATTTCTGTTTTTATTCTTCAAATTATTAAATTGCACTTTTCTTTCCATGGTATTTTTTTGTCTTAAAATGCATATGATTTTCATTCCAAATATACGTGTATCAACCTAATACTAAGTCAAATTGATTGGATTATGTTTCAGAGTTTGGCTAGTATTAAATAAATTTAATAGACAGTTTATATTTTACTTACTTCTTACAGCTTGCTTCTTAAAATGCTAACTTCTTAAAATAGCAAACAACTTACTTCTTAAAATGTTAGTTCGATAGTAAGCGAAACAACTACAAAAGTTGCAGGATGGCTGGATGAAATCGACCTTACATTGATGTTTATCAGCCGATCTGCCGTGATGTCAAAACTCAGCTCTTAGGCATTATATATAGGATGGTATTGTCTTAATTCTATACAGAATGCTAGCGAGGAAGTTGGATTAGTATGTGTTTATTGCGATGATTTTGATGATTTCTTACAATTTGCAACAAAAACATATTCCTGATCTGCCACAATTTACTGGTGAGATTGTAAAAACCCTGAAAGAGACGACCATTTCTAATTTAGACCTTGAAACTTAAAGAAAACATAATATCGTCGGCTACTTTTGCATTATAAATGTCAGTACTTGACGTTCTTTAGGGTTTCGAAATCACATTTTATCGTAGTGTTTCCAGTCGGAAGTTTTCAAGTTATATTCAGTCATGTTAAAAATAAAGTTAATTGATTGAACCACTATTAAAATTAAGTAAACTTTACGTTCTATTTTGATATTTAAAAAATATTAGTGAATTTAATTTAAAGCTTAAAAACTCTTGAATTAAGCTCTTAAAGTCTTATATTACATACCAATTATGAATATATTCTTTGAAACTAGTATCAGTTACATGATCCTATAGGGTTGAAGAATGAACGATTGATGGTAGTTATCAGTTTTTTCCCCGTATAGTCAATAGATATCAATGTAAGTTAAGGGGGCACATTGCCTTTAATCCTTCAAAGTATTTATTTCTAGAATTTCGTTTTCTCTAATCTCATTGTTGACGAGCAAATTAATTTTATATTTGATTTGGAAACATAACAAGCCCCGGTCTCTTCCGAAAGTCTTTTATACGTTGATGGCCTTACATAGTTTTTTAACTTTATGCGTCCTTAAATATGTTACAATGCATGGTTTTAATAAAACATTTCTTACATTTTAACAAAATATGCTCAAATCCATGATATAAATGAATATTATTTCTGACAGAAGCTTATCATCATTTCAGGAATGGAAAATTACATAAGCATGATTACAGAAGGGGCAAACTTCCAAGAGAAATTCAAAATAGTAATTTCCACCTTATTTATTACAGAAATTCTGCGTTTAAATAAGCGACAATTACAATTAAAATAGTGGTAGAATTTTGCTTCTACAGTAATCAAGTTCTCTGGGTGGAACTAAGAATTTAGAGCACGCCCTTAGTCAAAAACGTCTAGTTACATAAATACGAATATACTAGTGACCGGACAACAATGTGTTAAAATAGTTACTTTTGAATAGTCCACAAAAGTCCACATGCATATGTTGTCGAATTGAGTAACACCTATTTTTCGAAGTATGGGAGAAATGGTCATCATATCCATTTCTCTTGTTGTTTTTTCCCCATGGAGTGAATGCATTAAAATTTTGGAAAATACTGATAAGTGATGATACGGATTTCGAATCTTTGTTACGAATGAATTTTTAAAATATTATTGATGTGATCCATGAAAGGTATAATTTTTAGAATATTATATTAAACTCTTTGGTGAGAATGCTTGAAATGACAGGAAATTGATTTTTGTAATCTAATACAAAAGCCCGTAACGATGCCGTTTTTGCATGCGTGCACATAATGTGATAAACAAAAATCAGATTAGAAAAAAATGGGGGATTTTCAACCATGGCGATTCTAATGATGACTAAAAATGTATGTGTTTATTTTTAAATATTTAATACTTGCATTATTAATAAGTATTTAAAAATCAGTTTAATCCAAAATATTTTGGCTTTTCGACAGTATGATATAAAATAAAAAGTCATGAAATATTAAGTTATTCGAGCTTTCATGCCAAAATTATTTTCCCTTTTTCTTTAACGTTAGTTAGTTTAATTTTGAAAAAATTATATTCCACTAACCACTGACTCAGAATAGTTGACGATTTGTTTTCCTACATACTTATTCATTAAATTCTGTACATTTCATTTTATGGTGCCAGCGTGCGAAAATTTAAGTGGAGAAGTTTTTATCTCTCTTCCCTTAAAGTCATACTTCAAAACCAACTAAGAATAGGCACACAACCTACATATTTCTCTGGTCTCTAAAGTGGTCTGATTTATTCCCAGTTGAGAATTTATAGGACATTAAAAAAAAAAAAAAAAAAAAAAAAAAAAAAAAAAAACTAGCACCTGCAAACAAAAAGGATCTTACGGCCAGCCAGAATAAAATTCAGGCGCAAAATTCGGGTGCATAATAGCATTCAGGCGTGCATTCGGGCGATAAATAATTCTGTGCCACTTGTAATTAACATGCCAAATCGATTGTGTGAGATTATTACAGCTACTACATACTTAATAAGTATTTTTGAGACAACAAAGTCGACACAACTTTAAATGACTGTTTCGTAATAAATAACTTGTTTGCAATTATGCAAGGAACTCATGTTATTAACATCATTTATTTTTTTTATTTACTTATTAAGCGCCAGTTGGAGTATTTTAGCAAGAATGGCTTGGCCAAGATAATATTTTTTGTGACAACCACATTCAATTTAATTTATATTGTTGCCTTTCGAATGTCTTTATAAATTAAAGAGTGGTAGCAAACGCACATGGCGCATGCTCAGATTATTTTGCAACCCACGCTCTCTCTCCAAAAATTGTTACAACCCACGTTGCAGGACTTGACAATACTCTTCGGGGCAAATTATATTAAACGAGTAAGATAAATCAAGAAAAATTAGCTTGGAGATTACGGCCGGCTTGTCAAGTTTTTGTGCAAAATCCTCTCGACCAATAAAATTTTATTGATCGTATGTCGCCACTTTCTTATTTATAAAGATATTTTAGTTGATTATCTCTCAAGATTTTCTCGAAATCCTTTCGATCAATCAAAGTTTATTTATCGTATGTCACCCATCTTACGAAGGTCACTCTTCTTATAAAAGTCATCTATTACACATCGCTCACGTTTGAAATGCAAGTAGACAATCATATATTGAAACGTTTGACGTGTCCATGTATAGAAAATATACACGATACTATGAATCCTTTTAGTTTAAAACCTTTCCTGGTATCCTAAAATTCTAGGGTAAAAGTTACACTCAAATCCGTTCAGTGGTTGTTCAGATAACTGAGGACATACACACATACATAACGACCAAAAACAGAAGCTTCTTTTTTAAATGTCGCTTAAAAAGTATTATTTTCTAAACCCTGGACAAATATTTGTATATATAACATAATATTCTAATTCTTTGAATCAGATAAAATTTTATGTATATTTTTTAAAATATTCATTTTTATTTTCATTTAATATGTGTTTTCACAACTGTTATGTTAAAATATACTGCAAACTATGTAAATTTAAACTGCATTTAGTATTTTGTTATGATTTTACTTTTTATGAGCAATGCATTGAAAGCCATTTTATTCAAAGTTGCTTCCTTCGATTGAATACCTTCTTTTTTACTTTTTATGCGGTTTTATTTGGTGATACTACCTAACACGTCAAAAACATTGAATTTTACATTAAATGAAATCCACTTTAGTTGTAAACATTTTGATACCAAATTTATGTTTCAACGATGTGGTGTTAAAAGTTTCACATAAAGAATAAAGGCATTTTCAATACGTTTTCATTTAATTCAAAAGTTTTAAACGCTCTCATCTCAAGAAATTATGATATTGCGTCTTGAAACCTTCAGAGGTGACAAATATAATAATTCTAAAATTAAACAAAATCGTGGGCATAGTTTAGAAAACAAAAATGTTACGACCAAAAATGTTTAAAAATGTTTAGTACTATTCAATTTAAATTTTCTTCAGCATTTTCGGGTATCAAAATGTTCATTTTCAAAAATATACCCAAAATGTTGTTTAATTTCTAGATATTTATTTATTTATCGCCTGTGACAGTTTCAGCAGTACCCTAATTTGGACGCGCAGTGACATAATTTGTATATAATTATTGATAAAAGCGTTTAATTTTTTTAATTAAGGAGAAATGTATAGAAATAAGCCCATTCCTTGTGTGATAATTTTGTAGCATAAAATAGCCTAAACATAAATTTGGTATCAAAATGTTTAGAACTGAAGTGGCTTTTATTTAACACTAGAACCATGAGAAATTTTATTCAAGTTTTATAAAAATAATTTACACCAGCATTTTTATTTTAAACTCATTAACTTACTTATTTAACTTATTTTGCTGCAGTGTATATTTAATATATTTTATGAAGAAATTTCTGTTTTGAATCCCCATTTATTTATTTGGTACGGGTTAAAATGACCCATTATTGTAATTCTAGTGCTAATATTAAAATTTAAAAAATATATTTTTTCTTGACACGTTAAAGATGCGCTGTTCCCGTAAGTGGTCGATTTGAGGATTGAGAGATTTTCTGCAGATTAAACAAAAATCGTTCATATAATCTTTTCGATTTATTTGTTCTTACTTTGTGTCCGAGCCAATCATCGTGTCGAGGTTCTGTTGGAAGCTGGTCTGCCTCAGCATTTAAGTCTGTGACAACATCCTGCAATACAATGCAAATAATATACAATGCATAGTTTATTTATTTAAATAAATAAACTATGCATTTTAAAATTTTTAAGTGTTAGTAATTTGAAAAGTTATACCTGTAGTGATAAGGTTCCTCTGATAGATATTACAATAGTTCTTTTTTCATGATCCAGTGCCACAAAGAAAGGAGTTTCGCCAATCTGCATAAGAAAATAAATTATGAAACAACAACTGTTATATGTTTTTCCCTACACTTTCTAATAATTCTATATATTCTAGTAATTTTGGAGCAATGAAAAATTAACTGAAACTTAAATTTTTAATATATGTGTTTCAATATGATTTCAAGGGTCGATTTCACTGGAGCACGATTTCATTGTCATATTTTTACCCACAAGGGCTAAATAGATTGATTTGGAATTTATAAATATGTACAAATAATTAACTCAACTGTACTGTGAATTATTTTATAAAATGTATTATTATAAATCAGCATGTAATCATCGCTGTATTAATCAGTGCTAAAATGACTAAGTTTTGCAAGGAGTCGTACAAAGTAGTGATGGTAACTAGGGCTGGACGATATCAAAAATTTTATATTACAATATATCAACAAGTTAATATTGATATTGCGGATATATCGTGATACTAATTTGGAGGAAGGGGGGGGGTAGGGACATTTAATATTTTCAAAAGACAAATGATATAGTACCACAAATATAAACCCAAAACATAGCGGAAAGCAATGGGTCAAAGTTTTTTATATCTATTTGCTCAGACAATATAATTTCTATTTTTTATTTTTTTAAACAAAATATCGAAAAAAATGAACCATTTGTTCAATAACTATTTTTGCATTTACATGATTACTTCCATAAATCTTTTGTTTAAACCTAGTATTTTTCCCATTCTTCTCATTTTATTATATTAATCTTTTCTTAAAAAGTCTCATTTTCACCACCATAATATGATTATATATGATAAAACAAAAACCTCATTTGATGAAATAAATTCAAAATTGTCCACATAAAAATGTAAAAAAATATTTTTTTAAGAACATTTTAATTGTAGGTTTAATTGTTGGTTCAAAATAATAATTTTTTTTTCAAATTGAGCTTGATTTCATTTATTTTGTACACAGGATGGACCCAGGACGAACCAGCGGCGCATCTCCATATCCCTTTGGCATATGCCCTTCGTTTAAAGTTGGCATAAACAAATCACTTAATCCTGAAAAACTTAATTTTATCAATAAGCATTATAGTTTCTTATTTTTAATTTAGCAAAGGATCTCTTTGGATCGCTAAAAATAGGAATTTAAAAAGAAAAAAAATATTGCATGTTTTAAGAAGTTTACGATTTATTACAAAAATTAATCACGGCAAACATGTAATTTAAAATTTTCTTAAAATTTTTGAGTTAATTATTATCTAACGTTGCTTAAATCCTTTAATGGATATCTTATTGAAAAAAAAATCGTGTTCTCTGAGTGACTGATAGACATTTCCCCGTACAGAAATTAAATTTCGTAATAAAATCCACGAAGATAAGCAATTAGTTAATTTCGATAATCCATTGAAATTCATCATATAAATTTTCAATGCATTTTTTATGACTGGGGCAACCAAAAAATACCGAATCTTAGCAGATTCCAGTCATTCATTTTAAGCGCAGATATAAAGTGATTCAGTGAAACCACCCTCTACCAAATAATATCAATATTATCCTCAATAATAGTCAAGTCCATCTTATTGGACATGATATATCAATGTCTTGAAATACCGAAATATATATGGACCAATAACAGCAGCGGAACAAGAGACGGGCGATAAGTTTTATTCGTATTCATCTCTAACGAATAACGGAATTTGCGGTTTGCAGGGATTGGGATGAACGTAGCACGTGAATGTATTGGGATATATTGGGGTATTTCTTACTTGGAGATTTTAACGAAAGAGAGATTATCAGCGGAGGTAGATTTTTTGTTTTGGATGAAGCAGGGCAGTGAATAAACACTTCGCTCGGGCGAAAGAAAAGATTGGAGAAGATATTGCTATCGGCTCTGTTTTTCGGGGATCAAAATCGTTGTGAGTTCAAAACAATATTATTGTTATTGGGATATTATGCAGAGTTAGAGTTTAGATATCGTTATTGCAATATTTTAAAAATATCAATATTTGACCGATATATTGATAAATAATCCAGCCCTAATAGTAACAGAAAGAAGTCAGCTATATGGATTGCACAGCTTATGGCTTTATTAGTACGTTGAAAACAGAAAGTTGATGTGGGGCGTTGCGAATACAGAGATGCGAACTCAACATTGGACAATTTTTTATTTCTTGGTTCATCAGACATTAGTGAATAGGTAGATAAGCTTCTTTGTTTAGTTTGCCCTTTCCAGTCATATGAAGGCCTGAAATTAGCGTTTATATCTTCTAAGAGCGATAGATCAAAATTTCAAAAGTGTTTTCCTTGAGACTAACATTTATTAAATTCTTCCTTTGTGTAACGCCTTATATGTAAAATTAGCGAAGAAGAGGGGGGAAAATTGACACATTTTAACCGCCAAATCCTCACAAATAAAAATAGAAATTCTATTGATAATTATGGCTTTTTTCATTATATATACTTTAGATGATAAACTCGGCATTGCCTGGGCCCGTGATAATAACCTTAAACATACCCAAAATCAGTGTTGAATGATTTTATATTTTTAAACCTATGTATTTTATTTTTATTTCTAAACGAAACTAATGTTGGGGGCCCCGCTGCTTTTGGCAGCGTACATACACGATTTTGTGTGATTTTATATTATTAAATGAAAATCTATCAGTCAAACCTAAAGTGGGGGAGGGGCACTACTTCGGCAGCGTACACCGGGTGTGGTACGCATGCTCAGGACTGTTTTGATTTTATATTTTTAAACGAAAATCTTTTCACGCAAACCTAATGTTAAGAGCCTCACTGCCTTTGGCAACGTACACCCTCAAATTTGTATGATTTTATATTTTGAAATGAAAATATAACCAAACGAATTAAAGGTCCATGTTATAGTGATTGCCGATTTCATAGCTGACGTTTTGATATATTAAATTTTCAATTCTGACCAAAAGTTCCTGAGAAAACCTGAATAATATAAAACGCCTTCAGACACTAAACAGATATCTATCACCTAAGGGACTCTGAGATCTCACACTGTTGAAAATATAGAGGTTTACCAGCGCATGCGCAAAAAACGAATCCCCCCGAAAATGTTCTAAAGTAGCTGAATTAACTATATTCTAAGGCACTGAGTGAGTGTGAGAAAAAAAAAGTCTGGCGAATTCGTGAAAGGACTTACAGAAAATATTTTTTGAAATAGTAAATATTAATACTTTTTTAACCGAAGATGTCGTTATAAAGGAAAATGTGTGCTCATTAAGTTGGTATTATTTGTTTTCCGAAAACAAATTTTTTTAAAGGGTTTTAATATTAATACTTTTTTAAGCGGATTATACCGTTCGGAAGGAAAATTAATGTAAATATGGTTTGGTATTTTTCTCTTTTTTTTCATATTTTGATTTCTGAAACCGGTGCAGATTTTTAAACATTGCAGAAAAAACCGAAAACCCCAAAACGGCATTAAGAAACGAACTTTTTTTGGAAGGATTAATATTAATATTTGTTTAAACGGATTACACCGTTTGAAAGGAAAAGGTACTCTGCTTAAGAGTGTCTTTTTCTTTGGAAAAACGGATGAAAAAAAACACGCAATCGATGTTTCTAAAATAATTTCTTGAAAGAATTCATATTAATAGTTTTTAAACGGATTACGCAGTTAGAAAATATAACGTACGAAATTTAAGCATGCAAGTTTTGATTTTTCGTATTTCCAATGGTTAAGGCGATGCGTGCTTAGAGAAACAAGAAAAATACCAACTCTCTTACAACTCGCGTTTCTTCCCTGCTTGCAAATCCGTGGAAATGGAGTTTTCGGCTGAACCGCTGCAACGATTGCATCCCGCCTTCGAAAATCTTGGGGTTTAATATATAAAAAAATAAATGAAAAAAAATCTAATCCAAAAACTGGCTTCGAGGCTCATAACTACAGACTAGAGGTACCTTCTTGCCAAATCTTGTAGGTCTACGTACAGTGGTCTTTTCAGAATACAGCACACACACACAAACTTCTATCTTTATTATTCTAGATACATATACAGAGTGTCCCAGGATTATTGGGACAAACTTTAAGGGGAGGTAGGTGACATCACAAGGATTCAGATTTGCATAGCAACCCATGGTCGGAAACGGCTTTGTTCGCCGTTAGGTGGTGTTGTTCACAAGAGCACTGGAGGAAACCTTACTTGTTGCCAGCACCTCTAACATCTGCAGATTATCTCATTTTTTTGCAAGAGGTGCTACCAAGCTTACTTGACACTATGCCAAACATGTCAGACGCCATATGTGGTTTCAACATGATGGGAAACCTCCCCATTATGGCAGATGTGTTCGTGAACATTTGAATCAGGTGTTTGGTCCACGCTCTTCTGATTTAAGCAGCACAGATTTCTATCTTTGGGGTGCACTGAAAAGTGCTGTCTGCTGTGTACGCAACACCTGTGGATTTCGATATGGATCTGGTTGCAAGACTCATCTGTGCTGCTGCGGATATCCAACAAAATCCAGGTGTATTTGAGCGAGTCCACCAATCCATGGTCCGATGGTGTAATGTATGCATCACTAGCAATGGTGGAAACTTTTAACATCTTTTGTGACATTTTCACATATCATCTACCACAGCACATGTGATATCTTTCACCATCAAATTATTTCATATGATCTCAGCATTGTGTCTCTTCGTTTCTTGTACCTGTCATACTACTTTCCCATGACGTTTCCGACCATGGGTTGCTATGCAAATCTGAAACCTTATGGTGTCCCCTACCTTCCCTTAAAGTTTGTCCCAATAATCCTGGAACACCCTGTATAAAGGGGAAGGGAAGAGGAGGTCTTCATATTAAAATAGTAAAAAACTTTGATATTTTCAATACGAATACATAATTTTGACAGCATAATACGATTTCTGATCCTCAAATAAGAATAGATTTAGGTTTACGTGAAGTTTAAAAGATTAGTTCCAGAGATATTCCATATTAAAAATTTGTGATACTTTTTTAGGGTGGTGGGTGAGGGCATCGTTTTAGAAGTAAAAGGTACAAATTTAATTAAAATTTTATAAATACTTTTCTAGAAGTATTATTTGAGTTAGAAATTTAATAGTTTAAATATTTTAACAAATAATTAAGACTGCTGTGACATTTATTAAAAGTTTTTATGAAATTATTATTTTTCCAATGACTATTTGGTCCTTTAAACTGTTGCACTGATTTTTTTTTAACCATAACTCAAAAACTACTTTTCGGACCGAACTGTAATTTTGCATACGTATATTAGAAGCAGATGTTAAAAAATTCATAGGTTACAATTCACAGTTTTTTCGAATATAGATTTCATAATTCATATTTTGCATATAATTTTTTCTGAATATATAAAAATATCATAATTATGTATGGGGTGGTTAATACCAACACACACACAAAAAAAAATCAGCATAAAAAATAATTATTACAGGAGATATGAATGAAAATATTAAAATTAATTTAACATTAGGATTTTAAAACTTCATATATTTATAACTCCTAAACTTCTTCACCCAATGACTTCCTGTTTGGTATCCAAAATTAAAATTTATTCTAAAATTGAAATATGGGGTCAAATTTGGGCGTTACTATTGAAAAATTTTAAGTTTGTTACTATTTCAATATGGAGACGGCTACTTAAGTTCATTTTTTTAAGTATAAGCTGAAAGATATAACTATCAATCCAATGTTTTTTTTTAATGGGATAATTTATTGATTAAAATGTACAGAGTGTTCTCTCTCTCTCTCTCTTTTTTTTTTTTTGCCAACTGTACATGGATTATAGCTTATCACGTGAATCATTCTATGCGAATACCTTGAAAGCAGTGGCCTAAAGGCATCGATACTCGAGATGGGCTAGAGAGATATTAAATGGATCAATGTACCGCGTTTCGTATCAGTAAATAATACGAATACTTAAAATTTATAAGTAGCACCATGTATTTCTTTTGCCAGCTTCAATGCCAACATGATAAATGTTTTTATTTTTAGATAAATGTTCCTTTCCACTAAACATACCATCTAATCATGTGGTTATTAAGAACGCTTTCAATGTATGTTGGAATCTTCAAATCTATCCTGCCTGATCTGTAGGATCTGATCACTGATTGTTTCTAGAGCCTTTTTATGACATACGAGAAGGTAATCTTTATAAAAAATAGTAAATTATACATCGTGAAATATGATCACACACAATTTATGAATCAATCAAACGACAGTATTGTTGAGAATTAACTCCATTCGTTGTGCCTGGCAGACCAACCCACGATTTCTAATTTTGTAGGATAAATTACATCATCGAACATAATGACAAATTGTGTAATTTCATTGTGTGTTCTTTCGAAAGACATTGTTGTTTAGGATATTCATAGCCAGTTTGTTGTTTAAAAGCAGCCTATCTGAAATTAGAGTAGGTCAATTGTGTTAGATGCACGCTCTCAAAGCATAATCTGGCAGACCGACCCATATTTGCCAAATTTGTTGAATAAAGCTACGCCATTAAACAACACAAATCAAATATCATTTAAAAGACTATTTATAGCCTGGGAAAGAGAAAGTTGAGATTAACCCTTTGATACGCGGTTGGGACGTATGTTATCCCATCGACTATTTTTTTATTCTGTTCGAACCACTTTTTGAAAAATAATCTCTGCCCTAAACTTACTGTAGGATATTCTGAAGAAAAATGTACCACAAAAATTTCCTTGTAAATTGTGGTGAATATAATAATATGAATATAAAAATAGTTGCCAGTACTGACCCGTAATCAAAAGGTTAAGAATGTACTGGGAACATTATACCTCCGTGACAAGAAGAAGTGCGCTGCTTACTTTAATAAAATATTTCTCTATACCTAATTTTCTTTAACTATATACAAAAACGATTGACTGGATTAGATGAAAATGATTTCAGTTAAAATGTGCTACTGTTATCATAAATATATTCTAATATTACATAAAGATTTATCTATTTATCCAAGGGTTATTGGCGAAATTTCTGCGGTAGAAAAGGACATGTTGCAGTAAACCCAAAATTATTTGACGATAACTTCTTCCCTCATTTCCGAGAAGTTAAAGATAATTAATTTAAGATTGCTGTTTTTAATGTGCATTATATATATATATTTTATATTTAAAACTATTAAAAATAGAGTAAAAAGTTTTGTCGATTTGAACTTTTCGGGAAATTTTACCTGAAATCCATAACAAGCATGTCAATAAAATATTTAAAATAACAACAACAATTTTTGTAAAATGAAATTAATAGAAAAGTGTTTATTTAATGATGTACAAACGTACAAACAAAATAAATCCAGATTCCAGATCAACAACGCGAATTTTTCTGACCCAAATACAGAGTCGTTTTTATCAATGTCCCCGCTAAATTCCGTTGTCACCCCAATAATTTCTGAACGGCAAGAGCTATAGTCATAAAAGTGGGGTCTAGGTATAGTAAAGTTGCCATGCGCTGCGCAAGAAAACCACTTACAGCGCCACTTGGTGGCTAGATTTGGAGTTAGCGTTCTTATTTAAAAAACGGTAAGCTATATGTTAAAAAAGTCAATTACAAAGTTGTTCAGCATCATCGATTTGGTAAGAGAAGACACCTTCCGTAAAGTAATGTTAAAAGTAGAAGGCGTAAAATGCATATTTATCTGGTTCGAAACTCCCAAAATTGTAACGCGACATAATGCGGAAGAAAAGAGGAAAGGTCACACTCCAGAGTTTCATTTGTTAGTAGATATACAGTATTCATCTTTACATAAATAAATCTTAATATCACATACCATGAAAAAGTATTTTTTTCCATTTTGTATAAATGGTGGGGATACATGAAACAGCGAGAGTATGCAACCCCTCCACCAACATTGCAGGAACTTCGAAATCATGTTACGGATGATTGTGCCAGCGTGTCACCTACCATGTTGAACAATTGTCATGCAATCCCGTGTCCAGATGTGTATTGTTGCTGAAGGACACCATTTTGAGTATCATTGATAGATGAGCGTCATTTCCGATAAGTTCAGTTTTGTACAACGCGATCAAACACATCAGCGCTTTGTGCTTTTCTTTTGTATCATTTTTGTGAGCACGATTTTTTTTTTTTGCAATAAATCGACGACGCTGAACAACTTTGTAATTGAAATTGTTTTTGAAATAAAAAGGCTAACTCCAAATTTAGCCACCAGGGGCGCTGTAAATGGTTTCCTTGCGTAGCGCATGGCAACTTTACTATACCTAGACCCCACTTTTATGACTATAGCTCTTGCCGTTCAGAAATTATTGGAGTGACAACGGACCTTATTGGGCACACTGTAGAAACAAAGGCGTATGGGAAACACCCCCTTCTATAGTCTTTGAAAAAAGTAAAAATTTTAAATAAGCACTAAGGGAATGTAAATATATACCGTAGATACTCGTGTATAAGCCGACCCCCAAATTCGAGATGAAAAGACATTTAATACCAATAATTTACAATGGTTTTCTCCGTCTTAAATAATTTAGAATTAAATGAGATTAAATAAGTTGCAGAAAACCACTTTGAATTACTGGTATTAAACGTGTTTTTGTCTCGAATTTGGGGGTCGGCTTATACACGAGTATATACGGTATGCTGCTTGTTATTGAATTAAGTATTTCATGATTGCAATTTCATTGTATGGTAGTTTTGTTTTAAAGTGTTTTCTTGTATTTCATTAAAACTGTAAACCAAACTTTTATTTTAGTTTGAAACTTTCCACTCTCTAACACTGCTTACCATAACCAGCGAATGTTTTCAGTGTCTTTCAGTTTTCTAAGCTAATGATATTAAACAAAAACAGAGTTAAAAAAATTAAAGCACATAGCCAGCATTTTATTTTCTCTCTTTCTTTTTCACTCGCTTCCTCCCCCCCACCCCTTGTTTTCTGTCTATGGACTTGATAAAATAAGGTAATATTTTGAAAGAATTTGTTTTGCAAGAATTAATTGTTTTTCGCAACTGAAGGTAGGTACTTTGAATGTGTACTTTTCAAAACGGGTGATTACGTTGTTCACCGGTGTAAGGAGCATATCGGGATGGTATGGAAGAAAATTTAGAGTGGGTAGTATCTTTTAGTTTGAGAAAAGACAAAGTATTATCGGCATACAGTCGGGAATTTAGATAGTTCCATCGCAAAAAAATCGAAAGGTATCAAGTCCGAGGATCGAACAGGACAGGTAATAGGGTACGAACGGTTGATCTTGAGCATGGGACCAAATGTGGTGACAAGGAATTGATTCATGGATTTTCGACATGAGGTGGTGTCCCATATTATATGAATGTTATTGTTTAGGTGTATAGGAGATTTATTTCCTGTAAGCATGATACCACGTTTTCACGTATCAACTTTTTAAGTACCACTCTCCTGTCATGGAGCATGTTATCCCCCTAAATTTCGCGCATGCCTTTTTGAAAAAAAAAAGTGGACCAATGCTAATAAATGCTGTAAAGTTACACTGTGATTGTAATCAGATATTTAGACTCCAATAATAATTTTTTGTGGGAAAAAATAAATTTTTGTATATACTGTTGCATAAATAGATCCAATTTTAATATCTTGTTTTATGGCGGGATGGGGAGAATCTTTATTTTTTATATTACTGAAATCTTCTATAGAGTTTTATGCATTCTAGTTAGGGAAATTTCAATTGAGAAACTTAGGATTTATCGTTTTTTTCATAATTTCGACTCCTTGTTTTTAAAAATTATCGATAATTACACATTTTGAAGTTTTATTAATGTCTTGTTTAACGAGAAAATATTCAGAAATCCCCATAATCTTGTTATATCTCATTCCAGTCGGGGACTTTTGTGACACATTATTCACCGGATACCAAAATTATACCTCCAAAAATGAAATTGGAATAATAACTTCTTTTAAAATTAAAATGTTTTCACTATTATTAAATGATCATACATAAGGTAAATATCATATAGCATAATATGCACAAATCTTGTGTGTCTCTCTCTGTGTGTATGTGGTTATGCAAATTTTATCTTAAAAACGGCTCTAACGATTTTGACTAAATTTTGAATCCTACGTTTTTCGGGCACGAGAAGATCATTGGTCTAGGTCACATGTTCGAGAAAATTCAATTAGGGGGTCATTTTGGGTCACCACGGGTCAGGGTCAAGCTAATTTTATCCAAAAAACAGCCCAAACGATTTTGATTAAATTTTGTATCCTACCATTTTGTATTACGAGAAAACAATTGGGTTAAGTCACATGTTCGAGAAAATTGGATTAGTGGGTCATTTTTGGGTCATTACAGGTCAAGCTAATTATATCTAAAAAACGGCTTGAACGATTTTGACTAAATTTTGTATCTTACCGTTTTGGATTACGAGAAGACCATTGGGCTAAGTCACGTGTTCGAGAAAATTCGATTAGTGGGTCATGTTAATTTTATCTAAAAAGCGGTTCTAACGATTTTGAATAAATTTTGTATTCTATCATTTTGGTGTACGAGAAGACCATTGGGCTGGGTCACATGTTCGAGCAAATTTGATTAATGGGTCATTTTGTGTCACTACGAGTCAAGGTCAAGCTAAATTTATGTAAAAAACGACTCAAAAGATTTTGACTAAATTTTGTATTCTACCATTTTGGATTACGAGAAGACAATTGGGATAGGTTACATGTTCGAGAAAATTCCATTTTTGGGTCATTATGGGTCAAACTAATTATATCTAAAAATCGGCTCTAACGACTTTGACTAAATTTTCTATCCTACTGTTTTGGATTACAAGAAGACCATTCGGCTAGATCACTTGTTCAAGAAAATTCGATTGGTGGGTCATTTTGGGTCACTACGGTAAGTGCATTTCAATGTGAAAGAAGATTGAAACAGTTATTAAGTTTTAGAACAGCTGGCAGTAAACGAAGTCGCAAAGTTGGCAACATTTCGCCAAATATCGCCAATTTTAGCGAAATGTTGGCGACATTGGCGAGATTTGGCGGGGAAATCGACTTTCAAGTTTACCAATGCCAAAACATATGCTTGGCGTTAAATGAAAGAATGTTTTGAATGAATGAAGTTTGTAATTTTTCGCAAAATGTTGGCGACTTTTGGCAAAAAAAATTGGCTTTCAGAATCTGAAGAAATGTTCTAGAAATTACCAAAAGGAGCCGAGATACACGATTCAACCAATCAGAGTCTATAGTCCTTTGTGCACGGAATGCTGTACTTTCATTTCTGACGTATAAAAAGGCGTTCTGACGTATAAAAAGGCAGGACTAATAGTCCTGCTACCAAAAGAAAGTGTGCAACGAACTAAAAGTGTAGATTGGAAGGATGCCCCTTTGTTGTAATTACGTAAGTAATGTAAAATTTAGAAATATGTACATAGTTTTAAGTTTGATTGTTTCTATAAATAATACTGTTATTAAACAAAATGCTTTAAAGCAATAATACAGCTAGAATTTAATGTTAAATCGAGTTGAACACAAAGCTGATTTTAACCGAGCGTAGCTCCGTTTTCCCTGCTGGTATCAGTAATGTGCCATCTTAGACATTTAATGAGCCATCTACTTTGACAAATGAAACAAAAATATTATGTGCCATTTTCACCAGAAATGAAAGGTGATTGGTTGAATCGTTGACCAATCACCCGTTCCTGTAGTTGCTTGTGAGCTTGATATATAAACTTTCTTTTACATTTATCAAAGCAGATAACCGATTACTGGTTTATTTACTTTAATTGACCCTTTAGCATGTTAGGCTTATTTTACATCAAACTTTCAACTTTTAAAACATTTCAAAATAGCAAAGCAGAATAATATTTGAAAAGGGTAAAGTGAAATAGCATAAACTGCCTTTCACAGTAACTTACTTCAACGTGGTACGTTGCAAAAACAATTTCCATGTTCTGCTCTCTACATAAGCGTCGTAAGGCAGCATAATTACAAGAACAACAATTGTCTTCAACGATGGTGGCCGATTCGAATTGCTTTTTGGATTCCGTTGCAAAACAGTAACATCTAAAAACAAAGCATATTTTAATTTAGATTTATTTTACAATTATTCTGGGTTCCTGTAAGAAATTTTTAAAAAAATTATAATGTCTAATACATTATTAAAATTTCGCAAAATAATACTCCGAATATCAATATTTGGTAAAACCTCACAATAAAAAATACAAAAAAAAAAAAAAAAAATAGCAGCTCTATAAAATAAATTTCTATTTGTCCCCGGCTTTTTTTACTATTTTCATTTTATATTATGCCTTTAGCAATATATATATATATATTAGATTATTCCAAAAATTTCCTTTGTAAGAAGTAAGGATGCTACTTTATCTAACAGTGTTTATATAAATTGGAATGATTGTTTTGAACATATAAAAGACCCGTAAACCCTCCTGATTTTTAAGTACCACTTGTTACGAATAGTAATCTTTGTCTTATTTAATCGAAGATTTTCTGCATTAAATAAAGCGTGCAATTCTATTAAAAAAAATAATTAAAAAATAAAATCCATTTCAAGGGATTGTTTCTTACCTACGCTGTTTTATTTTTTTTTATGCAACCATTTATTGTTATCCACGTTGGAGAACTGCACGGGCATGGTTATATCCAACAAGAAACCAAAAAAAAAAAAAAAAAAAAGAAAAAGAAAAAAAACATTGACCCCGAAACCGGAACCAAACCTTATGCACTTCAACCCGAAATGAATGAAAATTAATCCATATTTTAATTCAATTGTGAAAAAATACTGGTATAATTATACATGTGATATCAGCTTTATCCTTTATGTAGAAAAGTGAAAACATATATACTCATTTATGTTAAAATATATAGTTTTGACATCCGAAAAAATATTGCTGACTTTCTTTTAAAAAATGGGTTAGAAAATCCAACCCCAAACCAATCCAAACCAAAAACAATTGGAGTCAACCCGCTTGAGCTGGACCCGCAGGAAAAAAAAAAACAAAAAACAAAAATAAAACATTAGCTCCGTCCCAACCCGACCAGAACCCCAGGTTGAGTCGCGTTCAAATAAAATCGAGTTATCGACCCCATGAAGGACTTTAATTCATACTCATTTTAATACCATTTGTTGAAAATATCACTTATTTTGACGCGCAGTAGATGATGACATATTAAAAATTTAACGTAAAAAAAATAAAAATAAAACTATACACTATACACTATACAAAGACTATTTTTAAAAAGTAAAGAAGTACTGTGTACCTTGACAAATTAAAATTTTGTGATGATTCGTCAATTTTTACATAAGTTAAAGCTTATAATTAAAAAAAAGGCAAGAAAACACGCACACACACACAAACATATTATTGTTAAATCCTGATGATATTGAAATGAAACCTTCTGAAGACTGATAGATTTTAAACAAATAATTAAAAAAATTAATATTGGAGTATCCGTTCAAGAGTTATTCGTGGTCATACATAATTCAACAACAACAACAATAAAAAAAAAACATATATGTAGACAAACGAATTTTATAACCCCATTCTTTGAAATTAGGTTAAAAATAATTGTATTTAAAAGTCTGGTGAGTTGGCAGTGTTCTGTCTGTGACAATACAAACTAAATTTAAAGACATAACAGAAGCTCTAATATACCATTTCATAAACACAATATATATATTTTTTAAGAATAACTTTAGTCAATGAGTTTCTTAATGAAATATTTATCTACAGTAGATGCGTCACCACTCGAGTTTTTATTAGCTAGGTTAAAATGGTTAAATCACAATTTCATAAGCCAAGTGTTGTCTATCAAGACACTTGTAGCATAACTCTCATAAACAATAACAATATGGTTTACAATATTGTTGTCCTTTTTATGACAAAAATGAGGTATCAGCTGTCAAAAATGCTTACTTTAACTTTTCATAGTAAAAGACGTATGGGAATGTTCACTCTTAAAAGAGAAATAAACGTATTCTACGATATACAGACGGTGACGGAAACTGAGGAAAATTTATACTTAAGTGATAAGACTGCGAATTCATAAATCGCGTTCAGATAAAGTAAGCTATATGGAAATCAAAAAATAAAATTTTAATATATTCTAATAACTTTAACATAACATAACATGGAGTACTGTGAAACGTTGTGCTGGATGTTTAAATTATTAATTTTTTTCAGTTTTCGATTCCAGATTTTAAATTAACGTCGCGATCACATGCATATAAAAAAAACAATAACGAAAAAATAAATAATCCACCATTTGCTTCCACCAAAACATTTTTCACTTTCTTTACGGTTTCGACTGCTTGCATGCATTTATTTTGTAACTTATAAAATGTGCATGTCAGTGCATATTTAATTGTGTTACTTATTTGTGTTACAATATCAAACAATCAACAATACAAAACAAATTTTACAAAATGAAAATGTATTAAGTTCTTATATCATATGCATAAGTGCAATGCAGCAACAGCAGACATAATAATCAGGCTGAGATTTTTTACGAAGCTTCTACAAAAGAGATCTTTTTAAAAACATTTTGGGTATTCAACCGTCGCAAACTCGCAGAGCCTACATCAGTCATGCGAAAAAACGCGTAAGCTAATGTTAAGTCTATGGGAAGGTTCTTGGCAGATTTCTCACTCGCATTTTAATATTTGTAAATGATGTTTTTTGCATAGGATAGCTGAGGTCGATCTCTAACGTTGTTAGTTTTTACTTTTTTGATTTTGGTTCCAGTTTTTTTATATAAGGGTACTTTCACTTTCAAAACCGGTTCCAAAATGTCCGTTTATAAAAAAACTGTAACCAAAATCAAAAAAGTAAAAGCTAACAACGATACAGATCGACCTCAGCTATCCTAAGCAAAAAAATAAAAAATAAAAATAAAAATATTAAAATGCGAGCGAGAAATCTGCCAAGAGCCTTCCCATAGGCATAACATTAACTTGAGCGTTTCTTCGCGTGACTAGCGTAGGCTTTAAAGCCATTTCATTTAAATTGAAAGAGAGTGGTACAGGAAACGTGCTATTTTTTTTTGTCTGATAATGGTTCTTTATGTGCACTTATAATATGCTAACATTTCAAGGTCTAGATGATCACATGTTCTGGGATGTTAAAGCTCGTATAATAGCTTATAAACCAATTCAAAGAAGGATATTGATATAAAAACAATTAAAGACAAAGGGCTTAGATGAGGTTTGTTCATTTAAGCAAAGCTGTATTAGCAGATTCCCTGAAGACTACTTTATTATTTTCTGCCCAAGTAACTTTCAGGGTAGCTGAGACTATTTGGTTTAAAATAGCATGGAGAAATTACATGGATCTATCGACGACAAGTCGAGACACAAGTAAAAGAACAGCCTCTATATTAGTCATGAAAAACTTATAAAATCTGTTGCTTCATATAATCCACTTTTATTCGAAATATCAATTTTCATCTA
Organism: Maratus michaelseni; assembly: GCA_963931845.1. Classification (NCBI taxonomy): domain Eukaryota; kingdom Metazoa; phylum Arthropoda; class Arachnida; order Araneae; family Salticidae; genus Maratus; species Maratus michaelseni. The sequence goes on along the minus strand of OZ007586.1, from coordinate 216,116,846 downwards.
TAAGCAATGTTTTGTAGCATAGCAACAGCTAGGTTTGCTAGGAGTGTTCAAACATTTATAGAGTACTGCCAACCAAGGTTTATATGCCAAAAAGACACCCTTAAATATCACTGATACCACTTAATTTTATATGCTTGTTATGACCCTTAACAGCTGAATACTTCTAATTCTTGATCTAAATCGGAGGTCGTTCTCATCCATATAGAGTAAAATGCCCAAACATCGTTTTTCTAAGGAAAATTCGTAATTTTAAAAATTAAGATAAAGCTAAAATGTCCAAAAAATAATATAAACAGCTTTGCTACATACCAGCAGAACATAGTATGGTTATTGAACAGAATTAATTGCCCGTACCTCTGAGTAAGCAAGAAACGAAAGTAACGCATTTTTTCGATTTTAAAGAAGGGTTCCTAATTCCGATCTTCTTCTTAAATTTACAATTCATACATAATTTGAAGCGGGAAATATTGAGAAAAGAAGCGGGTAACTTCCACAACAAAATTTATTTTCTTCAAAATTTAGTTATTTTTTCTGGTGCTCTTCAAGTTGCTTTTTTCTCTCTTGTGAAGTAGGTACATGAGTAAATACAGTAGCTCCGTTTAATTCAATAACCTTTGGACCTCAAACTTTACTTTTAAAAAGTGGCTCATTCCAGTTTACATCAATATTGAAATTAGAATTTCAATTTTTCTGAATAGTTTAACTGTTTAAAAATAAAATAGTTAATTTCATTAACCAATGATTCTTACAACCATCTGTTACAGCAATGCAATATGAAAAAAATTATAACACTAAAAAAAAAAAAAAAAAAAAAAAAAAAAACAACAGGTTATAAAAAAAAAAGGAAGGTTACACTTTTTAGCTTTCTTCTTCGAATGAGTTTTACTTAAATGTTTATAGGTTATCAAAACTATTGAAAAACAATCAATAATATTTATTCGTTTAAATATGGATATTGGAAAAATCGATTAGATAAAAATGCAATATAATCGACAGCAATACAGAGATATTAATAAATATATAATTGATAGTAAATATCGTAAAAAAAACCCATAGAATTTATACTTGAACTTTTTCCAGGGAAATTCAAGTTAAATTAAGAGAGCATATCCTGGATGCACAAAGAATGAATTAGCAAGTTCTAATATTTCCAAAATAAAACGTGACTTCGCTTCAGAGTATGTTGGTAAAATAATGCAAGTAAAATACCAAATACAGAATGGTGTTTGAAAAATTTAAATAATTCTGAAAATTTATATCCATTATAGAAAACAACAAGTTGGAAATTGTACGTCAAACGTTACAAACGAGGTGCGTTCGTATGCACGTTTTAGAATTAAATTCATGATATCCCGTGCGTAGAACGGGTTAAACAGCTAGTTAAGTATATATTTTATGACACTGTTCATACAAATATCTTAACTAGTTATATAAATATTCAGATATATATGTATCAGCTAGTTATATAAATATTCAGATCTTGATGATTTTTAATTCTGTGAAATGAATTATATCGTCTGCAGATTAATTTCTGTCATAAAATAAGTATCTCGGTCGCTTGACGATTACACTTCGGAAGCTCCTATAACAAAAAAGCACCGATTTAAAAAAAAAATTCAAATTTCTTAATAAATATTTTTATTAATATCTCCTAAAGTTTTGATTCGATTTTAATAAAATTTGAAATGTCTCGACAAAATTCTGCAAAGATAATATATTTTAAATTGCAAACCATTTGGTTGGGTAGTTTTTGCGTTGTTATATGTGGACAGACAGACAGACGGACGGACAGACAGACGGACAGACAGACAGACAGACGGACGGACAGACGGACGGACCAAACGACGACTATAGGTGCTACGTATTTATATAATTACGAACGCACCTAAAAACCAGAATTACAATAATTTATGCTTTAAATCATAACAGTGAAAACTTTTATACGCAGATGACTGAGAGGTGTGAAATTAATTTAGGATTTGGGCGTAACCATATTTTGTTTTTAGCAGGGTAAATTGAGGCTGACTGTCACATGGGTTGGTTGTGACAAATCCATTTCTTTTCGTGTATAAGCTGTGTTTGCTCATAAATTCGTCAATACACGTGGTTTGATGACGTGGTTTAATAGATATGATTTATACTTCCATTACTTCTTTTTTGTATGTCAAAATATTTATTTTTACTGGTGATGGTTTTCATGCTGAGCGAGTATTTCTGTTATATCGTTCTAAATTTTAATTTCATATTATTAATAGTAGTATATATAGTAATATATATTATTATTATTTAAAATTATGTGGCATCAGAATGAAAAAGGTTTTCGGATAATGCTCCCTTAAAAAATACTTATTTTTGAATGGGGTTAGCTGTCACAGCATGAGTGGGATAAGTTGTCTCATGTGACAATCTTAGTCATAGAAACCAACAAATAATTAAAATGTCTTTCATTTAAGGAAGTAAATTCTCTCCTTAACACTTTTAATGCCAGACTAATTTTGTTGCTAAAATGATGGACTACCACCAAAATTCACGACCAATTTGATTTGAAAATAAATATTTTTTCAAGTACATTTTAAAAGCAAAATTTTATTCAGAAATTCTGGCGCAATTTAGACAGTTGGAGATTAAAATTAAGTGGTATAAATAATATACCACCGCCCTTCAGAGGGTTAAGATGGTGATGTATTTAAAAAAAAAGTACCACTCGCGGGACATTCTTCCCGATGTTATGCTGAGAGCAATAAGAAGGTTAAAAATTGAATACATTTCAATCCGTCAAGCAGCTCATGAGTTCAACATAAATTATCGCACGTTAGCTTGATATGTGCAGAAAATTGGAGAATGGCAATGTTGATGGCTTGGTAGTGTAAGAGTATGTGAAAAATCGATAGTGACAAGAACAACAAACCCACGCCTGGGATAAGTTGTCACAATATTCCAAAACTTTTAAAAAATTCAAAATATAATTTTCTACCAAAAAATTAGTAATCTACAAAACTAAAAATGTGCACTAAATACAAGGTGATTCATATGTAAGTATACATCTTTCAGATACTGTAAAACAGGAACAGTTTAAGACACGTTCCACAAGTGCAAGCCATAAGATAGGTGTACTCATAAAGTTTTTTTCTCGCTGCTGTGCAAAGTGACATGGGCGATAGCTAGCGTGTTACGCGAATATAAGTAGAAATTACTACGTCTTCAGTGGAGAAGGCATATTGTGTTCTTGAATTGAGCAAAACGGAATCTGCCACCATTGTACAACGGCAGTTTCGAACAAAATTTGGAAAAGAACCTCTGACCAGAAAATCCATTTACGATAGGTTTAAAAAATTTTAAACTACGGGCTATTTGTGCAAAGAAGACAGAAATGATTTAACGGTTTGATGTGACTAAGTGTGCACAAATAGAACATCTGTGACCGTTTTTCTGGTTTGAGGTTCTTTTCGAAATCGTGTTCGAAAATACCGTTGCACAATGGTGACAGATTCCATTTTGCTCAGTTCAAGAACACAAAATGCTTTCTCCACTGCAAACGCAGCCATTTCTACTGATATTCACGTGACACGCTAGCTATTGTCTATGTCACTTCGCACAGCAGCTGGAAAAAAAAAACTTTATGAGTACACCTACCTTACGGTTTGGATTTGGGGAACGTGCCTTAAACTTTTCCTGTTTTACAGCATCTGAAAATTGTATAGTATACTTACTTATGAATCACCCTGTATAATGGTTTCAACTGGAGTAATAAGTTTTTCCTAAAAGAGTACTTAAATATTTGAAAATTAAAAAGTTTTATTTTTGTGACATCCGGCCGCTACTATAAAACTAAAATGGCGAAGACAGCTCTGATCGAAGACACTTCGTCACTTGTAATTCGCTTTAATACTCGTATATAATGTTCGTAAAACTTGTATTCGTCACTTGTAAGGATAACTATTTTATATTTAAATAAAAAATAAAAAATAATACTTATTAAAAACTAAATCTAGATTCTAGGTAATCAGTAAATCTCCATTATTTTTACTTATATTTTTTTTAGTTTATAATAATAGTCTTTTTACCTTAAATAAGGAAATAATTGGCAGCATCCCGTTTTGTGAATCATCATGAACATAGGCCATCCGTATACTGCTAAAGCATAATGGAAGTAATGGGTTATGGTCAAGACTTCTTCAGCTATAGCCTGAAAAATATGCACCTATATAAACTAAAGAGCTTGAAGAGACAAAAAAAAATTACTCTTAACATGAAACTTAATATAAAGCATAAAATTTTTTATGCACAAATATTTTCTTCAATTCTTTTCTTAAATCCTACTTTATAAGCAACAAATTGTGTAGAAACGTGCTTGAATCTGACTTATGGAAAATTAAAACTGAGAAATGAAACATGCAAAGAAATCTGCAAGTTCAGAACGATTGCAAACAGACTATAATTATATAATAACAAAGAATTTTGAGAGATTTAAAAAAAAAAAAGAACTTTAGACAGATACATTAATTATATCTTTGTACTATCAGAAGTTTGATAATTTTTATTTCTGCTTGAAATATTAAATGTAAAAGTTTTTGACCAGCAGTTTAAAACATATTCTTTTTTAATCGTTTCAAATATTATACACTAAATTACGATTACGTTTCATCGCTATAGTAATCGGTTAAATTAAATATTTAAGATATTTATGCCTAGAAATAAATCATTAAATTTGACAGATAAAAGAAAGGAATAGAAAAAAAGTCACAAAAAACTGACCAAGTAATACTCACGGGATGAGTAATATCAAGGAATCTCGTGGCAGGGGTTATTGGAACACCAGACAAAAATTGATAGGTATCATCTTCTGGCTATATACAAAATACATAAAAAATAACTGCTGTACAGTTTTCATGTTAGTAACTTTATATATTCACATTAGAAAAAATCAGTACCAATCTTTTAATTTTAAATAAATAAATTTCAGAATTAAGAAAATATAGTTATACATTCAAACACAACTACACCGAAAGCATTTTTTATTCACATGTAACGTTTATGCATATATATACATTTATATATACAGGGTGATCTATATACATTTATAAATATTTTGAACATTTATAAAAGTATAAAAAACAGTATACACATATTTGTACTTATTTATATTTGAATGGGATTTGCTGAAGAAGATATTCTCATGAAGGGAGATTTCGTTTCGGCGAAAAAAAAAGTTGTCATTTTTGTCAACAGAGGGCGCTTTATGCATTCAAATAAATTAATTCCAGAAAAAGTTGTTTCTTTTTCCATTCAGGCAAATACTAAGCTAATACTACTACTTTTACTGAATAATACTATTAAAAAGCAATTAATAATACGTTATGATTAAATGTTTACAGTTACATTGCTTCACTAACTGTCCTATTTATACTCCAACCCAAGTATTAGGGTAGAAAAAATGAAAACGGAAAAGGAGCCACAGAAGGAAATGACATAGTTTATTTCAAACGTAATCTCCAAATCTACAGAAGCACTTGTCTCACTGTCTCATCAAGTGGTGAACACCCTGCTCATAGAGGTTGTTTGGCTGAGATTGGAACCAGTTTCAAACATCGTCCATAACTTCACTGTCCAACTAAAAACAGCGACCCTTCAGCGCCTTTTTCAACAGACCAAAGATGTGAAAGTCACATGGCGATAGATCCGGGCTATACGGTGGATGTTCCAACAGCAACAGTGTCCACCAAAATTTTGAGAACGTGTTCTGTGTAATAGTAGTCATATGTGGCCGCGTGCTGTCATGCAGCAAAGCCACTCCAGATGACAACAGGCCAGACTGTTTGGCCTTGATTGCTGCACGCCATGAAGAACGAAAGTAGAAAGAGAACAATGAACATAGGCTTTGAACTACAGAACATGGACCAGAAAATAGTACTCGGTTCGTGGCGCTGGTGTTCCCAAACTAATTTTTGATTATAGATAGCAGTACCAACTTTTTGAGCAATTGGATTTGTTTCCGTTTACATACAAAATATATTAAGGTGCATTCATTAAAATCGGACAAAAAGAAACAAATCACAGATTCAATAAATTCATAATTACATGATCAATAAATATGAATGAAAATAAGAAAAACTGCTGGTTGACAAAGATACATATTTTCTTTTTTCTTTTTAAATTTAAGTTCAAAGAATAAACATAAATTTCTATCAAAATATTTACATTTAATTCTTTCTGGTAAGATTTAATCATGAAAATTGTGCACTAAAAATATATTTGACTAAAAACAAAACAAAAACATGATGCATGCTTTTGTAATTTTTGCAGTTTGTTAATCAAAAAAAGTATTATCGTTTGATTTTTCCCCCTAACGCATGACTACAAAGTATGGAGGAGGGGTATATTTTAAATGATTGATTATTTATTTATTGATACTAGACAGCAACGAATGAGGAACATTTTCCTTTAAATAAAGAGTTTTAAAGATTTTAGATTTTGTATTTTGGAGGGGGAAGGGGGATAATTTATATGACTGATTATTCATTTATTGTCACTACAGAACAAGAAATAGGGCAGGTGATTTTTTTTAATATGAAAATAAAAATAACTTAACGATTTTAAACTTAATTGTATGCTGGGGGGAAAGAAGCGTTAATTATGTGAGGTTAGGGGCAATTTAGATGATTATTTATTTATTGTTATTAGTAAGAAACGAATATGACAATTTTTTGTTATAATAAAGAATTTTAAATGTTTGAAACTGCATGCTGGAAAGTGGAGACAAAGAGGAAGCAGGAGAATAATTTATATGATTAATTATTTATTGTAAGTAGAGAGTAACAAATAGGAGAAAATATTTTTTTGATTTAAAAATAAAGATTTAAAAATATTATTATTTGTATGCTGCGGGGGGGGGGGGGGGGGGGAAGGAGAGGAAAAAAGTAACCTAAATTTGGAAGGTCTGGAATGGGGGGGGGGGTAATTTAGATGATATTTATTTATTTTTATTTTATTAGTGAGCAATGAATGTCGCAGTTTATTATTTTTTAAGATTTTAATAGATATTGTATTAGATATCCGTATGCTGGAAGGAGGGGTTCAAAAGGGCGGAAATTTTGAGGATAGGGATAATTTATATGATTGTTTATTTACTGTCACTAGAGAGCAAAAAAAAAAGAGAAGAAGTTTTTTTTATACAAAAATAAATATTTAAAAATATTTTATGCTGCTTTGTATGCTGGGGTACAAAGAGGGGAAGCGTAAATTTAGGAGTTTGGGGAGGAGATAATTTAAATGACTATTTATTTATTGTTATTAGTGAGAACAAAAAATAGGGAAGATTTTTTTTAAATTAAGTGTTTCAAAAATATGAAAATCTGTATGATGGGTGGGGAGCGAAGGGGGGGAACGTAAATTTTGATGAGAAGAGGGTAATTTACACGATTGAATACCGATTTATTATCACTAAAAGCGACAAATAGGGCAGAATTTTTATGCTACAAAAAAAAAAGAAACATTTTAAAATTCTTTGTATGCTGGGGAGGGGGGCAAATGGGGGAGGTAAGCGTCAGATAATGACTCCACTAAGTCTCCCTTTCCTCATCTTCGAAAATGGAGAATCTATAATGCAATGGTTGTAATCTTTCTTATATAGGTCAAACTAAAAGAAATCTTCAAACCCGCTGAAAAGAACACTCCCGTTATGTTGCTAACCAGGAAATTTCTAAATCTTCTATTGCCAAGCATTTTTGGGATTCCGGCCATAGTTTTGATTTTCAAAATGCTAAAATTATCTTTAATGCCAATAGTCCCTCTGAATTGGACTTTCTTAAAAATTTAGCTACTTATCCTAATCGCGAGGTTATAGTTACTGAAAAATCTAATTCCAACATGCTCTCTACAGCTTGAAAAAACTTGTTCAGCTTAACTATATAATAATGACATTTTTTTTGTATTAACTTTTATGTTTGTCTATATTTGTATATTTAGTCTCCATTTTACTTTCATTTTGTATGCATTTAATTTTTTTTTCTCAATTTTATTCATAATTTTCATTATGTTCTGCATTCTAGGTAATTCTCTTTTGTGATTGGCTGATGCCTTCTGCTTTCCTATTGGCTGTTCTCTTAACATGTCCCTCTTTTCCTCCCATTTCCTTTCAGTCTTGCTCCTACCTTCAATGTGGTTCCACGTCTTTTTTGCGCCTGACGAAGAAAGAGAAAGTTCTTTTGAAAGGCCTAGCGCATTCCTTATTTTTATGGTGGTATTAAGACGTTTTTTATGCTTTTATAGTCAGACAAGACTATATTTTTCTGAAAATAACTGTGGTCGGATAAAAAAGACATATCGAAAATATTACTATGGACTTAAATGACTGCAGATGAAGGTTCTGTCGCCCAAATAGTAAAAATGACATATAATTTATAGCCGTACCCGTCGTCTAAAAAGGCTGAATCATCCACCATTCCCCAGTCCAATGGGACGACAAAGCTGTACAAGAGACGGCGGAGAAGATGACGGTGGCAGCGATTCAAATTTAGACTGGGTTATCTATTTGGTGCCGTTATAACTATTGTTGCTCATTGTTTATCAGTAAATAAAATCTGCTAACGGCCGAGTTCGTAACTGAGTTAAATTTATGCGAATGATACAAAACGGCACGTGGGAGTCTTTTTTTAGCAGAGCTGCAGAGAGAGACTTCGGTTGTACGCAGACCCTTAACCCTTTCAGGGGCAAGTACTTGTGCTCCTGTAACGTTGAATTCCCACCGGAATTTAGGAAAGAATTTAGTTCAAAATAAGAATAAGCAATTTTTCAACTTTTTTTCGTCAAAGTTAAAAAAGTGAAATTTAATTAAAAGTTTCTGGTTTCAATTGGATTAAAATTAGGTGGTATATAATATATACCACCGCCCCTCAAAGGGTTAAGAGGCTACTTCACTCAGGCGAAAACACCCGCTCGCTAATGTTAATCCTATGGGGGAAATAATTTACGATATCTCGTTCGTATTTCAATATTTTTAAATGATTTTTTTGCATTGAATAGCTGAGGTCAATCTCTATGTACGCTCCTTTGTACTTTTTCGATTTTAATTACAAGTTTTTTTTTATTAAGATACTTTCACTTTTGGAACCGGTTTCGAAAGTGAAAGTATCCCCAATAAAAAAAAATTGCAACAAAAATCGAAAAAGTACAAAAGAGCATGCATAGAGATTGACCTCAGCTATCCAATAAAAAAAATCATTTAAAAATACTGAAATGCGAACGAGATATTGCAAATTATTCCCCCCATAGGATTAACATTAGTGAGCGGATGCTTTCGCCTGAGTGAAGTAGCCTCTTAAGTATGGTACTTGAAAATAGACTTGAATAATCATTTAAAAAGTAATACACATTTGATTGAAATTTATCAATACATTACACACACACACATATATATATATAGATAAAATTCAAGAAAAATAGAAAATTGTGTACCTTATTAACTATTGCTTGTCTTTGAAACTTTTGTAATTTACGAAGCAGTACCAGACCAGCTACAACATCAGAAGGAACAACATCCAAATCACGGAAGAAGTCGGATAAAAGTTTGGCTATGTCAGCAAAATTATTCTGAAGACAGAGAATATTAATCTCGTTAGAATTTCATTGAAAACAACACATTTACAAAGATAAAAATTAAAAACATTTTCACATTTAAAAAGCTTTTTTTAAAATGAACGATGCTTGAAAGTAATACAAAATTTACATACAACATTGGAACAAAACTTGGAACAGTTATTTGTATAAAATTAACTAGAATTAATCGGAGACACAAGTATTTCAGGAAAGTTTCCTGTTGAAGCCCAATTCATAGCTGAAATAATCGAAAAGGCATATTTAAAGCATGCATTTTCTTATGTTTTTAATAATATATGAAAAATCTAACGATTTCTGAATGTAGGAGGATTATTTAAATCGTTTATCTGTTATTTCAGTTTATAGGAATTTCGAGATCTGCTCTATTCTTGATAACTTTCAGTTTTAAATACGGCATTTGTGCTGATAGAAACAAATGCGATTGAAACCAAAATTACATACCAGGAATAGATATACGTTTTTGAATGTGAAAATAAAACTTAAACCAACAACATTACAAATAACTGCAGAATTAGATGCAAGTTTAATAAAATCCGTCTCATAAAAGTATTTTGCTGATTCCTACAAAATGTTAAGATTCATAGGAGGGCTGCATTTAAGGTGGGCAGGGTAGGGTTGTAAATGTAATCCCTCTTCTGCGTTTTATATTTTTTTTAAAATTCATTATCTGTTTCTATGTTTTCTTATTAGTTGAAAGTTTTCATTTGTTTTTATCAATAATGTAATAGACTGGGTGCGCCATACATTCGTTAAAACTTAAAAAAATCATTAAAAAGGAACAAATGATACTGAAAATTGCGGTTTGTACGAATAAGATTAGAGAGAGGTCGGATTTTTTAATAACAAAAAAGTTGTGGTTTAAAAAATTACCGATATATGGCGCTGGTACACATAATATGAAGCAGATATATGCAAATTAGGCTTATATTAAAACACCCGTTTCTTTGAAGTGTCTGACAAGCTTCAGTATCCCAGCTTTTGAAACGGGCCCTTTTCCCGCCTTGAGTCCTTTTGCCGTGCGGAATTTTCGCAATGTGCCGGTTGCTTATTCCCCGTTTTTGTAAAAGAGCTTAACCAACAACGCTTGATCTATTAACGATAGCGTACTGCTGCCATCGAATGAAGAACCTATATGCTTCGAGGTGTTTTGTTGGCAGCCTGATTCACATAAATCTGCTTCACTTTATGCATACCAGCGCCATCTAACGGTAATTTTTGAATAACAACTTTTTTTGTTATTAAAAGAACCCGACCACTCTCTAATACCATTCGTGCAAATCCCAATTTTTTAGCATAATTTCTTCCATTTTAATGATTTTTTTTTAAAGTTTTAACGAATTTATGGCGGTATCGGTATATATAATACATGTAAATAAATTAAAACATTCAAAATATTCTTTTGAAAATGAAAAATATGTATGAAAAATAAATACAAAAAAAATAGTTATTTTCAATTGGGCAATACTACGTCCAGGAAAATCTAAAATGATGCTTTTGGTTGCAATTTGTAAACTCTTATCTTATCACAATATACTGAACAGTGAATTCGTTGGTGCATTGCTCACGCGGCTTGTGGATACCGTGAATATAGAAACGTGTGATATTCTCAAAAGAGTCCAGTTACACAATATTATTAGGTCATACATATCAGCACCGCTTTTTTTTTATACCGCTGACCAGGCTCTTACCTGCCAGGATTTTACCCAGCTTAAAGGGTTCATGCCTGGCAACGGGGCGAGGATTTGCCTGCTCTCCCTCATGGTAAAGATGTGTTTGATAAATCTATAGGCCGACGTGGCTTCAGTGCGTCTTGTTGCCTCAACTGCTTTTACTTAGTTTGCCGGTTGCTAATTGATTCTGGATGAGACGGTTCAGCACTGCACAGTGTAGCGAAGTCATGCCGGACGGATGTGAGATGTTGGGATATTTAGAGGAGGTCCGCCCGGTGCAGTGCCACACCCGCTTCGGACCCCAGCCCGACGGGTCCGGCCCATAGAGCCAATCCTTTTCCAGAAGTTACGGATCGAACTTGCCGACATTCCTTACTTACATTGTTCTATCGACTAGAGGTATCAGCACCGCCAAGAGCAAAAATTATATAAAAATTTGCTTGCCACTTTGAAACCAGTATTTTTAATCAGCAACAGAAATCTGCCTCTATCTTGACATGCTTTTAGCAAAATTTCCAATGTAATCATGCACAATTTAAAGCAAAAAAATGTAACGTTAAGTAGATGTTGAGCACGATTTAAAGCAAAAAATGTTTCAATAAGCAGATTTTGGGGTAATTTTTGTTAACAGTCTGGGGATTATTTTGTGAACATTGATTGCATTAAGGTCAATGACAAGCATAGAGCAGATCCTTTGAATGGTTTTAAAACCATATGACGGGAACCAAAAGGACAAATAGTTGTTCTCAAAGGTGAAGTAACAACCAATAAGTACTTGGAGATTCTTAAATGACAAACTTTTATTGTAATCTATTGTAATCTAGACTTTGTTTCTTTAAGGTAACATATTTTTTTAGGCTGACAACGGATCTTACATCACTGCAATGCGTCCAGCATGATGGTTCGCGAAATAAGAGATAAAGTGGAATATCACAATTTGTTCCTAAATTTGATACTCACTCGGTATGGGTTATTTTTGAAAAAAAAAATAAAAGAAATAAAGAAAAAAAATAGAAGAGGCATATTTCTGCCGCCTGATTTATGTTTTTTTTTTTTTTTTTTTTTTTTAAATAAATAGTGTCAGTTTTAGCTAAGGAGGAGTAAAACATTATCAATTCTGTTCGATGTTTTTATTTGATTAGGTCAAGACATACAGGATATTTCAGATATATAGATTCAGATATATAGATAGCTTATATTTGTATTTCAGATATTACATATGAATAAGGAACTCTATATCTTACTATCAATAAAATCAAATTATGTTTCTAATTTTTTTTTTTTTTTTTTTTTTTTTTTTAGTAATTTCACTTATCCCTTTTAAATGATTAAAAAACATTTTATTAGTGAATTCATTGAAGTTGTTTTTATGAAAAAAATGTTTTATTCGATATCTTCCAAAAGGTATCAAATTATTTTTGCAAAATAATGATAATAATAATAATAATTACCTAAATAAAAAAAATAGCATTGACAAGTAAAAATAAACAGTAAAAACTTGATTACCCGATTGGTATTTGATATAAAGTCAGGTATTAAAGAATATCACTGCTTTGTTCAGTGTGACAAATGCAGTTCTTTGAAGTGTTTAAAATAATTATTTTTCAAAAATTAATTTCATAAAATTTTTGTTTAGATATAAGATTCTCATTATGAAACTTTTGTATGATTCTTGTAAAATATTGCATAAAAATACTATTATCCTACTAAGTAAGAAGTAAATTAAAGTATGGAACTAGATACAGCTAAATTTAGAGGTTATATACAACATCATACCCTTTTCATTATCACTTTCATTATTTGAAATGTGTAACAGATGTTTGGAACCAAATTTTAAATGATAATATTAAGCCCAATAATAATAGCCGATATTTGATAATAAGAATGATAATAACAACGATCGGATTTGGGTTTCAATGACAAAAATAATTTTTAATAGCTGGATATGAAAAAGTGTAGTTTTTGGGCTGGACGCCAAATTCTTGAAAATTTCTTTCTGTTAGAGTAAAAAAATTAGTTTTCCCTAATTATTATTGCATTTTTTAATAGGAATGAATTGTTTCTCTATGCAAAAACTAGAATTGACATTTTTTTTCACTGCAGTTTCACATGACGAGAACTACTATTCAAAATCTCGTAAGTATTTAAAATTTTTAGGAATGAAGAATAAAATTTTCCTTTTTGCACTGTACGATTTTGATTTAAATTCATTTTAGTTTTATCATTGCTAAAAAAAAATTTGTGATGATTTCTTTCACCATTTTCGAAAAAAAAAAGAATGCGATTCACTAAGAGAAAATTGAATTGAAAAAAACTTTATATATTTTTTTATTATTTATCTTCTGCACTAAAAGTCTTTATAAAAAGCTTTGAAAATTAATATGTTTCATTGTTTCTACTTCTTATTTTAGTGTTTGGTATAATTAGAAATTCAGTTAAATGCAGCAATATCAGTTATTCGATTAATACAAATACATCCTTAGTGGATAAAAAATTCATCTTTTAACAGACCACACAAACTTGATCTTAGTTAAAAGGAGAATATACTGATTCCATTTCCTTTTTTAAACTATCAATATTCGAGTAAAAGGATAGGTTTGTCATTTTTACTGGGGTTTATCATGTGCGTATATTGTATATACAGTCAGTATAAAAATGATAAATCTCATACAATTGAATCGCCTAATTACCACAGAGAAACGCGAAAATAGCGATTCAATTAGGAATTATGTATTTCTTCGATTTACGTTAAAAAAAAGCTTTGTGGGCCATCTTCATACTGAAATGGTAATAAAATCTGAAAATTTCAATAGGAACATTCAATTGTGACAGAATATTCGGATTTTTTTATGCATTTTACTCCCAGGCGCAAAACAGAAAGTAATTTTATCAAATAGTTTAGGAATTATGAAGGTTTAAAGCTTGGAACTCGTAATGTTAAATTCCTGCTTAATCGTTGCAAACAGATTGAAATGCAGGTATTTTTAAAAGCATTAATCAGAAACTACTCGTCGGAATGAGGTATAATTTAGGATTCACATATTTGATGCTTCTTGAAATCTATTAATGTTTTTAAAAAATATATAGTTTAAAATTCCTAATTTTTTTGAAAATTAATTTCGGAAATATACATATTTTAAAAATGATTTTCGAAAAGAATATGACTATGTAACCCATGACTGTTTTAACAGAAATCGAATAAACAATTTCTGTTAAAAATTCATAGGTTACTGTCCATATATTTTTTAAAAATTAATTTCGAAATATTAAAAAATTACATATATTCTATTCAGAAATTAATTTTCGAAAGAAAAATATAAACTGTAACCAATGAATTTTTTCACCGGAATTGATTTCTAATAGCCTTAAATATGCGAATACAAAATTACAGCTCATTCCAACAAGTAGTTTTTGAGTTATCCTTTAAAAACTACCCAAATCGCTATCCGTTTTGCAACGATTAAAAAATAATTTCACATTATGAATTCCAAACTTTAAGGGCAAATGTATCGAAAAATCCAAGTATGCTATCAAAATTGGGTGTTCGTATTGAAAATTTCATAGTCTGTTACAATTTCAGTATGAAGCTTAAATTTTTAACATAAATTGAAAGCCGACATAACTTCTAATCAAATGGCTATTTTCGTTTTTTCTGTGACAGTTTGGCGATTAAATTTTATGGAGTGTATCTTTTTTTTATACTGACTATACACAATAATGCTCAACGGCAGTTGATTGTCCTTACAGCTTTTCGGTATGGATTTGATGCGGAAACCGATTAGACATATACAAAAATTAACCATGATTATTTCAAATTTATCTTTATATTGTTCAAATTATATTTTAGGTTCACAGTCTTCTAATATTAAATGAAATATCAAATCTCGGAAGATTTTGCTGTGTTTTTCGTATGTAATTGTAATACGAACAAGATTTACTTCGTAGTCTTTGTCCCAAGACATTTTTTTTAAGTAAACGAAAAGAATGGTCCAGTTCTAAAAGAATAATTTTAGAGGTAACATTCAGAAAGGACCGAATTTCATTCTAAAAGTTATAATTATTTTCATCAAGCTAAGTAAACAATCTCTCTTATATGGAAAAAGTTGAAGATACCTATTTTAACTTAAAAAAAAACACACTAAATCAGTTTTTAAATTGTAAAGCCACCCTCAAGAAGAAATCAACAGAATATTTGATACTGATTTAAAATTCCGTTTAATTTTTACATGACATTATACATTGTGTTTGATTGCAAAGTAAGAAAATTAATTTTTCTTTAGACGTAAAAAATATACCAGTGTAATTTAGAAAACTTTAACTACAATCTAAAAATAATTTTTGCTTAACAGTACACTATCATCTACGTTAGAGAGATTATAGCTTTTCAAACAGTAAGTGTAAATTATTTAAACCCATACGGGACAGATGCATACAACTGAGAACAACTTCTTTTTAGTATTTTCTGGCTTAGTGGGAGTATTTTAAGGGTTATAATGTGTGTATGAGTTACAAAATCGATGATTTCCAATTTTTTCGTGATGCAGAAACTTTACAATGTTCAAATTGTGCTTTTGAAACCAGAAAACACGAAAAACTAGTGTTCTCAATTGGATATACAGGGTGTCCAAATAAGGTTAGAACGCATTTCAATTTTTCACCTGTTGGATCTATAATGTTTTTCACCTAATATAAATTGCAGATAATATTATGTTGATGAAATATTTATGACATTAATTTTTACTCCGTAGGCAAAATTGGTCAGTTAATTTGTTTTTTGTTTTTTGTGCAGCAAGACCATTACAAAAAACTGCTTAGCTCTATATGTAAAATTAAATGAGTTATACTTAATTGAAAATTGATTATTTTGAATGCCGATTATATATAAATCAAATTGGGACATGTGAATCTCTAAGATATCGTAACAAAGAGAAAACACGAACGATTACATATGCAGTTGATTTTAAACAAAAGGTAATAGATTGCATGAAACAATATTAGCGACGAAATATTTACAGAAGCATTATAGAATAATTCAGTTATGTATTAAAGACGAGAAAAAACACTTTAAGAATATTTTGTGAATTACATTTTTGCATTTTTTTTTTAGTATTTAAAACTACATTTGTCTTTTTTACATGATTTCTTCCTCCGTGATGCTTTATTTAGATGTATTTGTGATGCAATTTTTTCACAGCTGCTGACATAAATTCTTTGATTTAAAGAACGCCATCATCAAATTGTACATTTGTACTATATTTACTCTTTACCTATTTTTATTGATGGAGTATTGTTTTAAATAGTACGCAAAAGTTGTATACGTCAGTGTTTTTCATTATAATTCCGTTTATTTTAAAGATACAGGTATGTAGTTTTGATAATAATCTTGTTGCAGGAAAATAAAAAAAAATCCAACTGACCAATTTTATCTAACATTTAAAAAAAATTACGGGTCGTACAAAAATTAAAAAAAATTGTAACTTAAAAAAAAAAAAATTAATGGCATAGTTATTTCATTAACACAACCTTTCTTCCTATCTTATTTTCAGCAATTTTGTAATGTACATTGCCGACTTATCTTCAACAGGTAAAAAATTAAAGTTCGTTTTAACCTATTTGGGACGCCCTGTGGATGTCCAATATGAGTAAAAAAAAAGAGAGATTTTTTTTAAATACAAAATAAAGGAGTATTTTTTATGTGTGTTTTGACAGTAGACCTTTTTCAAAGTTTTTGCACTGTTAAAAAGTCTTCTTGTTTAACTGCATCCTGACAACCTTTTCACAGTACAAGGTTTATTTTTTACTCAATATATGTCATAATAATAAAAAATAGCGTAATTTTTCAGTTTTTACAGGAATTGTTAACAATGTGGCACATGCATAAAGATGAACATGCATTACTTACTCTTTGCCTATCGGAATGTCCAATGCAACAAAACAAAAGTCTACATCTCCTATTCCAACTATCTTGATATTCTCTCATTGCTTTTCTGTAAAACAAAAATGAAAAATAAAAAAAAGTAAATGGAAAAACAATAGTAATTCCTGAAATCTAAAATTTTAAATACAGGGAATAGGATAATATGCGTTACAAAGCTAAAAAATATATACCAGTTTATAGAAATGCATAAAATTAATATTTAGGCACCAAACAGATCTAATCAAAATTGCAGTCTTGTTTCGGTAATATTAAGCTTACCGTGGCGCCATCAGCGCAAAAGTGATAGTAGTATCTTTGCTCATACGAGTATTGGCAGTGCTGTAGTTGGGTGGGAACGCGTGGGAACGCCGTTCCCAGAAATATTTGGTTTGTTACTGTAAAAAATATCGCGTACGAGCACAAGCTTTTTTTTCCAGACTGTGAAAACTATACCCATTTCAATGTCTGAATGCGAAAGAGCATCATGAACCGATGCGAAAAATTCACTCCTTATTGAAAGAGCCAGTTCACTTATAATCATAAGCCGTGTAGGACCTCTCTTAAAAGATTTTGTCCTAAACCATATGTGAAATCTTCGTTGCGATCAGGAAGAATATTAGCAGACGATACAGCTTGTCGTAAATCAGAGAGCACAGAAATTACCTCTCATTATCGTTCTTTATGGAAACTTCTAGGATAAATGTGCCAGTAAGTTACATATGGATTTATTTCTGTTATTTCAAATAAATTTTGATTTATAATGGAAATTATTACTATGAGATTGATTAAATATTGCTTTTAGGGGAATGCTATACCAAAAATACGATACCAAAATACGATAAAAACTAGAATATAATAATTATAACTGTTAATTAAAGAAATTCGGCTTTTGTCTAAATGTTTTAAATTGGCTTTTGGCTTAGCAAAAATCTGGTAGCGTCAGCATGTACTCTATGAAAAGGTAAGTTCCCACAAATATTTTTTTCCAACTACAGCACTGAGTATTGACATTGCAACTGTAAGCGATCTGCAATTTTTAGACTTTTTTAATACTTTAAACGTTGTTTTTATGCATTATTGTGGATTCAGATCCAAATTTCATCCCATTTTTTATTTGTACATGACTGTATTAATAACACGTTTTGGTGTAGAAGGATTATTTAAATCATACAGAATCGAACATTAGGGCTTTAACATCACAAACAATTGATGCATAAATATACTCTTCAATAATAAACCATTATTGGATAGAACGTAAATATCATAAATAAAGTAATGAGGCTTCCGAAAGTGTTTGTTTATTAAGATACTGTGATTAGTAACACTTGGTAATTAAGTTATAACTTAAATATACTTTTCCTTTTAAATAAGTCTAACCGCTTAAAAAAATCATCTAAATTTGAAGCGAATGCCATGCAAATGAACTGAATCCTATGTTGATTTATAAAAATATTTTACGTATTTTTTTTTTTATCGATCTAAGTTTAGAATTTGGAGAACTAAAAATTATATGAATACAACTAAAAAGGAAAAAAATTAAAATAGAAAAGCACGTGCCAGTTTGAACAAATTATCAAGTAATAAAACAGATTAATAATTGGATGTCTCAAAGAAATATTTCGTTCAGTGAATGTCACGTTTGCTTATTGTTAGAAATTATTATTAATAGTAATTCAATTACATTGTGTTTAGTCCCAGTGCTTTAACAAATTGCCCAATGCTATTATTTTATGTCAGATAGTATATTAGCATATAAAATTACAACATCATGAAAAATGCAGCTAAAAGGCGTGTAATATTTACGAAACTTTCAGAATATATTAAAATTAAATATTATTAATATTGTGAGTATTAATTAATACATTTTATAGTATTACATATATTATACATATTTACATATATTACTTATACATATTACATATATTTATAGTAAAGCGAAATATATACAAAATACAGCATCTGTATGGATGAACTCGGGCTTAGAAAATGCGGTAGATGGTAGGGTAACAAGTAAGACGTACAGTAAAACTCAGGGTCACAATTTCACAGTTACGGGTGACTATTTCTACGGTGGTCCTCGTCTAAGTTTAACAGTTCAGTACATACATGATGTGAGGTAACAATAATGCACTGAACGATGCATTTATGAACAGTATGACACTGGTTTTCCAGACATTTGCATTTATGCCTGTTTATATCTTATGATGGACGCGTTTTCGTATGCGTTATCGCGGGTCTCTTTAAAATCTTACATTATGAAATGAGGCTCAGTAGGCTGCGATAACCCGGTTGGCACAACACCGATCTCGTGATCGGAGGATTACAAATTCGAGGCTCAACACAAGCAAATATCACCGCATACATAATGACATCTGGTGCACGTTAAATTTATCGTAGATGCAAAGTCCTCAACGGAACGTGAATTGCCAGTTTTCGGGTTACTTAAATAGACGAGTGGTCCCTTGTCTGGCCCGGGATCCAAACTGCGTGGCAAACCTCTCTCGTCCAAATACAACCCCTCTTGAGGCTTTGACAAACCCACTTTCACGGATAGGACAACTAACACCACACAGGTATAGTATGTACAGTTATGATATAGAGATCATTTCCAAGAGAAATTTTCTCATGTTTGATACGAATAGTAAGTTTATATATTTAGAGTCATCCTGAATCTATCTACTATACAAAGACGCGAAGTGAGAAATCGCATTAATTGCTCTACCTTTCTGTGGAATGCAGATGACCTATGCTCCAATTTTACGAATGTGTTTAGCTCATTTTTCTGACACAATTCACTCAAACATCGGTTACTGCCTTCGATAATGACGCCAACAGCACGGATTATAGCACGTTGTGTGTGTATATGGAATTTTGATAATTTTACCTTAACATTGTAACTGATATGTCAAATATTCAAAATTATGTTTATTTCTGCTTTTCTTTGGTGTTGCAAGGTTTTTGTTTAGTAGTGTATTTCAGTGAAAATTATTATGTATTACAATAACTATATTCCAAGGATCAGCATGTTTACAGTTCACGAACATAAGAAGCTAGAAACTAATTACATTCGATTCTACGAGGCATAAAAAGAACAACTGTGTAAAAGTTTCAGGATTTTTCTTGCGCCGAAGTTGGAATTCGAATTACTTTTCCTCCAAGTATTTCTACAGAGTAAAACAGAAAAAAACGTCATTTTGACCCCTATAGTATATTGTTTTTTGCTATATTTCACTCTATTTTTCCTACTTTACACAAGAGGCATTCCTTTATCAAAGTCTTGAAACACCTGTATGCTTATTTTATTCTGGTTATTTGAATGTTATTTTGCGTTGCTTATACACATTTATTATACCATAAAGTTTTTATGTATTCAGTACACCTGGTATGTATTCAGTTCCTATAATAAAATCTTTTGAAATTCGATTAAATATATATTTATTAAATAGATATTCAAACAAAAACCACCTGTATAAAATTTTTATTGGAATTATATATATGTTACCGTAAAAGACCGAAATTGGAGAATGTCGACTTTCACCGGTGAATATCAACAAACACCAAATACGTCGGTGAAAGATCGAATGTTTAATTACATTCTTGTACATTCGGACCCTCACCGGTGTATGTCGACAATCACAGATATGCTCTGGTGGAGGTCAAAAAGAGAGGAGTTTGAATCTGTTTCTCATTACTATTATTTTATTTTCTCATTTAGAACGTACTGTATAATTAAGTAAGTATTTAACTTCTATTATTTTCCTTTCTGATTTTGAATGTACTGTATAATTAAGTAAGTTTTTAACTTCGATTATTTTCCTTTCTCATTTTGAATGTACTGTGTGTTTTAAGTTCTTAGTCATTCCTCTCAGAAAGAGAGGCGAAAAATTTATCGCGACTGAATTACAGAGAAAAAAATATAAATCTCGGACATGTTCAATATTCACCATTAGTGCATGGTGAATGTCGACATTTACCGGTGTAAGTCAGAAATAAGGGTATTTAGCAAATATTTTGGACATACACCAAGCGAGTATGTGTTTGTTGACATTTACCGGTGAAAGTCGACATTCTCCAGATTTCGGTGTTTCACCGTAACATATATATTTTTAATAACATGGTAGAGTTATTTTTCATTGATAGAAAGCTGTCGAAATTTACACTAAAAAAATAGACAAATTAAATACACCATTGACTGTAATTTTTCTGGATATTTTTATTTCTCTTTAAGAAAGTTTTCAATTATAATAACCATTTTAGAAGGGAACATGCTATGGCGCTTGATCAAAATAATAAAATTAAATCGTAATCTGAATATGTATAACGAAAAAAGATTGATGAACAAACATGCAATCAAACTAAAGTTTTAAACACCTTCCAACTATGTTAGAAATCATTAATAATAAATGTTTCGTTTTAAAAGTATTAAGAGGATATAAAATAATAGGTTAGTATTAATTTAATAAAGTTTTTTTTTATCATTGTTTTCTCTTATTTTCATCGAACAAGTTTATAAATCCTTTTTAAATCTAATCTAAATATACTATTTAAATCAGCCATACTCAACCTGCGACCTTTTATATACGGGCCGAAACACATAATCAATAATCATATTTATAAATAAAAAAGAAAAATGCCCAGTTAAACTGATGGCATTGAGCTCACAGGCTATCCACACCAATTGTATATTATACTCTTATTTCAAAGAATAATGCCACCGAAAAATAAAGAAATCGACAATAAATTAAGGGGAGAGGTATTTGCTTCCCCCCTTTATACTTAAGCAAAAAGCCCCCAAAACTAATCAGGGAGGCGTCTTAACACAATGAACCTATATACAAAATTTGAAGCAAATCGGATAATTCTGCATGAAAAACCCATTTATATAAATTAAGGGGGGATTAGCCCCCGTTTCTACCCTTTATACTTAACCAATGAATCCCCAAAACTAATCAGGGAAGGGCCTTATCACAATGAACCTATATAAAAAATTTGAAGCAAATCGGATATTTCTATCAAGAGTTATCGCGTTACGTACATACATACGTACATACAAACTTACATACAGAACCTGCGGGCACATTAGCTCTCAGGCTGTGATAGCCTGTGAGCTAAAAACAAGTTGGAAATTTTGCGTCAAACGTGACAAATGAAGTTTTAATTTTAAGAATTAATGAAGTTTAAGTTTTAATTTGATTTTTATAAAATTTGAAATGACTCGACAAAATTCTGCAAACTATTCGGTTGGGTAGTTTTTGCGCTATTATATGCAGACAGATGGACAGACGGACGGACCAGACGAGGACTACAGGTGCTATGTATTTATATTACGAATGCACCTAAAAATAGAGATGTGCGTAAAAGGTATTTAAGACTTTCACTATTTATTGTTTTATATATTTCATAGGAAGACAAAATGTGTCCTGTTATTTATAACTATTGTACCCTAGGAACGTGGGTAGAAATCGTGATTTTCACTTAAAATTTGAAATGATAAAAATATTCATATACAATTCATGAAGTATAAGAAAAACTGATTTGAAACGTTAAGTTCAAGGCTTGATTAATGCATGGGTCTCTGGGGTTTTAACAACAGATTTGTAATCTGATGTAAATGAGGTGATAGAACAGAGGAGGCACTCCACATCTAGTTTAATTAGTAAATTGAAACAGATATACATTTAATGTAATACCAGTAAACATAGCTTTTACTGACTTGTACTGTAAGAAATATAAAATGTTTATATACTATTCATCGACAATAAGAAAAAATTACCTCAAACGTTAAGTTCAGGGCCTGATTAATCCATGGATCTCTGGAGTTCTAAAAACACATTTCTAATCTTATATAAATAAGATGACAGAACAGAGGAGAAATTGAAGATCTTTCTTAATTAGTAAAAGGAAACATATATAGATATAGTTTTAATTTGTAGTTTTTAAGTTCCATAACCTGTTCCGGAAAATTTGGCAGGGTATTTTTTTTTTTTTTGGCGATAAATGTTTCGAAGTGGTTGTTGCGATTTTCAGCTTTTGGGGTCGCTTTGTTACTACTTTAATTCTACTGGTGGATAAGTAATAATTTTCATATTTTTTTCGTAAAAACTTATAATTTCCCCCCTTTTTTAAATAATATTTTTCTGTAGATGTAAATATATATTTTCTGCACTTTTTATAGATATTTTGAATATATATTTTTAAAAATTGTAATGGCAGTTGTGAATGAGATTTTTACTTTTTTATCTCTGCCTTCGGGAATATTAAATAACAATAAAGATTTATATAAAGTGCATACTTTTTTTTGCATTTTTTATACGAACTTCTTCTCCATTTTCTGATTTTAAGTGTTATTTATATGAGATGTATCTTTTCTGATATTCCCACAAATTATTTTCGGTAAGTTTGTTTCTTTCGTTTATTAATTGTTTACAATTATTTAGAACATAGTGGACCAGGGGGGTAGAGCCCCCCCAACTTAACATTAACAATTATTAATCACAAAAAGGCCTCATAGGTTTGTTAAATATGTTTGTTTATATATTTGTATTACTATAAAAAATGGCGATAAAATGTTGTTTTAGCATCGTACCTAACTTTTTAAGATGGCGCAAAAACATGGTTTAATAAACGTATGTTTATAAATATTTAAAAGACAAATAATATAATTTAAAATTTAAAATCTCCCTTATTTAAAATTATGCGATGTTGAGAAGTAATTAAATTTACGAAAAAAGGAAAATGGATTGATGATTCATCAAATCAATTAATTTTACCAAAATATATTATACACAGAAACCTGAAACAAACAAACAAAAGACGACGTTTATTACCTATCCATTTCAGAAATCAATACGCAGAAAATCGAGTTGAGTTGTCTAAAAGTTTACTTCTAAAGCAAAAACTAATTTCATTGGTTCATAGGCGAATGACGTCAAAGGTACTTTTAAGATTTTTATTTGTTTACCAAGATGATTTGATATGAACTACTAAAATACACAAAATTTAAATATTAATACTACAAGAGATTAAAATATTCAATGCGCTAACGTTTCTTTTTTTAAATTTTATCAATGAATCTCAAAAATGAATGACCCACTACACAGCTCATTGTTTGTTTACATCATCGAACAAGGAACCTACTGGAAGTAGCATAAGAAGTTAGTTTTGTTCTCATTTCGACCGGGAATTCTGGGATTGGTATTCTAGTAAACCTAAAGTGCTTTGCAAAGTTTTGGCTTTTTTCCTTTGTTCGATGTTTTTTTCAACCACGATTATTTCTGTAAGCAGCCTCTTTTTAAGACAGGTGTCTTTTAAGCCGTTCAGCCTTCAAGTTTTCTTATTTATCTTATTCTAATTTTTTTCAAAATATTAAGTAAATAATGTCGTGCAGTTTTATTTCCTGTCACAGTTCAAGGCATCGGAAAGAACCTGGAATTACTTTCACAAGTAAATGTTTATTTTATTATTTTCTGTATGTTTTTTAATAAATTTATTTAATAATTGAAGTCAAATATTTACAGCAATCTAGTAAATTACATTTTTTTTTTAAAGAAAATAAAATTTCTGGGTGGAAATATGATTGTTTGATCCATGGATTATACGCCGAAAATTACGGTATATATTTCAATAACTTTTTACATTAATGTTTCTTAATTATTTTTTAGATAAATATCTGAGTATCCAAAATGAATATTATGTTGATCATATTTTGTAGTACGCTGTTATGCTACAAAAAATATATAAAATAACTGTATTAAAATTTATATAATCAGCTAGATACGTCCTGAAAGAGAGAATAGAAATATATTTAATATAAAATTTAACTTTAATCCAATTTTTGTTGCAAGGAGTATGTAAAAAATTCACAATATTATATTAATCTATTAAAAATATTGAACCAATTACATAGTCACATTTCTGGTAATAAATCAAAATTTAGATGTAATATTTAAGTTTTTAAATTATAATAATTAGTTGTAATAGTTAGTTGTAAAGCGAGAAAGGAGCCAAACAGCGATAAACGGACCATACTATCTCCCTTTCCCGCTATGAATTCTGGGATTGATCCTCCACAGGCTCCAACATAGTGGCAACTTACAAGTAGAAAGCTGCCTATGTTACGGTATTGCCATTATCCTTCCCGTTATAGATTCCTACTTCCATGGTTTACATTATCAAAAGTAAACACGATTTCTGAAATGGTTTGCCGATTGGCCAAATCATTAGAATTTTCGTTATTTTTGAATGTTCTATAGAAAATACGCTGAAAAGAGGTAATTTGAGGTAGAAGAGATTTGTATTTAGGCAGTTAGCTTTTCTCATACATATCTCAAATCGAAAGTAAGCCAGACATGGCTCCATCTTATCGCCGAAAGGTAAGATGGATGGGTTCGCACCGGAATCGTCACACTGCGTTTTATTATACAGGGTGGTCATAAAGTCTTTCCCCGATTACAAAAAATATTACGAAATGACCATTGAATGTAATACAGTCTCTACCGTCGTTCGTGAGTTCCTTGATGACAAATTTCCTGGAAGATGGATCGGACGGGATGGACCAACTCTTTTAGATTTTTACTTTTGTGGGTGCATAAAGAACAAAGCGTTTGCAACACTAGTAAAGTAATTGAAACACTCAAAGTCTGGATCACAGATACTGTGTCTAGTGGGACAGCCCAAATGTTGGGCAATACGTGGAGAGAAATGGAATACCGCCTTGACATTCTTCGAGCTACCAAGGGTGCTCACATCGAGATTTACTGACGTAAGTACTTGAATAAAGAGTTAAAATTTCAGATCAAATTCACTTTGTTTAATAACTAAAATTCATAAAGATACAACTAAATGTAAATATATTGCTTGAAGGTGCGTAAAAACATACATAAAACATTTAAAAGTACATTAAAGTCCTTTTAAAAATTCGTTTTCAAACGAACTACTCGGTCATCATCAGTGAAAAGCTAATTATTGTTGAGTTGAGTTGTTGTCTCTTCGCGTTTTCTTGCTTGCCCGGAATAAACTATTTTACTTCAAGGGTGTGGAATGAAAGGTGGGATGGGAAAGGTAATCAATGATTTATTAATTCATTCCAGACTGCGTGGATATCATATGATAATACATCGTTACAGAATATTTCTTTTTTAGATATTATTTCTATAGACTCTCTTATGATAGCTTCCAGGTGATTATTTGTGCGGAATATAATTTTGGATCCATTGAAATCTACTTTTATAGGTTCAGTTTGTGCTAATCTTGCTGACGCAGTGTGGGGTCTATTTAATCTCAGGTCTGCTTCATGCTCTTTTATTCTGCCACGAAATTAATTGCAGTTCACCCATTAGTTACAAGTTCGCACCTTTTAATTTTTATGTAAAAAGAGCGTTTGAAGTTTGTTCATGCCTTTTCCTTAATGAAGAATTAGATGTAATTAGAAAAATAGCAGCCGAGAATTCAGTTCCATCCCGTTTCATTGAAAAAAATGATAAACAAATTTAAAGTGAAAGATGAAGAAAAACGAAATACAGGTGCAATTAAAAGTTTGAAGTTTTGTAAAGTTAACTACATCCCAAGGTTTTTTGAAAGTATGAGACATTCCCTCTTTAAGTTTGGCATTACATTAATCGCAGTCCCTCCCCCAAAGTTGCGGATTTTGTTAAACAGAAAAATTGACCCAATCCAGGCTATCAATAGATCAGGGGTATATATTATACCATTCAAGAAAGATAACAAAGATTTTATGTACGTAGGTATGACACTGAGGAAATTTCGGGACAGAATAAAAGAGCATGAAGCAGACCTGAGATTAAATAGACCCCACACTGCGTTAGCAAGATTAGCACAGACTGAACCTTTATAAGTAGATTTCAATGGATCCAAAATTATCACCTGGAAGCTATCATAAGACAGTCTATAGAAATAATATCTAAAAAAGAAATAGTCTGTAACGATGTATTATCATATGATATCCACGCAGTCTGGAATGAATTAATAAATCATTGATTACCTTTCCCATCCCACCTTATCTTACAAACCCTTGAAGTAAAATAGTTTATCCCGGGCAAGCAAGAAAACGCGATGAGACAACAACTCAACTCAACAATTAGTTTTTCACTGATGATGACCAAGTAGTTCGGTTGAAAACGTTTTGAATATTTAAAAGGACTTTAATGTGCTTTTAAATGTTTTATGTATGTTTTTACGCACCTTCAAGCAATATATTTACATTTAGTTGTATCTTTATGAATTTTAGTAAGTACTTTACAATATGTTGAAACAAGCATATGCCTAATTACATTAGTTTTTCTGAAATAAATAATTGTAATCAAGGAAAGACTTTATGACCAGCCTATATTTAGATTAGTTTAAAATTATTTTAATCCGCCAACCTTGACCTCCTTTTTACCTCCAAGTGACGCGTCTTTGAAAGGACCTCTAGGCTTAGATTTTAAGGGAATATCTACCGTGGTGCCTTTATTGGGATATAGAAGAGTTTACCTAATCATAGAAAAATGTACCTATCTCTCCTATTTTATGGATACTATATTCTTTCGAAGTTTTGTACTTCCACCAAACAAACAAGGACTTGGGTTGGTCTTATTTTTTGGGATAAAAATGTCAAAAAAGCCCTAAGTCTGATATTGTTTTTCTTGGATGTTAAAGTTAACTAAATGTTGAATTGATATTTGTGGGATTTCGAATATTTGATTAATTTTTCTTCCTGGGATGCAATCTTGAATTGGTGTGTCACCCTTAGGTGACATCAGTAGCGGCTCGTCAAGGGGTTCATAATTACTTTACTACTAGTATTTTAATAATCTAATTTTCTCCTTGTTTAACCGTTGGGCATTCCACGATTAGATAAGCTAAATTTAATATACTAAAATTCTGGTAGTAAAGTGAATGTGAACTCCTTGACGAGCCGTCACTGGGTGACAAGTACTTTTTGATAATATTTGATTTTTGTTACTCTTTTTTTTTGTGAAAAAATACAATACAAAATATGAATTTTGAAGAAATATATATAAGTTTATTTATGGGCGTTCGAGGATTAAAACATCCTAAATGGCATTTTCTTAATCAAAAGTTACTTTTTCATGTAGTCCTATTTGATCTATAGTGGTGTATACATTTTCTAATCTTCAGCACTAATCAAACATTATTCAAAATTAATTTGTACTGTATATTTCTATATTTAAAAATAAAATAAAAAGTGATTTATTAACCCACTCGCTCGCTTAAGCCTGATATGAGGCTCCTAACTTAAGTCATAAAAACAGTGGTTTGAAAACTTCTTCCAACTAGCTTTTACTTTGACCAACATTTCTAAAGCTTTCAGATTTCATGTGTGGAGTCAAATTTACTTTAATTTTTGATAACATATGACAACATAAGACTTTTCAGAACTGAAACTTTCGACTCCATGTCTTTCAACATGAAAAAAATAAAATAAAATAAAAAACTGAACAGGCATAATTGGAAGGGAAATTAACCATTCTTAAATATTTTTTTATTTTGTACAACGAATAATGCTTTTGGAAGATGATAAAGTAAAGTATCGATAATTCGTGCTAAATTGTATTACTGCCAATCAATGTGTTAAATATGAATTTTATAATAAATTTTCTTTCATGGTACTTGCTAGTACCATCGAAGCATAGAGAGTTAATAGGATCATGCTAAACAAATTATTCTTTTCTACGCAATTTATAATAGTATTTTAAGTATACCAATACATATAATGAATTTTTTCTTTATTTGTTCATGATTCGTGGGCGAGAGGGTTAAAGAAAATTTCCTGATTTTGTTTCTTAAGAACTTGGAATTACTGCATTGTTAAATTATTACGTTTTATACTCGTTATATAGTTAATACTGATTATATTAACTTTGTTGTACTACTTTTGTTATCTTATCATTTTAACCCTCTCAGCATTTGGTAATATTTTTGAATGTATGCTTAACGATTCACAAAATAATAGCTAAGAAAAGAATTGGTATGAAGATTTGTATTTGATTATTTTACATATTTATTACTTACCCATCATACGTAGTATAGGGATCGTAACTTGTAATCGTTTTGAAAATCGAAAAATTTTTTTTGACGGATTTACACGTTTCAGACACTGGAGATTCCGAAAAACATAATTTTAGAAAAAAAAAAAAAATCCGTCCGTCTGTCTGTGTGTGTGTCTTTAAACGCACTACCTCCCGTACAAATTGAGATAGAGACTTGAAATTTGGTATGTACTTAGTATATAATATACGTATATAAGTATATAATAATGCGAAGAAGCTTATTGAATTTCAGTAACCTCGATTATCCGGAACTATTTTTTTCGGACTCTCGAAGTATTCGTTCTGATAAAAGGTACATAAAAATTTTCGAAAGTTTTTATTTTAAGGAGTAAATATAAAAGACAATAAAAAAACATAAATTTTGCATAAAAAATTAAGTCGATCGGATAATGAGTTGCTGAGATATTTATAATCCTATTTTCCACACTCTTCGATTTTTCATGACCATGTATTTCATTCAAATTTCAATTCAAAGATATATTTTAACTGGAAATGAGACGCTTTATCTGACGCAGTAAACTGTTAGTTAATATTATTATTAAGGATGTTTCTTTTACGCAATTCAGTAATAGAGCATTAAAAGTTTATGACGTCATCAAACCACGATTTTATTCGAATTGCAATGCATTTTATAAATAGTTTACACATGTTTTATTTTCATATTTTATATTATGCATATCCATGATGGGTAAGTATTACGGTGGCCCCCAACGACTAGTTTATCTTATGCATAAAAAAAAATAACATTATTATCAAATTTTTGTTAAACAAGTCTTTGAATTAAAATAAGTGCGTGACGAAAAAAGACGGTTAGGACGCATAAAGAGTTTTAATTACCCCCTTTTTTCACATTATTTCATATGTATAGTATGTTGCGGTTCACCTAACGTAGCAAACATATGTTTCCAGCCCGACAGAAAAAAAAGGTCCAGTATGACTGCTTTACTCGAAGCGTAGCAGTGAAATGTCTCATTAGAGGAAATGGAATTATCGGGTGGAACTTTACGTCGGATGCTGCAGAGAAACATGACTTAAAGGATTTATGGATAACATACAGATTTCTTTGCAGTGAACCGGGATTTTAGGAGAAATGTTTTAGTATTGAGAAACTAAAGTTTCTCAGTCTATTATAAAAAGTCAACAGAAAACTCTTAAAATATAGTTATTCCTTTTTATACGTATATATATATATATATATATATATATAGATATAGATATATAACCTATAAAAGAAACAGTAAATACGTCAGAGAAATAGCCAGCTATGACGATAGTAAAAAGTCTGATTATTTTACGAAAAAAAGAAACAATTGCTCTTTTTAACATCTTTTTTATTTTAATAGTCAAATACGGTTTTTATATTTAAAAATTAGAACTTTTCTATAAAAAGATTAATTTTTTATTGTAATTCCGGCTGATAGTTTTTAGAATTTTTTACAGTGCACAAAATAGCAAGGGAGTTTACTATAGTTGACGGTGTAATTTATTAGAAATTTTAATAGTTGAGATTCTCATTTAGTGAAAATATATATAAAAACAATGCATAAATCAAATAATTTATATTTAAGCAAACCAATCTGACTATCAGGGCCCTTTCAATGCATTCAGGGGTCCGGACCTTTTTTTAGAAAGGGGGGAGGAGGAGCTTTGAAACGTAACTATATTAATATATTCATTTTTCTGACTATATTCAGAAGTGGAAACATAAATATCCTGTGTTTACAAAATAGAATCTATTAATATTCACATTTTTTTAATTTTTTTTTAATTATCGGCAATCAGGAAAAATAATTCTACATGGATAAATTTTAGTTAATATACGATAAGAAAATATGATGTTTAACATAGTTCTAAACATTATTTTACTAGCTGACCCACCCAGGCCCGTGATAATAACATTAAATATACCTAAAATCAGTGTTGAATGATTTTACATTTTTAGACGAAAATATTTATAAACGAACCTGGGGGGGGGGGGGGGGGGGAGAGGGGTGAGCGTATACTCTTGAATTTGAATGATTTTATATTTTAAAACGAAAATCTCTCCAAACAAAGAGTGGATACCCCACTGTCTTCGGCAGCTTACATGCTAGGCACGCTCTGATCTTTTTTGCAAACAAATCTCGAATTTGTATGATGTTATCCTTCTAAACGAAAATCTTTCCAAACAAACTAAGGGGCCACCGTTATAGTGATTGTCGATTTAATATTTAGATATATTAAACTTTCAATTTTTACCAAAAGTTCTTGAGAAAACCTAAATAATATAAAACGTGCACCAGCTCCTCACTATTTGAAAACGGGAAATGATATTTACCAGTGTATTGACATTTTGTGTTAAAAATGTAGAAGACATGCGCAGGAACGAAAACTCCTTCGAAAATGTTTCTAAGCACGATTCTCTTAAAACTGGAAACGACATCTTCAAAGACACTGAGAGAAAAAAAAAATTCTTTGGCGAATCCGTGAAACGACTTAAAAAAAAATAATATTTTTGAAATAGAAAATTATAATATTTTTTTAAACCAAAGATATCTTTAGAAAAATAATGTTTTTGAAATAGAAAATATTAATATTTTTTTAAACCAAAGATATCGTTAGAACCGGAAAAGTACCGGGGATAAGTGGGTATTTTTATTTTTATTTATTTTTATTTTTTGTATTTTTGTCCGGAAAAAGGAGATCGCATTTAAAACTGGAGAAAAAACGGAAAAGATGAAAACGAACGCAAATCGACCTCCGATAAATATATTTTTTTTGTAATAGTAAATATTATTATTTTTCGAAACCAAAGATAGCGCCAGAACCGGCAAAGTAGGTATTTTGTCGTTTTTTTTTTTTTTTCCCTTTCGGGAAGTGGATGCCACAGTTCTAAATTGAAATGAATACGAAAACATGAAAACCAACCAATGGAATCGAACTTCGGAAAAAAAAATATTTTTTAAATAGTAAATATTGACATATATTTTTTAAAATACACCATTTGAAAGAAAAAAAGGTACCCTGAATGAGTGGGTATTTTTCTTATTTTGCCTTTTAGTCCGGGAAGCGAATGCGACAGTTTCAAATTGCAGGAAAACGGAAATCTGAAGCGAGGTCCAGAAAAAAATGTTTTTTGAAGCAGTTAATATTAATAATTTATTAAACGAAAGATACCGTTGGAACCGGGAAGGTAAGGCGGAAATTTTCATGTCTTCTTTCTTTCTTTTTTTTGTGGTAACTCTACGGAAGACCTGGCGATCACGATTTTCAAATGCAGAAAAAACTGAACACTTCACTTTCTACTGCGTAAATATACGAAGAAAATCCGCAGAAGCGCAGGCACAATTAGCGGAACGAAGAAAGCTCGCCATTTTGCGATGTTCATTATAGTTTTAATTAATGTCTTGGCTAATTATAAAAAAAGAAAATCCAAGAAATTGTCTTCCATGGGCATAACTTCAGACATACAGGTAGACATACTACCTGTCAAATATTGTATCTCTGCACGCAGCTGTCTCATCAGAATACACCACACACACAAAAAAACTTCTATTCTTATATGACAGATAGTTACTAATGATAAAAGCATATTAGTTATTACTCTTTATTATTATTCCTGTTAATACCAAATAATTTCTTTTTAATTTTAAAGATAATAAAAGATAATACACTTGAACGCCTATTTAGCGAACTTCTATCTTATGAAATTCTTTATTAAAAAAATATATTTTCTGAAACTTTGATTTTGAAAAAAATAAAACATAGGAAAATTTTGAAAATAGCGAAAGCTAATTACTAATTATCAAAAATTAGTAGACTAAATTTTGAAATTCTAATCATTTTTACATACAATGAAATGAGTTTTGAAATATTTTTTTCATTTTCTTTCTTAATCACCAGAGTGTACCATCAGCATCTTCTACTTACAAAAATTCCTAGATCTACTTCGCGTTTTATCTGTATTCAAAGGAATCTCAATAGAGGAAATAGCTACTGAAAATTCACCTCAAAGAGAAATTATTAAAATATTCAAAACAATTTGATTTGGGTTGAAATTCTTAGAAGGTATTCTCGAATAAGTGCTTCAAGTCCTTCAAAAAAAAAAAAAAAAAAAAAAAAAAAAAATGTGAACAATTCGGCAAACGGAATTCATTTTTTTTTCAAAATTGTGTTCAAAGTCAAATGCTGAAACTGTTGTTTTAATGCTGAAACTGTAAACTTTGAAAATTAAAATTTTGAATGGTAAGCTTCTGTTTTTATTTTAATGAAATACGTAAAAAGTACACAGAAACCAGCAAATATCACCATTTTTAAATGTAATAATTAAAATCAAACTAAGAACAATTTTAAAATTTTCTGTTTTGAAAAAGATAGATGACTGAAGTTCTATTTAATGAAATTTTTATGCTTCGAATTTTTTGGAACAACCATGAGATTCGTTAAAAATAGAAGTTCAACTATATATGCCCAGATAACACACTGATATCCTAAAAACATCCAGATAATACCATATTCAGAATAACTGATATAATCTGGATGGTTGAAATTATCCTATAGATAGTCTGTGATGTTCAGTATTTATTAATAGATAATAGATGGTATCGCCACAAAACGGGTAAAGAATTCAGCGCATAGTTTTACAAGCTACAGGATCTTAATAGTCTGTGCTTCGGCGTAGAATGTTGTAGGTGTTGTTTTTGTTTGCATGTGTACGTCATGTAAATATATGTTCGTTTTGTTAATTATACAAGTGTGCTAATGGAATTGAATCCCTGTTATAACTTAAGTTAATAACAAGGACGATCTCCATAAGCGCATGCTCAAAAAAAAAAAAAAAAAAAAAAAAAAAAAAAGGAGTGTTCTTCTCATTTGGGTATATCTGTTTATAAAACAAATACATTGCGGAATCTCAATTATACGCCCGTAAATAAATTATGAAATTTGTTGTTATTTGGCGTTATTGTTATCTGGTGTTATTTGGCGACACAATGAAATATATATAAAAAAATACGGTTTTCTGATCATTGACTTTCCATTCCACGGGTTGGGTAAAATGTACCCAAGAAATGTTTCTATTCAACACGTTGGAACATTTTAAATAAGTTTAACTTAAATAAATGCATTTTTAAAACTTTAATTTTTACAAATATAAAACTTTTTTTTTCAAGTTTAATTATCTTATTATACGATTTAGAACAAAATTTAAGTTGTTTAAAAAATTTTGGAAATCAAAATTACTTTTAAAATATATGTAAAATTTACCTAAGCCGCAGAACCAATGACCTTTCAAAAACTCGCGAAAGGGAGGGTTAAACAAGGATATAAATTAGTGAAATCGTAAATAAAATAAACTTTGTGGCAAAGAAAATTTATTTATTTATTATAAAGAGAGCAGGTCCGAGCATACGCTCTTTAAATAAAAAAAATGACGAAACAAATAACAGATTTTATTTAATGGAGATACACTTTAATATACAGGGTGTCCATAAGTTAACGACCCTACTTTAAAGTTGTCTACAGACGAAACTATTGGTCAGAAAGTTGTAAAATTTTGCGAAGGACATAATGAAGGAATGGGAATTTGTTTAAGTGAAAAAAAAATTAGTTCAAAATTTCGCCATCAGAGGGCGTTTTTTAATGACTTACACATTTAGCATACATTTAGGATAGGTTACATATTGTATTACAACAAAGGATGTTGAACAAAACTTTTTTCGCGACATGTTTTCAGCATTTCCTGCATTTAGAAAACACTGCAGTCAACTGTGGAATGTGCTACCCGATCTAGATGGTAGCTGAAAATTATAGCCGTTATGAGGAACATGTTTTGTTGCAATAAAATATGGAAACTATCGTAAATGCCAAAATTCGTTAAAAACGCCCTCTGGTGGCGAATTTTTGAACTAATTTTTTTTCGCTTCAACAAATTCCCATTCCTTCATTATGTCCTTCTCAAAATTTCACAACTTTCTGACCAAGAGTTTCGCCTGTAGACAATTTTAAAGTAAGGTCGTTTAATTATGGACACCCTGTATAATAAATGCTCTTTTGTGAACAGTAAGCTTCCATTCTACGTGTTAGATAATATTCACTTTAGAACATTTCTTATTCCACACACAACCAGTTTAAATAATTTAAACTTAAATAAGTACATTTTTATAACTTCAGTTTTGTCAAATAAATAAATATTTTGGATTTGTTGAATTTAACAACTTTATTATGCAGGTTAGAACAAATTTTAAGTTGTTGAGAAATTTATTGAAACTCAAAGCCAATAAAAAACACATGGATTATATTTACCCAATAGTGAAACTTTTAACAAGTCTTGAAAGGAAAGGTTAAACAAGAGTGTACATCAATCAAACTGAAAATAAAATAAACTTTGTGCCAAAAAATAACTATTTATTTAATGTAATTTAAAATAATATATTAAATCAATTTTGATGTAAAAATATAGGGAATTGACAATACTTCCTCCCCTTGTAAACTGAAGATGATTCTAAACAAAAAAAAAAGGAAGGGGGCGGTCACAAATAATGAAGAAAAATATACAAACAATTCACCTTGTTGTTAAAAATACACCTTAATATTGAAAAATGCTTCATTAAGAGATGTGGACCCCCCCCCCCCTCCCTTTGCTTTTTCATTGGTATTTTATAAAAGTTTTCTGAATCAATGACTTCGTTCGATAAAGGAGACACAATATCAAAAACTTCTTCATATTCTTCATGCACATTAACATAGTTGGTTTGCACATGCATATCGTTTTAAAATTTCGGTAAAGTAGTTTTTTAATTCAGCTTCCTCTTCGTAGCATTTATCATTACTGTTGAAATTTTTTCTACATATTTTCTAAATAAAATTCAGATAATATTATACACGTTGCTTCTAAAATATGTAGCCATTATTAAAAAAATTCCAGATAACGATTTAATTTTCTAGATTGAAAATAAGATCTAAAATGTTAACTTGACTAAACGTTAAAATATGTATTTTGAGCTTACAAAATAAAATATATTAAAAGTTTTTTCAATGATGAAATTAAATAACTGAAATACACACAACTTTCATGTATTATACGTGCTATAAACTTGTACACAAAACAGTAAAATATTTAATTATTTAAATTTGAATTCAGTAAGCATTGCAAATTCAATTACGTACTGGCGAGTATCATTCTTCATCGACAAATCGCGTGGCGGAAAATCGCTTTTGCGAAATAAACTCAGTAGTTTATTATTTTTAAAGATTTCCTTTTGAGATTCCGCAGCTAAATTTTTTCTGATTTTATATTAGGCAGATATGGAAAGTCAGCAGTATTTCAAAGTATTCTGAGTCTGCTCTTTAAGGGACCGCTTCCTTGTAAGATATTATAGTCAGACGATATCGTCTAGATGTTAAAATGTTACACCTATAGACATCGAATGGATGACATTATATGACACTTTTTGGGCAATTCTAGGACGAAGAAAGATGGAAAGAAACCAAGGAAGAAGTGTGTGAAGTGGCGCATGTGCTTTTGGTAATGGAATCCACTGGATTTTCTAATGAGAATGTTATTGGATAGTTAGATTTACACAGCCCATGGCTATCTAGTAGATAGTTCTCATGGGATACGACAGCTACAGAATATGCAGAATCCCCATAGTATGTTCGGAAGACGATTGTGGTTGCAGTAGTTGTAACTCAGATTCTGCTAATTAGGTTTCCCTGACTCATTTGGAAGGCTGGTTTACAACTGAATACCAAACGAAACAATTTATATGTCAAAAGAAACTTAAGAAACATAGGGATTATGAATAAAGTTAAGGATAATTAATATTTCGTAAAAAAATATCGTGAAATGTTTAAACCTTCGTCCATATCAATTCGGGTATTTGTTTAGTTTATTTTTAATTAAAATTAACACACCTGTGTCTCCAGTTTCTGTGACTGATCTGACACCCTCGAGCTTTCCTAGCTGCTCTCAAGCTTCGCTGGTAACGTTTCATTTTCACCCATGTTCTTCCAGCTGCATCAAAAGTGCACCAAAGTGTAACCAGCACGCTTATGAGCACAATCCAGTTGCAGATTACAATGCCTAAAAAGGGAAAAAAAAACAGATTAACAGCGAAAAAATAATGCATAGTAAAAGAACCAGCTTTAGTAACAAAATAAATTATACGACATTTTCTGATAATACCTCAAGTCACAAAGAGGTTTGGAATAGAAAAAATACTTCAAAGCTCTATAGTTAAGTACTTCTTCTGGACTTGTTAAATATCTTCTCATTCATAATTACTTTTTTAATTGACAGATAATCGAAAAATCATAGAGTGTCTGAAAAATCAGTAATACTCTAAATATGTAGCGAACAAAGCGATTTTTATAGAAATTCATAAAATGTGTGTTCTTCTTTCTCAATAAAAAAAAAATATATTACTGGAATAAATAAATTTTGGATCAGCTTATGGCTGTGTATTGGTACTAGAGTTTTAAAAGCACACATGATATATCTCGACAGTTTGAACGAAGCAAAAGATGCGGGAAGAGAGGGTGAAACTAATTTTTGCTTCAGTATCCTTCACTTCATATTTATTTCAAAAATTAATTTCAGCCTAGCTTAGGGCAGTAAAGTTAAATAAATTGAATGTGTTGTGACGGCCAAAAAAGATCACAAAAATATGCAAGTCTTAAACATTAAAAATAAACGCCGAAGCCATTTAGTGGCCCTTCAGGGGCAAAGTACTCTTGTAGCTAAAATATTGAAATGATTGACACCAGGATTCACGAACGAATTTATTTTAAAATAAGTAAAAGCTTTTCCTCATGTACCTTATAAATTCAAAATTTTATTATAAAATTCTGGTGTCATTGTGGCATTTTGGGATTAAAATTAAGTGGTATATATAATATACCGGTGCCCTTCAAGGGGTTAAGGCGTTAATGCATTTCTTCTTCTTTTTGAATTAATGCTTCATAAACAAATCTATTTATTTTTAATATAAGAAATTTCTCATTCTAGGTTTTCGATCTCTTCTGCTGCTAGCTTCTCTTCGGTGTCGCTTGTTCTTTTCAACTTAAAATATCCAATACGGATGGATCTTTTTGCACCTGATTCTGCTTTCTTAAATAAACTTTTTTGAAAGGTATTTTAGGATCAAAAGAATCTTTATTTAATTTAGGATGTTCTTTTAGGACGTTCCTTAGGAGGTCCTTTTTAATTAGGGATGTTCTTTTTGCGATTGATGAGTGTGAATTTATTTGATAGATCTTTAAAATTTCGAAAGTGAGGCGTCAAATCAGTGACCCGATGTTTTTTCCACTCTACAGTATAATTTGCGGTATTACTGAGGAAGTATTATAGTCTCATATTTCCTTAATATATACGCTTTCAAACCTTCTAAAATCCCGATAATTTTTAAGATACGAATATACTACATTTGGAAATTTATGCTTAACCACCTTGAAATGTCTTTAAGAATATGGTATTAAAGTATAATGCGATGGAGTTCTTGATTTTTCCTGAACAAATATCTGACCAGATAAGGAGATGCTCTTTACTAATTAATCATTCATCGAATTCTAGGAGGGTCAGAACTAACTTCCTCACTACTTTCCCGACACGCAACATCCTCAATTTACGTGAAGAAGTGTGAAACATCCTGTAGCTCGGTAACGACATACATAGGATTTGTGCCGAGATTATAAAATTACAGTTGTCTGAGATAAAAAAAACCGCACTCACATTACGTTTTGGAATAGGTATGTTTTGGTGATATTCAAACGTCACATAAGGGATTTCGCTTTTCTGTTTCAGCAACGTCCGGTTGAACTTCTACATATAAAGCGCTGAAAGGTAGTTAGCAACATGAGTTTTGTACCTGCTCACAAGCGCTGCAGGTGTCACTTTCTAATTGACCAAATAATAAATTTAATTTAGATGAAATATATGATGTAAGCTATATCAGACGGAAGACGAATGAACAACAAGTATATATGTTGTACGGCCGTAGTATATGGGAATCATTCGCCCAACATTTCACACAACACAACACAGCATTTTGGTCAGCAGAAGTTGGTAAACCTTGCTGAAGGAGACTCTATTTTTGCTTATCCAACTCGACGAGTGTCAGATCCGGAATGCTGCTCATTCTCCCAAGACTTGATTCTTCCCCAACGGAACCAATTAGAACAAAGCTAGGAAAGGTATGCGTAATTACCCGGTAACCTTATCAATTCGACACAAGATAGACAATCCTACAAAACTTATTTGCTCAGCTTCTGTAACTTTCGGAAAAAGCTGGGTGAGCATGCTTTGTAAAATGTTTGTTATTTATTTTTATTCTGTCTATTTGGCTACAAAGCATATTCACTCAGCTATACCGGAAACTTGCGGAAGCTGAACGAACCAGGATGTCTAGATAGGATAATGGCGACATACGGGATATAAAATTTACTTGGTTGAGACGATTCTCGTCAAAAGCGAATCTCCACGCACCTTGGCGAGCCTTCCATTGCCGCCAAGCTAATGCTTGTTAACTTGTCTCACTCATATAATCGAACTCGTCCAGGCGAGTCTCACCAAGTTCTGTAATGTAGGTTTGCTACAGTTTGGACTTAACGCCGCTCTAATATAAAGGCACACTAGAGCAAACAGTTTTGTAGGGTTATCTATCGTGTATTGAAAGGGGAAGGTTACAGGAAAAGTACGCAGATTTGGGTACATATTTCGTATTTGATTTAATTAAACTTACGTAACATCCTTCATTAAAATCATGTTTATTATCTTTATTGACCTTCTTTTAAGGATGAGCGTCAAACATAAATTGTACCTTAATTTTTGGAGGCTAGTGGAGATGTAATAGAGAAAAAATTAATTAATTTCTTTTATGTCTGTATACAGTTCCAGTATAAAATAACACCTAAAATATATACACAAACATTAAGTTATGTGATTGTCTTATAAGTGAAAACATTATTTTTTTTAATTAAATTTTCCATGAAATTAATTTTTAAAACAAAATCTAAAAATAACAGGGCGAGAAAAATGGTAATACACTTAAAAAAAAAAAAAAAAAAAAAAAAAGGAAATAAAGAAATCACCGCAGCTTGAAGCCCAATATTAATTTTAAGAAAGATAATAAAAATTTAGTATTAGATAAATTTTCAAAGTTTTGAAGAATAACTTTCGGATAAGATAGATTTTTTTGTTTAAATTTTTATTTTATTCCTAAATAATTTATTATAAAAAATACACATATATTACAATGCAAAATCATCCATTTTTATAAAAAATTTAAATAGATAACAGCATGTTGTTATAAATATTTCTAAAACAAAAAAAAAAAAATAACAACAATATGTTTTCGTCATATATTTTAAAAAATGCAGATTTCAATTCAAAACAAACACATTCATCAAATTTTCTGATAGACATAGTGAACTATTAAAATTATAACTGAACCAGAAAACTTTTAATAATATAGCTAATTCATCATATATGACAGTTATAATAATCTAGAAATATGTCCTTTTACAAAACAAAAATATTTTGAATTCTTTGCATAGACATATTATTCCTCGTTCTGCGAAGTTTTTCATCTGG
The DNA here is from genome assembly GCA_963931845.1 of Maratus michaelseni. Lineage (NCBI taxonomy): Eukaryota > Metazoa > Arthropoda > Arachnida > Araneae > Salticidae > Maratus > Maratus michaelseni. The sequence continues at coordinate 216,076,004 of OZ007586.1, read as the reverse complement.
AATATAATGAAGAGAAACAGAAGTTTGTTTAGATGAATCTTATAAAATGCAATTTCAGGAAATTTATGTTTATGAGATATCGATATTTTAAAAGTGAAGTTCAGAAGTTGAGGTTTTTATTTTATTTTAAAATTAAAACAAAAATTTAAGCAAATATTTATTTATTGTAAAAAATAACAAACATTTATAATTATTTTTTCTAAAGATATAAATTACAGAAAGACAATTTTAATGATCTTCATTAATATATTTACTTTAGTAATTTTGAAAGCTTTTAAAAGTGAAATATTTTCAAATTTGAATTAAGGAAGCAACGAAAATATTTTTAATTAATATAGTTTATATTGACACACCCTGAGATTTAAGTTATTTTAAATATATTGCATGATTATGAAATCTCTTTTACAAAGGTTCAGGAGGGTTTGTTTTAAATTAACTGTTCAGGTTATCATAGAATTTTATGAGATATAGGAATTTGTTAATACATTGCTCGATACTTTCTTTCTAATGCTTAGATTTCCGTTAATTAAAGCAATTTTATCCTTAGCTCTTTTGGAAAATCAGGGTTCAACTGTTTGGAAAGAATGGATTTTATAAGTTTTAAAATATTTTTTATCGTGATAGTATTATAGGTCTATGGAGACTAATTTGGGTGTAAGTTATTGTTCGGTAGTCTGGGTAGTAATGACATACAATTCTGAAAATAGCACACCGAATACAGATGCTAAATTTATTAAGAAAAATTATCTCACCGAGCAGAGCACTTTTAGCTGATCCAACAGGACAGGAATCGTAATGATCGTACAACCACACAATTCCAAATCCCAGCCATATAACTTCAACCACCAAAATGCCTGAAAAAAATTAATTCAAATGCATTATATGATATGTACTGTAATATTTCATTTCGACGTTTTTCTGCAATAGGGGAGTATACAGTGAGATAGATTAAAAGAAAAAACAACATTAATTTAGAACTGGAAATAATACATTTTAAAAATTTTAGCCATTGGACATGTAAATCTGCTTATTGGGAGCATTTTGAATAACGAATTTACTAAAACATCTGAATAGAAACAGGAAAAACTCACTTTAAATTATCATTCATCTCACTGTCTATCACACCTAGTACACAATGATGCAAAGCTAATTTTTTATGTACTTCATTGACGCACTCAGCAGCTTGGCATATGGCATGGTTGTACCTAGATTTCTTAGGATAATTTAAAACAGGAGTCTCCAACCCGCGGCCCGTCGTCCTTTTTCCACAATCACAAGAATAACTTAAATTGTAACGTTTGATCGATAGGATGTCACAGGGCCGAAACTAGTTTTTTTCACGGAGAAGGGGGGGGGGGGGACACGTGGATTTTGGCGTCCTCCCCCCTCCTCCGTAAAGTAATTTTACAAAGATAACTTTACGAAGTTTCTACTTGCCGACCTATTTTAAAATTAAAAATATGTAATTATAAAATATGTAATATTGGACTATGTATTCAGCTTCCTCAAATATTTATCCAATAAAACCGGTGAAACCGGAATCGAAAGGAACAAGATGTATACTAATTGTTGATATTCTTTCGGTTGGGATAATGTTTTTTTTTCATTTAACACATGATTCCGTTATAGACAGATTTCATTTTCACAAAGTTTATTATAGTTGTAAAAAATTAAAATTGAGCAGGCGTTTAAAGTCATAGTGATATGAGATACACTGTCTTAAGAACTGAAAAACCAGGATTTTCTGTACGTATAACAATGAATTCCAATACCACCTTTGTGTGCTACTATCGACAGCCAGTTTCATGGAACAATCACTCTTCCTATTAATAGACTGATTTGTCCAGATGCTTTCCTGAACCTATAACACTAATTTTCAAAATTATAGTAGTGATTAAAAAAAAACTATTAAGTTTTTACTATTCTATTTTGTGAATTTTCCACCTTTAGTTTTTAGTGTCGCGGGCAGTCACCCCAACTCGCCTCCTCTATGGCCGGACCTGGATGTAAAAAAGTAATTTTAGTAACAAAAAATATTTTTTAAATTGTGTATTTTCCACAACTTAGTTTTTAGTGTTTCGGAACACGACTTTATCAATCTTTTTATCTATTTCTCAATTTTAATGCACTTGGCTCAGTTTTTCTTTTGGATTTTCCAGCTACAAAACATTTTAACCCAAATTTCATACATTTTTTCTTTTTTTGCTTCAAATGCCAAACCAAATCTTCATTTGGCGCCCCTTGTACCTACCGTTCTGGCGGCTGAGGCACATGCTCCCTTTGCTCTCTCTTAGTTTCGGTCCTAGGATGTCATACAAACTGAAATTGAAAGATGAAATTTGTAAATTTGCTTATGAATGTCATAAATAATTCATTCTGTAGCTTTGTGGCAATTTTTTTTGCAACTCTCTACCTAATTTTGCTCTCCGCCAAAAAAAAACAACAATGCCTTGATTTCTCGCGCACCTTTCGCTGAGCCGTAATGCTGGGTGTTCCATAACAATCCATCGTAAATTGGAACAAAATTTTGAGCAGACTTCCTGGAGTCGGACCCCTATTGGCGTTAGGTACCATCGAGCGTGAGTATGATAACAAATAGAAGAAATGAACTTATCCAATTACCTACATTATTTTCTCAATCGGAAGTTAATAATTTGAGCAGGTACTCCATTCAAATTTCGGATCTGAAACTCAAATTTGAAAATAGGTTCCAAAAATACAAGAGGCTCCGCACACATTTTCCCTTAATTTCAACGTCATTTTCAACATATCAATTCCTTATCAGGATATTTACAGATGGAAAGTTGTGGATTAGGATGCAATTTAGAATTGAAAGAGAAGTTTTAACAGGATGGATTGGTGGAATTTTACAAATATTATTTGGACAAAAATAAATACCAGGAGATGTATACGTAGTCGCTATCCATTTTTTCATTATTTGGAAACACCTACATATGCGAACAACTTTTTAGAAGAATGAAGCATATTAAATCCCAACTGAGATCTAAAATCATAGGTGAACATCTACAAAATGCCTTGCACGTCACAATGACATCTGTTAAAATCGATTTGGATACACTTTGTTCTACAGACAATATCATGTCTCATTAATAAATTCTTTTTCCTTCATTTTGTCTTTGTCGCATGCTATAAGGTAAGTCAAATTGTTAAATTCAAATATTTTTATATAATTTTATAGTTGTGTAAACAGCAGCACCGTAGCAACTCTATATGGCACATGGCGCGAAAGATTTTGAGTTTTTTCTACCGATCATCGATGCCTTGGAAGTTATTATTGATAAATGAAATGCCTATATATGCTTGTCGCCTTGTGCCAGAGCATTATATACTTACACCACTTTTGTTGCGATATTCGAAATTAGTCAGTTAGAAGAGTTGAACACCATATCGAATATTCCCAATTATCAGTATTTCAAAGATGCTTTCCGTATTTTACAGTGTTCTTCCTAGAGCCATTTCTCTGGGCAGTAATCTGAAATTAACGCGCGGCTTCAATTTTACAATGCATTTATTTAAAGTCATATATTTATACGTATTTGCACCGGAGTTTTTTTTACCCACCAGCTGCGAAAAATGTCTGGGGTGAACTAAAATTAGTAAAAAATATATATATCTGCGGCCCGGCAACCAACTTTTCTTTTAAAAATTATCACGCCGTGAGAAAAGGTTGGCCACTCCGGCTTTAAAGGATTAGAGGGTCCAAATACTGATTAATCTAGGGGCTGGGCTTTTTGGTTGCTGTGTGGTGGTAAGGTAAGAGCAGTTCACCCTATATATGGGCGCACATGTCTCAAAGACATAAAAGTATATTAATGTAACATATACTACATGTTATTCATTCTTCAATAAATATAATTGTAATCATAGTATTATTGTATGCAAGCGTATTATGTGTCACTGTGTACCACGTCGATTTTTTGAGAAAAAAAATGTACCTCTTCCTTCAACTTTATCAGAGTCAATTCCTTGGTATTAAGCAGGGAAATAGTGGCATATCTATGATATTTGAAATGAAATACTATATACAATTAGAATGAAAATATATGATTTATAACAGTTAAATGAATAACTTTCAGGTCCAAAATTTACTTTCTTTTCGTAACTTCCAAGTGAAACAATATCTGTGTGGTCGACGAACACGCCAAACAAAGCATTACTGAACAGATTCATATTAAACCAGGTTCCCATTAAAGGTCCTTTCACATGTAAATAATAATAATAATAATTTTTAAGCCTCGCTGAAGTTAAATAAAAAAGGCGAAAAAATGACACTTTTTTTCAAACGACTACCATTTTACCAAATTTCGTTGCTTTTCACTAAAAATAGGTTCATGCCCCCCAAAATTCTTTTCTGAAAAATTTGATTGTCTTTGTTTCAAATGACTTTGACAAGCTGTACACTACACGGCGCAGGATGATGCGCGCACAGCATACCCATATGCAACTGACAATATCGCCATCAATTTTAATTGTATAATAAAATATTGTTTATATAAAAACTATGAATAATTAGTGGGTAACTTTGTATTTTGTGCTACTTTATTCTTTCTCTCATAAGAAAATCTCGAAGTTGACCTATTTTTCAAACTGTTGAACTGTAACTTCCCTTTCAAAATTACTAGAATTAAAAAAATTGATCGAAAAATACTGATCACCAATCAATTTAATTGAGGTCGATTATTTTGGCTAGTTAAATTTTCATTAATTTAAATGAGAACATTATTTTAAAAAAATGAACAAGACAAGGAAGAAAATCATGCGTCACATAAACGCCAGGTGTAGCAAATAGGTATTACCTTAATAGCACATACAGTCGATGAGATGTCACTGTGACGTCTCAAACGGTCACAAGTGTCAGTTACTACAGTGACCAAAATGTGATATCTTTCATTCGTCACATTAGGATACTTAATTGTTCGTCATTTGGTGATTCCACTGAGAAGTCTCCTGGATAGTTGCTTCTGGAAGCGTCACCAGCTGACGTTGCAATGAATTTCACCAGGTGACTCGCAGGTGATCATTATTTGGTAACTGCACTGTGAAGTTACTATGACCGTTGCATTATGAGGAGTCATTTAGTGATGTCAGCTTGAAGGCACTTGATGACTCTCAGATGACCGTAAATTTGCAATTATTCTGTGAAAGCACCATGACCGTTATTTTGTGACAAGTCACAAGGGGACTTCACTGTGACATAACTTGGGGACGCGTTACAAAGTAACGGTCATGGTAACCTTACAATGGAGTCACAAAATAACCGTCTCTTAAGTCACCAGTGGAGTCACCAGATGATAGTTACCTTAGAATTGTAATGAGACGAATAAGATGTCATATTTTGGTCACCCTAGTGACGTCACATCGACTGGCTGTACTATTAAGGTAACACCTATTTGTTACACCTGCCGTTTATGCCACCTGCTTTTCATTCCGCACTATTAAGAACCTACACTAGTCGCGGAAAGAAACGCTCAAGCTAATGTTAAGTCTATGGGAAGGTTCTAGCGTGATTTCTCGCTCGCATTTTAATATTTTAAATGCTTTTTTTTGCATAGGATAGCTGAGGTCAATCTCCAACGTTGTTAGTTTTTGCTTTTTTGATTTTTGTTGCAGTTTTTTTTTATAAGAGGGCATTTTCAATTTTAGAACCGGTTAGAACCGGTTCTGAAAGTGAAAGTACCCTTATATAAAATAACTGGAACCAGAATCGAAAAAGTAAAAACTAACAACGTTTGAGATTGATCTCAGCTATCCTATGCATAAAAAAAAAGGCAAACCTTCCCACAGACTTAACATTAGCTTGAGCCTTTTTTCGCATGATTGATGTAGGCTCTTTGTGCTTGTCCCTTAATTTATGGACAGAAGTGCATATGTAATGTAACAGATACGTAATATAACAGTCCAAGTTTAATTTGCAATGGTTATTGTAAAGTTGACTGTCAAACGCTGTATATGGGCATCTTTTGTTATGCTGCGTTTCGGCAGTTTTTTCATCAATGGTCTGCACAACAGCGTTAATGAGATTTTTTTTGCAATTCACACACATCTTGCGGAAGGAGTTGTTTTTATACATTGACCTTATCGTATCCTTACAGAAAAAGAAACACCGTGCGAGGTCTGATGATCTGACACGGTATAAACATGCTTCCCGTCTCACCATAGCGACAAAATTAGATATTAGAATCTATCAAGGCCTTAGACATTAAATTTTGCAAGATGGAAAATCTCAGATAAAAAGCACGACATATCAAGGATTCAGATGATAAATAAATAAAATATCTGCTCCTCAAGCCAAAAAAAGATCATCCAAAATTAAGTGAAAGTTTATTTACAAATATTACAAATTCGTAAACCGTTTATTTTATAATGCAGAAAACCTTTTCCTTGTATAATTGACAACCTCACAAATAGATCAAAACAGAAACAAGAAGAGAATAGCTTTCCCATGAACTACACAGCTTTTACACTTTTTAACGAGCACTATTTTTCTCGTGCCTTTTCGTAATAATAATAGAAAAAATCCATTTTACATCAGTTTTCACTCATGACATTGCTTTGGAATAACAAGGTTCTAACTAACAAAATCGGATAAAATGAGCTGACATCATCTACTGAGTGCCTTTAATCTTGTCTAGAATTTTAACTTACATACAAACCATTCTAGCGAGTATTTGGAGAGTTAGTAAATTTGGCAAGTTTGTAACTGATTGGAAATTTTAATTTTTTTCCTCAAAAGAACAGTCAAAGCAGTTGGAACATTGTCATTCCAAGACATCAAATAGTAAAAATGAACGCTATTGCAATCAGCGACGGATAATACAAACGAGCAGGGGAGACCGAGCTATGCTCGGTCAAAATTAAATTTGAGTTCAAATATCATGACCCATGACCAAAATGACCCACTAATTGAATTTTCTTGAACATGTGACTTAGCCCAACAGTCTTTTCGTGCCCCAAAAACCATAGGATGCAAAATTTAGTGTAAATAGCCTGAAACGTTTTTAAGATAAAATAGCTTGACCCATAATGACCCATGACCAAAATGACCCACTAATCGAAATTTCTCGAACATGTGACCTAGCCTAATAGTCTTCTCGTTCCCTAAACCTGTAGGATGCTAAATTTATTTCAAATCCTCTGAACAGTTTTTAAGATAAAATAGCTTGACCCATAATGACCCATGACCAAAATAACCCATTAATTGAATTTTCTCGAACCTGTGACCTAGCCCAACAGTCTTCTCGTGTCCAAAAACCATAAGATGCAAAATTTAGTATAAATAGTCTGAGCCATTTTTAAGATAAAATAGCTTGACCCATAATGACCCATGACCAAAATGACCCACTAATTGAATTTTCTCGAACATGTGACCTAGCCCAACAGTCTTCTCGTGCCCGAAAACCATAGGATGCAAAAATTAGTGTAAATAGTCTGAGCCGCTTTTTAGATAAATTAGCTTGACCCAGAAATGTCCCACTAATCGAATTTTCTCGGACATGTGACCTAGCCCAATGATTTTCTCGTGCCCGAAACTCGTAAGATTCAAAATTTAATCAAAATCGTTAGAGCCGTTTTTTAGATAAAATTAATTTGACCCGCGTTGACCCAAAAATGACCCACTAATCGAAAGTTCTCGAACATGTGACCCATCCCAATAGTCTTCTCGTGTCCGAAAATGGTCGGATACAAAATTTCGTCAAAATCATTTGAACCGTTTTTTAGATACAATTAGCTTGACCATGACCCAAAATGACCCAAAATGACCGACTAATCGAATTTTCTCGAACATGTGACCTAGCCCAATGGTTTTCTGGTGCTCCAAAACAGTAGGATACAAAATTTCGTCAAAATCGTTAGAGCCGTTTTTAAGATAAAATTTGCATATATATATATATATAACCACACACAAGGTTTGCTCGTATTAGAATATATGATACAGTGTAGTGTTGGATAACCGAAATCGGACAACTGAGTCGTTATTTTATAATTGAATTACATTAGTAGTTTAATAAACCGCATAAAGGTTAAGTGTTTATTTTAATTGCTAAAATTTTGACTCATTTTAGCTTTTGCTTTTTATCTATTAATCAATCATAAATGAGTATACTTTCTTCTTATGCTTGATTAAAATTAAAATAACACATCTACTAAACTAATGTATCTTTGAGAAAAAGTTATTTTCCTAATTATTCATTTGAGAATATTCTCTTCCGCTCATAAAATAAGAAGTTTCTTAAAGTTATTTTCAAAAAAAAAAAAAAAAAAAAAAAAATGTATAGCAGAATATGATTATCCTTGAACCACGAGTTTCCAAAGTTTTTTAATCAAAATATTTATATCCTAAATTCAAACATTTTATTTATTTTCTAATAAATCTGGACTTTAAGATAGTTTTATATTTTAAGAAAAGAAACATAATGTAAAAAAGAAAAGTAACAAAATTAGAGTGTTTGGGCTGCTCGCAATTTTATACATCCCTCCCCTCCTCCTCACCCCTCCCTCCTCTTTCTTTTAAACTTTCAAACTGAAGAAAAAGTATCTTTTTTTAATGATTTGAATTTTTGTTTGAAAATAAAAAGCTTGGACATTTATATCTATAATTTCCGGAAAACGCTATCCATTTCCTTTCATCTCTCTGATATTTTTTGAGATCATGTTTCTAAAATCGTATATATATTTTAATTTTATTTATATATATATATATATATGGAATCTTCCAGCCGTACAACATATTTTTTTTACGCTTTACTTTAAATATTCGAAATAAAACAATTTTCAGTACTATTGAATTTTGCTTTTAAGTTTTCTGTCAACATTGAAAAAGACTATGCGTCGATTTTATGTATATTTGAAGCGCTACTTCTTTGTTTTAATATAGAATAATCTCTTTATTTTAATCTTAGTGATAAATGGTAAGTTTGAAAGCTATAGCTGATTTTTTTTTTTTTTTTTTTTTTTTTTTTTTTTTTTTTTTAACAGGCTTATTATAGCCGTAATAATTGGATAAATTGCTGAATTTCACAACATACGTAGTGTTACTGAGTAAAAATTTTCTAATATTTTATAGAACATTAAACACTGAGCTTTACATTTGCATCCTCATAAAATTTAAGAACTTGTGTGTTTAAATGGGTATGGCACCTTTAAATCTTAAAAAATGTATGAAAAAAAACAATGTACGAAAGCGCAATATTTTCTGTACATTTCAAAACAAATCGCACAAATATAGTCTTATAATTACGCCAGTTCTGACTAAAAAGTGTCAAGTGTTCTCTTTAAAAACAATTATTAAACTGATACTTTAAACGCGATTTTTTAGAAAAAATGTTTTTAAATCGGTACCAGAAATATCTCGTCAACAAATGAACCGATTTCTTTGTTTTTGTTTTTTTCATATTTTTTCTTAGTCCTTGACTGATGGTTTTTTTTTTAAAAAATTATTCGTTCTTTTTTATAAACAAAACAAAATTACATTTTTTTTGTTGGAAACTGATACATTAAATGACACATCTGCATTATGAAGCAAAAACATGTGTGTGAGTAACGCTGACGTCATATTGACGGTGGCAATACCTGAACAATAAATTTCGCTTTTATTGCAACTTTCAACTTCTGAACATCGTACAATTTAAATTTTCATACCATCGAATAGGAAACAAAGTATACTTTCAAATACAATTTGTTTGCAAACTCTATCTCAACTTACTCCTTTTTTATGGTTTTTAAAATAATTTTCAAGCATAATTTTTTTTTTTTAAATTTATCTATATATGACATAAAACTCGATTACTAAAGATGAACCCGTTTGCATTTAAAACAATATAATAGTCCAGAGTTTATTTCCGGCTAATATTCCATAAAGAAATTGAAAATTCATTCATAAATAAATAATATTATATAAATAAAACGCTAATTTAACAGACATGTAATGGAACTACAAGCTTAAACCATTGAAATTATTGCAATCATAAAGGCTGCTGTAAGTAGCCAAATGTGCAGCGATTTCTTCGACTATTAACTCCTGGCATGCGACTAATACGAAAGTATCGCTTTTAATAAATTTCAGAATTTCATTTGATTAAATTATTGATATTTTTCATATAAAAATGCTTTTTGTTGTTGATAATGGGCAATCAAAAAACAAAATACATTAAATACAAAAAATCTATTACAGTTTTCAATAAAATAACTGATTTTCACCTGTATTCTGTAACCCGGGAAGTCCGGTGCGGGATCCCCTAGTTTTACTAAAATGCAAAATTTCAAATAATCGTCGTTCAAGTACTAGACAGTTATGTATGTTTTAATGAGTTTTTTTTATTATATTGGTTTCATGTGAAACAATTCAGAGAATTCTCTGGTATAACTGAACTCTATACACGATGCGCAATATCGATGAAAAGCGGGTCCATAAGGCGCATTTTTCAATAAAGAATTATAAAGACTACGGGATCCAACCCAGGCCTCCCGGGTTACAGAATATTGGTGAAAACCATTATTTTTATTGAAAACTGTAATATTTTTTTAAAATTTACTGTATATATATACATATTAGATTACCCACTAACAATACTAGAAAGCCTTTTTATAGAGAATATATCAATTATGTATTCAAATAAAGTTTTCAAATATTTTTAGAGTGGTACTTAGTATTAAGCTGCATATGCCAGGAGTTAACAGCCGGAGATATCGTCAAAGAGTTCCCTACAAAACAGCTTTCTTTAGTATGAAAATTCCTATGGTTTAAGCGCGTAGTTCGATTATGCGTCTGTTAAATTTGTGTTAAATTTGTTTTATTTGCATTATTTTATTTATTTATTGATGAGGTTTTAGTTTCGTTTATGTAATATTAGTCAGAATAAAATGTTGAGCTAATTTATATTGTTTTAAGTGCAAACGGGTTACTCTTTCGTAATCGGACTGCATGTGGTAGAGATTTTTTAAAAATCATGCTTGAAAATTATTTTAAAACTCAGAAAAAAATCAGAAAATGGAGATACAGTTTCAAATAAATTGCATTTAAAAGAGCATTTTTTCCCTATTCGAATGTGTAAAAATTGACCTTGTGCGATATTTAGAACTTAAAAAAATTGCAGTAAAAGCAAAATTTATTGGTCAGGTATTGACACCATCAGTATTATGTCAACGTTACTCATGGACATGTTTTTGCTTTATCATATAGATTAGATTTTTGAAAGTTCAAAATATTTGATTTTTTAATGCAAAAACTTACATATTTCTAACTCTTTCGTAGACATGAAAAAGGGCATAAAATAAACTTTTTTTTTCAGGTCAAAAAACTTCCATTCCCGATGAAATCGTGATTTTCGATACTTCGTTTTTTATTCTTTAATAACTCCTGTTCAAAATTTACAGACTCTTGTATAGGACGTGCTGTTATGGAAATCAGGTACAGATCTAACGATTTCATTCTTACTGATGTCCATCAAAATTGTTAACTTATTCACTGTATCCTAAACATTGTTTGCACATTATATTTATGTACTACATACTAATTTTCATGAATTTTAGCGAACTCAAGTGTCTGTGAACTCCAACAAACATTTTAACTTCATTAAAATTATACAAATTTCAGTTTCCGTATACGTTGCTTCGTTAGACATACATTAAAATTTCAACGAACAGAAATCTATTCAGTATTTTAAAAAAACTCTTAATTATTTCATAATCAAAAGATTTCTGGGTAGAATATTTCATCATTTATTAATTTATGTTAACATCTACTGATGTAAAATAAACTCATATATATTCAATCCCCTGACACCGAATTTTGCTTTTAATTAACGGTATTTTTCAGTTCAGCCAATCAAATGAAGCAGTGGACACTTTTAATTTAAAATTAGCATTGAACTGATTTATTTCAATTATAAAATTGTTATTGATATTATTAGAAGCCACTACAAAGTCTACTTTGGCATGATATGAGTCAATAGAAAAGCACATAGCAAAATTAATCTAATCAAAATCTTCTCAATTGAAAACCCCTATCAAATGGCTCGTCGACGGAAAATAGTTGGAGCATAAAATGCAACAATCATTCAATTTGAATGGTTTTATCAATTCGATTCAATGCTAATTTAAGCTGTCAGAGTTTAAACTATGTAATATTTTAAAGAATGAATATTATGATTTAAATTTTCATGTATCTCTTGTCAAAGATAATGCTCATATAAAAGTCGACAAATAAAGTATAGCTCAATGCTTTAAATCTTTAAGTGTGACATTTATAAATTTATGTGAATACACACACGTACACACATACATAAATGTATAAATTCAAATTCAAATGTAACCATTCCAAATCTAATGTAAAGATGTTCTACTTTACTTTTCTCAAATTTTCAATAAGTAGTCATTTTACCCACTTTAAAGCGTGTCACAAGTATTACTGATTTATTGAAAGTCTAGGGCTTTTTTCTTCAAGTGAAACTTTCACAAAGATTACACAAGTTTCGCTATTAGACACAAAACCCATAACAGGTCACAAAAGAATTCGCAGATTGAGGAATACCTTAGCTTGTGTAATTTGTTTCTTTTTTGCAATTATTAATGCTTTTCACTGCAGAAAAAATAGAATTTTTTCTGATTTTTATTCGGAAAAACTTTGAAAGCCAAGAAGCAGCTGCAACCCTGTAAATGACATAAACTTGTGATTTTCAATTGAGCTAAAACAAACTGCTTACTTTGTATAATCTATATCTGTTTCCCTGTAATGTACGGATGCATTAATGTCTTTTACAGAACATATTAAAAAATGTACGACTCATTTTTAAAAATAGTATCACGCACTTTTGAGGGGTTTTTCTTTTTTTATTCAAAACTTTAGATAAAATAAGTCTGGAAAATATAGAGTTATGTATTTTTCCTAAATTAGGAATCAAAATTTCAGGACATTAATATTAAATCTATAGATTGTCTTAGAAGAGTTGACTGAACTACGGGAAAATACAAATGGCTAACATGACATTCAGTTACATCTTCGAGATCGTGTAAAAGACGCATTACGCAATGGAAAAACAAACTACTACTATATACCTTATTGAACTGATAAACTCGTCGGAAGTCAAATACCAAAAATTTGCAGCGCTTGACAAACTTTGATTTATATCGTACGAAAAAATATCTTTTGGGTAAAAAAAAAAAAAAAAAAAAAAAAAAAAAAGTACACAACTGAAACATAACAGTGGCAATTTTTAAATTTAAAGTCGAATTATGATCTACATCAAGGGTTTCCAACAACTGAACTACGGGTCGCAGACATACCAGTAATATTGTAAAATAATCTTCACCTTATTTAATCAAAGCATTTGAGTTAACTTTTTGCGATTAAATAATGCAAATATTAATCTACAATATTACTGGTATGTCTGTGGTCCACGGTTGAGTTTTTAGAACCCACTGATCTACATTAATTCTTACATAAAAAGAAGTTAGCATTGCCCAAAACATAGGTGTATATATTTACAACTCATTCTTTTCAATAGTTTTGAAGATATACTGACAAATTTCTTTTCTTCTATCTTAGAATGTCTTTTCCGACCATTTACATAGACAGAGGAATAGCGTTTTAGAAATTTTATAAAATGAAGCTCTCGGAATAATAATCTGATATTATGCTGTAAATTACACTGATATTAAAAGATGTAGGAATAAGTTTATTCGAATTTGGAATTATTAGTGATAATTATGGGTATTGCTGGATTTTGTAAAGATAAAATTTCAAGCTCTCAGACCGAATTACGAAAAAAGGTAGAAAGCAAAATGCAGTAAAGCTTAAAATAAAAATCATTAAATAAATCTGTTGAAAATTTGTTTGACCGGTATTAGTTTCATAAATGAGTGTCTATTACAAAGAACTACAAAGAATCTGATGTCATTAGAACTAGAAAAACAGTTGAGTTTAACTTTATTATGTGCATACAATTTTTCTTTCTTTTTTAACCCTTAACTGCCGTGACAAAAATGGTTCCATAACTACTGTGAGCGGTGTCTGAGATAGCTCGATCGAAAGATGAATAGAAGGCTCGATTAACTCCCAGGATACTGTTTCTGTATTAAACTTTCTGTACAGGAATATTATAATTAAAATTCACCTATTCAAAAGTCTCTAGCGATAGTACTAGGACTCCAAACAAAAGACAATTTCACTAGTATCTACAGTTAAATTGGAAATTACAAATTAAACTGTGAAAAATGGAAAAAAGCTGTGGTCTATGAGACTGCTGGTAGCAGTTAACCCTTTATGCACCTTCGGTACTTTAAAATACCACAAAAATACCGTTATAAAATCAAGTTACCATATCGCATGGCAGTAAGGCCATTCAGCATTAGTTCTAGATACTCTACTTTATCATGTTCCAAAAAAGCATTATTCGTTATGCAAAGCAACATTATTTTTAAATGGATAATTTATTTCTCTAATTGTAACTGTTCAACTTTATGGATGTTATAGGACATGAAGTAGAGACATTCAGTTTGGAAAATTTCTATGTTTATATATAAGGCCATTACATTTGTAGATTTTCTAATTCCATAAAATACTGAAAACAATATCATGAAGAAATAATTTGGCTAGGGTTGTAAATATTTCACAAAACCCATGTAAATAGCGATTTAGATTATTAAATTTCAATAAAAGAAATCTTTCTAATATATATTTAATTATTACAGAAATCTACTGACTTATTTTCAAAAATTCAGAAAAAATGCTTTGGAAGGCGGCATTTTCGTTAATTCAAAATTTGGTACATAAAAGGTTAAGGTTTAAGAAAGGTGATGTTTGATTTTATCCAATTCGAAGAATCTTTTATAGTAGCTACCAAATTTGGATTGGGGTGCGACTTTCATCTTTTGCACACGACAACTAAACAGTGCTTCTTTTTTGTGATTTAAAGATATTCAGTTAATATGTTTTCATTTAGCACCAATATCGAAAACCTCAGTCGTCTAAAAATGTCAAATGAAATTAATATGCTTATTCCATTCTAGGAATAGATCTTGTGAACAAGGATTGATTTAGGAACTTGAGGCTAAAGGCATCATGCTTTTGGAATCTCCTTTCGAAAATTTTATGTATAGTCTGTGTCCTTTATTAAGCCTTTTTAAACGAATTACACTGTCAATACAATTTTCGTCAAAAACGTAGAAGTAACAGGCAGCAAGTTGCCGGAACACCCCTGCGATTCGGAAGAGATTTTTCCGTTATTTGAAGAAATGACCGTTTTTTGACTGGAGAATTTCAGGAAATTTTGAGTTTAGGTTCGCGAATTTTTCGTGTTTTGGCGGAAAACGGATATATGTAAAAATTCAGTTTATAATATGAAAAAGTGCAACGCAGCACAGTTGTCGGAACAGCCCTGTGACTTGAGGAAAATGTAGCTTTAGATTGGAAGATTGTACATGATTTTTACGTTCGACTGGGTAATTTTCTGTATTTTGAGAGAAAATGGGCTAAGCAGAAATTTTCGTGCTTTAACTAAATATAAAAAACGAAATATAAAACGAAAAATGGAAAATGCTTTCAATTCACGGATTTTTTTAGAGTGTTTTGGGGTTTCTTTAACCCCTTGAAGGGCACCGGTATATTATATATATACCACTTAATTTTAATCCAAAAATGTTACAATGACACCAGAATTTTTGAATGAGACTTTGAATTTATAAAGTACAAAATGGAAAGGTTTTACTTATTTTAAAATAAATTTGTTCGTGAATCTTGGTGTCAATCAATCATTTCAATATTTTAGCTCTAAAGAGTACTTTGCCCCTGAAGGGGTTAAGAGCGGGGGAGTGTCCTTAGGCCTGTGCCCCATATGTCTTGTCTTACATCAGGTCCTGCTTGTGAAAGAAAGCTAAAGAGAACTATTTAGTGTTTAAAAGAAGAAAAATGACACAAAGTCATTTTTCCCTGTGCGATTTTAATTTTACTTTTCTAAGTTTATGGATAGTTCTCTAACTTCTAATGCATTTTCTTTTATATCTACTCCACGCTGGAAGAGACTTGAAGAATTGGGGGCCCAAGGCAAATTCATTCATCCGGGATGGGGGCTTCCAAGCTGAAGTAAAATTATAAATCTCACGGGTAAGAGTAACCTCTTCTTAATAATAAATTTATAAAAATTCTTTTACCTCGTTTGTGGGTTATTAACGCCTTTATAATGGTTGATCATATACATACTGTAAACATTATTTCGTTTGAAAACCTCATTCAAGACACCAGCACAATAACAAATTAACTATTTACAGAAAATCCCTATTTCGCACATTATTACCGCGCGATCAAACTTCTAGAGTACAATGCTAGCAATATATGAATATGTGGGCGAATAAGTAGATCTGCTCTCCGTTACATGAAATTTGGGAACAGACATGCATTTTAGTCAATAATTCTAATTTAAATATTTGAAAATATTAAAACAAAGTAATATTTTGGCTATTAAAATATTTGTATCATTTCATAATTATTCATAAAAATAATCTTGTCAAATAAAAAAGTGTGAAGGGTATTATTAGAAAATCTACCTCTACAATATCTGCCTAAACATCCTACAACTCAGAAAAATACGTTATTTATCTTTCTAATTGTCAAGTTCCAAGTGTTGAACTGTTCGCCTAATAGCATTTTCATTCGCAAGTCTCATAAGCATGAACCTTTTTATCTCTACCAGGATGGATCTCTGTAACAATGCCTAACTTACATAGGAGCTAGCAGCCTTGGTTGATTATCTTTTTTAATTTGAACCATTGCTCCCGTTGTTATTTGCATATTTTCGGTGCTCTCTGTTTAGTGGGCAGATTTTAAATCCATCAGATAAAATTATTTGTTTTCGTCCAAAATTGTTGCACCAGGTTGAATCGATATCTGTACTTGCAAGTTAATTCACTTTTCGAAGAAGATGCTACTCGTATCTTTTCCGGTGGTAAAAATGTAAATCTTTTACAAGGAAATGTTCTGAACATAATGGACTTTGTTCGTTTGCATTACTTGATATATATGTCAATGGGCGGAAATTCAAAGATAGCTTCTACTTTCTGCTAGGTAGTCTCAAATTCTTTATATTCCAATGAAGATCTTTTAAAGATTTTTTTGAGATATATCTTTGTCGTTCATAAAATCTCCTCCACAATGCTGCTATCTCTGAAATGAATTCCATTCAATTATTTTGTCATTAAACTATTTTCGCAACTCGATTTTTTTGACAAATTTCATATTTTTTGTAAAAATTTTTAAACTTTCTTCTGTTTTTAAGACAGGTAGAGGAAATTTTCGAAAGGGAAAGAATATCTTTTTAAGATAAATTAATTTGTATATATCCAATCATTCATTCTGAACTATCTTTTTTACATTTTGCATTTCTAGGTACTTCAGCCCTTTATGGCTGAATGACTTTCTAGAAAGTCACAAAATCCAATAAATAAATTCGAACATACGTGCTCGGCCTTAAAGCTTAAAGATCTTAGCATTGTCTCTGTAAATAATCTTGCAATTTCCTCTATTATTAAATTTAATACCTTTATTATTAAATTATTACCTGTATTATATATATTAAACAATCTACCTGTATTATAAAAAAATGAAGTGTTTCTTTCAGAAAATTTAAAGTTGACAGTAAAATAAGTATATAAATGATTCCTTATGCTACCAACATATTAATACTTGCAAAGAAGACGCGATTTAATATATAATGACGATTGGATTTTATTACAAATGATACTAAAATAACGACGGGTGCATCATTTTTATGAATGAGACTCTACAATACGACAGTCTGACGATCAATCTTAAGACTAGGTAGAGGTACGTATTTCTGACAACCACTATTTCCGAATAGTAATCTTTGCCTTATTTAATCACAGAATTCTGCGATTTAATAAGGTGAATACTATATAAGGTGAATTCATGAATAGTAATAGTCAAATATAAGAACCTGTATATGCACCCTGTTCTCTCAAAAGCGTACATTTTCAGTACAAAATTTTCAGAAAATTTAAGGCTATAAAGTAATTCGAATTCTGTCTTGAAGATATATAATAATTCGAAGTCTGTATTGCTTTGAACTTATTTAACATTTTGACAGTAATTTCGCATATCGTGAAAAAGATTTTATTAAAATTGCATTTTTATAATATACCTAGATGCTATGTCAATAATGTGACCATGATGTTATGGAGATAATGTCCGCAGACTTGACTTTTTTACATATTATTTGTAACACACAAAATGTTAGACTGAAGTCACCGAAGTAATTAAGACTGCTGAATTAAGTTTTGTGAAATTAATATTACATGTTATTCTATTTAATTTTACTACTTTGTAAATCTGCACTTGTCTTTATTTTGATCGCGGAACTCGTGGTGTGATCTTTACGTTCATGTTTTTTTCACAGGTAATTCATAAAAAAATGTCTTTTTTTTTTTTACACAAATAACATTTAGAACGTTATTGTTACGTTTAAAATTACTAACAGGCTTCTCTTTTACACTAACGCTTTTTTTTCTGCATCGTTTGAGCTATTTACGAGCTATTAATTTTCTGTCCACGGACATGACTCAATTTCTCGTGAAAGTAGTTATTTATCAAATAAAATTTTAAATAAACAAGATTATCCATAAAAATTAAATTTGAGATTAGATTTACAAAGCACTGATCAGGAATTGATTTGTCACACTCTGTCGAAATATTTATATTAAACATTCATATTTATGTGAAAAATATTATTTAAATTAAAATTTAAAATTTATATGAAAAATATTTTAGATAATTTTATATTTAAAATTTATCTGAAAAAGTAATATTTTTTATAATATAATTATTTACATGTATTGTACCGTTATACTACACCACATTTCCAGTATAACATATTTGTTTGTGACATCGTTTTATACGTTTCCAGAAGAATATCTCCTTATTGAAACATAAACATATTTTTTTCCAAATGAAATATACGGAGGTCATGATTTCAGTAGAGTTGTCCGATTCTAAAAACTTAACCAAACTTGGTGTAAACATCATTGAGGCTATGAGGATTTGATTTGATTTTAAAGCATAACCATGTTTAAAAGCACTATTAAGCAAAATCTCGTTTCAAATTCTGTCTTTGAAGTAAAATAGCCATAGTAAGAAATGGATTCTTTAAGTAAATAAGTATAACGGAGTAGTAAATTTTAGACTAATACGCAAAAAGAGCAAAAGAGATCTGAAAACAAAATTATTGCATATATTCTAAAATTTTTGTCAGATAATAGTGATTAGCATAGTTTTGAGAAAATAAGAAAAACGAATTGATTTTATTCTAAATAAGATTTTTTGCCTTTGGTTTTTACGAACGTACTCCGATGTTTTAAAAGTTCATTTTGCTTCCACTATTACGTGATAGTGCTTTGCTTTCACTGACAAATAGTGAAAAATTATTTTTTTGCGCTTCGAGGATTTTGCGAATTGAATAATTACAAATTTGCGAAAATTAGCTTCGATTTTTGAAAATTCTGGAACCTTACAAATGTGTACAGAATAAGGATTCAAACACAACAGCAATAAAGAACCTGATTTGCATTTTATAATGGAGGGTCCAACAGCTGTATCCTGCAATGCTTGGTCAAACTACATGCAACAAAATTTCATAATATTAGATTTCTACATTATTTATACCTATTTTGCTACAAAATGGGAGCTCATAAGCACAATTTCGGAGCTTTATATTGGAAGACAAAATGTGGGCCACATGCTGTTTCCAGGTGTAAGCTGACCGAGAATATCTTAACATAGAATTTCCTTCAATAATTTGAAGCATTTCTGTGACACAAATTGAAATTACTCAGTGCTTTAGTTGTTTTAATGATAAAAACTACAGTAACTAGTACAAACTCAACTGGAACTACAATTATAAGGTTTACAGTTCCTAGAAAAGAGCTTGTATCCCTTGTGATATTCAATATCGTTAACAATCTCGTACAAGTCTAACATTATGAAATCGGGAAAATATCGTTTTAAAATCCAAGCAGATGTGTATTAAACAGAACCAGTTTGAATTTCGAAGTATACTGGTTTTGTGTACTAGAAATATTTCTCAAAAATATTTTCAATTTTCAACAAGTGACTTCTCGATCTTTTCATGCTATCAAAACTGTGTCGGAAAAAATAATTCTTTATCATTAGAATAGATTTGAACATTACTTTAAATATTGGTTATGATTGGTTATTTTGCGTAAACACGAATTTATTCGTGACGTATCTTAAAGATGATAAGAAGTCATTGTCCTTGAAACGTACGAAACAATGTCACAGAACATTTATTTAAAAAGTAATTGCAATTGAAAATATGTGTAAATGTGGCGTAGTATAACCATACAAGACATATAAATAAATAATTAAAAATATTAATTTTTAATAAAAATAGTGAGTTATAGCTATTGTAAAACCTTGTAATAGCGTTTGTCATAGACCTTGACATATCATGTCCTTATCTGTCACAGCCCTAGTTAGTACCACCCGAGTCTATAAAGTTGATATAAAGCTTTTTTCATGATACAATATTTGTTTTCAATTCAGTGCATTTTAAAACTAATCTCAAATTTAATTCCATAGGTTAATCTTCCTTATTTACAGTTTTATTTGATAAATAACGACTGTCACAAGGAATTCAGTCAAGTCCGTGGACAGACAGTTAATAGTTACTAAATAGCTCAACAGATAGCAGCAGCCAAAAAAAAATCTTTAGTGTGTGAAAAGGAAGCTTGTTAAGTCATTTTAAACACGTAATACGTTGCAAGTGTTATCTGTGTAACATATTTTTTTTATTTATTTTTAATATCTGTGAAAAAAGAATGAGTTTAAAAATCACACTATCAGTTCCGTGGACAAAATAGAAACATGTAAGAATTATAAAATAGTAAAATGAAATAAAATAATATGTAATATCAATTACACAAAACTCAATTCAGCAGCATCATTCGATTCAGTATCACAGAAACTGGACACAATTGCCCGACAAGCTCAAGGAACAGCAACTCAATGAACAACAAAAGAAATGAATTTCAGCCAATTGTTGAAAAAGGATTTTTCAAGATTAAATAGCAGTCTGTCTAGTTGCGGACTGAACAAAATGGGGCGCATTCTATTTGTCTAACAAACGCATTCTATTTGTCATAGAAACAAATTTCTTGTTCTCTTGGCATGCCAAGTTACAAAGTAACCAAAAGTAAGTTTGAATTCGGCGTATAGCTGTTCAGTAAAGGTATTTTAAAAGTGCACTTTTTCACCTTTTTAACACTTTCCAACCTAGTTGAAAAGTGTTTATGATTTCGGTTTGTCTGTCGTTAGCCGTCTGTCCGTGCTCTAACTACCGTAAATATGCTCGGATTGCCTTGAAATTTTTGTACGTTATTGTAGTTCACTATAGCATGTTCCTTATTTCAACTGAAGTGTGTAGCACTTATAGTTTTTTTACAGGTACAGTCAAAAGTATTCATTACAGTCAATGGGGAATAATCGTTTCAAGTGTATTTTGACGACGCTACGTCATTTAAAATATAATGAAATTGATATATAATTATGAAGTGCATTAAAACATGCTTTTTGTAGAATATGGGGTGCAAAGCATTTATTATTCATTTACAGGGTCAAATAAAAGAATTCTGTTACACATCGTTCTATGGGGGGAAAATAGTTTGCAGTGTAATTTATATCAGTTTAAAATATTTGATTATACTTACTATTGAGTAAAAAAAAAAAAAAAAAAAAAAAAAAAAACCCTAAATGGCCTAACTCTTGTCAAAAGGGTCTGGTCACATACGCATTATATTATGATATGTTACTGTAGTTGATTCCAATAAGCATTCTATTGTAAAAGGGCATTATAGCATTTATAGTTTGTTTACAGGGTTACTCGAAAGATATCTAATACATTACAGGCTATGGATATTTACTAAGTGAAATGTATCTTAATGATTTAATACTATTGCAATCGCTATGAAGTTTTATTATGTAACTTGAAAGGTGGATATGAATTCGTACTGCTAGTTTGATATACTGATAATTCGTCCACCCAGGCTTCAAATTTAGTAAAGATGCTTTTATTGATATGAACACTCCCCTTTTTGAAAATCCAATGCTTTAGTGACTTTTGGACACAAAATTTAGATAAAAATTAAATGGAATCGCATTTCGCATGAAATCAGAAAAATATTGACGGAAGAACTAAGGTCAATAATCATCACTGAATGCTCCGTCCATATACGAGGGAACCCTGACTACCAAGAGTGCCTGTGAACCTTGATTGCGGAAGGAGTGCCAGTGGACCCCGACTACGGAGAACCCACAGAACATGCTCAGGACAGCATTTTTAACGAATGCCAGAGTACTTACAGAAAGACAAACAATTAAACAAATTCAGAGATGTTACTGACGTTCACCATACCCGTTGAAAGTGTTCATTTTAGGGTTTGCTATTTAATTACAAAGTTGCGAAAAACTATAAAATACAGGTCAGTTTCAATTTAGAACACATTTTAACGTTCTGTTTTTACAAATTCAGGGAAATTTAAGTATTTTCAATGTCTAAAGCGTCGTCATTTGAAAGAAATATTTTTAAGTCCTACAATAATATCCGAGAATAATTGTTTATACAGAGTGTTTCATAAATGTTTTTAAAATTCATGGTTTTTAAATTCCATGTTTTTAAAATTCCATGGAAGTGAAGTTATTATTATTTTTTAGTTCAAATTGTGCAACAGCCTGCAATTTTGAATTTTGTGAACTGCAGTGCCCCACATGCTAAGCATGCTGGAAAATATTTTAAAACTCTGCTTTTAGATTGCACTAGCTCCATGATAAACATCAAGTGCAAAGTAGATATACGTTTCTACTGTTCATACAGTAAAGTATGAGAACTTATGTATAAGGGCATACTCCGTGGATCAAACAAAAAAAGTATATATATATATATACACATATATATAGTATATATATTTAGATGTACTACTGAATAGGTTAATAAAACATGAGTTATGCCATGACAGTTAGAGGTATTCGTTGGACCTAAATAATCTGCAATCTAATGTGGATGTTATCTGAGAACTTGTCAATGTTATTATTTGGGTTATATTAGAAATTAAATAGCCACATTTACGGCAAGATCAGGTGTATGGAATAGGCTAACTCTTATATTGTATAGACGATTATAAAACAGGCTTAAACATCATTGAGCGAAAATCAATTCAAATTTCGGCTAAATATAGTTATTTTACTGTAGAAATGAGAGGCTTTCCTATAGTTTTATCAATTGCTACAAAAATACACAAAATAAAAACCGTAGACTGTGTATGTGTAGTATCTGATAAAAAAATTTCTTAAAAAGTCAAGGATATAATTTTCTTAGCAGAGTAGATTTATTGGAAGCTGTTAAATTTTAGGATGTGGATAGCACAAAACTGACTCAGAGAAAGTGTAAGAAACATACAGTAGCGAAAGTGAAAAGGAAGCAAACATGCAGTCAAACGTAGTCTAAGATAAAGTATAGTTATAGTTTAAGATCGAAACATTATTTTACTGTAATAATTATTATGTAGATTTTAATTTAAGTTTAAAATACATTTAGTTGTAAAACTGTAAGTAATAACAAAATTGTTGGAAGTAAATAGAAAAATAAATTGATAAAAAATGATTTTCTAGTTGAATAATTGATAACTTCTTACTAAAATACAGAAAATGAAAAAAAAATATATATATAAAATAAATTTTGATTAAAATTTACAAAATAATTAATTAACTAAAGAAAAAAAAATACAATATAGTTTTATTGAAACGAGGGATTAAATAAATCTCTTTAAAAGTATTTGCAGTTTTACATCCAGATTACTAAAAGCGTGGGCTGCCGAAAAATAAAATCTAATAATGAAACTGCTCTGTCAAATATATAATACATTACTTAATAAATTGTGCTTAAATTTCTCAAATTTTCCTATTCTTCAGAATAACACATTTTGATATAAGAAATTTAGGCTCAAGTGCATGTTTGGTGAAACTCGAAAGATCTAGCATACTTGTAAGCCTTTATAAACTCAATAAAAAATAACTCTTTTTGGCAAGGATCCTTAAGTTTCTTTTGATAAATCCGCTCATGCAATTCAATTTTATCAAAAAGTCGAATGCAAGCTATATAATACTTTTGACTGGTCAATCTTGGTGAAATAACTTTCAAAAATTTAAGTATAGCAAATTCATTGTTAAATGTAAATGTAATAAACAGTTATTTATACATTACCATCAAGGGCGTTCCACCCTTTTATTATTCCTAATCTGATGTTCTAGATGGATTTTCTGAACAGTATTATTCTCTTTTCAATTAGACTAAGTATTATTCTCTTCTTACGTAATTAACTTTTATGCAATTCTAATAAAGTGTAATATACAAAAAAAAAAAAAAAATCGATTTTCCTTTTTTTCCCTTTTTATTTTCTGAATTACATTGGAGTATAATGTACAAACGGATTACCTTGAAAAAAGGAGCGATATCTCATCGAAACACAAACGTTGTAAGTGGTCTCCACAGGTCATAAATTTAAAATGTCAGATATAAAAAAAAGTGATATTTAATGTGAATGCCGTATGAAAATCTGCCACTCTTCATAATTGTTGCAAATGCCTCGGAGTGTGGTACAATATATAAAAACTGCTTGGCGACTTCCAGGCATGTGCAAGGTGTGAAAGTTTTAGATAATGATTTAGAAATATTGACATGACCATTTGTTTTAAAGTTTCAGGATTTCTTTTTACACCATTCGGGTCTTGTGTCCTATTAACAGGGCATGTGTTTACATTGTCTATTATTTTGTCTTATCAATTGTATTTGTTATTATCTGCATGTAATAATGATAGTATATGTATATTTATTTATTATTAAGATTTCCTTTATGTTTCAGCATTTAGTAATAAAACAACAACAACAAAAGTGTTCGCTTAAATCTCTTTGCGTAGTTGGTGATTCTGTTATTCCAAACATCTTTTATTTTATAATAATATGTTTCACTCTTTAAATTTAAAATAGGGTCTACTTTTCCAAACGAATAATAATACAAAAAATTACTGGAATTATATTTTATTTATTTATTTATTTCATATTACTTACCTTTTTTGACAATGTTATGTTTTTAATAATGTTAAATCAATGTTTTGGAAATGATTGACAATTGTTAACCATTTTTGGCAATCTATCTCCTGGCCCAGATAATAAGTAAGTACCAACATTTGTTTGCTACAGTAATGTAAAGAAATATTTGCAGTGATGCAAAACTAAGGAGAAAGTGGCCGCGCTACCATAAGTGGCAATGGCCAAATTTGCTGTTGTGGTAACAGATAAGACATGTTCGTCTCGGTCAGTAATGTCTGTTTAATCCTGGTACAATTCGACATTTTCCAAACGTCTTCAAAAATTCTTCCTTAGCCTATAGGATATTAATAATACGCAAAAGAATTATATATATTCGTTAGTAAATGGCATATTCGTTAAATTTCAGTAAACGTAACTTTTGTGTTTTAGATAGCTACTTTTCGTTTTATAAAAGTAAAAGTAATTTTTTCAAAAAAAAAAAAAAGAAAAAAAGAAAAAAAGAAATAAAAGAAAATAAATAAATAAATAAAATAAATAAAAAATTGGACCCGAGAGGGTTAAAGTTTATTGCACGAAGAAAATCAATAAATCCTAATAATATTATAAATCTCATTGTGTGCAAGTGTTAGGCTGAAGCCAGCGTCAAAATGGAGCATTTAATGATACTGTATCTTTGCATATAAGTTGATTATAACCCTCAAATGAACATAGACTGGTTTTTGTTTATTTTATTCAAATATTTTTCTTAATAATTCAAAATTTCGTTATTTTCATAGAGAATAAATGGACATTTTTTCGTATAGTATTTTAAAATGGTTAAATTTACTTTACCGTTGCTAATACTTTATCGTTGCAAAAACTAATTCAAAACCCGGAATAATAATTTTTACTCAACAATTTGGTTTCAATTGAAAAATTTTCACGTGAAAAATGAATTAAATTAAGAATTAAAAAGAAGATTAAATTATATTATTACAAATAAAACGTACTTTTTTTAGTTTTTGATAATAATACAAGGTTTCAATATGCGTAACCATAGGAAACAGGCAAATATGACGTCATTCATCGAAAATAAAGCGGATATGCTTTGATGGTGAAATAAAATTATCTTGGGTTTTTTCTTTTTTTTTCTTTTGTATGGTAACAATACTTAGCGTTTTACCGTCTGCGCACGGCTAATATAACTATACCGTATTTTTTATTTAAATTTTAAAAAAGTAAAAAGAAGTTTCAAAAGAAAAGGTTAGCAAATGTCAATAATATGCTCCGCAAAATTATCTATGTCGAAAATGATGCCATGGATAGCGAGGAATAGTTATTTTCATTCTTAAAACTAAAAGAAATAACTCGATTACCTAAAAAAAATGATGAATGTTAATAGTTCCACTTTTGTTGATAAAACCTAAGATTTAATATTATTTCGTTAAAGTAACATAATTTCCCCTATGCCAGTATTGAAATTAATTGCCTGGAAAATAAGATCAACAAGAATTATGTCATTAAAAAGGTATTTCTCTGGGGAAAAAGAGACGTCATATTTGAAATAAAACGGGAATTTTCCAATATGTTTTAAAATGAGTGTGAATCAATTCCTCACATTGATAATACAAGGATCAGTAGGTGTAGAAAGTAGATGAGTTTCACGCCATATTTATAACGAAAAATTTAAATGTTTTGTCATCTATACTGATTATTAAGCATGAGTATCCGTTATATACAGATGAGAGTTTTCTGCTAAAAATCACATCATAATTTTAAGAAAAGGAAAATGAACACGAATTTATTATATTAAAATCTGACCATGTGTTTGTATTTCGCAACTACTCCTAGACTATTGAATGCAACGCGATTTACTTAATACCGGTTATCACTGATCCGAGGATGTCACACAAACTCTCAGAATTAAAAAAATTAAATTAGATGCCAAGATTTTTTTTTTTTTTTTTGTAAATTTTAACGAAGTTTCTCTAGAAACGGAAAGTAATCCATATTTGTATATGAAAATGGAGAAATAAAACAGATCAGTATGTTTTTACACCATTTTCTCATTAAAACGGAAAAACAGAATTTTTTTTTTCACTTTGATTAGATGGTGAAAACAAAATATTGATTTCAGTAAATTATCCGAAAAATAAAAACATATTTTCACATATTCAAACTTCATGAATCAATTTATTCTGGAGAGCAAAAAATTGCCTGTCAACATACTGTCATTTAGAAAACGAGATTTGTTTCAGCTATACATTAAACCAAGGAGGTACAATTGAATTTAAAGAAAAAGCATATACTATTTCCAATTAATGTTTTTTTGAAGGATAGCTGTTAAAACGTTTCACAAAGGCGTTAAAAGTAAAATTGTTGATCAGGTAAAATTGACTTTTTACCGAATTCGTCTATTTTCATGATTTTATTTGGCCCTCCTTTTTGCATTGGTTGCAATTTCATTTTCGCGATTATTTGGCACAAAATTTCACTTTTTTATGACTGAGTTATGTCAAGGTCCCTATAACAAAAAATACCGTATTGTCTCCTATGAAATGGGATAAATAGTTAGTTAATTATTAACGTTTTTAATTATCGGGAGTAAAATATTTTGCTTAATTAATGTATGTATTCTCCTTTTAATGTTGCGTGAACGAAGTCACGGGTAACAGCTAGTAAAGCATAAAACTCTGTAAACTGAGGCACGAAATTGGATGTAACCATGGTAAGTACACATTGTGTAAATTACATTTCTAATTATTTCTAAATATAATCTTCAATAATATATTTACTGCTTAGTCACTAGTTCATTCTTTAAAGCTTAGTTGTCCATTGTATGATGCATAGAGATTAAACTACATGTTATTTTAAATTCGTTTGTTTTTATTTTACAAGCACAAAACGCATACCCAAAGTATTATTCCGTATACATTGACGTCTCCATTTTATATGATCACTGTAATAAAATAAACTAATCGATTGTTCAAGCAGATAATTAAGACTAGGCATTCATTATTCTAGGAATATTCATGGAACAGTTAAAAATGCAGTTAAATAGAGCAGACATACAAAGGGATAACCGACTAAACAGGCAGTCATATGATCTCACATACGCTACACATGCCTGCAGGTTGCCAAGCAGTTTTCATACTGTACTACCGCATGATATACTCAGAGGCATTTGCATCAGTTATGAATAGTGATAGATTTTCATACAGCACTCACATGAGATATCACTTCTTCTTATGGCTGATATTTTAAATTTATAGCTTGTGGAGACCTTTTATAACGGGCTGTTTTTGATGAGATAATATTTAGTATGATACAAATATTTTCTTTTTTAAAGCAAATTTGTAAATATAATAACAGTGGGCATCATAGTTACGAACATAGCATCTACATAATGATGCAAGTTTAATAAAATATTTTTCACTATCTGGGAAAATACTGGCATGATGCTAAATAACATCAAAGCAATAAAAAAATATTTTTAAACTGATAAATAAAAGAAAAAGTCCGGAAATTTAACGCGAAAAATACACGTTCTTGAAGAACGACCCATAAACATGTAGAAATTAAAGAAACTTCTAAATTCTTAAACGCTTGTTAAAATTTTCATTAATTTATATTTAGCTTTTTGGTATGACATATTATTGTCTTGTTTACCGTAAGCAAATAATTTAGGAAATAAAAAAATGTGGAATTATAGGGATTTTTGTATATATAAAATAAAAATTATTGCGAAATACTCCAGCTGATATATATATATATATATATATATATGTAATATTTATAAAAAATGAAGATAAGAATCAATAGTGATAAAAATATTTTTATGTCGTTTCTCATTTTGTTATGCAAACAGAGTAAAACACAAATCTTAATTTCAAATTTAATCGAAGTAAAAACTTTTGTGTTTATACTTTTCATGCAATATTTAAATGATCGATTATTCTAACATTGACGAGAAAATAAAAACAAGAACGAAAAATCATTCGTCAAGCATAGATTATGAAACACTTTCCAACACAGCCAGAAAGCTGTAACGAAACTTCACCGTTAAATAAGGCGAAAGAATATATGTAAGTAAACAGTTTAGAAAACATATAACACATTGAAAGATACAGTTTTCGAAATTACCTTCCATTGTCAAAAAAGTAGTCGAATTATTTTGTGTAGCCCTGTATATGAACAGTAGACGCGGATGTATAGTATGATAAAATTTATTTCAGTTAAAATATTCACGTATAGCAATTTTCGCCAATCGATGGAAATGCACTTGAAATCTTTTGTACAGCCCTGTATATTATCTGAAGACTTTTGTATACACCACCTATTAAGCTAAAAGGCAACTTAAAACTCACTCGCAGCAATTACCAACCATAAACGACAATGTATCTTTTTTTTGCGTATCCCTATAGGAATGTATTTATATTCCACAAATTTCTATTATTTTACTAAATATAGTTCAGCAGGAAAATGCGTGAACACAATTAAAAACTTAAGACATTCACTCTCATAGTCTGTAATACTTACGAATTCCCTTGTGTAGCCCTGTATGTGATCAACCGAGTTTATAAACACACACGTACTATGAAAAAAATAGTTAAACTTAAAAACGCAAACCAAAGTTGAAAACGCACTTATCACACATAGATTACAAATATCGCACATGTACTGTAACCAATATATTTTGTGTGTCCCTGTAAATAAACGTAATGCACACAAGAGAGCAATTTACAGTGCACCTCAGTAATGCATATAATTTTCATTATGTTTGAAATCGTGAAATATCAGTAAATTACACTGCAAACGATTTTTTCCCATTGAACAATGTGTAACAGAATTATTTTGCTTGACCCTGTAAATGAATAATAAATGCTTTGCACCCCATATTCTAGAAAAAGCATGTTGTAATGCGCTTCATAATTATACAGGGTGTCCCAAAAAGGAGTACCCATTTTTAAAAATGAATAAGAAACAAACGAAATGAGTTATTAAAAGAATTCTTGCAGGAAACGGATATGTGAAGTCTGGAATTTTATTTAGAGTATTTTATTATGTTAGTTCAAATTCTTACCGACAGATGGCGCTGTGGCTACCGCATTCATCAGCAATAGTTGAAAATTAAATGACAATATTTTCAATATGTCCTCTATTCATCACAATAACATGTCGGAGTTTTAGAATGAAATTAGCACACACCTTCTGCAACGTCTGTACGGAAATGGCTGTACACTCTTGAGCGATTAATCGCTGGAGCTCAGCTAGCGAAGTGGAATTTTGACTACATCCTTCAGATGGCCCCAAAGAAAAAAATCACACGGATTTAAATCTGGTGAGTAAGGTGGCCAATTCATACCCTTGCCGGTTAATTTCGGGTAATTTTCGGTGCTGTAGCGCCATCTGTCGATCAGATTTTGAACTATCATAATAAAGTGTTATAAACAAAATTCCAGACTTCACACATCCGTTTCCTGCAAGAATTTTTTAAATAACTGTATTCGTTTGTTTCTTATTAATTTTTAAAAATAGGTACTCCTTTTTGGGACACCCTGTATATCAATTTCATTATGTTTTAAATGACGCAGCGTCCTCAAAATGCACTTGAAACGATTATTCCTCATTGACTGTAATGTAACGGAATACTTTTGACTGTCCTTGTAAAAAAAACTATAAGTGCTACACACTTCAGTTGGAATAGGGAACATGCTATAAATAACGACAATAACATATAGAAATTTCAGGGCAATCCGAGCATATTTATGGGAGTTAGAACACGGACAGACGGCCAGGCGGCAGACGGCAGACAAACCGAAGTCATAAACACTTTTCAACTAGGTTGGAAAGTGTTAATAAAATTAAATAGTCAGTTTAGGTCATAAATACCCAACGGGATTTTCATGATAGATTTACTTGAAAGGAAATGGTCATAGGGATAATTTACAGTTAAGTCCTTAAAAGGAACTGCATTTTGGAGATTTCAGTATTTATCGGCGCTGACTAAATATTTAAAGCAATTTCTTACGAGAAAAGTTTTAACTGAGCGACAATTTGATGTATTTTTTTTTTTTAATCAGTGGAATCGTTTAAAAACCATTCAATGGAATTAGTTCAAGGAATTTCAATTCCAATTACTGAAGAAGGTTGCGTATTAAATCTGTTTTCCGTTATGGACATTTAAGCTATCACGAAATATTCATCTGGAAATGAAAGAAAATCAGTACAGTATTTTGAAAATAACTCAACACTTTCATTAAAGTTTAGTATCATATGGAAAAAAATCTCTGCCGGCTCGGCCTACAGGCACAGATAGATTTGGAAGTTAAGTACTAATTTCACCAACAAAACTAAATCAAGGTTAGAGATAAATGATTGTTTTATTAAATGAACCACGCGCTATATTTTAAATTCTGACGTTCTTTTTATTGGGACATACGCGCTTAATAATGCAACCCTATATACAGCATCTCTGAAAATATTGTCAAAAGTATTTTATCACGCCAATGATACTTTTTTATCGCCTTAGTGGCGGGTTGGGGTAGAGTTGGGTTGATTTATGACGGCCAATTATCAACACGAGGGATACAGGCCCTGGGGGGGAGTGCCCTCCGTGGGGGTCTTTCTAAGGGATCCTAACCTGTATTTACGTGAAGGTTCGAAGAAAACCACGGAAAACTCCGAACGGTTAGGTCGACGAGCGCGACAGGGGTTTGAACCTAGCACTTCTCGTCTACCAGCTTAGAGAGCAGGACCTCTCAGCCACTGGTGGGGCCCGCCTTAGTGGCGGATTAACAGAGATGTGATTTTTTTTACTTCTACAACCACCCTCCTTTATTTATTTTTTATTTTTTTATGTTTTTATTATTTTTTATTTTTTGCTGTAAAAGTTGCTTCTATCAAGAATTTGTCAATATAAAAGTTGTAGATAATAGTAAGAGGATTTATAATAAATTTAAGTGGATTTGATACCTTGTGAATTGACGAAGTTACGAATTTTTTCTTTTTAAAACCCTATTTTTTTCGCCTCTTAAGCCATTTTTAATGATATAAAAAATCTGTCATATGTAAATTTTTGGCCCTTTTCCCAGAAGTAATAATAACTTTAAACTGATTCGATATGTATCATAACTAAGACGTTATGGGGTTTTCTCTGTTTTTACAAAAACTCTCCGCATTTCCACCACCTTGGTTCGATTTTGCCCATTAACGAACTTGACCGAGATTTTATGCCCCTTGATTTTATGCATGAGTTTGGAAGAGATTTGTGAAGAATTATTGAAGTTATCGTGTCTATAAAAAGTGCATAGATAGATAGATAGATAAAGTTTTGAACTGGGGGTGGTTTTGGGTTCTATGCGTAGACCTGCAAAAAAATTTCAGAAATTGCAACATAGGGGAGAATGTAACAGGTAGTACTTCTTACGAAATCTACCTAAAAAGACTATTTAGAGAGAGTAGTATAGTGACTCCCAACCTTTTTGACTTGAGGAGCCCTTTTTAGAATATATTTCTAAGACGGAGGTCCCTTAAACATATCGTACGCTACATTTTACGAATTAATATTATTTAGATACATTGCTATGGGGCTAAGAAAGATGATAAATAGTATTCTAAACAATTGTTCATTGTCCTTCCAATGAAATTATATTTCGAAAATTTTATAATAATCATCAAATTGTTCTCACTTACCACCAATGCCCATAATATTGTCAAAATTTGGCCGTACAAAAATGCTTCAAAATTCAATAAATTAAAACATTTCCCTAACAATAGATTTTACATTTTTAGTGTGACAAACTATAATGTATAATGTGAACCCTACAGCTGTATTGTTTCTCACAACGTTTTGATATCATATTCACTTTCTGATAATTACAGGCGAATGTCTGTTTCTGCATTTAAAAGGCTTCTGGTGTTTCTTTTTGGTAACTGTGTAACCAGGGAATTCCACTCTAAAAATATATGTTCTTGAGAATCTACGTAAGACGCAAGATTAGAACAACGTTCTCTCAAGAGATTTTAGGGTTGAAACCAGGATGTAAAATGTTTTTTACAAGAAGTTTTTCGACGTAGTTGAAACTAATTGTTGTTTTCCTAAAATTATTTTGAATTCATCTGTCAAATGACTCTACAATTCTAGTAGACTTGTGTGAGATTATGGTGTTTTACAAAATATATCTTTAGTAGTGTACTGCTTCGTGGTGGAAAATTAATGAAAACCTCGTATTCTGCTGCGTTTCACCCTTGGGATATCAAAGGTGTGTACCACTGAAGGAGAATGGAAAAACAGGAATTGTAAAACTCACAACATTTTACAAGGTTTCTAAGTAAACAGGCTAGTTCGAAAAAACCCACTGAGTTGTAGGACATTCACTGATTTGTTGAGATCACGCGCTGCTTATCAAATAGATATATGTTTTAGCCTTGCGCCGATTTATCTTTACTTTATATTAGTTTTTCTTTTGTTTTCCTTTCTGACCTCCATGCATCACTACATACTAAAGTTAGTAACCAATAAGTAAATGTACCTAATGACACCAATTTTTGCTGATGGATTTTTAATGTCCTGCTAGTAATATTCAGTATGGGTTTTGTACATCCCAGTGATATTAGAAATATTTTATAACTTTCAATTTGATTCTTCCCCTGACGTTTTTATGTTTGTACGCCTGTGAAATGACCTACAAAAGAAAACCCATATTTTAAAATAAAATTGGTAACTTGAGGGTCAAGCTGGTTGCTTTTCTGTTGAGGCTGAACACATCCAATACACATTTTAAGTCGTTCAGCACCTTCTCTTGAGCTCTTGGAAAATAGTGTTCAAACGAGTCTTTTCAAAGCTTTAAGATGCTTCTGAATACATTTCTGTATTTTTTCTTGATCTTTTCCTGAATATTATTTTCATTCAAGCTATTTTTCCAACAGGAAATCAATTTATATTTTCCTACCCCACACATTCCAACCACTACGTAAATCATCTCTTAAAAGGAAACACATTGGCGTTTGCATCAAAATCAAAATATGTGACAGTTTTTATTTCTAATGATAGATTCCTTTCGTTCATTTTGCTAAAAATATTGGCCAAAGACGCCAATCACCATCATTTAAAATCTTCGGCAGTTGTGCGTTACGATCCATGAAAATTGCTGCGATACGAAGTTCCATCAAACATGTAAACGGTTTTCTTCAAGATAAGCAGTTCAGCCTTGTTTCAGTATGCAGAAGAATGGACAGGTGGTTACTTTCCATACTTGTTTTAACAGTATGTTTTAATAGGTCGTGATTTTATACAGTTTACTCTGTTGATGGCATCATTCAATACTATCATAAATTCAGAAGACTTCTTACTTCAGGCTAAAGCGTGTCTAAGAATAACCCAATGACTGCTGCTAATTCTTTACCTTATCTTTAATTTTGACAATGACTCCAGTATTGTGAACCATCATTCCCTTTGCATAATGTGTGCTTATATCTGCACAGTTTTTTTTATAGCATTTCATTTGAAAATAAGAATTTATCCAAAAGATCATACATTCCATACCCTGGAGTGTTGGTTTTGTAGTGATCTGCAAATAACAAGATATCTATGACAGCTTTGTAACGGACAAATACTATTAGAACTGCCAATCTAATGACGTCAGTCAATTCATTAATTTCCAGTGCGAATTTAGTACTTATGAAACGAGTAATAATGTTTATTTTATGTCACCAACCATATAGCTGTTTCGTAGAACAATGGTGTTTTTTGACAAAAGATAATTAAAAACGGCATTAACGGCTTTTTGATCGAGCAACCTGATGTAATTATTGATTGTACAAGAATTAATAAGAGTCTCTAGAATGTATGTGCTTTGCTAACTCAAGATACTCTGTAACTTATCAGGAAGCAAGCTGCAAGTATTTTTGCATGATTTGTTTTAGAAAGTGTTGTCATAGAATTCTTTGAAACAAAAATTTCGTTACACTTCTTCTTGAAAAAATCCCATGGTTTATCTTTCAAGACAAGATGTTTACCATTAATATGATGCCACAGTTTATCAGGAAACATTAAATTGTAATGAACACATTACTGCAATCACACAGAGAGGCAGATGCTACAATAGGTGCACTTGGGGACTTCGTAGCTTTCATTAAGAACGCTATTTATCGCTTTCATAGTTTTAATCTACATTTTGTTTTCAAATTTTTCACAGGATACATAAAAGTAGAGTTGTAATTGAAAGTAATGTTCACCCCGGAAAATGTATACAGAAAATAACAACAGCTGTAATCAAACCGTAGTTATATTCATTCGTTTTAACAGTGTTTTTTTGTAACGAAATTCATACACACTTTTCAAAAAAATCCCTGCTTGGATTGTAATATGTTGATTTCTTTTAAATATTATTTATTTTTCCTGAAGAGCCACAGCTGAAGAGCCCTTAGAGCTGAGCGGAGCACTGGTTGAGAATCTCTGCAGTAATAAGGAAAAAATCAAACTAGACATAATTTCAGAAATGTGCTGTTTCCAATAAAATTTCACATTGTCGATAAATTTCTCCACGAATCAGTTACTTGATTAAACAACAGAAAACTAGCCAAGTTGGTATGGATTAGTCTTTACTGTTTAAGCACAATAAAGAATTGTCCTTCATCTTGTTCTAGCATTATTGATACAAAATGTATAGAAACTTACTTTCAACAATGCATAATTCAACTACATATTACAAAGGAATGTCTTACTGACTCCGCTGGAGTATTTTTTTATGCTTGAAATTTTAAGTTTTGCATGCATGATGATGATTACAGCTTAAATAAACATTGGTGCTAAAAATCGTATATCTTGGAGGTGGAGGTTCTGGGTGTTAGAAAGGATATTTAAACAAATATTATTCTTTTCACATCATTTTTTATTCATACGATGCAAAATATATTGACAAATTTAACATCGGTCAGCATATTATCCGTTGATGCAATATGTCTTTCTTCAGTTATCAAGCTACTGTTGTATATATTCCTTACAAAATATTAGCAGGTTTCTTAAGTTATTACCAACTAGGTATTTAAAAAAAAATTAAGTAAAGAAAACAATCAATGTCCATAAAAAACGACAGAAAAATATTAATATTAATGTGAGGAAAAAGAAAGATGTATTTAGTGATACTTACCGAGACGCACGTATAGCAAATATTGCATGGATGTCCGTGGAGCAGTAACCAGTATTGTCCCGCGCATGCTGACCCAGGAAATGAAGGTTTCTACGATAATACAGCCGGATAAGATGACCATGTAGCCAAGCACGTGCTCGTAAAGCTTATTTGCACACAGTGTTGTCTCGTCTCGAAAATCTGCCGTGCTTAGAATCACCGTAAGGACGATTAACCTAAAGAGAAAACAATTTTAACTTTACAAAATGTAACTTTTAAGTAAAAAAATGTACGTTAAAGCAAAAATGTTTGGGATTTTTGTTAATATGCACATTAATTAAATAGTTAATTTTTGTAGATTTTAAATTAAAACTTCTGCTTACTAAACTACGTTACTAACAAATGCACACTATTAATATAAATGTGAAGCTAATTCACATTTGGGCAACGTGAACTATACACACACCAGAGAGCTATTGACGAAACTTCAAAACTGCATGGTATGCGAACATGTGATTTTTTGTTCTCTAGCTTGAAAGAAAATTTTTGACAATTGTGTCGTTCTGTTCAGATATTTATGCCAAAGCTTTGATAAATACATAACACCGAAATTCATGTCATCTGTCATGCTTTAGCAACTCTTACTTCACCTTAAATTTTAACAATAACTACGACTACGGTTACGAATACTTAACTTAAAATCACTAGGCTATGAGTTCAAGTGCTTGTTCTAATCACATATAGCCCCATATGTTTATAGCACTTGATTTATTAAATCCGTCATTGGTGCAGTTTTATTTAGGAGTTGGTTGTTTAGTTACATGAAGACCTCGAGAACTTACGAAGCCAAACTCAAGAAGCGGTAACTGAATTTCAGGTATTCCTAAAAAATCAATTTAATGGTTCGGTCATGTCGTGGCGAATCACTAATCATTAGGTGGAAACAAAATATCTTCATTGAAAGCATGGTTTTCACATTATATAATTCTAGGAGTGTCTTTGCCCTTTAACACAGTACGAAAGCATGGGGGCTAAGTGCATTTCTACCACACTTCAAGCTTGTGGAGGCAACATGATGATTTGGGGGATGTTTGACGAATGACGTTTATTTGAAGCGTGTGAAATTTGAATTAAAACACATGTTTTATTATGCTCCGAAAACAATTCCTATATCATTATTATTAAGTACTATAAAAATATTGTTTAGATCTTCCATTTTCAGCTAATATTGAAATATTTTGATAATGTATACAGACGAAATTCATTAAAAGAACAATTATGAAAATAAAAGTAACTAGCATTATTTTTCAGATGTAAAAATAAAAATTTCACTGGACATATATTTCGTCACATCTGGAAAATCTTCAAAGCAAAAATGGTCTACTACCTGCAATACATTACTTTTAAATATACTCTTTTTTAGAAAAAAAGGAAGCACCTTGAAGGAACTGTCTTTAAAAAAAATATATATATAGGCACGACCATTCTCATTATCATATTATTGAGTCGTATATTAGTAAAGCGTTGAAAATGGATATAATTATCCCAAATGACTTCTATATGTTCCGTCAACAGACAATCTGGAGAGTGGAGATTTGTAGTTGATTATAGACATTTAAACGCGGTTACAATCTAGACACTACTTTCAGTATCCTATTCTTGTTATCGAGAATTTTCTTGCGAATATTACAACGACAACGTAAATGTCAACTTATGATTTACTTTCCGAATATTTTTGGACAATTATGAAACCAGAGAACATTCTTAAAAAGGTTTTTATTCTGAAAATAAGAGTACTTTTGCTTTTAACAGAAACCATTTTAGATTTTCAGGGCATACAACTGCAGGGTGTTCTAAAATGGACTGACGGCTTTTAAAATCCAATAAGAATTAAATGGTGACAGCTATTGAAATTATTCTTTCAGAAGAATAATGTGTGAAGTTAGCAATTTCTTTGTTTTAGTTCCAAATATAACCCATAGACACCACTGCACTGTTTCAAGCTGTAATAATGCTCAAAATAACCTTACAAAATGCAAGGTAATTTTTCGCGTTTCAACAGCTAACTAGAATGAAAGGTAAAAACTGTGATCCATTTTATACCTTAGTTTGAGCGTCTAACAGTTTGAGATAGCGTAGTGCCATCCATTGGTAATCTTTGAAACTAAAACAAGGAAGCGTAGTAAAAAAATAAAAATCCAAACTTGACACATTAATCTCTTGCACGAATAGCTTTAATAACTGTCACTTGTTTTTAAATTTTAAAACAGTCAGTTCGTTGTAGGAGGCACTGTATCTTTCAGAAGACAATGGACACTATCTTGAAGCATGGTCTTGTCTATTTGGACGATATCATAACAGCATCTTCATATGAGAAACTTTTTAATAATTTACGACAAATTTTTGAATTTTTACAAAATGCGGGTATGACACTTAAACTGAAAGTAAAAAAAATCGAAGTCTTATTTTGCATATATAACGATAAAATATTTAGCTAATCAAATTATCCCGGAGGGATAACAGTCGATAACGAAAAAGCAAACTAGTTAAAACCATGCATACCCTGATTATAAAATAAAACTTATAGTGCTAAACCAACGCATCCTATAAGAAAGCCTCCACACAAGCTTAAGGTTTGTGTGGAGTAACAAGAATAGTAAGAATATATAGTAACTCTACACAAGCTAATAAATTGGATTGTGACGTCACTGAAAGACGTCCATCGTCCTAATCTTTTTCCCCTACCCTAGAGTGTATCCTAGCGTATTGTCCACAGAATAATTTACTGAGTGAGTGTTTGTAATTAGGACTCTGCAAGTGCATCACCAGAATTTGCAAGTGCATCACTTCGCGTCGTCGCGCTGTGAAATTTTTAATTTATAATTCAAT
The DNA here is from genome assembly GCA_963931845.1 of Maratus michaelseni. Taxonomy (NCBI): domain Eukaryota; kingdom Metazoa; phylum Arthropoda; class Arachnida; order Araneae; family Salticidae; genus Maratus; species Maratus michaelseni. Next base: position 216,036,859 of record OZ007586.1, on the reverse strand, counting down.
TAAAGGAGATTGTTTACTATTAAATACAGAATTAAATATGGGGGCAAATGTACAGCATAAGTGTGCTATGCCCACTTGTAAGGACAATTATAACAAGTGTCCCTAACAGCTGCTGTATTTTCCTTTTCTGTGGATATCAACTTGAAAAACATGTGGATTTGGAAAAAAGAAATACATAACGTCCAGTCAAGCAAATATTCTCAGATGAGTCCCATTTTTACCTCTGCCATTTATTAGGTTGATGCAAAAGCTCTGTCGTATTTTAATACCTAATTTTAATACATTTAACACCGATAAAATTTTAATACCTGGTAATTTTACCTATCAGTTCAAAGCAAGCAGGTATAATAAAATAACCATATGTCGCATGCAAAGTGTCATCGTGAGTGAAGTAAGTCACGTTGAAAATTTGTGAAACGTAATAAAATGTTTTGCTTGCTGTTTCTTCTGCTTCTGTTTCTTCTCAATCCTTAATGGTTGTTTTCACTTTTCTTCTTAGCCTGTCTAGCGTCGGAGATTTTCGTACAACAGGTACCGTTCTAACGCTTTTATGGTTTTTCGCTATGAAGATCACAGTCCAATAAAAAATGTAGGTGTTTCCATTAGAAAATTTCGAAATTTTGTTACTGTAACCGTAATTGTTAGAGTTAAACTGTTGCTTTTCATACGATTCTTGAGCGCATACCTCAAAATACTTTAAACCAAAATTTCATTCTGTTTCTGCGAATGGTATGATAGCTAAGGGTTCATATATCGGGATATTTTTTTATAATCACCCTGTATATTAAATTGCTATGTTTAAGTTTTATTTATTAAATTACTTTTAAAATAAGTAAATATTTTTTTTAATTTACTATTTTATTATTTATTTATTTATTTTTGCATGAAAGTTTTTCAATACGAAATACATTTTTAATACTAAAATGTTAAGAGGTCTCGCCACCTACGTCAACGAATAAAAAATAATTTGGGGGTACTTACTAGCATTTTCTGTTACAGTAATAAAGAATTAACTAATAAATCAATGTAAAGGAAAAATTCATTATTTTACTGTTGATTTATGTAAATATTCCTGCTTATTCGATACTAAATTAAAAATATATATACCAGGTTATAGCAACATCCGTAACTCCAGTCTTTTACGTACTGCCTCATAGAAATAGAAAAAAAAGTTACGTGTGTACACATATGTATTATATTGTGTTATTACATATTAGCTAATTTTTGTAGAGTGTAATTAATTGTAAAAAAGGGTTAATTCTTATCGATTATTTAAGTCTGGTCTCAAATATAAACTCGCTAATTTCTGAAAGAAAATCGTTTTATCTTTACATGGATATACAGGGTGAACCAAAAGTCTAGCTCTGATTATAATAATTCATTACAAAATAACCGTTTGTATAATAATGTAACTTGTTGTATCATTGGATAGGTCAGTTTTAGTAGTTTGTGCAATACATACGCTTATTGGATCGGAAGGGATGGACTAACACCCTGGCCTCCATGCTCTCTAGATATTACTCCTCTGGATTTTTTCTTTTGGGGGCTATATCAAGGACAGAGTCTTTGCCACACCAATTGCTGACGAAGAATAATTGAAGACTAGGTTACAAGCTGCTGTGTGTATTGTAACAGAACCCATGTTAAAGAACACTTGGCGGAAACTAGAATACCGCTTAGACAGTCTCCGAGCTACCAAAGGGGCGCACGTTGAAATTTATTGAGGTACGTGGTCTTATAAAAAAAATTATAACGGTACTTACAATGTATCCAAACAGACATATGTCTAATTATAATAGCTTGAGCACAATAAATATTTATAATCAGGGCAAGACTTTTGGTTCACCTTATATTTTCAGATATTTATGTTTATGTTCCCTAGAATCATTTTTTCTTAAAATGTTTCACTTTCCTAAAACGATAACGCATTTTTCCGAAAATATTTTAAACGCTGGTTGTTTAAACTGATTTTGAAGATATGACAGTCTCGAAAAGGTGGTCATCAATATCACCACAATCTGGTAAAATTAAAATGTATTACATGTATAAGAGAAAAGGTTGGTTGTTTTTCTGACACCTGAATGAAAAAGAGAAGAACAATGAAGAACAGTTGAAAATTTTATGCATGTGCAAATAAATATGAATTTGTAGTTATGTAAGAAAGATGTGCTTTTTACAGTATGGGAATGAAAAAAATGTAGACACCTTTAAACAAAAGGGAAAGTTAGATTGGTGCGTTTTAAAGTAATTTTATAATGCTGGGTAAAACTGCTCATTATTTCAGTAACAACATCCAATAAAATTAATTTAACGAAAAATCCGTTCACTTTAAAAAATTAGTAAAGGATGTTCTTTTAGATATATTAAATTTTGGATTCAAATTTCATGCTAAATAAAAAAAAAAACAGAACAAATAAACAAACAAACAAAACAAATAAACAAACTAACAAACAAACAAAAAACATATTTTCCTTGCGTTTGAGCTATATCATACTCTTGTTTATATAAATTTGATTTTGGCTATGATGTCTTACACTAACGCACGGTTTTTTTTTTTTTTTTTTTTTTAATCGGTTATAAAAAGGAAAAAAGTTGCCAAATTTAGGGGATTTTTTCCTTTAATGGCAACCTAACCAGCCATTGTATTAAGTTATTGGTTTGGAGCGGACTTGAAAATCGCGCCAACCAAAAAGTCGCCGAGCATAGCTGCGTGAGTGTAAAGCATCTGTTCCTTGATTTTATTAGTAGAAAATATTTCTTAAAATACTATAATAGTTGTTTCACTGCAACATTTATAGTATATGTCTTCTTCAGTAGTTATTCATTGCAACAATAATGTATATTAATAATCGAGTCTGGTTTATTTACTACCATAAATATAATTTTAAAGACGGATGCTGTGAATATATAGCTATGAAATATCAAACCATAAAATAAATAAATATACTGGCCAGATTGCATTTGTTGCAGGGTAATTAAATTAACTAATTCCCTACTGACAATTTCTATTAGACAATCATGAAAATGATCCCTATTCAATAGAAATGGTCTTTTGTAATCTTATATTTTACTGAAAGATGAACCACAAAGAGTTTACTCATATGTCTACTTTGAAAGCATAGATTTATAAATAGGTTTATATAATTAGTGAAAGTGAAATACATAATATATTTAAAGGCAAAATTGTTTAGATGTTTTATTGTAATTATTAAAATTATGAAAAAAGATACATAGTATTAGAAATGAATTGATTCTAAAATAATAAAAAAGCAAAGAAGACTTAAAGGTGATGAATAAATAATAAAATTTCTGACCCTGTAAAAAATAAAGAACGTTTAAAAATTATATCGTTATATATATATAAGGGAAAAAAAAGAATAAATAAAACATATTGCCATTACGTATATAAAACATATCAATGTAAAATAAAAAGTTGATATAAGAATTCGATTTATCTTAGAATATTTAGCTGCCACAAAGTTTCCTTTTTTCTTTTCTTTTTTGTCCAGTTCATCTTCCTTTCTCCCAGTCTCGCTTTTTTTTAAGCCCGTCACCTAGTGACTAGTAAAAGCATAATAAACATCGATTTTTTTGTATTTTATTAGAAATATATAATTTTTTCTTCCTTTTAGGTAGATTTCGTAAGAAATACTACCTATTACATTCTCACCTAAGTTGGAAATTTTGAAAAATTTTTGCAGATCTACGCCGATCATGACTCCCAGAACCCAAAACCACCCCCAGTTCAAAAGTTTATATATCTATCTATCTATCTATCTATCTATCTATCTATCCATCTATCTATCTATCTATGTCACTTTTTTCTGACCACGATAACTGGAAAAATTCTGCATAAATCTCTTCCAAACTGATACATAAAATCAAGGATCATAAAATCTCGGTCAAGTTCGTTAATGGGCAAAATCGAACCAAGGGGGGGGGGGGGGGAAATGGGGGGGGGATTTTTGTGAAAACAGAAAAATCCTCATAATTTCTTTATTATTATACGTATCGAATCCGTTTAAAGTTATTATTACTTCTAGGAAAAGGGCCGAAAATGTATGTATGACAGATTTTTGATATAATTAAAAATGGCCCCAAAGGGGGGAAAAAAGTGGGGTTTTAGAAGAAAAAAATCATAGCTTCGTCAATTCACAAGATATCGAATCCGCGTAAATTTATTATTAATCCTCTTAGTATTATCTAAAACTTTTATATTGACAAGTTTTTTATAGGACCAACCGTTATAGCAAAAAAAAAAATTAAAAACAAAACAAATCCCTGCCGGCTCCGCCTGCAAACAAGTTATTTTTCGAAGTAGGCGACTCCCGCATCTTTTCGAAACTGATACATAAAATCAAGGGTCATAAAATCTCGGTCAAGTTCGTTAATGGGCAAAATCGAACCAAGGGGGGGGGGAAATGGGGGGGATTTTTGTGAAAACAGAAAAATCCTCATAATTTCTTTATTATTATACGTATCGAATCCGTTTAAAGTTATTATTATTTCTAGGAAAAGGGCCGAAAATGTATGTATGACAGATTTTTGATAAAATTAAAAATGGCCCCAAGTGGGGGAAAAAGGGGGGTTTTAGGACAAAAAAAATCATAGCTTCGTCAATTCACAAGATATCAAATCCGCGTAAATTTATTATTAATCCACTTAGTATTATCTAAAACTTTTATATTGACAAGTTTTTTATAGGACCAACCGTTATAGCAAAAAAAAATTAAAAACAAAACAAATCCCTGCCGGCTCCGCCTGCAAACAAGTTATTTTTCGAAGTAGTCCGTTCCAACTCCCGCATCTTTTCGAAACTGATACATAAAATCAAGGGACATAAAATCTCGGTCAAGTTCGTTAATGGGCAAAATCAAACCAGGGAGGGGGGGGGGGGCTTTTTGTGAAAACAGAAAAAAAAACCATAATTTCTTAATTATGATACGTATCGAATCCGTTTGAAGTTATTATTACTTCTAGGAACAGGGCCAAAAACTTATGTATGACAGATTTTTGATATAATTAAAAATTGCCTTAAGGGGGGAAGGGGGGTTTTAGAAGAAAAAAATTCATAACTTCGTCAATTCCCAATATTTCAAATCCGCTTAAATATATTATAAATCCTCTTAATATTATCTAAAACTTTTATATTGACATGTTTTTTATAGGACCAACTCTTATAGCAAAAAAAAAAAAAAAAAAAAAAAATCCTTGCTGGCTCCGCCTGCAAACAAGTTTCGTTTTGAAGTAGGCGGTTCCAACTGCAGCATCATCGCAAAAAGGTCATTTCTTCCGCAATTCCCGACAAACAGGCAACCCACATTCTGCGTCTTCGAAATCTACCTGTGCCTGTAGGCCGAGCCGTCAGGGATTTTTTTAAATTTAAAAAACAACTCTGAAGAAAGTCATCGAATCTCCCGCGTAATAACGATGGTCGAGTGACTGTGACGTCAAGCACCCAGTTCGGGCTCCTTTAATACAGGTTGGCTCATCAAGCATCTTGTTTCCCACTTACTATTTCTGTATTCTATTACACTATTTATTATACTATTTGTGTATTCTATTACACTATTTATTATACTATTTGTGTATTCTATTACACTATTTATTATACTATTTATTACACCACATTATTATACTATTTGTTCATTGTTGTCTATGTGGCGAGAAGCGTTTAAATGATTATCGAGTTAAAAAATCGTTAAAAATGGACAACTGTTCGGCAGAAAATTACTCTAAACTGCCAAGGAATGAATTTAGAATATTTAGATTTCACATAAATGAACAAAGGCGGAATAACTTGTCTATAAATACTTAGAAGCATATAGATTGTGATTGAGCCACACTGATCACTTGTATACAACAAACCTGTTCTTCGAATCGACTACTGGGTTGTTCGGAAAGTTCCTTCCGTTTGGAAAAACCAATTCGTACCAAAAATTCTGCTGGTCAATTATTAGACATTAGATATCGGAATTAATGCCTAATAATTACAGAATTTCCCGGTACGAACCAATTTTCCTAAACGGAAAGAACTCTCCGAAGAACCCAATACATTTTGTACCAGACATTCTCACGTGTGAGAAAAGCCTAATTAGAAAAGAGTGGGGGGAAAATCTTGCTTACCCCATATATCTAGAAAGTCCCTTTAATTATTTATTTATTTATAGGGGGGGGGGGGGGTATTGATTTAGGATTGTTGAATTCATTTTTAACGAATAGGGAGTTTTTTTAATCGAAACAAAAATATATATTTTGTGTTCTCTGCGAGGGAGGAGGGTTCAAAAGGAAAAAGCTGAAAGTTCAGGGGGGGGGGGGTCATTTAGAAGATTATATATTTAAACTTAGAACAAAGTAATAGAAACACAAAAAAAAAGTTTTCAAGATTATTTATTTCGTCAGGTGGAAAATAGGGAGGGGGGGGGGGGTAGGTAGCAGAATTATTTTATTTTAATTTTTTTTCAGTGGGGGGGGGGGGGGCGTAATTTTGACAATTCATTATTTATTTGCTGTTACTACAAAACTACAAATATCGCAGAAAAAAAGTTAAAAATTAAAAGGGTTTCGTGTAACAATTTTAAATTTTGAATGCTCAGTTCGGGAAGGAGGGGTGCGAAATCAGTTATTTCGGAAGAGGGGACTTTAAACAATTGATTATTTATTGTTTCAATAAAGTAATAAATGAGCTGAAAAGTAAAAGCAAAATAAGTTTTACTAATTTTAAACTTTATGTGCTGAGAGATGAATTTTTTGGGTTGTAGGAAGGGAATCAAGATGAAATTTAAAAAAAAAAAAAAAAAAAAAAAAAAAACGGAAATCAGTTGAAATGCGAAATGTTTTCATTCTTCTTTATTAAATTATTAATATTTTTAAAATTTTAATAAGGGGTTATTTTGTATGCGGTTAAATACTAAAAACTGGATATTTAACTTACTCAATTTATCAAATTAGTCTATCTAAAGCAAAAATTCACCATATTTTATGCTACACAATATTCGCAAGTGTAAACTATAACTGCTATAACTGTAACCGAATTGTTTGTTTATTTTTCTTGCGTCCATTTCCCCGTTTTTCATTATTAAGTACGCATTTTAATATGTAATTAGGGTTGAAATGGCCGAACTTGAGCTTTCGAAGAAAATGTGATTTTTTTTCCAAAAAAAAATGAAAATGGCGCTAATATGAGTGACGATCGCGACCTTTTTTCCAAGACAATTTTTAATCAATCCAGTTTTTTCTTTGTTTACTAAATCTGCATAAACATGAAATAAAATTATTTTCGTATCTAAGGTAAAAAACAGCTTAACAGTAGCCACTTTGCATGGGTATTTAATTTCAGTTTTAATCTTTAATAATTTAAATTTTCAATTTTTCGTGATTGCGTGCGTAATTTTGACTAATATGGCTGACTGAAACAAGAAGGATTGATATTTCTTCATTATTATGCCTATTTAGAACTTCATCATTAATTATTATTTACTTAACCTTTATTTTTAATATTTTTAATTTTCTTAATTTTTATTATTTTACATAATTATTTTAATATTTACTTCAATTATTTTAATATTTTACTTATTGTAATGATTCATTATAATTTTCAATGCTTTACTACAGTAAAATTACTGATTAAAAAATGCTAACAAAAGAGTGACCTGAAATCCGCAAAATTCTAAAATCCGCAGAACCCCCGGTCCCAAGCTGTGTGGATTTGAGGGAGCCTACTGTATTTTAGATATTTTGACAACTAAGAAAAAAAGAGACATTCTTTAAGAAGTGTACACGGAAAAAAGAAGTTAAAAATGTTAATTTCCTGAGGAGATATTTTCAAAATGCGAATGCATCCTACGCCCATAGGTTTAACATTAGCGAGGAGAATTTGGAAGTTCAATGACTAATAGGGGAATGTGTTCTACAAGCGCCAATGTTATACAAACGCAGTACAGAGTACAGCCCCAATAAAACGAAAGGGGGAATGAATTTAGATCGAAAAAATTAAGATTTAAAAAAAGAGGCCATCGCTATCAAATAGATTATTGTAAAGTGTTAGAGTCGTATACAGTTATCAGAAGTGTGATTATGTTTTTACAGAGATGTTACAATTTTTTTGTTTGTAGCACTATGTCTTGCAGTCTTTGCTAACCGCTGAGTAAATCTCAGGCTCTGCTGAGTTTTGGCTTACTAATAAGCCAGGGTTGGATTTTATAATGAATTATAGTTAAGTTTGGGCCATGACGGTCCCTGATATATCATCGGGTATAATATTGTAAGAGAGTGCTGCGATTAGTCTGCAAAGCCTCTTGATGATGATGCCATATGAAAATAACTTCGAGACTGACGCCCTACCTTCTACAGGACACCAGGTACTCCTATTATCATTACGTTCGAAGTGAAATTGCGTAGGATTTATGTTTTAAATTGGCAGTACCTGAGCGAGTACCGGGTAGCGGTCTTGATTAATTGCTTTAGGTGAAATACTAAAATTATGTATGTTCTAAAGTAGGCATGTTAAACTTGTTTACCGCCGCAGGCCAAATTAAGCATTACATACAAAGCCGCGGGCCACATAAAAAAAAGTAGGTAATATGATTATAATGCACAGAATCCAAATGGCAGGTACAACACACAGCCGTGTTAAAGAACTATTCACGCAAAGTTAAAAAAATATATTAAACATAGTTTATTTTATCTTATTTTTTAGAAAAAATATTCAAAATTTACTTTTTATCAACCAAATATATAAGATTTAGTTAAATTTTCTAAATTGTACATATTAAAAAAAAAAAAAAAATTGTACACGCTAGTCTGTTAATCTTGATCTAGCAAAAGCATAGCTGTCAATCTTCCGTGTTTTCTTTGAGTAAAAAATAAAAATAAACATATTTTGAATCATAAAATTTATTTAATAAATTGTGTCGTATCTATGGGCTACTTATTTTATTTTATTTATTAGATACATTTTCTGTTTCAAATTATGTTTGTGTGACTTGAAAAATAACAACAATGTTGGTAGCTACCCAAATCTCTATCTCTATAAAAGAGGAAGTGTCTGTCTGCCTGCCCGAGGATTTCACCGTAATTATAACACCTAGGATTCTAAAATTCTTGTCATGTGTACATACTATCACCGGAAAGTATACCTCGCCGCCAGATTTTTAAATTTTAATTTAGATTTTTTAAAAATTAAAACGTGTATATTGAATTTTGGGTTTGAGGCTATTTCAAGCTCCTCCCATGAAATAGCCTCTTCAACGCCATCCGTGGCAACGAAGCAGCCAGCCAATGAGAGCAGGTGTGATTATGTCATGATCCAGGATCTAGCGAGCCTTAGCGACGACAGCTTACGCGGCTGTTTAGCTAAAAATTCCATTGTTTTGTTTATTTTTTAGATTTATTTTAAAGAAAAGGAGTATATTTTTGACTGATTGAGATTAAAGTAGGTTAGTTTTTACTGCATTCATTCTTTGTATGTTTAGTTGCCCCCATATATTATGTTTTAGGTAAGAATATAATTTGCATTTTACTGAATGGTTTCATAGCGTTCATATATCTTCTCATGTTCTGAAATGAAACAAACTGTTTTCAATAACAAATCTTAATGAATTAAATTAATCTTACACTTTACTATAAAATGTACAGTTCTACAATTTATCGCATGTTACAACGTTCTCGGGAACTAAAAATGTAGTAAAAAACTCTTAACAGAAAGATTGTAAATTAACAAACTCATATATATAAGATATAACTTTAAACTGATATGCCTCATCAACTGTTGTTGAAATCAATGTAATGTAAATATTTCTTAAATATTATGATTTTGTTTAAGAATTGGAAACATTCAGTGAAGTGTAAATTGTATTTTTTCATCAAAACAATTTGATTTGTAAGTATGAGGTAAAAAAAAAAATCACCGTTTTCTCACATAATGAGTTTCATCAGAAAGTAAAACAATAAATAAATATGAATGATTTGTGGAGCTGTTTCAAAATAATTATAAAGAATAAGTTTTTAAAATGTAAAATCAATGTTATTTCTGGCCGAGTTTTTTTAAAAATAATTATAAACCATTTTAATTTGTAAGCATGTTGTAAAAAAATCACCATTTAGTGACAAATTTTGTGTTTTATAAGAATCGCCCAAGAACGGACATGCAATGTGATATAAAATTTGTGTTGTCATCGCACTCTTTATAATTATTTTTGTTGAGGGTTTTTGGTTGATGTTATTGAATTAGTGATAGAAACAGCTCCGCAAATCATTCATATTTACTTAATGTTTAACTTGCTGATAAAACTCATAATATGTGAGAAAACGGTGAATTTTTTTTTTTTTTTTTTTACTTCATATTTAAAAATTAAATTGTTTTGAGGATTGTAAGTATGAGGTAAAAAGAAATAACCGTTTTCTCACATAATGAGTTTCATCAGAAAGTAAAACAATAAATAAATATGAATGATTTGCGGAGCTGTTTCAAAATAATTATAAAGAATAAGTCTTTAAAAATGTAAAATCAATGTTATTTCTGGCCGAGTTTTTTTTAAAAATAATTATAAACCATTTTAATTAGTAAGCATGTTGTAAAAAAATCACCATTTTGTGACAAATTTTGAGTTTTATAAGAATCGCCCAAGAACGAACATGGAATGAGTTATAAAATTTATGTTGTCATCACACTCTTTATAATTATTTTTGTTGAGGGTTTTTAGGCGATGTGATTGAATTTTTGATAGAAACAGCTCCGCAAATCATTCATATTTACTTAATGTTTAACTTGCTGATAAAACTCATAATATGTGAGAAAACGGTGATTTTTTTTTTTTTAACTTCATATTTAAAAATTAAATTGTTTTGAGGATTGTAAGTATGAGGTAAAAAAAAAAAAAAAACCACTGTTTTCTCACATAATGAGTTTCATCAGAAAGTAAAACAATAAATAAATATGAATAATTTGCGGAGCTGTTTCAAAATAATTAAAAAGAATAAGTCTTTAAAAATGTAAAATCAATGTTATTTCTGGCCGAGTTTTTTTTAAAAATAATTATAAACCATTTTAATTTGTAAGCATGTTGTAAAAAAATCACCATTTTGTGTCAAATTTTGAGTTTTATAAGAATCGCCCAAGAACGGATATGCAATGTGGTATAAAATTTATGTTGTCATCGCACACTTTATAATTATTTTTGTTGAGGGTTTTTGGGCGATGTTATTGAATTTTTGATAGAAACAGCTCTGCAAATCATTCATATTTACTTAATGTTTTAACTTGCTGATAAAACTCATAATATGTGAGAAAACTGTGATTTTTTTTTTTTTACTTCATATTTACAAATTAAATTGTTTTGAGGAAAAAATACATCCTACACCGCACTGAATGTTTTAATTTCTTAGCAAACTCATAATGTTTAAGAATTATTTACATTATATTGATTTCGACAACAGTTGATGAGGCATATCAGTTTAAATTTGTATCTTATATATGAGTTTGTTAATTCAATGATGTGAAATTTATGATTATTTATTTATTGTTATTTACAATTTTTCTTTCTGTTACTGTTATTGGACTACATTTTTAGTTCCCAAGAACGTTGTAATATGCGATAAATTGTAGAACTGTACATTTTATAGTAAAGTGTAAGATTAATTTGATTCATTAAGATTTGTTATTGAAAACAGTTTGTTTCATTTAAGAACATGAGCTGATATGTCTAGCGCTATGAAAACATTCAGTAAAGTGCAAAATATATTCTTACCAAACACATAATATATGGGGGCAACTACGCATACAAAGAATGAATACAATTGAAATTAACTTATGTGAACCTCAATTAGCCAAAAATATATACCTTTTCTTTAAAATAAAACTCAAACATAAACAAAACAATGAAATCTGTGGCTAGCCGCTTTCAGCTGTGAACATGAACTGCCGTCGCTGGATCCTGGATCATCCCATATTCACACCTGCTCTCATTGGCTGTCTGCTCTGTTGCTGTGGATTGGCGGAGAGCATGGAATAGCCTCGAATCCAGAATTCCGTATGCATGCTTTAATTTAAAAAAAAATCTAAATTGAAATTAAAAAATCAGGCCTAGGTGTTATAATTACGGTGCTTTCCTCAGGCAGGAAGACAGAATAGGTTTGTTTGTATAGAGGTTTGTGTGTGTGCTGTTTTTAATAAAGACAGTTGCATTTTTTTCGCGACTCTTTCACGAAAGTTTTTTCTGCGAACCTTTCACTAAATCAGCCTTTTTTCCACAATCCTTTGACGAATTTCGTATTTTTTCTGCGATCCTTTGATGAAATTCAAGTTTTTCTTGCAATCATTTGACGAAATTTGTTTTTTTTTTTGTGATCCTTTAACGAAATTCGTGTTTTTTCTGCGATTATTTGATGAAATTCGTGTTTTTCTCGCGAACCTTTGACAAAATTCGCGTTTGTCAGCGATTCTTTGATAAAATATGCTTTTTTCTATTATGATAGGGAAAAGCGGATTAGGATAGATAGATAGGGAAACTCCATTATCGGATCGGGACATTAGATGTAATTAAGAAACATTTGTATATTTGTAATAATTAGCGAAAATGGCGAGATAAAGGGGGTGGGGGGGGGGGAACGACTTTTTATTAAATATCGCATTTATCCTACATCAACTTCCTCTCACCACCAGGGGGTGCTTTGCTATCTCTGTTTCTATGGGCTGGATCACGACGAGGTATGGCTCTTTCCACTCGACATCAATAGAGCTTACTGATTTTAGTTCGTATTTTCACCACCAGGTGTGCTTTCCTATATCTGGTTCTATGGGCTGGATCACGACGGGGTATGGCTCATTCGACTCTACATAGATAGAGCTTATCGATTTTCACCACCATGGGCGCTTTTCTATCTGGTTCTATGGGATGGATCATGAAGGGGTATGGCTCTTTCGACTCGACTTACGGTAATATATGGGAGTGTGTATGGCACGCCCAGTGTTTGCTGTCTAAGGTAGTGGGGCCCCCAACATTAGATTTGTTTAAAAATAAAAAAATGTTCAACACTGATTTCAGGTACATTTAAGGTTGTTGGCACGGGCAACGCTGGGCGGGTAAGCTAGTATGTTGTAAAAAGTATGCACCGAACAATAGCTAAAATATGCCTAACTGCATACTATACTTTAAAAAATCGGTCAATTGGTGAATAATTACCGAAATTGGGAAACCTCATATTTCCACTCTTCAAAAATTTGCTTTTGAATACATTTTAAAATATATTTTTTGTATGTTCTAAAACTTTCCACTCCAATGATTTTTGTAATGACTGGCAACATTTAAAATGAAATAAATTTTCTTTCTGAAAATTGTTTTATCAAAGTAATAAATTCTATTTGAAATCGCTATACTATCAAATAACAAGATAACATTACAAAATTTGCCTTGAAGTTTACTCAGGTGCTTTGTAATTTAAAATGAAAGCTCGAAGCACTTTGTCTATTGGTGGTCTTTTAAAAATATACATTCAAAATTTGTCAATTTAAAATGACATTCTAACCTTGTTTAACAGTTCAAAATTAACAATTAAACCTTTATGATGAAAAATGGCCAGATATTTGTATAAGAAGGTATATCTGATTATCTTCACTACCCATACTTCTACAATATTTTCTAGATTGACGATGATTAAGAATGTGTGTACAAATATCATATAAGTTTTAAAGCACCTATCCGGCTTTTATAAATCTATCTATATATATTCCACAAATATTTCTAGCAGTGGTACTTATGCTTATAGTATTTTTAAATATCCGACTGCTCTAGACATCATTTATTCAATTTCGCAGTGAGTGATTTCGACTCGTAGGACATTTAATGTAATAAAGACAACAATGTTAGTTTTTTAAAGCAAATCATTTTTTTTTTAATAGGCTTGGTGAAAGCACTTTTATTCTCTATTAAGAAGAATCATTTTCAATTTTGACAATTTATCTTTTCAATGTTTAGCCACATTTTTGTGGGCATTCTTCATACTTTGTGCTGTAGCATCTCTTAATGTTACATTCTTTCCCAACTCCAACACTGTCTTACATATCAAACATAAAATTTCCGTTTTCCTTTTAATACATTTTCCTCAGTTTTCCTTGTATTGTAAATCACCTTTAAAAAAAACTGCTATATTCATCCTCCGTTTATCATATTTATTCATAGATATGATAAATATCTATGAATAAATATGTTGTAAAGGGATATATATGATAATATAATATAATAATATGTTGTAAAGGGTTTTAACATATATATTTCTTTTATATATATAAATCTCGCGATTTATGAGAGTATGTAAATAAAATGTGTGTATATGAATAAAAAATGAACTAAAGGAAAGGAAGATCACGCAGGCTCCCAGAAAGATCACACACAATTATTAACCTAAGTAATAAAAATAAAGAGCTCAAATCCAAAATCCATATGTTCGACAAAAGCCCAAGCGAAGAAGCTGAATGACATTTTCGTGGGGGTTTTTACAAGCACAAAAGATTCAAGATCCCGCGCTTTGCTACGTTCTAAGTGGTTATTTGTATATCCACAATTTTTTATGATAGAACGTAAAATGGAAGTATATCTGTCTATATACGTCACTGTTGCCAGATAAACGAGATTTTCTAATGCAGAATGCTACGGCATTCTGAAAAGAATTTTTTCCCTTATTTTATTACAGAATAAATAAGACACTATTGTTGTATAAGTTGTATATTACTATTAAAAAATAGTGGTAGCATTTTGAATTTAAAAACCCCACCAAACTGGTAACATATACATGTCTTTCTTATGTTTGCCATCCCTGAGACCACGTTTTGTGAAAGTTTGTTCGTTCAAAGTGTATTTTCAGCATGCATATTCCAAAACTAAATTAAATATGGGTAAAATGTCAAAGGCTTCTCGGGCCACAGATATGTTGTCGGCAGGCCAATTGTGGCCCGCGGGCCACGTATTTGACATGCTTGTTCTAATGTCTAATACTCAACGAGTTTCGGTTAGCTACAAGCAGTGTAAAAGCTTGATAATATTTTAATGGTTATTATAAAAATTAACTGAGTAATATTTTATACGAAAAATGACTTGTTTAATTGTAAGAATATTAACTTATGTAATAGTATGAAGTGAATGTAAGCAAAATATTGTGCTCATGATTAGATCAATGAGATCTATACAAAATGGAATTAAAGCTTTTTTTTATATGTATTTTGTATATATGTAACTGTAAATGAATGTATGTATTTAATTTTAAAATTGCTCTCTTACTTTCTGCTGCATCGTGTGTTTTAATTATTTTAATATCCAGGCTATTATTACTCCATTACTTTTAGGTTAATGTTTATTCACATAGGAATTAATGTCATTAACTATATAGCTCATACTTAATAATGAGGATTTCATGAAAAAACAACAGAACGCGATAATGAATTTAATTTTACTTATTTTTATGTTAATTTTATAATCCTTAATAAATCCTGACTATAATATTAGGACCACTTTGTAGTTATTGATGGATATTAGCCGACAAAAAGAATAATTAATGATAACCTAGATGTCTGGGAAGAGTTTTTATTAAGTAACCAGCATTTTTATTTAAGTGCCCATTTCTTCCCAGCAGTTACAAATTAGTATTTTTGTTAAAAATGACAAAAATGAATTTTCAGATTCAAGAAGAAAAAAAATTGACACACTGACAAAAATTTGTCTACTACATTAACATGTTTTAAACATCCAGAAACAGTATTGAAATTCCCGCAATTGAAAATTACTCGTATTATTTGTAAAATATTATTTTCTCAAACAGGTGGATAACACAATAACAAAAATAAGAAAAACAATAACATCGTCGTAATTAAATTAATTGGAAATTGAATTATATATTTTCATTTTTTATGAATACTATATTCGTGAAATACAAATACATTTTATAAGTTATTATTTAAGTCAATATATGTATATGTAATTTAATTTAAAAAACTGTACTAATAAATTTAACGTTTATGTATATTTACTTCATGTAAAAAATGTAAATATGACAATTTTTAGAACAACATGCACCAGAAGCAGATAAGCACCTATAGACAGCTGTTTTTTGTTAATTCTCATAACAAATAGTCTAAGGATAATAAAATATTCAATTTCGGTATAGAATTCTGTGGAATTCATAATTATTTTCCTTATTAAAACAATTATTTTATTATAATTTTCAATATATTATTTTATAATTAATTAAATTTTAAATTTGTGCACAATTTTAAATACAATTGTTGGTATTTTACGTACTTTTGTCAGTTAAATCCATTTTACAGAATTAAAATAGGTTAATTCTGTCAAAAAGAGTGCACTTTTAAAAAACGCTTTGTGTTTCAGAGGGCGTACTGATTACTGATCAAGTGAAAATCATTAGAGCGTCATGTTCACGGTGAACTTCTGGCGCAAAAAAATCTACTCTCTATTGTGTCGTATTATTTCCTAAATATTCGTATACCTAACTGGATACATAAAAATCCCTAAATAGAAACTATATCTTTCGACTTTTGGCCACGTTTTAGAGATTTGGAACCACACTGTGCCGTTTTGTGAGAGCAGGAGCAGTATTGGTTCAGAAAGAACAACTTATTGCGTATTCTTCTAAAATTTTATTTTTGGCGGAGCGTAATTAACCAATGACAGAGCACGAATGTTTAGTCTGTGAGCTGCAAAAATTCAGACGTTATTTTAAGAATTTCCCAGTGAAAATAATTACGGATTATAATACTCTCACCATATTAACGCTGGAAAAAGATTGTAGGCGAGGATTTTTCACTGGTAATTAAAACTTGCAGAATGTAATATAGTAATTAAATATCACACAGGTTGCATGGGAAGATATGTTGTTTTGATGTTTGCAAGAATGGAATAGAAGAATAAACCCAGTTAAGTGGCTGTGTACTCGCTTCTCTGGTTTTAAAATCCAAAAGTCTATTAATTGAACGGCAACATATTAATTACGGGTTAGGGAATTTGTATAGACACTAACATAACCTATATTAAGCATTAAATTGTTAGTTCATCCATATGTGTACCATGATTTAAATTAATGGATGACCTTCTATTTTATTTTAAATTTTGTGAATCAAAAAGATGAGATGAAAATTGTCATTCCCGATAGTTTCGCATGACCATCCTTAAGAAATTCATGAAAATCCATTGGTAGTGCATCTAAGAATGAGGAAACTGTTCTAAGTTAAACGAGGTTTGCTACTTCCAATATATGAGGAAGGTGGTGCGCGTATATGTCTCCAGCTGTGACGCTACCAACGCTATTATTATAACAATAAAAGACTGGCCGAGAAAATAATTCTGAACAAAGTTTCTGTTCCATTAGTAACCGTAATGTTGTATTTAATTTGGCCTTATCCCCTCTCTACCCTACATGATACCTATATGTTCTTGTAATAGTCGATTGGTTTTCTAAATATGTAGAGTTTCCCTTTCATAAAACTTCAGCCCAGCGGGTTACAAATGTTTTTTTTTCAGAACATGGAAGTCTACTAAAAATATTCTCCGATTATTCCCACAACCCCCTCCAATTCTGGAGTTTCACATAGTTTCACATAGATCTCAAAGTAATCAGGATGAAAGGGTAAATCGCACCTTCATTCAAGTGATGTCATCTTATATTAGTCAGAATAACAGGATTTAGGATCTCCTCTTATAATACTTTGAAATTATTCTTCGTATTTCTACACATGAGTAATGCGGAATTATTTTTTAAGAAGAAAAACTATCAAAAATTTCCAACGTTTAGTCATGCTATCTAAAGCAGGCAATCCCCGTATTTATCAGGATTGGGACAAACTAGAATGGGAAGGAAAGATGCAGATTAGTAAAGCACAAAACAGAAGACCTCGCATTATAATATGCGTAGAAGAGAGTTGAACATTAAAGTGCAAGAGATTCTGTTGTTAGAAAACTATTGGTTAAGTACTAAGACATAAAAACGGATTTCAAAGTTGCCTCAATTTGAGGTCCCTGTAAGATGTTAAAAATTGTACAGAATAATTTAATTATCGAAACTGAGAGGGAACCTGCTACAATTAATTAAAAACATGTCAGGATATATAAAATATCGGACTGCGTAGATATCTTTCAGATCACTGATAGCTGGTCGGTAACCTTCGACAAATGATGGTCACCTCTCTACTGCTTATGAGCCTAATCCAGGGCAAGTTTTACAATCTCTCCTGATAAAATGTGGCAAACATTTCAGCAAGAACTGAAATTTCTAAATATCCTGTCACATTCAACAACTTTTCAGGCAATTTTTATGCCAATAGTTTGTTTGACTCAATTTTCCGGGAGAAATTGCTTCAACACGGAGTGTGATAGCGATCAAGAATACAAGAATACGCGTAACTTTTTACTGATAGTTCACAGAAAGTTGTTCGTACGATCTTCTTCTCCAATGACACAGTCCAATAATAGGAATCTCTATAGGATTCTATGTAGGACTCTCTCAATAAACTCCAATAATAGAAGTTTTGCAATGTCATTCCCCAAGATGGCCACGAATCTAATCACAACGAAATATAGCAGAAAAATGATGGCGTGAAATTATGTATTAATCGTTATGAATGTATATTAATCGACGTAGTATGAGAACAAAATCACTTAAAGGATATAAAACATAATTTATATGCCAATGTAACCTTGAAAAGAATTTCCTATCAAATAATAGCAGAAAGCAGCAAATACAGCTAATGATTTATTTGCGCGGGAAATAATGAACGGGAAAGCGATAAATAGTAACTAATAACCGATTTTTTATACAACTTTTGCAACGTAAATTGTAGCCCATTTTTTGGTTTTTAAGTGCAGAAATTGGAACTAAAATCGGCTCAAAAAGTGGACAAAAATAGCAGCATTGTCCAAGAAAAGAGATACACAACAGCGATCCACTGATACTATATTTCTAGTCAACCACAACTGCAGAAAGTCTTTCAATGGACAGGCGAACAAGTGTGCAAATTTCTATGGCCACCTTGTCATTCCAAAAAGAACTCATACGTCAGTTTCTATTCACATTTCATTCATCACATCGCACATTTTTTTATTAATCAGTCAAACGATTTCCCAAAGGCAGTTTTACAACCGACACAGAATATTTTTATCCAGCTTCTTGTAAAGTATTTTAATCGGAATTTGAAGATTTCGCATGTATTTCTTTCAAAAAGTCGCTTATTTTTTAAGGTACATTGAATTTGATAAATTTACGTAATGACGTGGACAGTGGACAAGAAAACTAGCATATTGTTTTGGCTTGCATTCAGTTTCATTATAATTCATTTATCTCACATTAATTTATAAATTTCATTTTATGGGTTCTATTTAAATGTTTACTATATATAAACTGAAGTTCTTAAAGTTTTAAAAGAAAAATGTTAAATATAAGAAAGTTTTCATTTTTTTTTTAATTCTGAAAAATAATAAAACGAGATTTACATAAAATCAAATTTTCTTATATAACTAAGCATCGACATTTCGACGTAAGTGATTATTAAACTTAACGAATAATTATTTGAAGAAAAATCTTTATACGTACATAATAATCTAATAAAAGGCATTTTTACTTTATTAGAACGTGGAAAGCCTTCAAGCTATTAGAAAGCAATATTAAAGGAAATTATGCTGTAATGAAATTAATTACCCAGAACTGTAGTCACATTAAACAACGCAATCAGTATAAATAAATCAACAATCAATGAGGTGTGAATGCATTGTGTTAAATTTGTGTTATGGCATTAGATGCTAATAAAAAGATGCAAGTAGTTATTTAATATTCACTTAGTCATTACTTGTCACAATAGTTTTAACACGGTTAATGAAAATGAATAATTAATTTTATAAAAAGTTCATTACCAACTTATGTAAATATGTAGTCGGAAAGATCACATAGATGTTTTCAATCAATTAATGTGCAAGTTCCAGATAGATTATTTGTACTTTGTTTAAATCCATTGGTGTAAGAATTTAAATATGAATTGCATTTATTATTCTTTTATCATTGCTGTAACGAAAACGGAAACATGTGTAGTCTCGCTATGATGTCTGTGCATTGATATGCTATCTCTAGCAACCATGCAATTGCATGCATGCATTAAATGAAAAGCGAGATTTTTTTTCAATCAATTTAGATGGCTGGTTCTTGTTATAATAAAGGGAATTGAAATAAGAAATTGTGTTTTAATAGCATATATAACCTACACGATTTCATTAAAAACTAGCTGATCCGTTAGGCGTTGCCCGGAAATCAGTAACTTTCTTTTGGATTTTCGATAAAAATAGTTATTTTCGGCGCGCATTCTGTTCTAAACAAACCTCTTTCCAAACAAAACTCCAGCACTCGTTCCCACTGCCTACGGTACTCTATAGCAGGCGTGCTACGCACGCGTGGCAATATCGTTTAATTTCAATTTCCACCGTTAGGGGGAGCGAAATCGTCTTACTTAGTTATCTGTATCTTAATTAGTTCATGTTAAGTTGAATGGACCATTTCCCATTGAAGAAGATTCCAAACATTGTTTAGAACACTTTGGTCGAAATATGAAATGCCCTAGGTCGACCACTTTCAACCACCATGTCTCCCACCTCCCCAAAGCTACTTACATGCAACCACTATAGTGCAAGATGGGAGACTCGAGGCTAGGACCGCACACAAACTCCAGTGGTCTGCGCTGGGTAGTTGTGGCTGCAAAGTGAAATATAGCGACACACACGTCTATATATATGGTTAAATTTTACTTAAAGTTTTATATATATATAGAGAGAGATAGATATAGATCTCTCTCTCTCTCTCTCTCTATATATATATATATATATATATATATATAGAGAGAGAGAGAGAGAGAGAGAGAGAGATTACAGAAACCAAATTTTCAGACAATTTTAAAAAGACACTCTTATCGCATTACAAACTTACTTTTACGTCATAACTCAGTAACTGTACGTGCAAATATATATGTAAATGAATTTTTACAGTTTGAAAAAGCAAAATATTTCTATAAGTATGATAACTTAAAAGAAAGGAAAATTCCCAAAGATTTATTTCATAGATAAGAGCAAAAACAGCGAAAAAGTTGTGCCTCACAGTATCCAATTTTTATTACATTGAGTATATAGCTTCAGTTGATCTCTAAATAGAATTGTATAAAGTATTTGGTTCTAAACTTAAATATTTTCTCATTTATGTGGATTTTAAAAAGATCTGTTCATATGAGCAATTGGTCAAAATAAATACCCACATCTCATAAACTATTTCACATAAATTCAAAAGTTACGGAGCATTGTCATCTCTGAAAAGTCTTTTTTTTTTACCTATTATAATATCCAACTAAATCCAAGATATCGTCTGTGGGTAAAGGAAGTTTTCTAAAATCAAGAAAGCAATCAAGAAGTCCATTACATATTTTTAATCTGATAAAACAAAATTTCAGAATTACAATTAAATCTTCTAAGGTGCAGATATTTCGATATTACCGGTTGGATATGGTTCGATATTTGGGCACCGGTTACGAGAGATTTTACTGTAGTAATATACATACAGGGTTATCAGGAAAGAATCATTCGATTACAAAATTTAATATTTTCCATAATTACAAACAAAAAATTATAATTAATATGTCATTGTAAAGGAAAATGTTAAATTTTTAGTTCGTAACATTGTATCTTCCCCAAAGGTATACGGACCGTTCTTTTTTGCCAAAAAATCAGTGAGTGGTATTACCTACCTCGATATATTGGAAATTTGGATTTTCCCTCAGTTGAAGGAAGATATGAAAAATTTCATTTTTCAACAAGATGATGCACCGCCTCATTGGCATTTGGAGGTTCGTAAATTGGATTGGTCGCAGTGCAGCCGATGATTTAGTCCTTCACAGCTACCCTCCTAGGTCACCTGACTTAACTCCTTGCGACTTCTTCCTTTGGGGATATGTCAAAGATCTTGTGTTCGTACCACCTTTGCCTACAAGTTTGCCCGAAATTAAAAAACTCATTTGTGATGCTGTACAAACAGTGAATAGTGAAACATTACAACGTGTTTCGCAAGAATTGGCATACCGCAATGATATTATACGGATGACTAAAGGAAGTCATATCGAACACCTGTGAAAAAAAATACATTTTTTCTTTACAATGACATATTAATTATAATTTTCTGTTCGTGATTATGGAAAATACTAAATTTTGTAATCGCATGACTGTTTCCTGATAACCGTGCATATAAGAATATTAATTTTTAATGGTAATAATTAATCTTAACTTCATTTTTAAATGTAAAATTTGCCATATTTTTAAATTAAAAATTTTAAGAGGACTAAAGGAATTTAAAGATATCTATAAAATTCATGTCAGAATCAATATTTTATAAGAAAACAGTGCTCAAGTTTTGAAACTGTCTTTTATTTCCTTCTTTTTAAAAGAGCTTAAAAACTTTTTAAAACAAATTACAAAATAACATTTTTTGTATGAAAGCACAGAAAAGTGAACTGAAGGAAATTTCAGATACTATTAATAATTCAGATGAAGAAAGTTTAATATGTTCATTGTATCCATAAAAAAAACTCAATTTTATCTTTGGAGTACATGATAGGACTAAATTTTTTGAAGAATATTTTTGTTTCATATTTTATGTGCATATTATTAAAGAAGAATTTAATAGTACTGCCATCTTTCTTTAATTACGCTAAATTTTAATTGTCTTTAATTGTTTACAATTTATCATTATAATCTACTCTACTCAAAGGTATTCTTAGAATAAAATGAAACTGAAGGCAAGAATGAAAGTTTTAATACCTAATACTAGCCATTTTTATTTAGAACGCGAAACAATTTTTAAACTTTAGGTCTTTCGCTCAAATTCAAACTAACTGTTCTTAAAGATAGAAATTCTTCATTTTCCTCCAAACCTTTTGTTGTTGTTGTTGTATTTCTTTTGCTTCATTAAGAAATATAAAAGCAACTGTGAAATTATGTTCAATTATTACTTATCAACTCGTTCTTAATAAACACTATTTTTGAAGTTGTTTTCCTTAGTTTGCCACTAAACCAGAAAATCTTCAGAAAATTGGTTACAGTTTTCAATTTTCGTAAGTCTCTCAGATTTAGATTTCAGATTTTTGAATTTTTATTTAGACTTTTTCGGAAGGACAATTTTAGATAGAATATCAAAATATTAATTTCTTTAATTTCCGATAGTAACTTATTGAATTACCAGAGACTGTATTAATTATCATAATATATACATTCGTATAATCGTCAACTTTTAATGTTCGTTTTATTACTGAAATAGTCATTTCTGAAATCTTATATTTTATATTTGTTTGTATGCTGTTTTCTGAGGAGACTACTGTGCACAGATCTAGTGATTCGGCAGAAATTTATGTCTGAAATTATGCACCTAAAAAGGCAATTTCTGGATTTTTTTATTAGATTATTATTATTTTTTTATGTGATTTTTAGCGTTTTTTCGCGTTTTGTGACAAATTTTTGATATTCGTAAAAGATATCCGGTTTCAGTTTTTTAGCCCAATATAGTAAATTTTGTCCGCTTTTCAATAAAATTCAAAAGAGCTATTTTTGATAATTTCGTGATTTTTTCTAAAAGGTCCCTTTCCGCCAAAAATGAGGACTTAAAAATTTTTAAAAATATGAAATAGTTTTTTCATTAATTATTAAACAAAGTAGGGCGAGGGAATTTTTTTGTGAGAAGGAAAGAATAACTCTCTGTAAATTTTGCTACTACTTTGATTAAACACAAGTTGGAAGAATGCCAAATCTGTTTTTAGATAAAAGTAAAGTTTGGTGCTGAAAATTTGAATTTAATTTGTTCGATCGCCGCGTGCATTTGAGATAAGAAAAGTTATGCTTTTTTGAAAATGAAAAAAAAATGTACACTTCCTCTTAAAATAAAAATAAAAATAATTCAACATTTGTTTGACAAGAGGTTCGTTAAAGAAAAAAAAAAAAAAAACCGACCAGCAAAGCGGTCGAATCTTTACTAGTATTTTCATAAATATGTATGGCACGACAGGCTCAAGTAACTTTCTGAATTTAAAGAGAATGACCCTTATACTTTAATGATCATTCAGTAGAATCCAAAACTTAAATTACCGGGTGTCAATTTAGAGATAGCCCACAGAAGTCAGCTCATTTAATCATAAAACTACTTAACTACTTATGTCTTGGCAATATCAAGGGTGCAATTTGTATTTCTTTGCATTACTTTATATATATTTCTTTTTTGCAAATTAATTACGGAGATGACGCAGCACTGCACCACTTGAAAACGAAAACAACTCAGCTGAACTCCACCCTATTGTACAAAAATGGCAAGTAAAGATGCAGTGTTAATATTTATTATGACCTCTTTGATAAATGAACTACCTTTATTTCAATAACCGTTAAAACATATTCTATCAAATTCGTTTTTCTTTCAGTGAAGTCAAAGGTAAATGTGGCTTAGATTCTTAGATAAAGCTTTAATAATATTTTATTTACTAACTTTAAAAATAACGCGTTTTGAGTATTTTCTATGATAATCTTGAATTTTTTTTCTCTTGTGCAAAACACGCATAAGTCTGTTAAAACAAAAGGTTCTATATGGATTTAGAATATTTTGCAGTTTATTCAGTATCAGTTTTAGAATAAGAAGTAGTTTTATTTCGATTACGGCGATTAATTTTCCAGGAAATTTTTTTTCTCTTGAAGTTGGTAAACGCAGATCTGTTACAGTTTATAATCAAAAATTTTTAATATGGAAGCCACATTATAAGTTCAAGTTATCGTTGAATAAAACGGCAATTCATTTGAATTACGTTGGAAAAATGTAAATAATAGTGTGAAATTTCGCTGAGTTTCATAAAAATACAACGATACTAAAATGTAATTGAAACATCAACAGTCTCTGAAATGTGATATTTCTACCACCCTATCAGAAATAAATCTATTCGAATTGATAGTTTTCATTGGGAAACATGTAATCTACATGAACAACATGCAAATAACTGTTAAATTCAAACATTTCTATGAAAGCTAGCACTCGGCCAGAAAAATAAGTTTGTAGAAAAATTGAAAGCCGCAAATATATTTTAAAACGTAAAATGTTACTAAAATACTAAAGTTTGCTTTTCTTTGATAAAATTTAGCTTTATTAAAGTATATACTTTAAGCAATTATAGACCTTAGATGATAATAGTGGACTAAGGGCTCGTAACAGCACACCGTTAACGAACTTCAATATTCCGTTATTTATCTTATTCTGCTTATCACATATTCAGAAATGCTGGTCCTACCTGGTCGAAACGGCTGAGAGTGAACGACAGTCTGGCATCTGTTAGAACACCGGGGCTCGTCAAGTGTGTTATTTTTGGCGCATTCTATCACTAAAAACGATTAAAAAAGTTTTTGTGCCAAAAAACACTTAAAATTCATAAAATTCAAAGTATCAAAACTCGTAAATTTTGGTTATATAAGAATGGAATTTTTGTTGTTTTTACTTGTATGGAAAAAGTTTTCTAAATGTAACTTATAGGAATCAGGGACCGTATAAAAAATCTTCTTTCATATTAGTACTTAAAAAGAGCAGTTTATTATTACGCCTGCGTCTCTTTTATGAACAAATATGAATTTTTCTTTAAATCTGAGTGAAACATTTTGTTTCAAATTTTTTTATTTGGGAATGTATAGAAATATTCGGTATTAGATGAATAGCCCAAATCCAAAATTAATGAAACTAACTACAATATATTTAAAAATATGTTTCATGTATCTCCATTTTAATCTTAAGAAGGCTTTAAAAGGTGTGTTTACTCTAAGAAAACGGAAAAATGCGTTTTTAGTGCCAGAAAGCGATGAACATTCATTAAATTAAAAGTATCATAACTCGGTAAGTTTTGGTCATAAAAAATGGATGTTCGCTATTTTACTTGTTATATCATCAAGAAAGTTTTTAAATATAACTTAACCAGTGACCGTGTAAAAATTTTAATTTCGTAATTATTTTTTTTTTATTATTATTCTAAGGGATTTTAAGGGATTTTTATATGGTGAAAAGCAACATTTGAAACACTTTTGCAATTGGAACTACCTGTCTAAAATTAACGGTTTTGGAATTAGCCATTGGTCAACGATAAAAAGGAGCACCCTGTATATATATATGTACGCACAATATCTTACTATTTCATACCGAGAGAAGTATTAAATTTAAAGAAATACTGCAATACAAGTGCTTTCAAGAATAGGAAATTTCTACATTAAATACAAGAAAAATCAATATAAAGAAATACCTGTTTTTTCATTTATGTTTTAAAGAAATAAAGCTTTTCATGAAATCATGATCCTTTTACTTCCCAAAACCTTTTAAAGATATTATTTTGAAATACATCTAAAAAATCGAATACGTTTTTTTTTTATACATTTTGAAATCCCATTCTAAATCCACGATTCTTCGAAAGCAGAAAACTGTGTGTCTTTCGCTTATCCTTTGCCAAACAAACGGGTAGAAATTCACTGAAAAACACGAGAAACGTGTACTTAAACGCTTAGAATATTTATTCAGAATCAATAGATTTCTCTAAATACTAAAACGTGACGATTAACGTTAAACATATAGCAATGGGAACTCATTCAACATTACAAATATGTTTTCTGTAACCGATGATATACACGAAAGAATCCTAGTAGTTTAAATAGCAGAATCGTGGGACGATTTGGAGTAACAGACATCCATTAAAAAGCTTTAACTTGATATTTTTAAAAGTTGTAATAGTTGTTGTTTTTCATGAAACTCAGTTTCAAAATTTTCAGATTCCTAATTCCTTGAAATATAACTGAAATGCATTATAGCTACACAAAAAGATACATTTTTTATAAGAAAAAAATACTGACCTTAATACTTATGTGATAAGCATTTGTTATATTTTCAATTTTTCGTAACCCATTACTATGAATCTCACATCTTTCTGCGTAATGCATACATTCGTGAGTCTTAGAATTCATCTCGACTGAATTTGGATTCTATGCAAAAATACTTTTAACTGTACTGCTTGAAAATAAAATTTGAAGAATAAATGACGGTGAAATATTTCCTTCAAACGCGTTACATTTTGTTGATAAATGATATTATCTTGGTTATTTTTTCCCAAAAGAAGCTGGATGTAAGTTTAAGTTTTTGATAATTCACACAAAGCCTAAAATTTATTGCAACGAAAAGGGTATATTATCGCTAGTTAATTTTCGAAATAATAAATTTTTCTTGAAATGTAATTAGCATATCTCAAATTGCGATTGGAATACATGATTTTTTTTGTCTAAATAAAAATAACGATATTAAGAAGATTCCAAAGAACAGTTTGTAGAAAAATTTTGTTGTGTATTTTTAAATAATTGTAGAATAATGGCAGAAATCTAATACTAAAAATTTCAGTTTGCTATAAAATGACGAAGTTGAGTTTACAATTTCTTTTGCATTTTTTAATGTAACTTGGAAATTTTATGTTGTATTTACATATATTAACGATTTGTTCAACCTCATTGAGATAATGTTAATGCTTTATAAGGTTAAGATTCGTAAAATGATTGTAACTGTAAAGCATCTTTAAATTATTTGAAGAATATTTAAATTTACAACACTTAGTGAATTTAAATTTAAACAATGAAATAATTTACTGCTTTTTATATAAGCTTATATAATAAGGGTGAGCACAGTCTACCACAATTTTTGCATAGAATATTTCTCTGTATTCAATCGTAGTCAAATGTTACAAATTCTGTGATTAAACAAGGCAATTATAAATTCTGCGATATAAATATAGAAAATTCCTAATCTGATACAGTGGTGCTATGCTCCTTGGAAATACTAAGGTATGTACGCACATTATAATAATGTATCTAAGTTACGTATATTATCTGAGTTATTTAATTTTATCATTGAAAAAATATTTTTTCCCCTAGAATCAAATACTTATTTTAATTTGTAGCCAAGTTAAATTTGAAGACCTTATTTTTTTTATCAAGAAAATTATATCATTATCTACTAAAAAAAATTGACTATAGCTATGAGAATAAATACAGGCATTGTCGCATCTTATTTAAGGAATATACAGAAAAATGAATGGGACCGACAAATGATACGGAAGACGAAATTAAATTAAACCGGGAGAAGGCGCGCACACGCAGTGTATGAATAGTTTTTACTTTGTCACCAATAAATGCAAATAATAATCACCACTTTATTCAACCGGAGACAATTTTTACGAATTGTACTATAAAGTACGTGGAAGATTACTTTTAGAAAAATAGTGGTGACAATTGTCAAACCGTACGCACACTGGGTATGTCATACCTGGTGCATTCATACACAAGGTATGAATGGTTTTTACTTTGTAACCAATAAATGCAAATAATAATCATCACCTTATTCAGTCGGAGACAATTTTTACTAATTCTGCGATAAATACGTGGAAGATTACTTTTAGAAAAAATCTGGTGACAATTGTATGTAATACCCGGCGCGACTCCTCCCGGGTTAAAAAACACATTTCAGAAATTTTTAAATAATTTGAATGTGTAAACCATGTTAATAGGCAAGAAGAATCTGAAGGAATTCTTCATATTGCATAATCCTCATCGAACAAAGCCATTGATTCAGAAAACAGCTCACAAAATTCTGATGAAAGTTCATTTATATGAATTAGAGCATGAAGATAGAAAATTTATATCAGGGACTATAAGAAAAAGACTTAATAGTACTGACGTACTAGAATACTGGCAAATCAAATCGGAGTTTAAAAACATATAGACCAAGTTTAAGTGTGTAAAAGGTTTATGCTAATTGCACGCATAAGTTCCATCTCCACCGCCGATCGAGGATTGGGATTTTTACGCTTCCTGATTATTTGTAAAATCAAACGCTTTTTAAGTCATTTCCGGTATTTTGGAGGATTATGAAGATATAAGAAGATATGATATAAGAAATTAATATATATTATTAGATTATATAGAAATATTAGATTATATAGAGATTAGATTATATAGAAATTAATTAGATTATATTACTTTAATTATTTATTATATTACAGTTATAAACTAATTAGATTATATATAAATTAATAGATATTATATAAGAAACCAAGTTCAACCGGAAATAAATTAAGAAGCGTTCGGTTTAACAACTAATCAGAAAGCATAATAATCGCAATCGTCTATCCGCGGTGGACAGGGAAATTATGCTAATTGCACGCTGTAAGAAGCAACTCAAAAGGGGCAGGTGATCGTAAAGAAAACGGTATAGAGCCCCAAAATATGTATTTTAAAAGTTTCAAGAAGCTAAAAATCATAAGATTAATGTGCATGACATTCTGTTTGAAGTTTGAAGCGCTGAGCACATTTTATAGCTGTTTAGCCTGAATTGCAGTTTCATGCGTCCAGAATATGATTAACCAAATTTAAAAGTAAATTTCGTATTGTGAGCTGAAAAATAATAAAACCAATAGCTTAATTATAATAATTCCGCAATGAATTTAACGTAAATGCAGAAGGCCATCTACCAGTAGTGAGACACTAATTTTTAAAGTTTAAAAACAAGCTCTAATGCATTACTGAAAAACGACTGAAAAAAAAATCTAATGCTGCCCATTAACTGTCCGTAAACTGTTTGAAACAATTGTTTTTTTATGGAGAAGTTTATTTTCTAGAGTGTCTTTAAAAAGGGATTTTTTGGCATATTCTTACAGATTTCTTTAAGAGATAAGTTTTTACTTAAAATATTGTTTATTTAATATTACTTTTATTTTGCATTAAATTGAAGTTGATATACTCTATTAAACTCTAAATAATTTGTTAGGTAAGCCGAAAACTTAAAAAGCGAGCATTTTATAAATTTTGAGGGGTGACCATCTTCTGGGTCACTATTTCTTAAACTGTACCAAAAATGGACATGGAGGCCATACTACTGGAGCAAATGCTAAATTTTATTTTTATGTTTAATTTATTTGATTTAAGTATTTTTTGTGGTTCTAAGCGTTTGTATATAAGTTATTTAGTTTGTTGTTCATCAGGACCAATAGTAGACTTGGGGCCCACTATTTGTGCTCAAGCTGCCCCCTTCTGGAGCAGAGAAGTATAACTTCACTAAGCCGCTCAGATGACTACAATTTTTCAACAATCTTGCATTGTAACTTTTTATTATTATTAAAGATCTGATTTTCATTTTATCCCATTCGTGCAAACCGCAAATGTCTATAATCGTTTGTTCCCTTTTAATGATTTTTTAAAGTTTTAACGCTTTTTTGGCGAACCCAGTACAATCATATTTTAAAATTTAAAATTGCTAACAAAGTAAGATTTTACAGGTTGGAAAGGAAATAACAAGGTACAGTCCTTGGGGACAAAAAAAAGGCGATTACCCCTACTAACTCTTCCGTAAATCAGCGTATAAAAATGTGACGAGTACCAACAGATTAGTAATTACGCTACTAATTAATGCTATACTTAAATTTTGCTCAATAGGTCGTCTACATATAGAAATTGTAACAAACTTTCGAAAATTAATTTCAATATATATTTAAAAAAAAACAACAAAAAACAATGAATTATAAACTAGATAGTTTTTAACTGAAATCGATTTCTAAAATCTTCAAATACGCGAATCCGAAGTTACAGCTCGTTCCGCCAAGTAGTTTTTGAGTTATGCTTAAAAAACTACCCGCATTGCAATCTGTTTTGTAACGATTATAAATGAATTGAAAATTAGAAATTCTGAACTTTAAACGTGCTTAATTCCTAAACTGTTTGATCGAATCACTTCCCGTTTGGTAAAATCGACCGAAGAATTCTAATATGATTTCAAAATTGGGTGTTAGTATTGAAAATTTTAAAGTTTGGTGCAATTTCTGTATGTAGACGATCCCTAATCAAAATTTAAGTATAAGCATTAATTAGTAGACGTTATTACTAATCGATTGGTACCAGTCATATTTTTATACGTTGATTTGCAGCAGAGTTAGTAGGGAGTGATAACCTTTTTTCTTCCAAAACAGTACATTCTGAAAATTCTATAATTCCCTTTTAGGTTTTTTTTAAGGCATATTAAAATGAATATTATCCCTATTAAAAAAAAAAAAAAAAAGTAAGTGAAATTATACATTTAAATTGACAAAAATAAAACTCATAAATAACATTTCCAGACACTGAAGTGCACATAATAATGTGTTATTTACATTGGTTCTAATAACCGAAAGAGTTTCAATATAATTTTTAAAAATTCATACCTGTCTCATTATATAAATTTATTATGTAAGTATCCTATACATTTTCTAATAAATATTAGTTTTTTGCTAAAAGTTTCTTATGAATAATGAATTGCTATGGTGTTAAACAACTGATATCACAATTCATAACAATAGTGCATAAATAAATGCACCTTCGCAATTCGTAGCTAAGTATTGCAAAATCTTGCCATTAAGCGTAATTACAACTGTATTTCGTCACTGCAATATATCAATTCATTCATGTGCTTCTAGAGATTCCGCAGGAGAAACGCTATTATAGAAATTTTAGCCAAATTAATATTTCCCAAGACATGAAATTGGTAATAAGTTCCCGTATCTACCGTGCTATCATTTAACAAACCGCATAGTATTTTAGCCACATTATCAAGGAAATGCATTTATTTGGGTTCGAATAGGCTGTAAAAGATGTTTAAGTACAGTTATATTCGTATTTATATATAATCGTGTTAGAAATAAATTGCTTTAAAAAGAATACTTATGAAGGAGAAAATGAAAGTCAAATGACCAATTCAATAATTATGGGAAATTAATTTAACATAATTAGACACCATTAATGCAAAGGGAAACTTAAAATTCTGGGAATAAAAATTTTGGAAATATGAATGTGTTTTACAACAATTTATTTAACTTATACCTTGTATTTTCGGAATAAATAAATGAATAACTCCGTACATGAAACTGCCGAAAATTAAACGCATTGTAATCAATTTGTTATTTTACAAAGTGTTAATTAAAATGTAATAACATGTTTTCTAACGGTAAAAATTAATAATGTGCCAAAGAAATAGCCGAATATTTTTCTTCGTAAAATTCCGTGGCAGATATAATTTATTTACTTTATTAAAAATATTTTTAGAAAAGTTACGGTTAATGACATTTGTAGCTTTTATTATTAGCAATTAAAACTTTATAAAAAAATTTTACTTTTGAGTCTTAGCAATGGATGCCAAATATTTTATTTTTTACGTTTCATTGCAGTATTATAAACGACCTATTTTGCTTTATTATTTACTCGCCTTAATGAAAATTACATGATGTTCTCTATCCGAAAGCTTTGTGGTTTACTTACAAAATATAATTTTTATTATGTGTCCCCCGAAAGTGTAGGACACGAAAAAAATTTTGGGGGAATTTTAACGTACAGGGTATCTCTTCTTATAGTTATCCATTAGCTAATTCATAAACTGTTAGCTTTAGAGGTATAGTACCAATTGTAAAAATGTTTTAAATCTTGTTCTTCATCATATCAAAAGCCGTTTAGGCTAAAATAGTTATTTTTCAAAAAAATTACGAAATTAAAATTTTTATACGGTCACTGGTTAATTTATATTTTTGAAAAAAATGCCATGATATAGAAAGTAAGGTGGTAAAAAAATCCAAATTTTCGATTAGCCTCTATTGAAACTACCGGCTGAAATATACATTTCCTTCTATTTTAGTAAATTTTGAACACTATTTTTCTTCCAACAGTGTTAACGTATTTCAATTTCACTATTTTATACCAAATAATTCTTTCATTCTATGCGCTGTAGGGCTAGCTCACTGCATTTTCGTGAATGTTTTGTTATTTAAAATCTTAATACAGAATAGATACAAGACTTATTCTATCTGAGCAATGAGCAAACCTTTATGAATGCGAGAGAGGTGGTATACGAAAAATAAAATTTGATTGGTTTTTTACAAAATTTTGAGCAGTAAGCAACTAGAGAGCCTTTACATATAAGATAGTGGCGACATGCAAACAATGAAATTTGATTGTTCGAGAGGATTTTGAACAAACACTTGGTGAGCCTGCCATGATCGCTAAGCTTAATGTTTGTCCACCTGTCTGACTCGTATAATAGAACTTTTTCAGACTAAGAAGTCTATATAAAAGAGTGGAGACATACCTACAGGCATAATTTCCGTCTCCACCGCCGATCGACGATTGGGATTTTTACACTTTCTGATTATTTGTAAAATCAAACGCTTTTTAAGTCATTTCCGGTATTTTGGAGGATTATGAAGATATAAGAAGATATGATATAAGAAATTAATATATATTATTAGATTATATAGAAATATTAGATTATATAGAGATTAGATTATATAGAAATATTAGATTATATAGAGATTAGATTATATAGAAATATTAGATTATATAGAGATTAGATTATATAGAAATATTAGAATATAAGATTATATTACTATAATATTTATTATATTACAGTTATAAATTAATTAGGTTATATAGAAATTAATAGATATTATATAAGAAACCAAGTTCAACCAGAAATGACTTAAGAAACGTTCGGTTTAACAACTAATCAAAAAGCATGATAAACGCAATCGTCTATCAGTGGTGGACAGGGAAATTATGCTACCTACAGCGCGCATACTCAAACTGAAGATTTGTGCAAACTATGGCAAATTCTTATTCTAGAACTTTGCGATACTCGCTTGGACGAGTTCGATTAAACGAAAGAGACAAGTTTACAAATATTAGCTTAGTGATAATGGTAGGTTAGTCAAAATGCTTAGCGATTCGTTTTTGTCCAAAATCGTCTCAACGAATCCAATTTTACTTTCCGTATGTTGCCACTCTCTTATGGGGACACCCTAATTCAGTCTAGTATTGTGAAGTTCTGGAATGTGGGTTGCAACAGTTTAGACAAAAACTTTCAATCTGAATAGGCGACATCTGCGTGTGCAACTACTACTTTTTAACACTTTCCAACTTAGTTGAAAACTGTTTATGACTTCGGTTTGTCTGGCCGTCTGCCGACTGTCCGTGCTCTAACTCGCATAAATGCACTTGAATTGCCCTGAAATTTTTGTATGTTATTGTCGTTTACTATAGCATGTTTCCTATTTCAACTGAAGTGTGTAGCACTTATAGTTTTTTTTACAGGGACCGCCAAAAGTATTCCGTTACATTACTGTTAATGGGAAATAATCGTTTCAAGCGCATTTTGATGATGCTACGCCATTTAAAACATGATGTAATTGATATATAATTATGAAGCACATTAAAACATGCTTTTTGTAGAATATGGGGTGCAAAGCATTTATTATTCATTTACAGGGTCAAACAAAAGAATTCTCTTACACATTGTTCTACGGGGAAAAATCGTTTTCAGTGTAATTTAGTGATATTTCGCTATTTCAAACATAATGAAAATTATATGAATTACTGAGGTGCACTATAAATTCCTCTCTTGAAAGTGTGCTGTGCATTGCGTTTATTTACAGGGACACACAAAAGATATCGGTTACAGTAGATGTGCGATATTTTCAGTCTTTGTGCGATAAGTGCGTTTTCAACTTTGGGTTGCGTTTTTAAGTTTAAAATTTAAAATTCACTAAATATTGTAATAGAACGTGTGTGTTTATAAATTCGGTTGATCATATACAGGGCTACACAAGGGAATTCGTAAGTATTACAGACTATGGGAGTGAATTTCTTAAGGATAGATTTTGATTGTGTTGCGCATTTTCCTGCTGAACTATATTTAGTAGACAAATAGAAATTTGTGGAATATAAATAAATTCATATACAGAACTACGCAAAGAAAAAGATATATTGTCGTTTATGGTTGGTAATTGTTGTGAGTGAGTTTTAAGTTGCATTTTAGCTTAATATGTGGTGTTTCTTCAGATAATATACAGGGCTGTACAAAAAATTTCGACTGCATTTCCATCGATTGACAAAAATTGCTAAATCTGAATATTCTAACTGAACTACATTTCATATACAAGGCTGCACAAAATAATTCGACTATTTTTTTGACACTGGAAGGTAATTTTGAAAACTGTATTTTTCAATGTGTTATATGTTCTCTAAACTGTTTACTTACATATCTTCTTTCACCTTATTTAATGGTGAAGTTTAGTTACAGTTTCTGGCTGTGTTGGAAAGTGTTTCATAATCTATGCTTGACGCATGATTTTTCGTTCTTGTTTATATATAAAAACATTTCAGTGACAACAACGTAGATTAAATTGAATGTGGTTGTCACAAAAATACTCACTTGTGTCAATCCACTCTCACTAAAATATGCCCTGGTGATCAATAAGTATTTAAAATAGTTTTTTTTTTGTATAATATCATGTTATTTGTCGAACCTCGTTAACACGAAACTGGAGGAACTGCGAATTTATTTCGTGTTATCCGAAATTTCGTGTTAACCGTCATAATAGCGGCGCCATCTATTTTAGATATAAAAACTAAATAAATTAACGTACAAATATATCCCTGCTCATAAAATCATAAATTAATAACAAATAGAAAATTTCCTTAACAAATTAAACATAATTTTTACGCAATAATAAGTTTATTTACTTGCTAATCATTTTTAAAAAAATTCCTTTATTGTCTTTTGCTTCAATTTTTGTGAAGTAGTTTTTTTGCGGAACGTATGGACCTCATCTAATTTGTCTAATGTTCGGGAAGCATCTTCTTGTTCCATAAGGAAACGTTGTACAGTTTTCAATGCTGTGGTTTATTCATTTACTGACACTAAACTTTTCCGTTCTGTGTCAATTTCATCATTCTCGTCTGACACTTCATTGTTGTCATCTTTTTTTTCAGCAATTATTTCTTCGTCTGTCGTCTCATCCGAAGTCAGCACATCTTCATCTATGCAAATGTACTCGAAACAAAAACAATGTCTAAGAAAGAATTTCCCGTTTTTTGGCTACATATCTATGACGCTCTTTAAATATTGTCAGTCATCCGTTAGAACATATGAAATCGCTCTTACCAAGATCATCAGCAAAAGCCTTTGCTTTCTCTTGCAAAACTGCAAAAGTTAAAACAATGTTCTGGCTTCTTGACTCGTTTATCTACCGCAAGAGAGCAATTTCAATTTATTCATTCTTTCTTCTAAACATTCGTTTTCTTACGGGTTTGAATTGGCTCACAGCATAAGACGTTTCAATCTTTTCACGATTCTTTAAAATTGTAGAGAGGACCAATTGTAAGAGAATTGTAGGTGTCCCATACTTCGTCACATTTTCTGATATTTTCAGCACTTTATCGCTAACTTCGTTTTAAAATTTTTGTTTGGTTTCTAAAGATACAGTTTGCTGTTTTCGACTCATCGTTTACAGAATTCTACAGAGCAACTGCGAAGAGAGTTTCAATTATGTTCGTCAGTTAGTGAAGTAAGGATTGTCACTTCTTTCACTCACAGACAGGGGAATTCGGAAACACGGTTTATAGTTTATGTCATTATCAATACAGTCAACCAAATAATGGAACAATCACTTTAAAAAAAGAAATTCCTTCACCCAAACTTTCATTGTGACTGATCTATAGATCATATGGTTAATGTGGGAACACTTGCTCACATCAAAGATAAAAAAAAGGCAGGGATTATCCAGGAATTCAGCATTTCACGATTTTCTGAAACCCCTTTTCCCTTTATAGCTTTTTCAAACCATGAGAAAATTCCATTTTAAATAAGAGAGTGCGACATGTCAGTTTAAAATATCGAAAACATTGCGTAAGAAATATTTTTTTACTTTGAAGCAAAAAAAATTTCGCCTTAAGCGGGATTTTCCGGAATTCTATTTCGTGTTAAACGAATTAATTTACATTGATTTTCAGACTCATCTGACGAGACCTCAGTATTATTTCGTGTTAAGCGAAATTTCGCGTTAAGCGATTTCGTGTTAACGAGGTTCGACTGTAGCGCCTTCGTATATATCCCGCTTTTACTTGTCTCTGCACAATATAAAGAGGGACTGTTGAATTCTTATAAATGGAACAAGCTACTCCGAAGTTACTCAAAGTTCCAAAGATAAAGTGAAGAAAAGTAATGCACTTTAGTCAGATATTTAATCAGAAAAAAGTTTAATTTTCAAAGATTTTATTTTTTTGAGATAATAATCAGAAAAGTTTCTTTTAAATGATGCAAGCTACTCTCTCAAAAAAAATAATTAAAACGCCTAAATAGTATCAGAAAGCGTAACAAGTTTAGGAGCACCCCTGTGATTGGAAGAGATTTTTCTGCCTTTTAAAGAAATTTTGGTCTTTTAACTGGAGAATTTCAGGAAATTTTGGGCTTATGTTTGCGAATGTTATGTGTTTTGAAAGAAAAAAGACATACGCACAAATTCCGCTTCTAATATGGAAAAGTACTAAGCAGCACAGTTGCAGGAACACCCCTGTTATTTGACGAAAATGCAGCTTTAGATTGCATTTTCGTATTGGTAATTTTTACGTTAGATTGGGAAAATTTCAGAATTTTTCGGAGGAACAGGCAAAACAAAGCGAAAATTTTTGTGTTTTAACGAAATATAATCAATGGAAAAATTGTTCAAATCAAGGATTTTTTCCAAACTGCTTAAAATTACAATAGTAAAGTGAAGAAAAACAATACCTTTTAATCTAAATGTTTTTTTTTTGTTTTTTTTGTTATAAATTAAAACTGCTAAAATAGCAGAAACAAAAGTTTGTGTGTTGTTGGAGAACAACGTTTTGCTTAAAATATAAAAACGCCTTTGAAATAAAGAGGAAAATTATATTACGCATGTGGCATTCATAATGATACTTTTTCTAACTGCATTTTTATAAAGTACAGCATTGGTTGAGCCTTTATAAATGTATGTCAATAGTCATAAAAATTACTTAAGCCTTATTGGACGGATGTCACGCATACATGTTCCGTACGATTTTTATTTTTTAGTATCACTATTTTTAAGTAAAAATCTTTACCTTGTCTAATCAGAGAAATTCTGGACTAAATAGGGAGAAGACTACTTTTCGTAAACAATGGTACTAAAAAATAAAATGCCGTTACAGGACGCTCGTCCTGAAGCTGTTAAAAAGAAGCATGATCAAGTAGCGTTATCAATATTTCAATGTAGGATGTGGGCCAATTGTTAACCTGTTTTGTACGAGAGAAGAATTTATTTATTAACATTAAAGAGATACAACAAACAAAGGATCTACATTTGTACACAATTTGCCAGTAAATAAATAAATAATCAGCCGAATTATTCAAAAAGTTAAACTTTCTATAGAAGATAATAAAAAGAAATGAAGTAGATAGTAACAGATTATAGTGACAGTTAAAACAAACACCCACTCATTAACATTTTTTTTTAAGTAACTTGCGTACGTTAAAGTCGAACCAGTACTTACATCTTATAGAGAGGTGCTGTGTGGATATTCATTGTGGTTCGAAATCTATTTGTACCTGTAGGTGCAAGTCTCTTGAGGGTTTGTGAATAAAATATTACGATAACGCCACGAAATCAACAAGCCAACAAAACATCCTATTGTAACAGAAGCGCTGTCACTGAAATTCACATATATTTATCTTTTCTTAAAAGAAACATCATTTATCAGAGTATAATTCTATGATTGTTTATACAAAACTACACTGATTTTTAACAACCGTATACAAAAAAGTTTCTGTACAATTAATAAAAATAAAACATATATAGTTTTTACAATTTATAAAATATCACGTACTTTTAATATGAATTTGTAAGCACATTCAGATTTCAAGTTTACATGCTTCCCTATGTGAATAGTCCACAAAGAGTTCTAATTCCTTTGAAGATCACGTGTTTACTTAGTAAAAAACTTAAGTGGCAACTGTACAAAAAAAAATACCATCCGTATCGCAAAGAGGCCTCTCAGTGACGTCATACTGGATGAGGGGATTGTCATCCGCTGGGGATTTTAATCGGATGGGTGGGGACCCGACCTCCTCTTGTAAAATTTGGAGAGGAGAAGGTAGATATAAAAGGGAGATTCAAAATCATCTCTATACGGAACTGCTTTAGGGAAACAGCTTCAGGGACATTGGAAAACGCTGTTCCCATCTTTTCCTCTCATGTGACATAAATGAAGTGTGAAAATTTGTAGGAGAAAATCCATAATATTAGAAAGTTCTTCGAACAGAGATTATTGACCGGATACATGTTATTCTTTAAACATGAAAAGTATTTTGCAAATAAATTTAAACAAATAAACAAAACGCTTCATAAACAAATGTTATTAAAAATTTTATAAACCAGATTTTTATCTTCGAGATGTTTTTCTTAAATAATTATATCAGAAATATTAATTAAAATATATAAAAGGGAGATTCAAAATCATCTTTATGTGGAACAGCTTTAGGGAAACAACTTCAGAGACATAGGAAAACGCTATTCCCATATCTTCGTCTCATGTGACATAAATGAAATCAGAAAATCTGCAGGAGAAAATTCATAATATTAGAATGTTCTTCGAACAGAGACTGTTGACCGGATACATGCCATTCTTTAAACATGAAAAGTATCTCGCAAATAAATTTAAACAAATAAACAAAACGCTTAATAAACAAATGTTATTAAATATTTTTAAAACCAGATTTTTATCTTCAAGATGTTTTGTTTTAATAATTATATCAATAAAATTGATTAAAAGATAAATGTAGATTCCAAATCATCATTAAACGGAATTGTTTCAAGAAAACAGCTTTGGGGGGATAACCCTAGTGACAAAACCTGTGACAAAAATTAAGTCATGTAACACGTAAGTTAAATTAGAAAATCCTTTGCACACAGTGTTGGCCAATGCATGGCATTTTTTAAAAGATTTTATTTTACAAGTTTTCTTATTTTACAAGACATTTATTTTACAAATAGAAATGTTGTAATCAATAAGCGTTATGGAATATTTGTAAAAATCAGATTATTATCTTCGATATGTTTGTTTTAAATGATTATATAAAAAATGATAATATTATTAATAATAGAAGCTGATGCGTGTTTACAGATTTTGAATTCATGCTTAATTCAGGGGTCAGCGGGGTCACCTTTTTGGCTACCACTATTTCCAAATAATATTTCCTTCGTGATAGATTTTTACAATATTCGCAAGAGAAATCTAAAACGAAGTTGATTTCGACAACATTTGCAAAATAAATCTAAAACGAACAACTATCTTATTGTTTAGAAATAGTGAAAAGTATTTTTGATTCTGTGCATTGTTTATTGTTTGTGGGGAAGGGGAATTCATATAAAAAATGAAAAATAAAAAGAGCATTTTCGGAAATTTTGCTTCTTTATACTGAAACGATAAGAGTGGTATGAAGCAAAAAAGAAGTCGTTTTTAAGGGGAAAAAACTTCAAGGAATTGTTTCTTACCTTCGCGTTTTTGGGGCATTCTATTATTGTTATCCACATTAGAATCCTGCATGCCCAAACGAGACCTTTCAGAAAAAAATCAGAGCATCCGTTCAAGCGATGTGTGTGAACATACATTAAAAATCTATTCGAACGAATTGTATAACCTCCGTCGTTGAAAGTCTCTTAAAAAGTTATGCGAAGTGTATATGGATAAGTAATAAAAATATTAATATTTTCGTTCATATCTGTTACGGCTAAATTGTGACTTAAAATTTTAATAATTTTATCACAAACTTACTGCTAACACGCATTTAATATATTTAGTAACAACATATATTAAGGTGGTTGGTTTGTTGATTTTGAATGCTACAGTCATCTTTCTACTATGCTTTTTTTTCAGATATAAAAATTGCAACCGGAACAAATAACGGACAAATATCAGGACAAATAACGGTGTTTGGCGTAAAAATAATGAAAATAATGAACGAACGTTGACGAGACTTTTTCAGGAATGCATTTATCAACAACGGCAGAACATTATGCCACTTGCGTAAATTTCTGAGCATTTTTGAGCATTAAAAAAAAAAAAATCTTGCCTGCCAAAGCTTAAAAAATAATTCGTCATTTTCTATATTCAGTTCTTTATATTTATTTATTTAAAGAATATTATTTAAACAAACTAACTTCATAAATC
This sequence comes from Maratus michaelseni, assembly GCA_963931845.1. Lineage (NCBI taxonomy): Eukaryota > Metazoa > Arthropoda > Arachnida > Araneae > Salticidae > Maratus > Maratus michaelseni. The sequence goes on along the minus strand of OZ007586.1, from coordinate 215,995,718 downwards.
AACATTTAGGAATCTGTTGATTAAAGTATACCAAAATTATTTGTTACTTTGTTGTCATTTTTAGCGTCGTCCCCGAAAGGCACTCTACTTAAAGGAGATGACATAACATTCCATATAAACTAAAACACCATTTTAATAAAACAATGATAAGATAGGGCTTGCAGTGAAGCAGGCAGAATTTAATTATGCTGATATAATTCAGATTCAATTAACTCTCAAATCAACTAAATGCAAATCTACTAATTCAAACTTAACTTAAGTAATGAAAATGGCTGCTAGAACTCGTACCCAAGACAACTCTGATGTCGAAGAAGCACTTTTGCTGAAAACACTTTAAATCAAAAGCAATTCAAAGCTGTATTAAAGGGCTGTACTAACTAGAACCCCGTGTATTCCGCAATCACGTTATTCAAATATGTCGAACAGCTTCTTACCAAAAGGCAAACTCCTCGGCTAACACGAGACCTCAATATATAAGAGCAAGTGGCAACAATACGCATTCCAAGTCTCAAAGGCGATAAATTCCAGTCTTGTTTTTCTCAATGAGGCAGGACTCGATTCAAAATCAGCTCGTTCAAGCTCTTACTACCATATTTATACTAGCTATCTTACCATCACGACCTAATTATCATACAACCGCATAAAATAACAATGAAACTCAGATTCAGGGAGTCACAATCGCACTTTTGAAAATCATAGAAAAGATAGATAGATGTCGCTTTCATGCACATATGTTAGTGTCAGACAAAACGTCTCACAATCATACTAGACCTTTTATAAGCGAGTAGATAGCTTCTACCGTACATTCAACAATTAAATGTTGCATGAATTTAAGCGGTTCTCAAGAAATTATTTTTCGCAGCTCAACAATGCGAAACTTTCTGATACATTCACTATCATTGCTTTAAAATGTAAAAGCATGAAACTGGTTCACTATTAAATTTATTAGAAACCAAAAAGCAATTTTTAATTTTTTTGTTAAATTGATTGCATCTTGAATCATAAGCAATTGCTGTGTCATGATGACATTTTTTTGAGCTGTTTGGTGCGGAAATTCGGTTCAAAATGCCTACTTTGACAAGATTCTTTGCTTTTATCGAAAAATGGGAAACGCTATTCGATTTAATAGTTTCTTAATAAGATAACGTGATAATTTCATGTGTCTAAGACTAAAAATAATTTCGTGAATGTGTCAAAAAGTAACAATTTTGTATGTGAACACAGCTTTAACCGTTTTGAAGTACGCAATTCCGTTTCTGTAACGTTGACCAGAATTTACGAACAATTATAGCGAATTTAAACTGTTTTAACATAAATTATAAAAATAAATTTTTATTAAAAAAATCGGGTTCATATTTTGATTAAAATTACGTTGTATAAATAATATACCAGCTCCATTTAAAAAGGATTAAAGTACACTCAGTATTAGCTTAGATTTTGTATTAGTATATGAACGAATAATAGGGAACTTTTAGAGTTAATAATTTATTAGTGCATAAATGTATATATATATATATATATATATATATATAAACACTGATTTATTGCAATTCATTTTTTACGCTATTTTAACCTTACTCAGAGATGGTAAAATGAATTTCGAAAAATTAGTCTCGTATCCGCAAAATATAAGGAGTTGTGCCTGTGCCAAAACTAGGTTACACAATTTTGTAACTTTGCATATTGAAAATTCACCTTGTTTTGAAATTCCAGTTAAAACTGATAACGACAAGAACGTATTAATTTAAGCGAACCATTGAATAACGACACGATGGCAAAACGTTTGACCAGAAATGGTCAATATATAGTGTCAATCGGGGTAGATATGAGACACCCAAATAAATGGGGCTAATGTGAGACACACAAAAAAGGGTACCTATTTTTATAGTAATAAAATTGGCTTTGTTATTATTTTATAAGGAATATTATTATTCCTCATTTTACTTATATCCATTACGAATACACTAAAAATTTAATTTTAAGAAAATGAAAAAAATATATACATTACATATATATATATATATATATATATATATATATATATAAACTTTATGTTTTTCATAAGAAAAACTTTTCTGTAAGACTTCAAAACTTTGACGTGCAACACTTAAATAAAAATCTTAGGTAAATTATTATAATGGGCCTTCATTTAGTAAAAAAATAGTGTATTTTTAGCCTTTAAATTTTGTAATATGTTTAACGTAGCCTGAGTTATAGACAATCAATCTCAAGGGGCTAATGTGAGATTGTGTCTGGGGTTAATATGAGACAGTGTCTGGGGCTAATATGAGACAGTGTCTGGGGCTAATATAAGACAGTGTCTGCAGCTAATATGTGACAGTGCTGGGGGTTGTAATAATACTATCCTAACGTATAGTATGAAACATCCACCACAAATAAAAACTGGACGTGTTTATCGATGATTGTTTTTTGTTTTTATATGCCAGTTATGTTTTTTTCAAAGCCTAATACTATATTCTTCTGTTTGTTACAGATTTTTAATAGAATGTAATTAAATTCTAGCTATTTGATTTTACAAATTAATTGTACAACTCAAGCTAAAAGTGACATCGAAGGTCGTGTATTTTTTAACATTGAAAATACTGCGTAATTACTAACCGCAAGATAGTAGAAGGGATTATCTAGATTTTTGATGAAGTCAAAAAATGTGTATCAATGGAGAATAGTTACAAAATAAATTTAGCTAAAAATCGTAAGACGTATATAGATCGTTTTGATGCCGTAAAATTATGCTGATGTATAACCAGTTCACATTCTGCATCTCCTATCGTATCTCCTGCGAGCGAAGATTTCTCAATATCTCTAAGTTCTTTTGAGATGTTGCTTTTACAGTTAATAAATAACAATACTGCTGCAAAGAAAAACGGAAAAGAAAATCATAGAAGGTAATTCAAAAGTGATTACAAGGGAAGAGGGAGTAGGGACAGAAAAATTAAGACAAGAAAATGTGGAAGAAAAATTAAAAGAAAAATAAAATTAAATCCCTTAACAAGTGCAATAAAGGAAAAGAGCGTAAGAAGGAAAGTAAAAAGAAAAAAAAAAAACTCATAAGAAAGAAACCGCATCATGAGATTAAAGAGGAAAAGAAGATGCGTTGAAAACTATACAGGAAAAATTTAAGATGTAGAAGATTGCACAAGCATATATATTATTATCCAAACAGAAGGTGAGATACCAGTAATCTAAACTGAAAATTTAGAAGTTACAAAAATACAAAGACCTAATAAAAAAAAGAAGATAATGTTGATTGTTAAATTGTTCGAAGAAGACAGCACAGCGAGTGAAGAATTGATTTTTCTTAATGTTAGCGATGAAGAATTATTGAAGATTTAATTGCAACTTCAAATGGGAACAAATTGATTTAGTTGTCTACGACACATCGATATTTCAAGAGAATATTAGAAAAAGAACTATTACTGCCTACTCACTATAAAAGCGTTTGTCTCATAAACAAAGTTAAAGTCAAATGAGAGGTAATAGTCCATGAGAGGTAATATACCAACTGCAAATATACTTCTAAAAACTCATAAAAATATAGTTTAAGTGTAGCAGATAATTTTCTTCTTAGTTCCCCCCTTAAATTATCATTTAATAAATTAGGGAGAGAGTTTATTGTACTGGGTTTTCACAAGTATTCTAGGGCGCATAAAAGATGTCCAAAAATTCAGGCAAAATAAGAGATAAAACAAATTGAATAATACAGTTGAAACATTAGATCCAGGTCAACTTTTGTTACAGACGTATATTTTTTTTGTGCTTACAATCACTTAAAAATAATGGTATCTCACTTAAGGCCCATAGTGTCTCGTATTACCCCCACGGATTGGGGCTAGTATGAGACAGGATTTTAACATTCTTATGCCTATATTTTTTTACATGTGATACTTTTTATCCATAAAAAGATAAATAAAACAAAAAACACAAATTAGAGTATTTTTTATTTGGGACTAGAGTCAACAGATCGGAAGTGGCTATAGAAATTTTATAATTTTATCTCGTAATAGACCCGATTGACTCTATTTAAAACATATTGATGTAGTACAAAAATTTTTTTGTTAATTTTGACAAAAGAAGAAAAAAAAAAGAAAGTGAAATTACTTTTCGAACAACCCAATATTTTTAACAATATAACTAGCTAAGCGAAAGAAAATTTGAAACTTGTAAGTATACTTATAGATATACTTACTTGTAATACTTACTTCAATGTTTACTTGGAATACTTACTTGTAATTATACCGATTTGAAAAACCGCTTATATATATATATACAGTAAGACAATTCATAACCTTTTTTTCGATATAGCTCAAGTATGTAAGACAGAATAACTTATAATAAAAAGCTAATTAACCAGTTTATTATACAAACCAAGTATGAATTTTGTAATTTTTAAATTACTAAATATGCAAAATTATTTCTAAATCTAAACAAATATCAATGATAATGTCACATTTATATATACTACGGCATATAACCCGGGCTTCCCGGGATAGAGAATATATGTGAAAACCATTTTTTTAAAATTTAAAACTCTAATATATTTTGTACATTTAATATATTTTTTTTTATATTGCCCCCTAACAACACCAATGAGCTTCTTTATATGAAATATGTCAATTATATATTCAAATAAAATTTTGAAATTTATTAAAAGCGGTAATTTTGTATTGGTTTCGTGCCAGAAGTTAATAGCCGAAGAAATCGCTAAAAATTTCGTTATCTATAGCAGTTTTTTATTCTAATAATTTCACCGTTTTTAAGCGCTTATTTCAATTACATGTCTGTTAAATTTGTGTTTTATTTATACTATTTTATTTATTGCTTAATGAAGTTTTAATTTAGTTATGGAATATTAGTTAGAAACAAATGCTGAATATTTTATATTGTTTAAAGTGCAAACGGATTAATATTTTGTAAACGTCTTGCAAGCAACAGAGATAGATTAAAGAAAATCGTGTTTGAAATTTAATTTAAACGCTATAATACATGAATAAATTGCGATACAGTTTTCAAATAAATTGCATTTGAAAGTAGATATTTTTTTTCCTATCTAACGGTGTAAAAATTAAAAATATGCGACGTTTAGAAAGTTAAAAAATTGCAGGAGGAAAAATCGCAAAACCGAAATTTCGTTGTCAAGTGTTGCCATTCGCAAAATGACGTCAGCGTTACGCACGGACAAGTTTGTCCTTTACAATATAGATACGTAACACACACACTCAAAAAAAAAAAAAATAAAGACTACGTACTTTTGTAGAATACAAATTATTTAAATATGAATAATCTAAGGCTTTTTTCAATGAAAAAAATCAAAAGAGAATTTGTGAGAATAACGAGCGTAAAGAAACAATAGAAAGAGAAAATAGCACTTCAATAACTTCAACAAATAAAGGATTAGCAAAATTTATTTTTAAAAATAGAAGTGACAGCGGAAAATTTCTCCTCAAACTTATTACAAGAATGGAAATTACTTGCATATTTTAGAATTATTTTATTCATCCAGACTTTGGGAAAATTTTCTTTCTAATAATTGAAGGTATTTATTCTAATGAAATTTTATCCAATTATTGAAAGTCCCCTGGCAGTTTATGCTACGTTATTTAAAACTAATTTGTTTGAGTTTTTCAGAGATTGTTCAAACAATATTAGTTCATGAAGCAAGTTTTAAAAGGGCTTATTTTAAAATTTTTAGATTAACCTTAGCCAGTGAGTGTATTGCCATTCTAAAAAAATTGTGAAAATTTAATAAGAAGGTTTTTCTCTTTTACATTTAAAATATGATTAAAAAAACAATTTTATCCTTTTATATTTTATTAATAAAAATAATAAAGTTAATAATAAAGTTGTAGAAAATATATTTTAGATCAATATCAATTAATATCAAATAGAATTAAGAACTTAACTAGATAGTACCCGTGAAGATTTGACGGTAAATAACTTAAAAGTTTCTATATAAATATGATTTAATTTTTAATTAGTTGTTTTTAAATTAATTAAGTATTGAAAAAACTTGATGAATTGTTATATTGTGTAAGCGATTCCTATAGATATAAGATGATAGATGGTGTTGTCTGTCCAGCCTACTCAACTAATGAAGTGAAATAATTTTAAGCTTGTAATATACATCCTATATATGCTTGATTTTTAGCAAGAATTTAACAAAAATATTAATTGATTTATTTTTATTTGCTACAGTCTATTTTTTTGTAAAATACAATATTTAGTATTTTCTAATATTTTTAAATCACGCGATCTTTAAAATTTTTCATTAATTTCATTTTCATCAGCCTGACTCTATAACCCTGAACATGAAATTTGCTGTTTGCAGCTAACGATTTATAATATACATTTTTTAATTACTTCAATTTTATTTTACATTTTCTTGCCTTATTTATATATTAAACTATAGATATCAAGGTGATTTTTTTTATATTTCTTATATGAATATTTTTGCTTCTTTATTTTTTCTGTTCTTTTCTTTTTCTTTTTTTACCGAGAATAATCACAGCATATTTATAGTTACATAAATAAATCTTCTTGATAATGGTCAAACAAAATATTGATAAAAGTTTAGATCACTTTATTTAATGGATAACTACATGCAAAATCTTTAAATTTAAATATTTTTAATATAAAATTTGTAATTTTAAAAGGTATTGTCGGGTATTAAATTTTACTTACCACAGTCCCAAAATTTTGAAAAAATAACAATATTTACTATTTTCTGATTTTTTTTTTACTATGCGACCTTTAAAAATTTTCATTAAATTTATTTTTATCAGCCTCATTCTAAAACCATGAACTTAAACTTTGCTGTTTGCAGCTAACGATTTATAATACATATTTTTTAATTACTTCAATTTTATTTTACATTTTCATACATTGTTTAACTATTACATCATGGGTATCAAGATAATTTCCTTCAGAATTCATCGATAATTACATGTACAATATTTTAATTTAAATGCTTTTAATATAAAATTAGTAATTAAAACAAAATATTCTTGGGTGTTAAATTTTACTTAATTATAAAGCATTTGAATAATAATTATAATAAATTATATAACTTCTCCCCCTGAAGCAAAATTAAAATGAATTATGGCCAATAAAATAACAAAAATTATTCTGTCCGGAGTGGGTATCGAGACAGAGATCCACACCATAAGTCCGGTGCACTAGACCATTCGGCCCATAGAACTAAGAATTATTCTTAGTTCTATGATTCGGCCATCCTTTCCTCACTCTAGTGTACTCTAAAAGTGGATAGGTTCTAGATTTAATTTTACGCATGCGCAAAAAGGTCATTTTTTGTGAATCTTACCGAAATCCCTTTTCGTTTTAATATATATAGGATTTTCCATTGTGCTTTTATTGCACTGCTTGAATCCATGTCTATAAATTATCTTTTTCAATCTGAGGATTATTGAAGATTTTCTGATTTAGTAAAAAGGAAATTTAATCATTTGTAATATTTTCCGAGTCAGTGGTTTTTTGCAGGCGAAATTTAAGTGTCGAATGCAGTGTTTAAGAGACGGAGTTTTCTGGATGAAAAACCCTCCCATATGATAAACATAACCAATTAAGAACATAACCAAATATGAGAACACAAACCAATGCCATAACAATAAGGTATGGAATTATAAAAAACAAAAACAATGTATACGTTTCGAGTTCATTTATAAGACATTGTCTGGTAAAGACTATGCCAAAAAAGTTTGATGAGAGAGGATATATTTCTTTTTAAAACTCGTTCATTTAATTGAAAAAAAAATGTATTGTCAGAATTAATTGTACAGTGTTTGGTGTAAGCATCAAATTTTACTAATTTCTGTTCAAAATTTTCAATTTCTTCAGACTTTGATACAAAATAAAAATAAAATAATTTTTCACAAAAACTGTCATTTATTTTTTTTCTCTAACAGTGGGATTATGTGAAAAAAGTTAATTATCAATTTGAAAATTATGTATGATCGCAAGATATTGTAAAAATCAATAAACAATTGTATAACAAAAAGTTACATTTAATGTTTCCCATTTAATTTTTTGTAAGTTAGGTACAAAGAAAACAAGAACGAAATATAATGCATCAAGCATAGATTTTGTAACACTTTCCAACAATTCCAGTATACTTTTACAAATCATCAACGTTTAATAAGGTGAAATATGTTGTCTTACTGAACAAGGTCACGGTAAAACCGGGCGGGTTGAAGCAACAAGAAGTGCGCCTAACTAAACAATTTGGAAAAAGCATAACACATTTGAAAACCCAATTTCAAGAATTACTAACAATATTACGAAAAACATCCGAATTCTTTTGTGTAGCCCTGTATATGATATATAGATTTGTATATATACTACAAGGAGTGCTAAAATTTAGTTCAGTTAGGAAACTCATAGCACGGTTGAAAATTCCCTTTGAGCCATTTCTGTCAAAAAACAATATTCTACTCAAAGTTTTTTTTTTTTTTTTTTTTTTTTTTTTTTTTGAGCTGCCTTGTATACGATCTATACAATTTATACACACCAAGAAATTGGCGAAAAATTAGTTAAATGTAAAAACGCGTACCGCAACTGAAAACGCACTTCTGGCAATTATTGTTAACAGACAGTACTTTAACTGAATTATTTTGTGTGTCCCTGTAAATGAACGATAGATGCTATGCACACAGTATTCTATAGTAAACCCCACGTAATGCAACCCAGTGATATATATCAATTTCGATATTCTGAAATAATGGAACATTACTAAAATCAACCGCAAAAGATTTTTCCCCCATAGATTGTAATGTAACGGAATTCTTTTGAGTATCCGCGTAAAGAAACTCTAAGTGCTATGCGCACCATATTCTATATAGTAAGCCTCTTGTAGTGCACTTCAGTGGGATTATAAATTTCAATATGTTTGAAATAGTATAACATCATTAAAATAATTAAATGATTTTCCCCCATAGACTAATTGAATGGAATTCTTTTGAGTGTCCCTGTAAAGTAACTATAAGCGCCACACACTTCATATTCAATACCGAACATGCCATAGTGAGCATCAATAACATATATCAATTGCGTGACAATTCGATACGCGAGTTAGAGCACGGACAGACAGACAGACAAACCTCATTCATATAAACACTTTTCAACTATGTTGGAAAGTGTTAAAAAAGAGGTTGTACCTTATCTTTCGCAGGCCATTTCATTTTGCTTGGTTACAATGCTATATGCAGAATAACACTGATTTTTTAGTATCCAATCAAAGGATTACAACGATTTAATGACTTAATTTATTTATCTTCCTTGTGTTTATTTTTGAGATTTATCATCCCGAATTAATTAATATTAACTAAACTGTAAACTATTAACTGTAATTTGAATTTCCTGTTAAGCGTTATGACCGTTGTCTTTGCAGTTTTCTAAACGAAGAGTTTAGAAAAGCTTAAAAAAATAAGTAAAATAAATTAATTACTATTTTTTCTTTAAAATTTCAAAACACCTTTAAGAATAAGATTATTGAGTTTGTGCGGACATGTCAACTTTCTATAATTCAATTCCGACATAAAATAAAAGAAATTCGGTTTATATTTTACAGAAGTTTGAAGAAATCGGTAAATTTAATGAAAAGAAAAGCGAAATTGGATGCTTACGCTACAGACTTTTCAGTCTCAATTCTACCAATTGTATTTGAATGCCTATATATATATATATATTATTATTATTATTATTATTATCTTAGAGTGTTATTTTTCAATTTGTGGAATGAACTGAATGCCCCCCCCCCTCTTTATCCACAAATTCAGAATTTTTCTATGAGAAATATTTTTCTTAAAAGAAAAAAATCTGCAAATTAAATAATTTAGCACATAAAGTTTTCATTTTAATTCATTGCAAAGAAAAAATCAGAACAGCATAGGATTTAAAATGAAAAAAAATGTATTGTCAGAATTAATTGTACAGTGTTTGGTGTAAGCATAAAGTTTTACTAATTTCTGTTCAATAATTTTAATTTCTTCCGAGTTTGATACAAAATAAAGATAAAATTTATTTTTATTATTTTGAACAGGAGCTCAAAAATTGTTTTATACAAGGTGATTCAAAATGATTGGACGAAATTTAAGAGTTGGTAATGTACACAAAACCAAACAATTTTTAAATAGGAAAACCGGGCGTATCATTTTTTTTCATACAAAAATACGAAGTGTTTCACTCTAATCTGTACATAACTATCGTTTATAATTTTAACTAAAATAAAGCTATTTGAAAGCAATTTTCAACACTTTGGTAGCGGAAACCGAATGAACTTTCAATTACATTCGGAAATATGGAGAGCCTTACAGTTCACACAAATAAAGGTAAGTCTGTTACAAATTTCGCGGAAATAACTTAATAAATAAATTATAAAAAAAATCTGAGTTTAGATTCGAATGAGACACCCGGTATTTTTGACTAAATAAATGGGTTGTGGCCGAGGTTCTCACTCTCTTTTGGCTAATTTTGGCAATTTGGTTAATCATCAAAGAAAAACGATAGCCAAATGAAAATAATGTTAGCAATACATTCGTCGTGAAACACTGATTCTAAAATCGTCATTTAATCACTTTAGCATATTCTCAATTTTTTAAAAAATGTTTTTGAATATTTTATAATTGTTTTTAGAGAAGTTATTGATCTAAATTGAACTTATTGGCTATATTAACTAATAAAATAAGTGTATTATAGTTCCTCTGCTAAGTCGAGAAAAAAATCTAGCCCGATTTATATAAGAGTTTTATCATAGTAATTTTTAACAAAACTCGAAGTTAACTATAGATTTGGATAGTAGGTTAATAGGTAAAAAAATATATATACATATGTATAGATATATATTATTTTGGTACTTGTTTGTTATAGGGGCCTTAGCGAGATAGAGACTTTGGCAATAGTAGAAAAATTTCATACATATTTCCTGCAAGCTATTCACACTACATCATACACACAAGAAATTTCTTTTCAATATTTATGCAATTTATTTAATATAATTAATAGTAATTTGTATATAAAAACAATAATAATATATATAAATAATATATATATATATATATATATATATATATATATATATATATATATATATATATATATATATAAAGGCATGTATAAACAAGAATAAAAGTTCAATTAGGTTCATTAGGTTTGTTTTCATAGCTAATTATATCATTCGGCAACAGCCTGAATTCCGACAAACTTTTTTAAAAAAGTGCCAAGGCCCTTGTAACAAACAAGTAACCCATTTTTGGAGAATGCGAATGAGTTCTGATAGAAATCAAAATACAAATGATAGGTTACACAGAAAAGCTTTCAATCGTTAAATAACATCATTAAGAGAGCAGGAAAAAAAATTAATTCTTGTGATTTAGCGATTTTAATATTTTGTTTTTTCGCCAAATGAAACATTTTGTTGTGATTTGGAGCAAGGGCGATCGGCAGCGAGAGCCCTGCTTGTGACTCTAGTTTCCTATAAAAAAAAGTTAGTTGTAATGTGCACCAGCACCTCTTAAAGTTTGTCTAATCACCTGTGTAATTTTCATAATATTAAATTTTTGAAAAAAAAGAATTTCACGTTCAACTATCCCTTTTAGAAAAAGAAAAAGAATAAATAAATAAAAATAAAAATAAAATAAAATCTGTTAAACACTGTAGCATTCCTCTGGTGACACAAATATCGCATTTCTTCACAGTTTTCGGAGGTCACTAACAGGAAACTTAAATAAAAGAAAATAAGCAAACTAAATTAATAATGTAGCAGAAGTATGATCATATGTAAATTAAAAGCCTGTATTTTTGTCATTATTGTTTCGCTAAGTAATTTTCCTAATTAAATAAAATTTACATATAATTAATTGATTTATAATTAATTTAGTGTTTCAAGAAACAAAATGTACTTGGCAGGAGAAGAAACTTTTGCCCATTTTTGTGAGAAATTTAATTTAAAATTTCTTAGACGGCAAAATTTTTTGATTACTTTAAGTAAGTGGAGAGAGTAATTATCAGCTTTTTATTCCGCTGAACTTTCCTTTTACTACAATACAAGCAGAAAGTACAAGTAAAGACGATGTAACTTAAGATTCTCCAAGGAGTTGAATGTATAATACTGTATAATACAAACTACCCTGTAACGGGAATAAAAGTAGTGCCTGGTTTCTCTAAATCGATAGAGGATTTAGTTATTGAGGTCTCACAGACTTCACTTTTGGAATAATTGATTTGAGTTCTCAAATTCTAGAGACTTGTAAGTACGAACAAAACCTCGAAGTCAATTACCTTTGCGATAATGGGCTCTAATTTTCATTATCATTATCTACGATTCGATGTTTGTAGAGAAATTATACTGGGGCATTCGTGAAAAGGGAAAATAAATAACGAAAAATTGCATCTTAAAAAGCTAAGCTTAAGTTACGGTGCAAAAATAAGATCCAATAGATAGGGTAATGTAGAGTAAGTGCGTATTGCTATATTTTTAAAGAGGACAGTAGACATTTAAATTCATAAAATTCGACTAAAAAATAGGGTTTTTTTATTTGGGGAATTATGAAACTAGATGCTCACGTTTATCTGATGCAAAAAGCATTTTTCAATTCTGACGCTTCTTCGTAGAGATATAAGATTTCATATTTGTAAAAACTCTACATATTTATACATTTATTTATTTTTTTACTTAAAATGTTATTTTCTCAAAATTGAAAATTTCGCACATTTATAACTTTTGAAATGTTCCATGCGCATTTCTAAATATTATACTCTTTTGAAAACTATACTGTGTATCTTCTATACAATAATAAATAAATGTTAGCATAAAAGGCTGTATTTCAGTGTTGAAAGGTATGTTCTATGAAAATATAAAGCTACTTTTTAGAAAAAACAAAGAATAATTATAAAAATATTTTTCGGCTTATACATCCAGGAAATTGTTACAATTCATGCTAACTTCAATTCTAATGTAGAAAAAGTATTTCATAAATAAATATTGTCATATTTTATTGAAAAGAAATGAGCATGGAACATTTTAAAATATGACAATTATTCGTTATTTTACAATTTTAATAATTTAAAAACTTTATTATTTTTAACACCAAATTTTGAATATAACTATTTCAGCTTGCCATTAACAAGTCTACCAATTTTCAAATTAATCCGTTGACAATTGTAGGCTTTGATTTTTAATGTCCACTGTCCCCTTAAGGCTGCTCGTCAGTAAACTTCCCGATTCCCCTCGCTAATGTTATTCCTATAGGCGTAGGATGCATTCGTATTTTTAAAATATCTCCTCGGGAAATTAATATTTTTAACTTCTGTTTCCTGTGTACTGTTCTTAAAGAATGTCTCTTTTTTTCTTAGTTATCAAAATATTTCTAAACTATGTGCTTAATTTATATTTTTATGTGTTAAAATCTTAGCGAAACTGAATACGATTTTAACATTTCATATAAAAATAAGTATATATTTTAGAAAAAAATTGATAACTAAGAAAAAAAGAGACATTCTTTAAGAACAATACAAAGAAAACAGAAGTTAAAAATATTAATTTTCCGAGGAGATATTTTAAAAATACGAATGCATCCTACGCCCATAGGAATAACATTAGCGAGGGGAATCGGGAAGTTTACTGACGAGCAGCCTTAAGAGAAGTTGAACAATAAAATAAAATCTTGACTTCCATGTAGAATAAAATTTATTTTCAATGAAAGTTAAATTCTTCTTTCCAAAATCATCGAAGTATTTTAAATAGTACAGTAAAATAGTCAAAAAATTTCTGGACGTACATTTTATACAATCTAATTAAAGTAAATAAATATCTTTAATGGAAATTAATTTAAAAAATATTCAATTCGTGTTAGAGTCATCCTTTTAATTATGACATATTTTATTTATTATGATTTATCGAATAGTAATAATTTGCTATTTAAGAGTTAGAGATTTTGTAGCAATAAAATTTAGTTTTAAAAATAAAGATATGTAATTTTAAATCAAAAATAAGCTGTCAAAAATGTATGTGCATAAACTGCTGGTTCGTATTAAAAAGACTTTGGGTACTCCTCTGGTAACAGAAAAGCGGTCGTACTTGTGGTGGTTACGATGGCAAAATATAATTAGCTCTAACCCTTTCAGGGGCACATAATTGTGTTTCTGTAATGTTGAATTCACACCAGAATTTTCGAAAAAATTTATTTGAAAATAAAGAAATGCAATTTTACAGCTTTTGTTTTCACCAAAGTTATGAAAGTAAAATTTGTTAAAAAATTCTGGTACAAATATTGATTAGAATTAAGCGATATAAAAACATATCCCATTGCCCTTAAAGGGGTTAAATAATAAAATTTTAAATATAAACTAAAGATATCTAATTTAAATTTTTGAAACTATTATGGGAATTAAGCAGTTTTTGTTATTATACATTACACCAAGCATTGTGTATACGATAAGCGGACCGTTAACAAAGATGCATCGAAATTTTTAATCAAGTTATTAATGTTATAATGAAATTGGTTATGACGAAGATAACGAACAATTTTCACAATGCTTTGTTATAAGTGGTTTAAAATGAATACGAGATGAAATTTGTAATTATCAATTAATTTATTTTTAAACAGCTATGGAAATATGAAATGTTACTAATATTTCAGCATGTCCTGTGCTCTTAAACGAATAATACTTAATAAAAAAAATAATTTTGTTTTTGGAAGTATTTTTTTAATATCATGGTATTTATTTTAAATTAATACGTATTCTCTCCCTCTCTCTCTCTCTCTCTCTATATATATATATATATATATATATATATATATATTAAACTAGCTATTGATCAAATTAAAAATATATATACATTTCCATTTAAAACTTTTATGATGCATTTTCAATAAATCTTTCTTAGTGTAATGTTTAGAAATTTAATTTCTAATTTCGTGATAATTACAAAATCGAATATGCTTATTTTACTCAAGAAATTAGAGATGAACGATCTTCGGAGCAATGAAACAACAAGTTTTCTGCGGGGATGTTGAAATCAGTAATTAACCTTTTGAATACCGGTCGGGACTGGCGACCATTTTTATATTCATTTATACCACAATTTACAAAATATTTTCTTTGTGGTAGATTTCTCTTGAAATTTTCCTATTATAAGTCTATGACAGATAATTTTTTCACAAACTGGTACGAATAAAATAAAAAAATAGTCACTGGGACGACATATATCCCGGCGTCGTAATCAAACGGTTAAGAAGAATGATGCATGAAACTAAAACAGTTATCATCAGTTAAAAGCAGTTTTAAAACTATAGCTGCCAACTTTTACGTTTTTTTGTTACCACTTTTTCTTAATAGTAGTAAAATTTGTCTTATTTAATAGTTGATTTTCTGTGATTAAATAAGACGATTTTTTTCTATTAGAAAAGTAGTTGTAAGAAAACAGCGTAAAAGTTAGAAGTAACCATTTTTCCGGTAAAACCATTTTTCGACTGATAAAATGAATTAAGCATCTCTGCAGAGCATCATCACATCATTTCTCCTAACTACGTAGAAGACCGAATTGCATTCTTTGTTAAATAATTCCAGATAGTAGAAGGCGAATATAGTTAGAGTAATGGTTAAAAGCAATTACACTTAACATAATAGTCTGATGCAATAACAATTAACAGTCATGTATTGTTGGTTTACATCATATATTTTTCTTTTCTATTTAAGAAAAGGTTTGACGCCCATTTTTTTTAATAAAGTAAAAAACAGTATAATACCGATTTTTTCAAATAAATTAGTATATAAAAAGATAAGTTCATTTGTTAGATAAATTATTTTGTTGTAATTTCTTTTGATTTATAAAATTTTAAGGATAAAGAATATATATAATTTGATAATTACCAAAACTGACCACACGACAAAAATAATTACAGCTTACTATACCCCCTCCCCGAATAAATATATACTTTGAGTTACTAAGAATGCAATGAACTACAATCTAAACCATAAAGTAAAAACTTCCACAGATATACCCATGCAAATTATCAGTATAATGTTTTTTAATGTTTTCTTTATGTTAATTTATAAAAGTAGCTGCAAAATTTCAGGAAATTGTTGGACATTTTGATAGTTTATTACACACACAATTTCACATAGTTGTGGTGACCAGTCTTATAGAATTATAACCATAAGTTTTGGATATAGAACGTTTCTCGTGAAAATCATGGTTTTCAAACACACGCTTTAAGTTTTTATTTCTGAAAATCTATTATAAGTATTCACTTAAAATTCTTCATATTTATATTTTGTATTTTCCTTAACTTAAAGGGGTCCGTGACACAAAAATCTTAAAATTTTTGAAAAATATTTTATTGTATTAAAATATTCTCTGTTTTTTTTTCGCCTAAAATGACGTTTAAATCATGTTTCTATCTTAATTAGAACAGGATGTATTAATTTTTTGTTTTCAAAGTCTAGCTTTCAAGTCAAGAACCGTGAGTCAAGAACCGTTAAAGATAAAGGGTTCAAACTTGGAAAATGTCTTTTTCAGTTATTTTACTCTAATTTTGATTCAGCAAATTTGAATAAAATATTTACTTTTGAAATTATGATTTTTTTAAAATAAGTTACATATTTTTTTTTTTCTTTAAATATTTTTTAAAATGCTGAATCACAGTTATAGCTTATATATTTCTGTTTAATCAAATGAAATTTTTTTGAAATTTGACGAATAATATTTCGAGTTATAACAATTTTAAATTAACCCACTTTTTTAATTTAAAAATTTTATTTTTTTTTTTAACTTTATGAGAAGTTTTACGATTCAATTTTGTTTACAAATTATATGGTTAACAATCACAGAAAAAAACCCCTCAAAATTCTAATTAAAAAAAAGAAATGTTTTTAAAATTTGTTCCGGGCCCCTTTAATATTAGGAAATGTTTTCTTTATTGAAGAAAGACTACTAAACAACAATTTCCAGTTACTTAATTACACACTACCGGTTTCAGCGCTGAAAAAAAAAAAAGAAAAAGGAAAAAGTAGAGTGAAGTATTTCAATAATTAGCTGCTACAGGGCTGCTCAATTTTAGTCAAACTGATTCAAACGACTATGTTTTTTTTACCTTTATTTTCCCCTATACAAGCGTCGTTCCTTGTAGAAAAGCTAAGGTTTAATATTGAAGCAGAAACTTTTCAAATAATATATTGTTCAAGATTTTACAGTTACAACAAAGTATTTTAATGTAATAATAACCAACTTTAATTTATCGTTTGTTTGCACATATTTTTTTTTTTTTTTTTTTTTTTTTTTTTTTTTTTTTTTTTTTTTTTTTTTTTTTTTTTTTTTTTAATTTCAAGGAAAGTTGTAAGCCTAATTTTCCTCAATAGCACTGTGACCCGAATATGATCAGAATGTGAAAGCTCCGGGAAATAAATAATTATTTATGATAAAAAGCTTACAATTTTGAATAAAATATTAAATAGTATATAGCATATAATTGATACAAAAAATAATACATCATAAAATTTAAGTTATTACATAAAGCAATTGGAACTTCTATTTTAAGTTATTGTTTTTGACAAACAGCTTTAAGTACCTTATATGCAGCGACAAAGCACCGTGTGTTGTGTTAATCAAGAATTCAAATTCTCTGGGGGTAAAATACTGATTTTATCTTTGAGATTTTCTTTTGTGATAAATCAATTTTAAGTAGCTCTTAAATGTATGTAAAATATGTATTATTTTTCTAATACCTTATTTTAAAACCAAGACTAAAAAAGTCTATCAAAATTCATCTTTTCTTGAGAGTAACAAAATTATGCAAAATATTTCATGATTAAATGTTTTATGCTGCAAGATATGATTACAAACATCATGCACCAATTTTCGTTTATGTAAAAAATTTTTATTATTAGTATTTCCCCTGAAGAAATGTATTCTTAATGCAAGCTAAAAAATAATAAAATGCGGTTGTTCCTTAATTACTTTTTTTGAAATTTAAATGAGTGACATTATTTTAAAAATTGGAATGCGAATTTATTGACTCCTTATCGACAACTCAAATCTTTATTTGTGCAAATCGAAATGAAATAGCATTCATTCCGTTCCGTTTGTCTAGGAAGAATGTTAATTATAACTTAGTTGAGAGACGAGTATAAAATGTTTTAAATTTACCCTTGTTGATTTTCGTGTAAGCCAATGACGATAATTTAAGAAAAATATTGTTGTACCATCCGCACATGATAACCCACGTTCACAGATTCAAATCCACGTGATCCAAGTGTGATATCTTTATTAGTTTTCAGCATTTTTCTTGCATGAAAACTAGAATTCAGGTCACTTTTCCTTCAAAATTTCTCCCTTAATTCATCTTACCTCCAACAATGCAATCAAAAGTGCTTTTCACTAACTATAACACATATCTACCACATGAGATATGATACAAATAATTATAATCTTTACTCTCGTGGTATTTCAAATTATAGGCACTAATGTATAAACTGATAGTCCTCCAAAAACCAGCAAATACTAGAAAAAAAACACTAAATATTCACGATAGATACATTTTTAATGGTATGTGCTATTTTGAAATTTTCATGTAAAAAATTGTGCTATTTTGAATTATTTAAAAATCACTTTCCCTTAATTTAAATGTGCTACTTTGAAATTTTCATGTAAAAAATTGTGCTATTTTGAATTATTTAAAAATCACTTTCCCTTAATTTAAATGTGCTAGTTTGAAATTTTCATGTAAAAAATTGTGCTATTTTGAATTATTTAAAAATCACTTTCCCTTAATTTAAATGTTCATATACATTTTGAAATGACACTTACGATGGAAAAAAACCCTTAAAAGTTAAAAATAGTCTTGAAATCTAGCTACGTTAGTGATTTTACTTTTGAGGATTTTCTCGTGATAAATCAGTTTTTAAGTGGCTCGGAGCGCATCTAAAATATTCATTTCTTTTTCTTAATTTTGAAACCAAGACATCAGAATTCATTCTTAATGATGGGAAATATATCACGATTAAATTTTTTATGACTATCTTCATGATAAATTTTATTACTATTCCCAAAGTAATTTTACGTATGATGTTTTAACTAAAGTTAAAGATTTTTTTAATTATTTTTTTAGTTACGCCATTTGAACTACATATACAAAATCTTTGCTAAATTGTTGTATTTTATAAGACTGATTGCTTAAAATATTTTTTTAATCTTCAAATAATAATGAAGTATAACAGCCATAACAATAAGTGCATAAAGAATAACACCTTTAATGCACACAATGCTATTGCAAACATCTTACACCAATTTTTATTTATGTACCATTTATTATTATTATTTATTATTATTATTATTATTATTATTATTATTATTATTATTATTAACCCTTCAAAAATTTATTTTTAATACAATTGGAAAAAATTGTAGACTCCTTCCTAAATTTCCTTTTAGCACACTCGAACATAGTTGAAAAGTGTTTATGAATTCACTTTGTTTGTTTATGTCTGCCGTCTGTATGTCTCTCTGTCTGTTCGTGCTCTAACTCACGTAAATATGCTCGGATTGTGATGCAATTGATATAAGTTATTAAAACTTACTATGGCATGTTCGTTATTGAAAATGAAATGTGTATCATTTATAGTTCATTTACACTGACACTCAAAAGAATTCCGTTACATTACGATCTATGGAGAAAAATCATTTGTGGTGTATTTTAATGATGTTACACTAATTAAAATATGGATAAAATGTTTAAGTGGTACAAACAGTTTGTATCACTTAACCATTTTTATCTATATTTTATTTATTATTAGTGATCTTATTATATGATGATGTTACACTATTTAAAACATATTGAAATTGATATATAGCACTGACAAGTAAAGGTACTATAGTCTGTGGCGACGAATTTCGATTTTTATAGCTCATTCGATTCGTCTCATCGTGCTTAGTAATTTTATACCTTGCATATCGGCTGTTGAGTTTCTATAATGACAGGGGGCCGGGTCAAAGTTCAAAATTTCGTTCAATGGAAAACAGATGCCTTCAAAGAAATAAGTACGATTTAAGTTTACTAATTGTTTTTACAGTGTCATACATTGCCAATAAGTACTATAAGGTTATATTATTGCTGTTATTATAAGAATTTGTAATTGCAGATACAATATTCGTATGCTACTTGACAGGCAGGTTTTCGCAAGTTATGATGTCCTCGTCTAGTTTTGTTTGGTTTTCAGTGAACGAAATTTTAAACTTTGACCCGACCCCCTGTCATTATCAAAACTCAATAGCCGATATGCGAAGTAGCAAATTACTTAGCTCGATGAGACGAATCGAATGAGCTATAAAAATCGAAAATATCCGTCACAGACTATATAATACCTTTACTTATGAGGTGCACTAAAGAGTCTTACTATAGAATATTGTGCGCATAGTATTCATCGTTCATTTACAGTGACACACAAAATAATTTGTTTACCATACTGTCTATGAACAATAATTGCTGGAAAAAATGTTTTCAGCTGTGGTACACAGTTTTAAATTTAACAATTTTTTCACATAATACTTGGTGTGTTAAATTTTATAGATCATATACAGGCTCATATACATTATAGTCATATACATTATAGGATCAAATACAGCACAAAAGATTTCGAATACATTTCCGTTTGTTGGCGGAAATTGCTGAATGGGAAATTTTAACTGTGCTATGCGTTTCCTAACTGAACCAAATTTTAGCGTACTATGTAGTACACATGTCTATAGATCATGCTATACATGCAGACACATACTATGTATGTATACATGTCTATAGATCATGTAGAGGGCTGCACAAAATAATTCTGATATTTTCCCAACTATTGATGGTAATTGCTGAAACTGGGTCTTCAAATGTGTTATGCGTTTTCTAAATTGTTTAATTAGACATCAGCTGATTTTACCTTATTAATCGGTAAAGTGTCGTTAAAATATTTTGGAAGTTTTGGAAAGTGTTTCATAATCTATGCAACAAACCTAATGGCAATAAAGCTTTTAGCACTGTCATTTGTTAAGGATATCTTTTATAAGTAGGGCATACATTTTTTTCACAAAATTCATCTTCTCGATTTTCTTATAATGTGTCGTATAACTTTATATAGGTATTGCTTCATTCACCCTGTTGTTAGTTAATTACATCTCTCAATTATTTTACACTATATAGGGTGTTCACTGTTATCGTCCTTCAATAGATAATTCTAATGCCACGTTATAGCTTTAGAGGTATAGTTTTATTTGAAAACATGCTTCTGATCTTGTTCTTCATCGTATTAAAAACTATTTACATCAAAACAGTTGTTTTTTGAAAAATTTGCGAAATTTAAATTTTAATATGGTCCCTGGGTCCTATGAGCTATATTTAGAAAAACGTTCCCCATGTTCGATGCTATTGTCACATACTTCGATAACCTTGATCGTACAAAGTGTAATTTTGATTGTTTTAGTTGTTAGACCACGGATAAAGTTTTCTAAACATAAATTACAGGACTCAAGGATCGTACAAAAAATTAAACTTCGTAACTTTTACAAAAACAACTATTTTCTCGCAACTGCTTTATGATGAAGAACAACATTTGAATCATTTTTGAAATTTGAAATATGCATCTAAAGATGATGGTTTAGAAATTAGCTATTGGACAACGATAGGAGTGGACACCCTGTATATTGTAAAAGATTTTAGATATATCATTAATTAATAACACATATAATGAGGAATACCAATGTAAAGTTATATAACACATTACAACAAAAGCGAGTGAAAAATAAGTCACGGCGTACAGATAAAAGCTCTAAAATACTGAAAAATTCAATCGGCTAAAACTCTTCCGCTTATGCATATCAGCCCAAATTTCATGCGGGATTTTTTGTACCTAGATAGGATCTTCAAACCACCAAAATATGAAAAATAGTTTAGTGTACCACTTACCTAAATCGCCTCGTAAGATGATGCAGAACAACATTTAAAACATTTTTGGAATTGGAAGTATGCCTCTAAAACGAACAGTTTGGAAATAAGCTTTTTGACAACGATATGATGAGACACTTTATTTTAATTAAAAAAAGGTGGTTTAAAGTAAATGCTTTTAAAGATGTGAGCTATCGAATACTTTTTTTTTTTTTTTTTTTTTTTAACAGTAGTTTGACTGTTTTTGTAATTGGAAACTAATATTATTCAGTAAAATCTTATCCTTATTTTTTTTAAAAACTATAATTACTATTAAAAACATGTAAAGAATTTAAGCAAAACACCAAAGAAGTAAAATAGGAGTAGTATGTTAAAATTTGTAACAAAATTTCAATTTTTGAAAAAGGATTCAAACATTTCTTTTCTTTTTATTTAACATTAAAATAATTATTATATCAGTATTCATTCAACAATAATTAAAAATAAAATTTCAAAAAATATTTTTTTTAAAGAAATTTTTATTTTTACTAAGGATATAGGACTTTTTTTTTTGTTTTTACACAATAAATAAATAAAAAATTTATAAAAATCCGGATATTGTTTTGGCAAAATATGATTTTTTTTACAGAATATAAGTAAAATTAAATCCTTTGTGGAAATTAGAGTTTAAACACTGTTATTTGCCAAATATATTCTCAAATCCATATTAACTACTTTCTGACATATTCACGAAATCACTTTCATTGAAACAAAAAAAAAAATGTTCAGAAATTACACTCATTTTTCTTAACTGTTTTGTTTAACTGTGTAGTGATTCTGATTATATTAAATATATTTTTAAAAAATATATGAGCGATGATCGTTACGAGTTAATTAAAATTTTTGCATTAATTAAAAAAAAAAATCTGTTGACTATACTAATAAATATTATCTCTAGATCCTTTTTTCAAAAATCAGAGAAATAAAATAAAATTAGAATATTCTTTTATATACATGGGAAAACTGAAAACAAAAATTAGCTTCTTTATTTTTTTAATACTGAACATGTTGAATTAGGAAATGGTTATTATAGTTAAGAAAAAAGTCTTGTAAATTGTTTTTGTTGATTTTATTTTCCTAACTTTTAGATCCATATTAATTATTTAAAAAAAAAAAAAAAAAAAAAAAAGAAGAAGAAGAAGAAGAAGAAAATTGTTTACCTGCACTGTTAAACATTTGCAACAAACTGTCCAGTC
This sequence comes from Maratus michaelseni, assembly GCA_963931845.1. NCBI lineage: Eukaryota > Metazoa > Arthropoda > Arachnida > Araneae > Salticidae > Maratus > Maratus michaelseni. The sequence goes on along the minus strand of OZ007586.1, from coordinate 215,972,530 downwards.
ATTTGAACGTTTTTATAGAAAATGGTTACATAACCATAATTTAACTCTACTCTGGCCATAATATGGGCAATATCATGGTCAGAATAGAGTTTAATTGCAGTTATGTAACCGTTTTCTATAAAAACGGTCAAATGACTGGACAGTTTGCTGCAAATTTTTAACAGTGTGTATAACTAAGAGTACATGTCATTTTTTCTACAAAGCCCTTAACGCATAAAGGCTCTGCAAGAATTGTATAATGAAAAGAGTAAAAACAATGAGAAATTAAATTCGGATCCATTTAATTGGAAATTTTACTTATTATACATTTTCCGTATCCCACTGATTATATTACTGATTTCCAGTTTTATCATTAATGAGTTTTATCTGGATAGCTGCAGTTTTTATTTTTTATTTTAATCGGATTAAATGCTAACCAAAGCCACAATTCTTAGAAACTACTTCATGCTAGAAGCTTTTCCCATTAAAAAATTTTTACAGCATAGATGCTATAGCAGTTTAATGTAACAAAATGATTTATTACAGAAAATATTCAAACATAAGTGTTTTTCCTAATTTTTGCAGTAAAATATTTAACAAACATAGTTTCCTTAAAAACTTGTTAATAAACTTTATATTAGAATTGTTTAGAAACTCATTTTTATCTATAATATATCGAAGTTTTAAATTCGCTAATAAACCTACCATTTCATGGAATGGATCTAAAACAAAATTCTTGCTTTATATATTTTTTAAAAATATTTAATCATTAGTTGAACATTTCACGTTAGATTAATCTCGCGTAACTGAAGACGATAGTAAGTTGAAGCATATGTCATTTTTCCATATCACTAGCTCTAAAAATAACAATAACGAGTTTTGAGATAATCAATGTACTTGATACTACATGGTGAAGCCAAATGAAAAGGAGATTTTTACTGTAGCGGCTTTGTATTCAATCGAAGTGGATATGTATTTGTTAGTGGAATGGTTAGCGATATTAACATGAATATGAAAGGCTTGGAGCCAAACTTTACCGTTTCAATTTGTATGGTCATGCGAGGTTGTCTTGTGATATAATTTTTTCAAAGTTTTCTTTGCTCGTAACGATAATGTTAGTCACCTCATCTTAGAAAGACCACCTTAAAGCCTTCTCCCACTGCTGTATATTCCAAACTGGCCTATGTCAAATAATAATCATCTCTAACCTTTTAATTATTATTTGCCGAACTATTGAACTACGTTATGTGATAGTAATGGTTTAACCAAATACAGCGTTTGTATATATATATATATATATATATATATATTGTTTAAGTAAATTGTTGTAATAACTGGTCTATGCTAATATTTTTTTTTATTGATAATTTTATTTTTAAATTATGCTTTTATGCATACTACTTATTTGATTTATTAAAACTGAGGTACTTTGACACTATAATATCGCTAAAGTAATCGGTCTGAAAAATCTTTAAAAGATCATTTATAGTTCAAAAATATAAAATATACCACTTATGAATTTCACTAAACTGGCAATTGGTTTTCTAATTTATCTACTACTCTATTCTATTGTATTCAGCTTAACGAGCAACTTGCGTGAAATGAAAATGAAAATGTATGTTTACGCAATTTACCGATGTTTTGTGAATGGCTTTTTTCACCCAACGAAAAGCCGTGCTGAATCTATCTTTAGGGCTCAGCTGAAATTGATATTTTTAGAATTCCAGTTAGCTTGAATGGATGGATAGATGTAAAACTAATTTTTCCGGGAAAGGTGTGGGAGAAAACAAATGACCTGATGCTGATTTTTACAATACGACAGTCTAAGCATTGTCTTGCATTATTTGGTGATATTCATTATAAATGCTTTTTTAAAGCTCAAACTGATAATCTTAAAATGCATTTTTTTGTTTGAATATATCTATTATTTACAATATGCATTTATTTACTCTTTATTATTTACATTTTTTTACCGATATAATTTTCCAGTTAAGTTCTGAAAACAAAATTAAGACATTAAAGAAATGCTGTAGAAATAGTACTTTCAAATTATTTGTATTTTTGGTCACATCAATGTTAAAAGGCTGAGGTAATTTACCACTAAATTGCGTGATTTTTTTTCATATTTTTGTTGGTGATCATTCTATTGTTCTATATATTTTTTTCATTTTTTAAAATAATTGATGAGATGGGATTTTCTGATCCCCTTGTTTCAACAGATAATTTAAGTAACTTCTTATAGCTTGTCTGATTTTCCCCTGCCAGGATGAGAGCGAAGCGACTTTTTGAAGGATGGGAGATCAAGTAAATGAACTTCAAGATGGAAATGTGGTCACTTAAATAATAAAAATAACTAGTGCCGATAAGCGTATGAAATTGGCAAATGCGACATTCATAAAAATTTTAAAGTATATCATAGAGCAATTATTAACTAACAATGCGCAATCAAAAATTATTTTAAAAATGCTAAGTAAATAGTAATAATGGGTATTAAAATTATTTAATATAAAATTATACTACTCAAAAAATAATTTACTTACTGACACTACACAAATATAATTCATTTATTGATATTACAGAAATATAATTTAATTTCCAAGCTGAAAAGTTTTTTCAATTATGAGTGAATTGAGGTACAAAGTTTATTTTAATGTTTCATAAATCCTTATATCCTTAACGTAAATAAATATCCAATTCAGTTTAGCCATGAAAAAAGATATGTTTTTCAGTGTCAGTAAGCCTAAATATTATATAATATTGAATAAATATAATAGATATAAAACATATAAAATATATAAAGTAAATATATAAAAATATGATATAATAAATTTTATTTAATTTATAAAAGGGAACGATTTTCCAACTACGAGGGAATTCAGGCACCATGTTTATTTTAAATTTTAATAAATCTTTATTAAATAGATATTTTACATAAATAGATATCTAATTCAAAATGGTACCTTCGTTCGCTCTTTCTGAAAAAAAAAATAGATAAAATATTTTTAAAAGTTACAAAAATGTATAAAAAACAGCACAAACATAAAAAATACCCAAGTTTAGCCACGAAAAAAGATCTGTTTAGCAGTTGCAGTGAACCCAAATATTATATAATATTGAATAAATGTAATAAACAAAAACTATACTTGAACAAATGAGAATAAATTTTTATTTTCATCTTTGAAAAGGGCCACTTTTATATGATTATTGACAATATCCTTTGAAGAAGAAAACAATATAATGAAAATACTAACAGGCATTCGTTAATTGAGTTTTTAGTTGGGAGCATATAACTCGTCCCTCCTGATGATGAGTAAAATAGGGCTTCGAAAGCAATTAATTAGCAACACCCTTTCTCCGGTCAAACACATAGAAATTACCCCAGAAAAAGTCAACTAATTCTGCAACCAAATTTTCAATTTCTTCCATATAAATAGGAATCCAAAGGAACGAGAAATAATAAAACTGATATTACAAAAGAGAGGCGAAAAAGGAATGCAATACGCGGCTTCGCCACCCACGTTCCAAACAAGGGTGGAAGTACAAGAGAAAAAGACCCGACTTTCTTTAAACATCGACCCTGATTACAAAATCAGAAATGGAAGCAAAATTTTTGCTGAGAAAAAGATGTAAATCGTAAAGTTCATTCTTCCATTTGGAAAGTTTTTTTCTCGTTTTGGTCGTGTTTTTTCCTAAATTTCAGCTTTTAAGACTAAGAAATGATAACGACGAATACGTTTGGAAATTCAGAAAGAACTACCTACAGAACATTTCAATGGAATAAATTTAGGAATATCTTTCTGTATTTTGTTTTTTACAAGAAACTTGAAATGATTAAGGAATTTAGCTCGCTTACGTCTAACTATGAAACGTACTCATCTGTTCTAGATTTCGTCAAGAGTGGTATTGTTGGAAAGGTATTGTCATGAGGATTAAGAAAAATATAGGAACCATCAGCCCGAATACAACAATTTACGAGATATAGCTTTTCTTTGTCATCATACACAAAGGAGCCCCCCCACCCTCCAAAAAAAAGGCCAGAAGACTACATCATAAACTAAATCTAGAGTCTCCTTTTAGTTAATTGTCAGATAATCCTCATTACAAGAGCTTTCCAACAGTACCATTTTTGACGAAATCCATATGAATAGGATACCTTTTTCCAATTTTTTCTTTATGTATGACGACATAGAAGAAATTGACCCATATCTTGTGAAAGGTTGGATTTGGGCAGGTAGTTTCTATATTTTTCTTAATCCTCATAGCAAGACATTTCCAACGATACCACTCTTGACGAAATCTTATTTTTTTTCATCACAGAAGAAATTGGACCGTCGATTCGGACGGGTAGTTCCTATATTTATCTTGATCCTCATGACCAGACCAGTCTTGACGAAATCTGGAACTAACAGTTGAGTATGTTTCCTAGTAAGTTTGTAAAAAGATTAACTTTAGCTGGAATCGTGGTAAAACACTAACAGATAATTTACGAAGATAAGAAAAATGAAAATAAAATACATATAAAAGAAAAGAAAAGAAAAAAATACTATACCCAGAATAAGGACCAGTGAGTCATAGTCAAACAACTGGAAATGAAAAATTGTATTGCAACTTATCTTTATAAATATAAAACATGACTAACGGTTCACCACAGTTTCTACTACCAAAGTTTCGGGAGAATTTAATAAGTGACTCTTTTTCATATGTGAAACATGATGTTTTAAGGAGACTTGGGTCCTCTCCTCTTGAACTTCCTTTTCCTGTTTTGAACGTGGGTGGCGAGATTCCCCACATACCGCAGTAACTTTTAACTTTTATTTTGCAATGACAGTTGTATTATACGTTCTTGCGTATTTCTATTTATATCAAAGAGTGTAAAATTTTTCTGCAGAATTTGTTTTACCTTTGTTGGATAACCCTTGTCTCCCTCATCCTATAAAGATAATTCCTAACTGATTGCTCCAAAATTATAGTCGCTTTTATTCTCATCTTCTGAAGAAAAAAGATCTCTTTGCTACCATGTTTCCCCGAAAATAAGAACTAATCGGAAAAATAAACTATAGCATAATTTTTTAGGGTGCTCGTAATCTCTATTACCAACTCTAGGTAGATTACTAGAAAGAATTATACGCGGTAGGACCAACCACCACTTCACTACAAACAGCTTTTGGAGCAGAAAACAATATGGGTTTCAACAAGGCATCTCAGCGGAACACGCACTAAATGAACTAATTAACAAAATTAAACAAGACAAAGAATACGATTACAAAACATTGCTAATTTCTATGGACATTAAGGGTGCATTCAATAACATCAAATGGCCCATAATAGCAAAAAATTAAAACAGTCCCCTTGCCCGACATACCTAATCAACTGAATCGTTACCTTCTTAGAAAATAGGTTTGTATCAGTAGAAGAAAACTGGATTAAAATAACAAAACAGACATTCGGTGGCTGCTCACAAGATAGTTGTCTCGGGCCATTACTCTGGTTAATCATACCAGACATTGCACTCAATAAAACCTAGATGGGGATGACTGGATGCAAGCATTCACGGCCGACTTTATCTTAATTCTCAGAGCAAAGACAAAAGAAGAACTCATAACACTATCAAATAAAATAATCAAATATTTCAATGAGTGGAAATCAGAAAATAACCTGATTTTAAATTGGGATAAAACGGAAATACTTTATTGAAATAGAGGGAACATAATAAACTTATAAACAGAAAATTCATACAAAATAGAAGACATTGAATTTAACGGTAAACATCTGGAGGCCAAAGAACAGATAAAATACCTATGTGTCATCATACACAAAATCTTAAACTGGCTGCCACACTGTCAATATCAAACCTCAAAAGAAGGATAATCATTCTGGATGCTGGAAAGAATTGTCTAAAGAAATGAGGACTACAACCCGAAATCATTAAAATTTGGTATAGAACAGTAGTGGAAAAAAACATTGACCTACGCAGCCCCAATTTGGGAACATAACCTTAACAAGAGAAGTAAAGAAGTCCTATCTAGCTGTCAGAGGCATTTCGCACTGGGCGTAGTCAAAGCATACAGGACAAAGCATACCCGACCGCGCCAGGAAAGGACAGCCCCGACCGCGCCATTTCTGGTCCTCTCAGGCCTGATTCCAATTCACATGCAAGTGAAATACGAAGCCGCTTACGGCACGGTATCTAGGTTACGCAGAACAGTAAACATATACGATACAACAATCCACCACATGAACTATGTCAAAAAGATCAACATTTCACGAAACCACCCAGCAGAATCTGTAGAACCCAGGATAGGGCACAGCGTAAAATAAATAGTCATATATACAGATGAATTAAAATTGAAATCAGGAGCTACGGGCTCAGCTTACGTAGCGTACAAAAATAAACAAAAATCAGACATTGTCAGTGCCACTAAGAAAGTCCAACAGCGCTTTCCAAGCCTAACTACTGGCTATATTAAAATCAGCAGAATGGGAAAACACGACAGGGCAAGATTATAGTATTCGCTCGGGCTTCATGTCAGCGTATCATTTTTGTTTAGCATTTTACAAAAATACAGAGAAAACAACATTACAATTTTGCCCTTTTGCTCGGCGGTCAGAGGGTTAAAGAAAACCCTGAAAGAACTAACAAATAAACAACGGCAGTTCGAGTGGGACTACGGGGATACAGGTAGGCTGACACACAAAAAATTCGCATCAATAGATACACAGACTGGTTACCTGCAAACTATTATCACAAATCTATACAGGTCACGGCACGTTCCCGGCATTCCTACACAGATTCACACCAAAGGCCTCACTGGAGTGAGAGTGTGGGTCGCTAGGAACTTCCTTCCAAACATTATCTCACAGCCTACCCACTTACACAAGCACACCATTCAGTCACTTTACAACAAACAAGTGAAATCAAAAGGCAAAATAGTGATCAGATGGCTAAATAACAATATAGACCACATTTCACATTAATACGAGGCATAGTCCAATATCGTCCAGTAAATAACCTTCCCTTTTGCCAATTAAGATCCAATCAAAGCAAAATTCCCACCTTCAAGACCCAAAAAAACTAGTTCACGCTAAAAATATAAGTGTCAACAAAAGAAAAAGAACAGTTTATTGGAAAACCATTCAACCTACATAATGATAGCAATGAACAGTAATTGCTATCATTAGTGACAAATATAAATAACCCACTACGACAAACAAAAAAGTTCAAGTATGCACAAGGGAGTGTTCTCCCGCTCCATCAGTTCTCAGCTCAGCCCAGTCTATTATTTTGTTTCCTTCAATATATTTATCCCTGCCCTCCATTCAAGCAGGTCTTCAGTTTAACTATATTGCACTCCTCGTCCACCAAGCATGATGCACATTACGGAGCTGTGCATTGCCAATTCAACGTATTAATAGTAATCTAGAACCGGCCAACGCAGTAATCTAAAGTAATTCACTAAATAGCACTGCGGCCATAACGGCCAAGGATCACTACCATGCGGCGATCAGGTGAGTTTCGCCCCACAGCGAAGTACACAACTTGTTTAGCTAGGAACTCCACCTGGCAGACCGTGCCTGGACAGCGGTAAAAAAAGGCCGTTTCACTCTCTTTTCTTTTAAGATCGTGAATATCTAAAATATCATTCTGACTATAAAAATGTGCTCAATTATGATTAGAGTTCACTCGGTTCATTTTTAAACAAACGATGTGTATTTCCAGAGTTAAACAGGGATTTTTCTAGTCTTTGCAACGATAAACATGGTTGAAGAATTCATGGGATAAAATTATTAAGAACTGTGTAACCGGCGCACTGTGAGGAGACTTCTTGTACGAAAATTGCTCATTTAAAGAGAGCTATATTGCTGAACATGAAAGATAAGGACCACTGCGCAGTAAAATTAGCAATGGCCTTGTAAAAATGGTTTTACAAAAAACAAGAAAAATAAGAAAAATCGGGTAAGAAATCGGTTTTGAGCTTTATGAAGATGTTTCAGAAGAAGATGAAATGACTGTATTTCAAAAAATTTAACTTTTCGCACATGAATATATGAATGAATAAAGATTCTTGTACATAAATATATAAATAAATGTAGATTGTTGTAAAGGGTTAAATGTAAATTGTTGTGCCTTGAAGGAAAAAAAAAGATTCCCTGAAGCAGTGCATCTAATGACTGCCAAACATTTTTGGCTTCCCTAATGCATGTTTTGGATAAAAAATTAATGTAAGACCCGATCTTATTTCTGGGGAAACATTGTATATATTATTTCATCTCCACTTCTTATACTTTTAATGCACCAACTTTTGAAAAATATTGGATTAAATTCTTCGTTAAAATAGCACGGATAGTTTTTTCTTTGGAAGAGAGAGGGGTGGCAAGTGCTTATAGTATTAACAATATTATTCACTTAAAATTACATATTTGGTAATTAACCCTGCAGTGAAAATTTTTGGGTAGGCTCGGGACCCATGTACCGTATAAGTTGGCGTCACTGAATATTGCTGATTTTTCCCTTACTCACATCTTTCTGATTTGATAAATTCTTATTTTCATATTCAACAGTTCAATTAATGATTGAATTCTAAAAAATATTCCAGAATAAAGAAAATTTTGAGCACCTTTTTCTTAGAGCATGTGAATTCATGCACGATTATTTTAGCTGATTGTCTTTTGAAGAAAAGGCAGCTATGTTAAGATTTAAAAAAAGAAAAAAAAACTTCAAATGTTGAATGGTTTTTGCAAGTTTATCCCAGTAAAAAAAGAAAAAAAAAATCACGTAAAAGAGATTAGCTTATCAGGCATAAGACTACAGAATAATTTCTCATGGCACGGAGAGTAAAAATTGTCACTCTAAATATATATGAATAAAGTCTTGGAAATCGATTTTGCATTTCAAATTTTTCTGTGCTTTTTAATCTGTCTCGGAAAATAAATGAGTCTTTTTTCAACATTCTATCGTAACATTAAAATTGATGCATCTAGACATTTTTTTACTAAACACGCATAAATTGTGGAGAAGGATAATGATACAATCATAGGTGCGAAGAATTGCGGATTTTGAATGCCACTATTCCAAATATTAATTTAATCTCAGAATTCTGTGATTAAATAAGGCGAAGATTATTATTAAGAAAAGTGATATTCAGAATCCGTAATCTTTTGTACCTAGACAGCTGCGTAACCGATGCATTATGAGGAGGCTTCTTGTACAAAAATTGCTCATTTAAGGAGAGCTGGATATGAAAGATAGGAACCATTGCGCAATAACTCTAATAAAAATTTCCAATGGTCTTGTAAAAATGGTTTTACAAGAAACAAAACGGATCACAAGAAAAATCAGGTAAAAAATTGGTTTTGAGCTTTATGACGATGTTCCAGAAGAATATGTCATAATTGTATTTAAATAAATCTAAATCTTCGTACATAAATATATGAATGAATACAGATTTTTCTGTATTAATATATAAATAAATCTAGATTATTATAAAAATCTAGATTATCTTTATTATTATAAAAATATGTTAAATGTGAAATGTTGTGCATTTAAAAAAAAAAAAAAAATCCCTGAAGTAATGCATTTAATGTCTGTCAAACATTTTTGGCTTCCCTAATGCAGGTTTGGATCAAAAATTAATATAAGACCCAGTCTTATATTGGGGGAAACACTGCATATAATTTTGCATCTCAGGTTGTTTTGCTTTTATTGACCAACTTTTGAAAAAATGGCACCAACTTTTGAAAAAATTGGGAGGCTCAAAAATTCTTCGTTAAAATAAACACGGATAATTTTATGTTTTTGTGGAAGAGAGGGGCTGGCGAGTGATTTTATTAACAATATTATTCGCTTAAAAAATACATCCTGCAGTGAAGATTTTTGGGTGGATTCGGGTCCCACGATTCGGGACCTGTATAAAGGTGGCATCACTGAATATTACTGACTAGCTGTTTAACCCGTTCTACGCACAAGAGTGCTTGAATTTAATTCTAAATCAAAAAAATAGTACAACTAAATGTATCTATGTAATATGTAGAGAAATAATTTTCTACTGCTGTGCATTTTTTTTAATGAAATTTAATTTATCATGTTGCTATGGCAGCAGACAATACAACGATATCTTTGGAATAAGAGGATAAATAGAAGTTAGAAATAAAAAGTTTTGTTGATGTTTGTGATAAAAAAAAATTGTAATTTTTTAAAGTAATAATTAAGCGCAATTAAATAATCTCTAATTATTTGCATGCGAGGTAAAAGAATTATCGTAATACCCGCTACAGCTTCTTAGTATTGCAGCATGGCGTTCGCAATTAGTACATTTCACATTGCAGTAAACATTTAGAACTGATCAGAACTGGCGCGATTACGGGTTGAACACAAAAAAGGTAAAAATTCGTCAAAAACATAAAATAAAAAAATTCTATTTAAAATTTTTGTATTTTTTGCCCCAATCGTTCATGGCCCCCTTACCAACAACCCGTGTGCCAAATTTCGTAGCCCTGCGCCCTGTGGTTCCCGAGTTTTTGAGATACACTCACGGATTTTAATAGGGTAGATTTTTCCCTTACTCACATCATTCTCAGTCGACAAATTCTTATTTCCATTTTCAACAGTGCAACTTAATAATTTAATTCTTAAAAATATTCCGAAATAAAGAACATTTTGAGTACCATTTTCTTAGAGCATGTAAATTCATGCCCGATGATCTCAACTGATTGCCTTTTGAAGGAAAGGCAGCTATATTAAGATTTAAAAAAGAAAAAAAAACTTCAAATGTTGAATGGTTTTTGAAAGTTTATTCTACTTTTAAAAAAATCACGTAAAAGAGATTAGCTTATCAGGCATAAAGACTACGGAATAATTTCTCTTGGTACAGAGAGTAAAAATTGTTATTTCAAATATATATGAATAAAAAGTCCAGGAAATCGATTTTGCATTTCAAGTTTTCTGTGCTTTTTTTAATCTGTTTTGGATGATAAATGAGTCTATTTTCAATATTCTATCATAACATTAAAACTGATGCATCTAGAATTTTTTTACTAAACACGCATAAATTGTGGAGAAAGATAATGTTACAATAATCATAGTTGCCACGTATTACAGATTTTGGATACCACTATTTCCAAATGTTAATATTCGCTTTATTCACAGAATTCTGTGATTAAATAAGGTGAAGATTACTATTCGGAAAAGTAATATTCAGAATCCGTAATATTTGGCACCTTATGTATCATTTTAAAATAATTCAGATATGACTTAAACCAAATAACTAGTACAATATATCGCAAAGTCATCAATAAAAATGATATAATAGTATAATATTATTAAAAATGTGAATTAATATTAATGTAAGATTTTTTTTTCTTCGCTTTATTAAATAAAACGTGAAATTGAAATAAATTTTTAGAAACGAATGTTACATTTTTATTATTAGGAAAATTTAAAATATATGTTCAGTCATTCGATATGGCTATAAGTCTGACTGTACAAACATTTCCCAATCTCAAAGTCATACACATTGTATATAGGAATTATTTATACAATTTTAGAAAATAATGTGATTTCTGAAATAAAAAGCTTTCAAACTAACACTTAATCAAAACTGTCATCATTATTCATTTGAGTTTTAAATATATATATGAATAATTATCCCACTGACAAAATACGCTGTCATTTACAAACTAAAAGAAATTTTCTTAATATTAAACGGAGAAAGTTCGAGTACATTTAAAGTTAAACATGGTACTGTCATTGATCATGAACTTTATACATTAAATATTTACTATTCAATGACATGCTACATGTATATATTTTTTCTTTCAAGAAATAGATAAAAAGCTGTTCTAATCTACTCATAAAATAACATCCAAACAATATAAATAAATTACAAAATTTACCCGGCAAACTTGGATAAATGTAATAGTTGACCATAATAGTCCAATAAAACTGTCTGAGTGAAAGTGAGATAACTGTAATAAACGAATACTTGAGAGGAATGTTTTTCAGTGCGATAGAAATAAAAAAAGACTTAAAAAGATAAACCTTTTATGAATACATTAATGTAAAATGCTATAAAATCGAAGTATTAAAAATTAAGAAATCATAACGAAATAATCATTTTGAAGTTATAATCCAAGACATTATGCCGCACATATTGTTATTATGATCATACAATATTTGAGCAAAAAATTGGTAGTAATTAAGGCAGTGTCTTACATTTGAGGATAAGAAATATCGTTTCCTTGCGTCGCACAGTAGAGTATATATATATTTGACACAAAATCCTACCAAAATTAATTTTTATGTGTTTTAAAGTTACTGACTTACCTACTATTAGTAAAAACCCTTAATTAATGTGATATAAGCAAAAATGTATGTATTTATTTAAATAAATAAATATATAATACAATGTTTACTTCATTGTTTATTGCTTATAAGAGGAAAGTAATTGTTCATAGGTTTGTTTTATTTACAAATAATGCTTAATTAAATGTGGTTAATTTTCCTACACACAAATGTTTAATTATTTATAAAAAACAATGCATATAATATATATATTACTTGCATTTAGTATTTACCAAAGTTCAGTCTCTATAGTATAGAGATGCTGGTTTTTGAGTGTTTTTAATAGGTTTGCAGTCCTCCCAAAAAAAACATTGATATCTAAAACTGGCAAAAATATGCAAACATTAAAAAAAAATTGCCTTCAAAACTATAACCGATACGATTATAATTCAAAAATGGTCCGACAAACCCCGACACAGCTTTAAAAAAGCTTTGAGTATATTAGATAATATATTTCAAGAAATTAGATCTAAAACGGCTTAATATTAACCTATTTTCAATTTTAATTATTATTTATTATATGAAAAATAAAATTATTTAAATGCACATGTCAAAGTATACATTTAAACACAATAACAAAGCTGAAACCTAACAAAAAAGCACGTCTTCTCACAAAGAAACTTTCACTTCAACTGAGGTTAGGAGCCGCCGGACATGATTCATACTCCTGAAACACGCATAGATCGATGCACCAGTTAGTCAGCTACTATAAAATATGCTTTTTATAATCGTTGAGCAAATTTTAATTTCTGCCTTTTTGTCCAGGATTTTGCATCAAATACTCCAAAGTGCGTCGTGCAAATTTTAACTCTAGCAATCGTCTATTTTGTTTTGAATAAATCCCACATAATATATATATTTTTTCACGAATATATATTGTACATTTAAGAACAATTTGTTCTAGATTTGGCTGGCTAAAATATTCCCTATATTAAAATCATTAAAATTACAGACATTACATTACAATTACATAAAACATTAAAAATATATATAAATTGGACGTTTCGGATTTACATAAAAATCCCTCATCAGCAAAAAATTTTTAACGTAAGTCACAATAAGTTCTAAAACATCAACACATAGAAAATATACTGCATCAAAATGTCGAGGTCAAAGTTACAAAGTTATATTAACACTGAATATTTTTATGTAAATCCGAAACGTCCAATTTAAATAGGTTTTATGTAATTGTAATGTAATGTCTGTAATATGATTTTAATATAGTTATAAATATGTTCAGACGTAATATTTTTGTTTACATCAAATAAAATATTCCCTTCTCTCTCCTTCTGCTTCAACTTTATACCAAATACCTTCCAACCATACCGAAATACCATCCAATTCTAAATACCTTTTTTCTTTCTTTTTCCCGATTCACTTCCTAAATCTAAATTAATGTTCTTTTAATTTTTAATTGTGACAAACGAAATAGCCACATTTGTTCAACAGTAATTTAGTAAAATAAATGCAAAGAATACTTTAGTAAAATAAATGCATAGAATACTTTTGAATACGACAACAAATAAAAAATGTTACATCATTTAAAAATTCCCTTTGAAATTAATTGAGTTTAATTGCGTTTAAATTAACTGAGTTTAAATTTCCACACTAAATTTGACATGACATTTTAGAAAGAGCAATTTTGAAATCTCCGAGGATTTGTTCGTAAAGAAAAACTGAATAAACAAACGATATATGTGATCTGTAGAAAATAAATTAGTATTTTACACATTCCATGAATTCCAGTGTTTTACGGCACTAAAAACACATCTTTCAGTTTTAGTGCCAGAAAACACTGAAAATTCGCAAAGTTCAAAGTATTATAACTCTGTAAGTTTTAGTCGTAAACAATTAGTATTTTGTTAAATGCCCTTACTTAGACGCAAGACAATATATTTCTAAACGTAAGTAAAAAAAGGGTCCATATTTAAAAAAATTAAATGTCATTTTTAAATATGTATACAGTCCCTTGTAAAACAACTTCCATATCTAAAAGCTATACTTGACTGGCTTACTATTTGACATTGAAAATATGGGGTGTGCTAAACGTCTCTGATACATTTTAAAATTGAATTAAAAAAAAAAAAATCGAGTAATCGGCGTACGAGTTTGGACTAAAATGCTTCTCATTATCGACAGTTTTGTTTAAATAGAAAGTTAAAAATGATATATGATATATTCCCAAGATAGATCTATACCTCCAAAAAGCTAAGGGAAAACCTCAAAAACAAGGAGTCACAGGACAGATAATTTATTTTGTTCGATCTACTACAATATTTAAACTCTTTGTACATTGAATAACATCAAAATGATACTCAATTGCATTCTAAGCATTGGAATATGGTAGCATATTGCACGGTCGTCCAAAAAAAAAAAAAAAAAAAAAAAAAAAGTGGGTAAGTGTGATCAAAGATCGCTCAAAGGGTTTCGTTTAATATTCCTTTCAAAACACTTTATCCTTTCTTTAATAAATTCTAACAAATTTCATTTAGCAACAACAAAAAAAAGTCATGTTTTTTATAAAGTAAAAATTTACCGGTCTATTTTTTCGTTTTTACGAAAGCTAAACCAGCCAGATAGCGGGCCAAGCCTGCTATTATATTCTGTCATAATAATATCCGTCATACGGACTAAATGCAATATTTAAAAAAATAATTTCAAAATTAAACAAATTGTATACCTTCAAAATGTTAAAATATGCGAATATTTCCATAATCGGATTTTTATCACAATTCAATATGGTTCTGAAACTCATATATTTACCATTCTCTATTATTTATATTGATACTCGCTTTGTATTATTCTCAAACATCTGAAAAATTCGTTAAATTTCCCATATGACGTCAGATTTTCTTTTTAATTCTCTAATGACGTGATAGTAATCTGCTTTGTTTACTTACTCATACTCATATACTCCTTGTATTATTGAGAAATCTTAGACATTTTCCGTTTTATTACGACTATGACGTCAATCAATTTTATTTCATATTTATCTTTTTTTCAATGGGTGAAACTTTTTATTTCATTTTCCTTTTTCACGTGGAAATCGTCTGATAGAAAATTAATTATTGTGGAAAGATTTTCATCGTGGATTTTTAATTTTTGGCATCTGCTATAATGGAAAATGTTTAAATTTAAAAGGAAAAGGCTGTTAGAATTTTGGTTTTTTATCTCTATTTATTAAAATAATACGAATTTTTCAAATTTTAATATTTTCAGCTCTTCACAGCTGATATTCTGATTTATACACAAAGTTTCAACTCTGTAAGTTACATAGTTTTCGAGAATGGCTCTGTGACAGACAGACAACGGAGCGGGAGCAATAGGGTTTCGTGAGATGAACGAAACCCTAAAAAAAGGAGACATACATTTTAATCGCCAAATTGTCGTAGAGAAAAACAAAAATAGCTTATGATTGGGAATTATGTCTTCTTTCAATTTACTGTACAGAAATAATTGTAACTGCTTATTTTGAGTTTTTGATTTTTTTTTTCAAATTTGAAAGTATAGCGCCATCTATAGCATTTTTTTAGAATTATTATTATTTTTTGAATATGCTGAAAGAAAGATTCGAGCATTGAGAACATTGACTAGAAATATAAAGAAATATTTCTAGTCAATGATTGAGAAGCATTTCTGCCCAAACCGCATTATTGTACGTCAATACCTTATTTTTCATTGAATTTTAAAATGTGTCAAAGACTATTGGCCTACCCCGTATATTTTCATCATCAGTGGTTTAAGAGATAATCGCCATTACATCTATTTTCAATCACCCAGTATATATGTATGTATATACCGGGTGCGCCAAAAGTTCGTTAAAACTTTAAAAATTCATTAAAACGAAACAAATGATGCTAAATAATTGCGGTTTGCAAAAATGGGATTAAAGGGAGATAGGAATTTTTTCAATAACAAAGAAATTTAGTTCAAAAATTATCGATAGATGGCACTGCAAGCATTATGTGAAGCAGATTTATGCAAAAGCTGTGAATAAAATCCCTAAATGCAAACAGATTCGTCATTCGATTCCAGCAGTATGCTATCGTTACCAGATCAAGCGCTGTTGGTTAAACTCTTTTACAAGAATGGGGAAGTGGCAACTGGCGCATTGCGAAAATTTTGCACGGCAAAATAACTGAAGACGAGAAAAGGGCCTGTTTCATGTGCTGGTTTAATGAAGCTTGTCAGACGCTTCGCAGAAATGGGTCTTTTACTAAAGGCCTAATTTGCATACATCTGCTTCGTGTTATGCATGAAAGCGCCATCTATCAGTATTTTTTTTAACCAAAACTCTTTTTTTTGCATCATTTGTTTCTTTTTAATGAATTTTTAATGTTTTAACGAACTTTTGGAGCACACGATATATATAAGTATATATGATCAAGACACTAATCATTTATTATCTCTCATAATAAATATCATCTGTACTTTTTCATAACTACCCTTATATTTTTCTCAAATACTTTTAATCTAGTACTTTAAATGATTTAAGCCCTTCAATAATTTCTTAAATAATTTACATCGAGTTCTTTAACACTGTATCTGGGTTAATAACTCCAAACAGAGTGTTAAAATAAAAAGAAAACTGCCCAGTTAAACTGAGGGCATTGAGCTCATAGGCTATTCACACTAATTGCATATTATACTCTTATTTCAAAGAATCTGAAATAAGAGAAAAATAAAGAAATCAACAATATATTAAGGGGGGTCATCCCCCCGTTACCCCCCCCCCTCATAGTTAACTAATGAACCCCTTAAACTAATCAGGGAAGTCTCTAATTACAATGAATATATATACAAAATTTGAAGAAAATCCGATAATTCTGCATGAAAAACCCATTTATCTAAATTAGGGGGGGTATTCCCCCCCCTTTATACTTAACCAATCAATCCCGAAAACTAATCAGGAAGCGTCTTAACCCAATGAACCTATAAACAAATTTTGAAGCAAATGGGATAATTCTGCATGAAAAACCCATTTATATAAATTAAGGGGGGGGGGTAGCCTCCCCGATCCCCCCTTTATACTTAACCAATCAATCCCAAAAACTAATCAGGGAAGCGCCTTAACACAGTGAACCTATAAACAAAATTTGAAGGAAAACGGAATAATTCTGCATGAAAAACCCATTTATATAAATTAAGGGGGGGATTAGCCCCCCGTTCCCCCCCTTTATACTTAACCAATCAATCCCGAAAACTAATCAGGGAAGCGCCTTAACACAGTGAACCTATAAACAAAATTGGAAGGTAAACGGATATTTCTATGAAGAGTTATCGCGTTACGTACATACATACATACGCACGTACAGAACCGGTGGGCACATAAACTCTCAGGCTTTGATAGCCTGTGAGCTAAAAACTGTTTTCAAATTGGCAGCAAAGTTATTCAACGCTCATTTTCAACTTTTTATTTTATGTCAAGTGATAATCAAGTATACTGATAATTCTTAAAATAATGTTATATCGCTGCTAAGTATATTTCTGTTTATATATATATATAATAAAAGATTTAAAAACTTTATGGAGCTCTGATGATGCGTTAAATGATGAGAATGTTCCTTAAATGTCAGTGCTTCATGTCATTTTTCTAATGTATCACTTTTCTTTCGATCGACACACCGGTACAGTAGTGGCTGGCCTAGTGCCATATATTTTGTTGGTAAATCGACCAGGAACCTTTCAGTCTAAAAAAGCTATGATGAAAGAATTTATGAGAAAATTTTGTTATGTTGCATGTGATGCAAAACGTACTAGTCGTTGGAATGATTAACATAAGAGTAATGATACCCATTATTTCAGTTATTTCATATAAAAACATAATATTTATTTTATAGAAAGAAAAATAAATAAATAAAATGAAAAATAAATAAATAAATAAAATAGAATTCCTAATACTCAAAAACAAAAGCTACATTTTTTTTAACCAAATGAAATTAATATTTGAAAAAAAACTGAATTAAAAACTTACATTTTTTTAACATAAATCGATTTCTTGAAGCTTTAAATATGCGAATTCAAAATTACAGCTCATTTCGCCAAGTAACTTTTGAGTTATGATTAAAAATTTTGCATACTAGGGTGAATTTATATGTACAGTACGTTAAAAAAATCGGAACAATGGTCCAATTGTAAAAGTCGCAGAATAAATCTATTTCCATCAAAGCTCCTTGTTTTTTATTTTCTACAATTCTGTTACAGTGAAATTTTCTTGAGGATTCCTCTACATATTGACATTTTATCAAACTTAATTTAAATAATCAATAAATAACACCTAATTTTGGCACCATATTTGGATTATACGGTAAATTTTATCTTCGGATACCAAATGGGAAGTCATTCGGTCAAATAGTTAGGAATTATATGCAGATTTAAAATTTGGAACTCCTAATGTTAAATTCATTCTTGATTGTTGCACAACAGATTGGAATGGGGGTAGTTTTTTAAGCGTAACTTAAAATTTACTCGACGAAATGAGCTGTAATTTTGGATTCGCATGTTCGAAGCTCCTAAATATGGATTTCTGTTTTTTAAAAAATGGGACACAATTCCTATTTTTTTTAGATTAATTTAAAAAATACATACAGGGTGATTATAAAGAAACTTTGCCAACATCTGCACTTCTAGCGGCCGTTCTATTTAACCGATCAAGATGAAATTTTAAATATAGTTGTTTGAAGGTATGCGCTCGAGATTCTGTGAATGGCAATACAGTGGTGCTCACGGTTACGGTTATAGTTACAGAAACTCGAAAATTTCGAATGGCAACGCCTACTTTTTCCTGTCTCAAAATGTTCAGCGCATGCGAAAACCCTAAATAGCGTTGAAACGGTACCGATATGTCCAAAAACAAACGTGTTATGCATACACAAAGAAGAGTTCTGAAAACCGGCCAACAAAACACGATCTGTGCGCACGCAGTAACTTTGCATATGACACAGGCAAGATACCAATCACAGAACGCCGTTCGCCAGATATTCAGCGGAGGAAGCCTATAAAATACCAAGCGGGTATGCGAAGTCGTCATTCATGAACTCGCACATGCCGACGATATGACTCTTCCTGGGAAAGTTCGCGGTGAATTGATCAAACTCTATTATCTAAATGGGATGAACGCTGCGGAAGCCTTGCGTGTGTATCGCCGCAATCATCGACAACGACGTGGGCCATGTACTCTGCAAGCTGTGCGTGATTTAGTGCGCAAATTCGAAGATACAGGCTGCACCTGTGACAAACCGCGCTCCGGACGGCCAACAGTTTCTGAGGACGTTGTCATGGAAGTGCATCATACAGTGACTACAGGGCACACAGAAACTGCAAGAGGATTATCGCGCTTGTTGGATATTCCGAACACAACGGTCCGCAAGCTCTTGCGCTCAGTACTTCACATGTTTCCCTATCGATTTCAGCGCGTCCAGATGTTGCAGCCGGGTGACCCACAACAACGTCTGGACTTCGCAAATGAATTTTTATTACGATATGATGCTGATAACGACTGGCCACTTCGCATACTATGGACGGACGAGGCGCATTTCACCTTACATGGCAACATTAACACAAAGAATTGTGTGCACTGGGGAGAGACGAATCCTCACGCTGTGGCACCAGTACCATTATTTGACGCCAAAGTGACTGTGTGGTGCGGCATTACAGCTACATTTGTTCTCGGCCCGTTCTTCTTTGAGGAAACGACCCCAGCGGGTCCTGCAACATGTTCTGTAACAGGCTCTCGGTATGCAGCCATGCTGAAAAATTCTGTACTACCGGAGTTGCGTCGGCGGAATGCACTCAATGACGTTGTTTGGATGCAAGATGGTGCACCTCCACATATAGCGAGGTCAGTTAAAAGGCTCCTAGATCAGCATTTTGGTGATCGCATCATCTCACGCCATTATCCTATTCCGTGGCCTGCGCGATCCCCAGATCTGACGCCTATGGATTTCTGGTTTTGGGGATATCTCAAATCCAGAGTTTACCTGTGCAATCCACAAACATTGTCGGGCTTGCAGGATTCTATACGGCGTGAGATTAGAAACATTCCTCGCGTCATGTTGCGTTCAGCGGTATTGTCCGTCGTCTCCCGCATGCAATGCGTAATTGCTTGTGATGGCACCCATGTGGAAAATGTTTGATGCCAATAAAGGTTTTCTTTTGTCTGATATGTGTTCTCATCATTCAGCAGTTTCTTGTCTCTGTCGAATGCATTATTGCTCGGTGCGCCTTAAAGAACGGTTTGTATGTCTATAACACGTCGGTTTTTGGACATATCGGTACCGTTTCAACGCTATTTAGGGTTTTCGCATGCGCTGAACATTTTGAGACAGGAAAAAGTAGGCGTTGCCATTCGAAATTTTCGAGTTTCTGTAACTATAACCGTAACCGTGAGCACCACTGTATTGCCATTCACAGAATCTCGAGCGCATACCTTCAAACAACTATATTTAAAATTTCATCTTGATCGGTTAAATAGAACGGGCGCTAGAAGTGCAGATGTTGGCAAAGTTTCTTTATAATCACCCTGTATTTTGAAATTAATATTTAAAACAATTTGAATCAAAAACCTACAAATTTTTTAGCATAAATCGATTTTTTTAAGCTTCAAATTTGCGAATTCAAAATTACAGCTCATTTCGCAAAGTAATTTTTGAGTTATGATTAAAAAACTAGTGACGTTTTCAATCGATTCTGCAAAGATTAAAAATTAATTAATTTTATAAGTTCCAAACTTCAAATTTCAGTAATTTCTAAGCTACTTGGCCGAATTAACTTTCTTTTTAGCATCTGAGGGTAAAATGTAACTAAAATTCCAAATATGATGTAAAAATCAGGTCAGAATCTAAAAATTTGATACAAATTCAAGATGTAGACGACCCCTTAAGAAAATTTTACTATAACAGGATCTTACAAAATAATAAACAAGGAATCTTGGGGTAAAGAAATTTATTCTGTGACTTTTTGGAATTAGAATAATGACTATTGTTCGGACTTTTTTTTCCTTCATCATTCTTATTTGTAAACTCAGTTGTACAGACGAGAATAGTATTCGGCAACAGTTACCGTTTCTGTATGTTTTGAAGATCTAATACATTTCAATTATTTGAATAACATTTATTATTGTAAACGCTTTCAATTTTCTCAGTGAAGATTGTCGACATTGTAACGTGAGGTGCCATTTCTGTGTATTCTCTGTGAAGTTCGGTGGAATCTCCCTCTTGTGGGGAGTGTTCATCTTCTTCATATATATATTACGAAATTATTTTTAAATACGTAGGGGATTATTATTTTCGAACTTCTGTGGTGAAAACATTTAAAAATTCTTTAAAAGTTTAACCAAAATAAAACGTACGAATCGTTACTACTTTTGTTATGATCGCTTTACAAAGATAACCCTACAACTATTGTTTACGAAACTTGTCTCTTATTATCAGCAAATATGGGGCTTTAAGAATTGTTTTATTTAATATAAAAATTAACTTCAGCTTCTTTCTTTGCCAAATTCATTTAGAGATTAATATCGAGTGCTTTTATTATAAGCTGTTTGTCGTAATCATTGATTTAAGCGTTATTCAGGTTCAGCATTCTTAAATTCTTAAAACTGAGTAATTAGTTTTTAAGCGAAAATAAACCCAAAATAACAACACTGAGATGTATTTCACAACTTCCCAGAATCCAACTAAATGCATGTTATTGACAATTTCCAAGAAATTAGATGGTTTCTTAATTAATAACTTCGTAGAACGAAAAGTTATTGACTCGTTCATGTCTTGCAAAATATTTACTTCAATAAAATTTCTAAAGGATCTTTTGTCCACTGGAATCTCTACAAATGCATGAAGAAATTGATCTATTGAAAGGAAGAAGTGTTAATTTTTTTTTAATGCCATGAAAGGATGAAAGGTTTTTTATTGCTTGTTTAATGGCATTTAGGAATTTTAGAAATAAATTTTAAAGGCACATTGCATTTTTTTTTCTACTGCAGTATATTGGGATAAGAATACTCGTACTTCAAGGTTCGTTATTAATCAGACTTCAATCAGACTTGTGGCAAAGTACAGCATTTGTATTTTAAAAATTTCTCATCAGAAGATAAAATTTTCATTTCTTTTTTTTATTATTCTTTCTAGCAGTCTAATTGACTTTAGCTGTTTCTTAGCGGTCTAACTGACAAAATATTTCTAAAATACTTACTTTTTTTAATACTTTAGAAGTTTTATAAGTTTTAAAATCGTAAAGCTGACGAGCAATGAATAAGATTATAACTCTTAAAATAAAATTAAGTATACATTTCAACGTATGGCAAAAAATTCAATTAACTTTCTTATTTCACGGAAAATATTTCGTACTTTTTCACAGGTCTGCAACAAAAAGACTTTTTTATAATTTTAGATATCCTTAATGAAATTTTTGTGCTGAGTTAAAAAAAAAAAATTGTGTATCACGTATCATTTTTGTACAAACTTGACTTTTATGTCTTTATGGCTTAAAAAAAAAAAAAAAAAAAAAAAAAAAAAAAAAAAAAAACTTTAAGCGAATCTGCTTATTGCAATTACATCGCCTAATTTAAATTAAATCGAAAAACGTTAAAAAAAAAATTTCTTATTCTCCTCCAAAAATGCGTGTAGTGTTCCAAAGTACATTAGAGAAAGTTATTTCACTTATTTTGAAGTGAAACTTCAGGAACATCGGCTTCACACAAAGTTTGTTATGTTCGTGTATATGATTAAATAACGACGTCCAAAGGTAAAAATAAGCATTCAGACTTAGTATCCTATTGGATAGAAGTAGCCTAAATACCACACTGATGATTATTTATTTTGAACATGTGTCTTTATTTGTTATAAGTCTAAAAACAAAACAAAAAAACCCCTTTATGTACCCAAATCTCTCACAGCCTTATCCCTTGTTCCACACGCTCGAAAAATTTTTGACTCTCTTTTACAAGACATATTTGAAGATTCATCTGATTCTGATTTAGATAATGCTGCTAATGATGATTTTTAGTGTAATATATACATTGATGCCCCTCCCCTCAATTATTCAATCAATCTGAACACTCTGATTTAATAAGGGATCTGCTGAAATTTTAGGCTCCAGACTGAAAGAAAAAACATGCCAGTTCCTAAAATATTGATTATACTGTGTTAATAATCAGACAACAGCAGATTATCTCGTACTTTCTACAGGATAGTGACTAAGTTTGTGACGTGCGCTTCGAGGCTGTCAACTTGATAGGAGGCCATGACACAGATTTTACTAAAAACTCAACCATTTATTTATAACAGTAAAGCAGGGAATTAGCAGTGAAGCGGGTGGATTTAATGCAGATGTTCAGAAACAAGCTCACTTTAAGAAAGACTGAGAGGGAGAAATCCTTTCCCAAAACTTATTAAATTTAACTCACTAAACTCGGCTGCCATTCGTTCTGCAGAAACCAAAGAAATTCACTTTAGCAGATAATATCACTATAAATGGAATCCCATGGATTCCGATGTTTCTCTTTATTAGAATAGAAAGTTCGAATTCTTAGAAAATTCGTGAAAACTCACAGCCGTTGACTTTATCAAAACTGCTAGTCGGAAACTGTACTTGAAGTTAACACGTGGGTCGAATTGCACGAGAGGACTAATTATCCCGAGGGAGAGATGCGCTCCAAATCCATTTATTCCATTTACTACCGCACTATATATAGCTACTACAGAACCACAGTTACCTTTTTAACATCTCATTTGCAAAAATAACCGTCACAACTAGATTCCTGGTGATTCATTACGCATTTTGCGTAACTAAAAAAATAACAGAATAGGTCTCATTCACGCAAAAATGTTAGAAATCAGGACAACACGATCGCACGTAAAATCTCAAAATTCAGTCGCGTACTATAATACCTTTATATAACAGTAGCTAAGCACGCTGCCACAAGTTTACTGCAAAGGATATTTATAGATTGATGCACAAGTTTCGTGTTAAATATAAAACCCAGAAATGGAGAATTTCTATTGAATATACTAAAAGAAGTCTTAAAATTGTTGTTTTACATAATAGGAACAAACATGTATCTGTATCTATTGTATTGGAATATATGATTGTAGATTATTGCTAGATATTTAGATATTTAATAGCAAAAATGTCGAATCATTACATAACAGAAAAAACAGAAAACGCAGCTTCACTAGCAAAAAAAAAAAAGGCAGTATAAGATCTTTGACTAAGAAAAATAAATTAATTTAAGTCTATTTCAGTGCATTCTATATATATATATATATATATTCAAATAAAGTTGTTATGTTTTATTTATTAGTCATTATTAGGTTTATCAAGCTGTATATAACAATGAAACTCATGATGATGTACATTATGAAAAATATGTACGTGATAGAAAATAATTGAGGTCATTTTTGGAGTAAGCAACACAAACATGTATAGAATCAATATAAAATTCGTTTAAAGTTTTCACCGATGTAAATTTTGTAGACCTGTGTATTTAATTTATACAAAAACAAATACAATTTTTCTGTATTTATATGATCTGCGCTTGTATACAAACAATAATTGATTTCGAATAATTTGAAATTAGCATGGAGCATTTTGAAATATGGTTCATTGTGTGTATTATACATAGATATTTTTAAGAAAATACATAATTCATTAGTAAAAGTTTTATGAACGTTAGTCATTAGTAAAAGTTTTATCAAAAAATACCAAATACATATGAAGATACTACTTACTTTATGTCCGGCGCAATTTATAATGTTTTAGAATAAAAAGGGAAATTTCTGAATTTGAACTTTTAAACCGGGAACTATGATATTTGACTGATGAGGAGCCTTAGGAAAATATCTGTCAAAGATCTATTTTCATTAAAGAATATACATTAAACCTGTCACGCTCTTTCTGAAACATACGTAGAAATTTCAGTTTTAAAGTAATTTCTAAATTATCATTACGCGTGTAACTTTATTACCATGGTTTAGTGTCCAGAGTTATGTCTTAATTATTGTTGTTTCTGTTAATTATGATGTATCATTTCAGTTTAAAATATCTTAAACAAAAATATTCATTTTTTATATATTTTGTGAAAAAACAATTCTAAATGATATTTTTTAAAATCCTTTTCCAATTAAATAATAAGTTAATTAAGATGTATAATTTTAGATTAAAATATTTTAAACAAAAATTATTCATTTTTTACACATTTTCTGAAAAAATAATCTTAAATTATACTTTAAAAAAAATCTTTTGCTAATTAAATATTGTTCTGTAAAGATTTATGTATTAAAATTTGACTTTGACATTACTTTAAATATCAATCCAGTAATGGCAGAGTATAACTATTAAATATTTTTTCTCAAACTTCTCTGGCTGTTCGGTCATAACGGTCTGTCTTATCTTTGTAAACACTGTGTTACATTCAAAATGTCACTCATATTGATCACAAAATATGCAAAGAAGATTTGTACAAATTAATTTTCAGTAAAGTACTTTAATATACATATATCTTGATGACTGTATTATGAAAAAAATATTGTGGTAAATTCTAAAAGCAATATAACTATATGGGCGTATTACATATCATAATATAGTAAATAACTAATATTATGCATATGCAATGCTAACACAATGTTCATAATAGAATTTAACACGTACATTTTCTGTAACGAGTACATATGAAAAATAATTTTAAAATAAATAAAAAATAAAAAGTAAAATGAAATAAAACCTTCAAGACAAATGCCAAAGGGGCTCAAATGAGCAACCACAATTTATTTATTCTCTTGAACGACTTCCGTAAATACTCTTAAATAAACTTATTTTGTCTTTTTCTTTTAACATTTGGATTTTATTTGATTATGTTTAGAAAAAAGAAAGGGAAGATGTGAAGTCAATCATTTCCACAATATGGTAAAACGAACAGTAAACACACTTCACAGTCAGGCAGCGCCTTCTAAGGGTTTAAGCACTTTAGTTCCAATCACGCACCCTCTAAAAAATATTTATTTTCGTGCATTCTACCAACCTTGAAAGTTTGTTCCATCAATTTTGAAACACCTTTTATGTACACACTTACAAGTGGTTTGAAAGAAGTAAATCAAATGAACAGGATCTTCATGTTAGTACAAACCTGGAAAAGAATATTCTCATCACCCGCAACTAATTTTGCCACAAATCATTGTATAAAAATATTAGCAGTCGATTAGCAATAAAGTCTACTTATTAATACTATGCTTAAATTTTGCTCAGGGGATCGTTTACATATAGAAAATGTACCAAACTGGAAAATTTTCAATACTAGCATCTTACTTTGACATCATATTTGGATTAGTCGGTAAATTTTACCTTCGGATACCAAACGGCAAGGTAATTTGCTCAAGTAGTTTAGAAATTTTGCAGGTTTAAAATTTGGGTTGGGTTGGGTTGATTATTGACGGCCAATTATCTACACTAGGGATATAGGCCCGGGGGGAGTGCCCTTCGTGGGGGTCTTTCTAAGGGAACCTAATCCGTATTTACGCATGGATAAATCCACGGCTCGAAGAAAACCACGAAAACTCCGAACGATTAGGCCGACGGGCGCGATTGGGATCGAACCCAGCACCTCCCGTCTACCAGCTTCGAGAGCACAACTTCGGTTTAAAATTTGGTACTTCTAATGTTAAATTCATTTTTAATCGTTTCAAAACAGATTGCAATGTGGAGAGTTTTAAAAATAACTTCAAAACTATTTGGCGGAATGAGCTATAAATTGGGATTTGCATATAGGAAAGCTTCTAGAATCCGATTTCTGTTACAGAAGTTAACGGTTGCAATTCATATTTTTTTCCAAAATTAATTTAAAAATTTTATATATTTGAAAATTATTTCTTGGAAAAAAAAAATATGAAATGTAACCTATGAATTTTTTAACAGAAATCAATTTCTAGAACTTTGAAATTACGCAAATCCAAAATTACAGTTCATTCCGCCAGGTACTTTGAGTTACGCTTAAAAAATTATCCATATTGCAATTTGTTTTAGAACGATTAACAGTAAATTTAACATTAGGATTTTTATAATTTAAATCTGCATAAATCCTAAACTACTCTACCGAATGACTTGCCATTTGGTCTTCTAAGCTAAAATTTACTGAAAATTCCAAACATGAAAACAAAATTAGGTGTCAAATAATCAATAAAATATGTTCAAGTTTGGTACAATTTCTATATGTAGATGACCCCCCCCCCCACCTAAGCAAAATGTAAGTATAGCATGAACTAATAGACGTTATTATTAATCGATTGGTACCAGTTATATTTTCAAATGATGATTTGCGGTAGAGTTAGAATCGGTTTCTTTTCTCCAGCGCTACTTTTACTTTCGAAACCGTTTCCGAAATTGAAAGTACTCTTAACAAACTCTGTACTCTTAAAACATACTCTTAAAAGTACTCTTAACTTATTAACAAAAAATAAATAAATAATAATCTTCAATTAAAATCGTAAAAGTAAAACGAAAAGGCCCATTTAGAGATCGACCTCAGCCATCCTATGCAAAAAAAAAAAAAAAAAAAAAAAAAAAAAAAAAAATTTCAAATTCAAACGATAAATTTGAAAAGAACGCTCTCTTAGGTTTAACATTAGCTTACGAGTGCCTTCCCGTGACTGAAGAGTCCCCTTAAAAACCCCATTAGTAAAGATGCTAGAAAACAAATAGTCTACCAATTTATAAAATTGTCTTTTGAATTAAAAAAATTGTAGATCATTATACAAATTATGTAGAACATTTCTTAGTACATTTATTTACAACAGGTGGTCATTGTTTAATTACGTCACATTCAAAGAGGTGTGGGGGGTCCACAGAGTGGGACACAGTGTGAGGGGGGAGGGGATGTTAAGATGTTGTGACGCCCCATCTAAAATATGAAAACCATTAAGTAGGCATTATTTTCAAGCAGTAATAATAAAGTTCATGAAAAAAATTGTGCATTTTTATTCAAGTACAATTAGGTATATTTTACTTTTTCTTTGAATTTCAACAGCTTCTTCCTACTCTGAATGTGTCTAATCAACTCGTTTTTATAAGTTATTTCATTCTATTCGAACTAGAAATTTCTTCACAAAGTAAGTTAAATAAAAGCTACACTTAAAAATTTGCAGCAAACTGTCCAGTCAATTGACCTTTTTTCTTGAAAACGGTTACATAACCGTAAATTAACTCTATCCCGACCATAATATGGGCAATAATATGGTCAGAATTGAGTTAATTTACGGTTATGTAACCGTTTTCTAGAAAAACGGTCAAATCACTGGACAATTTGTTGCAAATTTTTAACAGTGTACAGAGAACTAAGTTGAATAAATATGTGAAAAATTCTGGTATGAAAGGTTTTTATCAAGGTTGAGTAAAATTACAACAGGGTAGGAACTAGGAAGATTAAGTAAAATCATACAAAATCTTAAGGGTTTTATAATATTTATGCTAGAAAGTAATAGATCATTTATACTTTTTTTTTTCATGAAAGTAGATCTAAATTATTAGTTTAAAAGATTCACAACAAAGGGACACTTCAAGGGGATACAACAAGGACTTCACAACAAGGGGAGGGTATCACTCGAGTGTCAACATGTATTATAAAAACAGAGAAGGGTAAAAAAAATCCCAAAGTTTGTGTGATGAACGGCCATTAGAAAGATTCAAAAGTTAGTTGCTAACTGCTTGATATATTTCATTTACATATCCTGTGAGTATAATGAGAAATTTAAAAAAAATCGAGCTATACTTTTGAAAAATAAAATTTTAACATACATTTCCAAATGGAAACATACGGATAAATAGCCTACTGAAATAAACTATTAATAAAATTTCCAATTAATACTCTTTCATTTTGTTAAGAAATCGAGCGTATGAAAAAGAAAAATGGCGTATGTATGTTAACAACGCCATTAGTAGAAACGCTAGAAAAGCAAATAGCCTAACAATTTATAAAATTGCCTTTTAAATAAAAAGTTTTAGATCATTATACAAAATTATGAAGAAAACTTTTTAGTATACTTATTTACAATAGGAATATTCAGAAGTTAGTTTCTATAACCTCTTGATATATTTCATTTATATTTCCTGTGAATATATAAAAGGTAAAGAAAGATCGAGCCATATTTTTGAAAAATAACTTTTAAGCATACACAAGCAAATGAATAAAATCATTCAAAATAGCCAATGAAATGTACTATTAACAAAATTTTTCATTAGTACTCTGTTATTTTGATAACAAATCAGACGTAAGAAAAAACACGCATTTATTTTAACAACGCCAATAATAGAAGTGCTAGAAAAGCAAATAAACTACCAGTTTCTAAAATTCAGAATTTGCTAACAACTTGATATATGTCATTTATATTTCCTGTGAGTATAAAGAAGGTAAGAAAGGATCAAGCCATGCTTTTGAGAGAAAAAAAAAACTTTTTAACATAGCATGGGAGTAGAAAAATCCGGCCAAATAAATAGTTTACTGAAATAAACTATTACTGAAAATTTCCATTATTTCTGTTATTCTGATAAAAAATCAGTCACATGAAAAAGAAAAATGACGTATTTATTTTAACAACGCCATTAGTAAAAATACTAGAAAATCAAATACTCTATCCATTTATAAAATTCAGATGTTAGTTGTTAACCTCTTGATATATTTCATTTATATTTCCTGTGACTATAAAGAGTATAAAAATATCCAGCCATACTTTTGAGAAATAAAAAAGAATTTTTTTAACACACACATGGATATGGAATAATTCGATCAAATAACCTACTGAAATACACTAATAAAAATTTTCCATTAATGCTCTGTTATTTTGATAAGAGATCAGACGTGTGAAAAAGAAAATTGACGTATTTATTTTAACAACGCCATTAGTAGAAATGCTAAAAAAGCAAATAGTCTATCAGTTTATAAAACTGTC
The DNA here is from genome assembly GCA_963931845.1 of Maratus michaelseni. Classification (NCBI taxonomy): domain Eukaryota; kingdom Metazoa; phylum Arthropoda; class Arachnida; order Araneae; family Salticidae; genus Maratus; species Maratus michaelseni. Next base: position 215,942,281 of record OZ007586.1, on the reverse strand, counting down.
TTTTGAATCAAAAGATTCTTCGCCTTTGAGAGACACTGAAAAACATCTTTGGAATTGGATCTCTTGTCGATGTAAAGACGTTTCGTCCTTTTCCATTGTGAAATGCAATCCGAGGGTGTTGATGAAAAAGATTTCGCATTGGGCTTCCAGTCGATAGTTTGACTTATGCTGAAAACAGAATCGAAAACAGCAAAATAACGTGTTCAAAGAGAAAAATAAAAAATAAAGAAGTCTGCTGCTCTCAAAAGAACGGGTTGATGCATTCAAGAAGCAAAAGATGTGGAATTCAATAAAGCCTTCAAAATAAATAAATACTCATGTATTGGAATTAAATATGTCTTTCGAAATTTCTGTTATTTTTAAAAAATAGTTTTAAAAGCTCATTGACGTAAAATGAATGTAAAATTCTATATTCATAGTAACTTTGAACAGAATGGAATTTTGGTATATTTGATTATTTTTTCATCTTAAGGGGATGACAGGCTTTGAAAAGAACAAAAATGTACAGAATTTATTGTTAAAATGAAAAATGAAAAAATAAAGTATATTGCCATATACTTAGCAGTAAGTGAATTTTTATATTTCTTGTACTAATGAAAATAATATTTTATAATGTATTCCAAATACATTTTTCCCAAAACAAATTTTCCACGGTATATCATGATGTATTTCAAATGCATTTTTCCCAAAACAAATTTTCCGCACTCTATGTATCTTTAAAATGTTTTATGCATTTTAATTTTTCTTCAAAATTCTCAATATAGCTAAGGGACAATCTTGATAAAGAAATTTGTCCGCCCATTTTCTATCCGACAGACAGTTATTTAAAAAGATAAAAGGCAAAAGGCTAAAATGTCATTAAAAATCCCCATGTTAATAGACTTTTTGGCTAATTTGAGGATCTTAATAAATCAAAATTTCAAAGCGAATGCACAGTTTTCTTGTAGTATGTCCTTCAATGGTATTGAGAATTTTAAACAAAAATTAATATGCATATAATATTTTAAAAACATGCATAGACTGCAGAAATTTTGTTTTAAGAAAAACGCATTTAAAATCTATTGCATTATGTAGGGATTGGAATTATGTTCAGGATCCATACGCTTCCGATATTTTAACACCAGTATTTTCGTATTATAATCTTTGCCTTATTTAATAGCTGAAATTCTGCGATTAAATATGGCGAAGATTACTATACTAAATTACTGGTATTAAAATGTAGAAACCGTGCTAGTCTTGTGCATAATTTTCATTCAAATTCCGTTTCTAATACGAAAAAGTACTAAGCAGCACAATTGCCGAGACACCCATGTGATTTGTCGAAAATGCAGCTTTAGATTGGAAGATTTCAGGTAATTTTTATGTTAGATTGGATAGTATTCTGAATTTTGAATGAATTGGGTAAAACAAAGCGAGAATTTTCGTATTTTAAAGAAATGTAATTAAAAAAAATAGTTGAATTTACAGATTTTTTTGAGAGTGCATAAAACTTTAAACGAGATTCACTAATGCTTGAAAAATAAGAATTTCATAGAAAAAAATCTAGATATGAACATCATGTCAAAAACAAACTTTCAAAAATTCTTTTGAAAGATGAACAAAGAGGGATTTCTATTCATAAAATGACAAATTATAAAGATCTTCACTGGAAATTATTTTAACTTTTGATGAAGTATAATAATATTTAAAATAGTAAATGCGTATTCCATAAATCAGAGACTAATAGACTTTCAGGGATAAAAGTTAATGGCATATTTGTGTTTCGATTATAATGAAAATATATGAAATGTGTTTCTAAATATTTCAATTAGTTATCCTACAAATTCAATTTGTATTTAGTAAAAGTCACTTAATTTAGAAACTATACAAAAGTGTGTTTCTAAAAATTTGTATTGACATCCTACAAATTTAATGCGCATTAATAAGTATAATTTAATTTGGTACACATTTTTCTTTCTAAAGATTTGCATTGGACATCTTACAAATTTAATTTGAGTTAATAAAGATAACTGGATTTGGTAGCTACAAAAATGCATTTCAACAAATTTATATTACACGTCCAAAATATTTCATTTGTATTAATTTCGGTAACTTAATCTGATAACTTCAAAAATGTGGTTCTAAAAGTGTGCATTAGACATCTTACAAATTTAACTTCAATATTCAGGATAACTTAATTGCTTAACTACAAAGATGTGTTTCTAAAAATTTGAATTAGACATCATGAGAATTTAATTTGGTAACTACCAATTAAAGAAATAATAGTTTTAGAGTGAACACGCATTTTTCATCTGAAAATATACCTTTGTCGTGTTTAAGTCTAATTTCAAGTTCACCAATCAAATTTTTTTATTTCTATGAACATTTTTATTGAAATTTCATATATCATTTTCTGAATACGTTTTGAGATACGTTATTCTATTTCGTGCATACAATTAATCATATAACTTATTTTTTATTAAGTTGTTTTCATGTTATTGAGTCACGCGAGGTGCATATAAATAGATCCTACGTGCAGTTGCTGTGTTTGTTCTTTAGAAAATCAAACTACTCATTTTTGAATAAACAAAAGCTGCTGGTTTTCCTTATCTTCTCCAACGCAGTCTATTATAAACATGTCAACACGTTGAAGCGAAAAATTTTGTATATACATTCCATTTTTCCTTTCCGGAAAGCTAAAAATATTTTTCATACAGCATTTCTGATTACGCAAAAAATGATGTCATACTAATAATCACTGGATAAAATAAAGTGACCAGATAACTTTAAAACTAAAATTCATTCCACCCATTAAAAAGATATAGAATTTTTCTACATCTTGTAAAAAATCAAACTGTCTTAAATGTCTAAAATATCTTTTTTTCTGAAATGGGGAAAAATGTTTTCGTGAATATAATGATATATTTTTAATGTCATTCTATATTTTTACAGCTGCAAATAGAATATTTTGTATTCTATTTGCCTACGTTTCTCAAACAGTTGAAAAAATGTTTGCTGTAGCTAACGTATGACATATTACGCATTTCAAAATGATAACAATTATGTTCTATAGGACAACGTTTAAGAAAAACAATTTAGTTCTTCTGAATCTCAATCAGAAATTAAGTGTGTGCATGACATGCAAAATCGACTTCTTTTGTTTAATTTTTTTTAAACTTTCTTTTTCTTATGGAAAATGTCAAAAAATGTTATTCTGAAAATTTGAGTTAAAATGAATTTGCATTAGTATGGATAACTTAACTAAACCAATTTTATTAAATTTATTTCACTTGATCATTTTTAACACTTTCCAACATAGTTGAAAAGTGTTTATGATTTCGGTTAATTTGTCTGTCTGTCTGTCCAAGATCTAACTCATGTAAATATACTAGGATCATCATGCAATTGATATATGTTACTGAGTCTTACTGTGGCATGTTCGGTATCGAAAATGAAGGGTGCAGCACTTATAGTTTCTTTACAGGGACACTCAAAAGAATTCCGTTACATTGCGGTCTATGGGGGAAAATCCTTTGCGGTTTATTTTAATGATGTTACACGATTTCAAACATATTGAAATTGATATATATCACTAAGGTGCACAACAAGAGACTAATTATAGAATGTGGTGTGCATAGCACTTATAGTTCTTTACAGGGATACTCAAAAAATGCCGTTTTATTACGGTCTATGAAGAAAAATCGTTTGCTGTTTATTTTAATAATGTTTCACTATTTCAAACATACTGAAATTGATATATATCACTAACGTGGATTACAAGAGTCTTACTATAGAATAATATGTGCATAGCTTTCATCGTTCATTTACAGGGACACACAAAAGAATTCGGTTAAAGCTTATTAATAATAATTTCTGGAAATACTTTTTCAGTGGCTGAATGCGTTTTTAAATTTAACTCATTTTTTGTCTATTACTTGGGGTGTATAAATTTTATAGATTGCATACAGGGCAGCACAAAAGTTCTCGAGTGCATTTCCGTTTATTGTTGGAAATTGCAGAAGGGCAATTTTAAACTGTGCTACGCGTTTCCTAACTTAACTAAAATTTAGCATTCTATTTAGTATATATACAAATCTATAGATCATATACAGGGCTGCACAATAGAGCTGGGATATTTTTCTGAATATTATTGATAATTCCTGAAATTGGATTTTTAAATATGTTATGCGTTTTCAAAATTGTTTAGTTAGATATCATCTTATACCTTACAGTAAAGATTTGTAAAATTATTTTGGAAGCGTTGGAAAGTGTTACATAATCTATGCTTGACGCATGATTTTTCGTTCTTGTTTACGTTACATTCAGGTGTGTTAATGCGGTAGAAAACTTAGTTTTATTTTCTAGACTGTTAGAAACATGAATTAATAAATTAGGAATTAATAAATTATGATTGAATAATTTATATTAGGGTATTGCAAATATACTAATAAAAATTAGCCTACTTATTAATCTGTCCGATATAGAAGTTCTATACTATAAAAAAATAAAAAAATTCGAAAGTTTATCATTAAAGAATTTATTTTGAAAATAATATCTCCAGCATTTGAATTAATATAAACAATTAGTTACAGCGTATGTAATACATTACTACGTTAATGAATAACTATAAGACTCATCATTTCCTTCCTTAAAGCACTCTGGGAAAATTAACATTGTGATAATGACGTAGTTTATTTTGAGAAGCAAACCCAAGAGCTTCTCTAAATATTTTGAAGGGCACTTATAGTTTCATTCAAATGAGTTAGCCGTATTTAGTTTTCGAAAGTTTCATAAATCTTGTTAGTTTAAAGAAAAGGCTTTTTTCAAATTTAGGTTCTTTAAACTACTGGCGTCATGAGTCACTTTAAACAGATACATTAAACACTGAAGAAAAAAAATTAACTAGACTTGAGTGTTTCATTTTTTGTTTAATTTATGTGTGCTTTTCCAGGTTAAAACAAGCTAGAAATTAACATTAAATAGAATGAAAAAGAAACGAGATATCAGCGTGTTTAAAAAGAAAAAACGTATTTGAAAAAGGTATAACTGAAAAAATAAAAGAAGAAGTAGGAGAGCTTTGAAATTATTGACACATGTTTACGAATATGTAAAGTTTTTACATTTTCTCACTCTGAGTATGTTCAATATGTCTTTCACCAGCGCATAATGTCGAAATTTCTCGAAATGCTTCCCAACACCTGGACACAAAAGTTACACACCTTGTCTACGCATAACTTTGTATAATTGTATATTAATGTCCTTAACCCTTTCAAGTCCGATTTTTTTTACGTTAATAAAATTAAAAGTAGCTATCCAAATCACAAATGTTAGGATTACTGAAAGTTAACGAATATGTCATTTACTCTAACCTAACGAATGGGGTAATTTTTTGCATACTATTTATATGACAATATGCAAAGGAAGAATGTTTGAAGAAAACTAATCACAAAAACTTATATATAAAAAACTAATCACATAAAAAACCATCCATGTTGTACTACAACAGGATTAAACAGACGTAACATCGTTCTAGTATTTTTTATGCTTTATCATAAGTTATTCATTCAGAAAAGTAGCCCATATTTTAAATTTAAAGAGTGATTCATATGTTTGAAATAAAAGAATCGCCAATGATGTAAAGAGATTTAAGAAAACTTTTTATTATTATTATTATTACTAATTCCTAAAACATCAATGAAGTCATAAAAATAAGTGTACAGACATATACTATCATTACTACATGCAGATAATAAAAAAATAATTGTTAAAACAAAATAATAATCAATCAAAAACGTGCCTTATTAATAGGAATCCAGACCCGAACGGGTTAAAATATATTTAGCTCACCTTTATTGCATAAAGTAAAAGCATTAGAGTTTATTTTAGTTCATACATTATATTGAATACTTTCGGAATTAATGATCTTCATTGTCCAAAACGATGCGCTGAAAATTGATCGTTTTTGGCTATAATTTTTAGTGTTTTACGATGGATTGTGTTTAAGGAAAAATGTATCAGTAGGTTTGAATCGTAAGCATTTACGATTTTTATTAAACCATAAAACACTAAAAATTGACAGCAAAACACAGAATGAATAAGTGCATATTTCCTTAGATATATTTATGAAAAAAAGATTGATATTCAACGGAAACCAGTCGAACTGAGAGAAACCGTTTGTAATCTTACCTTTACAACATCATTAATTTCAAATGCTACTTTTGGTAAGCATACTTTAAAACTTCTTGAAACACTATATAAAAAAGGCAAAGCACTACGCGTTTCCAAAGAATGGCGTCTTTCTTCCTCAGGCGCAAACAACGCGTCCTACCACTTTAAAAGATGGAGCAAGACTGAAAGGAAATGGAAGAAAAGGTGGTAGGTAAGAGCGAACAGCCATTGAGAAAGCAGGAGGTACATAATAAAAAATATTCCTGTAAAACAATAGAAAAATAAAAAATTCTGGCGGCAAAAAATGCCAGAGAATATCTGTATACATGCAATATCTATTGACAAAACGAAAAAAAAAGCTTTATCGGACGACAGAAACACATATTTATACAGACATTTCTCGTTGAGAAAAGAACATTTCTCAACAAACAAAACCTGTAGCTTACAGGTGATTCCAGTTTACGGGACAAAATGTTTCCTCAACAGCCTAGTCTTGTAGATCTTGCAAATAATGTTAAATGTTACTTAACTGGAAAATCGCGTATGGCTACAGATAACTTCTGGTTACCAATCGAATTTTTTATACTAATTATTATAGATAATTATTTTTAAAAACAGATCTCCCCCAAACTGTTACACAGTTAATTTAAGTAATAATAAAATATCCAAACTGTTGCGTTCACAGTTTTCAGAAATAAAAGCATTATAAATTTTATAATAAATTAGAATAAGTGGAAAAACCTACTTTTTTATCTTTTTTTGTATAGAATATAAAATCACGAGATAAAGTAATTTTATTTTCCCAATAAAAATTATGAAAAAAATAAACATGCATTTGGTTCATTTACTTCTCTGATTTTTCATTTAAATAATATGTTTTGTTTTTTTTAAATAAAAAAAAATACTGTATCACTTTGCTAAGCTAATTTTTATATAAAAACTGTTTCATGCCCTGGAATAGTCAGTACTTATTATTTTTTTCTTTAAATCTAAGGTATTCAGTTTCACCATTCTGTAAACTAGTGATGAATTCAGGGGATGGTGCGGGGGAGAATATTCCTTTCCGGAAGTTTCTCCATTTTATATTTATTAATGATCGGAAAATGCATCCCCTCCTCCCTCTTGGAGGAAAAGTTAAAAACATATAAAAGGGCCCCTAAAATAAAAATAAACATCGACGATTAAATATTTTATTTCAACAAAAATAATGACGTACGCTTTCACTTCTCTTTTAAATGTTTAACACTGTTTTTCTTTAGTAATTGATAATCAACTAAATAAAAAATAATAAGGTGTTACTATAATCTAAACTTTTAAACAAGCTCAAACTTGATTAAGATTGTAAAGAGACTGGATAAAGCTTAGATAGAAATGATTTTCAAAATAATTCAGAGCTATGGATCTAATGCTTATTTCATTAAATGGAGCGTGAAAAAATTTAACCTAACTATCACAGTTAGCAATAGGATAAGACTAGAAAATAGGAGCAATTTTTTCAAAATCTACATATTGAATGATCAATTAAAATATCAATCACTCCATATTATATAAAACAGTAAATAATAGCAAATTCGATAAATTCTACAAAATGGAATTATATATAAACAACGATTAGATGTAATAAATAATATTCAGTTTAATGATAAACGAAAACATCAATTTTCTAGATTATACAGGGTGCAATATGTTATTTATCGCCGACCTTTAATTTCTCAACCGTTGGTCGTAGACCTATAGTTCCAAATACAAAAACGTTTCAAATGAGCCGCTATCGCCAAATCGGGGTATCACCAAAGAGGGTTAGTTCATCGAAAAATTTGAGCTGACTTTTAGGGGTCATATACAAAGCGAAGAATGAAATATTGAAATTAAACAGAAAAATAAATATAAATTTATTATCATATCAGAAAACGGTCTACTATAAAAAATGAATACATCAAACGCCGGAATCTACTAGAGATACTGCTCAAAATGTTCTCCATTGGTGGCAATGCACAACTGAATGCGTGACAGTCCTGGACACATTGACCATGGCTGTGCGACAAGAAAGGATGATGCGCTGCTTCAGATCAACCATAAAAGTAGGCTCAGTCACATAGACATTTGCCTTGATGTAACCCCAGAGGAAGTCATGGAAGTCAAGTCCGGCGAACGCGGTAGCCACACACCGGATCACCATATCCAATGATCTGTTGACCAAATTCGGTGGCCAGATACGTACGGACGTTTGAAGCTTTATGCGGAGAGGTCCCATCATGTTGAAACCACACCTGACATGCATGTCGGAGAGGCAGCTCTTCATACTAGTCACGTACCGTGTTTTGTAGCAGGTGCAGGTAACGATTGCCCGTTAAGGTCCCATCGTAGAAGATGGGTCCAACAATCTGGGTTCCCCATATACCGCACTACACGTGCGTTGACCTGGTGTCGTACTGTGATTGCAATGTGGGGGTTTTCCAGAGACCAGTAATGCACATTGTGCACGTTCACAATGCCACCACATCGTGGTGTAAACGTTGACTCATCTGTCCACAGAATGTCACAAAGGAACGACGGATTTTCCTCTAAGGTGTTGAGCATGAAATTATAATAATCATATCGTCGTGCGTGGTCATCCAGCATCAATGCTTGCACCAGTGTCGGATGGTATGGATGCGCACCATGTGCATGTAACAAATGCCAGAAATACTGATGTGTGTATCCACATGCCTCGCTTATTTTCGCCGTGCTCAGTTGTGGATTTAAAATCGCAAATGCCAGCACCTCCTCAGGTGTCACTCGAACGTTACACCTTGTCCGTCTACTTGTTCTGGATCGTGGTACAACAGAGCCGGTCTCTCTAAGACGGTGCAATGCATCAGTTATAATTTCATACGTTGGAAGTCGATCACTAGGTAAACGTTCTGAATAAAACCTCGCAACCGCTCTGACATTCCTTTGACATTCACCATAATTAAGTATCAAATCGGCAAAGTGCGTGTATGTGTAGCCTGCCATCACGATCTCAGCGCTGACTAACATGTCCACTGTTAGATGTCTCGTGTTTTATCCCGAACGTGTGGCGTTGCGGTACTATTGTAATTTACATAATCCCGAATTTCATGCTCGTTAAAGTTCGGCAGGTCGTTTGCATTCCGCTGCCATTTATATAGTTCTTAGTGAGTATGTTTTATTTTCCGGGTGTCGATTCTACCTACTTTGACTTTTGAATTTTGTTTGACCCCTAAAAGTTAGCTCAAATTTTTAGATGAAACAACCCTCTTTGGTAATAGCCCGATTTGGCGATACCAGCTAAAGGTGGTTTCGCCGTAAAAAGGGCATTGCACCCTGATTTCGATATCGAATCACTTTAGTTCATTTTTTAACTGATCCCTCAATGAAAGACAAAATCATGTGCAAAAATCTTAAACTTTGAAATTTAATAACTGTGTCAATTTTTGTAGTACAGAAGTCAAACTTTTTGTGTTATATCTGTTATGATATGTGTAAACTTTTACTAAATATAACTATAGAGGTTGGGGGACAGTAGCCAAAGTTAGATTTTGTAATTTTTATAAAATTGATTTTTTACTTTAAACAATGCCACAACAAGAATATTTACCTCATTTCAAACGTTTTTGTAACTGAAACTATATTTCTACGACCAACGGTTGAGAAACTAAAGGTCAGCGATAGATAACATAATGCACCCTGTATATAATAAATCATCTACTACGCGTTTTATAAAGCTATTACTCCAATGGGTATCTTATATCAATTAATGACAAAATTAATTTAAAAAGCTCAATCTCAATTTGTAGAATTAATACACATGAAGTACTATTAAATTTTCCCTCATATAGAAGATAAACAATCACCTCATCTGTTATGTAAACATCAAAGATTTGTCAGCTAATCTAAGATTATTTATTCAACGTTGAACATAAACTAATTATCAAAACATAATCGGCTTACAACTTATAACGGAATTATATCAGTTACTAACGCGCATAAATAAATCATGAATTATATAAAAAAATAATTTAAATAAATTATAGATTTTTAAAAATACACATTTTTCTTTTATTTTGGTATTGTTTATATTATGACTAGCTGTCCCGACCGGCGTTGCCCTGGCCCATGATGATAGCTTTAAATATACCTAAAATCAGTGTTGAATGATTTGACATTTTTAAATGAAAATCTATTCAAACGAACCTAGAGTTGGGGGACCCAGTGGCTTCGGCGGCGTACACCCTCGAATGTATAATTTTATATTTTTAAACGAAAATCTTAACAAACGCATTAAGTGATCGTCGTTATATTAATTACTGAAAAACGATACATTTAATATGATTAATATGTTAAAGATACATTTAATATGTTAAAAAAAATTCTTATTGTCCTAACTTTTTGAAATTTTTATGAGTTATAATGTTTCCGAAGCCTGTGTATAATTTTTGTGCTTAAATATTGATATTTAGTTGTAAAAATATTGCTTGAAAAATTCAGTAGAAAAGGTAAACATTGAGCTCATTTGATATATTTTAAAGTACTAATAATTGTCCAAATGTTTTAAGATTTTTATATGTTATATAAATTATGTACCGATGACTATGTAAAAAATTGGTGTTAAAATACTGATATTTTGTAGTAAAAGGTCTCTAAAAACCAAACTCTTTAAAACTTTTATGAGATATAACTATAATGTTTCTGAAGCCTGTGTATAAATTTGGTGGTACAATACTGTTATCAAAATGCATTCTGGGAAAAAAATTATTTTTACCGATGAAAAACAGAAAGTCTGGCGAAATTGCGGATTGAGTTCAGGAAAATAATTTTTTGAAAGGGTCAATGTTTAATATTATTTTTAACCAAAGACGGTAAAGGTAAATAAATGTACTCTAGTTAAGTGGGCATTTTTCTTTTTAGTATTTCGATTTCCAAACTGGATGCAAAATTTTAAAAATTGCAGAAAAAACTAAAATCGCGCAATTGTCTTTCTGAAAATAACTTTTTTTAAAGGTTAATATTAATAATTTTTAAAGCCGAAAACATTGTTTTAAAGTAAAATATACGCAGATTAAGCGGATATTTTTTGTTTTTGAATTTGTATTTTGATTAAAAATAGGGGACGCAGATTTTAAAAAATTGCAGAGAAAACGGAAAACGCGAATACAGCATACAGATGTTTTCTGAAAGGGTTATTATTATTTTTTGTACGAACTACAGTGTTAGAAAAGAAAATGCACGTAGATATAGTTTGGTACTTTTTTGTTTTTTCGTATTTCGAATAGTTAAAACGATGCACACTTGTAAACAGGCAATCAGAAGATGTCGCAACAAAAGAGAAGCAGAAGCATTTAAAATGAAATGAGAAGACAGAAGTAAAGGATAAAAGATAATAAAGCAAATAAGAAAAGAGAAAAATAAATAAAAATATTATTTAGTTGAACTAAACAAGATTTTCCAAGCTGCCAATTGACTGATGCCTCTTGTTTTCCTATTGGCAGTTTGCTCCTACCTGCCTTTTTAAATAAAAATCCTTAATAAAAATCGATGGAAGCAAAATTTCAAAATTTAGGTGGATATCAGCTAGGATCTTAAAAATTGAAATAACTAAGAAAAGAAATAACATTAAGCTGAAGCTTTTAAATGTTGATCTTGAAATAAATTAATACGTTCTGATTTTTTATTATTTTAAAATTACGCTTATATACATTTTATACAATATATTATATATATTTTATACACTATATTATATATATTTTATGCACTATATTATATATATTTTATACAACTTTATTGTTATTTTATATATTTTTTTTCGAACAGAAAGTTCCTTTGTTTATATTATCTGCCGGTAGATAGCGTCAAAACAATATTTAAAAAAGAAGCGTAATACTGGATCGATCACCACAAAGCCTCCCTACGAAAGCAATCACCACTATTTCGGAAAAAAGTGTTTACAGAAAAAAATGTTTACAGAAATGTTGATATACATGTTTTATATGAAAATATGCTGAACAGACATGGTTTGAGGTAGAAGAAATTATCGTTCAGTTGTCATATGTTAGCATATGTTTTTCATTAAGTCTAACATGGCGTTTAGCTACGTCACGGGTTCGCAGCTCCGACTCGGTTCGCTCTGGAATGATTACTTACACTTTCCTACACTTGGATTTGTCAATAGATGGCTGTTAACATAGTTTTGAAGGTTTTAAACAAAATTAAAATATTTAGAAACGTAATATGGTTTTACAAATATTTTAAGAGCAGAATCGGATGAATAGCTTTCAAAGAGTCGTTCATTTGTGATTCATTTGAATTTGTGATTCTGAATATGAACAGTGTTCGTTTGTTTAGATCTGAGAATCCGATGTTTAATCTCGATTTTTAATTAATAACTTAAAACATTATAATATGATATGATATACTTGTTTTATAGGAAAATATGCTAAAGAGACATGATTTCAAGTAGAAGAAATTATCATTTAGCTGTCATATATTAGCATAGGTCTTTCATTAAACCTGACATGGCGTTTAGCAACGGTCGATTCGCAGACCAGAGTGGTCTCGCCCGGCATGGTTACCAACATTTTCCTGCTTTTGGATTTCATTATAAGTAGATTTTTTATACCAGAAATTTTATTCAAAACTATTTAACATATTTATTTAACTTATTTCTGCGTGGTTTATATTTACCATAATTTCCGGCGTATAATCCGCGGTTCAACAACCATGTTTTGACCCTGAAACTTTATTTTATAAAATGTAATTTACTAGATCTCTGTAAATATTTGACTTCAATTATCAAATAAAATTTCTGAATCAAACATAATTGTTTAATCAGCGGATTATAGGTCGGAAATTACGGTAACATATTTTATGAAAAAAAATTCGGGTTCGAATCGACAGTTGATCATTTGGTCGGAGTCAAATCGACTCCTTCTGGGCGTTCCAGTGTTAAAATACAACACGCAAATGAAAGAAGAAATCTTATGATTAAAGAAATTCTAACTTTCATTCTAATATCACAATTTTATCTTTGATATTTAAATGTTACTTTAATGAAATCTTCTTATACGACGGCAGCGAACTAAAGAAATTTCTTTAGGGAGTTCAGAGGAAAACTCTAAAGAAATGAGAAAAAATGATAATTTAATGAAATGGGTCGATTAAGCCTTCTGGGCGTATAATTTAGAAGTCTAGTTATTTAATCTTAATGTCACTGAAGCAACAGAAATCTGGAAATCGTATTAAAGCAATGTTGCATCTTTTAACACTTTCAAAAGCAAGTAAGTTTGTTTCTGTAATGTTGGAGATTCACACCATAATTTCTGAAATTTTTTTATTGAAATAAGGAAATGCAATTTTACAGCTTTTTATTACCAAAGTTATAAAAATAAAATTTTGTTTAAAATTAAAAAAAAAATTAGTACAAATCTTAATTAAAATTTAAGTGGTATAAAAAATGTCTCATCGCTATTCAAGGGTTTAAGGACTTATTTTACCTTTATTTCTCCTCTCTTTTATAGAAGTACAGCGATGATTAATTCACCAGAAATTCCTTTGAAGTAAATGGATATAGAATGAGTACAACTTTAATATAGCATCAGCATGTCGGACATTGCTACGCAACGCTCTCTACTGTAGGAATTTTCATTTTAGTCGCGCTCTGATTTGAGGAAAGCATGCTGATTTTCTACGATAATGTAGCGATTTCTAATTTACGGACACGGTGCCACATGAAAAAAAAATATCCATTAAAAGCAATCTCACTTTAAAATATAATCTAGAAACGGTTGTTTTACTAAGATAAATATTTCAATTTATATAAATACTTGTTTATTATTTATTACTTCAGACCGATTTGCCGAAAGCACAATATACTGATTAGTTGAGAAATGGGTACCGCTAGGTGTGCTATTTCTATTTGATCCACTTATGTAGGATGCTTTTATTACGTAACAGTTTTACAATCATTTACAAAGTAAGGTTGAGAAAAATTGGATAACATTATGATATACAGTAGAATCTCGTTACAACGAATGTCACTTTAACGAATTTTTCAGTTTAACGAATATTATTTTGATTAGAAAAATATCCCCTATAGTTTGTCATTACAAATATATTCACTTTAACGAATTTCAGATTAACGAATTTTTCAAATTAACGAATTTATTGAAGGCTTAAAAAGAATGCTCATTTCAGTTTAACGAACGCTGAGTTGACAAGTAAAAAATAATCTTTATCAAAAAACTATAATACTGGAAGAAAACTTTTTTTAAATTTTCAATACTTCACGATTTTTGAATTTTCAGCGTATCTCACAGCTGTTTTCCGAGAGGCGAGGGTAATTGGTGCCCTATGCGAAACTGTAAAATTAAGAAATTCTTTCTTTCTACTTATATCTAATCACGTTTCTTTATAGTTACTTTGGTTTGCCTTTACACTCGCTTAAAAATATCTAGGAAGTCCAATTATTTATTTTCGAAGTAGTCCCTTACATTCAAATTTGGCAATAAATAGCTGTGAATAATAACCTCTGAATTTCTTATCTGTAACAATTCACTCTTGGAATTAGATTTCTTTCTTTTTTAATGGTATAGAAATAAAAAAGTTAGCAATGTTCATTGAAAGAAAATTTAATATTATAAAAGCAGTAAGTGCTGGAAGAAGGCAAGTAGGTGCCGCGAAAGAAACTTCGGCATTGGCTATCATTTTAAAAGAAAATGAAAACCTTTGAAGCTTTCTGAAAAGTCTAATATGTGCCCAAACAGGAAATTAATATGACTTGTGGACTATTACGCGATTTATCAAAATGTATACACTTGGTTTAAAGATATAAGACAAACACTTTGCCTATCTCATGACCTATATTACATGGTAAAGCCAAAGTTTTACAGAACGTGAAAATCGAGAAATTTGAAGGGAGTTCTGGTTGGCTGTTTCGTTTTCGTCATAGGTAATACATTTCCCATCAAATACATAGCATAAAGACAAATTTTTTGGAGAAGTAAAAAGTGCCTATATATCGTGAGAAGTTTTCAATGCCGACGAAATTGCTTTTGTATCAACTTCTACCAAATGGAAGTCGCACCATATCAATGAAAGTTGAAAAAGGCAGAAAAAAATCTAAAGCGTGGATTTAGGTTTTGTTCTGTTATAATTCCACCAGCACAAAAAAAATCTATAATCCTTTAAACCTATTTAAAGCTCTTTTGGGACATCTGCAAGCTACGGTGCTTAAAAATTGTGAAGAAACTTTCACTTTTTTAAGTGGCTTAGGAGTTTGACTGAACAAATAAGAAAAATCAGAAGAAAAGTAAATTTTGCTCTGATAATAGTGTTGTACACTAAATTACATCAAATTAATCTAACATAAAAGTAAAACTTTGACCTCCTAATCGTACTTCCATTTTGCAGCCCACACATCAAGACGTTATAAAAAAAAGTGCCAAAATTAATTTAGGCGCCGATTAATAGAAAGGGTCTTTTCTGAAATGAGATTAAATTTCTGTAACGGCGAATGTGAGATGGGCAATTGACGTGATATATGCTGCCTAACAAAGTGTATCCCCTACCACAATTAAAAACTCTTGGAGAATTATACAGTTGACTGGAGCTCAGAAGACTGCAAAAGAGTGTACTTATTGCATTAAATTTGCTTCTGATCTCTGGACCACAGTTACATAATTTTTTTAAACTTACATTATCTGCTAATGATAGCATTGAATGGACGAAGGAGTCACATACCCTGACATACAAACAGCACTGCCGAAATTTTAATAAAAGAAGGGAAAACAAACGACAGTGAAAGTTAAGATAGCGATTTTTCATCCAATACTAAAAATTGTGTTCTAAGCTCTGCCAAAGACTGCAACTTTAAAAAAAAAATTATCCAAGCAAAACATTAAGCCGGACACATTTTATACAACGTTAAATAATATTGAAAATTTTGTTTGAAAAAAAATTCAATTTGAAAAAAGAGGAGATTTTCTGACTTTTTTGTAGACACAATTAATTAATAGTTACATAAATAGAATATATCAGTGTGAATTTTTCAGCAATCATGTATGTGAGATAAATTATTATTATTTTTTTTTTATAGTTACAAAGTTATGACTAAAATCTTCAAAATTAATTAATTTCATTTTCATCTTATAACAAAAATGGTCACAATAATATACTGTATATAAATTCGTTATTGACATGTTTGCAGAAATTTAATACAACTTTAATAATAACATGTAATTTTATTTAATGTGTATCGATTTTTTTTAATCCACCATATTGGAGTTTCACATTAACGAATTTTTCAGAATAACGAACTTCAACTGTGGTCTCAACAAATTCGTTGTAACGAGATTTTACTGTATAGATATGCATACCCCAATGTTGTTTGCATAACTCTATCTTCGTTTACATTTTGTTCTTTTATGTAAAATTTAGGAATACTAAAGCTAAAAACAGGATTTACATATTATATTTATTGAATATGAACATGTGTTAGACAGTTCTTTTGAATTAAAAAACAATTTTTTTTCTGCTTTAAGAATTAACATAAATGTTGTTTCTCGGGATATTGCTTACAGACGGTTGTCCGCCACGTGACAGAAAACTGCATTTTTTGATAAGAATTAGTTTGATTTTTGATGATTCGGTGTTAAAACAAAACCCCCTGACTGTCCAGCAAATGGGCAAATTTGTAATGTTGTTTTCTCTGTATTTTATTTTAAATCGTTAAAAAGGATGATTATTATATAAAAAAACTTAATTATATATATGAATGCAATCCATGCTCAATATATTAAAATTGCATTATATCCGTAGAGTTATATTAATTTAAATAATGCTTGTACTGTAATGTAACCTGGAGTGTAGTGAACGTATTAACACGGGCATGTCAGTTGAGAGGGTTAAACTTCACCACGTATAGCCACATGTAAGCTACAATATCGACACTTAAAAGCCCATATGTTGTATGCCCAATTTTGGTAGTTGGAGGAAATTTAATACAGAAATGTTTTTGTTCTCTTACATAACTCGAAAACTAAAAGCAATATCACTTTTTTAGGTCTCACTATACATACATTCCAACATTTCAGAAGTGTTTTTAAAAACAAACTAAGAATTTGGAGTCATTTATACCTGCAAAATCACTTATCGTAATATCCAGCCTATATTTCTCGGATATAAAAAAAAAGTTTTCGATCCAGAAATTTTACTTTATATCTGAAGTCAATTAAGTACTACCGAAGACTGCCTTACATTTTATTTAGTAAAATTTCTGATTCGAATATGTTTATTTGTTCTAAAAATTTAAGATCATAAATTATGATTATTAAATAAAGTTTGGCCATAGGACATCTGGGCAAGAGGAATATCTGTAAGTAGAAATTGTACCTGTAATTTCATAATGAATGGTAAGCATTTTTGTGTCACTTAATATTGTTTTTTTCGTTTCTCTTCTTGTTTTCTGTGCTTTGTTGTTATTTTAAAAATACTCTAAACTTCCTGTGTTTTAATATTTTTAAAATAATTTAGGCAAATAGAAATGTTTATGTTCTCAGGTTTTTTCAAGGGTTTCACGGATGCAACCTGTTTCCAAGTAGCTATAGTCGCTTTCCATGAATTCCAAGTCAACAACATCCAACTTACCTATAGCATTTACTGCATAACGAAAAACAGAAAATTCATTTTGGTAGAGATTTTGTACACTGCATTTATCCGCCTAGAGTACAACATGCTCAATTTGTAATGGACAGTGTTGCCACAAGCGACTTTATTTTTTTTTAAACTTTAATTACCACTATTTTCAAACTACAATCTTCCTGTTACATTTTTAGCACAAATTAGTGTATGCTTTAACATAGCACAAGTGTGCAGTGATGAAAATGGATTTTCTGAGACATAGCATTTTTCGTTTTTCCTTATTTTTACACTTTGTTATTAGGTGCGTTCGTAATTATATAAATACGTAGCACCTATAGTCGTCGTTTGGTCCGTCCGTCTGTCTGTCTGTCTGTCCGTCTGTCTGTCCGTCCGTCTGTCTGTCTGTCCGCATATAACAACGCAAAAACTACCCAACCAAATGGTTTGCAATTTAAAATATATTATCTTTGCAGAATTTTGTCGAGACATTTCAAATTTTATTAAAATCGAATCAAAACTTTAGGAGATATTAATAAAAATATTTATTAAGAAATTTGAAATTTTTTTTTTAAATCGGTGCTTTTTTGTTATAGGAGCTTCCGAAGTTTAATCGTCAAGCGACCGAGATACTTATTTTATGACAGAAATTAATCTGCAGACGATATAATTCATTTCACAGAATTAAAAATCATCAAGATCTGAATATTTATATAACTAGCTGATACATATATATCTGAATATTTATATAACTAGTTAAGATATTTGTATGAACAGTGTCATAAAATATATACTTAACTAGCTGTTTAACCCGTTCTACGCACGGGATATCATGAATTTAATTCTAAAACGTGCGTACGAACGCACCTCGTTTGTAACGTTTGACGTACAATTTCCAACTTGTTATAAACTGGGCTTGAAACGCTTGTGGTCTTGACTCTACCTTTGATAACGATTCCAAGTTTGCCATAATCTCAAATTCGAAATAAATGGACATAACACATCTGTGCTTTTAGTTGTCGATGTGGAAACAATGTAAAAAATATTATATTACACAAATAACAGTATAAAGTATAGATAAATCAATGAGAATGAAGAATGATGCAGATTTGATAGCGTCATCATTTAAACTGCTATTATAAGAAAGAAAGGTTAAAAAGAAATTTTAAAATCTGATGATGATTCTTACGGAATAGATGCTATCAGTGTAACAGCAATCCCGCATATACTCAAAGGGAGAGAAAGAGAGACATACAGACAGAGATATGGAGAGATTTTAGTAATTTTGCTGATGCTACCAAATTATTCGAGAAGTTTTTTGTGAAAGAAAATAGAAATTCGCTGGCCCATTTCACACTTGTATTTGTAATATATTTTACTGGGCAATTTTTGAATAAATTTTTTACATAAGCGTAACAAAAAAAAAATAAAATGTCAGTTAAATAATTTAAAACTTGAAAGACCCACTCATGTATAATTATTCACACACTCGTGTATGATTATACATGATTGTTCATTCTGTATGATTGATTATGCCTGATTGTTCTTTCTGTATAATTCACATGAGATAATAGCTATTTTTAAAAAAAGATAAAATGAAAAAATATATATATTGTACGACTTTACGAATGCAGGAACAGATTAATTAAATTAGAAACCTGATGCACACTTCCTTTTTTTGGGGGGGGGGGGGGGGGGGGGGCTAAGAAATTCTATATTTCACACGTTAATCTGCTGCAAAAATAACTCCAATAACTGTCACCATTTACTTATTAATAAATTTTAAAAACCGTCAGTCCATTTTAAGAGATCCTGTATATAATTTTTAAATAATGAAATGTAATATTTGTACAAGAATTTACTGAAACGTAAAAATGTTGAAATGTAAAATTTATACAAAAATGTAGTTAAATGTTGTAGTTATATAGAAAGGTTAAAAATTAAATTTAACCGTAGCCAGATTGAGATAGAAGTCATAAAGACATGTTTGCTATAATAATTACACCAATAGCTTCGCAATTAAATTTTGGCACTTTTAACGTGGAATTAGGTAGATTAGGAATTTCTTGTTAAACATCGGCCGGTTTTGGCCTATATTACTGTAGGAAGGGTGCCTTTAGGGAGGACTTTTGAAGGGAAAGTGACCCGAATTATCGTTCTCATACAAGAAAAACTCATCCCGCACAGACCGTGTAAGTTTCAAAATCCACGAACGTTGCTCCAAGCTCCTCATCTTGTGACCAATATGGCAACCACTGGGCTTAGTGGACAGCAGCGTACGGTTAATAGAATAAATATAATTTGGAGATATAAAATGCTGATATCTTAAAATGAGATTTAATATTGAGCACTTGTTTCTTTTCATTTAAATTAAATATCCACATTTACAAGTTATAGTTCTTCAAAGCCTTTTTTGTAAGGAATGAAAAGTAAAATTTATACAAGAAAGTAGTTAAAAGCATCAGTTGATAAATAATTCTTGAATGCAACCCGAAGAGAATGAACTTCTCTCACTGTAAGGGGTAAACATGTAAATACAAATTTACAGTATAATTTTACGGAAAAGGTCACCTTTTCAAGTAAACGGTCAAATCCCATAAATTTACGCCATGAAAGTATAATTTTGGAAGACTGACATATTTTTACGGACAAAACTCGTTTATCTTAAGGCAAAGCCCACAAAAAAGCGGGATTCGCCTCTAATCTGCCAGACTGTCAACGTAATTTTACTTATATATATTTTACAATGTAGGCATATAGCTCGAAGTAAAATGTAACTAAAAGATTTTGCATTTAATCTTAGTCCAATTCAAACAAAATCTTTCCTAACATTCTTCCGAGGTCTTCCAAGTACTAAATAAATTTCAGTATCATTTTTTCAGCCCTTGGTAATCACCATTTATGAATATTAATATCCAGGGGGGTGATTTATTTTCTCGGGTACTGTGGGCCCGATTTCAACGGAATCGCTTCATTCAACTTAACATGAAGTAATTAAGATATAGCTAATTAATTAAGACATAGATTTGGTAGCCCCTGGAGGTGGAAAGTGGAACTAACAGATTTTTAGAGCGTGCACAGCACGCCTTCCGCACCGTGTCGTAAGCAGCGGGAACGAGTGCCGGAGTTTCGGTCTGAAAGAGGTTTATTTAGAACAGAATGCTCTACCTGGTGGGGGAAACTGGAACTAAAAGATTTTTCAGTGTGCTATACATGGTATCGTAGGCAGCGTGGACATGTGTCGGAAATTTGTTTAGAACAGAATGTATCCCCTGGCGGTGGAACTAAAAGATTTTCCTACGCGTGCGCAGAAAATGGCTATTTTTATTGAAACCACAAAAGAAAGTTACCAATTTGATAATCCCTGACAACGAAAAGGTTTCATTTTCACTCATCTTCGAGTATTAAGAAAAGTACTACAGGTATTGAATCGAAACTCACAGTCTATACGTATAGTTTATTTTTCTGATTCTGAAAATGCAAATTTTGTGAAAATCCGACGGTAAACTTTTTTTAAAATTTCACCGAAAAATGACCCGCTTTGAATCAAATGATCCAGTCATTTGAGTGGATGGTATTGAATTTACTTCCGCTTTTTGGTCCATCTCTCTATTTAATTTCCGAAAGACAAAGAGTTACCAGAGGAACTATTTCGTGCATCGATTTTTAGTGATTACACGTTTCGTATTATTTTTTGACGGACCGGGCAACGCCGGGCGGATCAGCTAGTGGAAAACAAGGTTTATCTACGTCACTCAGTGAATTAAGTGTAATTTTGCAAATATTATCAGTAGTTATTCAACTTTCCTTTAGTGATATTTTGCGCTAAAATGTGCTATATCACATTTTCAAGTCCATCAATTGCCAAACTTGGAACATTTCACCCTTTTTAACACTTTCCAACCTAGTTGAAAAGTGTTTATGACTTCGGTTTGTCTGGCCGTCTGTCCGTGCTCTAACTCCCGTAAATAGGCTCGGATTGCTCTGCAATTTTTATATATTATTGTCGTTATCTATAGCATGTTCCCTATTTCAACGGAAGTGTGTAGCACTTATAGTTTTTTTACAGGGACACTCAAAATAATTCTATCACATTACGGTCAATGGGGAAAAATCATTTGCGGTTTATTTTAATGATGTTACACAATACAAGCACATTGTAATTGATATATATCACTAAGGTACATTACAAGAAACTTAATATGGAATAGGGTGTGCATAGCACTTATAGTTACTTTACAGGGACAGTCAAAAGAATTCCGTTACATTACGTCTATGGAGAAAAATCGTCTGCGGTTTATTTAAATAATGTTTCATTATTTTAAACGCATTGAAATTTATATATATCACTAAGGTGCATTACAAGAGGCTTATTACAGAATAGTGTGTGTATAGCAGTCATCGTTCATTTACAGGGACACACAAAAGAATTATCTACTGTCTGTTAACAATAATTCCTGGAAGTGCGTTTTAAGTTACTGAACGCGACTTTAAATTTAACTCCCTTTTTGTCTATTACGTAGTGTGTATAAATTCTGTAGATCCTATACAGGGAAGCACAAAAGTTCACGAACACATTTCCGTTTATTGACAAAAACTCCAGAAGGAGAATTTTAAACTGTGCTACGCGTTTCCTAACTGAACTAAAATTTAGCATCCTATGTAGTATATATACAAATCTATAGATCATATACAGGGCTGAATAAAATTATTCGGATATTTTTCCGAATATTGTATATGTTGGAAATTCCTGAAATTGTGTTTTCAAACATGTTATGTGTTTTCCAAATTGTTTACTTAGATGTTATCTTTCAGCTTATTAAACAGTATGATTTGTAAAATTATTTTGGAAGCGTTGTAAAGTGTTACATAATCTATGCTTGACGCATGATGTTTCGTTCTTGTTTTAAAAATATTTTCTGCTTGCGTCCAGTGACTAAAAACAAGCGCGGTAATAGGGACATTAGAAATTCGATTGGGGTGCGCTATAAATCTTAAGTTAAACATAAGAGTCATAAAGTGTCATATTCTAGGTATAGTTTATATATAATATAGTTTTTATGATAAGCAATTTATGTTGATATGATAGCATTCAAGAATTTTCTATGTGAGAAATGTTTCTTAGTAATTAAGAGCCTACATCAGTCATGCGAAAAAACGCGCAAGCTAATGTTAAGTCTATGGGAAGGTTCTTGGCAGATTTCTCGCTCGCATTTTAATATTTTTAAATGATTTTTTTGGCATATGATAGCTGAGGTCGATCTCTATCGTTGTTAATATTTACTTTTTCGATTTTAGTTCCAGTTTTTTTTTATATAAGGGTACTTTCTCTTTCAGAACCGGTTCCAACCGGTTTCAAAATTAAAAATGTCCGCTTATAAAAAAAACTGTAACTAAAATAAAAAAAAGTAAAAATTAACAACGTTAGAGATCGACCTCAGCTATCATATGCCAAAAACATCATTTAAAAATATTAAAATACGTGCGAGAAATCTGTCAAGAACTTTCCCATAGACTTAACATTAGCGTTCGAGTTTCTTCGCATGACTAGCGTAGGCTCTTAAGTTACAATAAGTTAAATTGCATCTATAATCAAGAAGAATAATTTATGCTTAAGAAATTCAATATAAATCTTGTTATTAAATAAACTGGAGTGTAATATAATAAGTAATAAATGGAGGGTAAATGAAGTGTAATATAATAAATTATATAATTTAAAATTAAGTGTAATTTAATAACTTATATAATTTAAAATGAAGTGTAATATGATAAATTACATCATATTTCATAAATATTTGAAAAAAACCCATAAAATAATTTTTATTTTAATGTGATAAACTGTAAATTGTGGAATCAGTGCTGTCAATTGGGCGTTTTTTTTAATTTAAAAATATACCACTATTTTCGAATACTAATATTCGCTTTATTTAATAACAGATAAAATAAGACCAATATTATTATTCGGAAATTGTATATTTTTTAATATAAAATCTCCCCGCTCAATTGGCCACACTGTTGGGGGTATATGACGACCCCATAGCTATCTTCAAGTTTTAAAAAATTCGAATAATACGCGTATGCTTGAATTCGTATGCGTACACTTAAATGGCATTTTGTGAAATAATCAATTGTAACCCTATCCTGTAGTTTTTCATTTTATCTAAAACCGTTGTTGGAAGAAAAATCAAGGGAGGAAAAATAAGAAAATTTAATCTTGAGAATTTTTCTTCTCTTCCTTTCAGATAATTTTCTTTCTCTACTACAAGGAAATTGTAACACATTTCATGTTAGATAATGGACTTTCTATGAGTCAGTTCTGGTTCTTTTTTCTCTAAGAGTTCTGAAAGAAAATAAAGATATTTTACTCGGGAAATTGTTGATATTTTTATATTAGTATAGTACCGAAGTACTCCACAACAGAATTCGATGGAAGGCTTTATTTTAATTTGTTCTAAGCAATAGGAAAACAACAAGTACGAAATTGATATATTATTACATTTACTGAAATACTAAATTCCTGAAATTGCCAATTTTAGTTTTCACTCAGAAATACAGTTGGAGGCATGATATATAAAAGAAATTATAAAGAAAGAAATAATGGATAACATTGTAAACAAACGGACATTATTAAATTATTTGGTTCGCTGTAAAAATATTTCGTTCTTTAAACACGGGCTGATATTAAGAGTTAGTATTAAGGAAAAAAATAAGCATTCATTCGCAAATTTTTAAAATACAAGGTAAGCATAAATTACTTGTGCAAAAATAAGTGTCTATTACATGTAGTAATACAGTCGAACATGAAATTACCCATGTTTGTAAGATAATGAAACACCCAAAGTTTACCCTTTTTTACAAATGTTCAATGGTAACGGCAATTCCATCAATTCTTCGTTACTCTGAAAGTTTCCCATCGGCAAATAAGTTCTTGCCAGTTTCTGAGCATGTTCATGTCAACAAAACTGAGTTCAGTTCTGATTTGTAGATTCAATTCGTGAATGGAGCGAATTGTAAACCTGACCTTTAAAGAAACAGCATGCATTAAAATTTAGGAGTGAAAGGTCTGGTGATCGTGGTGACCATGGAATAACACTCATTGACCAATTCAAACTAGAACTTCAGCACTGAGTTAAATAGTATATTCGCAAACTTTGGATACAATACTACTAATCTGTCATTTAACTGGTACCTTACATGTAACATTTTGCGTTCGCAAATTATTCAGTTACGAAATTGTACCACTAAATTGTGTCCATCCTGTATATAGACTTCCACACACGTTTCGTACAAAAAAATATTTCAAATGGCAAAGAATTTTGCTTTTTCTGATGTAATAACTTTATCTTTTTTCTGTCTTCTTCATACATTTTAATTAAAATTTCATTCCTTTTTTCCAGGAATTAAGGCCAAAATGTGATTGTACAAATTTTAATATTTTATTTTACAGCGTTTTTTTTTTTAAACTATGGAATTACATATCTAAGGTGTGTTGCATATATTGTTGAAATATAATGTCCGCTGCCATTCCCGCAGTATTAATCAGAAAACTTCTTTCGGCAAAAAAACAGCAAGACCTTGTTAAACCGCCACACCACATATAACGTCTCTTTCTTAAAGCCCCCCCCCCCCCTCCACCCTAAAAAAGATAAGGAAAGCGTTATGAAAGAATTTTAATAAACCGTCACTTTTGACTTACTAATTCGCGTTTTTTTTTACAAACGATAGCTGAAAAATGAGAGAATAATAAAAAAATTGCCCTAAAAATAAAGAGGGAGCGACAAAGAGCTCGTTCAAAAGAAATTAACTACACCCAAATTCCAAGACGTTGCAGTTGCATTATGTACCTTGCGTAGTTTTTTAATTTCTTCTGAAAATATCAGGGAAGAAGATTTCGCAACGCTAATAAAATGTAAAAATAAAATTGAATCCACGAAGCCAAACAAATGTCCGACTTATTTGATTAAAGAAAAGACCCTTTCAATTTAATTTATGCCCTTATTCGGGGGGGGGGGAGGGGGTTATTTGCTAAATTGTTATATAATTTAATGTATTTTAATAATATATTTTAATAATTTCCAATTTAATAACGACTGTAAAGTAATATTTTGTTGTGGTGATTTATCAATATATTTTCTCATTTTAGTATTACACTTCTCCTTAAAGGTGTAAAAGAAAATTATTTCTACTATAAAATAAACTAACATTAAAGCTCACACGTTTCAATGCCGTGCTCATTAGAAAGTGATAGTTGTGCAAAACACAATACCATGAAAATATTTTCTAAAATATACCATAAAAAGTGATAAAAACCTAACACTATTCGGAAGACTTAATTTTTTCTTCACGTTTTCTTTGTTTTCTATTCCTTTTTCTCCTTATTTTCCTGTTTTCCTGCCAACTTAATTGATGTTCTCTCCAGCTTGTATTTATTCTACTCTCGTAATAGTAGTATATTTTTTAACGCCTGAAGAAGAAAGATGAAGTTTTTCGAAACGCATTAAGGTTTCTTTAATTTTTAGAAATTTTTCAGAAATTACTCTCTAAGGAATTGCTGTTAAGTTAAACTATATTCATTAAACTATATTGTTTCTTCAGCATTAACTTTTTATAATAAAAACTGCATTATTCACAATTAGAGATATAATATAAAATCGTTTTATGTTGTAAACAAAATCATTAATTATATTTGGACGAGTACGGGACTCAAGTTATCGGATAATTTTGTCTATATTTCCAAAAGAAATTATCTTTCAAGGAAAGTGTTTGACAGGAGAGGGAGCCAGCTTATCTTTTAGCTAAGAAAAACCTAAAAAACATTACATAGTAGTATCATGGAAGATTGGATCTGATCACTTCAAACTTATGTCCAACTTGCAAACTTGCTCTGTTTCTCTGTATTGCACACTGAGTAGGGTAAATAGATGAGAGTAGGAGAGCAAGAATAGAAGAGACAGCAAGAAATACCATCATTTGCTTTTCTCTCTGTGTACTTTGAATTAAAATTATTATTGACTTACAACAAAGCACGTTATATAATTCGTTTATATATATATATATATATATATATATATATATATATGTGAGGGAAAGTCATTACGTAAGTTACAAAAGATAATTAAATAATACCTTACAATGATATTCACTTCAAAACTATTTTTATTTCTCAACATATTCTCCACCAATATTTATACATTTTCATCTTCTCTGAACATCATCTTGCAACTTCTTCACCATCCACGATACAGCTTCGACTTATCCCCAAGCGATTTTCATCTGTTTAGTCCACTAAAAAACTATCTTGGAAACAAGATCATGTTCACAGATGATGAAAATATTCAACTTGAAGTCCTAATGTGGCTGAGACAGCAACCCAAAGAATGTTATGCAGCTGGTGTTAGGGTACTGATAAAAAAAAACGGTGATAGTGCATAAATATTGGTGATGAGTATGTTGAAAAATAAAAATAGTTTTGAAGTGAATATCATTGTAAGTTATAATTTAATTATCTTTTGTGACTTAGTTAATGACTTTCCCTCGTATATATATATATAATTAAAATAAAATCACATGCTGTCAAAAAAAAAAAAAAAAAAAAAAAAGAAAAAAAAAAAGAAATATATATATATATATGTAATTAATGTGTGTCCACGCATAATTCTTAAACGGATGACATGATTTTAGTGGTTCTGTTTCAATTTCTTTAGGATATCAAACTGATATATTTGTCTGCCTGTTTGTTTTCATGCCTTTTTCTACTTCAAAAGCTTCAACTTTCGTAAATATGGAAAAATCTTCACGAATTTTGAATATCGTTTTATGATACACGGTACA
The DNA here is from genome assembly GCA_963931845.1 of Maratus michaelseni. NCBI lineage: Eukaryota > Metazoa > Arthropoda > Arachnida > Araneae > Salticidae > Maratus > Maratus michaelseni. The sequence goes on along the minus strand of OZ007586.1, from coordinate 215,914,669 downwards.
ATTTTATGTTTTAAAGTAGGCGTCGTATCGTGTATAAGTTTGTACAGGAACACGTAAAAAAAATTAAACTCATCGTCTGCTGTGCGTCAAAATAAAACGATATTGGCAAAAATGGGATTTAAAATGCATGTGGACATTTTAACATGACCCGGACCGCTGTTTGAGTTGTGGTCCGTTTTGCGACAAATTTTTCGATGCAGGTTGGGTTCGGTTCGGGTTTCGGATTCACTTCAAATATAATTTTTGAGTAACAGCACCAGTACAGAACTTTAAAGTAAATAACAATATAGGATTGCCACAAAAATACAAAGGTAAGAAGCAATTCGTTGAAATCGGTTTTATTTTTTTCTTAAAAAGCACTTTTAATTAATTAATTAATTTTTTTTTTAGAATGAAAACCTTATTTTAAACCTTCTTAGATAACACCAAACAATATTTCGATTTTTTAAATTCTCCATTCTGGTCTCTTTGCTCTAAGCTGCGAATGACCACGTAAGGCGACGCAAAAGGATCGATCGACCTGGTAAGAAAGAGCCACATGCACTAGTTTATCAGTCAGCAGCATGGGTTATCATGACCGGCTATAAAAGATCAGAACTCGAAATTTCCCAGACATGCTGGAATTAGTCCAAGTTTTAATATCTCCATTAGCATAGACAGGACAAAAATTAATAATTTACAATCCTACTGAAAGGAAATTTATTATGTATTATGTATATATTTGCCTATTGTTGATAATTGAATCTAGTATCCATATACATTTTCTGTTTGGTTGTGTTTGTGGGTATATATATTATCGGATCGTTTTACGGAAAAAGCTACTTTTTGAGCATAAAAATTGCAGTAAAAAATTTAAACCAAAATATTTTATATTAATGTCCACAGTTCCCTTTTCGGATTTATATAGGCGGTCGTATAGTCTTTTCGTTATTTGATGTTTAATTTATTTTATAAAGCTGTAGGGTTTAATTTCTTTAATAATATTGTAAAGGAGTATACATCTACGGAGGATACAAATGTGCAATGTTTTGTTTCATAATGTCATGCTTTAATATTAAAGAAATAAAAAAATAAAAAAAATAATGCTTACTTTTTAAATGAAGAACGAGGAATTATTAAAGTCCGTTACCTTTTCTAGCTCAGTTGGAATATTTCAAAATTAATGCAAAGAACAATGGACACATTTACAATTAGCAACTGAAATGAACAATGGATGTCTCCTTCATCTGAGTATTTTTATTAGGTATCGAATGCTATTGTATTTTGAAAATTATTGCACAGAGTTTTATTGTAGCAGAGGATGCAAGAAAGGCTTCTGTCATAGTAGAAAGATTTTCTTTTTTTCGTAACAAATATGATTTACATATAAAGGAATTTTCAGAGAAAAAATTACTTGATTCAATGAATACTATATTCATCATATTCACAAAATAAGTGATAATGTTAATTGAGGGAATGGATTGTGACATATAATGAAGTTATACAATTATCCCTCCATTCATTAAAATAAACAAAAAAAATCACAAGTGATTAATTTTTATCAAATATATAATTACAAAGTGCCATGTTAATTAAAACGACTGAAACATTTTTTTAAATATTCTGTAAAAAATTAACTACCTAAAACTGAACAAATTGGAAATTGTACATCAAACGTGACAAATGAGGTTCGTTCGTACTACAACTAGTTGCATAAATATTCAGATCTTTTCTGATTTTTAATTCTGTGAAATGAATTATATCGTCTGCAGATTAATTTCTGTCATAAAATAAGTATCTCGATTGCTTGACGATTAAACTTCGGAAGCTCCTATAACAAAAAAGCACCGATTTAAAAAAAAATTCAAATTTCTTAATAATTATTTTTATTAATATCTCCTAAAGTTTTGATTCGATTTTAATAAAAGTTGAAGTGTCTTGACAAAATTCTGCAAAGATAATATATTTTAAATTGCAAACCATTCGGTTGGGTAGTTTTTGCGTTGTTGTATGCGGACGGACGGATAGACAGACGGACGGACCAAGCGACGACAATAGGTGCTATGTATTTATATAATTACGAACGCACCTAAAAAGTAGAGTTTTCTGTAGAATGAACCATATATTGCACAATCCACTGAAAAGTGGACATCGGATGAAACGATTTAAATGCATCCAAAACAAAAAAAAATCTAAATTAATTATGATTAACGTGTAAAAGTTCATCTTTTAATATTTTGAAGCAAAATAAATAAAGTGCTTTTATTAAAATTTATATTTTAATTAGTAAATTTATAATATATGCACGATAAAACATTCCTCTGAAATCCAGGAATTGTCAAGTTTTAGAATAGCTACAGATTTTATATTATGAAACTCCACTTTTACATAGATAATTTGCAACTAATAATAAAGAGAATGTCACTTATGAAGAAAATTTTACAGCATTTTATCAGCAAAGGTAAACATATTTCATTTCTCTTAATTTTTGTCCCACCCGCAAAAGAAAAGGGATATTTATATTTCTCGAAGGGGAAATGTTGAAGTGCTTTAATACTTCTGTTATACACTGATAAAAATTTGCAGCAAACTGTCCAGTCATTTGACCGTTTTTATAGCATACGGTTATATAACCATAATTTAACTCTATTCTGACCATGTTATTGCCCATATTAGGGTCATAATAGAGTTAAATTACGGTTATGTAACCGTTTTCTATAAAAACGGTCAAATGACTGGACAGTTTGCTGCAAATTTTTAACAGTGTAGAAATAGTTTGGTAAGTAAGATGTATTCACTTGCACTATTTTTTTCCTTATACATCTTTAAAATGTTGTTATTTTACGTTGAGGGTGGGAAATACAGGGTGTCGAAAAAGTCCTGATACTAATACAAAAAGTTATAACTCATGAAATATTGGAGATAAATACTCGTTTTTTTTTTTTTTTTTTTTTTTTTTTTTTTTCAATCTGTTGTTTCATACCAGTGAGGTCTGCGCATGCCTTTTCTTGCTCTAGTAGCGAAAACAGAAAAAAAAAACGCAGCAGAACTTGGAATGGCGGCAACGAAGAATGTTGTCTGTCATGAGAAACCAGAAAATGTCATGAGAATGACCGTGACTACAGCGTCGGTCATAATGATAAAAAGTGAAATTAATTATTTTTGTTATTTAGTGTAATTCGTGCTGTTCCTGTCCTTGTCAAGTGGTGTAATTTTATGTGATGTATTAAACTTTTGTTCGTCATTAGAACGGTCTTTTATTGAATAAGAACATTCACACATTCATAGAAGTATTACAGTACTATTTAAAGTTTCTGCAGCAGCACTTACAACACATCAGTGTATGCGCCTTTGGATTCCCGCGGGATATCCCGGCATTATTAATTAATTAGATGCATAATCGTAGATCTTGCATCATTCGCTTCAGCATCGCAATATTAATAATTGGGAATGCAGTAAAAAATGTAGATACTGAACAATATTTACTCAAAAACCGTGAACATTTATCGCGAGTATTTCGTGAATTATGACTTTTGTATTAGTAACTGGACTTTGTGTACACTTTACTATGATTGTGACTGTTTCAGGAGTGACACACCCGCAACAGTAAGTAACATGCGTATAAAACTTACTACATCAAATAAGTGCAAGAAAGCATTTCCACAGAATGAAGGATATTCCTGTTGATGGAGAAATAATCTTTTAAATTGATTTTGCAAATAATTATTCATTTGTAAATTCAGAATGAAATACAAGAAAGCACTTTTTACACTTCACAGGTTTCAATAGTCACTTCGTTTCCTGCAAGTAACCATCAGCCATATGTAGTTTTTTCAAATAATCAGAACTATAGAAAACATGCAGTCAGGTTATACATGGTTATATCATAGAAGCACTTATTATATGGGCTATACATGAATATCCTCATTTAACAACTCAAAGATAAGTACAGCTATAAAATAAATTCATATGTTTTAAGGCGGTTGTACTTCTCAGTTTAAAAATAGGTACAATATTTTATCTTAAATATATTACCAAAAGGAATGTGGCGTCCATGCAATATATTTTTTCTCCCAAACATATGGAAAAAGGGATTAAAGATGAAGTAGAGGTGACATTGTAAAAATGTTTTTCGAATGCTGTTCTTAAAAGGCTAAAAGTTAGTACAAACAACTTCTGAGTTAGCTAATTGTGCTAAGACATTGGTAAAAACAATAGAGGTTTTATACATTTCTGAAAGCGAAATGCAAGATTCTCCTCTCAAAATACTTTATGAATTCTGGAATAATGTAAACAATAGAGGTTTTATATATTCCTGAAAGCGAAATGCAAGATTGTGCTATTAAAATGCTTGATGAATGCTGGAATAAAGCCAAGATTGTTCCAAATATTAAAAACAAAATATCTTGTCAATTAAAGTAGAAGTTTCTGATGTAGCAATGACATCTTTAAATGGAAAATAGTCTTTGATAATGTATTTATTTGACCATAAAATCGAGATACTTCATAGGAATCAAAAGAATGTGTAATTAGTAAAGTTCCATCTCCGAGTATCGTAAACTGAAAACAAAAAATTAAATTTATTTTATTAATTTATATATCTATTTTACTATAATATTTTCTGCCATTTAAAAAAATTATCTTACAGCAAACAGCTTTTTCAATCTATTCTTTACGCATAAGTATTATACAGGTTACCAGCAATAAAGCTGCCGCACCCGCAACGCAAAATGTAATATTTATAAACATAGCTAAAGTCATATGAAAATCATATGAAAAAAATCTCCATTTCCGCAGTTGATTACTTTTTCGAAACAGGTTTCGAAAGTGAAAGTATCTTCGTAAAAAAAAAATCTGCAAAGGAAATCGAAAAAGTATTCAACAGCGAAAACAGAGATTGATATTTGCTATCCAACGCAAAAAAAAAAAAAAAAAAAAAAAAAAAAATCGTTTAAAAATATTGAAATGCAAACGAGATATTAGAAAAATAATGCCCCATAGGATTAACATTACCGAGCGGATGTTTTCGCGTGAAGGGAAGAGAACCCTTAACGAAGATTATACTTTCACAGATCAAAGCTGAATGAAAAGTATAAATATGATTTATTTATTACCATGTGTTCTACAAAATTTACAGCAGCGAGATTAACGACATTTGTAGTTAGAAAAATCTCCTTTTTATAGATAAAAAGTAAGTAGCGAGTTCTATTTTGAAATATATTTTGACATTTTTGAGGAAATAAATCTCAAAAATCACTCAATATTACAGAAAATATCTAAAGTTATGAAATTAAATATTTGTGGCTGTTTAGGAACACAGAAGAAAAAAATGGAATATGCCCCATGCCTCCCCTCCTGGTGGTGTATTTAGTATATGGCTTATTACGTTAACCATGCTGCTTTTGGGGCTTAACTTAATTAGTAACTTGTAAACAAAAAATATATGCAATTGTGGTAACGATTCATAATTTTTGTGTTTCACGTTTAATAAGTATCAAAATCAGTTTCAATACAGAAATCAATATTTACTTTTTAACAGTAAAAATGAGATTTTTCAGCTACAGATGTTTTTAATCTTGCAATTGGGAAATTTCTACCGTATAAAAATTAGTTTATAGGTACTCCAATTTGTATATAAATGAAAAAAAAAATTGTTAAGCTTCAAAAAACTGTTTATCCAACCCCTGCCTCCTCTCCCATATTTAATATTAAAATGGTCATTGGTAAAATTATTATTTAAAATCTAATTTTGAAAATTATTTTCTGCTCACAAAACTCTAATCTTTTGCTCACTGAATCACTAGCTCTTTTTTTTTTTTTACTTTTTGAACACATAGCATAAGGAAAGTATGGTAATCATGATTTGTATGTGTGTGTGTGTGTGTGTGTGAGAGAGAGAGAGAGAGAGAGAGAGAGAGAGAACAACTCCCAAACAGTACTTCCGATTGAGCTTGCGTTTGGCGAATATGTTATTAACCACTGACACAATAACTGTATAGATTTTTGTACAAATCTGCCGACCGATTAGGTATTCAATCTATTTTAAAACAATTTTCAAACCATTTTGCGACAGATTCTATAGGGAAAATAACAAAGAAAATGTGACAGAGCGTGAGTAATAAGTATTGTGGCAATGTAATCAAGCATTAGAAGTGCAGAGGTAACGTCTGCTGTTTCAAAGCGAGAGGTCTAGCGTTCGAATCCAACCGATTCCAATCTTTCAGAAATTTATATATAAATATATATATACTAGGGGGCCTACCCCCTGCGAGCTACGCTCGCCAACCCCCGCTCAGACTTCCAGGCTTCTAAAAACATGACAGCGTGCTTTATTTTATAAATATTGGTAAATCTGTAATTGGGTTGCCATGCTTTTAACGTTTTAATGGGACATTTTTTGATTATCATGGCCTCATACACAGCTGTTGCGACAACTGACGACTGTTTTCGGGAATGATAAGTAAAATCAATTACAACGTGAAAACCAACTTGTATAAAATGGTTAGGTTTAAACTGTGGCTACCTCTCGGACTTTTATAACAACGATCTGTATTCTATTCTTCCTTTGCGTTTAAGGAGGAGAAAAATTACATCTGCTTGTGAATAACATTAAGAACCACGGTATTGAAAAGTACTATGTTATAGACATTTTCAGTAACAGGTTTTAATTTTCTCCCTATTTTAGTGCACCATCATGAATATTTTCATGTTATTTTAAATATGTAAATTATTTTTTTAATTAATATGTATATACGAATTTTCTAATAATTATTTATCATACAAAATTAATTAAATATTTTGTGCATGTATGCCTGCATTTATTCGGCATCAATTGATGAGATATTTAAACAAATTTGCTATCCCCGATAATTTTACACCATGTTATGTCACTTGAATATTGTCCATAAGAAATCGGGTACTTTTCCATTATAGGATCCTTTGCTTTTAGGTTTGGCGTAATTCGAGCTTCAAAAAGGGATAGATTCGTTAATATACATAGATTTGTTGCCAAAATTTATGAAAACAAACCCAATAAACTTTTGGTGCTTTTCTATTATAGGGGTCTTGACGCTTTTTTAAAAAGCTTGGCGGAAAAAACCAAGCAGGATAGAAAACCAAGCAGGATATTTTATTCTTCCGTTCAGTTGGGCAATTATTATTTTATATATTAGTTTCAAATATGCAAATTAATGATTTTATAAAGTCGTTTAATTAAATTTTACAAAAAAATAACAAAATTATATCAATAAATAATAATTACTATTAATTCCTTTTCCTCCCTTTCTTTTGCGTTTACCTAAATGACGTCATTTGGACGAATTTATTCAAAACATTTTCAGTTTATAAATTAAATTAAATGCAGACAGACGATTGAATCCTGACGATAGAAATGTGATTTTTTTTTTCAGATTTTACTGAAAAACATAATTTAATCACAATCTTGTCTTCATTATCGATTGAAATAAAAGATAAATCCAATTTCAATTTGAAAATGACGAATAAAAAGAAATCAATAATCCCTATCGGGATCCTTTTCAATTTTTTTCCCTTTTTTGTCACAAAAAAACTGAGTAATTAGTTGCCATCATTACAGAAATGTCATTAAAATTATAAAAAAATTAATATCTCGAAAACTAATTCTAATTTCAAAATTCTATTACCAGTTTTGACATCCGCGGATTTTTATGAACAATTGGTATTAATTTCACCATCAAGCGTTTAATATTTTATTAAAAATAGCCCTGAAACATAATCAGTTGTTTAATCAGTCGTTTCATAAAATCGTTTCATAAATTCGTTTCATAAAATCGTTTCATAAATTCGTTTCATAAAATCGTTTCACAAATTCGTTTCATTAGGATTTTATATATATAGGGTAGATAAATTAGTTTCATAAAATCGTTTCACAAATTCGTTTCATTAGGATTTTATATATATAGGGTAGATTTAATCAGAATCTTGTCTTCATTATCGATTGAAATAAAAGATAAATCCAATTTCAATTTGAAAATGACGAATAAAAAGAAATCAATAATCCCTATCGGGATCCTTTTCAATTTTTTTCCCTTTTTTGTCACAAAAAAACTGAGTAATTAGTTGCCATCATTACAGAAATGTCATTAAAATTAGAAAAAAATTAATATCTCGAAAACTAATTCCAATTTCAAAATTCTATTACCAGTTTTGACATCCGCGGATTTTTATGAACAATTGGTATTAATTTCACCATCAAGCGTTTAATATTTTATTAAAAATAGCCCTGAAACATAATCAGTTGTTTAATCAGTCGTTTCATAAAATCGTTTCATAAATTCGTTTCATAAAATCGTTTCACAAATTCGTTTCATTAGGATTTTATATATATAGGGTAGATATATATATAGTACTTTCTGGACACGTACGCCAAGTGTTCGGAAAGTCAAGTGTAGTCACTCCCACATTTTTTTTATTTGTGTGCGTGAGAATCTGTGTGTTTGTGTGTGTGTCTGTGTGTGTGTCAGAGAGAGAAAGACAGACAATTCAAACTATGAGCTATTTAAATGCATAAATAAACCAGAATTCGGTTTAATTATACGTGCCATCGTATTCGTATCAGCTTCTTTGTATATTTTTTTAATTTCTTTCTTCCAGTGTGCGATTGTGGTAAATTATTTTAAAAGCGAAGTGTTTAACGACACAGACAAAATGCGCTTAAATCTTATAATACAACAAATTAAGAAATTCGATTGTATCACAATTGGACGTTTCAGTAGTGATAATTGAACATTATCAACATTTCATTTTGAAATGTTGCTTCGAAGTTACAATTTTTTTTAACTTTTATTTACCACATTTGAAAGAAATTCTGTTTATTCCGTTAAGAAATAATATGAAAAAAAATTAATACTTAAAAAGGATGGGATAAATATTTTAACAATTATACTCAAGAAGAAATAATTTTTCTTTGAAATATTTCACAAAGAAATCTCAAGTAAATAATTTCATGGAGGGAAAAAAAACTGTTATTGTCTTTTTACGATTTTACTATTAATGATAAGGACTGAACTGGGGTCATTAATGATTGCATAATTATGCATTAGCTTATTTAATTCCTTTTAAGCATTTAGTCGGCTAATTGCCTTTGATAATTATCTCTTGTAAAAGTTTTGAAGAAGTAAAACCTTTAATACAAATGTTAAACCTTTATGGGACCGCTTCACAGATCTCCTCGATCACGAAATCCCATGTTAAACTATTGAAAAATTTAGTTAGGTGATTACTCATTACCTAATATAATTCTCAAAATAAGGATTTCACTATCAGAAAATAGACCTCTGATGTCGACGTACTGCATTTTTTTCAAATGACGCCTTAAATTTTAAGTATTTAAACAATCTATAAACTTTGAAATTTCTATTTGATGAGATTTTTCAAATTTTATTATCTTTTTAAAAATACTTGAAGTTTCAGGAGATAGATTTTACGTGGCAGTATGTTTACAATGTTACCATAGGACTTCTACTTTCTGGTGGTGAAAATAGCAAATCGATAAATTTAAGTAATGAGTAATCAAATAATTAATTTTTCTCATGTGTTAACATGTGATTTGATGATCGAAAGGATTAGTGAAGCAGCCCCTTAAGCATTACACTTGTTGAATATTTACGGCATTAGCTGTTTCGGATCCAAATTCCTTTTTTTAACTGTGCGGGTAAATTACTTTTAAGTTAAGAAAAAATAAAAGTACAAAAGTATAAATGACAAACAATAAGGTTTACTGACATTTAAAAAATACGCCGTTTACTGAAATATAATGAATATAAACTGCAAAAACTGTGAAATAATTTCGCTCCAAATTCGGCGGTGAAATATCCTGAAAATTAGATCAACAAACACTTTGTCTCATCTTAACACCGAATCAAGTGTTGATATACATTTTAAGTGATGTAGATTTCTCTTTATTTGCATCAAACACCAATACTGAAGTATACTTACACCATTCGCGAATTATTTTCGTGTTTGGGAAAAACAATTTTGGAGTTATTTTGAAAACTTTCTGGAGGTATAGAAATATATATTTTTTTCAAAATCCCGTCACCTTATAATCTGTAATATTTATATTCCATTGGATTTCGCGAATCAGAGCTATATGTATATTTTAGTTAGTTATATAATAAAGGTAGTTAGATTAAATAAATAGATTAATCTTTTTATATATATTTACCTGCATCGATGAATTTCACAACATTTACATATATTCTAAGTTATGCACATTTTACTACACCTCTTTTTTTTTTCTTTACGTCGAATTTATATAATTCATGACTGTCTGTCCGTGCGTGTGTTTAAGTTACCAGTAGAATTAATGCAATTTCATTTTTAAAATTGTATACGTATTACTCCTATAGGTAATACTTTTATTTTAATTACTTTAAAATGTAACATTTGTAAAATGTAAAACTTAATAACCTGTAATTGTATTGTATTTTTATAATGGGAACATGACATTTTTTTCTGTTTAAAGAACGATTCCGTTACAAACAATTTCCCTTTTGGCAAATTTTACTGTATAATTATGACTTTTTTGTGTACGCGTGTGTCGTCATGATTTTCATTTTCAAACATTATCAGAAAAAAATTCTTTATTTTTTTTTCATCGCTCTTTTTCTTTAGAAATCGCACGGCTATGGCATGTGTTATTGTAAACTGATAATACAATCTGTGATACATTATTGTCGATTTGTTTACACCGAAAATTTTATGTTCACGGTAGAGTGTTTTGCTAAAAAAAAAAAAAAAAACTGTAATAGGGCAGATGGAAGGATAATTGCGTGTGAATTAAACACTTATTTGATATTAGCCTAAATATTAGCAATATCAGCATCTAAAACAATTAAAAGTGCATCAGTATTTTGTAGCCGCAAATCTCGGAAATACATCTCATAAGGGATGCGAAAGTTTTTTCATGCTTTAAAAACATAAAAGATTTAATTGCACTAAGTGTTTCTATGCAGGTATTATAATTTTTTTTCTGCATTCGCTCGCTAATTTAAAGGAAATTTTGTCCCATATTTTACTATAGAATGCTCTTGAAAATTGGAAAGGATTATTTTGACCCTTTACAAAATCTATCTGCGAACTTTTGAAACTGTTGTACATTTTATTTATTATTAATTATTCATTTATTTTAATGTTATATTCTTCTTACAGACAGTCATTTCTCTTTTCTCTCAGTTATCCTACGAGAACAGATATTACTATTTTAAAAACTATTGCATATTTTTTGCAATCTTTATTTAAAAAAAAAAGAAATTGTCAAAAAAGTTCGAAAAATTTGCAAGAAAATGCGTTAGTTACTGAGTTTCCACTTTAAATTAAGTTGCTGTAATCAAATCGGAATGGAAATAAAAATCGCGAAAACTGAACATATATACAACTATTCATTCATACATGCATTACATACAATCATGGATGGAATTTCATCATTTTAATTGGAAAGGGGATAGGGGGAAAACATAAGGAGACGTCTGGGCTTATGGAGTGAATTGCAGTTGTATTTATTGTTTGTAATCAGAACATTGATGTGACATCAACCCTTTCCTCCGTTGATGATATACATTTTATATTTTGTTTTCATCATTATCAGGATTTTTTTTACTATGATTCAGACTGTTTCATCCCAACTGGAATGTAATTAAAAACTATACACTACTATATGTAATACATGTATTTCGCACATTTTTGCTATTGCTTAGAATAAAAATTAGGGGTTGCGAAAATACACGAGTGTTTTTTTTTTTTTTTTTTTTAATATCCTTTATGTTATTTTTCTTGAAGGTACACATTGATTAAATTAAGAAATTTTTATCTTTAAGATAAATATAAAATTTTAATAAATAATAAATATCAACTAAAATGAATTACAGTTTCAGTGCTTTTTAAATAAAGAATTAATATTTAAAAAAAATGAATTGCAGTTTCAACAGAACCACAGGATACTATCATGCTTATAATTACTTTTATAACTGCATATTTGTGTTTGCGCCACTATCAAATAAGAACTTTACCTCCACCAAATTCTTTTGCAACGGGCCCTATTATGGTAATTGCACATTGCACCAGTCGTTCACACTGTACCTTGGGCACTAGAAAGTCACACAGAAGAGAAGAGGTTCGCACTGTACGCGGAGTTCTTGCAACCCATAGTATTAGGCGTCAAACTACAGAGTTTCAAGCCGTCAGCTCCTGAGCAAACTCAATTCAACTTAAACAATGCATAGCAACCATGTGGTTATCTTATTGTTATTTCCTGTAGTTTTCAATAAAGAAAATCAGTTTTTTTTGTTGTTTTTTTATACCTAGGTTTAAGCTATTTTCTTGTACTTTTTTGCTTTCATGTGACTAAAATTAGTGTACAGATTACATTTATTGTATGTATTTTTTAATTTTGCATCAATTCTAAACATTTCTTACATTACATTTCTTAAGGGTGTCCACTACTAGTACCTCAAAAAATGTCATCATAGCCATTAGTGGACAGCCCTGTGTAAGACTTCTTCATATGCATTTTTGTCTAACAGCGTGATTTTAAAAACTTTCCAACATAGTTGAAAAATGAATTTGGTTCGTCTGTCTGTCTGTTGGTCTATTGGCTGGCTTCCCGTCTGTATCCGCTCTAACTTTTTAAAATATACTTGGATTACTACGTAAAAGGCATATGTTATTAAGGTTTATAATACGTATAGGACGTTCCCTACTGAGAATATGGAATGTGTAGCATTTATAATTCGTTTATAGGAACACGCAAAATAATTTTTTATATTATGGTCTGTGAGGAAAAATTGTTTGCACTTTATTTTAATGATTTTACTCTACTTCAAACACAATAAAATCGATATGCATTAATGAGGTTCGCTACAACTTGCTTTCTATAGAATATGGAGTGCGTGGTGTTGTGGAGGACCCCGCTGCCTTCAAAAGCGTAAACACGGGCTTAACCCATATTGCTCACCTGCAAGAAAAATGACACCTGAAAAATATTACATTTCACAGAAGGGGCAAAAGAAGATTCGCATGTTTTTAAAGTAATGTAAAATTACAGAACTTAGCTCTGCATGCAGCTATAAAAGCGTGCAATGAAGACGTAGAAGCGGTTTTGAGGACTGAGTAATTTTATCCCCGCAACACAATTTGCAGCACTTCTGTGGTGGCAAATGGATATATCGCCATCGTAATATAGTGGTTTCGTGGAGAACTATACTTATGATACTTTTCCTGTATCAAGATGCACCTATGTCAGTCCCATTAGTGCAATAATATGCAAAATGAATTTTTTTGTTGTGCCACTTTTCTTGTGTTATTCGCTTTCATAAGTCGTTAAGACGGCGATAGGTAGAACTTGAAACCCAAAGGATGACCGATGATATTTTGGGCTCTAATGCCTAGTCCTTAAAACGACAATCTATATCACGAGGCCCTAAAGTAAGCTATTCGCTTTTTATTTGATTTTTTTCTGAAAGAATTCTAACGTGTCCACAACTGGAGCAGACTGGTGTCCACTACTAGATTTTGAGTGTTAACTACTGTCTCCGAAAGAAATAACTTTTTGCGAAAAAATGCTTAAAGTAGCACTTGTACATTATAGTCTTATGTAGAAAGAGTTAATTGCGATACTGAACACTCGTTTCTGTCGCAATAACTAAAATTAAAAACAGTATACTAAAAATAGGGTAAAATTGTCCTTAAAGTGTCCACTACTGGTACAGTTACTTTACTATATTTTTAGTAAAGCAAACTATTTTAAACTTGAAATTTGCAATAAAGCTGTAATTTTTCATTGGGGGGGGGGGGGGGGGATTATAAACTTAGAACCTAAACAATCTAAGCAAATGCAATTTTGCAATTTTTTTTCCCTTAGACTAATTAATTTTCAACACATGAATTAGCAGTGTTATTGGCTACATGAAATCACCGGCACTCTTCAAGCAAATAAAAATAAAATCTCTGGACACCGAGTAGGGAATTTGTTTCTTAGGATACATAAAACCAAATTGAGAGTTGACAAAGAATTAAATTATAAAATTAAAATCATCAGAACATATGTCGTTATGTTACTGTGAAATCCTATTTCAATAACTCAATCCCATATTCTTCATGTGAAAATTATGCTAGTCTTTTCTTTTTGTAACTGAAAAGTTTTTCAAAAGTAGGAGTAGAAAATGTATGTGATTATTTTTATTTGACCAAAAATTTCTATCAAAAGTGAGACGTGCGATGATTATTAGGGGCTGTAGTTTCTGCGGGCAAATTCATAAATATTTTAATATAGAAAAATGTTATAAAAATTATATTTTATCTTCAAAATATAGTGCTTAGGTATGAGAATAAAAAGAAATAACTAAATATAAAAGTTAGTTTTCCTGAATTAATATGACAGTAGGCTATGGAAGAATTGTTGAAGACGTTTGAAAAATGTCGTATAAATTAGATTAAAGAAATTATCAGGATTAAAAAGATATTACAACTTTGAAATATAGTTTTATTTTTTTATTATAAATTATTGGTTCGGACAAATAGCTCCCATATTTTATTTAAAAAATTAAACACATGTTTGAAATAAAAGTATCAGAAACAGTGTATAGAGCTTTGTTTTTATTATTACTAAATGCTGAAACACGAAATGATAATTATAAATGTAAAGACATACGCAGAGTTACTTCGACTAACTAAGATATTTCGCTCCAAAATCACATTCGTTAGCCGAAACCTTCGTTGACCGAAACATGATTTCTCATCTAATTTATGTCCAGCGTGTGTTCGTTATAACAGTGTCTCCATCCTATATAACATTCGCTAGCCGAATCAATATTTGCTAGCCGAGACAAAAAAAGGATAACAAAAAATGTATGTATAAAAAATCTCCTGTACACATCAAAATTTTGACTCACTTAACTCTTCAATTGCCATTTATTTCCAAAATAAAAGGAATGAATCTTTTTTGTGGAATACCATCAACTATTTATCAACAAAAGCAGTGATTCATTTTATTGATTATTTTTTGAGAGGCAGGAAAGTTTCAATTCGATCATATACTCTACACAGTATGTTCGTCCCTTTTTTATTCCTTAATTAGCTTTGAAGTGATCGACAAGAGGGTTTATAAGCGGGGGCTCTATTTTGCCTTTCTGATCATCGGAATTGAAAAATAATGTTATGTTCTGCATAATACCGTGTGTTCTTATTGGCTAATATAATCTTCCTCTGAAACTATGTCTCCTGATGTGCAATTAAACTTATAAAATGCATTTATTTTAATGTTGTTCTGACGGCTAAACAGACGAGTTTTAAAAGATATACAGGGTTGATGAAATTTAACTTCTGCAGCACAGGGGCTGTGTAATGGCATTGTATAGGTCATAATGAATGGCATGAAATTTGGACAACCAGCACTTCAGATCATGCGCTTGAGATTTATTTTAAAAAAGGTGTTCAGTTTATGTTCTGCAGATATATGCTCTAATCGCATGCCCCCCAGACACGTTTAGTGATTTCAGTTTGGCGTTTAACGTGTAAAATTAATTTAAATTTGATAGTTTTGAATTAAAAATGTATAAAATTAACAAACATTGCCGCGATTGGGAATTGTGAACCGAGTCGGTAATCACTGAAAATTGCTTTGTCAATGTTAAATAAACAGTATTAACATTAACATTAACATTAATAGTATTTTATTAATATTAAAAACAATTGCACTATTACACCATGTTCAATTTTAATAAATAAAAATGTGGTAAAATACATATATATTGCTAAATGATGTATTACGTTAAAACGCATTAAATTACATTAAAATACAAATCAAAAGTTTCAGCCTATATCCGAGGCCATCTTCAGGAAATAAAGTCAATCACAAGTCAGGTGCTTCTGATTTCATTATGTTTCAGAACTCAAAACACGAACCTTGACCAATCATATTAAATATTTTTTTTGTTACTAATCTTTGTTACTAATTATTTTGTTAGTTTTGTTAACTAATGTTATTTTGTTGCTCTTGCAAGTCCGCTAAGCAGCTGAAAATGTATAATTCAGAATTGAGAGTATCTTAAAAAACGATATTCTGTTATAAAAAAAACGATATACATTATAAAAACCATTCAGAAACGTTTCCGAAAATCAATGGCAGAAAAAAACCCAAAAAACATTGTTTGTATAAATGATTCTTTCAATCTCGAAAATATATTGGTTTCTGAGGTTTGTAAAGATAAAGAACGCATTTCGGAATCTTGGGTAACTCGGAAGATGATATTGCATATTTTCACACGTGCTTATATTATATTTTCGTAGAATTAGAAAAAAAAAATGTACAGTGCAGCTGCCAAGCATCTGTTTTTTTAAGTCAAATAAATATACTTTGAACCAAATGATGAAGAAATGAATTCAAATATGCACGACGTATTAAAAAAAAACTATTAAATAAATTTCATGTTACCATACATGTTTCTTGACTTGAAAGAAAAAAAACCGGAAAGTTGACAGCTATTAAAATGTAACAATAATACTGAAGAAATATTTAATTTTCTTTGTAATATTTCTCTAGTAAATAATTTCACAGCGAAAAAAAAAGATGTAGTACTATATACCCTACGTATTTAAGTATGCTACATTACAATATATTTCCCTTTATAATCAAAATAATAATAATAATATAATTTTTTTGTGAAAATGACTGTTTTTTGAGACTTTTACATTCAATTAAAATTTTGAAATCATCTGTTTGTTTCAGAACCACCGTTACCAAGCGTATAGCAGTGCTCGAAGCCGCTTCGGTCGTCGATATATTAAACGATATATTAAACGTCGATATATTAAAGCATTCAAAGATAGCGTTTAAGTGTTTTTTGTAGGGTCTTTCGTAGTCCATGCACCTTTCAGAAACTATTTCGTAGTCGAGGTAGATGGACGGCGGTCATTATTATAAGTGTCGGTCGTATGTATTAAACATAGAGTTGTAAAGGCTGAAAAAGACCCTGTTTAAACTAGGGAATAAACCGGAATTTTGGGAAATAACTCGGGTTTTCGAGGAATAAACTGGGTCTTTTGAAAATAAATCTGGAAATGAACTGGTTTTTTGCTATTCTATTTAAACATATATATATTTCCTACCTCACTGGACACACATCTTACATTACATAGCAAAATTGCCGATCGATCATCACTTTTTCGATCAGTGGAGAATATCGGCCTGGAAATCAAAACGTAATAATGATATTCGCATGATACTTTAAAAGTCTGATACAATACAAAACATGGTTTCCCTACAAAGTGCCATAATGACATACATGAGCGGCGTGACGCATCGATATCAGATGCGTGACAAAGGTTCGTTTCCTTTTAGCGTATTACATCTAGAATTAATTGCGAGCTATTTTATTATAGTACCTTTGTGTGCAGTATTATACATATACCATAGAAGCAATTTCTTAAAAATAGAAGTATGAAGTATAATTCCTATTAATAACATTATTTCTATCATTCCCATAATTTCATAATGAATATTTTTTACTTTTCCCCCTTATTTTTCTGTATCTTGATAATATTTATACTTTAAACTTTTTGAAAGATTAAGAAAGAAAAAACTTGTTAAGAACATTATCACTTTTTTTAGTTGCACTCTATTTGCAAAATTGAAGAACTCTTTGAAGTGAGCAATTTGTAGCATTAATTACCTTTTAATTAGCTAACAAAATGTAATCACATTTTCAGGCAGAGAAAAGGTCAAAGAAGAAATTTTCCAGGAATAATGTTTTGAAACAGATTATTTTCAGGCACATGTTTATCACAATACTGGTAATTCGCATTCATCTGTTGGTGGAGATACATTTATTGCAAATATATAGGTGTGCAGTTTTTTTTAGTGATATTGTTGCAGCAAAAAGAAAAAATTCTAATTGACCAATTTGTCTACGACGGTCATATAAAAATTTAAAATGCGTAACTTTTTGAAAATTAATGTCATGATTATTTCATCAGTATTTGAAATTTGCATTGACTATACTTATCTCCAACATATAAAAGATAAAGCGCGTTTCAAATTTAAAATGCGTAACTTTTTGAAAATTAATGTCATGATTATTTTATTAATATGATCTTATTTCCTACCTTGTTTTGAATAACTTTTGAAATTTGCATTGACTACTTATCTCTAACATATAAAAGATAAAGCGCGCTTCAACATTTTTGGGACACCATGAAATGGTATATACATATATACCATATATATTATGTATACAGTCATATATTATATATACAGTCAACTGTAAAAGATCCGCAAACGCCCAAAATCCGCACATCATTCGCAATGTAAACAATATGGTATTTTCAGTTAAGATTCATCATAAAATTTCAAGACGGCTCTATGTATGGTTGGTTGCTTCATTGGAGTTGTGCCAATGAAGCACAGTCACTCAGCATCTCATAAATGAAGAAATTATAAGTAGTTTATAATGCAGTTTTCAGAGCAATCACAGGACTGAATCAGAGGAAGGAGAAAAACTTGATGGGGACTTTTTGATGAGGAACTAGAAGAACATATTTGAATTTTCTGAATAAGAATGCTTCTCTTTGCAGGCTGCATGAAAAGATTTTAAAACTGAATGTTCTTCATCAAACTACTATTGATCAAATGTTTAAAATTTTATGTTCTATTTTGTAATAGCAATTATAATTTATGAAAGTTATTTACTAAATAGTTTTTTAAATGAATATTTGTTTTTGATTTCCTTCATATTGAGCATTACAGTATATTGAATTCTATTAACATATATTATTTCTAATATATATTTATTTCATAAAGATGCAACTATCCTAAAGCGGTTTTAAACTATAAACAAAATAATGATCTAATATCCGCAAAGGCCTGGTTCTAAGCTATACGAAATTTTGAGAGTGTACTGTACAACAGCAGCTGCCAACTGCTACAGCAGACTTTACTTACTTTCATTGAATCACTTAAGTAATATTCAAGCCTATTTAGTAAATAACTTTCATAAATTATAATTGCTATTACAAAAGGAAAAATTAAAAAAGCAGAAACAAAACATACATTGATGCAATATCTCAAAGATTTTTCAAAGCTCTGAAAGGTTCCTCATCTCATCAGAGAAATAAGGGGAAATATTTGACACTAATTAGTGTATGATATAGACGAAAGAATCTAAACTTATCAAATATTTTAGCTTTTTTTATCCACGACCATTGCTAAAGGAAAAATAAATACATGCGTTCTTCTTGTTTAATTGCAAAGGCACAAATATTTGAAAATTTTTATTTCTTTGTGTTTTTCATATAGCATAATGCATTTGGCACTTTTACTACGATATAGTTCAATAATAATAACTATATTATTATGATTGTATATTAGTGTTTTAAACTTATAAATTTTGGAAATTCAGAGAGTTTCGGAATCCTTAAGTATTTCAAATTTTAAGCAGATTTTTTGAAAAAAAAATTAAACACTGTAAAAAGGAATTGTTAGTGTCAGAAAATTCTAAAAAGTCGTAATATTCAAAGTATCATAAATCGGTAAGTTATGTGTGTGCAAAAGTTAAATTTTGCTGTTGTGTTATTGCATGGAGAAAATTTTTCTACATATAATTTATAGGACCCAGAGGACATTTTAAAAAAATATTTCGAAGCCTTTACAAAAGTAACTATTTTGATGTAAATAGCACTTTATATGAGGAAGAACGACATTTGCAACATTTTGACAATTAGAACTATACCTCTAAAACTAATGGTTTAAGAATCAGTTATTGGACAACGATCTGGGCACCATGTATAGATAACCCAGC
Source organism: Maratus michaelseni (assembly GCA_963931845.1). Taxonomy (NCBI): domain Eukaryota; kingdom Metazoa; phylum Arthropoda; class Arachnida; order Araneae; family Salticidae; genus Maratus; species Maratus michaelseni. The sequence goes on along the minus strand of OZ007586.1, from coordinate 215,894,861 downwards.
ATAAAATTATACTGCAACGCAATATCCTATTTTTCTCAACAAATAATACGACAAAGAACGTTAAAGATATATTTGTAAGTTTACTATAAAAATATAATCAAACTTAAAAACAATCAAACGTAGGAGAACTATATTTAATTTCTGTCTGAATCGAATTATATCATATCTAAAACTGATATTATTGACATGGAGATAAATAATTCTGTTTTACATGATGTATTTATAATATGTATAAAAATTTATATCAACAAAATTGTTGATAAATCGAATTCGAAAAAAACAACAACATGTAAGTTTAAAATAAAATGCTAAAAATTGACCTCCATTTCCGTAACAATATACAATCTTTATAACTAATAAAAATAATCATTAGTTAGGAGAAAAAACTCTTCCACTTGAATACTATTTCAAAAGCTGCTTAACCGTTTAAGTATCAGCATGAACTGATATTGAAATTCTGATGACAATGCCATCAATTGCTTAGAGAATAACGTTTTTTATTTTGCTTATAATATATTTTATAAATAAACGAAGTTTATTTTAGACTTTTTTTTACATTTAATTCCTTCAGTGTTGTTCTTTTTAAGAGATTAGAGAAGAAAAAAACTCAATTTAATTTTTTTCTTTCTTTCAAATTTATATATGTTACCGAAATACAGTGCAGGTTTTACCTTTTGGAAAGGTCTAATTTTTGTAAATTCAATTTAAAGAAAACCTCATGATAAGCGATAAGAGAAAGAGAAAAAATATATAATCGTCAATAATAACAAGTCCGTTTTAAATTTTTTCATGTATAAAAGGTGGACAAAGGTGGATTTTTGATCGATCGCAAACAGGGTTGGCGACGTTTGTGAACGCAAAAACAGTTTAATTTGAACGTGGCGCCAGTAAAACGTGACTAGAAATATCAAATCATTTAAAAAAAACAGACACAGAATTTTAACTTTGAACAATTTGTTCTGCAAATTAAAAATGTTATCAAAAATTCTCGTCATTTTAAAAGCAATTGGGTATATTGTTCAAAATTTTTCTTTCTCTTTTAAGTAAAATTTAAATGCAAAATGCATTATTGAAAAAATTTCTAATATTTTTAACTTTGAAAAAATTATTAGAAAACAATATTGTACTTCACAAAGGAATTCAATTTTAAAAGATTGGAAGTTAAAAGACTTTTGTGTGTTTCTTTTGAGAGGTACCAAAATATTAAAATGTATGTACTTTTTCTTATTTTGGATTAATGTACTTGTGAGTATTGGCTTTTTCACATTCGATATTTATAAACACTCATCAGTTTGCATGCTGAAGATTCATCGCGATTATCTTTATTGGTATATACAGAGTAGTCATAAAAATACTTTGCTGATATATGAATCCCTAGCGGCCGCTCCGTTCAAACAACTGAAATGAAATATGATATATAGTTATTTGAAGGTATGCGCTCGAGATTGTGGTGAAGCAGAACAATGGAGCCTGAACGTTTACCATTACAATAAAAAAAATCGAAAATTTCAAAAGGCAACACCTACTTTTTCCCATCCCAAAGTGATCATTGACTATTGAAAAACCATAAATGGCGTTGGAATGGTACATTTGGCACGAGAAACAGCGACGTATAGGACACATGCAAAGAGCAGCACTGTAAACAACCAATAGAAACAGAGAGACGAGACGCACAAGCACCAATCATAGAATTCCATGTGCAAAGCATCGTTTGTGCAAAACCTTTAAATAGCTGAGTGGAAAACTTGTAATCTCAGTAAAACTTTTTAATTTCCTCTCATCTCTGTTGCTATTGGTTGTATACAATGCTGTTCTTTGCATGCGCCCTATGTCGTCGTTTTTCGTGCTATATGTACCGTTCCAACGTTATTTATGGTTTTCAAATGCGCTAATAATTTTGGTATATGAAAAAGCGGGTGTTGTTCGAAAATTTCGAAATTGTTCATTATGATGGTAATCGTGCAGCTTCTATTGTTCTAGTTTATCACAAACTCAAACATTCAAATAAATATATCTCATATTCCCTTTATGATCACCCAGTACATCTGACTGAACGTTTAATAGAATATATAAAATCATAATCTTAGATTTGTAATAAATGTTTCATTATAGGTACATTTTGCGTATATATTCATTCCGTTTGTTTAATAAATATTTTTATCGCAATATTGTGTCGCGTAAATTTCACTTCTACATTGCACTTGATATAATTTTTAAGGAACTTGATGCCGTTTAAAAAATAATAGTTTTACAAGTTGATCCAGACATGTTTTCAATTAAAAGTAAGTCTCAAATAGTGATATTTTTGAAAATTCTCGAATTTTTTGAACAACTTTATCTATCATAACACCTGCTTACTAAAAGTAAGAATATTTATTTTAAATCTTAACATAATGGAAGTTTCGTGAAATTTAGTTAAATATAGGGAAAAGAGCTTTTAAAATTCACGAAAAACTCATCTGTTTTAATTAGGAATTAAATGTACATATAGTAGAAGATCGTTGAAATAATTGAAAATTGTTCTGGGGAAGGAGAAAGAAAGTTGGGCCGTACAAAAATAGAAATGAAAAACAATCCAAGTAGAACATTTGGATTTGACACAGTGCGCGAAATATATCCCGATGATCAATGATATAGCACGTGTTTCCTATAATAGAGATATCATGGATTTGATTTTCAGATCCGAAAGCTTTCAACTCCCTTACAAAAGCGGTCTGATTATGAATTAGATGCCTAAAGAGCCCCCATCCCTTAAAAACACACGAACCCCATTTCACTAGGTTTAAAATCTGGCGTCGAAAAACGTGAGGGGAATGAACGCCTATACCTGTTGATGAAATATCATAATTTTTATTTGTAATTCTACATAAAGTACATAATAATAGAAAAAAAAAGTACATTTATCCTTTGAAAGAATACCGATCTGAAACTAAAGGAATTTACTGAACGCAATTAAAATTTTATAATATTAAAAAACTAAGCTTTGAAAAGTAATTTTTGGAGGTACAGCGGTAAAAAATGCACAAATGAAAGATAAACTCGCAAGTTCTAATTTTGTTTCGATATCGCATTTCTAGAAGAGTACGTGTTTTTGGCAACAGATAACGGATTTGATTTCTGATCAGAACGCTTTCAAATTCTTTACAAAAGTAGGGTTGATTATGAAACAGAATCCCTTCTCTCTCCCTTTGACGTAAAACCACACGTATCTAAATCCCGTAAGTTTCCAACACCAGATTTTATCTGGTGTTGGAAAATTTGGGGAATATAGAAGATTGTGTACCCGTTGATGAAATAACACAAACATGCCACTGACACAAACATTTATTGAGTTTTATTTGATTGAAAATAAAGCATATAAAAATGAAAATCCAAGATATATTAATCTGCTTTTATCCTTTGTTGTAGATTTATGGAGTAAAATGGAGAAAATTTATTTTCCAATGGAATTTATCATTAGATTAGACAATATTTAAACAAAAAATTCCATAAATGAATTTATTCTGATTATAAGGAAGCTCAAAATAAGAAAATTATTCGTAATCTCTATCACAGGACCTTTCTGATTGGTTGGCACTGCTGATTGGTAAAGATGTCTTGGAAGCAAATAAACAAGGGTTTAAACGTTTAAAATTGAATGGAAAAAATCTAGAAAAAAACATTCATTTTCATAGAAATATTATATTATAATTTTTTTTATTATTATAAAGTGAAATTTCATAAAAAAGGAAAACATTATCGTAGAAATAAAAAAAATATGAAACATAAAGACAAATTTAAAGGTTCAACAGGTATGAACATGTCTAATATAGCTTCACTCTATATTTGAAGTCGATATCTTAATTACCAACTTCAATGACCACCTGTTCATTGAAAACAACATTTTGAGGAAAAAGCATTTAACAGTTTTGAAAGAGGTGTTGACGCTTTGGTAAATTACACAAACAAAAAAACTGTATATGCGCGCTTTTCTTTAACTGAGAGCTGAGCAAGATGGCGTTGAAAACGGAGAAAAACGTAGAAATTTTTAGGCTAAAAAAAAAAATTTTTTTGAAGGTTTTACACCGGCAGCCACCCTTAAATAAAAATGTAAAAAAACAGAAGCTTTCATAAAATTTGGTTTTTTTCTGGGTTTTTATAGATTACTAGAAATTATTATTACTAGAAAAAAAAGGAGCGAGATAACTCGCGATAATATTATCAGGGATAGTGACAAATGATCAACCAATGCTCAACCAATAATCAACCAATGATCAACCAATGATCAAATGACAACAAATGATTAACCATTTACCCGGTTTGGACATTTTCCTTTATTTTGCGAGTAGCCTATTTGACTTCATTAAAGTCTTTCTTTGTAAACGGAAATTCTACAACTTCGTTTTTATGTTTTCATTTCAACATCCCCTCCCTCCTCCATTACCAATATAATTTTTGCGCACCCCGCCAGGTGCCTTCAGGAATACGCGTACTCCAGGTTTAAAACCAATGCTATCTGAAATCCAATTGATAATTTCAACATGAGAAAACTATATTTTGAAAAGTGTCTTTGGTGGCGTAATGGTAAAAGATACAAAGCCACAAGATAGGGACGTAAGTCTGATTTTTTTTTTCCAGTATCGGATTTTTTTGTTGAAGAAGTTGTTTGTCTGATAATTATAAGGTTTGTCTGACTTCAAAGTAAAATATTATAAACTATGATGCAACATCTACTCAGATTTAAAGAATAAATAATACATGAATTAACATTAATAATGATCCATTTTGAGGGCACACGAATAAACCAGAGCTCCCACTGGACCATGTCTTGAATACCACTTTTCTCAAACAATAATCTTCGTGGTAAGTTTCTACAGCATTTGCAATAGAAATATAACACAAAGATTATTGCATGAAAATAGTGTTAATCAAAAGAGTTTCATCAAAGAGATCATCAGTTTGATTCCTAATAAATATATATATTTCACAAACTTTTATAACTAAATGTGAAATTTTCGAAGCAAACTTTTGAGCTTTTATCTGCTACTATAAATATATTTGCATCAATAAAAAAAAAAGTTTCACGAATGTTTGTTATACATACGCTTTACTTTCCAAACACGTATAGGCGCTTGGTAAAAGAAAAAAACTAAAGCTGAAAAATTAACTTTTTTTTCGACAATCTGAAAGAAAAATAAGCACTGATATCAATTTTAAAAATTAAATTGCTAGTTTTAACCTACAATTTTAATCAAAGAAATAAAAAAATGTATTTTAAAGGAAAACAAAATAGCAGAATAATAATGAAAATAATTCCGTTAATATATAATGCTTCACGCATACTTTTATGCTTAATAATAGTAAAAGTTTTCGTTAGTATTTGGTTAACGAGGTACTACTTGGCGTAAATAATTATTGCAAGCAGTGAAAGAATTGTTTAACGCACATTAAACGGAATAGAAGAAACAAGCACAAATTCAAAATTTTGACGTTGAGAACGGCTTAATACAACAATAGTATTTTGTATTAATAGAAGCAGGAAGGTATTAGTAGAAGATAATAGAAGCAGGTTTCTCTTTTTCTATCTTTGAAAAAAAAATTGATTTCTAAATGAAACTGTGTTTTCTTTTACAATGTTTTCACCTTATTTTAATTATATTTCTATTTTTAAATTTTTTTTCATGTACTTTTTCTGTAAATACAACGTTACAGAAGTTTTGTTTAACTTATTTTTAAACTATTTTTTAACTAGCTGTAACTATCGTTATGGGGTTTTAATTATTCCTCTTTTTTTTTTCTCCTGTATTGTATTAAAATACAAAGGGTAAAACTATGTTTCAAAAATACATTTAAAAACATTTCTCCTGAATCTCGGTAAGTTTCATGTTCATGTAAAATATTTCATATTTTATACAAACGCATTGTATTTAAAAAGTTTTTAGTCAATGATTTCTGAGCTATTATCGCTTTCATATTTGAATAACTTATTTCACTTACATACTCAGGGCCGGCATTAGCTATATTTTGTCGAAAAACTTTTTGTCGAACTTCGACCAGTAGTCTGCTAATTTAATACTATGTATACATATAATATATTACAAGCATCATTATAAATTAAATTTGTGGATGAATTTACTTATTTTACATGGAATTTTTTAAAGATATATCTTATTCAAGATATTGAATCTATTATATATATATATATATATATATATATATATAAGAAATCATATAACACACAACGCTTTTACAAAAGCATTGAAAATTTTAACTGCATATTTAGAAAATTTTATTGCAATAAATAAAAGGCACAAATGTACAAAAAAAAATCCACATTTTTGTGATACATTTATTTTGACGCGATGAAACACAAATAAAATAAATAGTTTAAAATTTCATTTGTCTTTTAATTATTTTTCAAAAGATTTTGATGGGAGGTTTTTTTTTTCTTTACCTTATTAAAACTAAAACTATTTTGGCCACACTGATGACAGATCTTTGAAGAATCATTTTATAGCTGAACAAATTAAAATTCGAAACATCTGAAAAAAAAAGCGAAAAATTGCACACACACATACACGAACAAAAAGAGACTGCGGAAACTAATATATATTAACACATATTAACTTGCATTCACACTTATAATCAATGTAATTATACTATATATTACCTTTTTATATAGAAGATGGATTAAAAATCTTGTAAATGAAGACGCACATTAAACGGAATAAGAGGAAACGAGCACAAATTCAAAATTTTGACGTTGAGGACGGCTTAATACAACTATTAGTAATTTGTATTAAACGTCCTACAACCGCATATAATATATTAAAATTTAACATTTCTCAGAATTTTTACGAAAGTCAAAATAGCAGTAAAAAACAACTTACACATAAGCTGTACATGTTCGGCTAACCAAATTTATAAAGCATTATTACCAAATATAATTTTTAAAAATCCATATTATCACCAATAGAGAGAGAGAGAGAGTAATTATATAAATGTGTAGTTAAACTGATTCATTAGATGTGTCTAAAAAATATTAGTTGCAAAATTTGAATAAGCAAAATAATAATAATAATAATAATAATGTAATACTTTTGTAATAAAAGTAGGAAACATAAACAAATTAAACATTTTTCAGTTTAATTTCTCCTGTCTCCCAATTTAAATTTTTTTTGTTTTTGTCTTTGTTTTTATTTTAAAAACGGAGAAAAAAATATCGAAATTAGACTGATTTCAATTTAAGTTTAAATAAAATCACAAAATGTTAAAGGGATAGAAATACCTGCGATATAATTTTTTTTCTTTAATTTTCAATACATTAAAACTTATGACTAATAAAATTGCGCCCGTGTAAACTACATAGAAATAGAAGCATATATCAATAAAGCGTACTGATCAAACGCTATAAAATGAATTGACAGGAACTTGAGCTGAAATTATGATATTTCATACAATAGCCAATAATCAGCTATTCTGTGACGCCGATGCAGACTTATTTAATTATTTTTTATTTTTTTTAAGTTTAGATTTTCTACTGCAGAAAACCCATACAGGTGAAGAAAATCGTTATGCAATGTTTTCAATTGGAATTTTCATTATAATTTTCAAATGTAAGGAATTATTTTGAATTATTTATTTATTTATTATAATTTTCATTACATAGCCAACAAAAACTTGGCTTTTACTTGGCTTAGTGAACCGTATTCAGCGTGAAACAATGTTCACTTTGAAGATCTGAACTTTTAAAAAGACAAGGGAAACACTCAAGTCAAATCAATGTGCTCCTTTAAGTTAGCCTCTGAGTGTTATTATTTTCAGACAACGAAAAATAATTGTTGCACTTTAAAAGCATACATCTTTATATAATCAGTAAAGCAATTAATACAAATGGCTGTGGATTTTCAAAAGCAATCGATATGTTTGTACCGGAAATCCCATTAAAATACAGTTAAGTAATAGGGGGGGGGGGGAAATGCCGACAAATAGCATTCATTATGCAAATCCTATATTTTCTTAAAATGACAAACTAGTCATCAGGAGGGGGGATTAATGTGATAGCAACAATGTAAAAGAAAACGTGCGTTTATCGTTTGTGGTTATTAAAATAAATATTATTTGAATCGTAAAAATGTGAGGAAAATTCTGCATTCACACGTTCGCAACCGCTGACGTGAGTCATGTCTTTTGGATATTTGGTAACGTCCCTTAAGGGCATTACTTTTGCATTTTTTGTTTTCTCGAAATCTCTTTATTATGTTTTTTCTCTCTTTATCATTTTATCATTTCTAGACAATATACACAATATTTGTATTAATACCATCAGTGTACTATGCATACATAAATACATCGATTAGAAACTGTATCATTATTATATATATATCCATTTGTAGTATAAACACGAATACAGAAAATATTTTTGTTAAGGGGACAACAGCTGCGAAATCCCATGGAAAACAGCTGATATTGACGTACATTTTTCTCGGCAACTACTGATGTGATTTCATTTTTTTTTTTTTTTTACTTGGCATTATAATTAGCTATATTTCGATCGTTTTGCTTCCCTGGAAAAGCAATTCCTTTTTTAGTAATGTAAAAAAAAAAAAAAAAAAAAACTAGAATTTTTTGTTTGCGAAATCGCAGAACTATTGCATTTTTATTTTGATTTCTTGCCAAGCAATCAATTTATACTTTAGCTGCTGAAAAAAAAAAAAAAAAAAAAAAAAAAAAAAAAAAAAAATATATATATATATATATATATATATATATATATATATATATATATATATATATATATATATATATATATATATATGTATATATATAATAAAAATATATTGAAATCGCGTCAGTATTTCTTGAGAAAAGAGTACATCAATATCAGCTGTTTTCCACGGGATTTCGCAAGTGTTATTGCCACCTTAAATAAAGCAACGGGTAACTTCCATATGATGGGCTTACACTTAAAAAAGATTAAAACAATTTTTGCAAAGGTCATTTGTCCTGGTACACGCCTTAGCTTTACTCGTACTGTACATTATGTAGCATAAGATGAGCACTTATAACAAAAATGTTAAAAAATTGTAAAAATCATAGTTTAAAAATCCCCATACAATTCAATATATTTCCGACGCTCAAGCAAGGTTGGAACCCAAACTATCCAATGAATGTCATCTAAAACTTTTGTGTATCCCTGTAAACGAACTATGAGATCTACATACTTGACTAACGAACTCATCTAACATACTTGCAAAATACAGTCTCAAATAAATTCTAATCGGTCGACGTTATTGTGATGACAAATTTTGCATGTTTTAATTTTGCAAGTCCCTCTAAACCAGCCATGCTCAACCTGTGGCCCGCAGACCTTTTATGTGCTCCCTAAAACTCATAATCCTTAATTTATATTTTTAAAAGTTTGATATGTGCATAAAATGTATTTAAGACTTTCACTATTGTTTTATATATTTTTATGGGAAGACAAAATCTAGCTTTTTATTTACAATTAATTTAAAATTATATTAATAACACACTAATGTAATATAAAATAACACACTACATATTTGTTTGGTTAAAAATTATTTTATATGTAGTCCTATTTGCACTTCAAACGAAGTAAAATACCTTCATACTTTATCAATGAACGCATTGAAGATTCTTGCAAAATCAATACACTATCTAAATTAGGTTCGAAAAGGTTCAGTATTTCGGATGTTAACGAGTTGACAAGTTATACATGTTCTGCTTTTATGTATACCTGTAAACAAACTATAAAAGATACATATTTGATTAATCAACTCATTCAAGATACTGACAAGATCAATGCAATGCCCATATCAGGTTCGATTTGGTTCAGTATTTCGGTCGTTAATCGTGATGACAAAGTTTGCATGTTTTTGCTTTTGTGTGTCCCTGTAAACGAACTGTAAGAGCTACATGCTTGGTTACAGAACTCTTGCATGATCAATACTTTGTCCTAATTACGTTCAAATTCGTTTAGTATTTCAGACGCTATCGTGATGACAAGATTTGCATTATATATATATATATATACATACCAGCTGTTTAACCCTTTCTACGCACGGGAGTTCATGAATTTAATTCTAAAACCAAAACTGAAAATAAAAATCAGTACAACCAAACAAACAACTTTAAAATATCTGAATAAGGAATAAGAATTCCCCTGTTAAAGCGTTGAGTTGTTCAATAACTATTCGATTTGGAAAAATATTTTTCTACTACTGTGCATTTTTTAAAATGAAATTTAATTTATCCTGTTGCTATGGCAGCAGACGATAAAACGATATCTTTGGAATCAGGGAATACATAGAATATAAAGTTTTGTTGATGTTTGTGATAAAATGTTTTTCTTTATTTTTTTTTAAAAGGTAATAATTAAGCGCAATTAAACAATCGCTAATCATTTGCATGCGAGGTAGAAGAATTATCGTAATACACGATACAGCTTCTTAGTATTGTAGCGTGGCATACGTAATATGTATATCTCACTTTGCAGTAAACATTTAGAACTGGTTAGAACTCGCGCGATTACGGGTTGAACATAAAAAAAAAGGGTAAAAATTCGTCAAAAACATAAAATTAAAAAAAATCTATTTAAAATTTTCGAATTTTCTGCCCCAATCGTTCACGGGCCCCTTACCAGCAGCCCGTGTACCAAATTTCGTAGCCCTGCACCCTGTGGTTTCCGAGTTTTTGAGGTTACATAGATAGATACGCGCACGGATTTTAATAGGGTAAATATAACCGTAAAGAAACATCACAGAAGCATCATACACAAATGGAGGTATAAAAATCAAAATGAAATAAGAACACATGCCTGTTTGAATAACATCCAGAAAGAAAAAAAAAAGGAAAGAAGGAAAAAATATAATATATGACACATACACACACAAAAAAAAGAACAGAAAAAGTGAATTACTGAAATATATGTGGAACTGTGGCAGAATCAAAGGGCCCAAATGAAAACAGATTCGACAAAAAAGTGCGATTTCATCGTTATAAAAGCTATAATAAGTTAAGATAATACAAAATTTGGACTATTGCACATTAATATACCAGAAAAAGAAAGAAAATACGAAATGAAATAGTTAGGCGTGAGAAAATTTCCTCATAAAAAAAAAAAAAAAAAAAAAAAAAAACAGGAAAACTTGCTGACTTCACAAATCTTCACGTGGTGCCAAAAAAGCTACAATTTCAATAGATGAATTATAAGAGAAAAGAATGACTCACAAATATTCAATCTTATTGATTCAAACAAAGTCAGTAAAGCTTAAATATCTTGAAAAAAAACAGAAATTAAGGAACGTTACTGCCATCTATTGGAAAAAATCTGAATTATTCATGACAGGTGAAAAGGAGATTAAGGAACCGTACTGCCATCTATTGACAGTTTAAAATAGAAAATAAGAATTAGTCATGGGAATTTGCAGATGGATTTTTTTTTTAATTTAAATTATGCGCTTAATAAATTAAGAAAATTAATGTACATAATGAATAAAAAGTTAAGAGGCAGGAGATTACATTAATTAAATTAATGATTAATAAAATAATGTATAAAATATGATAAAAGAAATTATGTGAATGATTTAAATCATTTACAGTGCGTATTATTATATATCTATTTTTTAATTATAATAATAATTATAATAATTAAAGGAGTGGAGGAAGAAAACATTTAAATAAGATAATATATAAACGAAGTGATTGCAATAGATCGATTTCTAAAGAAATCAGTTAATTAAAGTTTAATTAAAGCTTAGTTTTCAACTACATACAATACGATTTATGTAAATGTGTGAATGACACGATTAAAGGTAAACGAATAATAAAGAGGGGGAAAAGAAAGAAGGATCCCGTGTGGATAATCATTAATTGACGCTTCATCACTAAATAAACAATACCTTGCACAAACTTTTTTTATACACATTTGTGTGTGTCCACGTATGAACATGAAAATTATAATGTAAAATACTAAAATAATGAATGTAATTTGAAAAGAAGTTCAAAATACTAAATTTGGAAAAAAATCGAGAAATAAGAATTGACGAAATAAGATACTAGAGTGCATAACTAAACTCTAGAATAATAACCCGATTTTATTTTATTAAAAAAAATATCCGTTATATGTGAAAATTGACAAAAAACATATATAAATTATAAATGGGTATTTCCATTCGGTGACTTACTCTACATTAGGTACTTTTTTAGACATTACAGAGAGTGAATTAAAAAAATACTTTTTATACGTAAAAATCTTTCTTTTATACCAATACCTTTCTAGACAAGCATTATATTTTTAGCATCTACAAAAGTATTCTTAAGTAGTTTATTTTATTTATTTTGAATACAATGTGGAAGTGTGATTTACGCTACCCGAATGAAATTCATTTTTTGGATAATTTGCTTTTTTTTACTCATATTTCTTCTGATTGGCGTGTCAATGAAAAAAAAAAATTGTTTCCTCATAACTGTGCTCAAGCTATCTACATTACAAAAAATTAAATGCAAAAAAAAAAGAAAGAAAAAACAAGACTCCGCAAGTTTATATATATAAACTCGGTTTATGGCGTCAGGTGCCGCCATCCGAAAAATCTACAAGAGACCACTCCATTTTTTCCGGTCCAGGGTCCATTCCTCCTCCAGACCACCTATCCCTAATGACTTTTTTTATACCATCTATCCAGGTTTTTCGTGGTCTTCCTCGTTTCCTCTTTTTGTTTGTTCTATAATTAGATGCGATTTTGGGTAGTCTCTCGTTCTCGTCACTCATTCTTTTAACATGACCATACCAGATTAAATGCTTCTTTTGGAGATCGTCTAATATGGCTCCCTTTATTTTCATCATTTCTTTGATATGAAATTTATTTTATGAGACTTACACTACAAGCCAACTGTGACTTACACTACACACTTATTTTTTTTAAATTACTTACTTTATTATAAAAAGCAAATCTATATCCAAATCTTGGAATAAATCACATTACAAAGCTATATAGATGAAGTTGTTGTGTCACATCATGGTGATGCCACAACATGAATAAAAATATTATGACAAAAACATATTTATAAAAAATCTTTTAGGGTACTAGTTACATAGGATTACCCAAATATATTCTTTTATCTGAAAACCGTCATCAATTCTAAAAATAAATACTATTGTAATGAATAAATTTAAATGCAATATTTTATACCTAAATTAACCTATAAACGTGAATATAACTTTTAAATTATGAGCAAAATTGTCTATATTTTGTTTAAGAGTGTCAGAAATAATCTATATTTTCACTTAAAATAAGTGAAGTATTTCTTTTTCTTATTGCTACAAAAACTTTTATTACATTTTTAACGTTCTTATTTTTTTCAATTCTGTCAGTGCCACGCGTTCCGTTCAATGAATACAAGTAAAACGAAATGTTGGTAGCAAATATAGAAATGTCAGGAACAGCTTTCGCCGATGAGTTTCATTTCGTCTTCCAAAAGTGCTTTTCAATGAAAAATATACCACCGTTCAACATACATAAGAAATATATATTATATTAACCAAAGTATAAAAGATTACCATTAAAACAAATATTTGATTCTTTTAAATCAGCCCGAGACACAAAATTTTACCTTTTTTAATACTTTCCAACAAAGTTGAAGATTGTTTATGAATTTGGTTTGTCTGCCTCTCTGTCCGTCTGTACGTGCTCAAACTCTCGTAAATATACCCCGTTTGTCGTGTAATTTTTATATGTTATTGAGGTTTACTATACAATGTTTCGCATTGAAAATGATGTGTGTAGTATTTATAGTTCCTTTACAAGGACACACAAAATAATTCCCTTACATTATAACCTATGGGGAAAAAATAGTTTAGGTGCATTTTTATTGATGTTACGATATTTGAAACAAAATGAAATTGGCATGAATCACTTAGGTGGACTACAACATGCTTTCTCAGGAGTATAGAATAAGTAGAATTTATAGTTCGTTTACAGGGACACACAAAAGAATTCCATTACATTAAGATCTATGGGGGGAAAAATCGGTTGCGGTATATTTTAATGCTGTTATGATACTTCAAACATAATGAAATTAAAAAAGAGCACTGAGGTGATATGTTTTCTATAGATTATGGAGTACGTAACATATATCGTTCATTTACAGAGACACTCAAAAGAATTCGATTGCAGGAAAGTCTATAATTGCTGGAAGTGCGTTTTCCGCTGTGGTATACATTTTTAAATTTATCTAATTTTTAATGTATTACGTGGTGTGTGTAAATTCTATAGGCCGTATGCGCGACAGAATTCGCACACGTTACTGCATATGGGCAACAGTTACTGAAAATGGATTTTTACTGAGTTATGTGTTTTTTTAACTGCTGATTTAGAAAAGTCATTTCCTTTTATGAAAAAATGAAATTTCTTAATAATAATTCTGTTACTGATGGAAAGTGTTTCATCCTCTATCCATGATGTATGTTTTTTCGTTCTTGTTATTTATAAATATATTTTACTCTCTTTTTTTAAATGTATTTTTACATATACATTCCTTTTCAATTGTAAATTCGTTGAAATTTTAAAATTTAATAGAAGAATTATAAATTATAATTTTTAGCCATGTTTAAAATTTTATATACGAGGGATGGCTGATAAGTAATGCATAATCGCAGCTAAATCAGGATTAAAACAAAGTAAAAATTTCCGCTTGCCACCAAAAGATCATCATCCTTTACAATTCTACAACTAGGCTTGAACATCACGTGATTCTATTCTAATCAGTGCGTGTCAGAATGGAGTGTAGAGCCAGACGCAATGTCAACATACATCGTCGTTTACAAGCTGTTTACGGTAATGAAACTGTTGATCGTGTCTCATTGGACATCAAAATTTAAACAATGTGAACCTGGTAAAGCGAATATTCTGGGTGAACATCGCAGTGACCAGTAACTGTGAGAGACAAAAACCATCGAAGTCATTTGGATCAGCTCATCAAAAGCGACCGCCCCGAATAACCCAACAATGAATCGTGGATAAAGCCCGACCTCAAACTGATAAGCACGATAACCTCAAATCACAAACAACATTCGCTGCTCTCAAACAGTTGAAGTTTGAGGTCATTCTCCACCTGCCGTACTCACCCGACTAGGCACTCTGTGACTTCCACTTCTCAGACTTGAAGAAGAGCCTCAAAGTCAATGAATTCGTGGATCAAAGAGCGAATAGCTACCTACTTCAGTAACAATGAAAATAATTTTTACTCGTTCTGAGAAGTGTGTGTCCGTAAATGGTGACTGTGTTGAAAAATAAAGACAATGATTTGTAGCTAAAGAGGTGTACTTTCAGTTGCTTTTTACAAATTTCAAGTATCTCTCTCAGTTCTTGATTCATCCGCGATTGTGCATTACTTATCCTTCTGAAAGAGTACATTTTATTGTGTGCTTTTGCCCTTTTTAAGTACAAAATTAAATAAATATTAATTTCTTTGCGGGATTTACAAAAATGTTTATTTAAAAAATATATTTTTACTAAAGAACAAAGAGTATATTATGAGTACTTTTCACTACGGGAATTATATTTTTGAAATTTTTTCTCTAAAGAAAAAAATAAAAAATAAAAGCCGATTTGAAGCGCATATAACTGAAAAATAGTTTACAAAGTTTTATAACTTTATCTTTCATAGAAAATTGGATATATCAATTTAAAATTGACAAATCTTGAAGAAGTACATTTTTGGATAAATGCATTTCAATCTTGGAAGAAGGCGCAGCAACCACAGATAGTGCAACATAAAAAGTGGTATATATTTTTATGTAATTATTGAATTTACACGAGGTTTACGTCATTTCAGTTTAAAAACTCTAGCGTATATATTAGTAAAACGTATTAGTATAATATTTTAGTTAGCGTATAACTAGAATTTTTTTAAACCAAAAAAGTAAAAATAAGATCTTTTTCGAGATTTTTGTGCCCCGAATTCCCTTACAGTTATATATATATATTTCATTCATATCATCCAAAATAAGAACAGAACAGAAAAATGCTTATAAAAACCTTTTAAAATAATGATTGACATGTTTCGGCGCCATTATCAAGCTCTTCACGATAAACAAACTATTCTCGAAAATTTTTTTGAAAGTAAACTTGGAAAACATAAACCACGAGATCATATGTGCGTGATAAAATCAGGTGCTTAAAATAGTCAACTGTAAATGTGAAAATTAATATTTCCTTATTGCTTTTTCAAAATTGAAAAACATCTCTCTCCAAATTTTAGGTAATTCAAAAGAGGCTCTGATTCATTACATATGTTCTCTTTACGCATGTAGATTTATATTGATTCAGGGATAATAGATGGGAAATATATTTCCCATTTTGGTACGAGGTGTTTTTCAATTTTAAAAAAGCAATAAGGAAATATTAATTTTCACGTTTACAGTTACCTGATTTTATTACACACATATGATCTCGTGGTTTATGTTTTTCCAGTTTATTTTTAAAAAAAAATTTGCGAGAATAGTTTGTCTTGATAATGGCGCCGTTTGTATGTTCAAAACATGTCGATCATTATATTAAAAGGTTTTTATAAGCCTTTTTGTGTCCTGTTTTATAAAATAAGCATTTATATCTGTATTTGAATGATAATTAGTGATTTTATTATATGATATTAAACTATTTGATAAGTAGAACCTATTTACCTGTAGAATAATTAACATGTCAATCATTTGGTGTATTCCAAGAAAAAGAATATTCCTTCTGCTCATAAAATACTCTAAAATAACTTTAGATGAAAATAAAAGTTCTTTAGAAATGTAAATGCAAATGATAATGTTATTTCCGGAAAGTAAGTGATCGATCACTAAATTTCTCTTTTATGTTGTCATATTACCTTTAATTTCACAAGAGCCAAGATGAATAAAACTTCTTTATGTAAAATAAAAAAGATCTTCAGTAAGTTAAATTTTTATAAGTTCCACTCACGAAACTACTTCAAACTTTATTAGTTGCATAGTTTTGATTTGTGAATTATTGCGGAAATAGTTTTAAGGAACTCTGACAAACTATACTAACGCGAGAATTTTGCACAATAAAAAATTCTATATGCTACCACTATCCTAAATACAAATTTTTTCGTCTTTTTTATGATTACTTTCCAATTTACTAACTATATTAGCAAGTAATTTTTTAAGAAAAAATAAAACTGATTTCAAGAGATTGGTTTGATTTCTTCCTTACCATCGTGCTTTTGTGGCAATCTTTTATTGTTATCCAATTAAAGTCCACCGAATCCGAACTGGAAAATTCTATTTGTAGTCAACCCAGAACCGGACGAAAACAAGACCCACAACGGAAAAAATTAGGGCGATCCCGATCCGACCTGAACTGCGGATTAGGTGGTGTTCGGGTTATCCGACCCAATAAAAGACTTCAATCCACATTCATTTTAAATCCCATTGTTGCTAATATCGGCCATTTTGACGCGCAGTAGATTGTGATATATCAACATTTTTAAGTGTCCCTGCAGAAAGATATACACGATAAGACGATCATTTAAAATTGTAAAGCAATTGTGAACCTTAACACCATACTCAAAATTGTGACGATTGGTCAATTTTTATGAAAAGCCGTTAAAGTATTAAAAAAACAGACAGACAAACATATCATTTTTAGATCGTAATATCGTTGAAACGGCATAGCAACAGAACTAGACCTTTCTACCAAAAAAATGAAAATTGGAGCATCCGCTGAACACTGTAAACAGAAAATATTCTGTTGATTACCAGTATAATTTCCGTATTTGTATGAAATTTTTTTCATGTATACAATGATTTCATGAATGTAACAGAAATTAGCTAATAAGTACAGTGTAGAAAACTAATCCATTCATTTCAATCACTTAATATTTTCCACTCAAAGTAAAATAAATAAATAAAGAAAATGATGAAGCACGCAGATAAAAACCCAACGATAATTTTTCTCTCATCTCTTAAAACAAGTGACCTAATTTATGACTCTTAAGTTTCAAGTTTATCAAGCAATAGAGATTTATTACCTCGTTATAATCGTTCTCTTCTAATAATGTGAAATATGTTTATAATTTGTTATTTGTGATTATGCTATTATAAACTTATTACAGAACTAAAACATTTAAAAGGACAATTATTCAACGTCAATTTGTTTCAAAGAAATGATGCAACTTTACTCGTAACTTTCCAAACTTTGTGAAAATGAGTCAGTGTATTACTATCCTTCATTCTGTAAAGTCACAGGAAAAAATGTTTCCTGATGCTATAATTAATATAATTCTAAATGTAAACCTTTTAAAATTTTAAGTAATGTAAAATATAATTTTTAAAATCAATCCAAACGTGAACTTATTTATTCAATGTGAATTGTGCATTAATATAATTTTTTTTTACAAGTCTTATTTCAGCGGTGGTGCAAAACAGGATTATTCAAGACGTGTTTATAATAAGTTCTCAAATAGTTGAAATATATAAACCAGTGGATATTTCATAAATTGGATAGACCTTAGAAAAGGTAAGCAATTCCTTTTCTTTCTGCATGTTGAAGACCAGAGTTAATTTTAATTTGAAGAATTTAATATTCTGATGTTACGCGCTTACCTCGTTGGCCTCGCCCCTTCAACAGTGATCATGAGCCTGATGAATATATGAACTCAGAATTTATTCTTAAGGATTAATAATTGACTCTAATTAATAAAAATAATACTCAGCTCTTATGCTAGATTAAAAATTCAAGAAAACATAATTGAATTTAATAAACTATTTAAACTAATGAAACTTTAAAAACTGTATAAACAAGTTCTCCGAGATGGCGACAATAAAGGAAATGCAATTAGTAGATAAATTAAACAATAATAATTATTCTATATGGAAGTTTAAAATTAATATGTTGTTAATTAAGGAAGATTTGTACGAACTCGTAACTCAGGAACCCCCTACACCAATTAACGAAGATTGGAGAAAAAAGGATGCAAAAGCTCGCGCTTTAATAAACCTGAGTATAGACGATACGCAAATAGTTCATGTAAAACATTTAGAAACAGCAAAACAGACATGGGATAGTTTAAAAAATATTCATGAGAGAGCCAATTTGTCCAGTAAATTGTATTTGTTACGAAAATTGTATAGTGCAAAACTTCCCGAAAATGGGAACATGCACAAACACATTACTAATATACTGGAAATAAAAGATAAGCTCTCCGCAATAGGAGAGAACATAACCGACTCGCATTTATCTGCACTTCTATTGTGCTCGCTACCTGCGAGTTATAATACTCTAATAACAGCTCTCGAAGCCCGAAATGAAATTGAATTAACTCCCGAATTCATCAAGAGCAAACTTACTGATGAATTTAATAAACGGGTAGAAAATAGTGAGCAAGTTGAAAACTCACAAAAGGTGTTTAAAACACAAAAGAAATACACTCAAGATTATAAAGGGCAAAACAAATATTGTACCTACTGTAAACAATCAAATCACACTTACAAACAATGCTGGCATCTCAAGAACAGAAACACACAGACCACTACACCTAAAACACAATACAAATACAAAAAGTACACATCGTTGTGTTTTGAAAATACAAAAGGTGATAGTAAAAATAAAATGAATGAATCAAAAACAGATGAACAGGTACAAATAAATAAAAGTGAACATAAAGATGCAGCATTCATAATTGTAAATCCCGCTAATAAAACCTGGTTAATTGACTCAGGAGCGTCGTCGCATATTGCGAACGATAGGGATATATTTACAAAATTCAACGATACTGAAAAAACTACAGTAACAATTGCTAATGGGAATACATTAAATTCTTACGGTACCGGCGAAACACAAATAATGACAAAAACATCTGATGGATGTATAAATAGAATTACACTTAAAAATGTGTTATTTGTTCCACAATTGGAATCAAATTTAATTTCCGTAAGTAAAGCCACAGAACATGGCTACAAAGTATTTTTCGAAAATGAAAAATGCATACTATCGTGCAATGGAAAAATATACTTAGAAGCATTAAAGAAACATAAATTATATCAAGTTGAAACACTAGAAGAAAGTTCTCAAAATAAAATAAACATTGCACATGATTGCAGAAATAAAGATTGCCTGGAAATTTGGCATAAACGCCTTGGCCACAGAAATAATGAAAGTATAAAAGAATTAGTCAAAAATGACTTGGCCAGTGGGATAAAAATAAATAACTGTAATCATAAAACAAACTGTGAAACCTGTATAAAAACAAAGTCAACAAATGCACCGTACTCTAAATCTATCGAAAATAAAACAACAAAAGTATTAGATTTAGTACATACTGATTTATGTGGGCCGTTTAAAACACCCACAATAGGAGGAAAAAATTACTTCCTTACATTCATAGATGACAATTCTAGATTCACAGTTATTTACTTATTAAAAAGTAAAGATGAAGTTTATGAAAAAATAAAAGACTATGTACAAATGGTCAAAACCAGACAAGGAAAATATCCGACGGCGATTAGATCGGATAACGGTGGGGAATACATAGGAAATAAAACAGAAGCCTTTCTAAGGGAACATGGTATAAAACATGAATACACAGTTCCATTTTGTCCCAGCCAGAATGGCATTGCTGAGAGAAAAAACAGAAGTTTAATTGAAATGACACGAAGCCTATTATCCCAAGCAAATTTACCTCATAGGTTCTGGGGTGAAGCGATAAATACTGCTAATCACCTCCAAAATAGGCTCCCCACTAAATTGACAAATAAAACGCCATATGAAATTTGGTTCAAAAGAAAACCAAATCTCTATTATTTACGTGTATTTGGCTGTAAAGTATACACTTACATAAACAAACACAAAAGATCTAAACTAGATGACACAGCAGAAGAGGGTATCTTCATGGGCTATGATAATAATACAAAGGGATACCGCGTTTTCACTAAAAATGGTGAAATAATAATTTCCAGATCTGTAAAATTTCTGGAAGAAAAACTGAACAATTTAAACGAGAAAATTAATGATCACGAACAATTAATTGAAGATAAAAAATACATTGAAATAGAAATAGGTGATACACCCTGTACACCTGACGCGCCCAAACAATCAGAAACACATCAACCTCGTAGATCTGAAAGACAAAACAGAGGAGTACCACCTCAAAGATATACTTCCGACAATTTTATTGCTTTAGCAAATGATTGCGATACAACAGAACCTGAAAACTGGAAACAGCTTATCAAAATAAACAATCCACTAGAAAAGAAAAACTGGCTTAAAGCCACTGAAAACGAAATACAATCGTTAATGAAAAATAATACATGGGATCTAGTCGATCCTCCTCTTAATAAAAGAATCATAGGAAGTAGATGGATTTTCAAACGAAAAATTGATAGTTCAGGAAATACACAAAAATATAAAGCACGTTTTGTTGCCAAAGGTTTCAGTCAAAAATATGGGGAAGATTATCAAGAAACATTTTCACCAGTAGCACAACATTGTACCATCAAAACACTTCTTTTAGCAGCAGCTTATAATAATTTGAATGTGCGACATGTAGATATTGACACCGCTTTTCTTCATGGGAACTTAAATGAAGAAATATATATAAATCAACCTGAAGGCTATGTAAACGAACAATTTCCTGAAAAAGTTTGCAAGCTCAAAAAGGCAATCTATGGCCTCAAACAGGCCGCCAGAGCTTGGCATATTAAAATCGCTGAAACACTAGACAACTTGAACTTTATCCAAAGTACAGCAGACACATGTCTTTTCACTAGAAAAGAAAAAGATCATACATCATACATAATAATATATGTTGATGATATACTCATCGCCAGCAAAGATGAAATAATAGAAGAAATCGTAAATTCTCTAAAACAAGAATACGAATTAAAGGATCTAGGCAATATTAGTAACTATTTAGGTACTCAAATTCAGAAATTACCTAACGGTTATTCTCTTGATCAAAAAATTAAGATTGAAAATTTAGCGAAAAAGTTCAATCTTGAAAACTCCAAACCGTGCAAAACTCCAATGGAACCAGGATATAACAAATTAAATGATGATGATAATTTAATGCCAAATAATATTAAATATCGCCAGGCACTTGGTTCATTGCTTTATATAACAACAATAACTAGACCTGACATTTCAGCAGCAGTAAACATTTTAAGCAGAAGAAATGAGAATCCTCGCGAAAAAGACTGGCAAGCCGTAAAAAGAATAATAAGATATCTATATCATACTAAAGAACTAAAATTAATAATTAACACTAATGAAGAACCAATATTAAAGGTATTCGCTGATGCCGATTGGGCAGGTGATACCAAAACCCGCAGATCAACATCGGGAATATTATATATGTTGGGCAACAACCCAATTCAGTGGACGACGAAAAGGCAAAGTTGCATTGCCTTATCTTCAGCAGAGGCTGAATATGTGTCCGCAGCACATGCTAGCCAAGAAATAATTTGGTTATTGAAGTTACTTGACGATCTAGGCTTTCCACAGCAAAAACCAATCACTTTATATGAAGACAATCAAAGTACCATAAAAATGGTTGAATCAGAAAAATTCACGAAAAGATCAAAGCACATCGACGTCAAATTTAATGCCATTAAACAATATAGCGAAGAAGGCATAATTGAGTTAAGATATCTTCCAACAGAAAAAATGATAGCTGATGCACTTACCAAACCTTTACCCAAGCCTCGATTCATCGAACACAGAAATTCAATGAAAATATTAGTTAATCCCCATGAATGGATTAAGGGGGAAATTGTAGAAAACTAATCCATTCATTTCAATCACTTAATATTTTCCACTCAAAGTAAAATAAATAAATAAAGAAAATGATGAAGCACGCAGATAAAAACCCAACGATAATTTTTCTCTCATCTCTTAAAACAAGTGACCTAATTTATGACTCTTAAGTTTCAAGTTTATCAAGCAATAGAGATTTATTACCTCGTTATAATCGTTCTCTTCTAATAATGTGAAATATGTTTATAATTTGTTATTTGTGATTATGCTATTATAAACTTATTACAGAACTAAAACATTTAAAAGGACAATTATTCAACGTCAATTTGTTTCAAAGAAATGATGCAACTTTACTCGTAACTTTCCAAACTTTGTGAAAATGAGTCAGTGTATTACTATCCTTCATTCTGTAAAGTCACAGGAAAAAATGTTTCCTGATGCTATAATTAATATAATTCTAAATGTAAACCTTTTAAAATTTTAAGTAATGTAAAATATAATTTTTAAAATCAATCCAAACGTGAACTTATTTATTCAATGTGAATTGTGCATTAATATAATTTTTTTTTACAAGTCTTATTTCAGCGGTGGTGCAAAACAGGATTATTCAAGACGTGTTTATAATAAGTTCTCAAATAGTTGAAATATATAAACCAGTGGATATTTCATAAATTGGATAGACCTTAGAAAAGGTAAGCAATTCCTTTTCTTTCTGCATGTTGAAGACCAGAGTTAATTTTAATTTGAAGAATTTAATATTCTGATGTTACGCGCTTACCTCGTTGGCCTCGCCCCTATAAGTACAGGGTGTCCATAATTAAACTACCCTACTTTAAAGTTGTATATAGACGAAACTATTGGTCAGAAAGTTGTAAAATTTTGTGAAGGACATCATGAAGGAATGGGAATTTGTTTCAGCGAAAAAAAAAGTAGTTCAAAATTTCGCCATCAGAGGGCGTTTTTTAATGAATTACACATTTAGCATACATTTACGATAGGTTACAAATTTTATTACAACAAAACATGTTGAACAAAACTTTTTTCGCGACATATTTTTAGCATTTCCCAGAACACACTGTGGTCAACTGTGGAACATCCTATCTTATGATTCCAGATAGTTCTGAAAATGATGACTGTCATGTGGAACATGTTTTGTTGCAATAAAAAATGTAAACTATCGTAAATGTATGCTAAATGTGTAATTTATTAAAAACGCCATCTGGTGCCGAAATTTTGAACTATTTTTTTTTAACTTAAACAAATTCCCATTCCTTCATTGGGCCCTTCACAAAATTTCACAACTTTCTGACTAATAGTTTCGTCTGTAGACAACTTTCAAGTAAGGTCGTTTAATTATGGACACCCTGTACTTAAGAATAGCCTTGACAGATAATAGCGATAAAAGTCTAGTTAATTTATCATTTTCGCTAAGGCTTTATGATTTTTTTTTTACACTCTAAAAATAATTTCCTTATTTTGATAGTATAATTTCCGTATTTTTACAGATTTTTTTTTCTTTTGTAGTTAATAATAAAAATAAGTTCCACAGCTTAAGTGAAAATGAAAATTTAGCATTATCTGTCAAAGATAATCTTTACTTTTTTTTCAGAAGTGTAGAGACATATATCCATATTTTTTTTTTAAACATTTCGTTCCACATACTTTATTTACATGCTTTAAGACAATGTTAAATATATTTAAACATATTAATCATTCCTTTATTTCCAATGTTCCGAATATATAAGAAACAGATATCAGAACATCACTACAACTGATTTGCTGGTCATTTCTCATTAGCGACAAAGTCTTACTCTTTCATACGGACTTTTCCATTGTCTCCAGAAATATTTTGTCCACTTAATATTAGAAATGTATCCTCCGAAAAATTAGTACGGTACGCTGATTTCATAACTAGGGTGGAAACCTTGCGCTATCGTTCATATATTCACTTCTAAATATTACATATTTTTAATTTTTTACACCATTGAATAGGAAAAAATATACTTTCAAATGAAATTTGTTTCAAAACTGTAAACTGTAGCTCAATTTGTTGATTTTTTATGACTTTTTAAATAAAATTTCAAGTATTACTTTTTTTTAAATCTATCTCAACGATGAGCATTTGTTTGCTGCATATATCGCTGTAAAATAATTAAAGAGAAAGTTTCAGACTTGCCATAATTGGCAATAGACTGCCTATGAACAAATTTTTAAAAATGCTTCATTTTTCTTTTATTTCTTTTTCGGATTAAATTTCCATAATTGAAGTCACTTTAAAGCGTTGCTATCATGACTACAATGTACTTTAAAGTGAACGTGAATGCTATTACAGGTTTTAAAAATACTTTTGCACCAAGTCATTTTTGGCTATGGACCTGATTACTGGAGATCACCATAAGCTACCCCACTTTAGCTCTAAACTGAAATTCATCAACAAAATAAGAGGTTTTCATTTTATGTTGAACATAAAATCAATATCAAGTTGAGTTAAATTTGTTAAAAGATGCATTCCATCAGAGGATGCTCGGAATTGTATTTTGATTTTTTTATCCATAGCTCTGTTCTTCTTTTAGAATGTGCATGTAAGGTTTACAAATGATAAAGAAGGTAGGAATGTAAACTTAAAACAAAACGTATGATAATAAAATCAACATACTAAGTCCTGTTTTACTAACTACAGTACCATACACTCTGGTTCTCTACCGAAAATACATTTCTTTTTCCCGTGCTTAGTTTTATAATTAAAAAAAATCCATAATATGAAACGTTTTCCCTTGATTTTTTCTGTTATTGGTATTGAAGAAAAAGTTTTCTTTTTACCTAAAGAGATATTACTATTTTTCCTTTAGTAAATAAATAAAACATTTCTCATTATTTTATGTTTGTATTCTAAAGATTAAAGAAAATATTGTTATCCATATACAGTTAAATTACAATCGCTTTAGAGCCTGGTCTAAATGAACCACCAAAAATTATGTTTTGCATAAAATAAAAAGGAAAAAGTTGGAGGATTTTTTTCGTATGTAAAATTTATGCAAAATTTAAAATGGATATATTTTCGACAAATACTTTGCAATGTATCCTAGACCTAAGTTCCATAAAAAACAAACTAACATGTTGATTGTAAAATCAATTGTATCAAAATAGTAACGCATTTGAAAATACCAAACAGTATCCCCCCCCCCCCTATTTCTTTACATTTTATTCTTAAAAGAGAAAAAAATAAGATAATTTACAAAACATTTAAAAATACTGCAAATTTTGTTATCGACTCAATTTTTAATATACTTATGTTTCAGAAATTCTTTGTACTCTTTTTCACACAATGGAAAATTCTAAATTTACTGATCACGTCAACAATGTTTCTGAAAATCTTATTTTTTTTAAATCAAACTAAATATTTTAAACGTGCTTCAATAAATGAAGTTAAATGAACTTTATTTTATATATTTTGCGAGAAATTAAGTTTTGTAAAATTATTACTTTTATTCATTATTACTATTATTCATTATTATTCATTATTATCGTTATTATTATTATTATTATTATTATTATTATTATTATTATTTGATATTATTTATTATTATTACTATTGATATTACTTATTATTATTTGATATTATTTATTATTACTTACTTAAAAATTCTGAAGTATTGAAAAAATGTTTGCATTTATTTAGCATTTAAAATTATATTTTATATTTAAATAATGAACGTATATGATTTTAAACTTAAATTATATAAAATATTAAGAACATTTCTCCTAAAATCTACGCCTCTAATACATTTTTATCTTTTTTCATGGTAATTTATTTATTATTTCATAATTATTAAATTTTCTATTTTTTTAATAGCTAAAACTAAATATTTTAAATTTTCTTTTATAAATGAATCAAATTAATTTTATTTTATATAAATTCCGAAAGTGTGTATTTTTGTAATTGAATAACAGTCATGGAATATTGCTATAACTTTTTTAAAATTACGAGTTTTAATGTAACAATTATAATTATTATTATTATTTTAATAAGTTAAAATATATTGTAATTTCTAAAGCAGTCATTAAAAAAGGATTTATAACTTAAACAAACTAAAATGCTTCAATTCTAAATACCATTTAAGCTGCAATTGATTCATCCATATTGTTTTCACCTTTTAAATTAAAAAAATTAATTAATATATTTCAAAATAAATATTGCCTAGTGTTACGCAAACAACCCTTTATGCGCATCTGAAAATACATGTTGAAAATTTTCTTTCATTTGGAAAACTATAATATTTGTTCGTTGTTCTGGTCTATGCTCTGACAGCAAAAACCGGTTTACAGGCTTAAAGGGATGCGGAGAGAAGGAGCAGAAAGAGCACTGTTGTTCCGGGTATGGGCTGTCACATTTGGCAAAGTATCGCCAAATAAAATCTCTGCAGTAGAACTTTCACCGAGGGAAAATAAAATGCAAATTCTTAATCGTCCAAACAAAAAGAGCAGAGTTTTGAAAACGGGAAAAGGATAATTCTTCTGTATGTCATTAAATATAAATGCTTGTAAAATGACATGTACAACATTTCGCCTTCATATATATTAACCAAAAATGGATATTTATGTTAAATACCTATTAAATATTCAAACAATCAAGTCATTTTATTATTATTTAATGAGAAACTGTTATGATGGGCCTTACAGCATTATCCAGGGTCTGATTTTCGTCTAGGACTGCAAGGCCCGCGTCTTGGGCATTAAAATTTTGGGCGCCCCCAAATCGACCTAGCTCATTTTAAAATTGCACTAAGTAGATTGGGATATAAACTGGATATGCAAATTAGATTTAATAGATATTTAAATTAGTTATACTATTTAACAATAATTTAAAGCATGCGCATATGTTATCAAGTGACAAATACCCAGCTTCAAATACATCCTACACTGTGCAACTGGCAAGTAAATGAGAATGGAGGTAGGAGGGGGGGGGGGGGGGGGTAATTCATAATGTGTATTTGGTCCCAAATTGTGTAAATCAGGCTCTGGCATTCTCAGAATTTTAAAGAAATGACACGACATTTGCCAACATTGATATTAATATGCATATAAGCAGCTTGTCCTTTTTTCATGTGTACGTTACTTTTCAACATTGATAAGCACTTATGTACACTTAGAGTTCAATATCCCGAAGCAAAAAAACAATGTTTGGAAGTATAAAAAATTCGATTTATGAAAAATAACTAAAATATATTTATTCCCAATGCAAACAGCTGCTTCGAGATATATTGTTACAGTTATAGAGGTTCGACTTATAAAAATTTAATTAAATTTGTATATCTATATATTATAGGGAAAGCCACATACAGTAAGACGAATTTTTACTACACGCTAATTAAGAGCTAAATATAATAAGAAATGTTAAGCATTGCATATATAAATTGGCTTATTGGGAGCATCTCGTACACTTAATTTACTAATACACGTGACTAAAAACTAAAAAAAAAAATCACTTTGAAATATTATAATTCGTATCATTTTGTACTACACTTAGTACACAGTGAGGCAGTGCTGATTTTTTTAGCTCACAGGCTATCAAAGCCTGAGAGCTTATGTGCCCGCCCGTTCTGTATGTATGTATGTACGTATGTACGTACGTAACGCGATAACTCTTGACAGAAATAACCGTTTTGCTTCCAATTTTGTTTATAGGTTCCTTGTGATAAGGCGCTTCCCTGATTAGTTTTGGGGATTGATTGTTTAACTATAAAGGGGGGAACGGGGGGGCTAACCCCCCTTAATTAAGATAAATGGTTTTTTCATGCAGAAATGTCCAATTTTCTTCAAATTTTGTATATAGGTTCATTGTGATAAAGTTCTTTCCTGATTAGTTTTGGGGGTTCATAGGTTAAGTATAAAGGGGCTAACGGGGGGGGGGGGAATCCTCCCCCTTAATTTAGATAAATGAATTTTTCATGCAGAGTTATCCGATTTTCTTCCACTTTTGTTTATAGGTTCCTTGTGATAAGGCGCTTCCCTGAATTAGTTTTGAGGATTGATTGGTTAACTATAAAGGGGGGGACGGGGGGCTAACCCCCCTTAATTTGGATAAATGGTTTTTTCATGCAGAATTATCCAATTTTCTTCAAATTTTGTATATAGGTTCATTGTGATAAGGTTCTTTCCTGATTAGTTTTGGGGGTTCATAGGTTAAGTATAAAGGGGGTAACGGGGGGGGTTAATCCTCCCCCCTTATTTTAGATAAATTATTTTTTTCATGCAGAGTTATCCGATTTTCTTCAAATTTTGTATATAGGTTCATTGTGATAAGGTTCTTTCCTGATTAGTTTTGGGGGTTCATAGGTTAAGTATAAAGGGGGTAACGGGGGGTTAATCCTCCCCCCTTATTTTAGATAAATGAATTTTTTCATGCAGAGTTATCCGATTTTCTTCAAACTTTCTATATGGGCTCATTGTGGTAAGGGGCTTCCCTGATTAGTTTTGGGGGTTCATTGGTGAAGTGTAAAGGAGGGAAACGGGGGATACCCCCCCCCCCTTAATTTTGATAAATGGGTTTTTCATGCAGAATTATCCAATTTACTCCAAATTTTGTATATAAGCTCATTGTGGTAAGGCACTTCCCTGATTAGTTTTGGGGGTTCACTGGTAAAGTATAAAGGGGGGAACGGGGGGGACTAACCCCCCTTGATATAGATAAATGGGTTTTTTAAGCAGAATTATCCGATTTTCTTCAAATTTTATATATATGTTCATTGTGATAAGGCGCTTCTCTGATTAGTTTTGGGGGTTCTTTGGTTAAGTATAAAGGGGGGACGGGGGGCTAACCCCCCCTTAATTTAGATAAATGGATTTTTCATGCAGAATTATCCGATTTTTTCAAATTTTGTATATAGGTTCATTGTGGTAAGGCGCTTCTCTGATTAGTTTTATGGGTTCATTGGTTAATTATAAGAAGGAGAAACGGGGGATGGTTCCCCCCACTTAATATATTGTCGATTTCTTCATTTTTCGAGGGCTTATTTCAAATTCTTTGAAATAAGAATATAATTTATTATGTGTTTTACCGACTCATTCAGCAATCTGGCATATGTCATGGTTGTGAAGGCATGTCTGAGCATCCATGTATCAGTGGTCGCAACTAGAACCTTTTAAATGGTTCAAAAAATGATAAATCGAGGAATTGGAGTTTGTTGTTGATATATGGTGGTAAGATGAGAAACGTGCCCCCTATTTATAGGTGCCCATGTCTCAAGGACATAAAAGCATAATATTAAATAAGCATATAATGCACACTATTCATTATATAATAAATATACTTGTAATACTACACAGTTTTACCCTGTTCACTGTTTACCAGCAATCAATGTCTCACTGTGTACCAATTTGAATATTTAAAAAATATGATTACATACCTCTTCCTTCGGAAAAAGTTCAGCATATAAGATTTTAAACTTAAACACTGCATGTAAATTAGATTGAAGATGTGCATGATCTTGTAACAGAGTTTAATGAGAAACTTTCTCTGTCTCCCTATGTTCGAAAATAAATTTCATTTCGTGCATTCCAATCGACCAAACATCTGCACTTAAAATGTGGTCGGTGAACTCTCCAAACAAAGCAGCACTGAACAGCTTGATATCAAGCGGTACAAACACAAACTGCTTTATAAAACCTTCTGTGTTTCACTGTCTACGATTTTTCCCTATATTTTTCTTCTACTGAAATTGGTACGTTTTAGAAAGCTGAGCGCGATGAAACATACAACGATACTAAACTCAGTTATAGCATAATCAAACTTTAAAGTGAAATTTGTGAAAATAATTGTTAAATCTATATTATAAAGCAAAAACATATCCGTGAGTAACGCTGGCGCCAATATTGACAGTGGCAACACGTGATCAATAAATTTCGTTTTTATTGCAATTTTTTTTAACTTCTAGACATCGCACAATTTAAATTTTTTACACCGTCGAATAGGGAAAAGAAATTCTTTCAAATGCAATTTATTTGAAAACTGTATTTCAATTTATTGATTTTTATAATTTTTAAAATAATTCTCAAGCATGATTGTTTAAAAAATCTATCGCGATTACAAACAATCGATTACGAAAGATTAACCCGTTAGCAATTAAAACAATATAAGTAGTTCAGCATTTGTTTCCGACTAATGTGCCATAACGAAATTAAAACTTCACCAATAAACATATAAATTAATAAAATAATATAAATAAAACACAAATTTAACAGACACGTAATTGAAGTATGCGCTTAAACTATTGAAATTAACATAATTAAAAGGGCTAAAAAGTAGCGAAATCTTTGGCTGTTTTTTCGGCAATTAACTCCTGGCATGCGGCTAATGCAAAACTATCACTTTTAATAAAATTCAAAACTTTATTTGAATATATAATCGATATTTTTCATATAAAAATGCTTTTTGGTTTTGTTAGTGAGAAATCAAAAAAGAAAAAATATTAAATGTAAAAAAATCTATTAGTGTTTTCATTAAAAAAAAAAAGGTTTTCATATATATTTTGTAACCCGGGAGGCCCGGGTTGGATCCCCTAGCACTATTTAAAACGAAAACATAGTATATGATTCATTCATCAGTTCAAGAAAAAACAAAATATAAGATCAGCGTCTTTTAAGCGGATAAATGTTTACTCTCCAGTAGTCGATTCAATGAAGCATAGATAAAATATTTAAGCAAAAGTTTAAAATTTAACTAAAGAACCATTAACAATATCAAAATAAGTAGTCTAAATATTTTGAACTTTCATTAAACTTGTGTAATTTTACAACTTTTTCAAAAACGTGTCATCGACGATTATTTCTATTTGATTTTTTCCATGTGTAGGTTAACACAAGAATAGGCAATAAATATGAGAATAAAATCTTTGGAATGGCATCAAAAAAGCGAAATAATATATAATGTATGCTTTGGATTGAAAACAAAAATGATCGGTTGTCCTGCAGATGCAATTTCGTATCGTCAGGGACTGTGGCCATAAGCCTCTCCCAATATGGATTTGTACCAAAATAATCCGAGATTTTGTGAATTGCGGGAGGATGCTGGTGTAAAATCTTCAAGGAAAAAAATAGCCTAAATAGTTCTACTGTTTTTTCCCCCCACTTCCAAAGTCGTCCGTTCAACGTATAACAAAACAGAAGATCAGCGCCATTTAAGCGAATAAATGCTTACTTTCCCGTTGTTGATTCAAGCTAATTAAGTGAAGTATAGAAAAAAGATTTAAACAATGATTTAAAATGTAACTAAAATAACCATTAAAAACAAAAATAAATAGTTTCAATAATTTAAACTTTCATTAAACTTGCGTAATTTTAACACATATTCCAAAATGCTCCATTGATGACTATTTCCATTTTGTTTTTCTAAGTGCAAAATAACACAAGAATAGATAATAAATGTGAGAATAAAATCTTTGCGATGGCATCACAGAATATCGTCTCTCCGGATACGGATTTGTATTTAAAAAAAAAAAGAAAAACAGTGTTTTTTTTAACTAAAGAAGGATGCTGTCGTAAAAGGTTTAAAAAAAGAAAGAAAAAAAGTATAAATATTTCTACTTTTTATTTTCGTTTACATTGTCGTCTTACTCAACGCTCATTTAAATAAAACCGGGCAGTAATTATATATATATATATATATATATATATGTATAATGACTACTTCTTCTAAAACTCTTAAATGAGTTTTCCTTAAAGTGATGTTTTTTGAAGCTATGTACTTCCAATCCGAAGTGAAGCTGCATGAAACATGTACTTATCTGGTGAACCATTAAATTTGTCTTTATAATGCCTATTAAAGAAAAAAAGGTGGTTTCTAAAAAGTCTTTTGGATTTTTTTCATGTGAGTGATTATGAATAAAAATGTGCATATGTACATCAAATTTTGACTACGTAATGATAATATACCTCGTGCATATTATGCATATCAAATTTTGAGGCATCAAACAGATATATTTTAACCAAAAAAAAGACGTCAAGATGATGTCAAATACTCTATATTAAAAATATATTTTTCTTATCAAGACAACAGAGCAAGAGTATTATCCCAAGTATACATAAACAAAAATGACCCATATTATCCATAGTTTCGAATATATATATATATATATACAATGCAGACGAAAAAGTATGACGTCATATCAAAAGGATGGACAATATTATTTTTGAAAACGACCATGTATATAACGAATAGTAATAAAATAAACAAATATACACGAAGTTTTACAAGCTTTACATGGCTCTTGGTACACAAGTTTCAATTACTGAAAATACATATTTATAAGATAATCGTCAGTCTACTGTCAAATTCTGTAGTAGACAGATTTTTGTTGGATCGCATTTGTAAGCCATTCATAGGTGCGCACAAACATATATCGGTAAATTAAGTGATAATTCATGTAAACATAATATTATGTGGAAATACCTATATTCATGTATTCAATCAGGTTTGCCAGTTTGGCGTACTTTTTTATTCAGAAATTTCGAATTCATACCGGAAATTCCAAAAGAAAAATTTATACTTTATATATCACAAAATGTCTGCCATTAAATAAAGTAAAAATTAGTATACTGAATTTCTGGTATCAATTCGGAATTTCTGAATAAAAAAGGAGACCAAACTAGCAACCCTGCAGGCAATAAAGCTTATTTTCCGTGCACCCTATGCGACGTCAATTTTTTTTAATTTTCTGAAAAAAGAATTCAACTTCGGCAGAGTTCATGCGAGTTTGACGGGACGACTTTGTGCTCATAAAGTTCATAAAGTTGTACTCATAAAGTTCATTATAAAATAATAGAGAAAAAACTACAGAGGGAAAAATCAACGGAGATACCTACAAATTAGGTTTTCCTTTAAAAATCAGTAATGCAATTATCGAATAAAATTCAAAAATTAGAAGAAAAATTCTGCATTTATTCTAACTATTCGTTTTACATAATACGTACCAACAAAAGTTTTTTTTTTTTTTTTTCAGAGAAAAGTATTAAAAACACGAAGGCATGAAACATCTAGCCAAACGCCTAACTCAAAAGGTTTGTAGGCAGGCAAATCCCGAAGATACGGAAGGAAGAGGTTCCCTACAATTTTGGTTATTATCAAAGATGAAGAATCTCCCAGCTCTGTATCCCTCGCCCACCTTGTAACCACTCAGCAAGAAGGCCCATAGATTTTGCGTGCACTTATGTGGTACAGAGTGTCCTAAAGCAGACTGGCGATTTTTAAAATTCAATAACAAGTAAAGTCTGATAGCTATTAAAATTGTTATTGCAGGATGCTAATGCATGAAGTCCGGAATTTATGTACTGCACTTCCTTGTTTTAGTTCAAATTATCCCCAATTGAAGGCGCTTTGCTGCTTTAAACTGTTAGAACGCTCAAACAAACGCATGAAAATGGATTAGAGTTAACTCAGTTTTTACCTTGCATTCTGTTTAGAACAAATCTGTTGAAACGCCAAAAAGTGTTTTTGGTTTTGAAATTGCAAGGTTATTTTGAGCACTATTACAGTTTGAGATAATCCAGCTCCATTTGTGGGTGATATTTTGAACTAAAACAAGGAAGCCTAGTAAAGAAATTCCTAACTTCACATATTATTCTTCTGCAAGATTAAATTCAATAACTTTTCATCATTTATTTAGTTTTTTTAAATTTTAAATATCGTCAGTCCATAGTATACCCTCCCTAGAAGTACATGGCTGTGTTCAACGGCTTATTATCTATGTATCGAAGTGAAGCCCTCCAGTTACGAACTAGACACTATCCGTTTGACCACTGCCGGCAAATAAAAAAGAAGAAAAAAATAGTGAAATAATTTTAAATTCCTTTTCCAGTTTAAAAAGAAATAAAAGCCTATTGAGAAAACAGAATCGAACATTATTCTACATGAAAATTTAAATTACATATATTATAGAATAATGAAAAATATTCGAAAAATATCCTTTGAATAAATTGCTTGATTCATTCCATATTTATGAAAAATATAAAAGTTATATATTGTACAATTAAAAATATTCTTATGCTCTGATGAAAATTTTCGTTATCAGTGGACAGAATTTTGTAACTTTAAGTGTTTACTGTTTCAAGAATTATATGTAATTTTATGAAAAGGGGAACGCATTTCACTGAAATACATTTAAATAAAATTTATTTTACATTTCCGTGCATAGAGTGTTTATTTTAACAAAAAGAACATTTAAACAAAAAAATAAAAATAAAAGTTTGATCACAGCCTTTTACAGATTATAACTCATTGTTATAGGAAAAATTTTATTTTTTATCCTGCTTTTATACTTTTCGCTAGGTCTCTTACGTTTGATTTTTCGATTTAAGATTGCTTCTCCTTTCAAGCTTCAACCTCAATTCTTTTAAAGATTCCAATCATTCTGAATAGATCATTCTGAATCTTGGCTTATTTCCTTTTCAGCAACTTACCCTAGCACATTTTCCTCTAAGATATTCTTCTAGCCCGTATAAGCCACTGAATGCTATTTCTGCTATTTTTTCAGGAGAAAATTTCAAAGCGAGGGGAAATTCATGGTACTGACTTTAACACATAAATATAGAAATATTTTAACATTTTGTTTCAGTGTTTTGAATACATTTTGCGGAATGAAAATACATTAGTATTATGAAAAATGACTCTTTAGTACAGGAAAAAGAGTTATACATTAACAATAAACTATAAGCTGGAATAAAATAAAACAAAACCTCATAATTCCATAAATCTAAATAACGATCATGTGAAAAACCTTAAAATACACTATCGCCCTACCGTGGCGTATAAACACTGTAAAAATAGACAGATGTTATTTAATCGAGGAAAATAGGCCATAACCAGAAACGAAAATATACAATAACCACTTCCGAGTTACCGATGACTCCGAAAAGCGTCCTTTATGGTTAGAAACCTCAGACATCAACATTTTCGAGATTTAAAGAAGCGTTTTAAAAAAAAAACAAAGTTTCTTTTGCTGCTACTGATTTTCAAAAACATCCCCGAGTATTTTTTATAGTGTATTAATCAGTTTTCTTAACCCAGAATATTGGTTTTGCGAATGCTATAAAATCTAAAGTAAACATTTTCTTGTTCAACAAATATGCTTTACAGACAAACATGATAAATTAAGAGCATTAACATTAATATTAAACTTAATATTATTTCGTTACTCTTGCATGTATAAATTCGATTACGGAGCTGAAAATGTTTAATTTAAAATTTATAGCATTCCAAAAACCGATATTCCAGTTTGAGAAAACTTATTAATAAACTATATAAATTACTCGGAAACGTTTCCGAAAATCAGTGGCAGCAAAAGAAACTTTGTTTTTATAAATTATTCTTTAAGTCTCAAAAATATATTGTTTTCTGATGTTTCTAAAGCTAAAGAACTTTTTTTTTAATAATGGGTAACTCGTAGGAGGTTATTCTATATTTTCGTTTGTGGGTATATTATATTTTCATAGATTAAGAAACATTTGTCTTTAATTACAGTGAATTATCTAGAGTACAATTCATTTACAATTAAAATATATCTTTGAATTGAAGTTTGATTGAAATACAGTGTCATGAAAAATCGAAGAGTGTGGAAATATGATTATAAATGTCTCGGTAACTAATTTTCCGATCGACTTCATTCTTTATGCAAAATTCCTGTTTTTTTTATTGTCTTTTATATTCACTCCTTAATCTAAACAATTTCGTAGAAGTTTAATATACCTTTTATCTGAACGAATATTTTGAGAGTAGATAATCGAGGTTACTGAATTCAATAGGCTTCTTCCCATTATTACATACTAAGTACATACCAAATTTCGTCCAACGTTCTTTCGACCAATCAAACTTTATTTATCATATGCTCTTACATTTATACAGGCTATCTATTGCTCATTGCTCACGTTTGAAACGCAGTAGGCGATCATATATTAAAATAATTGACGCGTCCCTGCAAAATGAACGTTGTACGACACAGTGAATTCTTTAGTTTGAAACCTTCTCTAGTGTACTATAATTGTAGTGTAAAAATCACTTTCAATTTCGTTCAGTAATTGCTAAAAATTTTGAGGCCATACATACACAAATAACGACCAAAAAACAGAAGCCTTTTTTAAGTCGCTTAAAAAAAAACCTGTTTATGGCCTGTATATTAATAGATAGTTATTAACTTTATTAATTTGAGTGTATTTTGTCCCATATCTGTCAAACTAGTCTGAATGGATAAATTATATTTTGTACCACTTATGTCACAAACGACAAAATTCAAAATTTCGACCTAAAATCACCCAATAACTTTTGGTTCATTCAGCATAAAATTAATAAAATTTTGTTAGATTAAATAGTCAGTACTACACGGATACTACCACAACTATAAAGAAGTTTCGATTTGCCTTTCTATTTATTGATCCCTCCGCTTATGTACTCCAAATACTGCAACAATTTAAATTTTTTTACGATAGAATTGAAAAAAAAAGGGGGGGGGGGAGAATAAATTGATGTCTAAAAAAGTTTTACTTTTCAATCTAGCTTTTAATTATGTAAAAATTCTTCAACTTCAGCATTTTGCTCATAGGCTACAGACTTGAATTAAATTATGTTTTCAAATGAAAGTTAACTCTTCAAATGAAATATCTTTTTTGTTGAACTCGAACTGAATATTTAAATAAATTAAAGCCTACTTTCTCATATTATTCTTAAAGTCGCAATTTTTCAACTTCAATATACTTATGAATTTTTCATATCGTATATTAAAGTTTCCTGGATATAAAGGCGTAGTAATGCATCATTTAGTTAAGGTTTGGAAGGATTTTGTGTTGTTATATGTAAAATGTCATTTTGACTGTTATTTATTTATTTATTTATTTTTTTTTTAAGATTTTCATTCATGAGATTTCATTTATGTCGTGAGAATTACAAGATTTTAAATAGTGTTGCGTCTGGTACATTTTCAGTAAATTAAAATATCTAAGTTAGGTCTCAGCTTGCGGTATATTTTTGCATTTTAAAGCAGTTTAATACATGTAAACATTCAAATCATTGACATATTTTAGGAAAGCTGGAACCATTTATACTTTCTATGAATGCAAAAATTTTAACATGTTACATCAAATGCAGAGTATTTTAAAAAGATGGAACAAATTTTAAAATGTAGTAGAATACACTACAAGAAAACAACGTACAGAAAAACAGGGTAGCTATCCATTTATTTATGCAAAAATACCGGGCATCTCACTTCAATCCAAACCCAGATTTTCGTTTATAACTTTAACAATAATGATATTTTACCGGCATTTTCGTATAATTTACCTTGTTTTGTATGAAATATAAAAACATCGCGAGAACTTGTCGAAGGGACCACCAACCGCATCCAATCAGCGCTGAACTAAACTCTCCATATTTCAGAATATAGTTGGCATTACATAAAGTGATATTTACCGAATTACTGTGCACTTTTTGTGATGTCATAACATTCAACACAGAGAAGTGTAAGTCTGTTAAAAATGTTAAAATATCTTCATTATTGTTAAAGTTATAACCAAAAAACCGGGTTCGAGTTGGAGTGAGACACCCTGTATTTTTGAGTAAGTAAATGGATTGCAACACTAGTTTCCAACACAAAAATACAAAAATTGTTTGTTGTAGAGCGCTCTAATACTTCTTAAAGTTTGTCTAATCTTTTTTTTAAACAAACAGTATTTAAAAGAATAAGATTTAAGTTCGCATGTTTAGAGTGGGGCAATTTTTGTGATCTGTTCGAGACTTAAAATTCTTAAACATTTCAGATAACAATGTTCTTATGTAGACTCTTTTTTCTGATTTTTAAAAATATTTAAAATTTGTGATTGCGCACTTTTCTACAATAAAAGTAAATAGTACATAATTTTAAGATAAACTTTCAAAAAATATTTATATTTACAGAAAGCTTTTGCAATTTGAGGACTTTATATTGTTTTATAAAACTCTATTTTAAATGCAGTGGATTCGTTTTAGTTCAAACTCCAAAAAGACACGAAAAATATTCGAATTATCAAAAATTCGAATGAAACAAAATTTTCATATTAAACAAAATCAAAGAAATTTATCACTATGGAGAATATCAAATAACAGGAATAATGTATTTATCTTAAATTTTATTATGTTTTATTATAACAAAAAGAAAAAGAAACGATTGAGAAAATTACAGTGGTACAGACTGTCTTAAAAGTTTAGGCACACACGAAACTTTATAATAATAAGGAAAGAAGTTTGTGTGTGTGTCTGTCGGCTGGGTTCTGAAGAGACCGCTGCAAGCAGATCTACGAAATATTTCTGATCTTTAATTTTTATGAAGCACTTAAAAATACATTAAAAATTGCATAAACAAAAGGATTGTTGGAAGTTCAGAACGTTAGTGTCTGCAGCTTATTTTTGGAAGAAGCGTTTCAAATTGTGATAATACTTTATAGTAATATTTTTGGAAAAAGCTTTTCAAAATGCAATAATGTAGAATAACTCATGAAAAAATTATTTTTATGTACAAAATTTACATGCTAAAATTTTGGAATTTTGTTGGAATTTAAATAGTTCCTATATAACGAGTTAGTGATATGTGTTAATTTGTTATTTGTTATTTTTAAAAATTATAAAAAGAGCAATTTTAAACAATTTTAAGCCAGTGGATTTTTTAATCATGTGTTATCTGATGATGATTGTTTGTTTTTAAAATTTTAATGTATGTTTCTTGTTTATTACACATGATAAATTCTAAATTTCAAGGAATATGACCCTAGCTTCATTGGTGTTCTTGCACCTATGGCCATTTACATTGTTTCAGGAAAAGGATTCCCTTTGGCATGATTTCAAATTTTAATTATGTACGATACTTTCAATAACAAATAAATAATATAAGTATGTGTGCACAATTATTTAATAGTTTTAAAGTGGTTAGTAGCTCAGATTTTCTGCATTAAACAAAAAGTGGACCTAGGCACAAAGATTTCCTTTACATAATTTGCCTAAATGCTTTCGGCTGTACAGGGTGCATTTTATAACAGATTACATGTTTATCTGTTAGTAAAAAAAAAAAGACTCATTAGAAATTGTTTATATTTTACTACTCTTTAATTGTTTAAAGTCTGGTTTATTTTTTCAATGTTAACGATTTTATGTTTCTGAAAAAGGAATGTTAATTCATAAAATGAACATATAAAACATTTGAACGATAATATGGTTAGTAGTAATATACGGCTCTTGAATTCTAGTATTTAAGACAAATTTAGTTAGATATAATAGACTCGTCTGTTATATTCCA
The DNA here is from genome assembly GCA_963931845.1 of Maratus michaelseni. Lineage (NCBI taxonomy): Eukaryota > Metazoa > Arthropoda > Arachnida > Araneae > Salticidae > Maratus > Maratus michaelseni. The sequence continues at coordinate 215,854,795 of OZ007586.1, read as the reverse complement.
TATCATGTGAAAACATTTCCATGCATTTAAGCATTCAATGCCATATTCTTCATCAATATATATTCCATTCCTGATTTTTTTTATTAAGTTTAATTCTTGCAGTATCCTTTCCATTGATTTTTATAATATCTCTTCCTTTGTTTTTTACACATGTGATTTAATTTTAAATATATATATATATATATATATATATATATATATATATATATGCGCCTGAAATTTTTTCATATTTATGAATATACTTTCTGATTGTTCTAATCTCAGAAAAAATTTCAAAATGTTTGAGAAAATTTTTAATTTTAAGCTGTAATATGTAATGTGGTTATGCTAAAATTCTAAAGACCAAACGTAATGTTTGCTTTTAGAAATTTAACAGTGATCATCCAAAGGTAGAACCTTTCTTGGAAAGACGTATAGGTAATGTAATTCATACATTTAAGTAAATTTTATACAGATTTGTTATTTTTGCTGTAAAATATAATGTAGTGAAAATTTTGGTTACCCAAATAAATGAACTAATCAGAGGCGGCATATGACAGCAGAAGTTTCAAGCAAAATTAATAAAATATGACTGAACATTTTTCCTGCTATGGAAAATGGAATGATTTTAAGATATGATTTTTTAGAAATATAAGATATTACACACTTATTAATATTATTAATATTACTATTACACAGTTATAAATATACACTTATAAATGTATAATGCAATGTACACTTATAAATTATACTGAGATTTATAATTAGGATATGAAAAAATAAAATAAAATAAAAATAAAGGATATTTAAAATTAAACTATAATTTTTAACAAAATAATATGATTTTTAAATTATTTTTTAAATTGCAAACAAATGGAACTAATTAACACAATAAAAATAAAAATAAAAATATTAATGAAAATATAAAATAGATTTTTCTTGTGTTGAAAGAATCAATAATTAGTGAGAAATTAAAAAAATCAAAGGTAATGAAATTGAAATAATATAACTAAATTTAATAAAACAAATTATATTAAGATAAAATATAGATAGTAGAAATAGTTCAAATATACCTATATAGAAAATTTTAAATTTATTTATTATTAAAATTCAAATTGGAAAGTAATTGAAAGAACTAACATATACGCAATATGGTTATAACATTATATAATCATAATTACCCTGTGTAGCTATAAGATACATTAGATGCAACACATACTAAACCAGTGACCAATAGTTATACAAGATCCCAAGTATTATTATTATTAGGAGTTTTTTAATGTGTGATCCCAATTATGTAAGATAAGTAGATATATAAACACAAACAACAATACCCAACCTTCTTAATCTAACATCTATCTGCGATTCCAATCATTAAATCATTAAATAACAAACACCACCACCCAACCTCTATAATTTCTCATCTACCCACTTTACCAACCACTTTGCCGTTTTATAAAACCATACAACACCACTCAACATCCATAAACAATCATCTACCCACCCTACCAACCATATAATGAACCTTAACAACAATACCCAACCTCCATACTAAAGTATCTAACCTCCTTACAAACATGTTTATATATTAATAATAAAACTATTTGTATAATATATTGTTTTAACAAGATGCGTAGGGTACACATAATATCTAGCTTTTTTAGAAACCCATATTAAATTTTGAACGATATATATTTTTTAACGAATATGTTTAATTCTATGGACAAAGTTAAGTAAAATATTAACATAGATTTATGCAAATAGGAATTATAATATGTCAATAAATTTACTTTGAAAGGGAAATCATTACACTTATCATAAATGCCAAAGGTAAGATTGATTTTTTTTCATTTATTGTTATATTTAAATCAAGAAAGTTAATGGCATTATATACAATTTCACTTCCGCTTATATATTCATTATTTTAAAATAGTGTCATACGCGACTTTAAAAAATGATATGAAAGAGACATATTTTATAATTAAAATTTTTTGTTTGATATTATAAAATGAGAGAAGCTTTGTAAATGTCATCTTAGAAATAGAAAATATTCTATTATGTCACATTGATAAGACATATGTTGTAAAAATAATTATCCGCGTCAAATATACCCTGAACGAATACACGTTATTTTCTAACAATAAAGAGGCTTTTTTAGTTTATCTAGCGATTAAGAAAAAAATGTTTCTTTTATGTTCCACGTAGTGTAAAAAAAAAGAAGTAGTAGCTTTTAGGAAAAAAAGAAAAAACAGCAGAATATATATCTCTTATATGGCGTATCAGTAAATAATAGTGAAAGATTCTTCATGTGCTGAGTTATTTGTACTATTTTGTTCAGTCTTTTCTTCTTTTCTCTCTGTGACATAATTGCACATGGTACGGTTTCTGTAAGTCATAAATTGAATATCTACATCTAAAAACATTTTTTTTAAGTAATCAGTTTATTTCTTAAGGAATCCGCAAACATTGTGTTTCTGAAAACTAATTTCTTTAAAAACGAAAAGAAAAAAGATTTAAGATTTTGATTGAAGAATTAAATTTTTAGTTTCCGGGTTAATTGGTGTTACTTTGACTCTGGGGTGCTACTGGATCCAAGATAAATAAAAACATTTTAAGCATCGAGAGCCTCACTACTAACGCGAAATGCTAATGTTAAACTAGTAATGTCAGCTGGGTTTTTTTTTTTTTCAAATTTCTCGTTTGCTTTTCAATATTTTTAAATTATTATTATTATTATTATTATTATTATTATTATTACAGCATAGGTCAGCTGAGTTATGTCTCTAACCGGGTACTTTTTTTACCGTTTAGATTTTGGTAGCAGGTATTTTTAAATGACATTACTTTCTATTTCGGAATCGGTTCCGAAAGTAAAAATATCCTCATAAAAAACGGCAGCCAAAATTTTAAAAGTAAAAAAGTACCCAGTTAGAGATAGGCTTCAGCTATCCCATTAAAAAAAAAAACTTTTAAAAATATTGGAATGCAAACGAGAAATTTGAAAATAACGCTGCCTTTGGTTTCACATTAGCTTGCGAGTGTCTTCGCGTGACTAGTGTAAGTTCTTAATTGATGTTAGAGATCTTATAGACCGCTGCTTTTTTCAGTTTCGCAGTTTAATTTGTAACTTTTAGTTTAATTATAGATGCTAGTGGCATTTTGTTTCATTTGGAGTACTAGTACTATCTCTAGAGACTTTTGAATACGTGAATTTTAATTATAAGAGTCCTATACATAATTATTGGTACAGAAACAGTATCCTGTCAGTTAATCAAGCCTTTTATTTACCTTTCGATCAAGCGGTCTCAGAGGCCGCTCACAGTAGCTATGCAATAATTTTTGTCAGGGTAGTTAAGGGTTAAATCTATCCTGAATCTACAGTTTTGAAACTAATCACGTGATTCACCAATACTCTACAGGAAACAACACTAATTAGTAAAATAGTACAGACACCAGGACTGATTTAAAACATATTTTACTTGGATCCAAGTAACCTTCTCCTAGATCAAATTAATTCCAAGTTACGGTAGAGACAAAAACATTTCTCATATCTAAAAAATAATCTGGCATAGCATTAATTTAAAATAATAAAAATAACAAAAGATTCATAACGCCAATCGCATAACAAATCAGGCCCGTGCACAGGAATTTCAAAAGCGGGGGAGTGTTATTTTTTAAGTTTTACTCAAGTTTATATCATCTCAAAAAATATTCTCTACACAGAAATTTGTGCAAATTATGTATTTATTTAAAGTATTTAGGCATTAAATAAATTGTACATTGATTTGCACCAATTATATCTTAATTACACTAATTACATCTTACGTTTATCGAGAAAATGAAAAACGTTATTCGATTCTAAACCATTTCGAAAGTTAAGCCTAAAAAATTCATTTTTTTTTTTTTTTTTTTTTTTGCATATAAAAGTCAGTCCGTGAATGTGTCAGAAAGTTTCGCGATGTTGACCGAGGGAAAATATTTTTTAAGGCAATCTTATACAGCCTTAAAATGCAAAAAGAATTGAAAGGTTCGTAAGACAATTTTTTACTTTAAATACTTACCATTATTTTATCTGTCACAGGTTTCTTTACTAAAAGGTAACCCGATACTATTAGCAGTTTTTGGTTTTGTTGATATAATTTAGAAGCGTCCAACCACTGCAGTATAAAAGCTTGGCTATTAGTAATAGCAAAAATTACAGTAATAATGAAAATTACAAAAAGATGCAATACTCTCGAATAAAAATCCAGTGTAAGCAACTACTAAGTATCTTATAAACATTAGAGATGAATTCGGGTTCTATTTTGGAAACCCTTGGCCGAAAAGTTCAAACTAATGCTGTTGGCTAAAGACAGAAAACAGTATTATATTTTTCCTGTTTTGTTTTGACTAAAAAATGACAGGATCTAATAAAAAATATATATATCCTGCTATTTGCCTCCCACGAAAATCAAAATCGCACTAATTGTTGTTTCCAATGGCTCAATTTATTAACAGGGGGCCAGACCACACATAAATCAACAATGAAATTCTTATTTAAAATCAGTATTCATTTAAAATAGAATTGTACACCTAGGGTACAAAAAAGAGTTTTTTCTTTCCCATTCTGAAAAAGTAAGAGAACGAAAAGGGATGAAAATGAACACTGTGGTGTTTTTATCTTCACTGGCCACTATAAGTACAGTTGCTGTTTAAACTGACTTTATGAGGAATTGTTTAGAGCCATTACCAAGGCTAAATTTCGGAGAGGAGGTGCGATTCCCCCCCCCCTCCCCCGTCTCTATATCCCTGCAATTATATCGCGCGGCTGTTTTTGTTGCAAAACTCCCTATTTTTCCACCCTCTTACCTGCAGCTTTACTGCCAACCTCTATGGGCAGCAGGGAATTTCACATGTTTCCAGGAAAAAGAAAACATCGGAAATATATAGAGTCTGTGTATTGGGTAAACATTTGTCAATTTTAAGCTACAATAACTTTCGTATAAATAAAGTTGCAAGGGACTTATCCTTCTCCACCTTTTTCGGGGGGAGGGTCCCCCTGCGTGCCTAAAGCATTGAGTAAATGGACGAAACTTGATAAAATGTGGGCATTTGTCTCACTACAAATTTTCATTTTTTTCCCTGTCCAGTTTGGTCGAGCTCAAAAATATTGCTCAAGGGGGGCGTTTCCCCTTGTGCACGGGACTGCAACAAATAATTGAAACACGAGTGATAAAAGATGTGACGTAACAAAAATTAATGCATGAAAAAATTGAAGAGAAAGGGGTTTTTTTGCAATTTATTTTCTTCTTGATAACATGTGTTCAAACTGTGAACAGATGGTTCTAAACTCATCTCTCAGAAAAACTTATTAACATTTAATTAATAAATGTTAAAAATTATTAAAGATTTAAAAAAATATATATGCCTCATATCGTCGACTCTACATACAGTTTTAATATTTTAGCTTTTAGATTACTTCATTACACCTTCATCCAAAAAATTAAAGCAATTTTTGAGAAAAATGTGACATTACATCTTCTTCTACTCAGGTCTTCAATTACAAATTTTCTAAAATTCTGCTTCAAACATTTCTAAGAACAGTCATCACTTTTATCAAGTTCCAGAGATATGAAGTTAATAGATCCTAGGAATTTTTAAAATGTCAAGATCCCCCAAAAAATCCATGGAGAATTAATGTTTATGTCATTTCAAGAGTAAAAGAAAAGTTACAAATATATTTCATTCTTTTGGAAAAGTTTAAAAATGTTCCCAATCATTCAAGATGAAAAAAGATAGAAGTAGGAACGCTATAAAATGTTTTTGATGGTAAATTATTGGGACATCTTCTTTTCTCTCTAAAAAGATACAATAACCTTAAATCTCTAACTAGTACCTTTCGTAAATTTTCACATGATTTCAAATGATTTGTGCTTTTTTATATACTTAAGTACCCTAAAAAATTTTCCTCTTGTAAGCGTCCATAATTACCTGCCCTTTATTTATTTATTTAATGAAAGATTAACTGCAGATTGATCTAATAAGATGCACAGCTTAGTTTTAAAGGAAAATGTAAACATCATAAAATATTTCTTTGAGGTACGATTCGATAGTAGCTATGAAGTATAGACCTTTCAACAATGGAACAATTTAAATTATTTTCTTGCTTAAATTTATCACATTGATATTCATCATTTTTGTTAGTATTACTATTCAGAATAATTTTGCACAATTCTTAATAAACTGAAATCATTCCGCTCATGGGGATCTATTTTTTTCCTTTCGATCGTTTGGATCCCTCGGAAAAAATCCATAGACTAAATACCATATCTTACTGCTAATTTTTCGCTATTTTGAATTCATCAATGTTCACATTTGCATTTCAAAAAATGAATTAATATCCAAAATCAAATACATTTTGCTTGTACACTGAAACACAGCTTCCTGAATACTAGGCGTAAGCATTGACTGAAAAAGGGCAGTGTAAAAGGCGGATTTTTTAAGCGTTTGCACGGTCTCTTGAATTGTAGTACAACTATTTCCTAACAGTATTTTTTTAAAGGATATTAATCCTTATTTTTCTGCTATTAAATAACGCTACTAGAATATAGTGGTTTTTAAATTCAAGGGAAAGTATAAACGTTGAATAAAATTCTCCTACAACAGCCACCATTTTCGAGTCAGAGCGAAGTTCTTGTATTCAAGGAGCTGTGACTCATGCAGTTATGGGCGATTGCCGATAATTCTGAACTCGAGAACAACTGTCATCGTAGAAAATAACAATCGAGACAGACATCGATTTATTCTGAAATTCTACATACGAGATATTCTAAAATAGATTTTGTCACCGAGAAGCTAAAAACCGCAATTGCAAAACTTAGCGATTATTCCGGCCGAAAATTTTATTGTAGTCACTGGCGATTATGTAATTATTTTTCAATTGGAACAATTTTCTACTGATTGAGGTTTGACGGGTGGAGGTTGTTCACAACCGCACTTGCGTTTTTTGAAGCATTTATTTGTTTTTTCTCTGATAAACGCTGAGGTTAGAGCTTGAACTAATGAATCATGTTAAAAATTTTATTTAATTGTTATTTCGCCAATTTTTGGGAAAGAGGAAGAAGTTGGAAATCGTTATCCTTTTGATGGAGAAATGGAGGTCTGCACAGGATTGGATCGATCTTATTTCATTAGGCTCGAAGTCGGACGTACTAGTGTTTTTTTTTTTTCTTTCAGTAGACGGATTTAATTTTAAAAATTAAAACGGAATATTTTTAAAAATAAATTAAAAATGTATTTTTTTTCTTTATAAAGTTTTAAAAGTGTGATCTTTTTATAACCATCTTTTTATTTCTTTCTAAACTACATTATTTATATATTTATTTATTTATTTATTTTTACTCAGTCTTCATTTGAGTACAATTGACTAAAAATTATCATTAATGTTGTACTTCCACATTGAATGGCTTGCGAACATATTATCTAAAAAATGCTACGCTTTAAAATTTCCGCATAGATATTGATGTAATATTATTTTAAGAGAATTTTAATTGTAGGATTATGTTGGTTTTTTTTTTTTTTTTTTCCAAAGAAAATGAGTTGGTCCGGCCATATCAGGCTTGTTTTCATTTATTTTTTATCGTGCCTGGCCGTGCCATGAATTGCGAAAAAATAAACGAGCCTGCCCAAGCCAACATAGCTTTCATCCGGCTGGGTTAAGCCCAGGCCTGAAAATTTCGGCTCGTGGTGACCGCTGCAGGGAATTTAATTTTGCACGATGTTTTAATTTTGAGCGATCTTGGGACATAGTGAACGTATATTAAGGGATTTTTCGAAAGTTCCTCCTTCAGACTCGCAGGAGAGGAAAGGCAAGATAATCAGAAAGGAAATTAATCCTCACAATCCAATTAAACCTCACAATCTATTAGGACGATGTAGGAGTAATTTTTCACTTTGGTGAGTCTCGGTACATAGGCAGAAGGATTTTTCCGAAAGAGTCCCAAATTCACTCTCGTGCTGCGACCTAAACCATATCTCGGAATCTGTCAGAGCTGTAGAGATGGAATTTTGTATGATGATGTTTCGTGGAACAGAGTCAAGATACAAGGAAGTTTTCGAAATTCACCCACATCTCTGCCGCTATTGGGGAGAAAAAGTATATCGTAGAATCTATCGGAGGTTTCGTGATCGCCCTCTGTTGAGTAAACAAAGCTAAAAATGAATTAATATACTTTTAATAAACATCTTACATATTAAAATTGATTGAATTCCATCCCATAGAAATCGTAAACAAGAACGAAAAATCATGCGTCAAGCATAGATTATGTAACACTTTCCAACGCTTCCAAAATAATTTTACAAATCATACCGTTTAATAAGCTAAAAGATGACATCTAAGTAAACAATTTGGAAAAAGCATAATATATTTAAAAACATAATTTCATGAATTTCCAACATATACAATATTCAGAAAAATATCCGAATACTTTTATTTAGCCCTGTATAGGATCTATAGATCTGTATATATATTATATAGGATGCTAAATTTTAGTTCAGTTAGGAAACGCGTAGCACAGTTTGAAATTCTCCGTCTGGAGTTTCTGTCACTAAACGGAAATGTGTCCGCGAACTTTTGTGCTTCCCTGTATAGGATCTACAGAATTTATACACATCACGTAATAGACAAAAAGCGAGTTAAAATTAAAATCGTGTTCAGTAACTTAAAACGCACTTCCAGGAATTATTGTTAACAGACAGTTGAGAATTCTTTTGTGTGTCCCTGTAAATGAACGATGACTGCTATACACACACTATTCTGTTGTAAGCCTCTTGTAATGCACCTTAGGTGAAATATATAAATTTCAATGCGTTTAAAATAGTGAAACATTATTTAAATAAACCGCAGACGATTTTTCTCCATAGATGTAATGTGACGGAATTCTTTTGACTGTCCCTGTAAAGTAACTATAAGTTCTATGCACACCCTATTCCATATTAAGCTTCTTGAAATGCACCTTAGTGATATATATAAATTTCAATGCGTTTAAAATAGTGAAACATTATTTAAATAAACCGCAAATGATTTTTCCCATAATTTTTCCCGCAATGTAACGGAATTCTTTTGAGTGTCCCTGTAAAAAAACTATAAGTGCTACACACTTCCGTTGAAATAGGAAACATGCTATAGATAACGACAATAACATATAAAAATTGCAGAGCATTCCGAGCATATTTACGGTAGTTAGAGCACGGACAGACGGACAGACGGCAGACGGCCGTACGGCCAGACAAACCGAAGTCATAAACACTTTTCAACTAGGTTGGAAAGTGTTAAAAACACAGTACACTAGCGCCACGTGTTGGGGATATACACCTAAACCTAGTCAGCATCAATTTGTGTCAAGGTCTAACAGAATATGAAGTTTGATGAATTTCCGAATATTAGTTCTTGAGATAAAGCACCCATAAAATTTGTGTCACATACAAACAGACATTTTCCAAAAATAATCAAATCGTGTTGATGACATCCCAAAACGCGTAATACCATCAAAAAAAGAACATTTTCCAAATGTACTACAAACTGAAAATTTTCCCGTTTTCCATTCTTTCTTCTTATGTATATAGAAAAAAGTTTTAAAAAAAAATTCTGAAAAGTTATTCTATAGATTTAATCCGATTATAATACGGTATTTTCCTAACGTTTTAAAGGTTATTTCATAGCCTATTGTAATTAATATTAAAATTAATATTAATAGTATCCAAAATAATTACGATCTTTAGATTTCAATAAATGATGTATTCGTTAAATTTCGATACACTTTAGTTTTCGACATTTGGATAGCTATTTTTAATTTTTTAATTTTTTTCTTTATATAATTGAATGTGGTTTATTTTATTTTGGAAGGTTATATACATATTAAAATTGAACTTACTTTTAAACTCTCATTAGCAACATAATAATTTTATTGCATATTTAGTTCAGAATGCCAAAAAAAATGGGAAATACAAATTTTAACAATTTTGAATGATTAATTAGTGAGATATAAATTATAGAAAAATAAACCATTCAAAATTAATGAGAAAAGTTGGTTATTTGATAATGAGAAAAATAATTTATGTATTTCATTACTTTTTGTTTTATATGACAAACAATGCACATGCATAGTTTTTTTTAAACTCTTTTTGAAATATTAATTATTAATTAATAATGCGACTGTTAAAAATTTTATAAAAAGAAACATATATTTTTGTGGTTTCCATTTTAAACCGCATAGTATAAAACCTCTCAAAATAAGTTTTTGTGCAATTCCGGACATTAGTTGTGAAGTTATGAAAAAATATATAAAATCGGCAAATTAAAGGGATCACTTTAGATTAATGCTGATAATCCCTTTCCTCTTTTTTTTTTTTTTAATGCTAAATTCATTCTAGTGAATGACATATATTATAGATATCTAGTTGAGCATCGTTGCTCTTTTTTTTTATGCTAAATTTATTCTAATGAACGACGTATATTATAGATATCTAGTTGAGCATCGTTACTCTTTTTTTTTTTTTTTTTTTTTTTTTTTTTTTTTTTTTTTTTTAAGTTGCATATAAAGAGAAACATGCATTTTATGATCTCCATTTTTACACATTGAGCAGGAATGTCACTCAATCTTCAAAATGCGTTTTTCAATATTGACACAGTCCAAGAACACATTTTTAACCGACTTTCAACAAATTAATTTGTTTGTATATAGATAATATTTTAACGTATGTTCAAGCGTAACTTTTGAATGGAGGCTGTGATTTGCAGAATTTTTTTTTTTTTTTTTTTTTTTTTTTTTGGAAATAACTCGTTCTGGTGGTGGTTCCTTATAGATTACATTTGGATCTGAAAATGGCATGTTTGACTTTTCGTCAATTTTCTTTTACCAGTTTTTACTTTATATTATCTGCTTACGTAAAAATTAGCTAATCGTCACCAAATTTTAATATGTTGTTAGTGTACACAGTACTGCTGTATGCTTTTAAAATAGTCGTCGTATCATTAATAGTTTTTTTTTAAGGAAGATGTTAAAAAATATATATATATGATCGTCTACTGCGCGTCAAAATGAGTGATATATGACAACAGTGGAATTTCAAGTAAATATGGATAAACATAAAAAGATGCCATAAAACTCTCTGTTTTCCCAAACTACTCGCACTAATATCTACCAACTGAAGTGCAATAAGATAAGAAACAACCCCTTGAAGTTTGTTTAATTTTTTTCTTACTTGTAACTCAGCCGTGATTTTTCAGATAGAGCAATGAAAACTTGTAAATGCGGCATGGCAACTAGAATGAAAGAACAAAATACATGGATCCTTTTTGAGATATTCCAAGTGTATATAAAAATACATACGTATAGGGCCCTTCAAGAAATTTTAACCGTAATAGTAATTAAGAAAAACATAAACAAAGAACTTTGGTGCAAACAGCTTTATCCAGCGACTTTTAGAACGGGAGTTATGATTTGCATTTTGCTCTTTTTTCCTCTACTGTACATGCCTGAAATCAATAGTCAACATTTTCATTTTTATTTCATGAAACTGATTTTATTAAACCTCACTGACCCCAAAAAGGATAAATGATGAATTCACACCGAGTTTTGCAGCGAAACCTTTATGAAATAGAAAGCTATGGAGTAATATTCATCCATTAGATATTGATGATAAACTTTAAAGCACGCTAATTTCCAGGCTGTCACATTCAGAAAACGTTAAAAGGTTAATTTCTTAATTTCCTTAAAAGAGATTTTCTTTAATAATTAGCTGACATATATAAAAAAAAGTTTGTGAGCATCATTAAAAAATAGCTGCATAAATAAGCGTGCCTTCATGGGGCCCTTGAAGAAATTTTAATTGTAATAGTAGTTAAGAAAGACATAAACAATGAACTTTGGTGCAAACAGCTTTATCCAGCAACTTATAGAACGTGAGTTATTATTTGCGTTTTGTTCTTTTTCCTCTACTGTACATACCTGAAATCAATAGTCAACATTTTCATTTTTATTTCATGAAACTAATTTTATTAAACTCTACTGATCCCATAAAGGATAAATGATGAATTCACACCGAGTTTTGCAGAGAAACCTTTATAAAATAAAAAGTTAAGGCGTAATATGCATCCATAGATATTTATGATAAACTTTAAAGTAACGCTACATTCCAGGCTGTCACATTCAGAAAATGTTAAAATGTTAATTTCTTAATTTGCTTAAAAGATTTATTTTAAATAATTAGCTGACATATATATAAGAAAGGTTTGTGAGCATTATTAAAAAATGGCTGCATAAATAGGCGGAAAAATTTATATATGGATGATTACACATGACGTATAAATGATTATAGAAAAATGGAAAAACTAAAAAAGAAAAAAGAAAAAAAAAACTTATTTAAATTTTGTTTCATAAATCCCTCAGTGAATAATCAAAATAATAAACATACATATGCAAAATTTTCCTAATCTTTCTCGGCCAATTTTACTTCTAAATGAACGCAAAAGCTTGTTTCTTATCAAGAATGAAAGAAAAAAAATCTACTAATGAGAACTCTGGAGACTTCACAAATTTTTAGAACTATAATATTTTATTTTAACAAATAAAATTCACGATATAAAAATGACAGTCGTTTCATTTAAAATATTTTTGTAACAGATGTATATGTGTACGTCTAATAATTGTGATAAGGAAGACTACCTATGAACGGTGTATGCTCGCATTTTTTCTTTATTTTGTGTGTGTGATTGTTTGTTTATCTTTCATAGAAGAAACTTATCATTAATCACGCGAACCATAATGCAAGCTTTTAATAATAATTAAACTCCAAAACTTTATCAAGTATAGACAGAATTGTCATAATTCCATTTTTCCGTAGATTTTGTACAGAAAAATAAGTTTCATTATTTAGCAGGAAGTTAATTTTTCCAAGAAACTTGTGCAGATAATTGATACACTAAGAAGGCTTTTCACCCAACATTTCCGAAGCGAATACAATGAGCTTTTTGTTTCAAATCTTGGCAAAGACACAAAATTTAATATTTAAGAAATTTTTTTTTATATACGTACTACTTTTATGCTATGAAAAAAGGTAAGGTTGAGTAACCATGTACTATCATCTACCGTAATTATTGTTAACGCACTTAGTTCAGATTTGAAGTAGTATATAATTACTAAACATTACTGCGCACTTACTTTCAATAGTGTTATGTCATATATGAAGTATACTTGGAGGTTAATGAGGCAGTGAGTGGTTTAAGAGCGTACATCAGTCACGCGAAAAAACGCGCGAGCTATAATGTTAAGTCTATGGGAAGGTTCTTGTCAGATTTCTCGCGCGCATTTTAATATTTTTAAATGATTTTTTTTTTTTTTTTTTTTGCATAGGATAGCTGAGATCGATCTCTAACGTTGTTAGTTTTTGATTTTGGTTACACTTTTTTTATAAGCAGACAATTTCAATTTTGGAACAAAGTGAAAGTACCCTTATATTAAAAAAACTGGAACCAAAATCGAAAAGTAAAAACTAACAGCGTTAGAGATCGACATCAGCTATCCAATTAAAAAAAAATCATTTAAAAATATTAAAATGCGTGCGAAAAATCTGCCAAGAACCTACCCATAGACTTAACATTAGCTCGAGCGTTTCTTCGCGTGACTAGTGTAAACTCTTAAAGCTAGTCCAAAAAAGTCGTTTATAAAAGGGCTATATGAAAGCATCCTTTTTCTATCGACTAACTCTGTATTATATATATATGTGTGTGAGTGTAGGATGAAATCTCTTGATATCAAGGATATATTCCAATTTACATATAAAATATGAGTGTAATTTTGTTAAACGATATCTATAATGCAGTGAGGGTGAACCTTTTTTTCTACATGTGCTATAAAATTCCCAAATATTATTTGCTGACATTCTCACATTGCAGCAGTTTTATTTGCCACACTCGAATGTGGCAAATAAAATTTGTAATTTTACAGAATATTTACACAAATAGTTTTAGTATTTATCATAAATTTAATTTATAACAAGTTCCAGACGCAATATGCACTCAAAGTACATCCATATCGAGAAAAAATTGAATTAATAATTCATTAATGATATACTTTTGTATGATCAATCCTGAATTCCCCCATTTAACCCATATTTTACCACATATGAAAAATATTTTCGCAAAAAAAAAAAAAAAAATGCTATTACAGACTAATATGTCAATAAAAATAAATATTGCATTAAAAAACTTACACTAACGTTATTGATTTTTTTTTTTTTTTTACAAAATGTCTTGCATGTCCAACGATGGTACAATAAACTGCTCTAAATTGTGAAAATATATTTTGCAATTACTCAGCAATACTTAGTTTTTCTCAGGAATAATATATAAAATTTGCTATAATTAAATTTTAAGATAATTTTGACATTTTTTCGCACAGTTTTTTTTAATTTGAAGAAAACAAAATCATGTCAGATAAAATACTAAAAAATTGCCAATTTAAGAAAAAAAAAACTAAATTATGAAAATTGAACTTAATATGATTACAAGTGATACTTACCAATCTTAAAGTCTATTTCAGTAGCGAAACAGAAATTAAAAAAATGCTACATTACTTGTGAAAATTCGATAAATCTGAGCTGTCCTATGTATAGGACAATGGTAAAATACTAGTGTCATGCGTTCAGAAATTGGTCAACTGATGATTTTTTTATTTAAACTTGTTTATGAAATTCATTTTTTAAAATGTGAAATCCAAATAAGAAGTGAAATGGATGGCAAGCAATAAGTTGACTGTTTTAGCGAAAAAAAAATATCTCTGCTCATATAAAAATTAAGAATGTGTTTATTAAGGCAAAATTAATTGCAATTTTTATAGTACGTACCGTATGTAAAGAAAATCTGAACGGTGGCTATAAAGTACGTGATTAAATTAGTATAAAGTTGTTTATGTGGTTTATTTTGGCCCAAGGGTATTACATATTAAAATTGAGCAAAACTTTCGAAAGTTTAATAACAACAACATAAATTTATTTCATATTTAAATTCCTTGTTACAAATAATGTGGAAACACAAACTGGCGTCCATTTTGAATGATAAATTAGCGAGATATAAATTATTCAAAAATGATCCAATCAATGTTAAGCATAAACGTCCAGTATTTAGGCATATCACGAACAATAATTTATGTATTTCATTACTTTTGTTTTATATGATGCTTTGTAAAAGCCCAAACATAACGCGCATGCATATATTCTACAAATATGGTTTTGTTATATTAAATATTAATTCATGATGCGATTAATAAAAATTCATAAATAGAAAAATCTCAACCCAATCGGCAAGCTTAAGGGGCCAAAGCCGTAACCAGATGTGGGAATGGTGGGCTGATTACCCCTCACTCACTCTATCAACCTCTTGAGCCCCCTCTAACCCTTATAATATTTTAATAATTTAATAATAAAATTTTAAAATTTTTGATTGCAGACACACTTTAAAATTATCAAAATACAAAAACACACCAAGAATCCCCAAAACTAAGATAAAAACATTTTAGGTATAGTTTTCTGTTATCAAACATGGTTAAAGCACTCAAAATTTGTCCCATCCAAAATTTTAAGAGAATTTTGGCACGGCTCTGTAAGGGCCAAACATAAGATTAAAATTGGAAATCCTTTTTTCTACTATCTGATGCACACTAAATATGGCAAGTAAATAATATACAGTCACGGGTTTGCTGATGAGTACTGTTACACTCGTTAACAAATTTTTGCTACGTTTTAGTCACTATATGCACAGTCTGTGGACACACTTTAACTGTATTTCAGGTATTTTTTTAAAACAAAGCAATGCGAATTTGTATTTGGAGTAAATGCGACATGACAAATCGAATTACGTTTGATTTCCACTATTTTCGAATAGCAATCTTCACCTTATTAAAAAGTAGAATTCTGCGATTAAATAAGGCCAAATTTACTATTCAGTATTCAAAAATAAGAGTTTCTACGCACCCTGATACTGTGCATGCAAATATGTTAAAATAGCTATTCTGAAAAAGAACATTATTATGGAAGATTTCCCGAAGGAAGGAAAAGAAATGGAGCTTTCTGTATTCATTTCATTTTCTAGAAAATATAGAAAATTAAAACTTTAAATCTGAATTCTGATACCCTAAAATTACTCAATGCAGCTAAGGAAATTAAGAAAATATGGCTTAAGGCGAATATTAGAATTTTGAAAAGATTGTAATACATAATTTTTTAATGACAGTTTTGGTTTTCTGATATGGTTTGTTACATGGTTTGCAACTAAAGTTTAACTATATTTTATTGAAAAATGTTTTATTATTTTTCCAGCACATTTTATCCACTAAACGACTTTTTGTGCATATTTAAAGTTATTTAGAAACTGATTGCTGAATAGATTGCTGATTTTGACTATTTAATAAATTTTTGAAAGCGTGCACATAGGTTATATAAAACTTGTTTTTTCTTAGATTAGATAAAATCTTGATACGGGCTTTCGCCTTTTAAGTTGACAGCGGTCATCATTTAAAAATATGGCAAAAACTCAAAAAGGCATTTTTGAATTAAGTAAATCTCACCCAAATTAACCTTTAAATTTATTAATCGGGAATACTGTCTGTGTTTTAAATTTTTTTACTAAATCTTGAATCTTCATGACGTTAGCCTTTGAGTCCTAGAAACAATGTATTGCTACATATACTGAAATCCAGTTAGAACCAAGATCCGATACCAGGGAATATCTTAACCGTCAACGGGAAACTCATGCCGGGGATATATGTACAACAAATGGGAAAATCCAAAGGATAGCTAGACAGCCAACGGAAAAGCTATGCCGGGGAAAGGTACTACAAACGGGAAAATCCCAAGGATAGCTAGATTACCAACGGGAAACCTAAACCGGTGAAAGATAGGAGAAACAGGAAAATCCAAGGGAAAGCTAGGCCGTCAATGGGATACCTGCAGAAGCCGGTGATTATGCACTTATGAATATTTTTCAAGTATACAAGTGACTATATAATTTTAAATTGTAAAAGTATTTATTTTATTTATTATTTTTAATGCTATAAATATAAAACAAACTCTATTTTTATCTACAAACAAGCAACTCTATTTTTTAGTCTGCTTCCTTTTCCTGACTATGCTTATAACAGTTAGCAATTAATCACACCTCTTCAGCCCGAATTGTACCGCGACTATTATAGAAGACTTAAGTGTTTAAATTTTGATTTTCTAACAATAATGAATAATTGAACCTTTAATTATTTACTATCTTCAACTAGTAATAGTGAAAACTAAAAACTACAAACCACACAGATATTTTGTCCTTTTTGTGGTGTTATAAAAAAAAACATATCTTGATGGCTTATAATACAAACAATGGATAAAATATTCATTCTGAAATTGAAATTAGGACGCGTGTTTATTTTTAGGTAGAAAATTTATCAAGAATTGCTCAAAAATGAAATGCATAAGATGTAACTGCTGCGATACTGCATGCGTACTTTTAAACATTCTAATATGATAGCTTATTATGTTATCGATTTGGCTTTCCAGTTACCTGGTTGTAAATTAATCTGAAACCACTCTCGTTAATTTGCTGTTAGAAATGAAAATTAACTACTTAATTAAAGTAAACTGTAGAATCCCGTTTTGTAAACTGTTACTGTAATTATAATAGTTTTTGTCCGAAATACATCATAAAATCGAAACACATTATCATCAATTAGTTTGTTGTGGTTTAAATTACATTTCAGTAATTGTGTGTTTCATTCAATTCAGTGATATTTAGCACATCATTTATATGGTTTCTAAGAAATTAAAAAAAAAAAAAAAAAAAAAAACACTTGGTTTTTGTCCCGAAAAAATTAAACAATTTAAATACATTATTGTCTATGGAAGTTTTTGATTAAGATGCAGTTATACTTGCAAAATTTAGAGACATTCCTACATGGTATTTAATTTCTGGATACTAAGTTCTCTACTGAAAATAAATACCCTATATTCCATGTAATTTTCATTAAACTTGGTATGGTTATTAGAAATTCTTTATTTTCTATGGGCGGTAAATTTTCAAGATACTTTTTTAAATGTGGATATACATGCGTTTTGTGATTAATTATAAAAAAGTAAAACATAGTGAAATTTTTCAAAAATCGGAATAACCGTGAAAATTTGAAATTAATTTTTAATAATAACAATTGCTGAGGAAGGAGATTTTTTAAAGCTAAAAGGAGTAAAAATAATACCATTTTATTTTATTTTTTAGAAAAGAACCAAACAAAAATTTAATATTTCTAGCTTATAACAGAAAATGAATATTTTATTAAAATTGCCAACATGGAATTACTCTCTATATAAGCATTTTTTCATCAATATAATACATTTAAACCAATACACTGTAAAAAAAAAGAGAGAGAGAGAAATTTTCTTGATCTAGCAAGTAGGTTTACGACAATACAATATGTCCTTGCGACAACAGAATATGTTTTTTACCTTACTATTAACTTTTACCTTTATATTAACCTTGCGACAATATAATATGTCCCTTTTGAATTGCAAGCAGTACTAAAAAGAGTTCCTTTATCGTCAGAAACCTGAGAAACCAATAGATCTCCAAGATTTAAAGACGCATTTCTGAAACAAAAGTTTCTTTTGTCGACTGTAATTTTCGGAAACGTGTTTGAGTAGCTTTTACCGTGTATTAATAAGTTTTCTCAATCCACTATCAACACAAAATATTGCATTATTGAAGGCTATCACATCTCAAGTAAGCATTTTGAGGTGTGCAACAGAATTTAAACATGGAAGAGTAAAAAAAATAATTTAATTTTAATGTTAATATTAATGCTGTTAATTTAGCATGTTTGCTTGTTGATATGTTAGTTGAAAATGAAAATGCTTACTTAAGAATAGATAGCATCCGAAAATACAATATTTTGTGTTGATACCGGATTGAGAAAACAGATCAATACACTATAAAAACTATTCGGAAACGTTTCCGAAAATTATGGGCAGTAAAAGAAACTTTTGTTTCAGAAACGCTTCTTCAAATATCGGAAATACGTTGGTTTTCGAGGTTTTGGAAGATAAGGAGCACTTTTCGGAATCGTTGGTAAGTCGGAAGAGGTTATTTTACATTTTCATAAACCGACTTGATAAGATTAAGAAACATTTCTTTTTTACAGTGTATTTCAAAATTTAGTCCTCTCTTCATTTTCTGAAATCTTTCGTTATAAATATGGATATTTTGAAAAATAAGTGTAAACATCATTTTTATTGAAAGCATTGATATGTACTGACTGTATAGATAAAAGCATATATTTTCTATCCAAAGTGAAAGGAAATTCAAATTCAAATAAACAAATAAAGAGAAATTTGAAAAAAATATATAAAAAGCCTACGTAACAAAAAGTAAGGAAATTTTGCATGGAACGAAAATGTTTCCTTTTTTCTATTCGAAAACTTTGAAAAAAGGAGAAAGAAATTTTATAACAAGTTTTTTCGATCAAAGTAAAATATAACTTGGGGAAAAAAAGCAACCAGTACCATCTTAACCTTTTAGACTGAGATTGAAGTATAGCCTAGAGCTTCTTTTTCTATTGTAATGAATCCGAACGCAATTGATAACAGAAATACTATATGAAAAAAATAAATCCAGCATTCATTATGTGCGTGACAAAGTTGAAAATATTAAAAACTTTAAAAAATAAAACAATTGAGACATTTTAAATTAAAAATTAAACTTTTAAAATAGACTTCATTACTTAGAAACTAATTATTGTTTACTAGTACTTTGTATTTAAAGATTATTTTATATTTTTAATAATCATTTAGTTATCAATTAGAAACAAGTTGTTAGAATTTCTTGGTTCAAGTTTTTCTCCATTAGAAGATAAAATGTAGACCCACGAACTATCAATAATATTTACATAAATATTTATTATTTGCATAGCTGATTATGTGACAGTATGATGCATTTATATAGCTAAAATATATGTATTGCGTCGCTTTTTACAGAAACAGTAATGCATATTTATGTATACATTTTATTTTACTGCTGATTGTTTGGCAATACGAAACATATATTGCTAAATTAGCATTGCCTACAATATTAATTACTGTGTTGATTTTTAAGCATTAGTAGTAATATTTTTGGACATAAAAGCGCAATAAAAATAGATGTTACACAAAATAACTTAATTACTAAAAGCTTAAGAACCTCCATTTTAAGATTTGCAAATAGGTCATTTAAATTTTTGACAACTAAGAAACAAATATTACAGGATAAGATTTCCGCATAAGGTGGAATAATTCAAAACTTGCATTAATTATTGTAATTTCAATTAATGAAATTACAAATAAATTAATAATAAAATTACGTTTTGAAAATTGCAAGTGACAATATATACAAAATAGCTACAATCTTAAGAAAGCAAATCCATATTGTCAGAACCAAATGATGCAGAAATGCGCAATTCTTTCTTAATTGCCGTTTATTCAGGTTTTATGTTCTGTAATCTTATAATGTCCAGGCTTCTCCATGTACCGCTCAAGCTTTATTGCATCATGTAATGTCTCTATTATAAAGCAAAAACATCCTGGCAAAGATAAGACTGGTTTATAAAGAGAGCTTTAGATTACGGCTATTTATTACATAACACGTTAGAATATATAAGGTGCCCCATAAGACCATTCAAATTTCAAATATTCATTTTAAAAAATGTAACTAATGGTCGTATCAGAGTGCGGTTTACACCATAAAAGAGTTGGTTTTTTGTGGTAAAAAAGTTAAAATTTTCTTTGAACTATTATTTGCTACAAACATTCCAAGTATTACGGTGCAAACCGCACTCCGATATGAGAATGTATTAATTTTTTATGAGTTCTTGGAAAGGGAACGGGCTTATAGAACTCTTGAAACTAGTCCTTTTTTTTCATTTGTCAAAAAAAATTCCAATTTTTGACAAGGCGTATTGGGTTAAACCGCATTTCGATACAAAAATTTGTTAATTTTTCGTGAATGTTTGAAATCTGAACTTACTTTTTCATCTCTTTGAACTATTTTTTTTCTATTGCCCCCCCCCCCCTCCCCGAAATAAAAACGACTCTTTGGTGCAAACCGCATTTCGACACGGCAAGTTTTTATTTTTTTATGAATTTTTAAAATGTGAACGGATTTATGGAACACCCTGTATGCACAGTCATCCTCCTTCTTAAGGCTGGTAATCAGTGTACTCTCCAATTATCCTAGCTAATGTTAAACCTATGAGCACAAGGATGCATTCGTATATTTAAAATATCTCCTCCGGAAATTAATGTTTTTAACTTCTTTTTTCAGTGTACTCTTCTTAAAGGATGTCTTTTTTATTTTCTTAGTTATCAAAGTATTTCTAAAATATATACATAATTTATATTTTTTTGTGTTAAAATCTTAGCGAAACTGAATAAGATTTTAACACTTCATATAAAATTAAGTATATATATTTTAGAAATATTTTGGCAACTAAGAAAAAAGAGACGTTCTTTAAGAAGTGTACACAGAAAAAAGAAGTTAAAAATGTTAATTTCCTAAGGAGATATTTTAAATATACGAATGCATCCTACGACCATAGGTTTAACATTAGTGAGGGGAGTTGTGGAATTCACTGACTAACAGCCTTAAGAGGGGAGAAGACTGTGCCCCCCCCCCCCCCTCATAAGACATAAGTCCATTCACATTTCAAAAATTCATTAAAAAAAAACTTGCCGTATCGGAGAGCGGTTTATAACCAAAGAATAGTTTTCTTTTTTTAGAAAACAAATAGTTCCTAAGCCCATAGGTTTTAAATTAGCGAGGAGAATTCGGGAGTTCACTGACCAACAGCCTTAAAACACATCTAACATCACTGTTAAAAATCTGCAGCAAACTGTCCTGTCATTCGACCGTTTTTAAAGATAACGCTAACTTGACCGTGTTATTAAGCGTATCTGACCATATTATTGACCATATTATGGTCAAAATAAAATTAAATTACGCTAATGTAACAGTTTTCTATAAAAACGGTCGAACGATTGTACAGTTTGCTGCAAATTTTTAACAGTGTAGGAATTCATTTGCTTTATAATCTCGATTGCTTATCCCTTACGGCTTAACATAATCAGCTAAATCCTATATTAGTATTAAATAATTATTACGAAACGTGATGCATGCTTCCAAACTGCTGTGTTTACTCGCACATTTTTTTTCCTTTATCATTTCTTCAGTTTCTAAATTAGGGAATTAAAAAAATACATGAATATTTTTTAATATTCGTTCATGTTCATTTTTCTCTGAGAAAATCTCGGAGTAACAAAAGAAATAATATATATATAATATTTTAATAAAATAATAATTAATATTCAATAATGTATATTATAATTTCAACAGCTATTAAATTGCATATTTAAATAGGATAAAAAAAAAACTTTGATTAGTATTCTAAAATTTAAAAAAAAGCAAAGTTAGTAAGAGAATATTGGTAGAATTTTAAGGGGCTAACCATTTAATGTAACTAAGTCTGCGTCTTTTTATAAACACTAAAATATGCATCTCCTCTTTTAAATAACGGATTTATAAAATTTGGATCTAGAATGCTGCTATTATGCCAAAACAGTAAGTTAGCCTTAATCAACCTAAGTGAACCTAAAGTACGTAGGCAAAGAATTTTCTGCGAACATTTCAATTGTGTATCAATGAGAAAAACGCATGAATAACATAAACGAATTGTCCACATGTTACTAACTCTTATTTGTATATAGGAATTTCAAATTTTATCATCAGGGGTTTTTAAAAAAAGTATTTCGTCTTAATTTCAATATTCTTCATCATAATGTATGCTTTTCATTTTCTATTGTAAGAAAGTTAAACGTTGAAATTTAATTTCAAATATTCATCCTATTATATATTTCATACTTTCTAATATTCAACAGACGTTCTTGAATTTTCTAAATCGTTTTTTTTTTCTAATTTCTCTAAAATTTAATTGTAATAAAATACCGTGAAGAAAATGATGCTCATTAAAAAATTTTAACGAGATTTTATGTCAGTTTCTGATAAACTTAAGTAGCAATAATAAATAAAAATAACAAATAAATAGCAAATTTAAAAATTTAAAAAAATTAATTAAAAATAAAATTAATAAAAAAAAAAAAATTCTTGGACGCATCGTGAAAATTCTCTAATAAGTATGGGCTAAAATCCTCTTAAATTAAAACAAGCATGATGCTAAAGAAAATTAGATTTACCTTTTGGTTAAATTTTCACAATATTATGCAATTTGGGCCATCTATAAAAATGCTGTTAGTTTTATATATATTATTCCTTAGTTAAATAATATTGAACACACTATTTTATTTCCAACAGAACCAAATTGTAAGTATAAATATACCTCCTTCCACAATAAAATTAATTGCACATTTTATTCATCTGAAGGAATTGTTCTATGCCCCCAATGAAGATAGCTAATTTACAAAGAACGTAATAGTTATATTATTAAAGTAATGCCATATTGTTACTCAGAATATCTCAAATGTTACTATAAGACATTGGCGAGAAACCCTTATGTTATATATCTTGATTTGAGAATTGGGATCAAATTTTCAAATTGAAATATCTCAGAAGTTCAAAAATGTGGCTTAGCACTCTCTTGCCCCGACTCCCTCATATACAAATTTACAACTTTGTTTATTTATCTGCCATGCATTTTCAGTTTTTCATTTAATTATTTTCCTGCATTACAATAGAATTTTTTTTTCAAAAGGTGTAACTTATTAAGGGAATATAAAAAAAAAAGTAAATAATCCAAACCCCAATCATCCGGAACGCCACATCAGAATTGATATCAGAAAATAAAGGAAATTAATTTTCAAAAGAAAAAAAAGGTTTTTTGAAATTCAAATTCCATGAATTATTTCGTAAAAATATAAATTCCTTGAAATTCCTGTTTAAATCAACATTGAAATTTATGTTCAATTGGAATTTTTGAAACTTATATTTGGATAAGTCTAAATCGGTATTTCACTAATTTCAGAGATACTGTATTTCCCTATTGCCAGATATAAAAAGAGAAAACCTGAATCCACTTGCATTTTAGAAATTGTTACTGACCTCTTGAGGGTCCTCTCTCCTCACACGGAAACACCCGTTCGCTAATGTTAATCCTACGGACCATTATTTTTCTAATATCTCGTTTACATTTCGGAACCGGTTTCGAAAGTAAAAGTATCTTCGTAAGAAAATCCGTAAGAATTTTAAAAACAGTTAACATAAGAAAATCCGCAAAAAAAATCGAAAAAATAATCAACGGCGGAAATAGAGATTGATCTCAGCTATCCAATGCAAAAAAAAAAAAAAAAAAAAAAAAAAAAAAAAAAAAAAAAATGAGATTTTTGCATATCGAAATGCAAACGAGATAAAATAAAAATAATGCCCCATAGCATTAACATTAGCGAGCGGGTGTTTTCGTATAAGGGGAGAGGACCCTTAAGTTGAAAGCTGTCAATATTGAAAATGGTGAATACTGTCAACCAGGGGCGCAGCCATAATCCTAGAAGGGATTTTGAACCACTGTTACTCATAAAATAAACAAGTTCGGTGTGTATAAAAACCAACGTAATAAAAAGCACGTAATAAATTTAACATTTATATGTTTAAAAATTTCATAAAAGTGCATTTTCTTTAATCGTTAGAGGAGGGAAAGAAAAGAAGAGATGGAGAAAGAAAAGAAGAGATGGAGAAAGAACAGTAGCGTAACATACGTATACTACTTTGCTGCTATTGCTCGTAACTTTTTCTTTCTTCAATTTTGTGTTGAAATAGAGGCTCTTATTATAAATCCCTGAAACAGTTGAATGGTAACCATTTTATGCTGCTTTTGCTTTTCTTTACTTTGGTTTTTACACGGGTTTTCTATGCCTCTTATCAGTTTTTAAATGCTCTGGGAGGGGTTTTAACCACGAATTCCCTTTGCTACTGCAGTGTGATAATACATGAAATAAGAGTAAGTAAGAAAATGAACGGAAAAATTGAAGTATACATTCAGTTCTACGATTAATTTTTCTTTGCAATGTTCAACAAGCACTTTTAAGTGCATGTAAGTACTGTATTTTTATTATCATCATTATTATTGTATGTAGCAAAAGCGGTCCTTCTTTCTTTCACCCTACATTAGTCCTACTCTTTTATTAAACAAAAAAGATTTTTGAGAAATATTTATTTCCAATCAGTACATTTTTTTTATGGTTATCCAACTATTCGGATTTCTGCATATCCGAATTGCTCCAGAACACATTGAGTCAGATAATTAGAGTTCACTGTATATGTGTATTTAGAATTAAGCAAGTCTAAAATATAGTCTGAATAAGCTTCAGATCGTAACAAGATAAAAGTAGCCTTGTGTGTGGGCACACACAATAAAAGTCCCCCTGCCATTCTTGCTTCCCAGCTATGCGCAAGCAATCGGCTTCCATTCATTGGGAAATGCTCTGATTTTTATTTGATAGCAGGCATATAAATATCATGAAAGGGAAGTTATATAAAAGCAGTTTCAGTTGATCAGCTTTTTGATAGATGTGATCACACATTTTTTATCAGAAACATGTTTAGTATGGCTTGATATCATAATGGAGCGATTTTCTAAAAATAATTAATCTTATTTAGGTGAAAAGAAATTATAATGCTTCAATCAGGATGTTGTGCAATATTTGTATTATTAAATTAATTCTGAAAGCTATCGAATAACAATCATACATGTAATGTGATTTTGAGGGGAAAAAATTATTCCATTACAAATCTTTGAATTTCTAAGTAACTACTATAAAAGATAGTAGAGATTTTCCATTTAGCGACTGATATTACTTCATGATTTATCATGTCATTTTGAAATAAAAACTACAACATTAGAAACATTTTATAATAATTATTAAGCATTAGTTTTCATCGATTTTAGATTAACATAACCTTGAAAAATAATAATGTAAAATCAATAAATGAGGTTCAAAAATGATATCGATGTTCTCTTTTTTTCAAACAAACCACTTAAACTCTCCAAAGAAAAGACTTCGGATGATTTTATTTTTCTGTAGAAAAAAATAAGTTATTGTAATTTTTTTCACAAAAAACTCTTGAATGAACTGAAAATTTTTGATTGATTACATAGAACATTTTTTTGTTTGTAATCATGAAAGAGCATAGTTTGTGATTTTACTAATTTAAAAATATACTAGGCAGACGAAAGGTTTTCCTATTTTTTTAAGCAGTAAAATCTGCTAAGGCGTAATCACAAGGGACTATAAAAATATCCCGCTTTACACAGATTTTTTTATTAGCAGGTATGTGTCTATTGTAATTGTATTGCATTTTTTTTGTTGGGACGACAATGAGGTATCCCCATTTAATGCAGGATTCCGTTGTACGCAGATTTCGTTTTGACAGGTTTTACTGTATTTATGCTTTTAGTCGATGCGTACAAGAAACGTTTCGATCAACTACCACTTTTTTATGTCCCTTGTTTTATAATTAAATCGCATATACCAGGCAAAGCGAGAAATCATCCATGTCATGAAAATGTACAGGATGTTTCAAAAATATAAGTACAAATTTTATGGGCGATAGAGTACCATGTAGTTTGTACAGGAAACCTAAGGTCGCAATCCATTTATTCATCCAAAAATACTGGGTGTCTCATTCCAATCCGTGCTTAGATTTTCCTTAATTTCTTTATCAATAATGAAGGTATTTTAACAAAATTTTCAACAGACTTGCATTGCTTTGTGTAAAACGTGATAACACTACGAAAAGGGTGGGTATAGTACAGGGAACTCCAGTTATGAGTTTTGCCCGCGGGAGCGGAAAACAAAACGTATAACTCAGTAAAACGTATAGCTCAATTAATGGTCTACGAGGACCATTTTTTAAAAATATATCCAGAAAATTTCCCTTCGGAGAGGCATTTGGTACCTTTATATCGAAAACGGAAGTTTCGTAAGTATTACTGCACCATGACATAAATTCACAGAAATGGAACGGAGTAAAAAAAAAAAAAAAAAGTACACATGAGGTTATTTTATCTTAAAAACTTTATTAAATATACTTTTTTACACACACAGAGTACTTAAAAGAAATTATTGGAATCGTTTTGACGTGTAAATCATTTATCAAAAATCAAATTAGCAGTTTACTGAATCTGATTGAAATACGTAATCACTAATCTTCGATTGTTTTTTTCCAGCTGAGTAACACCTCCTTTCCACACCTCTCCTATATTCCGTTTCAAATGTGACTACACTATTATAGTTTGATTGCCAGAAACCCTAGGACGATGGTCAGCAGGGGTAAGACAACGCATAGAAAAGGTTCAGAAATTTTGTATTTTTGCAAAACATATAAGTGAGACAAAATTTCACACAGGAATGCAAAAACGTAACGTATAACTCAAAAACGTATAAATCAGCTAATATTTAATGGCAAACGACAGGGACCGTTGAGTTGAAACGTGTAACTGAGAGAAACGTACAACTCAGGTAACGTATAACTGGAGTTCCACTATAATTCTATCAGTGATTCTGTATGTGATGTGAGCTATAGTTTGAAATTTGACGCATTTAGTTTAATACTGTTTGGATGCTGATAGTGGTTATTTTTACAAATTCTTGTGACATCGTTAAATTTTACTCAAAGGAAGATACGCCTGCTGCAAATTTTGTTAAAATATCTTCACTATTTGATTTTTAAAGTTACGAACAAATATCCGGGTTCGGATAAGAATGAAATATTCTGCATTTTTGACTGAATAAATGGATTGCGATCTTAGTAAATATTTTTTGTAGTAGTGCGCTCTACTTTTCCTCAAAGTTTGTATATATATGTTTAGACACTCTGTATAGAGGATAAATATAAAACCCAAATATTAATCCCTTAAAGGATAACTCCGTATCATTGAAAATCACTTTGAAACAATACCATTTAAAAATACTATTAGAAAATTATTCGTTTTTTATATTTAACGGCATCTTACATTTTATTACTATTTAAATAATACTATAATATTAGCAATTTAATAGTATAATATTATTTTTAACATTCTTTCAGAGCCTACTTAAAATGACTCACTTAATTAAATACTTCTGATAAGGGCTAAATATTTTTTTGAAAATTTACATTTTAATTTTTTTTTTTCTTTTCTTTTTTTTTTTTATTTTTTTTTTCAGAAAGTTTTAAGCAATGTAAATTAATTACGTAATAAATTTTAAATACTTTTCGGTTAATACCGAAAAGTATTTAGAAATAATAATTTAGATAAATCCGTGAAGTTTTATTTTCCACGTATTTACTATGGCAAAGCCGGCGAATCCGCGTGCAAACAAGCCAATTGTCACCATTGTTTCCAATAAAAAGAAAAATTAGCACTAGCCACCGGCCACTAAATGAAAAAAGTGGCTATTAAAAAATTGTCTGTTAGCGGCCACCTTATGGCCATTTTCCTACAGGGAAACAGTAAATTTTTTGTACATTTTATCAAGGATTCTACTTTTACTGGTTGAAATATGTTTATATTAACATATTTATTTGAGCTATTTAATTTTAGATTAATACTAATTGAAATTTAAACAAAAGTTTACTATTTAGAACTTTTAAATAAACAAGTTGGAAATTATACGTCAAACGTGACAAACGAGGTGTGTTCGTACTATAACTATTTATATAAATATTCAGATTTTGATTATTTTTAATTCTGTGAAATGAATTATATCGTCTGCAGATCAATTTCTGTAATAAAATAAGTATCTCGGTCGCTTGACGATTAAACCTCGAAAGTTCCTATAACAAGAAAGCACCGATTTTTTTTAAATTCAAATTTCTTAATAAATATTTTTATTAATATCGTCTAAAGTTTTGATTCGATTTTCATAAAATTTGAAATGTCTCGACAAAATTCTGCAAAGATAATATATCTTAAATTTCAAATCATTCGGTTGGGTAGTTTTTGCGTTGTTATATGCGGACGGACGGACAGACAGACGGACGGATTAGACGACGACAATAGGTGCTACGTATTTATATAATTACGAACGCACCTAAAAAGTTGCCACTAGTTTAAAGAAAGTGACCACTTATAAAACTGCTACTATTAGCCACTGGCCATTAGTTTTGGCCTTTAGTTTCCAGTAGTAATCTTCGTCTTATTTCATGACAGAAATCCCGCAATTATATAAGGAAAATGTTACTGTTCAAACATAGTGGGGACCATTTCCAACTGGCATGTGGGCTCACCATCTCTGTCGTATCGCTTTTTTTAAGCCCTGCCGTGGTTGAATTTCAAGGATTTCGAAGCTACATAAATGCAAACTGAATTTAAGGAAATTTATACTAATTAGATTTTTTTTTTTTAATAGAGCTTTAATTCTGAACTGGGAGTGCGAAGATGCTTGATTCGCCAGAAATTTCATTCAAGTAACATAGTTTTAACAACAAAAAAGAAATGTATGTAATTTTAATTTAGTGTCATATGTTGCTGAGCAACATTGTCACGTATAAAAGCTTTTACCTTATCATTTCCCTAGTGTAGATGAAGAAAAGTGATTTTTAAATTAAATTAAATAGCATTTTATACTAACGCAGAGCTCGATTGAAATTGTGCGTTTTCTCCGCACAGAATTTTAGACTATTTTCACTGCATTGCTTTTCTGTAGGCTATCTAATAGTCTTCTAAAATTAAAATGACTTAAATCATGAAATATTTTTGTTATTAGAATCATTTTTAATAAAATTTAAGTATAATTATTTTATAAAATAAATTTTCCCCCTTTTAAATATGTATTATGCAGAATATTCAAATAAAAAAATAATAACCGAAAGAAACAGAAAACATTGAATATGTATATTTTTAATCAATACCTTTAGAACCTTTTTTGTAATATTTTTATGTTTAAAAACTTCTATTTTGATCAGTTCTTAAAAAAAAAGAAAAGAAAAACTCAATTAAAAATTGAATTTTAGTTTGATAAAAAAATAAATGCGTAGAGTTAAAAAAATAAAGAAAACCAGGAGTGGAGAAATAAGAATAATATTGCATTTGTAAGAAACCTTCTTGTGAGAGGTAAATACAAACTTTGGACACATTTTAAATTACTAACTTACAGATAAAATAACATTGGGTCATTTCTAAACGCCCACAGTTAAAAAACATTTTATTATTCATCATGATTTTTCTCTGCTTTCGAATTAGTAAAAATGTAATGAAAGACATTTTTGATTGCTTTACATAATTTTTTACAGACTAGGAAATCTCAACCGGATAACAACTTATGAGTGAGTATAATTATTTTTTCGCTGATTACAGCAGTGGAGTCAGCTTGGGCTCATTCAAACCAATTCATGTGTTCATTTGGGCGGCTTGAGCCCCGCGTATAGAAGGGCGGGCAGTAGGGCCCGGCGCCTAGAGGTATTGATCGTGTAATTGGAAAAAAGAGGGGGAAGTCCAAAACATGCAAGGGATGCAATTATGAATAAAGTGAAGTGACTATTAAATGCATGCAAAAGATGAGAATAATGACTGGCTGCCGAAAAGAAAATCTATTACATTCTCTCTCTAAAAATATATTTGAAAAGTCAATTTCAAATGAAATGGAATGGTTTCACATATTAAATATTTTTTAAAGATGGGCCAACAAGCTTTAAGTATAAAATTTTAAACATGTGCATCAAGATGTCAATAGAATCGACATCCTCCTTTTATTATTCTTTGTGAACAGTATAAAAATTTATGTAAACATAAATTATGTTTAAATATTAATTACTTCTTAAATAGTATGTAATCAAATTAATTAAATAATTATTCAGGAACTGGTTAATCAAAATTAGTTGAAATACTGAATTGAAGCTGGAGAAAAAAATAATAAAAGAGAGAAAGAAATGCCTTCTTTTCTACTTTGAATTAAACTTAAAATTCACATTTTTAATATTTAAGCGATATCATTTATCATTACAAAAAATATTGATAAAACAATTATAAATACATATTTGATCTTCTTATTGCTAACATTTTCTTTTATACAGAAGTTAAAGTTTTACTAGTATATTCAGTTTAATAAATGATCATGTTTTAAATACATGAAAAGAACTTACAATTTGTAACTTTGAATAATTTAATAACACTGATAATAGGGAGAAGTTTGTAGAATAAAGCATTATATAATAGATTAAGATTGTATGGATGCTGATATTTCTCCAAATAAACAAATTGCTTTTTAAAAGTACTTTTTTGAATAAAATTTCAATTATTGCAAAATTTTTGTTTGAAAATGAGGATGACTATATCGAGACGCCGTGTTTTTCCAATTCAGCTTTCGCCTTTTCAAAATCCATGTGACACTTCGGAAAATGGAAACATAAAACAAAACCAAAACAAGTGAATCCCATCTTAAAGAATCGAATCATTGCGGTTGAAAGCAAAGAGAGGGAATATCGAAAGCGTTGGCTTACCATGCGGAGTGCAGGAGTAGAAGGATAATGGCCGGTATGACAAAATCATCGGATCCTACGGACCAGCGGCGCTTGAAAGCCACGATTCCCGGCATGCTGGGTCAGCCAGGGGTCCGCGGGGAAGCCCCCTCTTCTCTAGGGCGACGCGAACACACCAACGCTTGTTGGAACGCACAACTGCCGCGCCAGCTCGCTCTTCCCGCGACTATAGGGGTTGCCAGATTATCCACGATGCGCCAAGCTCTCAAAGATGCAAACCACTGTCTCGCCAATTGAACTAATAAATACAGGCAGGAAAAGGGGGTCACTTTGACCCCTGACTTTTAAAACTAAATGTCTCGAAATTTATAAGATAACACTTATATGCAGAAAGATTCATTTTTTATCCTTACAAAAGACTTTAAAAATGCGTTATGCAAAAATATCAAATGCAATTTGTTAATAAAATGCAAAAGCTCAAAAAATAATCAACCTTATTAATTTTGCATTAAAAAATCAGGAAAATTAAGCTTCTATTCCCAATTAGTTATGTTGTAGAGCATGCAATCATTATGTGCAGAGTAAACAATAAAATTGGCTTTGATGAGACCATTGTTATACTTAAGAGGCCTATTTCCACATAACTGCTTTCACGAGGCGAAAAATCTAAGTATTCTAATGAACATGTTGATTGTGCGGGATTTAAATACGCTAACAATATGCATAGTTTGTCTAGACTAACTAATATAGCTGTGAAACTCTCAGTCAAATAAAATTTGCATGTTAATGCATATTTCTTATTTCGGAAGAAAAATTAAAGTTCAGAAGTTCTCGATGATAATATGGTTCGGCTGATTCTATGTCCCCTTTCTTATTGAACTTTGTTTAAATCAAAGTTTCGAAATTCGCAAAAAAAAAAAAAAAAAAAAAAATTAAGAAATTTAATACTTCAAAATGTTCTTCTAAAGATAGTTCCAGCCGTTATGAAATACATGCCTCACTTACCATGCACCACTACAAGTTATCATTTAGCATCTTTTCATGTACGTAAAATTTCCAAGCCACTTTCACGGTAACACTAGTAAATAAAATTTTATTATTTAATCTAATTATAGAATGCCTTTAGTTTATACAATGTACAATAAGATTTATCAATGGTACTCCTTTTCTTGCAACACGAAGCCTCTATAAATATGTATGAATGTATATCTTGCACTCATGCTGGGTAGTAAAAGTTGGTTCTGATGGAAGAAAAGAAATAACTTTCAGTTTCAACCGCTTTTTTTTATGAAATCTGCCGTGAAGAAATACTTAAAGACTCAGTCGCTCTGCAAGCGACTGTATTTTTGTACAGCTATTTATTCTTGTATCCTTGATAGTTGCGAAGAATCTTTGCTGCTTTTTGCACTTGAAATATTTCATAAATATTCATACACCGGTTGTTCGTAAGCTGTTTTGACAAAATAAGAAGGATGATAGTACTCATCGAGATGAGCAATTTCTATGTAGGAAAAAAGGGTCACAATGCACTTATTCAGTTAAAATACAGGGTATCTCACTCCAACACGAACTTGGATATCCTTGTTTGTTCATATCTTTAACAACAATGAAGTGTACCTTGGCGAAATGTTTTATAGACTATCTTTGGTGTCTGAAATGTGATGAAATTACGGAATGTGCAGTTTAATTTAGTCAGAGACACCGCAAGTCTTAACAGGTATTTTCTGAAAAATGGAGCGTCTAGCTCACTCTTCTGAGTACGCAAATAGAGGTTATTTCCGACCCTTCTCGTGATCTCATAACATTTCAACAAATAACATTGAACAAACGATAGAATAACATTGTTGAAAATATTGTTACAATCATTTCCTTTTCGATAAAGTTATGAATAAAAATCTGAGTTTGGCTTGGTGCGAGACATCCGTTTTTGACTGAATCAGTAAATTGTGGCCCTAGTTTTTCATACAAAAATTGTTTGCCTTGATGAGTACGGGTACTGTAATTTCTTTTATTTTGTTAAAACAATTTACAAACACTCTGTATATCCATACACATCATGTATGTGTATGGAGATATTGTATATCTCTATCAAATATGGACCCTATATGTTGACATGCACAAATAAATAAATATGTTTGTGTGTGGCGGGAGTAGTGTGCCAGTGGACGTGGTAAGAAATTGAAATGCGTACATGATAGAAAAGGTTGGTAACCTTTCCTGTATGACCATTTATTTAAAAGTCTCTATTTTATCTTATTATAAAGTCTATATTAAAAAAAAAAGACACAGGTTCTTTTAATAATATTTTTAGTATGTGAATTCAGCTTGCCGCTTTCTTTAAAGGATTTTAAGAAGAATCATTTAATGTAGTATCTTAGTTATAGAAAGATATGAATCAAAAACTTGTCCTCATGAACTTCATTTCTCATTATTTATTCCTTCAGTGCAATTGCATTTAACTACAGTTGAAATATTAATTGTTAAGTAATAATGCAATTATGGAAACTTCAAAACAAAAAGTCATTCTTCTTTAGTTCCATTAAATCCAAAATGTTCAAATCTATCAAAAACATTTATTTTATTTTATTCTTTTTTTCTGTTTTGAAATTCTGATCATTGGTTGTCCCATTATGAGCAAATGAAGCAACAACTTTAAGGGTCCGTATATTAGAATTAATATATATATATATATATATTGTTATTCCAGGTATGCTAAATATTAGCAAATAATGATATATGTTTATGGATTCCCAGGTAAACACATTTTCTCCCATTATAGTTGCCTTTTCAATCAATTTTTTCTTTTTTTTTTTTTAGAATACGTTCCTCAATATTGATATAGGTCTCAATCATATTTTAGCTCATATTTAATCTCGTTCCCAAGATAGAGCAGTGAAAATTTATGTCTAGGATAAATGAAATAATGTGCAAACAGCTTTATTATCTAAGTTTCAGAACGGAAATAATGTTTTGCGTTCGCATTTTTTTCCTTTTGTGTAAGATATTTAATTTTTATAAAATTAATTATTAAATGACTTCGACAAAATCATATTTCTTTTAGGCAGCTTTCATTACAAAATGCTACCTATTGCAGCCGTTCGGAGGAAAGCAATTCCAAAACATTTTGGTATATTTTCACCGATCATGAACCCCAGACCCCCAAACCACCTTCCGTTCAAAAGTTGATTTATATATATATATATATATATATATCTGACATATTTCATGCTGTAACTCTCTTATTTATGAACAGATTCAGATGTGACTGAATATGTGTATAGGACATACGAAGGTCTCGACCGACTTCGTTGGCCAGCTTCATCAGCCATCTTGTTTCAAAATTGCGGCCATTTAAAAAATTTAATTTTTTTTTAATTCTAAAAGATGTACAAAAAAATTGTTTTTGTTAATTGTTAGAACGTGATACAAGGATTCTGGAGCATTTTTTTGGTTTTGCTATATCTAAACAAATGGCTGAGATATGGCAGTTTCAAATTCTAGGGTGGCTGAGATTTTGAAACAATCTGATATTTGTTATGCTGTAACTCTCGTATTTATGAACCGATAGGAATGTGACTGATCATATGTATAGAACATACCAAGGTCTCGACCGAGATCGTTGGCCAGCTTCATGCGCCATCTTGTTTCAAAATGGCGACAGGTTAAATTTGTTTTTAAATTCAAAAAGATATAAATAAAAAATTATAAATTGTATAACAAATTATAAATTGAAAAAGTTGTTTCCGTTACGTGTTAGATCGTGATACAAGGATTCCGGAACATTTTTTGTTTTGGTTTTATCTTAAAAAATGGCTGAGATATGGCAGTTTGAATATCTGGGGTGGCTGACATTTTGAAACAATCTGATCTTTGTTATGCTGTGATTGTCATGCTGAAATTCGAATTCAAATTCAGTATTAACTAAAATCGGGATTGAATCTTCTATAATCGGGTTCCAAGCAATTTAACTTCGGGTGTTTGAGTAAAATGAGTTAAATTTTTAAAAACATGGACTATGATAGCTACCTTTTCCTCCCGGTAGAGGTCGGAAGGATTTTTTTATTGTAACTGAAAAAAAAAACTATTTATTTTTTTGAAAATTAAGTTGAGATATTAAATATATATGTGGATCATGTAATTGAAAAGTCGACCTTTAGTGAAACGTGAATTATTTTAAAACTCGGACAAACAGAAGTTGTTGGCATTTTCACATAATAATAAAAAAGTTCATCTATAGCACGTCCCAAATAATTTAAAATTTCCCTATAGAAGTTGTCTATTCTCAGTTGAATCACATTGCCGTTAGGTAGAAATTTATTCAAATTCATTCTGTACGCAATCCCTGGCATTTCATAAATCTTCAGCTAGTTGTAAATTTATATTAGGTCTTTCGACACGCTCAACTATTAATCAGCTGCCAGCTCAAATATTCAAGTAAAGCTCGTGATTGCGAAAGAATTCACTTACTTCAATGCTCGTTTTACAAAGCAATATTAATGAGTGGTTATTTTATATTTTGGATTTAACAGATATCCTGTTTACAAATTCTACCTGATAATTTTCCATAAGCAATGAAATCAAAATTTTGTCATTTATTAAGTGGTAATTACATAAGGACAGAACACTCTAAAAAAAATCCGTGAAAATACAAGAGATTTTCCGTTAAATTTTACGGAGAAGTTTCATTTTTCCAAAACAACAGTACAATTTCCGTAAATGGCATTAGTTCCGTAAAGGAGATTTCAAATCCGTAAATATGCAGAAAGTTTTCCGTAAATTTAATGGATTTTTCCGTATTTCTTACAAAACTGTACAATGTCCGTATTTCTAGTACCATTTCCGTAAATGACGTTCAGAGGTTTGCGTATAGAAATCGCCTTGTTTGAAATGCGAATTAAGATTGTTTTATTTACTAGAGTTCTTCTAGGATCCAAATCTGAACCAGTCCTACCCGTGGGCCTATTTTTTGTTATTTGACTCGGGCCAATCCTGGAACTCATTCTAACCAGGGTTGTGTCTGGGCGGTAATTTTATGTGAAAATAATAGTGATATTTTTATTTTTTAGTGAAATCTTAGAAATTTATTTTATTTCCATAAATTACAGAAAAATATTTTTTTAAATCTACTTTTTTTTTTTTTTACTTTATGGTAATTGTGAATTTTTTCACAGACGTTTTAAAATTTTATTTAATTTTATTAACGTGAGGCAATATTAGGTTCTTAAAGGTTTCATAAAATATTATCTTTGCAAATTATCGATATGTATATTGTATTGAACAAAACTGATTTGTCTTATAAATTTGTGAAATAAACTAAAATTTAATTTTTTATAAATTATAATTTTTTACAAAGTTTATATATTTTTCTTAAATTTATAAAAGTTATTAATCATTTTTTCTTTACTTTCATAAAAATGAAGTTTATGATTTTATAAAATTTATAATTTATTTCGTTAGTTTATAATTTTATAAATTAAACAAAATTAATTTAGACTAAATTAATAAGTCCAAATTTAAACTTATCTATCCCAAGGTCATTAATTTCAAAATTTTCTCTAAAAATCTATTTTTTATTTTAATATTTTTAAGGTTTCATAAAATAATATCTTTTCAAATTATCGGTATGTGGGTATTAAACTAAACTGATTTGTGTTATAAATTTGTGAATTAAACTATAATTTATTATTTTATAACAGGGTTCGTACGGCTCCTGGAATTTTACGACCGGGAAATTGTTCGGTACCAGTATTTTCTTACAGAAAATCTCTCCTTAAAAGAAGGTGAAGTTTCGCGAGTTTAACCTAGATTTCTTTTTCTATAAAAAAGTATTGGTAACACTCCTGGAAAATTCCCTGATCCGTACGAACCCTGTTATAAATTATAATTTTACAAAGTTCATAATTTTCTCTTTAAATTCATAAAAAATAATAACTTTTTGTTTATTTTATAAACTTATAAACTTCATTTTTATAAAAGTTGATAATTTATTTTGTTAGTTTATAATTTTTATAAATTAAACTAAATTATTAAGTCCAAATTTAAACTTACCTATCCTAACGTTATTAATTTCGAAATTTTCTCTAAAAATCCATTTTTTCGTTTTGATATTTTAAAAATTATTCATTTTAACAGAACCATACACAAAAGCTCGCAGCAAAGCTTAAATATAATAATTTAATTTATTATAAATTTGTTTATTCACATAAGTTTTAAACTAAGAGATAGAGAAAATTTACTAATAAATACGTCTGCTTGAGATAATTATTGATTTTACTGAAATTGATAAATAAATCAACACACAAATTATTAAAGTATATGTACCATTGCAAAAAGAAACAATCATTACTGTTAATACAATATTTTACGCATATAATATATAAAAAATTTAAATTTATATGTTATAAAGCATCAAATAATAAAGCAGAATGTAGAACAATTTTGAAAAGAAAATATTAAAAACAATAGAACTCTGAAAATATCCATCTAACTATAAGAACTTCAATTTTTTGCATCATTAAAAACTTCTCAAATAAGTCGCAACATTTGAATACGTGTCCTGTCCAATCGTAGTGTAGTGGTTTGGCGCGCTGGTTTAGTAAACGGAAGGTCGTGGGTTCGATACTTATCGTGGGAAATGGTGGTTGTTTATTAAAAACTCGCTCAGAAATGAATGGAAAAAAATAAAAGAAACGTATCTGTCCCTTATAAGATGTTCCTTGAGGGATAGCTTTTTTTTTTTTGGTCCTATAAAATTTATTTTAACGACATAAAAATTTCTAAAAAATACGGAAGATATCTGTTATAAAACGGAAATTTAAAAACGGATATTTCCGAAATTACGGAAAATTTCCTGGAATTTACGGAATTTTTTTTCCGTTAAAATACGGAAATAGTACTGGCGTCTCGATTGCCAGTACAATTTCCGTTACTTTCAGGAAATTTTTTTTACAGTGAACATACAGAAATAAAGCATTCAAATTTGTACTATCTTTTTTTTTATACCTGAATAATTAAAATGATATTATAGTATGAATTTCCCTATTTACTTTTACTAATGTTACAAATTAGGCTTGGAAACAGCTAAGCAAAACGATATGAAAATATCCAAGTTCTAAAAAAAAGACGGTTTTCTCTCAAAAAATACATCAATTTAGATATCAAAATTTTCGGAAATATGAAACAATATGCCTTTTGTATGATTAAAACCACCTTGCAAATTTTTTAAATCTCCAATTCTATTTATTTTAGAAGCACGATGCTTTATTCTTGTTTGTAAATGCTCCAATATTGCAAATTGAGTAGGATAAAACCTTTAAGATATTAGGAAGTATTGATGCATTACAAAATACATTCTGTCGATTTATTTTGATTATATATATACTAGCAGATCCGCCCGGTGCTGCCCGGTCCCGTCACAAAATAATACGAAACGTGAAATCACTCTAAAAATCGCTGCACGAAACCCTTCTTCTGGTAACTCTTTGTCTTTCGGAAATTAAATAGAGAGATTTATCCGAAGCTGAAGTAAATTTAATACCACCCACTCAAATGTCTGGATCATTTGATTCAAAACGGGTCAGTTTTTAGTCAAAATTTTAAAAAAGTTACCGTCGGATTTTCCCAAAATTTGCATTTTCGGAATCAGAAACATAAACTGTGAGTTTCGATTCGAATAATCCAATACTTTTCTTTATACTCGAGGATGAGTGAAAATGAAACTTTTTCGTTTTCTGGGATTATCAAATCGGTAACTTTCTTTTGCGGTTTCAATAAAAATAGTCATTTTTAGCGCATGCGCAGGAAAATCTTTTAGTTCCACCGCCAGGGGATGGGATGCATTTTGTTCGATCTCACACGTTAATTCCCACAAATTATCCCACACGTGTCACCGCTGCCTACGATACCGTGTATAGCAGACGTGCTAGGCACGCGCTGCAAAATATTTTACTTCCAATTTCTACCACCAGGTGGAGCATTCTGTTCTAAATAAACCTATTTCCGAACGAAACTTCGGTACTCGTTCCTGCTGCTTACGGCACCGTATAGAAGGCGTGTCGTGCACGCGCGAAAAATCTGCCAGGAGACCACCACCTTCCACCCCCAGGAAGTACCAAATCTATGTCTTAAATAATTAGCTATATTTTAATTAGTTCAGGTTAAGTTGAATGAACCGATTCCCCTTAAAATCGGACCCACAGAACCCGAGAAAATAAATCACCCCCTCGATATTAATATTCATAAATGGTGGTAACCAAGTGTTGAAAAAATGATACCGAAGTTTATTTAGTACCTGGAAGACCTCGGAAGAATGTCAGAAAAGATTTCGTTTGAATCGGGCCAAGGTTAAATGCAAAATCTTTCAGTTACACTGTCCACCGTCAGGGGGTGCACTCTGTTCTAAACAAACTTCTTTTCGAACGAAACTCCGGCACGTGTCCCCGCTGCTTATGACAACGTATAGAAGGCGTTCTGTGCTCGCGCAGAAAATATTTTAGTTCCGCTTTCCACCGCCAGGGGGCGGCAAATCTATATCTTAAATAGTTATCTATATCTTAATTAGTTCATGTTAATTTGAATGAATCAATTGTCGTTGAAATCGGACCCTTTGTTTGAATCGGACAAATTTTAAATGCAAAATTGTTTAGTTTCACTTCCCATTGCTAGGGGTGCACTCAGTTCTAAATAAAACTCTTTCCGATCGAAACTCCGGCACGTGTCCCTGCTGCCTGTGACACCGTATAGCAGGCGTGCTACACACGCGCTTCAAAATATTTTAGTTCCATTTTCTACCGCCAGGTGGCGCTAAATCTATATCTTAATTAGTTATCTATACCTTAATTAGTTTGTTTTAAATTGAATGAATTAATTCTCATTGAAATTGGGCCCATACAACCCGAGAAAATACCCCTCCCTGGTCATTCATGTTCAGAAGTAGTGGTAACTAAGGGCTGAAAAAAATGATACCGAAGTTTATCTAGTATGTGGGGACCTGAGAAAAGGTTTCTTTTGAATCGGACTAATAATTAAATAGTTCTGATTTTGTAGGAAGGGGGGGTTTCGATCAGAGCATTAACGCGATATTTAAACTACAACCGAACACCCACCTCCCCCCCCCCCCCCCCCCCACAGAATTTTACCAACGACGTTACAAATTTAGGAATTATCATTAACTTTCTAAACAGAAACAAAATGACTTTTTTTTTACATACAAAATCAGTAAGTTACCGTTGTTAATTTCTGAAATCAAATACATAAATGACGTATACATGATAAAACTCTAAAAATCCCATGAAACAAATCGCAAAAATTCACAACTCGCTGTTCGAATTGCTATCAGCTGACGATCTTTTCATCTGCCAATCGCAACTGCCCGGTTGACTTCCAGCTGTGCCTACAATTCTATCAGCTGCCAATCACAACTGCCCTCCAATGGTGATCGACTTCTAGTGGGCAATTTGTGGCGTCATTTGAAACAAAAAATGCTGCAAAGCATGAAAAAAATGTCAAAAAACGCATAAAAAATTTAATTAAAAGAAAAAATCTAATTAAAAAAATCGGGATAATAAATAATCCGCCCTTCGCTTTTAAAATTATGATTTTTTATCTGTAAAGAATTATCAACTTTCTCCAAGCTAAAAAGAGTAAAAGAAAATGGCGATTCTCAGCGTATATGACGCTGAAATGGAAACAACCACCGAAACAATCAAGCATTCTGACAAAATTTCTTAGTGTCGAGGGAAAAAATTCGCCAAAAATTCAAAAATCGCTGTACGAATTTCGCAAAAACTTTATTGAAAAGAGGATAAAATTTACTATATTGGGCTAAAAGATTGGAACCGGATTCCCGTTACTAATGTGGAAAAATCGCAGCAAAACGTGAAAAAACACTAAAAATTGCATTAAAAATTAAATAAATAAAATCTATTTAAAAATTCCAAAATCTGTCTTCGAGGTGCAAAACTACATGCATAAAGGTACCTTCCCACCAAATTTTGTAGCTCTGCGTGCAGCGGTCTCTTCAGAACACAACCGAGAAACACACGGACACACACACACACACACACACACGCACACAAACTTACTTCTTTATTATAGTTGGAGATATATAACCGTAAAAAGGCAATACAGAAACATCATACACAAATGGGGAAATAAAAATCGAAGTATGAACACATACCTGTTTGAATAATATCCAGGAAAAAAAAAAAGAAAAATATAATCTATGACCAAAATAATAATAACAATAATAATAATAAGTCAAACCAGAAAAAGTAAATCAATGAAATACAAATTACTACACATTCCACAAAAAATGTAATTTTTCATCCTTGTACAAGCTATAATAAAGTAAAATAATACAAGATTTGGTCTATCGTACATAAATAGACCAGAATTTGAAAGAAAACAAGAGATGAAAAAGCCAGAAGTGAGGAAGACTTCCTCATAAAAAACAGAAAAAACTTGCATGACTTGACAAATCCTCACTTGTTGCCAAAAAACATTTACAAAGTCAGTAGATAAACTACAGGAGAAATGAATGACTCAAAAATATTCAAGTTCAATGAAACAAATAAAATCGTCAATGAAGCCCAAATATCCCGTAAAAACCAGAAACTAAAGAATAATATATATATATAGGGTGAAACCCCCAGTTATTGACACCTAACCAGTAACTGACACTTGAGCAAAAATCTAACTCAAATACGCATTTTGTTGTAAAATTCTGCAAAGTAATGCCATCTAGTGATAAATGAGACACTTATTTTTATTTTGGAGTGAATTTATTCACCACTGGTGAGCCAAGAACATATTCAATGAGCAAGAAACTTTTGAGAATACCAAAAGCGCCCTTTTGAAGCAACCATCTTATTTCTAAAATTAAGGAAGTGCTTTTCTAATCTATTTGTAATGGAACCATCCTAAACTTTTTTCTTAAAGTTATACTAGTAATAATTAGTTTAAAGGTGCATATGATATAGTAGCGCCATGATTTAGGGTTTATAGTTATTTAATTTAGCTTAAGAGCTTAATTATATATTAAGCTCTGTTAAGCCAGTTATTGGTTCCTAGAATGTCATTTCACCAGTCTCTAACAGAGGTGTTAGTTATTCGTTATATTAAAGAAAATTGAAATCTATTATTTGAACTGCTTAAACATGCGTAATAATAAATTAAATTTATCTTGTAGTAAACACCATTAAAATTTAAGTTGTTTTACCAGTGTCCGACACCAGATGTCAGTTATTGGATATCTGCTTGACTAATAATGCAGTACTAAATATTACTGCTATATACTCTTACTATATACTATGCATTATTAATAATGCAGTAGAGCTTACTAAATCCCACTTTTTATAATAAATATTAATATATTTTGTTTTTATAATAAAGAATTAAAAAAATTAAGGCATTTTAATCTTTTAAAATAAAATGTCAGTCACTGGTTCACTTTGTGTCAGTTATTTTTGCTTCAAAATAGGGATAGTGTCAATTACTGGAGTTTTTGACCATATTTATGAATAAAATTAATTTTTAATGATAAAATGTATAATTTTTCAAAATTTTGCCAAGAATAATTTTTTAATATATCTCTACTATCCTTTAAAACACAAAGGTAAGCATAACATAGATTTAAATTTTTGTAATAGTGATTTGAACAAGAAAGAATCCTTAAAGTGTCAATTACTGGGGGGTTTCAACCTATATATATATATATATATATATATATATATATATAACCATTAATGAAACATTACGATAACACCAACTGAATATATATAACCATAAATGAAACATTACCATAACACCAACTTAACTATGAAATAATGATTAAGTATGTAATAATTAGTTGTCAATGAAAGTATTCCCCAACACATTGAATATGGATACCAAAAACGTATTTAAAAGAATTAGAAATTAAATTAAAAATTGAATAAATGGGATTGAATGAATGAAATGAAATTTGTGGAATTTAGACAGAATTTTCAAGTCCCAAATGCCTAAATACCACAAATAAAATGAAATGAGTGGTTTCATCATCATATTAGCCAAAACATTGCTAAAGAATATGATTTTGGGACTACCTAGACATAAACATTGAATCAAACCTGTGAAAAAATAAAAAATAAATACAATATTAAAAAGGAAAGAAGCCATATAATAAACAGATAAAACATGAAATAGAGTCAGAAAGTCTATAATCCATTTGGATTAAAAGAGATACCTGTGCACCACATGAACCACACATGAACACAACCAAAACAAGGGAATGAATTGCAAAAAATCATTACATGTTACCAAATTTAGATTTAGAAAATGATTTTAATATGTTGCCAGAAAAGATTTTAGAATAATATGAATATTATTGTAAAGCAACAGGAACATTGGTG
Organism: Maratus michaelseni; assembly: GCA_963931845.1. Classification (NCBI taxonomy): domain Eukaryota; kingdom Metazoa; phylum Arthropoda; class Arachnida; order Araneae; family Salticidae; genus Maratus; species Maratus michaelseni. The sequence goes on along the minus strand of OZ007586.1, from coordinate 215,810,926 downwards.
CTGCCATCTATAATGTTAAAAAGTGAATATACGCTGAATAAAAAGAGTATTGGATGAAAATTAATATTAAAAATTAAACCATATATTACCTAAAGATGATAGCAATTAGTTAAATAATAAATAAATAAAATTAATTAATAAATAGAATATCCAATTACATTAAAGTAATAGATGTATTAATGAATAATTCTATGTTAAAAATAAGATGTAAGATGTAAAAATTAATAATTAAAGCAACATAGAAATATATGTACCATGAAATGACATAGCAACTATTAAATAGCTGTGCCAAAAATGCAACATCACATAAATTAAATTAAAATAAAATACAAAATATTTGAATTAAGATACAAAGGATTTATAATTAATATTAATTAAATTTTGAAATTAATTAGTAACATATAATGTTGCTTCATACAAAGTTAAAAAATTATATACACTTAATATAAGTGGAAAGGGTAGAACATTTAATAAAAATTAAAACATATATTATATTAACACTTTAGAAAAGTATACATTATATTAGAAGTTAATATGATATTGTCCACCGTAGGCATTAATCCAAATGCATTAGATCAAAAACATTCTTAATATTAATGAATATAAATTCATTTAAATTAATTAAATAATGAATATGTAAATATAACTAAATAAATATACATATAAATATATCACATCACAGTCCATTATAAAATGTGTAATATCAAACGTTTGTGTAAATCAAAATGCCCCATTTTTTTAAAAATATAAATTAACCATGCGTTCTTTCCCATACAACTCCGCCACACACCTCTTCAATCCAACATCTACCCACCCAACCGTCCTATTATAATTTTTTTTTAATTACTATTTTTCTAAGATTATATTTTTTTATACATTTTTTAACGCATGTGTTAATTTGGTTGCAAAGATCATTTAAGTACTAATTATATTAAAAGAATAATTATATTATTAATTATATTATTAAAGAATAATATAAAGAAATATTAAAGAATAATTATATTATTAATTATATTATTAAAGAATATATGATTTTTTTTGGAAAACCATGTTGTAATGCATCATAGATAAGTTTTTTAATATTGTTGTTAATTAGTTGAGAAGAACATAAACTTTTATTTTATAAATATGATTCAGGAGTATATTACGATATACAGAATTATGAAGACATGATTTAAAATTAGTAAATGAATTAACTTTAAATTTAAATTCTTTACGTTTATCAAATAGATCAATTATTGTTTTGTTTTCTTTAAGTGTAATTTTAAGATCTAAAAAGTTAATAGTATTGTTAGAAAGGAGGTTTTCCGTTAATTCTAAATTAGTAGGATAATCAACTGGAAATATAGAAATATTAGTGTGATCAGTGGCAATTAAAATTATGTCATCAATATAACGATATAAATGTATATTACTGTTAATAAAAGTACGTTCATAATGATACAAGTATAAGTCTGAAAGTATACTAGATGTACATCCCCCTTGTGGTATACCGACTTTCTGTAAATATAACGTGTTATCATGCATTATATAATTATTATATATAATGAAATTTGTTAAAAATTTAAAATAAGCTGTATCTATATGAATTGGTAAATTAAGTGAATGATGATACTTATTGAATAATGCATTTATAATATTATGTAGATCTAATAAATCTATATTATTAAATAGATCTTTGAAATCATATGTCATTATATTGTTAACACATTTAAGATTTTTCAAAATATTGACGAGTTGATAGCTATTTTTTACACAATGTGTATTATTAGTGGATGTTGTCAGTATATAAATTTGATTGAGAATTTTTAATAGATGTTTATTGGCTATATTATTATACGTATTGCATTCTATAGTTACAGTCCTAAATTTAATTGGATTTTTATGAAATTTGGGTATAAGAACTAAATAAGGATAATTAACGTTAGTAGAAGAAATATTTAATATTTTATAATAACTGTGAATTTTACGATTGTTTACAATTACATTTTCATTAGTTTTTTTTAAAGAATTGTTAGTAGAAATACAGGATGTAAGTAGTTGGTGATAATAAGCTTTACATATGATTGCATAATTATTAGGAGATTTGTGAATATATGTTATTACATAGTTTTTTTTGTAATTTAGTAATTTGCTGGAACAAATGTTTTGTGTTAATTTTAATGCGATAAATTATGTTTTATGTTGTTAATGCGATAAATTATGTTTTAAAGACGAACTTAATTTTTCAATAACTAGTATTTTCCATTGATTAAAATATTCAATAGGTTTACTATATGAGATTGAAATTTTATAAATAAAACTATCTATATCGTATGTAAACTGTTTTATAATAGAATTTACATTAAATTTAGAAGGAAGTCTATATTTAGTACCATAACCCATTAGTTTTTGTAGTTTAAAATCATTCACAATATTAAGATTACCAGTAATTACATGCCCATGATCATTATTAATGTATTTTTTTAGAGTGGGGTCGCATTTACACGGAAAAGTACTAGCATCAGATGTATTTTTTGAAAATGCATTATAGTTAAAAATCTTTCTTCCGATTCTATTAGGATATTTAAATGTTTTTGAAATTTGAAGATTATTAATAGGAAAATAACAGTTTTTATCATTAATTATAGAATTAATATTAATTTTATTAAAGATTTGATTTGAAAAAGTTATAATCATTTGAGTATTAGTGTTTTGAATTTTTTGTTTTTTATGTAAATTAATGTTGAAAAGATTAGCTCTTGTCATAATTAGATCATAAAAAATATCAGAAAAATGATTTGAGTAAGATTTACTAAGAAATACATTTAAATACTGTACTATCTGTTTCTTTTTAATAGCAAAAATGTATTTTCGTATTAAAAACCAGTTGTAATTCTTAATATAGTTATGATGAAGAGTATTGATTTGTTTAGCAATAAATTTTTTGGAAATAACAACTGGGGCAGTACACTTTCCTCGCTTGTTACGTGTTGTTTTATGATTTAAATTATGATTTAGAGTAGGATAAATAGAAGAATAATCTGTAGTATTATTTGTTGAAAAAACTTTAACTGGTCTGTTAAATAATTCACTATTAAGTCCATAAGGATAAATAGTGTTATAATATTTCATATATGAAGACTCCATAAACAAACGTTCTGATTTAGTTTTTATAATTTGTATAATTTGAATTGTAGTATTGATAAATTTATGTTTATGAAAATGTTGTATTTCTGCTGTAGACTGTATATTTTTTTGCTTTGTTCTTGTTAGTGTCTGAATGATGTTGATTGATACGTTTATGTAATGGACCTGATGTTTCACCTACATATTTCAAACCACATATGTTACATTTAATACTATAAATAACATTAAAGGCTTTACAAAAAGTTGATAAATTAGGATCTGATACAATTTGTTTCTGAGAAGCAAATGGACAAGTCTTGCATCTAGCATCATTACACAATCGAAATAATAATGGATGAGGAGGAGAGTAGAAATGGTCACTGGATGACGATCCAGGAACAACCCATTTATTGCCCCTGTACCGGGCACTACACTGCATTGATGCAAGGTGTATCTTGCCAGGAACGAGAATTTTACTTAGAACTGCCATTAAAAAAAAAAAATTTGATACAATGAAAATGCAATTTCAAAAAGAAAATGAAAATAAAAATAAATAAAATTTATATATGAAATTTAGAAATCTTGATTAATTTAATAAATTAGAAATATTAAAAATTCTTGAATAAATGAAAGTATATACAAAATGTACAAATCAAATAAGCAGTGCTAAAAAAAAGAACTCAATAATAAAATCATAACCATAATGTAAACTCGCATTGCAAAACCTCCAAATCAGAAAACCAATGGACTTTTTAGTACAAAAAAGTCATATGAACCAGGTCATTATACCATATCCATGAATTACAAAAACCAAGCAAAGACTCCCATAGTGTTATCCCAATGGACTTCTCAGAATTATGCAATCAGATCATAACAATTTACCAAAGCATGTTTAACATTAAATCTCCATTATTTTAAATATTTTTTTCAAAAATGTAACTAAATAGAGAATAATTTTACAGATATCATAAGTGCAAGAACTGAATATATAATTAAAACTATAGATTAGATAGGACAATATCATACAAAAGCATTAGAAAAGGATTAGTAAAATTCATATAATGAAGCGTGTGATGAAAATAATGAATCAATTATTGGAAATTCCTATAAGGCGGTATCAGATATCTACTATATATATATATATATATATATATATATATAATAAAACTTGTGTTAATAATAACCATGAAATCACATAAATAATCGACAATATAAGAACCGATAATTATAATAAAATACAAAGAAATGTATTCAAAAATGTGAGATTCTCAAAATGAAATAAATAGAAAAAATAAAGTTATATGAAGAAAAAATCCAATGTGCATACGGTGAAAAAATGACAAAAAACAAATTGAAACTTATATCGTGGAACACTTTATCAAGGGCAATATTGGGGGAATATTTAATATTCCACAAATATAAGTAAAACGTAATTGATTTCTGTTTGAATGAATAAGCCTAAGCCAAATTTTATTCATCCAAATTACCCGATCAATTACGATCCAACAATTAAAGAAAATTGAATAAAAATAAACAGATATTAAATATGTAAATAGAATAGGTGTAAAAACAATTATAATGGAATCTTATAAATATACATGAAGAGATTTATTGAAAAATGATGAAACAAATTAAATATAAAGTATGAAAACGTACCTTTTCAATAACAATTTTTAACGTGTTAGCAAAACGTTGTAAATAGCACATGTATCTACTGTGTCAGTTGTAAGTTACAGTAAAAAACAAATTATATAGATTAACGAGATGTATATATAGTGAAGTTTAAGTTGCTTGTTATTTGTTTCTAGTGGTTAGTATATGGCGTAGTATATGGTAACGATGGTTATGGTATAGTGTAGTAATATCCATGAATTGTAGGTTCTTACATTTATTATATATACCTATCAATAATACTGTATCGTTTAAATGAAATAACATATCTTTGTAATAATTTTAATTTAACTATTTATAATTATTATTATCACTAGTTTTAAAAAAAATTTATTGATATTATTACCATTATCTTTACTTTTTAAAGACAATAATTTTATTTTTCAATTTGTTAAACTCGTTGATCTATTTATGTTTTTGAACTGTAACTTTCAACTGTCACAGTAGATGCATGTGCTATTTACAACGTTTTGTTAACTGATTGAAAAATGTTATTGAAAGGGTACGTTTCGATTCTTCATATTTCATTTTGTTTCATAATTTTTCAATAATGTTCCATTACACCTATTATCTTTAGATGTTTAATATCTATTTATTTTTATTCAATTTTCTTTAATTGTTGGATCATAATTGATCGGCAATTTGAATGAATAAAATTTGGCTCAGGCTTATTTATTCAAACAGAAAGCAATTACGTTTTATTCATATTTGTGGAATATAGCCCTTGATAAAGTGTTCCACAATATAAGCTTCAATTTGCTTCTTGTCCTTTTTTTCACCGTATGCACATTGAATTTTTTTCATATAACTTTATTTTTCTATTTATTTCATTTTGAGAATCTCACATTTTTGGATATATTTCTTTGTATTTTATTATGATTATCGGTTCTTATATTGTCAATTATTTATGTGAATTTGATGGTTATTATTAACAAAAATTTTATTATATATATATATATATATATATATATATATATATATATATAATTTAAGTGATGATGCAATGATGTCACAGGAATTTAAATTGTAATTTGTTATAGCTAGGTACAAATATTTATCTTAAACATTAATCAATGATCATCAATTTCACCATTAACATATAATTTTTATTTAACCCTTTCGCGACGAGCATCTTTTACAGAATTTTTAATCATTTGCCACCGGTTTTTCAAGACAGAAATTTTCGGCTAATTGAATCGCAGAAATGCTAACATTAAATAAGGCAAAGGTTACAATAAAAAATAACTGGTGGGAATAATCGAGGATTCTGAGCATTTTATGCGCCACGTATACGTGTCGTTCGTCCCCAAGGGGTTAATACATCAATTACTAATTTTTTCTAATACAATTGAATAGATTTATTAACAGAATTTTATTTAATTATTATTTATCTGTCTTTAGACAGTATTTTATTTAAAAATTAATCCTTTATTTATTATAAATAGTTTTTATTATATAATAGTATTTATTTACTAATAATTCAATAGATGGCAGCACCTCACTGATTCATCTGAATACAACGTGGAGTTCAATTTGAAATTTTCTATAGAGAGCGCTGGTTATATATATATATTGGGGAGTGTGCTTGGCTATGCTGTGCATTGTTGATCCTTGGTCCTTGGTCCATCATCATTTAAAAAACTTTTTTTGGCAACATGTACTGGTGATCTCAAATGCTTGTATTATGTGCTTCCTCATGCTTTGATAATGCTTTCAATTTGGAAATTTGTGGTTTTTTCCTCTATCCTTTTTAATCTTGTTTTATTTTTAACTTAATTGTTGTGTTTCATAGTTTATTTTTCTATTTTATGGATGTGGTTGTCCCAAATTCATATTCTTTAGCCTTTTTTTTTTTGGCTAATATGAAGATGAAACCGCATATTTTATTTGTGGAACTTTAGACATTTGGGACCTGACGATTCTGTCTAAGTTCTACAAATTTCTATTATTCAATTTCTGTTTTTGGAGTATATGTTAAGTGTGTTGGGGGGAACTGTATTGTTGTCAATTAGTTTTTTTAAATTTAATTCATAAATTCACAGATTTTGTTGGTGGTCGGTAATGTTTATTTAATGGTTATATATATCTATAAATATATAATTAAAAGAAATCCCATGCGTGAAAAAAAAAATGTAAAAATAAAAGATAAAAAAATGTATAAAAGGAGATAGAATATAAAAATAAGAAACTATGGATGTGATATGGAATCGTTAGAGGAGCCTCATATCCAAAATTCATTGGGAGGATATGTTATTTCATCGGATATTGCCGACTTAAAGCCTAAAAATGACAATATTAAGCTCCTTATAACATATGGAAAAAACCCTGGGTGATTGAAATATATTAAGAAATAAATGAAAATAATAATAAGTAACAAGGTAAGAACTAAGAAGTAATGTTAAAACAAGAGAGTAAACACGTGCATATTTCGACTGCAAAATTGATCAATAATGGTACAAAATCAACAAGATGAGTACAAATTGAAGATTTAATGAAAAATAACACAAAATAAAAATACAAATTCAGATAAAAATTTCTGTATTAAGAGAAGTAAAATTAAATAAAAAGAGGGGACAACGGCTTAAAATAAGCTATAATGAAATATCAAGCATAATTTATCGATAAATTGATATAGAGGGTGTCAGTGCTAGATTGAAAAGAGTTTATAAAACTGAAATAACATTCATACCATCATGCGCATAAGTAGCTCTGTTATTAAAATGCTAATATAATTAAAATTAAATCACATGTGTGAAAATAAATGTAAAAATAAAAGATAAAAAAGCATTATGCGAGAGAGTGAAAATACAAAAATAAAAACAATGAATGTGATATAGATATTACTTATCAAATCTTAAAGAATAATGCTTGAGTAAATTTTACTAAATAAAACTGCAATTAAGATTGTTTGTAACGCATTAGACTTCTTTTTTTAATTTTAGAACGAGCTATGATTGAAACGGTATCTTATTTAACTTCATTGTACTTGCATTAATGCGACTGTAGCTAGAGCAGTAACTATTTTTATTGTTTTTGACGCATACATAGACAACATGGAAATGAGCAAATTTTCAGCTAACCTTTATTTATCATTACCAGTAAAATATGATTCTTTGCTCAGAAAGAAAAGCGAGGATACGTATTATGTTTTCACTGAGCAATTTTTCTAACTTATTCAGTGAAATCAGCGAAATATTTGTAAACAACATCATACAGAATACGCATCAATTTATTATTCATAAAAGAATTCTTCCAACTTGATTACTATTATTTAAAAGAGTAACATATTTTTTCTGGAATTGTCAATAGTAACTACAATTACGAGTTATTCTTGCATGAATAAAACTTTTAATGCAACTTCGATTTTAGAAGCTACGCCAATTATCAAAACATTTTTGCTTTTCACTTAATTTTAGAACGAGCTAATTCGCTAATATTCGAAAGTGTAAAAAAGGAAAATTTGGTTGCAGTGGTAACAAACCAATAATAAAAAAAGAATTATAGATCAATTTTAATGAATGAACCCGCATTGATAACATATAACTATAAAGAAATTTCGAAATGCCACACCAATAACATCTTTCGAACATGAAACGCCCACAGATTATCTTTCACACTTTTATGCAAGTATCTTAATTTCATTCTTTTTTTCTGTCTTGTTTTTTCTTTTAATGTCCGTGTCCGTACTAAATTTGGTAATATAGTGGAGCTCGATTTATATATTTCGTATTCATGTTTTTTTTTTTTTCAGTTATTATTTACATAGAAAAAAAATCTATTTAGGGATATCAAAGTTGCCATTTTTCTAAAATATTGAACACGTATTTTTCCGTTTTCCAACCCGATGTATATTTCTCGAATTATTCGACCGTTTCCAGACTTTTCAATAGAACGATTCTCACTGCATTTTACTCGATTACAGCGCCATCTACGATTTTCCGAAGAAAATGTTAAATACAAAAGTTACGTATTTTTTTCCCATAGAGTCCAAATCTGCAATAAAAAAGGGGGTGTTTTCATTTAAGATTTCAAAGTTGTCCCCTTTTCCCCCGAGGGGCAGAGTTAGAAGAGCAACTTTGATATCCCTAAATAGCGTTTTCTAAAATATTCAACATGAATTTTTCCGTTTTTCAATCGAATCTATATTTCTCTAGTTATTCGACCGTTTCCAAACTTTTCAATGGAAACGATTCTCACTGCATTTTACTCGATTACAGCGCCATCTACGATTTTTCGAAGAAAATGTTCAGTATTAAAGTTACGTATTTTCCTCGTAGAATCGATCCCAATCGCGCCCGTCGGCCTAATCGTTCGGAGTTTTCGTGGTTTTCTTCGAGCCATGGATTTATCCATGTGTAAATACGGATTAGGTTCCCTTAGAAAGACCCCCACGAAGGGCACTCCCCCCGGGGCCTATATCCCTAGTGTAGATAATTGGCCGTCAATAATCAACCCAACCCAACCCTCGTAGAATCGAAATCTGCAACAAACAAGTTGGAAATTGTACGTCAAACGTGACAAATGAGGTGCGTTCGTACTATAGCTACTTATATAAATATTCAGATCTTGATAATTTTTAATTCTGCGAAATGAATTATATCGTCTGCAGATTATTTTCTGTAATAAAATAAGTATCTCGGTCGCTTAATCATTAAACCTCGGAAGCTCCTATAACAAGAAAGAACCAATTTTCTCAAAAAATTCAAATTTCTTAATATTTTTATTAATATCTCCTAAAGTTTTGATTCGATTTTAATAAAATTTGAAATGACTCGACAAAATTCTGCAAAGATAATATATCTTAAATTTCAAACCATTCGGTTGGGTAGTTTTTGCGTTGTTATATGCGGACGGACGGACAGACAGACGGACGGACCAAACGACGACAATAGGTGCTACGTATTTATATAATTACGAACGCACCTAAAAAGGGGGGTTATCATTTAAGATTTCAAAGTTGCCCCCCTTTCCCTCCCGAGGGGACAGAGCAGGGGGATCAGATTTGATATCCCTAAATAGATTTTTCAAAAGTATTGAACATATATCTTCCGTTTTTCAATCCGATGTATATTTTTTGAGTTATTCGACCGTTTCCCGACTTTCGGACACTCTTTATATATATGCATATATCAACAAAGGTGTTACTCAAAATGCCTTACTCGTGACTAAAATATGCCCAACTCTGTCCTACGCTAATAATAACCTATGTTTTTTCTTTTTCTTTTGCTTCTTTTAAAAAAAAAAAAAAAAATATATATATGTATGTATATTTTAGCCATTTAGCTTCACTTTGTATTACTCATAAGAATTTAAGAATTTTTTACAATAAAATTTTACAAGATAAAAATTTATAGGGGAAAGTGATGTAAGAAGAGATAGGACTTATAATTTATTTATTTTTTTGGCAAGTTTCAAATTTATTTCCTTTTTTCAGCCAATACTTAATGTGTCTACACTCTCAGAAAAAACTGTAAATTTACGAGCGCTTGCCCTTCAATTTTCATGGGCAACAGCCTTATTTGATGAAAAACGGTCTGATCCACTAAATAAGCGGCCTTATCCCTTAGATACTTAGAAAATTAAGAGCAATCCACATATTCTTACAGTTCTAGCCCATATGTTAGCAAAAATACGGTACGACCCCATAAATTGTCCTCCGCTAGGGTGTAACCCTTCATTTTACTTGTGTTTCGAAAATTTTAACCCGCGAAAACAGCGATTCTGTGATGATTATCTAACGTGCTACGTGCTACGGAACAGTAAGCAAAGTGTTATTGTGTTTTAAAGTGCATTATATCCTGTGCATTATAATTCTATATTACTTTGTCCGTAAAATTACGGTCTGCACAAAATGATGGGCAAGGATATTTTTTTTTTACGGGGTACGACTGGAATCTCTGCTGCCGGCCTCTGCCTGTAATTTTACTGCAATTTTTTTTTACAGTGTACATTCATATTTTACACCAATCACATATCTAAACCTGCATATTAATTTGTAGGACAAACAAAGGAATTTTGTTGTATAATTAAATAAATCTATTTTTTAACCTTGTAACTCCAAAACAAAATTTTATCATTGAACTTTGCAAACTGTGTTGAAAGGAGTTTCTTTAAATGTCTCTGGGGGGTTAACCTTATTCCGTTTTTCCGTTTAACATAGTCGTTATTTTAATATTTGAAGATCAGTTTCTTATGGCTCCGCAGAGGGTAATAAAAACCAAAAGGTCTCGGTAAAATTGAAAAAAAAAATTAAACGAAAAATTAGTTTTAAATTTTGAAGAAAAAAAAGTAAAAGCTTCTTCAAAGGTGCGAATTGTAAAATAATTTTTGGACGGCCTTTTTCTAATTACATGCACTCACAGAAAAAAAATTATATCTTATTACCCCCTCCTTTCCCTATTTATGGGATGTTGTGGACATTTAAATGTACTTTCTAGGTAGCTAATCGAATTATGAAAAAATCAGAAGAGCAATAAGTAAGAATTTAAAAATAAAAAATATTATTTAAAACACTTGAAAAACTGATTAATCATTCTGAGTTGTATCAATGTTTTCCAAAGACCTACAACAAACTTACGTCTATGGAATTAGAAAACTACCTGTATAACTTTAATAAATGCTTACAATTGTTATTTGTTCCTTAAGGAGTGTATTAGATGGTGCACGTAAAGCCGCTCAAAGTATTTTTGTTGTAAAACGTAGACATCCAATTACTATACATTTAATTTTCTACCAATATCGGAAAAGCAGATTGGTTGAAAGTATTAATTGAAATTAATGTGCATGCAATGAGAATATGTTGCTCGAATGGAAGCAGACTAAAATGTAACTCGATTGTGTTTGAGTGAAGAAAAATAATGCACAATAATTTTCCTTTATGTTGTACATCAGCAGTTTTGTTTTCCTGCATTGCTGTTTCGCTTTGGTACCGCTATTTGGGCCGTTGTTGTTCCACGTCAAATGATTTTTAATTAACAAAGTCTTTTTGTAAAGTATTATTGTGGTAATAACTTTCAATACAGTGATATTGTCTGTTATTTATTGTATTATGTTAAATAACGCTCATCCATATTGCTTAGTATTAATAACAACTACTGGTTGCTATTAAAATTACAATAGCAATTTCTGCTACAAATAGGTTATTACAGCATAATAGTAAATTTTATGCTGGTTTTGGCTATTAAGAACAATTGGATAAGTGTGATTGAAGATCACACAGAGGGTTTCGATTAATATTCCTTTCAAAACACTTTATCCTTTGATTAATAAATTCAAATCAATAAGGCAAAAATTATCCTTATCATTAATCAATACACTTTATAAATAAGAACATGGATTTCAGCACCATTAAATTAAAAAATAAAATGATAACAAGAGGAAGCTATTTTTTTAAATCAAATTAAAAATATTCAAGAATTGCTTTTCAGACAATTGCTATAGCATATGTTTTTATATCTGAAAAGCATTACATGTTTAACTTTAGCTAAAAAAAGGGGAACACTTAAAATGGCAAAAAAAAAAACGAAAGTTCTTTTAATTATATTCTTTGGACAATGAAATGTAAAAATCGTAAATTTTAATTTCTGTCGCCGAGAATAGAACCCGGAAGCTTTCGGTTAGTAGGAAAACGCGTTACCGCTGAACCATCTAACTTCCGCGAAATCGATTAAAATTAAGGTTCTGTTATGAAATCTAAGAAAATCGCAGAAATGTCATTAAATTAATGGTCGGATGTCATTAAATTAATTCATTTAATTTAAACAATATAAGACTCTCTCCATTTAAAAAAAGACAATTTTTTAAGTCGCACAAGTTCTTAAAAATCTATTATTTTTTGTCTTAAATGTTTCATTATTCATCTCTGACAAAAGAACTACGTACATAAAAAATCCCTATACTATTAAATTTATAGTAGCAATAGTAAATCTGCAGATTAGGGAGCTCAAATGTCAGTTCTGATATTTTATTTTGAAATAATTTTTTCTAGTATTTAAAAAACATTCAAACTACACTTTCATTTATTTGATATATTTTATACAATAAAAGTTAAAATTTCAGTGCAAATTCACCTTGTTTAATAGCTAAAATTCATTAAGATGCAACTAAATGTAAATATATTGCTTGAAGGTGCGTAAAAACATACATAAAACATTTAAAAGCACATTAAAGTCCTTTTAAAAATTCCAAAACGTTTTCAACCGAAACTCGGTCATCATCAGTGGAAAAGAACATAAAATGAATCAGTGAAAAAGATAACAACTCAACTCAACAATTTAGTTTTTCCACTGATGATGACCGAGTTTCGGTTGAAAACGTTTTGGAATTTTTAAAAGGACTTTAATGTGCTTTTAAATGTTTTTATGCATGTTTTTACGCACCTTCAAGCAATATATTTACATTTAGTTGTATCTCAATGAATTTTAGCTATATTTTATACAAATTGCTAAAAGTAATATATAAAGCAGTTTTAGGAAGTTTAACTGTTAAGAATAAAAAGAAATATGATTCCATGCACTGATACGCCAAGACACTTTTTAAAAAAATCTTTTTTTTTTTTTTAAACTAACCCTTCTAAACCCCCCCCCCCTAAATGACTTAATTTGGTAAATATAATTCTTTGAAATTTAGTATTTTAAACCTTTCATCTAAATTAATTAAAATATTGATCTTGTGATAATGACAATAATTAATTTAAACAGTGAATTAGTCTCATAAATATTTTATTAATTATTGATATCCTCATTGTTAAATTTATTTGAAAATGACTAGTTTATTTCATTAATATGCTTTCATTAAATTTTGGTTTTAAATACAATCATAAAATCAATTACCTATTATTTTTTGTGGGGTGTCCATTACTGGAACAGAGAGTGTCCCATTACTGGAAGAGAGGGTGTCCATTACTGGAATTTTGGGTGTTTTGATACATTTCTGTTATTTACAATTAAATTTTGATTCACATTGGGAAATGAGACTATGTGATTGATTAAATAATGTTGATAGATTAATATAATATTAAAAAAAGTGGACTGTAATAATTATAACTATTAATTAAAAAATAATTTTTAAAGAAATTCCTTAAGGGTGTCCATTACTGGCACATCTACCCTATATTAGGTAAAACATTGGAACCTGATTCCTTTTACTAATGTGAAAAAATCGCCGTGAAAGTCACAGAAACGTAAAATTCGCATAAAGAAATCGCGAAAAATAAAAAAAACATCTCTGAGAACAAATTTTACTATATATTGGGCTAAAAGATTCAAACCGGATTCCTTTTACGAATGTGAAAAAATCGCCAGAAAAACGCGCAAAAATGCTAAAAAATCGCATAAAAAGTTGGCGAAAAATTCAAAAACCACTGTACGAATTCCGAATAACCTTTAATGGGAAGAGGATAAATTTTACTAAATTGGACTAAAAGATTAAAACCGGATTCCCTTTTACAAATGTCAAAGAATTGCCGCAAAACTCGCAAAAATGCCAAAAATTGCATAAAAAAATTGCAAAAAGTAAAAAAATAGCTGAGGAACCGAATTCCCTTCAAAACGCGAAAAATTGCTAAAAATCGAAAAACAATTCGTGAAATATTCAAAAATCGCAGTACGAATCCCGAATAAACTTTATTGAAAACATGACACAATTTACTATGTTGGGCAGAAGACTGAAACCTTGTTCCTTTTACTAATGTGGGAAAATCACCTCGAACCTGAAAGAAACGTTAAAAATCCCATAAAAAATCGCATAAAAAATATAATCAAATAATGCAAAAACTGACTTCAAGGAGCATACACTGTAAAAGAAGACAGATGTTTCTTAATCTAGAAAAATATAATATAACCACGAACGAAAATATACAATAACCTCTACCGAGTTACTAACGATTCCGAAACGCGTTTTTTTTTAGAAACTTCAGAAACCAATTTATTTTCGAAATTTAAAGAACCTTTATAGAAACAAAGTTTCTTTTGCTGCCACTGATTTTCGGAAACTTTTACGAGTAGTTTTTATAGTGAAAAAAATCAGTTTTCTGAAACTGAAATATAGATTTTTCGGATGCTATCAGTGCTCAAGTAAATATTTTCATATTCAACAAACATGTTTTACTGACAAACATGCTAAATTAACAGCATTAATATTAATATTAAAATTAATTTTATTTTGTTACTCTTGCATGTATAAATTCAATTATGCAGCTGAAAATGTTTAATTGGGAATAAATAGCATCCTAAAAATCCATATTCCGGTTTGAGAAAACTTATT
Source organism: Maratus michaelseni (assembly GCA_963931845.1). Lineage (NCBI taxonomy): Eukaryota > Metazoa > Arthropoda > Arachnida > Araneae > Salticidae > Maratus > Maratus michaelseni. The sequence goes on along the minus strand of OZ007586.1, from coordinate 215,795,884 downwards.
AAAATACACTATAAAAGCTACTCGGAAATGTTTCCAAAAATCAGTGGCAGAGAAAGAAATTTTGTTTTTATGAATGATTCTTTAAATCTCGAAAATATATTGATTTCTGAGGTTCCTAATCATAAAGAACGCCTTTCGGAATCATGGGTAAATAGGAAGAGATTAGTGTATATGTTCGTTCATGGTTATATTATATTTTCGTAGATTAAGAAACATTTGTCTTTTTTTATAGTGTAACTTCAGACATACAGGCACTTTTCTGCAAAATCTTGTTAGCTCTGTGCGCAGGGGTCTCTTCAGAAAATTCTGAACATACGGACAGACAGACACACACACACACACACACACACACAGACAGACTTCTGTCTTTATTATTATAAGATAAGATAGATACTTAGGGTTATGCTAGAAAAAAAGGACATGACTTTAACAAACTTTTGAGCAGCAATAAATTTTCACTGTACGTTTAGACTAAGTATTGTATGTTTTGATCTTCCAAGGTAACACCTGCTTCACATCAATGGCAGTAGTAGGGTAAGAGGTTTCTACAACCACAGGAACAAGAGTAAGTGAAATGTGAAATTTCACATGTAAATAGGAACATTCTACCATGCATGGGTTAACTTTCTCTTTTTCACAACAGTTTTTTGTTGTTATATCTAGCATTTTATTAGAAAGGTTTTTGTGTAAGAATAAGTTTCAAATAACTACGCATATATATAATTTACAATTTTTTATTATAACAAAACCATTTACAGGAAAGGTATAAAAGTAACATGCGCCGCAGGCGCCCATGAGGGGACACACCGCGCACAATCGACCACCGAACCGAAGTCCTGAGAGACTTTTATTGCGCCAGCAGCTTTGGCTCGCTACGGCGCTTCGGCCGGTCAGAGAGCCGCTCCCCACTGCGGACCCTCTAACCTTGAACCCACGTGAGACGACGTAGGTCGTAGCGACACGCGGTGAAACCACACAGGAGACACTTGGAGACGGGCCGGCGTCCCCCAACAGCTTCGGAGCCGGAATCCCAGGAGGGAAACCAGGCCCTAGGCCTTAAGTCGGGATGTTCCAACCCGCACTTGCTTTACCACAACTCGAGGGGTGTGAGAACCTACAGAGGTAGTCACGTTCCCTCTCGTAGTGGACCTTACAGGAAAGGTATATTTACATAATAGCATCGACATTTCAGTTCTTCATTATCGACACAAATCAACATTTTCTTGTTCATTATAATCTTGATTACTTTCGTAATGTCCATACGCTAAGCTGTAGAAATATATCGCTTATCATCAAAGGGGCATAGGCTAATTTTATTTTGGGTTAATGTATACAAGTTGTGAACATCTTTGGCGATCTTTGTCTGCTTCTCCATGCTTGTTTTTAGTTGTTGGAAACACTCTAAATAATCTTCATGCTTGATTTTCTGTCGAAAAATCTATATAGGCACCTTTTGTATGTTTTATTTTTGCGCTTTTCAATGATGTTAGAGAATACATTTTTTATTTCAATTCAACAAACTCAATGGCTAGCTCGCCACTGAGGTAGTCTTTAAATTTGCCAATAATCTTCTTATTATCCTCACAGTATAGTCGATGATACTTGGGATAGCTGTAAAAATTAAACGGGGATGCATAAAGTTTCATATCTTCAAATATATCTTGTGTTGTATTATGATACGTGAGCAAGTCAGTATCTATGAATAATAAGGTTGCGTGATATTTGTATGTTTTCTTTATAAAATTATAATCAAAATCATACATAATAAATTTAAATAATTCCAAAATGGCAAACCCTACATAGCTAGGTCAGTTCATCAAAATACTAGTTTTAAGTCTTTCCACGGCAGACAGATCTTCATGGTGTGTTTTAATTTTTTTTTAAATGGGTGAAGCTACTAATTTTTTTGTTCTTTTTTTACCATTGCAAAGCATGAAATGTCTTCTTTTTCTAAGATTATCCATAATATTCCCAAAAACAGAGTTGTTCATCAGTTTAAAAAAGTCCTTTTCCAAAGAGGATTTCGCCTCCTTTCTTTTCTGCAAAGATAATAATCATAGGGTCAGACATCAGAAGGGTCTTTACATAACAATATGCCACTTCGTCTGTTTTTTTTTTGTTTTTTTTTTAATCAAAGTTTTTCTCATCTGAGAGAAACCCCACTCTGAAAAATAAGTTTTGTAAAAAAACGTTAACAGTACATGTAACAAGTTGTTGGAACATTCCTGTGATTGGATGAGATTTTTCTGTTATTTCAAGAAATTTCTGTTTTTTGACTGGAGAATTTCAGGGAATTTTGAGCTTAGGTTTGCGAATTTTTCCTGTTTTGAGGGGAAAAGGACATACACAAAAATTCCGTTTCTAATACGAAAAAGTACTAGACAGCAGTTTTGCAGAAACACCCTTCTGATTTGACGAAAATGCAGCTTTAATTTGGAGGATTTTGGGTAATTTTTACTGGTGAATTTTCTGTGTATTTAAGAAAAATGGACAAATCAAAATGAAAGTTTCGTGTTTTAATGTAATGTAGTCAACGGACAAATACATGTCATTTCACAGATTTTTTTTTTTTTTTTTTTTTTTTTGAAAGTGCAAATAACATCCTCTTCTGCTGATTTTTTTTGTTAAATTTAAAACCCTTTTATATTTGATAAAGCAATTTTTTTTGTTACATAAATTGTCCTTTCCTCATCACATAAGACTTACAGCTGATGTCTTAATGGACAACAATTCTGATTCTTCCTTTTAAGATATGTAATTATTTTGTAAGTAACCATTTGTTTTCTTGGATTGTCATGAATAATTTGCTGAGCTTGTTGAATAAATTCATGTGTTGTAATTAAGTCAGAGCGTTTGGAATGCTTTTTACTGTTTGATACACTGTTCAAACATTTCCATCTTCGGTCTCCATCTCCTTACAAACTTTGTAGACGAAAAATCTGGCAACTTTTGAAAATATTTCTAAATCGCTAGAGTTAAAGGTTGAAACCTTAAAAGCTACAATTACAGCATGTCTTTTCATTTCTTGAGTAAACTGAGTGCCTACCTTATTATTTTACCTATCGAAAAATAAATTTAATTTAATAAAATGCAGCAATAGCCAGAGAAAGGTATGACCACAAATATCTTACGCATCCTGTGATGTATATACATATGTATGTGAGTGTATGTGTGTATACAAGATGATTATACAGGGTCAATAATTGGTTAACAGAAATAAATATAAAGATAAAGGGAACGACATTTTTAATGAGTAAAATATAAATTTTTTATAAAATATTTCAATATAAAATTTTTATAAAGTATTTATAAAAATATTTCAAATTTTCGGCGATAGATGGTGCTACTCTACAAGAATGAACAAATTATTTTTAAAACGTCAAAACCTATACTTTACTTTATACAAATATATCTTTTCGTGTTTCAACAGCTATACAGAAAGTAGAGTAAAGTCTGAGTAAACTTTTACCCAGCTTTGCACGTCATTTGGAATAATTTAACAGATTTAAATAGGGCATTTCCATCTGTTGACTATAATTTGAAATTTATTTAAAAGTACGACATACAAAATTTATGAGCTCCCTTATAAACATGTCACTTATTTCATCTTTATATTTAGTATTGTTAATTAATTTTTGAATTTTAATGACACCCTGTACGCGTATACGAATACACACAGAGTGGGAGAGAAATATTGAGTAGCTGGCAAAAGTTTTGAGACGATATGTTTTTCTGTCCTAAATTTTTCTGTAAGGAAAATTTTTTAATGATGTAAATTAGTAATTTGTATCGCTTTTAAGGCTCAACAAAATGCAACATTAGAACAATTGAGACATATGCATGAATTTAAAATAGTTCAGAAATTCGCAAAATTACTTAAGCAAAAGTTTTGAGACGATTCAGCTTTTCTAAACTTTTATTGAAATTAAGCGTCTTAATGTAACGAAATACAGCAATATTTAATATTTAGTTGCATATCCTTTTGCTTTGAGGACTGTGTCAAATCCTCTGAGCATGGAATTAATAAGACTTTCTAAGATGGACCCAGGGATTCTCGCCCATTCCGATTGAAGATCCTGAAGGAGTTCTGCCTTTGAAGAATGCTTCCGTGTCCCGACTTTTCTTCCGATTTGTTCCCAAAGATGTTAAATTGGATTGAGGTCAGGTAATATTGCTGTATTTCGTTACATTAAAACGCTTATTTTCAATAAAAGTTTAGAAAAACTGAATCATCTCAAAACTTTTGCTTAAGTAATTTTGCGAATTTCCGAACTAATTTAAATTCATGCATATGTCTTGCAGTTCTAATGTTGCATTTTGTTGAACCTTAAAAGGGGTACAAATTACTAATTTACATCATTAAGAAATGTTCCTTACAGGAAAAGTTAGAACAGAAAAACATATCGTCTCAAAACTTTTGCCAGATACTGTATATATATATCTGCCCATCCCCAGTGTTCACCAATAGTTTATATTTTAATACTTCACATTAAAGACATTTACCTTTCTTAAACCTTGTAGTTCGGAAACAAACAAAGTGATTAATTCTCACTTCCATGTGAAAAAATTGCCTTTAGTGATGAATAACTTCATCTCAAAATTCTGAAAAAAGTCCCGCCATCGTGTCGAAAAAATGATATTAATCTTACTGGATGCATCGTGCGGAAAGTTTTTGTAGAGCTTATTTAATATTAAATTTTTGCTTTAAAATAACGTCCAGGTCCGTCAAAAAAAGCTTATCTGTTGCTCAGTGAAAAATAAAAATATCTTGAAACATTTTAATCCAAAAGAACTCTCGAGGGATTTTTTTTCCGAAACTGAATGTAATGAATACATTGTATTTTTAGAGTTTATGTGCAGTGCATATCAAAATAATTAGAACTAAAAAAAGGACGAATTCCTTCGATAGTCTGCTGAATAATTAGTTTTTAATCAATAATTTAGACATTAGAGAATGTGTTTCTTTATAACCATAGCTATTTTTTATTATGTATAGTTATTTAGTTTAAATAGTTTATATTAAAATTTATTTCAACTAAATGCTTATGTTTTGCTACAGTTAGCTTAATGGACGCTATAATTATGAAATATAAATGCTATAAAAGAAAATATACGTCTTTAATAGAAGAGCAGTCTATATTATGTCTTAATTTTCAGACTAAAATAAATGATTGTTTTAACAAAGTAAAGAATAAATAAATTTAAATCATAGAAAAAAATATAAATATATCTAGAATAAAGGATCACTTTTTAACTTGAAATCATAAATACTTACATCCTAATCTTAATTTTTTAATATTCAGCTAAACTAAAATGCTACAATAAACTGCTGACTTTTTATCTAAGGTACATGGCAGATCTGTTCTTTGAATTTGTACTATTTAAAATTATGTTATTTGCATACATGATAAGTTACATGAACATTGTGACATGGATTCCATATATAACAGTAGCTGAACCTTGCCCGGTCCCGTAATAAAATAAGTACATTTTAAGTTGGCAACATTTTATCTTTTGTTGACATTTACCGATAATTCCAATGGGAAACTTAAGCCTAGCTTTGAAAATTTGAGAATTTGAAATCCATATTTAGACTCTTTTTCCATTTAATATCTATTTCTCCGAAAACATCTATCCAAAAAACTGTTGGTAGATCATATGATTGCGATTATATAAAAAATTTAAAACCATTCGGTTAGGTAGTTTTTGCACTGTTATGTGCGGACAGACGGACAGACGAAAGGACCAGACGACGACTGTAGGTGCTACGTAATTATATAATTACGAACGCACCTAAAAGAGAGAGAGAGAGAGAGAGAGATCACCCCATATTAATTCTTCCACAAATCATCGTATGAAAATGTGACTGGTACCAATTGATTAGTAATAATGTCTACTGATTAATGATATACTTAAAATTTGCTTAGGGGGTCGTCTATAAATATAGAAATTGTACCACACTTTAAAATTTTCAATACTAACATTTAAATTTGACATCATATTTGGATTTTCCTGTAAATTTTACCTTGGGATATCAAACAGAAAGTCATTTGGTCAAGTAGTCTAGAAATTATGCAGATTAAAAGTTTTGAACTCCTAATGTTAGTTTCCTACTCCAAATGTTAATTCAATCGTTGCTAAACAGGTTACAACTCGAGTACTTTTTTAAGCATAACTCAAAACCTACTTGGCAAAGTGAGCTGTAATTTTGTATTTGCATTTTTGAAGCTATTAGAAATCAATTCCGATGAAAAAATTCATTGATTACAGTTTATATTTTTCTTTCGAAAATTAATTTCTGAATATATGAATTTTTTTAATATTTTGAAGTTAATTTTTGAAAAATATATGGATAGTAACCTACGAATTTTTAACAGAAATTGCTTTCTAGAAGCTTCAAATATGCGAATCCAAAATTATAGTTGATTTCACCAAGTAGTTCTTGAGTTATGGTTAAGAATCTAACGGTATTTCAATCTGTTTTGCAGCAATTAAAAATGAATTTAACATTGAGAATTCCAAATTCTACACCTTCATAACTTCTGAACTATTTGACCAAATGATTTTCCGTTTGGTATCCTAAGATAAAATCTATCGGAAAACTCAAATATGATGTCAAATTTATGGGTTTGCAATGAAGATTTTAAAATTTGATACAATATCTCTATGTAGACGACCCCTAAGCAAATTTTAAGTATATCATTAATTTCTAAATATATATATAATTTTATAATTTCGAAATTAATTTTTGAAAAATATATGGATAGTAACCTATGAATTTTTAACAGGAATTGCTTTATAGAAGCTTCAAATATGCGAATCCAAAATTATATCTCATTCCGCCAAGTTGTTCTTGAGTTATGCTTAAGAATCTAACCGCATTTCAATCTGTTTTGCAGCGATTTAAAATGTATTTAACATTGAGAGTTCCAAATTTTAAACCTTCATAACTTCTGAACTACTTGATCGAATGATTTTCCGTTTGGTAGCCTAAGATAATATCGATCGGAGAATCCAAGTATGATATCAAATTTATGGGTTACAAATGAAGGTTTTAAAATTTGATACAATTTCTCTATTTAGACGACCCCTAAGCTACCAGTCACATATTGATTCGAATAATTTGCGGCAAAGTTACTATGGACGTTCTCTCTCTCTCTCTCTCTCTCTCTCTCTCTCTCTCTCTTTTAACATTTTCCAACTTATTTGAACATAGTTGAAAAGTGTTTATGAATTCGGTTTGTCTGTCTGTCTGCCGTCTACCTGTCCGTGATCTAACTCACGTAAATATACTCGGATTCCCATGCAATTTATATATGTTATTTAGGTTTAATATGGCATGTTCAATATTGAAATTGAAGTATGTAGCATTTACAGTTCGGTTACAAGAACACTAAAAGGAATTCCTTTACATTTATGGTCTAGGAAAAATCGTTCGCGGTGTATTTTAATGATGTTACACTATTTCAAACATATTGAAATTGATATGTATCACTGATATGCACTACAAAAGGCTTACTATAAGGTATGGTGTTCATTTACAAGGAAACACAAAATAATTTGTTTACAGTAGTGTCCATTAACAATAAGTGTTGGAAGTGCGTTTTCAGTTATGGTATGCGCTTTTTAAATTTAGCTAATTTTCTGCCTATTACTTGGAGTGTATAAATTCTATGGATCATATGCAGGGCTGCACAAAAGAATTCGAGTACATTACCTTTCATTCACCGAAATTGCTGAAGAGTTTTCAACGTTTCCTATCTGAACTAAACTTTAGCATACTATGTAGTATATATACAAATCTATAAAACATATATAGGGTTGCACAAAATAATTTGGATATTTTTCCGACTAATCATGGTAATTCCTGAAATTCGGTTTTCAAATTGTTTACTCAGATATCATCTTTCATCTTATTAAACGGTGAAGTTTTGTTAGAGTGTTCTAGAAATGTTGGAAAGGAAAGTGTTTCATAATCTATGCTTAACGCACGATTTTTTGTTCTTTTTTTTGTGCTTACAAGGAGAGGTTCCAAGGTAGGTGTCACAGAATACGGAGAACGTTTGTGTATCGATAGAGTATAGTTGGTATATAAATTTATAAAAGGAATAAAGTAGCCATAAAGTGAATATCCAGGAGTTCTCGAGAAAAACTGTCTCAAAGTTTACAATCAGATACATTTCTTCCTTTGGCAAGCGGCTTCGTAACCTGGTCGGTATCGCTCTGGATTCCACTTTTCTGTGTTCAATCAAGTTACTTTTGAACTACAATGAAAAATATATGTATAATCATTGACATTTACAAAAAATATAAATTAAATATATGTTTTGTATCATATAAATACAGTTTTAACTGTGAAATTCTGCATGTTTAAATATTTAATGGAAAATTAAAAAAAAGAGAGAGAGAGAGAAGCAGACAATTTATATTTCTATAGACCATGCTGTTATTGTAAATTATTTACAGCAAATAAATAATCTACTATTTTTCACAATGAAATAAATTAAGAAACGTTACATAAAATTATAACACGATGCTTTAATTATTTGTTAAATTAAAAATTTTCCGTTAGTATTAATGGTATTTCAATCAAAATAGTACTTCAAAATATATCGTATTTTAAACAACTATTTTTTTAAAAAAAATATTGGATTCTTGTGCTTTTAAATAGAATAACTGTCCATTACCTAAAAATAAGTTCTAAAAAGATATTGAATTACTAAAAATAGCTATTACGTAGGCAATAAAAACTAAACCAAAAATCCGAAATTTTAAAAATCATATTAAAAATTTTAAAGAATATTTTTAACAAACCACGACATATTTAAAATATTTGTATAACAAATTAAAATTAAAATAATATATTGTAGATTTATATCCCGTATTTTATTTCATTGTGAAAAATAGTAGATTATTTATTTAAATAACTGTAAATAATTTACAATAACGACAAAAATTTCTCGTCTATAAAAATATAAATTGTCTACTTTTTTTTTAAACTTTACATTAAATATTTAAACATGCAGAATTTCATAGTTAAAACTGTATTTATATGATACAAAAAATACATTTAATTTATATTTTTCGTAAATTTCAATGATTATACATATTTTTTCAATTGTAGTTCAAGGTAATTGATAAAAATTTTTGCTGCGAAAAATACGTCTAGCTGGGGATTCGAACCCAAACACAAGAATCTGGAATCCAGCGATTTACTGACCAGGTTACGAAACCAAGGAAAAAATTTATCCGATTATAAACTGTGACGTAAACTTTGAGACCTTTTTTCTCAAGACCGCTTGGGTATTGCACTTTATGATTTTCATGTATTTGTATACTATACTCTGTCGATACACAAACATTCACCGAATTCTATGACACCGACCTGGGAATCTCTCCTTGTTAGTAATACCGTTAATTTTTTTAACATTGAATATAATATACTACTATTAACTATCATAGTAAACAAAACAATGGACACAGTGAAGCCATTTATACATATATTACAGATAGGTTTTGTAGACATTGAGTGAATAGTACTAAAAACAGAGTAATAAATGCAATGATGCCAGTAAATGAAAGAAACACTGGGAATTCTGGATAACAAATATTAACTCAAAATCATACTCGCAAAAATATGCACTTGAAATTATATTTAAAATAGTGTGCCATTATACCGCATATATTGAAAGTATAGAAGCACATATTATGCTAAAACAGTGTAACTATAAACTAGAAATTTAGTGACACAGATATATCTAACAGCAAAAATTCTTTAAATCGTAATGGAGGCTTTTGAAGGACTGTGGAAGTTTTCGTGTCTTTAAAAAGGTATAGGATTTTGTGTAGCTGTTTATGAAAATATGTATTAAATTTCGAGTTATAATTTTATCATAAAAAATGCAATTTAGATAGACAGGAAAACGTTTCTTACCTTGTTAGTTGAAATAATTGCAATTAATTTTAACATTAATTTTTGGAAAGGTTTCACTAAAATTGAAAATGCATTTGCAGTCACTAGTACCACTAATCAGTCAACCCTATCGCATCTGTACATATAAAGGTATACTTACATAAATATCTTATTACACATTAAAATAATTACGCGTTGCATTCATATAACATCTAAATAATGGACACTTTAACAGGAGAACATTTCAGGATATCATTTTGATTCCACTAAATCTTGGACGGATGCTAATGACACTAAATTCACCTTATAGCCATGTTGACACATTATACTGCTGTAAATTGAATCGTAAGATTACACTGGATGTTAATTTAACATGCTTACGCTAGTACGAACCAATATTGGTTACATTAGGGCCCAGGATAGTGACAATATTGTACTCATCGAAAACACTTCTAATGAAATACCAGTGCAGTTGAATTTTGTTATAACAAAGACGAAGGAACCATGGCATTTGTTCGTTATAACAGAATTCTTCCAATAACCAACCTTGAGATTTCATGTAATGAAACATAAGAAAATAAGTAAAAGTTCATATAAATTATTAAAAATTATAAAATGATTGTTCTGATAGATTTAGTTTTACATTTCTGGATTAGAAGGGTTAAAATAAATTGCTAATGGCAGTTTAACATTTACTTCAACAATTTTCCGTTTCTGAATTTATAAATAGAAAATATAATTCTGTGAAAAAATGATAATTAAAGAACATTTATTTATTAAATGAAAAAAGAAATATTCTTCTTTAAGATTTATTTTCTTCTAAATGATTTGCCCTATTTTATTAAAAGTGTAGAGAACATTATGAATTAACACATTTTCTTAAGGAAAAATGAGAAATACAAAAGGGTATTTTTTGTGAGTTTTGCCAAAATTTTTGCTCGCAATATCCGAGTTTTCTTAAATGCATTTTTATATTATGCCAAAAATTTTCTTTCCTTTTGTTCGTTAAAACCAGGTACTTGTTATATTCGAGCTCGCTATAAACGAGCTTAACTGAAATGGTTAAATATTGGCTTTATACTGAAAATATTTGCAATGTAATGTCGCTATTACAGAAATACTGACTATACATTGAAATATTTGCAATGAAACGACAATATTGAAGAAATATCGAATTTCTCATTGGAAATATTGACAAGGAAAAGTAGTTCTTGCTAATATTTGTGCAATATTGGCGAAATGTTAACACCCGAATGTACAACTTCCCCACCCCTCAAAAAAAAGAAAAGAAAAAGAGAACACTGCATGCATTTTTATCGCCAAATTGTCGCCAAAAAAAAAAAAATAAAAAAATAAAAAAAATAAAAAACAATTGATTAAAAATTATATATTTCTTTATGTTTATATATTTTAAAAAAAAAAGTGGCCGTCTCCATTTTGAAATAGTCATTTTTGAAAAAATTTCAATACAAACACCTAATTTTGACACAAAATTACGATTTTAGACATTCAAATTAGTCTGAATATACACTGGTGTACAAAATTAAGAGAATTTGCATATTTTGACGAATTTCATGAAAAGAACTGAGCTGAAATGTAAAACCACTGCTTCGGAAGAAAGATGTAAATACTGTGTGTTGAATACGTAAGCTTAAACGTGTGTGGGGGAGGAGATAGTAGAGGTAGAGACTTTATAAGCGCGCGTGGCAAAATCCACATTTCGTTCGCTCGCACACCTCGGCGAATTTCTGGGTGTTTTTATGCAGCTATCGGTTGAATTCAAATCCAAACAGTCAGAATGAGTAACCATGGTGGCATGAGGTGGTGAATCGTAAGGAGGTTAAACGCAGGCCAGTCTCAAGTCCAGATTTGTAGAGAGTTTGGGATAACGCCCAGCGTCGTGTCAAACTTATGGAAACAGTTTCAGGATACAGGATCCCTCGAGAGAAAGTCTTCTCAATGTCGTCCAAGAGTCACTATGGCCAATGAAGATCGTTATTTGTCAATTACATTGAGGCGTAACATACATGCTACAGCTTCCCAGCTCTCTCGTGACCTCTGTAGCGGCCACAGGAAGCCGAGTTTCAAAGGTTACTGTTTCCAGAAGGCTTCATGAGAGAGGCCTGTTTGCAAGAAGGCCTGCTGTTTGTGTCCCGTTAACTTCTGCAAATAGAAGAGTCCATTTAGCATAGTGCAAAGATAAAAGATATTGGTGCAGGGATCAACGGGCAACCGCCCTCTGCACTGATGAGTCCCGGTTCAACCTAACAACTGATTATCACCGGACTTTCATATGGAGAGAACCAGGGATCCGCTACCTTCCCTCCAATGTCCGAGAAATTGACCATTATGGCAGCGTGGATTTGGTGGTCTGGGCAGGCATTATGTTGGACGGTCACACAGACCTCCATGTCTTTGAAAGAAGCACTGTGACTACTGTGAGGTATAGAGATGAGATCTTGGAGCCTTATGTTCGCCTTTTCAGAGGTGCAGTTGGCCCTGATTTCATTTTACTTGACAACAACGCCCGGTCACATAGAGCTCATTTGGTCGACGATTTTCTAGAAACTGAAGATATTCGCCGAATGGATTGGCCAGCCAGATTTCCAGACTTCAACCCTATAGAGCATGTTTGGGACGCTCTGGGGAGGGCAGTAGCAACTCGCAAACCCCCTCCGAGAACCATCCAAGGCCTGAAAACAGCGTTGCCACAGAAACTCATAAACTGCCTTATTTCCAGTATGAAATCGCGGTGTGAAACCTGTATATTTGTAAGAGGGGACCATACCCCTATTAACCCATTTTTTGTTCGATTTTTTAACCACTGTTTTACACCTTCTGTTTCCGATGAGTGTTACGCACAATCATGCGTGTGTATTATAACTGTTGAATGGTTATTTTATTTGCATTATATCAACCTATGTTCATACCAAATTTCATTAAAATTTGTCCAGTAGTTCTGGAGATAATTTACCAAATCTGAACATTTTCTTTATTTTGTACACCAGAGTAAATTTCCACGAAGTTTCTGTGATTAGTTACAGAGATACTCAATATTAAAAATTAAGCTAATTTGGGAAATATCGTCTCAGAAGGGAAACTTGTTACTTTAAAGTTAAGTTTTAAAACAAGTTTTATAAATATTTTTCGATAGGATGTATTATTGGTATTAAAAAAATGCTAAACAAATTGTTTAAATAATTTAACAATAATATATATTTAAAACCGCTGTTACATTTATTCAATTTTCTTGTGAAATTATTCTTTTTCGATGATTATATGGTCCCCATAACTGCTGCATTGAAGTTTTGCGTTGAAGTTTTGCGTTGACTGCTGCGTTGAAGAAACTCAAAACTTTTGAAATCGGCATATATATATTATATCATTGCATATATATATCAGTTTTTGTTTTGTTTTGTTTTTTTAAATATATGTAACACATAAAATAGAATGGTGGACCCAAATTTTAGAGCTCTCAATTAAACTTTAACATTAATGATTATCAAGTGATAGAAGTTTGAATTTTATAAGTGACGTAAGTACACCTGATTTAGGTAATTAACAAAATGCAAGTTTCAATATATTAAGTATTTGAATTTTGTAAAAAGAAATATGCAACCAAAACCATTATGGTTGCTTTCTCTATAAATGCTCATTTGTTAAGACTCAACCTTCACTTAACTATGTGCAACACCCAGTGCCTCATTTATGGCAAGGCATTCAGGGCATGGGCCCAGTTCCCCCGATTTTTAAGGGCCCCCAAATGCTACGGAAGATTTTTTTTTAATTATTGGCCAAAATCTGATGACGTTTTAACTATTAAAAAACAAAATTAATATGGATAAATTATAATTTTTTTTTCATTTAAAAATGGCTTTTTAAGGGGATACTTCATTCACTGACTGACTGACTCATGAACGCAGAGCTGAAATTATTAAAGTCTGGATCTCGCAGTAGGAGCATGAAATTCAGCAAAATAAATCTACTAAAAAAATAGTTAAACACGAAATTAAGCGATTTTAGAAATTCAACCACTAAGGAGGTTAAATGATGGGGGGGGGGGGGTCGGAAGTTTTGGGTCAGTTCGCCATATATCAGCTGCAGTTATTCATCGACTTTATATTTATTTTAGTGATTTTGTTGCCAACATCAGCTATGAACCCGATTATGGAAAATTAGAGGAATAAGACAATTTTGCCTAATTTTTATTAGATATTTAGCGCAAGACATTTTTCCAAGGATTTTTTTTTTTTAATTTCATAATATATATAGATACCATACGAAATAGAGTTTCGCTAAATATATTTTTATGCCATTTGGTTGATTTTTTTTTTTTTTTTTTTTCGTACTGTTAGGATTTTTTTTTTCTGTTACATGCACCGAAAAAAATACATTCGCATTTATAAAGCCAAAGTTTTATTCTGTGATTGTGTCAATGTAACTTAATTTTTTCCTGATTGTCTTTTAAACAATTTATGTATGGGAATGTACAGAACTCCGTTATTGATTTCGCCATATTATTGCATTTTTATTTATTTTACCTGTAAGGCCTCATGGTTAACATGGGCAGAACCACGTGGTTCTGCTAGAACTTGTATAAACTTTATTTTTATTTTTAGTGAATACTTCTATTTGAAAAAACAATATTTTATTAATAGGATATGCGAATGTTTTAAATAATTATATCTTGGTACTGTGGAAAATGTATTATTAGTTGCTGCATACGTTATCATTTCAGATATATGAACTTGCATAAATAAAGGTAATCATCACCATACAATTTATTATAAAACATCTATTCAATTAAAATTTTATAATTATGAAATAATTATTTAAAAATAAATTAATGATTATCAAATTTAATTTTTTAATTGGTATTTTAAAGAAATTATTAAAGTCAATAGTGGTTATCGTAATAAGTACCGCTGTCAATAATATATTTTTTTACTCAAAGCCGCTGTAAACATCGGTGGAAGGGCGGCCCCCCCATAAGCATCTGTGCCCAGGGCCCCAAAATTTGTAAATCGGCCCATGGCAACATTTTTTGTCTGATAGATTTTATTTCATTGGACTTATTGTATTTTAATAAGAAGGATTCGTTGCACTATCTAAAATTTATCTTTGATTATGATGGAATATATCTATATTAATAAAAGAAAGATGTTTGTCTATATGTCTGTTTGTTGGCGATGCTTAGGGTCCCTAAGGGCTATCGCACATAGAGGTATGAAAATTTGGAAAAGGGTAGACGAAGACAAATCTGAATCCACCTGAGGCTCATATTTTTCATTGTTTGATAATTAGCCGAGATGTTAATTAAAACCCTTAATGAACATCGTAAATTGAAGAGCTTTCTTCTATCCACCGATAGTACCTGCCATCTCCGGAGTTGAGAAATTCGAATTTTTGAAGGATGTCAGGGTGCAGTTAAATATTTGTTCATGAAAATCAGAAAAAAATCAAAAATGTCAGTTACCATGCTTTACACCTTCCAACATCTTTCACAAGGCCCTCCATTTAAAAAAAGCTAATTTTGTCGTGATGAAAACATTTTACACCTGACTGTGCAACAAGATCGGATTAAGGAGATACTCAATGCAAGTGATCGTTCAGCTATCCTTCTCTCTCGAATCTGTACATTTTGTAGAAATGTGTATAAATTGTGGCCGTAAAACGTTGCGTTAAACATTTAATGTGCGACACCTGATTATAATGAAAATGTTATTCGTTAATAACATTGTAATGTTATTCGATGCAAAATTTCTTGTTGAATATTATTTGTTTTTTTTTTTCTTTATTAAGATACTATTTTAAGACACTGTTATTTTAATTTCATTATTAAAATACCAAGCATGTATCATTTTAATTACGGCGACTTTAAAAAAAAAAAAAAAAAAGAAGCTTCTGTCTTTGGCTGTTATGTATGTATGTATGCATGCATTTATGTCCTCAATTGCCTCAACAGCCGAAGAAAGCATTTGAATGAATTTTTTACACGCAAATTCTAGTACACTAGGGAAGGTTTTAAGCTAAATATGATCATCGTACCGTGTGTGTATTGTTAGAGGTTTATCGTTAGAGGGTTTTTTTCTTTCTTTAATGTTAAAGTATAATTTTTTTTAATTTTTTTTTGTCTAAGGGCCCAAATAAAGCCTAATATCAATGGTTTAAATTCTTTCAACGATGTCAAAATGTAACTGATAATTATAAACAATTCTTCAATTAATCTAGCAACTCTTGTTTAATAACCTTAAGGTAGATAATAACGAATGAATAATTATTTGTCTATTTTTACCGTTTGAATTGTTCTACGTCTGTATTATTTTCATTGTGCTTTAATTAGAACCTAGCTGTTTAACACTTTAAACACGGACTGTTTTCAGAGGAAATGGGATTAATTAATTAAAATTGATCCCAATGTTGCTGAGTTTTTTCATTTTAACTAAATTTTATGTTTCACAATTTTAAAGTTACTGAACATACTAATGCTTTGCAATAAGTATGTCACAGTTGCCAACCAATGCTGATTAATTTATTAGTTATTATTAATTAAACTTTCTCAGTTTATTTTTGGAATGTTACCCTTTTTTCACTCACCCGTTGTGGAACATCAAATGTACCTATTTTTCAGAGTGAACAACCTCTTATAAATTTTCTCACATATTATGTTATTCCTTACGCTGATTAAGAAAACATGAAAAAATGTAAGAAAAATAAGTAAAATTTTGAATTAAATTTGAAATTAATAAATAATTTATTTATTTGATGCATAAAAATTTCAGTCTGGATTTTTTATGACAGATTGTTTCTTATTACAAACAGGCTTTCTATTTTTTTGTAATTTATTTTTTCAAAATGGTACAAAATCCACAGTTAAAGAAAGATTTGAAGTTTAACATTACAAAATAAATTATTTGCACAATTAAAAATTCAAATAAGAATGGTAAGTTTCATTTATTATAATTATCTTATTTAGTAACACCACCACCCAATATGTTAGTTTGAATTTTTGAATGCATTGCATTTGGGTCTTTCTACTAAAAGCGTTACTTTTTCGGTACATGGTCCGTTTTTTGACACAATACATTTGTTTTTTATGGTTTAGAGGTTTTACAACATAGACCACATTTAAAATATATATTTGATAAAAATTGATCATTAGTGTTTTTTTTTTCTTAATGAACTAAGGTATACTTGCATACTTCCGTTATATGTTACACCTAATTTCTTCTATTAGTATCTTTACTTATTTTGTGAATGTGATAAATAATATTAATCATTCGAAAATGTATTTTTTTCACTGAAATTTTTTTTTGTATAAAAAATATATTTTATTTCAAAATTATATTATATTTTTTTTTTTCAAAAATTGTATTTTAATTGCTGTTATAAGCTTTTCTTCTGTTCTCCATTACAATAAAATTCTGTGCGATAATTTCTAAAATTTACTAGCATTCGTCACCTAATAAAAATATCCAGAGCAGGAGACATCTCCTTTCTAATTTCATTTATTACCCGTGAATGTGCATATTATCGTTTATCATTAATTTTGCAGTCTGAAACTGAACTATAAATGGCCATGTGAGCTTTATGTATCATCCGCTCCTGATTTAAAAAGTAAGCATAATTTATTTAATAAAAATATCTAATTCCTATGCATAAAGCTTTTTCGAGATATTTACTTCAAATTTCATATTCTACCCTAAATAAGCATGACATTATAAAACAAAACAATGTGTTAAACTGATGTGTGATGTATTTTTTTGTAATTTTTTTCAAAATACAAAAAAATATAAATATATAATAAAAAGATCCTCTATGTATGGAGGATACATCATACATGTGTGTGATGTATCTTCCATACATCTACCCTCCATTGCAATATTATTAAAGAAATTATCCGTAAGGAACCCCCTTTAGAAAATAAATTAAGTGCCAAATAATCAGAAGACTATACGCCACCAATATAAATCTTAAAAGAGATGAAAGATAAAGTATGAATATTAATTACTAGTAAATCTGCAGATCAGGAGCCTCAACGTCAGCTCTAAAAGTCATTGTTTTTTAATCCCACTTTTCATATTATTTAGCATCTTACAATCAGTAATTTATCTTTTTATATATTACATACATATTTATAGGCATATAAAATACTTCCGAGGTTTCAGAAATTAGAAGCGTTAAATTAAACACGGTTTATGCAATGATATTCTGAAATTCGTATGAACTTCTTATTCATATGTAACTTTTTAGAATTTAAAAAAAAAAATGTATTAAAATAAATTCTGCATTTATGTCAATAGAATACAAAAGTAATTTATTTTGATAATAAAATATTGCAGTAAAATAGTGCGAGTTACTTGAATTTTATTATTTTGATATTCTTTGAAATAGGGTTGCTAAGCAACTAATAAATCAAAGAGCAAAGTAAAAAGAAATGCATTTTAAAATTTGTAAAAAATATGAAAATAAAATGTTTTACATTTCCCGAACAGACGCAATTTTTTTTTCCAATAATTTAAACAATTAATTTCTAAATTCTAATGAATGTATCAGCAAATTTTCAAAGCTATTGGATATATTTAAAACCCCCATATCGAAAATTTAGCATTAGTAATTTTACGTTGAAATCCATTATTCAAATATGTTCATTTCAGTTAAAAATGAAATTTGAAAATCGTCTGCATTCTCATAGGAAAGCATTATGACCTAAAAAGAAATGTTCTATATTTTTCGAACGAATGAACCAAGTGTAACCAAAAATTATACAGTTCATTCCGGGTACCTCATCAACATACCCACCAAAAATCAACCTAATCGGATAATTTTTACGGCAGTTATCGCGGAACAGACAGAGAAGCAGCTAGACAAACAGACAGACAAACAGACGGAAACCAAAAACGTTTCGCGTCTTCACAGTGAACCTCAACTAACGTTTCGGCAATAAAATATTTTTAAAAATAATAATGAAATTTTTACCTTCAGAAAGTAACGTTTTCCGTATAGAAGGACCCAGTTATGAAAAGTGTTATGTTGTTATGAGTTTTCTAACAAAATACATTTGTTAAAAATGACAAAAAATATTTGTCATCTACTAAATGAGTACATTTAACTAACTTCCTAACTTCCTTAGAGAAAGCTTAATTCACATAAATTTAATATGATGAAATAAAACTGAGTTATATTTACATACCATATCCCGATTGAGAAGTGACCGTCCTGCTTTTTATCATACGGGACCTGGACCTGACAACACTAACTGGCACAGTTATATAGCGCACACCCTAGCTCCACTGTAATATTACCCATACATATTGTGTTCTGCATATTTATCAGTCTTATGGTACTTGTTAGAAAAAAAAAAATATTTTACAATTTATGAACTGAAAGCGAAAATTTTCCTAAAATTAAGAAGATTTGTTAAGGAAAATTATCCAAACCAACTTACCTGAGTATTTTGATTTGAAGTTGGCATGTCTGATGAAAAGTTATATTTCTCACTATTTAAATATTACTACACGTCTGTTAAATGTCACTCTAGAACATAAAATTACGTACAACAGTTTTTAATTTAAAAATACTTTTTCAATTAAAATTTCAAATAAAATAACATTTTAACATAATCATTACGTGCACTACCCATTAAAACAGACATTAATGTATTTTATAACACATCAAAAAGCAGTGCGCTTGTCTAAAAGCTACAAAAACACTTTCAAAATGATACTAAAACTAGTCAATGTGTCGAAAATTTTCTTAGAACTTTAAGCATATCGAATAGCTTTAGTGTAATTTTGAAAGTGTTTTATGAAGCTTTTGGACATGTGCACTGCTTTTTTATGTATTTTAAAATAAATTAATGTATGTTTTAATAGGTAGTGTATGTAATTATTATGTTAATAAATGATTATAGACGACCGTAAATAGAAAAAAATAATAATAACATTTTAAAATTAATAAAAGGAGTTAGTAATTTAATTAATGTACGGGAACTCGAAGATAATTTTAAGTGAATTTGAATAAAAGATGTAGCCTTTTAATTTAACTGACTTACAGGTACAGAAAAGTCGAACCTCTTCTGCTTTCAGTTTCTCTCTCGTAAAAGTTCTTCTGGTTGAATTTTAATAGAGACTTCCAAAATCCTATGGGCAAATATACATCGTTGGCTTTCTGTATTCTCTCTATACAGCTACGGGCAACTTCAATTTCTTGCACACAAGAGTATCTCAGGAGGCATGATGGGCGAGATTTGCAGGTTTTCATTAATACACCTCTGCACAGAATAAGGAATTATAGAGTTCCAATTTCATGGAAATGCGACACACCGATATAGATCATTAGAGAATTTCTACTTCGTGGAAATGTGACACTCCAATACAGATCTTTAGAATTGTTAATATTGCAATTTATTTTCAATAAATTTAGAAGTATGTGGTTTTAAAAATATTATATTTGTAATGGGCCTGCCATGATGTCAGTTGACCAGTTTTAATATCCTCAACAGCTTGTTTAATTTTTAGGACTTTTTAGAAGCTCCATAGAGCCTTTTATTAACTAGAAAATACATCAAGAAAGAAAAGTAAAAATAGTATTTGAATTCTACTAAATAATCCATGTTTATTCCATAATAAAAATAATTTTTTAATTAAATGAAGTTTTTTTAAAAAAAAAATACAATAATTCTGACCATTTACCTTGAGACCCATGTTTGTAGGAAAATTGGAAAAGAGAACTTTTGCGTACCCCTTGAATTTTAAACTTGATCTACTGATACTATTTCTTCTTTATTTGTTTAAATATACCCCGCTATTCTTAATGAATGATTTTTTCTATTTTGATCTTTTGAAATGCGCGATTATGTATTCAGCCGAAGGAAATAACACTAACATATCACCATATGCAAATTCCCAAATATATTAATTCAACAAAGTTCAATTATTCAAAATTTCTGCTTCAAACATAATTTTTATTTAATATATGAAATTAACACATAAATTTACCTTAAAATACTGCTGAAAGCAATCCGCATTTAAAGAATCCAATTCGTTGCTAATAAGGCCATAAAAACCTGACACTAAAATGCGATGAAAATTTTAGAACAACTTTAGCTCAAAAACGTGTTTTTTTTTTTCCACTTGGTTTTCCAGTAGATGAAACAGATCTTCAATGTCGTAACGTCGATTGGGTTATTTGATAATTAAATATTAAAAAACGGGGGAGGGGAGCAGTAATCTCGATTTTGAGATTACTCGTTTGAGATTCGTTTGAGATTTACCGATTTCTATTTCAAAATGGGAAACTCCCTACAAGAAACGCTTTAAATGCAGTAACATGTTTCGCGTTTTATTCTTGAAATATAAGATGTTTGGTTATGTAACAATTATATACCATCCTTGCATTAAGGATTTTAGGTACAAGACTTGTATCACATTTATGGGTTATCACATTTAGGCATATTGACCTTATCTATTGTCTGGATCTTAAAAAAACTTCGATTGCAAAAGCTAAATGAATAAATAAATGAAATTAAATACAAATTAATTAAATTAATTAAAATGACTGCGCTCACAGGAATAAATAGTATAACTTAAAGTGCAGTTTAATGATGTAACTTACATGATATATATATTTTTTTTTTAAATCAATATGTATGATGAAAAAGACAAAATGCTATTAGTAATAAGAAAAATTATATTCATTATTTGTGTTGCCAATTTCGTAATTTTTTTTATTCAAAATATCTACCAGAATTTCCAAATAGTAATTTTCGTTTTATTTAATGACAAAATGTCTGTCATTAAATAAAGCGAAAATCATTATTCGAAAATTGTGGAAGATTTTTAAATTAAAAAAAAACGCGCTAAATTGGCAACACATTTTATCTATACTAATAAAAAAAAGTTTCGTTCTGTGTGTGTGTGTGTGTGTGTGTCTGTCTGTTGGCGATGACTAGGAAAATTTAGCGCACATAGAAGTCTGAAAATTTAGGTGACGATAGTCCAAAACCTGTCCTGATGCACCTGAGAATCAGAATTTTAATATTTTAATTATTTACTGAAATAGTAATTAAAATCCACAAAGAAATCTCATCAAAAATACGCTTTTTTTTCTTCAGTTGGTTGGTGGTGTAGAGTCTTCACAGAAGTAATTAAATAAACCAGCTATGCATAGATAAGGACCTCTAACGCAATAGTGTTAATATGTATTGCAGTTACCGGCGTACAGCCATGCTAATGTAGCGCCATCTGTACACGACAAATTATACAGACGCCACCTGTTTGAGACATTCGTCCAGGTACGTTTTTCTTCACGATAATTAGCTGGGTTTAAGGTTGTTGTTTTTTTAGATAACATATATATTTGTGATAGAGATTATTAATACAGAAAACCTAATTTAACAGATTATTTGTTATATTTGCAGGGATAGAGAGGGATAAGGGTAAACAACTTTTTATTAAATATCGCATTTATTTTACTTGACCGTGCGCCACCCGGCGGCGGTTTTTTCCTTAATTGACCCCCCCCCCCCTTATTAATAAATCCAAATCTATTGTTCTAATTTCAATACAACTAATTACATTTAACAATTTTAATATTTTTAGCTAAACCCGTAGCGTTTAATTGCTGTTTTATATAGAGTATACCGATATTTTAAATCTCAGCTAATAATGTTCCGAACTTCCCGATTCTTTACTAAACCGTCGTTCATTTTTCGTTTACTAAACCAGCATTAGCTTCAAGGTGTATTTCTAGAAAGCAGTTACCAGTATTTCCGAATAATAGTCTAAGCCAAATTTCAAATTAAGTTCCTAGCTTAACTAAATGAATCAATGTTTAAAGATGTATAGTGGTCCTCCTAATTAGTTATTTGCTGAAGGGCACTTAAACATCCCCCCCCCCCCCCGGCCTCTCCATCAAATTTTTTCTCTAACTATGCTCCGTTTCCATATTTCAGCAACTATCTTTCCGATTTCAACACAACTAATTCCAAACATTATAATTAACTTAATAGTCACCCTCTATAACATTAAAGTAAATTTATGAGTAGCGGTTACCACTATTTCCGAATAATAGTTTAAGCCAAATTTGTAATTAAATTCCGAGCTTAACCAAGTGAACGAATTTTTAAAGATGTATAGTGGTCCTCCTAATTAGTCATTTGCTGAAGGGCTCTTGAACATCCCCTCTACCTCGGCCCCTCCTTCAAGGCTTTTCTCTAACTATTCCCCGTTTCCATATATCAGCAACTATCTTTCCGATTTCAACGCAAGTGATTCCAAACATTATAATTAACTTAATAGTCACCCTTTATAACATTAAACTAAATTTATGAGTGGTGGTTACCACTATTTCCGAATAATAGTTTAAGCCAAATTTGTAATTAAGTTCTTAGCTTAACCAAACGGACGAATTTTTAAAGATGCATAGTGGTCCTCCTAATTAGTCATTTGTTGATGAGCACTTGAACATCCCCTCCTCCCCCCGGAACCTGCCACAAGGTTATTCAATAACTTGGCTAATAATGTTCCCATCTTCTCCAAACCAGCTCTATTTTGTAGCATGTCTACTATACAGTGCCGTAGACAACGGGGGCCTGTCTCAGAGGTTCGTTCGGAAAGAGGTTTGTTTAGAACAGAATGCTCCCCTGGCAGTTGAAGGGGGAAATAAGAAGATTTTCCGGAGCGTGCAAGCATGCCCAGTATACGGTGCGGAAGCCGTCGTAGACCATGGCCAGAGTTTCGTTTGTTAAGAGATTTAAGTTTATTACATGGGCTCGGGCAACGCCGGGCGGATCAGCTAGTGATCAAATAAAATATCGGATATGCTTGCTTTTATTTAAACAACACGGTCGCATTGCCGGCGGAATTTCTCAACAAAGAGAATTGAAATCTTTAAATTGAGCAATATTATTTTTATATTCACTTTTCAAAAATAAAATTCAGAATAGATTGTAATGGTCTTGGCCTAAACATAATCGTATTCAGAAAAGAAATAGCAGTGTTTTCTTATATAAAATGAGCTAGTTTCAAGGCAAAACCTGTGTATGACATTTAAGTTAGAAAGCTCGTTTGCCTTAAAGTTTTAATTGAGCAAAATGTCACATTTAATTTACAATATGGTAATAATAATATTTGCCTTAATAAAATTTTATAATTAACAATTTTTAGCATTTTTTAACTAATATATTTATAAAATAGAAAAATCTTAAATTTTAAATGGAAAAATAAAAGCATTCTAAAATATTATTACTCAAAAAGCGATTACTTTACATGAATTTGTTTAAATGTCATTTTTTATCATGCACAAAATAACGTTGCATGTGCTGCACATCTTTGGAGTGTTGCAAAGATTGCACCTATATTTTTTCTTCATTGATTACTGGATTCAAAACCATTTACATATTTTTAATCATTTTATTCATATATAATGAAAATCCATATGCATTTTAAGACAACAAAAATGCTATGGAAAGAAAAGTGTAATCTTGATCATATGAAGCATAAAAATAGAAATTTTCTAGTTATGGCATTTCTTATTTATCTTCCGAAAATCATATGAAAATTTAACATTTATCACTGCCACATAAAAATTTATGTTCAATAATTAAATTTTAATCTTTGCATCTGCATAGCATGAAGAAATTCTGCAGATATTTTTTTAATTTTCAAAGTATTTCCTCCCACACAATATTTGTCATTTAATTTGTCATTTTTTTTCTTTAAATATTCATTTTTCGTTTTATACAGGTTTTCATTATAGACAAGTTCCGACTACTGAAATTTTAGGGCAGTAAACATCTAAACTTATGACGGTACTTCAAATTTCAGTACACAACAATATATTTACATTTCAAATAAATAATATTTCCAGAAAAAAAGGAGAAATTTTCTCTCTGTGACATCACGGGAGACATCGCATTAACGGGTCTAACAGAAAAGCATGGGAAAGTGGCCAGAGTGGTAGTCATCAGAGTAGTATTCGCCGTAAGTTTGCAAAATGTCAAATGGTAATCACACAGCAGAATGCTGTTCATATGTTACCACTATCTATATATTTAAAACACAAGGCTTTTTTTTAGTCATCTGCCCTGAGCTTTCTACTAAACCAATTTTACTATTATTTTTTTCTAACGAAAGCTGTTCATTTGTAGATGTACCCGCACTAGCTATTTTTTTTAAATATTCCCATTTTTATATTTTAATTTTAATTTTAAATGCTTTTTATGAAATTTCTTCAAAATGGTGCAATTGTATTACTTAAATTGTTGCAGAGAAAAGAAAACTAATGGGGTTTATTTATCTTATATTTTATATTATTGTTATTGATTATATCTTTATCGATGCCATTATCTCATTACAATTAAAAACAACTTTTTAAAATAAAATGAACAGAAAATGACGTCACGCTTTAAATAATGCACATTTTATCTGATAAAACTGTTACATTTCAAAAAATTTTCATTCCCCTGATATGAGTTCGAGACGCCAGTCGAAATGCTTCATTGAAAACTCATATTCAAAAGTAAACGACGTTTTCTTTGATAAAACTAAATATTTTACCATGAATGCGTCTGAAAGATATACATTTCTGGAATTTTTACTCGCCGGTGCTGAGATTAGAACCTCAAGTCAAGAGTGCGAATGTTCAGATCCATAGTTGTAGCTGAGAAATGTGACTTCGAGTTTGGAAATATACTTATTAATAACCTATTGCGCGTTAAAATATTTTTTTTAATGGTGACTATGGATATAAGAGGTGTGTATGTAAAGTTTAAGACAGTAAAAGTGACGTTAGGTTTAGATTTCATGGGGGAAAAAATCTATGATTGTGTCAAAGTGAAATCATTTTTGCTGATTTTTCATTCCGTAATACCAAGCATAGAAGCTCAATTTATAACTTCATCATAATTATATTTTGATTATATATTACTAACTACGTAAACAAATACTTTAATTTTTCAATAATTTGAACAGTTGAAGTTTATGGAAATAGTATTTTTGTAACTTTAGCTTAAAATAAAATTTGCTCTAAGAGTCAAACTAACCAATGTAAGATGTATTTTTTATTGTAATTAATTTTGTAGGTTTATTATAAATTCAATGTAACAGCTCCCTTTTAAACATTTTCTTTCGTCGAAATTCAACGGGTTCCACCTCGTAGTCTATAATTTATCATATGGAAGCTATCTATCCTAAATTTTTACGTCCATCAGAAGTATTAGCAAAGTTATTTGAACGGAAAAGTTCCTGTGATTATCGAAACAATAGTTATGATGATTAAGATTTTTCGACTAATTTAAATTATATATGTAAAATATTCACTTCATTAAAAATAATATAATAAATAGCATCAATTCTTCGTTTTAGTCTCTATTTAGCTTTAGCACTCTTACCTCAAAATATGAATTGCATGAGGAAAATACTTCAACTTATTTTTTTTTTACTAAGTGCTCCTGCTGCACCAATTTTGTTCAATGATGTTTATATATATTTTAATGTACTTTAATATATACTTTAATATACGTGTTTTTCTATGCTTTTATTTCAGATAAAACAGTTAAAAAATAAATCATTATTTTCTATTAATTGTTGACATTGGTGCAATTGATCCAAAATTATATAAAAAAAATTACAATACACTACAAAAATTTAGGCAATAAAGATACCATTCTTTTTACCTCTATAGTATGATTAAATTACAAGATATTAAAAATTAAAATACTTCCGTATCCAATATTTTATTTTATATCTGAAAGTCACGTTGAAGAACGGAACCTAATATCGTGTTGTAATAATGAGTTCGTAATATTGAATTGATAACTTACAAAAAGTTTTAGTTTAGGCTCCTATTGGGACTTTGAAGTGCGTATCCTGGTAGACCCTTTATGTCTCATAAAAATTCGCCCCTGTTTAAGTTTAGTCGCGCTTGTTACAATAATCAATCATTGCCAGTATCTTTGACAGTGTAGATAAGAGTTTTGACATAAATGTTCTTCAAAATTTAAAAAAAGCAGAATCAACGCTATTTTGATACATAATTACTTTCTCAACGAATTGTGGTTTTGGGAAATGCATCATCGAAGATAGGTCATTAAAGAATGATGGATTCCTCCTTCGAAAAGCACATAATTTTTCCCGGTTTTTTAATTTATTCATTAAATGAACAGTTCCTTAAGATCCTTCACATTAGCACCTGGTTTCCAGAAACACATATGTTTGTATTTCTTCTGAAATGTGTTAGCGAATAATGTAGTAGTCAAGTGATTTGCAAAAAAAGTCCAATAGAAACTACACAAACGCATCTAAGAAAATATCCTTAAAACTACATTTCTAAGGTTTTGAAAAGTATTTTTTAACCATTTTAAATAAATATAATTCTGACCCTCTCAATATAATCTTACTTATAAAAACCATGTGAGAACCACTAAGGAGCAAACTTCGTGTATCAGAACTGAACCCAAAGTGCGTTTTTAAAGCGTTTAAATCAATACCTTAAGTCTATCAAAATTTTACCAACACCGAAGAAAGTGAGAATTGTTTATTTTCTCCTCAGATTAGTTCATAATTTGCTGCAATTTAATTTGTGTTAGACTTTAATTTATCTTAAATTCTTATTTTCTTTGTTTTTAAGAAAAGATACATTTAAAAACTCAAGGATTACTTTTTTTTAAATTCTATATCTGTAATCTTTATTATATTAATTTTAGTTCCTTTAATGAGATTTTGTATAAAACATTCAAACAAAATGAAAATAATTCATTTATTTATTATTATTATTATTATTATTATTATTATTATTGTTTTTTTTACGATTATGTTATATTCAACTGAAACATGTTAACACGCATTAGCCTATATATTCATAATGTTTGGTAATGCTTCGTAAAGAATGTAAAATAATGCTTCGTAAACTGTATAGCAAAGAATAAATGATTTTGAAACCGGTTTCGAAAGTGAAAGTATCCTCATAAAAAAATCCGAAAACAAAATCGTAAGCGTAAAAAAAAAGCTTACAAAGCTTTTCGACCACGAGAGAGATCGACCACGGCTATCCAATGCAAAAAAAAATCGTTTAAAAATATTGAAATGCACGAAATATTGTAAAATGACTTTCCCATAGGATTAACATTAGCGAGCGGGTGTTTTCGCGTGAGAGGACAAGACCCTTAAGATCGGTAGTATATACTGTTTAGTAAATCTTACAAAATATATTTTACCAAGCTTTCGAAAAAAGGAATATAAAGGATTTAAAACAATATAAAGATAGTTTCAAATCCAGATGTTTTCAACTTTCAGCAAGTCAGACAAATTTTATTTTATTCTTCGGACATTAAACATGAGAGTAGATAGTAAATGACAGAATGAACTCAAGCGGTAGTGGTGTTGCAGTGTTACCACCGCCGCCATCGTGCAACCGCCACCATGCTATCGCCACAATTTCTAGTATAGCACCCTTTGGTGTGAAAAGGGTTAACTGTATATATTTTAATGAATTTTTTGCCTGAGTTTCGAGCGGGGATCGATAAATATTTCGACAGCACAGTAGTTTACGTCATGGTAACCACTATGCCGCACAGTGTGCCGAAACGACGATTTTACAGGACATAGGTGAAAATCGTATGCATTTTCTCAAGGTTTGTCAACTATGTAGAGTTGTTTTATAAGTTGCACAGCGTGAGAAACCATATATGTTTTTCCCTTACAAACGGTCTAGCCCCATTTTTAGAAGGATGTTTATCGGAAAAGTAGGAAAAACAGGTGAAAACCAAAAATGAGTAACTGGTGGAAAAAAAATATGCAAGTCCAATGTTTTATATAACAATGTTGTAAATTATGTTTTTTACTCTTATGAGCAATTGTTTGGGCCTAATTCTTTTTAATTAATTGGGTTTTGATACCTATGTAGTTTTAATAATTTTTTTTTTTTTTAATTTTCAACAATTTTTTCTTTTAAACTCACGATACCGTACATCCAGCAAAATCGTTGGTACATTCCTCTTCTGTAGGCATTAACAAACGTTGGGATTACCTGCATTTAGGTGCAAATTTGGCCGTTAGCCGTGTTTGATTGAAGGAAAATTCACGTAAAAAAACTTACTTCTACACCAACTTCATTTTAAAAAACGATACTTTTTGTTTAAAAATAGCTAAAATTTGAGATTTTTGATTTAAAAATGTGTAACATTAACACTTTGTATAAAATTAACAAAAATTGACGTGACTGGGAATTGTGAACCGACGGGTTAAGCAATGAAAACCGCTTTGTTAATGTCTGCAAAAAAAGCCACTTTGTCACAGTGTGCGCTGTGATAAAGCCAGCATACTAGCTCTATGTCTCCAGTAATTTAGCTCCACGTTTCTTAAAATAACACATAAAGAAGAAAAATTTTATAAAATATATAAAAAATTATATAAAAAATATTTGAAAAAAAAAATAAAGATTTTTAAAGATATTGAATTTTGTGTGCTGGAGGTGAGGAAAATGAATAAAAATTTACAACGGATTTAGATGATTCTTTTTTTAGGCGGAAATCCTCCAAAATGAGATATATATTTCGTATATATATTATATATAAATGCTGTATATATGTTTCGTAATCACAATTTAATACTATTGTATTATTATTCACTATTACTTAAGACATGAGATAAATAGTATCAAAGCTAATGATTTTCTTGTAAAAATTGTACCACGTTAAACTATTTGTTATTCCTTGGTTTGATAGATATATGTTGGTTTTATTCAGATCAAGTATAAATTGTCGTATATGAATTACAAATTGAGTATTACACAATTCTAGGGGTATAACATTATAACACATCTTTAACACTGTAAAACTGTATGTTTGTTTACCATTAGCTGTAATGGACGGGAGCTTTCGTATCTTGTTTACTGTCGTTCATATGTATCATCTCTTTGAAAATAATATTATACTTAATTGAAATAGAAGTTGAGTAAATGTGGGTATACGGGAAATTCTTCTCATTCACGTCTTCGGTGTGGATTGAATCTGTATCAGTTTTGTAATAAGCAGGAAATGTTACCTAAAACTGTCTAATGTTAAGAAGTGTTGTAAAATTCATACAGTCGGGTTACACAAACTAAGATTTTTAGGCAAGAAATATTTACTTAAAATTAAAGATTATATTCGTAATACTGAGTGATGTATAAAAAATAGTATATTTGTTATAATGCAAAAACTAGATGAATAACTATATTTTCCTAAAAGCAATGGATAGTATGTAAAAGTACTATTGTCTACGAAAGGAAATCTTAACACAGTGTTAGAATGTGTTAAAATAAATATATAATAAACTAGATATTTTAGATAAGAAATGTTTGCATAAAATTAAAGCTTATATCTGTACATACTCTATGTAAACTGAAAACTAAAAGATTGTATTCATATTCATGTGACTAAATGACGTGCCACTCAGCCCAATGGTTAACATGTTGTCCACAAAACGAAGACAAATTTAGGCGAGGTGGCAGTGTAGTGTAAGGATAAGGATGTTCATGGTTTCCTTGCACTAAATCGATATTTCGGGTCACTTTCGCTTCAAAAGTCCACCCTGAAGGAATTCATCCTATAGCAATATGTTAAAATTGGTTGATGCTTAACAAACTTTCCCTCTCGTGTGACTAAAACTAAAAATTAATCTTAAACTATCGAAAAATGTCTACTTTTTCCTAAAAGTATTGTTTATGATATGCAAAATGCTATAGCATGAACTTATATTGAAATAACATAGTATGTGTGAGTTATCTGTTGTTAAAAAGATAGCTTATAATTTCTACCAAGTACTGCAAAAGGTCATAAAGTCTGTCTAAATCTATAATAACACATACAGGGTGTTTCACAAAGGACCCCTAACTTTAAAAACAAATAACCCCGAAACAGTGATAGATAGAAACATGAAACCAGTGGTATGTTTATTGAAAAAATCGTAAGAATCTTATACATAAATCTCAAAATTTAGTTAAAAAAGCGCCGATAGATGGCGCTGCGATAAATAGGCGTATCACATTAAAAGTGATTCAATATGTGCACTTTTTACACAACAGACATGTCGCAAACGCAGAATGAAATTGTCAGTGACTCTCTGTAGTCAGCTGCAAGTCTGTGGACAGATTTATTCAGATTACGCTCAATAACTGCAGCAACTGTCGTTGAATTTTAAGGAGTAACGACGGAGTGGTGGATCCGACCCACATTTCCGACTAACGCATCGTCCACGTTGCCTACCTGTTGAAAGTTTTTGAAAAGCTCACGAATTGTTTTCTCATCTGGGCCTTTTGCGACTTGAAATGGCGTTTGAAAACTTCTCCCTGTGGCAGTAGGACTCTAATTTAATCGGTGGTACTCCAACACAATAAACACACGTTCCTCCACGGTATATATCCCTTTCGGAATTATTTTCACTATACGCTAATAGCAGTCAGATTCCAAGGACGAAATCTTCGACGGCTAGTCTTTCTATGCTTCTGAACTATCTTTAGAAGGATTCTTAACGCTTTCATTGCCATCTATCGGTGCTATTTTTAACTAAATTTTGAGATTTATGTATAAGATTCTTACGATTTTTTTAATAAACATAACACTGGTTTCATGTTTCTATCTATCACCATTTCCAGGTTATTGATTTTTAAAGTTAGGGGTCCTTTGTGAAACACCCTGTATATACATATAGTAGGATTTTAGATATAAGTGGTATAGTGAATTTATCTACGAGTACAAATAATAGTTTGTATATGTAAAACATAATCGTTAAGTGTACAAATATGTAAAGTATATGTGAATCAATAATAAATTAGTTAATTAATATATTATACATTAAATTAATGCATCGTAAAACATATAAACTACTAAAAATAAATATCCATTAATAGATAATGTTAGCTAATTTGGAAAACTATGCAGAAAATCCAAAAAACATGTCAAGAAGGATGTATGAAAATAAGCCTAAACGTGGCAAATATCAACCTGAAAAAAGTAAAAATTAACCAATGCATGCTAAAAAATCAACTGTCCACCTAGTAAATTTCTATTTTTATACCTAAATTCGTGAAAATATACTTGTATTCCGATGGAATAGAAAATAAAAACGATGAAAACTAGTATGCTGATGAAAATACCCGTATAGAAAACGTAATAAATCATTATTTAAATATTTAGTTATCCTATATTTTATGTAAAGAATATAAAAACGTAAAAAAAGTCATTGTCAACCTGACCTACCTACGTGTGGTCTTCATAGAAAAAAAAAAAAACAATTTTAATTCTCTAATACTCTGCTATATGAAGATATCAGCTTAAAAAAAAGTTGAGTAAAATTTAACCTAGCCAATTTAAGCAAGGGGAAATACATACAGAATTAGAAAAAAAAAATCAGTTTAATTTAATTTAAATAATTCTCTAATATTCCATTAGATGGTGATACGGGCGCAAAAAACATGTTGAATTAAATTTACCCTATCTAATTTTAGTATGGCTTTGTTCAGAACCGAAAATCAGGCGGTGCGCGGGCGAAGGAGATTTCGTATGGAGTAGGTCTTGCCAGAGCAAGTATTTGTAATAATTTAATTATTTCATGCTTTTATAGTTCAGAACAGGTAAAAACAACGACTACATATCCTTATCTTTCCAAAACAATGGCTCTCGTAATAGGAATACATGCCTATATTTACTCAGAAAAAAATCCAAAATATTCATGAAAGTATCACGTGATCTGATTTAGCCCTATCAGCGTTCATAACCCGCAAAATTTTCGCTCGCGCTGTACGCGATCGACCCAGAAAAAATCTGTGGGTGGTTTGATCATGTGATTGGGCTTTTTGTGTTTATAGTTTTACTTGGTTTGGTAGGTTGATTGATATAGTTGTAGCAGCATGATCGGATATCTGAAAATTTTCAACTTCTTAACATTCTAAAATGATTAACTGATATATTAGTTTAGTTGACAGAAGTTACATAAATATATATATTGTACAAAAATATGCATATAATAAAATAAAGTTTAATTTTCTATAACCAGTGCATCTTTAACTAACAAGGGAGAGAACGTTCGGATCACCGAATTCCTGGAACACAGTAGTGGTTTCAATAAAATTAATGTAAAAAGTGGTGAGGTGACCTATACCATAGTTCAATGGGGTGAAATTTTGCACAATTATGGGTCTTCTTGTGATATTAAAGGTATACTAAGGGATTTTTCGAAAATTCTTTCTTCAGACAGGGAGGGAGGGAGGGGGATTAATTAGAAGCAAAATCTCACAATCAATTAGGAAGTATTAAATGTAATTTTATACGTTGGTGGGTTTAGGACAAATGATTTTTTGTCAATTCTCCTTATGTCACTCTCATGGTTAAACTTTATCTCGGAAACTATCAGAGCTGTTGAGGTGAAATTTTGTATGATGGTGTCTCTTGAAACATACGTTACATACAATAAAATGATTTTTCGATTTTCACCTGCATCTTTCTCGCTCTTTGGGACAGAAAATATATTACAGAATCTACCATAGTTTTAGAGAGGGTTTTTTTTATGGTGACGGGTGACGGGAGTCAGGAGGTAAGTTAAATAAGATAATTCTTTTTCAAAAATTTCCCCCTATGCAAGACCATATATCAGAATGCATGAAGGCCTTAGAGTAAACAACTTCTATCATAATAGTTCCCGAACATAGCAAAGTCCTGCGTGATTTGGGTTATATCCAACCTGAACCCGAAAAATCTATTTAAAGTCAATCCAAACGCGACACAGTTGGACCCGAAACCCGAAACGAAAGAAAATGAATCCGGTTTTATATACAGTTATGGTAATACAGTCTACAATTTTACCTTTAATATGAATTTATCTTTTATATTCAAAGATAGGTGTGTGTGTGTGTTATATATATTAATGTGTTATATATATTAGTGTGTTATATAATTAAAATGAAATCACATGTGTTAAAATAAACGTAAAAATACAATATGAAAAAGTATTAAACGAGACTGAAAATATAAAATAAACTATGAATGTGATACGTAACCGTCAGAGAAGCCTCGTATCCACAATTCATAGTGAAGATGTTATTTCATATATATAATGAGTTGAGTGATGCACTGTTCGGGTAATAGTCGCCCCGAACCCACAAATTATATTCCAAGGGAACTCGAAACCAAAGAATACGTACCCACAATTTAATGCAGTTATGAAAAAAATAGTCTATAACCATACATTTAATATCAATTTTATGTTTTATGTACAAAAATGCACATGTAAAAACTGATTCGTATTCAATATATATTTTTCTATCAAACAATATTCTGGGCTTTTTTTTTTTTCAAAAATCTCTACCGTAAGAATCAAAACTCAACCCAACCCGCAATGAAAAAACTAGCGTCAGCTCTACAAAACCCGCAGGTCGGGTCGGATGCGAGTAAAATCGGGTTACCCAACTCGATGCAGGACACTAATAACAGGTGATTCAAAATAGAGGTTATGGAAGTAGAGAAGAAAAAACGTTCCGACTACAGGAGGTGGAGCTGTGGAGCCGGTGCAAGGTGCAGCACCGGCTCCACAGCTCCACCTCCCAAAGTGCCCACCTCCTCCCAAAGTGCAGCTCAGCTCCTCCCGAAGTGCCCTCCTCCACCACCTAAGATAAGGGGATTAATGATAATTAATTTTAATTAGGGAACTTAGAAATTTTTGAAGCAATTTTTTTTTCGCGGAGAATTTCCTACTAGAGTACGAGGTGTGTTTCAACGGATTTATTTTAGTGAATTAGAAATTTACTTAATTTTAATTGGGGAACTTAGAAATTTTTCGAAGCAAATGTATTTTTTTTTTTCAACGAGAGTATGCAGTTTAAATATGAGTGTATGCAGTAGAAGTGAATGAATAATTAAAAATGGTCATTATTTAATTTTAATTGCAAAACTTAAGAATTTTCGCGAGATTTTTTTTTATCAACTATAGTACGCGGTTTGATTATGAGTGTATGCAGTAGAAGTGAATGATTAATTAATTAAAAATATTAATTAAAAATAGTAATTAATTAATTTTAATTGCAGAACTTAAGAATTTTCGCGAGAATTTTTTTTTCAACGAGAGTAGGGTATTCGATATACATGTTAGAAGAGAATTTTAAAAGTCAATAATGGTTTCATTAAAAATGGTGATTAATTTTAATTCGGGATCTTAGACTTTTTTTTTCTTTTAAACCAAAATTAGAATTTTTAGAGTTAAAAATAGAATTTTTAGTTTAAACAATTGCCAAAAGTAGGATTTTCAACAGAAAGTAATCTAAGATATAAACTCTCACCTGAAATGAATTTTGCCTTAAGGTGTGAACTTTTAGCTAGAAGTGACCTAGAGTCAAAACTTCCTGGTCCCAGGAATCACCACGGGGGTTATAGTAAAAAATACAGGGTCCCGTATGAATTATACAGCACTAAATGAATTATACAGCACTAAATTCTAATAGCTCGCCCCCTCCCCACTCCCCATTTTTACCCAGAGGGGCCCTTCGATAGCCTAACAATACGCACTTCAAAAAATACAGATTGCTACAAAAAGAAGAATTTTAACGTATATATAAAATAAACATGAATGAAAAATCATGCCTAGCGCCATAATTCATGAATCACTTTCCAAAATTAACGAAATGTTATGTGAACAAAATATAATTTTACCAGCTAGTACATAGTTAATTAAAATAGTGAACAGATCCCCTTTAGAATAAAAAAGCATCCTTCACAAAAAATCCATTTATGCATAAGATCCCTTCCAAAAATCAAATAATTTACACTTTCGCCTTTTAAAAAAAATTCAAGTTAGGCTAAAAATACAGCTTACGCTTCGATAGGTTCAAAATATATAGTTATAGATATTAAGCGGCCTTCACAAAATAAATTCAATAGATTCATGTTATATTATGGCTACAGAAATACGAGGGATATTGACCTTTCATAAAAATCTAAGATCACTGTTTGAATGAAAAGGCCCCTTCACAATATACCCTGTAAAAATATTATGATTCCACAGATATTTTAAGAAATAGACTGCTATTTTCAAATGGGTTTGTATTCATGCGATGTAAAAATAAGTTTTACACGAATACCTTTTTAGTTTAACGTTTAAAATAAATATTTTTTAGAATTGAAATTAAGAAAAACAGACGGCTATCCAGTATCCCCTCAACATGCATATCGCTGAATCATCTTTCAATCGGGAAGCGTTGATTTCACCCCGTATGAGATAATGAGTCACTCCGCGATAAGAAATACCTGTTACTCACAGTTTCTGGCACATTTTTTGTAGGTAAATGTATGAAATGAGCTATTTAAACCGTCAATGTATACGAATTATTTCGTGTAGTCCTATATATGTTCTACTCTTCATATATACATATGGTGATATATATATATATATATATATATATATATATATATATATACTAAAATCTGTTAAGTTTTAAACGGCTTCACTGTGTATTTAATGAAAAATAAGAACTAAGAAATAGCCATTAAGAGGTACCCTTAAGAATTTTGAGGCAAACAGATGTTTAAATGAATTTGAACCTGTTTAAATGAATTTGATACAGGTTATGGTAAAAAAAAATACAGGATCCCCTATAAGATATATGAATTTTAAATAGTATAAAACTAAATTACATTAGTCTATGCTTTTTGTATAGTAAAGTATAGAAAAATTATACTAACTTGAGTTTTTAGTATTCTAACTTAAAAATTTCTTTTGAGGAATGAATAGGATAACTAACCTTTTGACTTTGTTTTTATAAAATATATATTGTACTATTTAGTTAGGGCATTATTTCGAAATTTTTTTGTTTTAATATTGAAAATATATACATAAAGTTATCTTACCTAAAAAGTGTAACCATAATGCACTAGACTTCATCCAAATTCGACCTTCTATATGCTTGTCTTACAACAACTGAACGGTAATGTGTTTGCTTATCTCTTAAAACCACGGGATATTGTGACGTCATGGATAAGGCATATGGTAGAATACAGAATGAATAGGTATTATAAGACAGAAAAATAAAATAATCATAAATCATAAATTTTGCATACTTCATACAAACACTTACAGTATGAGAAATGATTGCTACTATTAACCATATGAGAAAATTAATCATTAGCTAATCTTATTAGTGTATGTTATATTTAACTAACAGGCTCGAACATGCGTGAATTTTGACTAGAATTATTCACTGAATGTAAAAAAATGATTTATTTTTATATCTAATATTTATATCATTTAACATTTTAAAATCCTATTAAAAGTATATACATTAGTATGCTTGTGAAAGGTCTATTTTTAAAACGAAACATTGTGTGAAGTGTCCTGTTTTAGGGTTAAAAGTTTCGTGAAGGGGTCTGTTTGAAGGACCCTGTTTTGAAATAACTTAAGAACGTACAATTTATTCCTAAACATATCCATACTACAAATAGTATAGTTTATATGCATCATGAAAATACATGAATACATTATGCTATAGTTTTTGAAGTATTTTTTCAAAGTTAGATTCATACAATAAAGCGAGATTGATACCGTTAATGTATACGAATTCCTTTATGTTACCCTGTATAGCTTCAACTCGATTCGTTATATATGCTTCATTGAGTATTCAATGAAAAATAACTAAGAAATAAAATTAAAAACAGTAATTAAGAGGTGCCCTTAAGAATTTTTGAGATAAGAGATTGGTTTTAATTAAATAGGTTAATGAATCTAATTCGATACAAGTCATACTAAAATAGAAATTACACTAAAAATACAGAATCCCCTATAATATATATGAATTACACTGCACTAAATTTAATAGCACCCAAACCTATTTTCATAGAAATGGTTTCAATATAATTTAGGCTAACAATATACACTTCAAAAAATACATAGTGACCACAAGAAGGATAGGAATTCGATATATACTACTACTTAAGTAGAATATAATTTCTCTTATCGCATAAAATATATTAACATGTCCTGTAAAAATATATTATCAAGACATGAACTATTAATACATGAGTTAAAACATATTGGTTATACAAAACATATATATAGAAATATATATATAAATTTATCATTACCTAAAAATTTCAAGTACGATTCACTGGACTTCACCTAAATTCAACTAGATTCTTCACCACATGGTTTGATGACATCACTGATCGCGATAACATTCTAGATAAGATTCACTGATAAGAACACATTTCAATTCATTTCTTCTAAAGAAAGTATACGAGTTGATTCTAAGGTCTAGGTATGTAGATATACAGTAGGTTAGTAGTAATATATTTTTAAAGTACTTTTTATTTTGTTTTAAAAGAAATGGTTATTTTTCTCTTTATGTAGGGTAGGCAAAATTAAAACATAAAATATTAAATTTAATCTTTAGTAATACAAAGACTTACACATACAGAAACGTATGTGGTGAAAAGTTATGGATATTAAACCCTGCTCATAAAATAATGCGACTATTTATGTATTTTTTTTCATTCATGTGCATCACATATACTTATCAAATTCAATTTTTTTTTGTTAAGGATAATCCAAAAACTCATGCAATAAAACGCTTGTGAAACCGAAAATTGGATATAATCTGTGTTCTAATTGTGAAAAAGTATTAGGTTGGAAACGCATACATGATTACAATCATCTAGCAGAGATGTATACAGGGAAGCTGTACATATGGAATGTAACTTTAACTATAAGCAGTGTAAAACAATTCCTGTTATATTCCATAACTCGAAAAACTATGATGGTCATCATATTATGACAAAGCTAGGAAAGTTCAAAGATCATGAAATCGACGTGATTGTCTCTTCTTCTATGAAGAATTATATAACCTTTAAAATCAGAAAGCCAACATGTCCTATTTATAGGGCCTTCATATATTATTTTCGTTTGCGCTGGTTTTGAACCCGCGAACTTCAGCTTGGACTTATTATTGATACGCTAACCATTGGGCTGTCCGTGCCCTGATGCTTTCTCGCTTTCTTATAAATACTATATATTACAAACACACTTTTTTCGACTCGTGATATATCATTTGAATCGACCTATATATATGTTGGGTTTGCTATACTAGAGGTCTCTAAACTTTGCATATATGACTTTCATTATAACTTGATATAGAATACTTAACTTACCATATTCAAACACACAATATTTATAAGGATATAGAACAATGTCGTGATTTCTTTAACTTCTCTAAGTATTCAAAACCAGATCGTCTAAACCGCACAAGTTTCGAACCCACAAACATATAATCAGACTTGTCGTTTTATACCCAGGACGCTAACCACAGGGCTAAGTGAGCCCACGCTTATCTTATAGTCACCACGCTAACTATTGGGCTTAGTGAGCCCCAGGCTAACTATTGGGCTTAGTGAACCCCCGCTTATTTTATAGTCACCATGCTAACTATTAGGCTGAGTGGGCACCAGGCTATTTTATACCCACCACGCTAACTACTGGGCTGAGTGAGCCCCAGGCTATTTTATACCCACCACGCTAACTACTAGGCTGAGTGAGCCCCAGGCTATTTTATTCCCACCACGCTTACTGGGCTTAGTGAGCCTACGCTTATTTTATAGCCACCACGCTAACCACAGGGCTAAGTGAGCCCCCGCTTATTATATAGTCAACACGCTAACTACTGGGCTGTTAAGCCCCAGGTATTTTATAGCCATCACGCTAACTACTGGGCTGAGTGAGCCCCAGGTTATTTAGTCGCATGAATATGATTTCCAAGGTATATGTCCTAACTTGATTTAGACCATTGGTAAGATAAAGCTGGGAAGTAAATTGGTAAACTCTGTACATTTCCCTCAAAAACTCACTTCTATTTTAATAAATATCTGTAGAAATCAGCATAGTTTATTAAAATTATATACATTCTCATTAGTTTATGAATCTACTAACTTATAATATCTATATGGTAACTTGGATTATTAGTATTCCAACTTAAAAATTTCTTTTGTAGATTTAATATGATAAACACTAACATGAGACTGACTAAACTTTTACCATTTTCATTTCAACTTAGTTTTAGGAAATTTATCTACATAGCTTTAAATTTTACTGTTTAGTAAGTCTATTATTTCAAAGTATTATTTTTTAGTTCTAATATTCAAAACATATTCACATCGTTTTACATAGTAGGTATCAAATTAATTTAAAGTCATATTAAAAATATATATACAAATACTATTCTTACCTAACACGCCAGCTAGCTAAGCACCCAACCGTCTCACACCAAGACTCTGAGAAAAGTGAATGCATGTTCAGGGCCTTATCAGCTGATATAATCACTGATAAGATTTGATCACGTGACATTTGACGTCACTGATTAAGTTATATCACGTGACCATGTGGTATCATTCAATATATCACCAGTGACATCAGAGATCACGTGACTAGGTCATAAAAGAACCAATTACTAATTGAAATTAACAATTTACCTCTAATTGATTTTTATAATATATATAGATAAATTAATACATTATTTTTCTATTATTTCGTAAAACATAGTACATATGCTATGTATTACGAAATAATACATAGATAATTGCTTTGGGAGCATACTGGTAAAATTTCAGGTCATTTGGAACAGTGGTTCTTTTGTTATAGGGTTTTCCTTTCACAACTTTAAAAAAAATCACCCTGTATATATATTTCTATATATATGTTTTGTATAACCAATATGTTTTAACTCATGTATTAATAGTTCATGTCTTGATAATATATTTTTACAGGACATGTTAATATATTTTATGCGATAAGAGAAATTATATTCTACTTAAGTAGTACTATATATCGAATTCCTATCCTTCTTGTGGTCACTATGTATTTTTTGAAGTGTATATTGTTAGCCTAAATTATATTGAAGCCATTTCTATGAAAATAGGTTAGGGTGCTATTAAATTTAGTGCAGTGTAATTCATATATATTATAGGGATTCTGTATTTTTAGTGTAATTTCTATTTTAGTATGACTTGTATCGAATTAGATTCATTAACCTATTTAATTAAAACCAATCTCTTATCTCAAAAATTCTTAAGGGCACCTCTTAATTACTGTTTTTAAACTCCATGAAGCATATATAATGAATCGAGTTGAAGCTATACAGGGTAACATAAAGGAATTCGTATACATTAACGGTATCAATCTCGCTTTATTGTATGAATCTAACTTTGAAAAAATACTTCAAAAACTATAACATAATGTATTCATGTATTTTCATGATGCATATAAACTATACTATTTGTAGTATAGATATGTTTAGGAATAAATTGTGCGTTCTTAAGTTATTTCAAAACAGGGTCCTTCAAACAGACCCCTTCACGAAACTTTTAACCCTAAAACAGGACACTTCACACAATGTTTCGTCTTAAAAATAGACCTTTCGCAAGCATACTAATGTATATATAGTTTTAATAGGATTTTAAAATGTTAAACGATATAAATATTAGATATAAAAATAAATCATTTTTTTTACATTCAGTGAATAATTCTAGTCAAAATTCACGCATGTTCAAGCCTGTTACCATGTTAGTTAAATATAACATACACTAATAAGATTAGCTAATGATACATTTTTTCATATGGTTAATAGTAGCAATCATTTCTCATACTGTAAGTGTTTGTATGAAGTATGCAAAATTTATGATTTATGATTATTTTATTTTTCTGTCTTTTAATACCTATACATTCTGTATTCAACCATATGCCTCATCCATGACGTCACAATATCCCGTGGTTTTAAGAGATAAGCAAACACATTACCGTTCAGTTGTTGTAAGACAAGCATAGTAGAAGGTCGAATTTGGATGAGTACATTATGGTTACACTTTAGGTAAGATTTAGGTAACTTTATGTATATATTTTCAATATTAAAACAAAAAAATTTCGAAATAATGCCCTAACTAAATAGCACAAATATATATTTTATAAAAACAAAGTCCAAAGGTTAGTTATCCTATTCATTCCTCAAAAGAAATTTTTAAGTTAGAATACTAAAAACTCAATTTAGTATAATTTTTCTATACTTTACTATACAAAAAGCATAGACTAATGTAATTTAGTTTTATACTATTTAAAACTTATATATCTTATAGGGGACCCTGTATTTTTTTTACCATAACCTGTATCAAATTCATTTAAACATCTGTTTGCCTCAAAATTCTTAAGTGTACCTCTTAATGGCTATTTCTTAGTTCTTATTTTTCATTAAATACTCAGTGATGCCTTTTAAAACTTAACAGATTTTAGTATATATATCACCATATGTATATATGAAGAGTAGAACCTATATAGGACTACACGAAATAATTCGTATACATTGACGGGTTTAAATATATCATTTCATACATTTACTTACAAAAAATGTGCCAGAAACTGTGAGTAACAGGTATTTCTTATCGCGGAGTGACTCATTATCTCATACGGGGTGAAATCAACGCTTCCCGATAGAAAGATGATTCAGTGATATGCATGTTGAGGGGATACTGGATAGCCGTCTGTTTTTCTTAATTTCAATTCTAAAAAAGATATATTTTAAACGTTAAGCTAAAAAGGCATTCGTGTAAAACCTATTTTTACATCGCATGAATACAAACCCATTTGAAAATAGCAGTCTATTTCTTAAAATATCTGTGGAATCATAATATTTTTGCAGGGTATATTGTGAAGGGGCGTTTTCATTCAAACAGTGATCTTAGATTTTTATGAAAGGTCAATATCCCTTGTATTTCTGTAGCAATAATATAACATGAATCTATTGAATTTATTTTGTGAAGGCCGCTCAATATCTATAACTATATATTTTGAACCTATCGAAGCGTAAGCTGTATTTTTAGCCTAACTTGAATTTTTTTTTTAAGGCGAAAGTGTAAATTATTTGATTTTTGGAAGGGATCTTATGCATAAATGGATTTTTTTGTGAAGGATGCTTTTTTATTCTAAAGGGGATCTGTTCACTATTTTAATTAACAATGTACTAGCTGGTAAAATTATATTTTGTTCACATAACATTTCGTTAATGTTGGAAAGTGATTCATGAATTATGGCGCTAGGCATGATTTTTCATTCATGTTTATTTAATATATACGTTAAAATTCTTCTTTTTGTAGCACTCTGTATTTTTTGAAGTGCGTATTGTTTGGCTATCGAAGGGCCCCTCTGGGTAAAAAAGGGGAGGGGGAAGGGGGCGAGCTATTAGAATTTAGTGCTGTATAATTCATACGGGACCCTGTATTTTTTACTATAACCCCCGTGGTGATTCCTGGGACCAGGAAGTTTTGACTCTAGGTCACTTCTAGCTAAAAGTTCACACCTTAAGGCAAAATTCATTTCAGTTGAGAGTTTATATGTTAGATTACTTTCAGTTGAAAATCCTACTTTTGGCAATTTTTTAAACTAAAAATTCTATTTTTAACTCTAAAAATTCTACTTTTGGTTTAAAAGAAAAAAAAGTCTAAGTTCCCCAATTAAAATTAATCACCATTTTTAATTAAACCATTATTGACTTTTAAAATTCTCCTCTAACATGTATATCGAATACCCTACTCTCGTTGAAAAAAAAAAAATCTCGCGAAAATTCTTAAGTTCTGCAATTAAAATTAATTAATTACTATTTTTAATTACTATTTTTAATTAATTAATCATTCACTTCTACTGCATACACTCATAATCAAACTGCGTACTATAGTTGATAAAAAAAAATCTCGCGAAAATTCTTAAGTTCTGCAATTAAAATTAATTAATGACCATTTTTAATTATTCATTCACTTCTACTGCATACACTCATATTCAAACTGCATACTCTCGTTGGAAAAAAAAAAAAATTGCTTCGAAAATTTTCTAAGTTTCCCAATTAAAATTAATTAAATTTCAAATTCACTAAAATAAATCCGTTGAAACACACCTCGTAAATCCCAAAAATGCGTAAGTCCACGAAAAAACAGAGGTTAAAAATTTTTACGATTCCAATTCTCTCTTCTTATATACATAGAAGAAAGTTAAAAAGAAAAAATACTAGAAAGTTATGTCATGTCTATTTAATCTTGTTGTAATACATTTTTCTCAAACGTCTTCCAAAATTCGTAGCCTATTGTAATTAATATTAATAGTGCCCATTTCGTTCGATTTCAGTAAATGATATAACTGTTAAATTTAAATAAACCATTATTTTTGTCATTTGGATAGCTTCTTTAAATTTTTTAAACCTAAAAGTGTTTTTTCCTCAAAATAAAAAAAACAAGAACGAAAAATCATGCGTCAAGCATAGATTATGAAACACTTTTCAACACAGCCAGAAAACTGTAATGAAACTTCACATAAGAGGTGAAAGAATATATGTAAGTAAACCGTTTAGAAAACATATAAACACATTGAAAAATACAGTTTTCGAAATTACCTTCCAGTGTCAAAAAA
Organism: Maratus michaelseni; assembly: GCA_963931845.1. Taxonomy (NCBI): domain Eukaryota; kingdom Metazoa; phylum Arthropoda; class Arachnida; order Araneae; family Salticidae; genus Maratus; species Maratus michaelseni. Next base: position 215,751,517 of record OZ007586.1, on the reverse strand, counting down.
GTAGTCGAATTATTTTGTGCAGCCCTGTATATGGTCAATAGATGTGGATATATAGTATGATAAAATTTAGTTCAGTTCGAATAGTTAGAATAGTTATTCACATTTAGCAATTTTCGCCAGTCGATGGAAATGCACTCGTCTACTAAATCTAGTTCAGCAAGAAAATGCGCAAACACAATTAAAAAGAACCCTTAAGCAATTCCCTCCCATAGTCTGAAATACTTACGAATGACCTTGTGTAGATCTGTATATGATCAACCGAGTTTATAAACATACACGTACTATAAAAAAAAATTGTTAAACTTAAAAACGCAAACCAAAGTTGAAAACACACTTATCACACATAGACTGTAAATATCGCACATGTACTGTAACCAATATATTTTGTGTGTCCCTGCAAATAAACGCAATGCACGCAAGAGAGCAATTTATAGTGCACCTCAGTAATGCATATAATTTTCATTGCGTTTCAAATAGTGAAGTATCACTAAATTACGCTGCAAACGATTTTTCCCCATAGAACGAAGTGTAACAGAATTCTTTTGTTTGACCCTGTAAATGAATAATAAATGCTTTGCAACCCATATTCTACAAAAAGCATGTTTTCATGCGCTTCGTAACTATATATCAATTTAATTATGTTTTAAATGACGTAGCGTCATCAAAATGCACTTGAAACAATTATTTTCCATTGACTGTAATGTAACGGAATACTTTTGATTGCCCCTGTAAAAAAACTATAAGTTCTACACACTTTTGTTGAAATAGGGAACATGCTATAATAAACGACAATAACATACAAAAATTTCAGGACAATCGAAGCATATTTACGGGAGTTAGAGCATGGACAGACGGACAGACGGCAAACAAACCGAAGTCATAAACATTTTTCAACTAGGTTGGAAAGTGTTAAAAACAAGTTGGAAATTGTGAATTAAACGGGACAAATGAGGTGCGTTCGTATTATAACTAGTTTTACAATAAAAAAAATCATCCTTATTATTTCAGTAAAATGAATTATATCGTCTGCTATGCGATTTTTTTTTTCTTTTGGCCCAGACAGCTCTTTAAAATTCCCCATGGAGATCTTGCTTTGCGAATGATTACTTCTATGGTTTAATATTTTTATGACTCATAATGAACGAATCTCTTGTGTTTATTTACTTTAATGGATTGAGATATTCGGCTTTCAACCTAATTTCAACTGAAGTTATCTGAGAATCTATACATATTTGAATGTAACTCATCTCTCAAACAAAAAAAAATTTAATGATCTTTCTAAAAATGTAACTTTTATGCAATTTTATACGAAAAAATAATTTTAAATAAAAATGGCCTCTTGCCATGTGAAAAAAGAAATGGTCAGCCCGTATTTGCTTTCCTCAGTCACATGATTTTCATTTTTATTATTATATAGATTACGTATGGTAGGATTTAATAGAATGGAGAAATTTTTTATTAATATCTTTTTAAGTTTTGATTCAATTTTCATAAAATTTGAAATGACTCGACAAAATTCTGAAATGATTATATATATTAAATTTCAAACCTTTCGGTTGCGTAGTTTTTGCGCTGTTATATATCCGGACAGACGGACGGACCAAACGACGACTATAGGTGCTACGTATTTATATAATTATCGAACGCACCTAAAACTGAACCCGAAAGAGTTATACATCACTTACGCGCAACTAAATTTTCTGCATTAAAACAAATGATTCCTTACACAACAAAAGCAACATGATTTCAGTTTTGTTTTTAAATGTTAGGCGTATCAAAGCAAGGCATTAAATATAGTACACTAGCCGGTCTTTGCCCGTCTAGTCGGTCGCTTCCGAGTGGGGCCCCAGATAGTGCAGTGTACCGCCCTGACTTCGCTTGAGGCTCAGAAAGTGTATTTTACATGTAACCAGAAAAAACATAAATAAAATAATTAAAAGTATACGAAAATAACTAATAAGAATATAAAAAAGCACTTAAATAAAGATTTCGCGACATAAATATTTTTTTTCATGAACACCCTGACAAAGTAATACTGGGCCCTACCCATGACTATCTAGGAGTGGGGCCCAAGTAGTACTTTGTATCTGGGCCCCACTCGGAAGCGACCGGCTAGACGGGTGAAGACCGGCAGAGTTATATATATGAGAAATAAAATGAGACACATAAGTAATATTTTTTTTATTATATATCATCGACTAAAAAAGGAATTCCGTCGAGCCGGATTCGAACCAGCTACCTACGGATTCAGAAATCCGTAGGTAGCTGGTTCAGAATAAAGAAGGACGGAGTAATCAGAATCACTCCGTCATCTACAGTCCACCGCTCGGCCAACTGAGCTAACGACAGACACAGCCTTTGATTCGCTTAACACACATTACATAAAATTCCAAATGAAACTCTATTAGTTTTAAGCGCTTTCTTACAATTTCTCTCAATGTAATTATATATATGAGAAATAAAATGAGACACATAAGTAATATATTTTTATTATCTATCATTGACCAAAAAAGAAATTTCGTCGAGCCTGATTCGAACCAGCGACCTATGGGTTTCTGAGTTTTTTACAGTCCACCGCTCTGCCAACTGAGCTAACGACGGACACAGCGTTTGTATGGTGATAAGGTGAAATCACCGAAAATTTTCGACCCTTCATTTAACCTCCTTTGTAGTTGAATTTCTAAAATCGCCTGAAATGCACGTTTAACTATCCTTCAGTAGATTTGTTATCCCGAATTTCACGCTCCTAACTATAACTTCTACTGAGATATGGCAAAATAGCGTAAATCATTCGACCCCCATTTACCCCCCCCCCCCTAGTGTCTAAATTTCTAAAATCGCTGAAATATGTGTTTAACTATTTTTTTAGTAGATTTGTTATCCTGAATTTCAATGATTCTGCCTATAATTTCTACTGAGATATGGTAAAATGACCTAAAATATTTGAACTCCTATTTAACCCACCTTAGTTCCTGAATTTCTAAAATTGCTGAATTTCTAAAATTGCTGAAATGCATGTTTGTCTATATTTTTTGTAGATTTGTTATCCCGAATTCTGAGCTCCTAACTAAAAATGCTGCTAAAACAGGCAAAATAACCTAAAGCTTTCGACCCCCCATTTAACCCCCATAATGGATAAATTTCTAAAATCGCTGAAATATGTGTTTAATTATTTTTTTAGTAGATTTGTTATCCTGAATTTCACGTTCCTACCTAAAACTGCTGCTGAGATAGGGCGAAAACGTGAAATGACTAAAAACTTTCGACCCCCCATTTAACCCTCTTAGCAGTTGAATTTTTAAAATCGCTGAAATATGTTTAAGTAACTTTTAGTACATTTGTTATCCTGAATTTCCCGTTTTTAACTAAAACTGTTGTTGACATATGGCGAAAAGGCAAAATGACCTAAAACTTCAGATCCCCATTTATCCCCTTTAGTGGTTGAATTTCTAAAATCGCTTAAATACGTGTTTAATTATTTTTTAGTAGATTTCTTATCTTGAATTTCACGCTCTTACCTAAAACTGCTGATAAAATATGGTGAAAATGAGAAATCACCGAAAATTTTTGAACCCCCATTTAACCCACTTAATGGTTGAATTTCTAAAATCGCCTGAACTGCATGTTTAACTATTCTGTAGTAGAATTGTTATCCCGAATTTCACGCTCCTACTTAAAACCCCTTAATGAGATATATCGAAATGAGATAAACTTAATGAGATAAACTTAATGAGATAAACTGAATGAGATAAACTTAATGAGATATGTCGAAAAGACGAAATTATCTAAAACTTTCGACCCCCATTTGACACCCTTAGACTGTGAATTTTCAAAAATACTTTCTTAGTGCGCGCCTACATTGTGTAAAGAACATGACTTCCAAATTTCATTGTTCTAGGACAAACGGTTGAGGCCCGGCGTTGATTATGAGAAAATCAAGCTACTCCTTTATAAGTATAGATTTCACGCAATTGGTTGTTTGCTGTATTTTAAACAAAAACAAAAGTCCAACTTCGCAGTGTCTGTCTCCTTCAAAAGTTTTGTTGTCTCGATTCTTCCATTGCAGACGATTCTTGATCAATCGGATCGGATCGGATACCAATAGCAATTGGTTGACTGGAGTAATCGAGAAACAACATACACAATCGAAAGTCCCTACAATAAAAAGAATCGATAAAAACACCGCGTCATCGTCCAACTCTAACATATAGTATAAGGAAAGTATTGTGATCATAATAAATACCAGATTGTGGAAATATTGGTAATTTTTTACAATTTGAAGTTCCCTGAATCAGTTTTCACTATTTTTGCAAAATCCCATATCAATGTGTGTATGGTGGAATTTTGTTACATTTTCATGTCCCAGAGTCCGTTGTTGGTGTTTTTACAATGATGTCAGTATGTATGTATGCATGTGTATGCATACATACATGAATATAACATGCATGAACCCAATAGCGCCCAAACTAAGCTTTCGTTTTAGTGCCCCATTTGGTGAATTTACTGGCAACTATCACAAAAACTGTATACATTTTCGAAGAAATCGTACGACAGGTTTGGTATCTAAACCATATTTTAACCATTCTATGACGATAACGGATAAGCACTTTCTCTTACATCTCAATTATCCAATTAAATTATTTTTATTGATCATGTTCATCTTATATCGATACAATTAATTATGTTTCACCAGAACGTGACTTAATTTAGTAAAATTAACTTTTGTTACAAAACAAAGTAAAAATAATTTATGATGAGTAAAAAATAATAATTTACATTGAATTTTATTTGTATGATAAATGCGTATGGAATATTAAATATTAATTTTGTTGAATAAAAAAAAAATTACATTTAAAAAAAATCAAGCTAAATACTTTTGAAAAATAGGCTAATATACTGAAATAGTCCTTCTTTGTTTCTCTATCGCATTTCCTTGGCGACATACATATTGCATGCACATTTAGTGTTCGGGTTACAAAACTATAAAAAATACCATGCAAATTTGAAAAAGTTTTGCCAATTGAATTCCGCGAAGGCAACTAATTCCTTTTAGCATGACTAAAAGCCTTTTAGAATGGTAAATTTAGCATGGTTCCTTTTAGCATGGTAAATTCAATATTTACTTTTATTTCCACGGGCTGAATGAAAAATCATTAAACATTTCGTCAGAATTTTATAGAAATATTTCTGCTTTCTTATTTAATGAAGGTACACGTTTTCTAAGAATATGAAGTCATTTTGACCAGGGAAATATTTCAATTTCGTAAAATTTCTTCTATATACATAAGAAAAAAGTATTGGAATCTTGAAAATTTTAGACTTTGATAGATTTACAAGCTTTTAGATGTCCTGAACTCGAGTTGACTATTTTTTACGCATAAACTAGCCTACAACTGTGGATACTTCCATAATCGGATCCACAGTCAACTGAAGTATTGATTAAAACACACATAAATAACGCCTGCATTCAGCATTTTAAAGATATACAAATATTATACAGACATACATACATTAAATACAATAATCCAACATGGAGTGAAAAATTCGTAGATGAGTGGAATAGTACAAATCAATTCACCGTTGTCGGGTCATCCAAGGCTGTCTGTTAGATGGTTGGTAACCTTCTCTCCAACGTGGTTTATTAGTGAAAAATTGCAGACTAAGGAATCGGCCGGAGTGGCTCAGGGATTAGAGTAACAGCCCGGAACGCTGTGGACCCAGGTTCGATTCCTGGCTCTGGCTAATTTTACATTCGATGTTGGATTATTGTATTTAATGTATGCATGTCTGTATAATAGTTGTATATCTTTGAAGTATTGATTGACGCGCATTGTTTGGCAAAAAAAATTATTTAAATAGTTACAACCATTGTTGAAATTCTCATACACTTGAAATAATTATTGTCACCATTGCTCATGTTTGACGCCAATCTTGGCTCTGGATCCGGTTACGAAAGATTAGCTCTATAGTCGAAATATTTCAGCAGAATAAAATTGCATAAACGTGTTATATATTTTGAAATACAATTTAAAAATGTATCTACAATTAAATTATGTTAAAAATTTTCTATGCAATTACGATTCGCATTATTCGCTAATTACTTTATAGACACATATAGTGTAAGGAAAGTATTGTAATCATGATAAAAAACTAGATTATAGAAATTTTCGTATATCTTTATATTCTGATGTTTAACTGAATCCGATTTTGTTATTTTTACAATGATTCCATATGTATGTGTGTGTGTATACACCTGTAAAACTATAGTACTTTTCACCAACGCTGGCGTATGATCTTCATTGACCTTCACGGCATGGGAGGGTTTTTCTATTGTAACGAGTTCTAAATTCCCCAGTAAGTTACCTTTTTTCACACTACATTTGAGGTTGTTTCTAGAGGTCTGCACGGGCCGAAATTTCCAGGCCCGGGCCCGGCCCGACCCATACAAAGAATAATTTGGCCCGGCCCGGCCCGATACAAAAATTAAAAGTTCGGCCCGAGCCCGGCCCGGCCCGAACAAAAAAAATATTGGCCCGGCCCGGCCCGATTTAAAAGTTAAAAGTTCGGCCCGAGCCCGGCCCGGCCCGGAAAAAAGTTAAAATCTCGGCCCGAGCCCGGCCCGGCCCGAGTGAATTTCTATAAAACATAATTTTTACGTCGATTTGGTTAAAAATTTGCCTCGTAGATCTAACCAAAAATTCCTATCTTAGCCTCTTTTTTTCATGTTTATATTCTTCATTTTTATAGAGGTGCCGCAAGCTGGAATATTTATTTTTTTAATAAATCTCTACTTGTTGTATGTATGTGTTTAAGTTATCATCAATATTGTTAATCCATATTCCATTTATTGAAGTGTTAAAAATCAGAAAAATGCTATACAGTAAAATCTTCTAAGATGGAATTGCATAGGGAAGAAAAAAAAATGAGTTATAGACAATTTGCGTTCTTAGCAGGTGTAAATGTATTATATATTCTTTTTTTACATATTAGTACATTCATAGAATCAACACATTTTTCAATTTAAGACAGGATTCCATCATAAGCAGGTTCTTTTTCACATGTTTTACTATATTTTAATTTAGCCATATTTTAATAAGTGTATAAATCTACTATTCTTTAAAAAGAATAAATTTTAATGTTTAATTATAAAATAATGGCGATTTAAAAATGTATGCATGTTTTGAAAAGATTTCTATGCCAGATCTTATTTTACTGACCTTCGAACGGACCAGGCACGCCGAGACGATGATTTTAATGCGGGTCAAAACCAGGACTAAAAATTTTGAGGCGTGAAGACTAGGAAGAATGAAACCAGTCCCGGCTCTGTACGGAAAAATTAATTTAAGGCACGGCCTTATCCTTCAGGAAAAAAGTAAGGCCCGGCCCGGCCCGTAAAGAGTAATCACGGGCCCGGCCCGGCCCGAGCCTTCAGAAAAAAAATATGGCCCGGGCCCGGCCCGGCCCGAGTGCCGTGAAGAAAAGTAGGCCCGAGCCCGGCCCGCGGGCCGGGCCGAGTACGGGCTTCGGGCCTTGGCCCGGCCCGTGCAGACCTCTAGTTGTTTCCACCCGATCTCTCAACCCCGCTCACAAAACAGAAGTGAAGTGGAAAAAAAGAGATATCTACGATTACTAGAGAAACCACTGAGGGTCAGTATGAAGGGCACGCGCCTATTCTAAAAAAATGAAGTATAGTCGTTGGGGACCACCGTAATACTTACCCGTCATGGATATGCATAATATAAAATATGAAAATAAAACATGTGTAAACTACTTATAAAATGCATTGCAATTCGAATAAAATCGTGGCTTGATGACGTCATAAACTTTAAATCGAGGCTAACGAAAAAGACAGGCTACCGCGGTGCATTCCACTTATCTTTTTTTACAGACCGCTACAGGGACGTGATCTCTATTCGTACACCTGCATTGGTGCATTCGAGCATCACGTGACTTCGGCGGTCTGTAAAAAAAAGATACGCGTAAAGCACCGCGGTAGCCTTTCTTTTCCGTTAGCCTCGCTTTAAATGCTCTATTACTGAATTGCGTAAAACAAACATCCTTATAACTCCAAAATTGATAATCATATTAACTAACGGTTTACTGCATCGGATTAAGCGTCTCATTTCCAATTAAAATATATCTTTGAATTGAAATTTGAATGAAGTACAGGGTCATGAAAAATCAAAGAGTGTGGAAAATAGGATTACAAATATCTCGGTAACTAATTATCCGATCGACTTCATTCTTTATGCAAAATTTATGTTTTTTTATTGTATTTTATATTCACTCCTTAAAATAAACAATTTCGAAAAGTTTTATATACCTTTTATCAGAACGAATATTTCGAGAGTCCGAAAAAAATTGTTCCGGATAATCGAGGTTATTGAAATTCAATAATCTTCTTCCCACAATTACCACTATCACATACTAAGTATATACTAAATTTCAAGTCTCTATCTCAATTTGTTCGGGAGATAGAGCGTTTACAGACACACACACAGACAGACGGACGTTTTTTTTTTTTTTTTTTTTTTTTTTTTTTTTTTTTTTTTGTATGTTTTTCGGATACTTCAGTGTAATTACGTGTAATTTTTTTTTTTTTCAAAATTTTTTTTTCGATTTTCAAAACGATTACAAGACTTACCCTATACAACGTATGATGGGTAAGTAAAAGTATGCCACATTTCACACTTGCAGTACAGGAGTGGCACCTGGAATAGAAGACTGTCATCTTGTGGCCGTGAAAGGGAAGGTATCAGTCTCTCAACAGCTGTCATTAGGTGTTGCATGCATGCATAGTTTTCTCTCTTACAGACGCTGCACTGCAATGTCAGACTTGAAAGACTTCAAAAGAGGCATGATGTTGGCGCGCATTTAGCTGGAACCTCGGTGATGGAAACATCAAAACGTTTGGACGTTGCGAAGAGCATAGTATCAGACATTATGACAGCTGGACGCAAAAAGCGGTAAGATGGTGTCCTCAAACCAGAACAGTGGATGAAAGGCAAAGATGACAGAGAAGGATAGACAGGTGTTGAAGCGCATAGAGGCTCGAAAGCAAAGACAATCGCTTTCCTAGATGACACCCGAAATTAAAAGTCATCTTCATGGCCCTTTTTCAACCAAAACTGTCAATTACTTGTGTTCTGGGGCCACCATGAGCTTTAACATCCATCTATCCTTATTCGTCATCATTGTCTTTTGTCCACTTGTATGCTTTGAGGACACCATCATACCGCCTTTTGCGTACGACGGTTATAATGTCTGATACTATGCTCCTCGCATAAATGTTTTTATGTTTCCATCACCGAGACTCCGGTTAAATGCGCGCAACATCATGCCTCTTTCGTAGTCTTTCAGGTCTGACATTGTAGCGTCTCTGAGAAAACTATGTATGCATGCAGCACCTAATGACAGTTATTGAGAGACTGATACCTTCAAATTCACGACCACAAGATGCAGGAGCGTAGCTACCGTGGAGCAGTTGGAACAGACTGCTCCCACGAATCCTAAGGGCGAAAAATTAGAAAAGGTGAAATAAAGATTTGTAAAAATATTTGCATATATTTTCATTATTAATCAGATTTTATGGATGGATAATATCTGTTACAATCAGCATATTCCTGTGATATTTTATCTTGTTTTCAATTTTGACTACTTCGACTTAAAACATGTTTTTATACTCAATTTAAAGTTTTAATTTTAATGCATTCCATACTGCTGCCTCAAATTTTCTCCAACACTATTTCAGTATGCCTGCTTTTCTTCTTTAACTTTGTCGTTGACACAGTTGAAGTTTTTAAAATGTTAAAGTAATCAAAATTTATTTACTGGGTTTTCAGCGGTCATTTCATTGGCTACCACTATTTACAAATAATATTCTTCCTGACACATTTCTATTGCAAATATTGTAGAAATTTATTATGATAATTGCTGTACGGAAATAATGATTGCCAAAAAAGTGATCGTTATAAGAAATCTGGATTTTAGAAGCAACATGTAGCAGTATCGCCTTAAATATTTATCTATTTTATCGATCAAAAATTGAAGAGAATTATTGACTATTAGCTGACCCGCCCAGCGTTGCCCGGGCTCGTGATAATAACCTCAAATATACCTAAAATCAGTGTTGAATAATTTTATATATTTAAACGGAAATCTTTCCAAACGATCTTGAAGCTGTGGGCCCCACTGACTTCGGCAGCATACACTCTCGTATTTGTACGATTTTATATTTTAAAATAAAAATCTATCCAAACGAACCTGAAATTAGGACCCCTCTGCCTTCGGCTACGTACAAACACGGATGTTTAATTGTAAAACAAGTGTTCTTCTATCTATACTTATAGAATAACATATCCCGGCTGACTCATAATCAACGCCGAGCATCAGCCGTTGCTCCCAAGATAATGGAATTTGTAAGACAAGTTCCTTGCACAATATAGGCACCCACTAAGAAAGGATTTTTGAAAATTCACCACCTAAAGGGGTTAAATGGAGGGTCGAAAGTTTTAGGTCATTTCGCCTTTTCGACCTATCTCAGCAGCAGTTTTAGGCAGGAGCGTGAAATTCCGGATAACAAATCTACTAAACAAATATTTAAAAACGTATTTCAGCGATTTTAGAAATTCAACCATTAAAGGGGTTAAATGGGGGGGTCGAAAGTTTTAGGTCATTTCGCCTTTTTGCCAGTAGTTTTATGTAGGAGCATGAAATTCAGGATAGCAAATCTCCTAAAAAAATAGTTAAACACGTATTTCAGCGATTTCAGAAATTCAGCCACTAGGGGGAGGGGGGGTTAAATGAGGGTCGAAGGTTTTAGGTCATTTTGCCACATCTGAGTAGAAGTTATAGAAAGGAGCGTGAAATTCGGGATAACAAATGTACTAAAAAATACTTAAATATGTCACCAGCGAATTTAGATATTCATCCACCAAGGGAATTAAACGGGGGTCGAAAGTTTTAGGTCATTTCGCCATTCCTCAAGCATTTTTAAGTACGAGCGGAAAATTCAGCATTACAAATCAACTAAAAAAATAGTTAAACATGTATTTCAGCGATTTACGAGCTAGCAAGTTTGTCGCCAACATCGGTTATAAACCCGATCATGGAAGATTAGACGAAAAAGACAACTATTACTGATTTTTTATTAGATATTTTGCGTAAGGCATTTTTCCAACGAAAAATTTTTTTTCTTATTTTATAAATGGCTTTTGTGCTTTTCATCTTTTAGCAATCGGATTTAAATTTTTATACAAAATTTAGTACATTTCCTCCTCTGTTCAAAATACATTTTTTTGAAGTAAAGATTTGTGATTTAAATACTGATCGCCATATTTATGGGTTCGGATATGCACAAGTCTGCGTTATAGTGATTGCCGTATAATCAGTTTACAGGCGTGCAACCCAAATGGCTCTGTTAAAATAATTTTATTTTAACGATATATGCACAAACGAAAACTGAACCCCGTTATAGTGATCGCTGTATTAACGATATATGGCTGAGAAACACACAGGTCCCCGTTACTTTGATCGTGGCATTGACAATTTATGGGCGTGAAACCACAGTGCCCATTTACAATGATTGCCATGTATCTTAGGGAATCCCATTTTTCTTTGTTTTATCTAAATGCTCCCCCTTCCCCCTAAATAATCACGGGCAGGGCCAAGCAGTACTTTATCAGGGGGCTTATGAAAAAAAATATATTATTTATGTCGCGAAATCTTTATTTACATGTTTTTTTTTATATTCTTATTAGTTCTTTTCATATAGTTTAAAATAAAGTATTTTATTTATATTTTGCATGTAAAATGAATTTTCTGTTCCTCAAGCGAAGTTAGGGCTGTACGCTTCCGAAGTTATCTGGGCCCTACTCGGAAGCGACCGGCTAGTTTTTTATATATTTTTTAATTTCACATCGAGAGCAAAGCCAACAGCAGATTCTTGAGAAAACCAAGCAAACAGCAGAGCAGATTTTAATTAGTTTCAAGTACATAGAATTGTCCGAATGCTTTAAAATTTTTATATTTGATATAAATTACGCGTCCGAAGACTAAGTAAAAACCTTTTTGTGTTAAAATACAGATATTTAGTTCTTTTTCGCCTAGAAAAAAAGAGTGCAACGAGGAATCCTGAAATTACTTCCAGTGAATTTTTTTTGAAAGAGCACATATCAATATTTTTTAGAACTGAATATGTCTTTTAAAGCTAAATGTATCCTTGTTAAGTGTGTGTGATTTGTTTTTTCGTATTTGGATTTCCAAATCAGATGCAGAATTTTAAAGCATGGATAAAAAACGAAACTCAGAAGAGTAAGTTTCGGAAATGTATTTTTTTCAAAGGCCATATTATATTTTTTAAACCAAAGACGTCGATTTAAAAGCTAAATATACGCTTGTAAGCATGTATGATTTGTTTATTCGTATTTTTATTTAAAAGTGCGCGTGCGGGGTTAAACATTGCCAAAAAAAAAAAAAAAAAAAAGACGAAAATTGCAAAATTTGGAAAATATTTTTTTGGAATGGGTAATACCATACTTTTTGAAAACGAAGACGTCTTTTTAAATATCTAGAAAAGTTTACTTTCAAAGCAATGTTCCTTAGAAATTAATTAATAATCGTCGCATGGTCACAATGAAATTTTATCATTAAAATTTGGAAACTTCATGATATTGTATAAGAACATATTACAGAATTTGACTCTTTTTATCGGGATGGAAACAATGGTTGCCTTAGTTATATTCTAATAGTTCCCTATATGTCAGGAGTATGATAAAATCATATATTTATTAATATAAAATAATTCACTGTTGGTCTAAATTATGATCTTTTAACTATTTTTAAGCACATTTAATTTCTAAAAAATCTCTGTTTTTTAGGCTAAATTCAATAAGTAGTTGTATACCCTTCTATTTTATATCCCATCTGAAACGTTTTAATTGAACAACAAAAGTAATTTAACTTTTCTTCTCTCATGTCTGTTATTATCAATTCTTTGAAACCTCTACAATTTAAAAAAAAAAAAAAAACCGTTTTGCATATCTTGGTCGGCTGTTTCAACGTAAATAATAATAATAAAAAAAAGATAAAATTAGCTTTTCTCAGGGTTTGGAGCGCTTAGCCACATCTACTGATTTTAGGGTTCTTATTTATTTTGTTTAATTATGAATTGCGAAATCTGTTATTCTGCTTGGCAGTTTTATTTTTTATCTTTCCGTTAAAGTAACTTGTTCATGGATTTTTAAGGCTCTTCAAATGTGTACTTAATTAGCATTATAGGGATTGGAATACTGCGGTTTATTACCTTTGGTTTAGCAAAGTACTTATATTTTCTTCATCATCTTGATACGATCTTACAGTTTGAATTTCCTGGACAAACAGTTTTATCACAAGGAGCTATCAAAATAAAGAATATTCGTTATTGATTCTATTCTTTAGAAAGGGAATTCAAAGTATTTTTTCATATTTTCTGAGCCCCTCTTCCCAGGATCTCGTTGCAAACTTCCACCGCTTTGTTCACCTTATATAATCGGCAAATTTGAGACTAAATAAGGTAAAAATGCTTTTCGCAAAATAATGGTAGAAGTTTGCCTAGGCCGTAATCAAGCTCTGACCCACTCCCTTTTCCCACCTGATATCACACATTAGTAATCAACAAACTTTCGGATTGTAAAATTAAAAAAAACTGCAACAAGGAATGGTATATAAGAGAGTCAATTCTTATCGTCGTCCATTTGCTAATTTCCCAAACCATTGTCTTTAGAAGTGTAGTTCCAATAGTAAAATATTCAAAGTTGTTTTTCATCCTCTTAAAAGCCATTTTTCGTCAAAATAGTTACTTTTTTTTTAAATTAAGCTACTAAATTTAAATATTTATACTGTCCCCTTTTCATTACTCTAACAGGTATAAAAAAAAAAAAAAAAAAAAAAAAAAAAGTACGACTAACACATGGGCTGATAAGTTCCCGGTCTAATAAAGAAAACACAACTTTTTAACATAACTTTATCACTTTATAACTTTATAACTGTATAACTTTAATAAATAACATAATAAATAATAATAATTAAATAATAATAATTTAGTAATAATAATTTAGTAAATAAATAGTAATAATAATTTAATCTATACTAATAAAAGAAAGTTTCGCTCTGTGTGTGTGTCTGTTGGCGATGGCTAGGAAAATCTAGCCCACCTAGAAGGCTGCACATTTAGATTTAGGTAGTCCAAACCCTCTCCTGGTGCACCATTACGTCAGAATTTTAATATTTTGAAAATTAAAGTAGTTATCAATTAAAAACTGATCAAAAATCACAAATAAAAAAGTCATTATTCTGAAGCAAGCTGGCGCATGTGCAGAAACCAATTTCCGTATCTTCCGGAACAGAAGAAAGAAAGCAGAAGACATTCCGTTTTTTTTTAAGTATTTCTAAATTCGCTATGGACAAACGGTTAAAAATACGGAAAAACCGTCTACATATTCTAAAAGAACATACTTTTACGTCTCAAACGATCTGGTTGGTTTGAAAAAATTTTACATTTAACCCTTCCAAAAAAAATAATCAAAAAGCATCGAATTCATGTTTTTTATTTTCTCCCGTTTTCCGAGCCTTGCATCTACCGGAATACAAAAGATACGGAAAAGCGAAGGTCACCAAATTAAAGAACTGTCTTTGTCCTTTTTAAAGCCACCTTTGGTTTTAAAAAATGCAAAAATTAACCCTTCGAAAAAGTATATTTTCTGTATGCTGTTTTGCGATTTTGGCAATTTTTTAAAATTTGCATCGGCGATTCAGAGACAGGTACGGAAAACTAAAAATACCAGACAATATCTACATTTATTCTTTTTTCGACATCTGTATTTGTTTTTGAAAAATACGAATATTAACCCTTCAAAAAAAAAAAATTCGTGCACAGGACTCTCTTTTGCGAATTCCGATTTTCTGCTATATATTAAATCTGGCATCGGCTTTCTAAAATAACCAAACAAAAAGGAAACACACCTAAAGACATCTACGTTCTATCGGGTTTAGGCAGAAACCTTTAGTTTAAAAAATAAATGACGTTAACCCTTTCGAAAACTTTTTTAACCGTAAGTCACTTTCGCTTTTTTAACTATTTCTCCTATCTTTAAAAATCCGAATGGACCCTATTCTTACTGACGTCAGAGTCACGTGCTTTGGGGAAATATTGCCGATATTGTAGTCCTTAATTATGCAACCACTCGTTTGCAACTCAAACCTGCATATCATAGAGCAGCAACGGACCAGATTTTCGTGATGTTGAGTCACGTGCTTTGGGGAAACATTTCGGAAATCGTAGCCTCAAACCCAAACGGAGAATAGGGTCCATTGGCGTTTATAAACAAGATACGAAAAACTAAAAATACCGTGCCTAATCTATATCCCTTTGTTTTTTAAAATCTGGTATCCGTTTTGAAAAAAATTAATTTTAACCCTCCGAAAAATAATCCTTTCCAAAACTCACTCACGCGAATTTCCTTTTTTTGGTCCAGATTTAAAAATCGGCATCGACTCAGGAAATGCAAGTACGGACAAACAGTAGACTCCAGATCATAGACACGTTCATTTTCTTCTTAATGCACGGTTGGGTTTTAAAAAATATCTACATTAACCCTTTAGAAACCGATCGATTACGTAACCCACTTTCGCGATTTCCGCTATTTTGGCAATGTTTACCCGTAGTTAAATTTCAATTCTACTAGGAAATTTTGTTGGGTCAAGTGTTCTGAAAAGGCCTCTTCCAGAACAGACTACGCCCCCTGGCGGTAGAAAGTGGAACTATAGGAGTATATTCTATGGACCCGATTACGACGGGGTTTAGTTTAAGTTTCGTATAGAACAGATTATTAATATTTTTGGCCCGTGCAACGCCGGGCGGGTTAGCTAGTAATAAATAAAATAACTTTATAACGAAAAAGCTCCAAACAGTGCTCAGAATCATCGACTCTTTGTTGTTTTTGGTCAAAAGTCAACACGCGCGGCACCCACTTTGACAACAGCATTTTCATAGACAAATGTTCATTCAAAATAAAACCTACACGTTCCTTGGATATTTTCAGAGTCTGAGCTATCTCCGGCAACTTCACTTTACGGTTCCCCAAAACGATTTTGTGGACTTTTTTTATGTTTTCCGGAGTAACCACCTCTTTTGCATGGTGCATCACTGGTGTCAGTAAGACCACATTTAAATTTGGCAAACCAGTCAATAATGGTTGATTTACCTGGTGCAGTGTCCAGATAACGCTTATCAAGCCAAGCTTTTGTTTGAACGGTGTTTTTTCCCATCAAATAACAATTCTTGAAATTCTTATTTATCCTTTTTTTTTGTTTATCAACAAAGTCGTTCAACTAAAACCAATCTAACGTTTTATCCACACGGCGAATCGTCAAGACATTCTTTCTGCTACCTTTTAAATGTTAGTATTTACTAAAAAAAAGCATCGGTTCGGCGATTGCAACGCCATCTGTGTGCCAGACCGGGAACTTATCAGCCGATGTGTTAAAGCTTACTGAGTTATTATACTTCGAATTTTGTGTCAGAAAACGCAAAAAATTCATAAAACGGGTTTCATCCAATTCCAATAAATCAAAATAAAAAATTTCTTGACAAAAGGGTGTTTCTTTATTAATATTCTATAATGCTTCGAAAGCCTCGAAAAGAAAGCAAAAATTGAGGGCAGCAGATTGTACTGTGTCCGTGGACACAGTTAAAACGGAATCCCCGATAAATTCGCAGTAAAATATTGGTAGGAACTCCCTATTTAAAGAATTATAGTTAAAGTAACTTTTCCGTTAAAGTAACTTTTCCATGGATTTTTAAGGCTCTTCAACTGCGTACTTAATTAGCATTATAGGGATTGGAGTACTGTGGTTTATTACCTTTGGTTTAGCAATTTTCTTGTATTTTCTTCATCATCTTGCAGTTTAATTTTCCTGGACAAACAGTTTTATCACAAGGAGCTATCAAAATAAAGAATATTCGTTATGGATTCCATTCTTCAGAAAGGGAAGGGGCCAAGGCAAACCTCTACCGCCCGGCGTTGCCTGGACCCGGGATAATAACCTTAAATATACTTCCGGGAAAAATTCAATGTTGAGGGCACCACTGCCTTCGGCAGCGTACCCTCTCGAATTTGTAAGATTTTATATTTTCCAAACGAACAGAGTTTGGGACCCCACTGCATTTGGCAAGGTCCAACAGTATTTGAAAAAGAACCTCGAATTTGTATGATTTTATGTTTATTAAACGACAATCTTTCGATTCGAACTAAGAGCCCCTATTGTAGTGATAGCCGATTTATTTTCTAACATTTAGATATAATGTACTTTCAATTCCGACCAAGACTTCTTGGGGAAGACCTAAAGATAAGCAATGTAACCTATCTTATTCTTCTCCTCTCTTTAAATAATAATTTAAAAAAAAATCGTGGAAATCGGTGATTAGCTGTCGAATTATTAAATTACGACTTTTTCAACATGGCGAAAAAAAAAGAAACTCCCCGCTTAAGGGGCCGCTTCTGAAACTCCCTGATGGCGAAATCGTATGGGAAAACTTAAAAGCTCGAATACTCATTATGCTATATAATTATCAAAATACGATTTTCACTATTAGAAACTAGACATCAGATACTGACGATATGCGTTTTTTAAATTTATCTCCTTAAATTTTAAGTTTTTCCACTTGATGAAATTTTATCTTTTTAAAAATACTTAAAATTTAAGTAGACAATTTTTAAAAACGCAAATCGTTGATATCTGACGTCTGCTTTTCGATGGTGAAAACAGTTATTCGATAGTTATATTAGGTAATGTGTAATCGCTCTTTTAAGTTTTCCCGTAGGTTTACATGGAATTTCGCAATCAGGGAGTTTCAGTGAAGCGACCACTAAATCCTCATCTTTCTTTATTCACGTATTGAACAAAACTTATCAACATTTCCCATCCGAAACTAAAACAAAGCTCAATTCTCTTAAAACGCGAAATGATATCTAGGAAGGCACCGAGAAAATAAAGTCTCTTGCGGAAGCGTTAAACGACTTGCAGAATATATACAGGGGGTAGACAAAATAATACGAACACTCGTGAAAAATGGTGAAAAGAGCAATATCTAGAAAAATACATGAGGAATTAACCTGAAACTTCAGGTGTGTAAACAGTATAGTATAAGTTATATATTTCCGTGAAGATGTTTTCCCGAAAGCCCATAGGGGACTGTCAACAAATTGAAAAAGGACGAATATCTTTTGGATAACCCTGTAAAAACTAATGTAGCAAAAGCGTTCAAACTCGAGATTATTAATAAGTTGCTTATTTTAATATACTGTGTTCATTTTTATGAGGATATTTTTATGGAAATTTAGGAATTTCGTTTTGTTGAGAAAAAAGGGTGAAATATCTAAATTTAAAACCTAAAACTCCCATTGGCAAGACCATAAAAATGTATCCTCGTAGAGAAATTAAGGTCTTTATAAAAACAGTCCCAAATTTCGATTAGTTTTTTGCTTATAATTTGCAAAGTTTTTAATATAAAAAAAAGTTCTTTTCAGAAAATATGACAAACAACATTGTACTTAATACTCTGCAATCAGAAATAAAAATAAATAAAAATTGGATGAAAAATGAGCAGGTTTACTAAAAAATGTTTCACTGCGCATGCGTGAATGCAATCAAAATATAATATGCATAATGTATTAGCTAAGTATATAGAGCAACTTTTGTGAAAGTCTCAAAAACATAGCTTGAAAATTCTGTAAATTATCGTCGATAGAATAAACTCGAAATCCGTTGTTCCCAAAAGGAAGCAAAAATATGAGGGGTTGTATCCAAATATAGTAGTACGTGCAATATTGTGTACGCTATCTTGGCACTAATCAACAGATATTTGATACAACCCCTCATCTTTTTGGGAACAATGGATTTCGAGCTTATTCTATCGATGATAATTTACAGAATTTTCAAGCTATGATTTTGAGACTTTCACAAAAGTTGCTCTATATACTTAGCTAATACATTATGCATATTATATTTTGATTGCATTCGCGCATGCGCAGTGAAACATCTTTTAGTAAACCAGCTCATATTTCATCCAATTTTTATTATTTTTTTAATTCTGATTGCAGAGTATTAAGTACAATGTTGTTTTTAATATTTTTTGAAAAGAACTTTTTTTTTATATTAAAAACTTTGCAAATTATAAGCATAAAACTAATCGAAATTCGGGACTGTTTTTATAAAAACCTTAATTTCTCTACGAGTATACATGCTATCCTCATAAAAATGAACACAGTATATTAAAATAAGCAACTTATTAATAATCTCGAGTTTGAACGCTTTTGCTACATTAGTTTTTACAGGGTTATCCAAAAGATATTCGTCCTTTTTCAATTTGTTGACAGTCCCCTATGGGCTTTCGGGAAAACAGCTTCACGGAAATATATAACTTATACTATACTGTTTACACACCTGCAGTTTCAGGTTAATTCCTCATGTATTTTATTAGATATTGCTCTTTTCAGCATTTTTCATGAGTGTTCGTATTATTTTGTCCACCCCCTGTATATATATTAATAATTTTATCAAAGATTAATATTTTTTATAATGAAAGGTACTATTGAAAGTAGAAAAAATATTTATTTATTTATTTTATTTATTTATTTATTTTTATTTTTTTTTTTTTTTTTTTTGGGGGGGGGGGGTTCCCTTTGGGTAAAAGGCATGGCATTTAAAAAATGCCGAAAAAACAACAAACTTACAATGTAATCGATCGCGAGAAGATATTTTTTGAAATAGTAAATATTAATATTTTTTTAAACAAAAGATACGATCAGAAAAGTACCCTGAGAAAATGTGTTTATTTATTTATTATTATTATTTATTTGTATTTGTATCTGGAAACTTGAAAACGAATCGGAAAATGTGAAAACCAACATGAAATTGAACGTCTTTTTCTCTTTTTTTTAAACAGTATATACTGATATTTTTAAAACAAAAGATACCATTAGAATCAGAAAGAGAAGTTTTTTTTTTTTTTCATCCGGGAGATGTAAATGGCACTTTAACACTGTAAAAAAAAAAAAAAAAAAAAAAAAAAAAGAAAGAAAAAAAGAAAAGGAACACATGAAAACTAATACAAAATCGGCCTACAGAAAAAGTTTTGAAATAGTAAATATTAATATTAGTTGTTTTAACAAAAACTACTGTAGAATGTGAAAGGAAAGAATGCATAAAAAAAACACTGAACCTCTTCCCTTCGTTTGCTTGAAGAATCGAGGATTGCCTCAGACAGGCACAATCGGTATTTAGGCATTAGGGTTTTTAATTAAGATCGCAGCTAATTATCAAAACATAAACAATCTAAGCCTCGGGTGCATTTGAACATTCTATCCTAATCCAAATTTCCAGACTTCTACGCGCAATAGATTTCTCTGGCCATGGCCAACAAACACACTCACACAGACAAACATCTTTCTTTTATCAATATAGATTTCTATCAATATATTTATCAAGTTGAATATCTTGTTGTTGAAATACCTTGACTTTCAAATTAAAGTAAGGTATTCACACGAAATAAAAATATGTTTTTAAAAACTTCAAAGCAACGTTTGGCAGAACTTTTTCTAGTTACAAGAGGGTGTACCAATTTTATGTGCTCCAGGGCATGTAGCTACACCATTGACAAGATGACAGATTTCTATTCCAGGTGGTGTATCTGTACTGCAAGTGTGAAATATGACATAATTTTTTACAGGTGTTCATATTATTTTGTCCCCCATCTGTACGTTGGTATCTTTTTACGTTTCTAGGTTCCCAGATTCAGTTTTTGTTGTTTTTACGATTATGTATATGTGTGCGAGCTTGAGCAAATACGATAGTGACCGAACTGTATTTCTAATTGAACTCGTTTTGCAGATATGTTATAGGCTACTGTCTCAAGAACTGTATTTATTTTCGTAAAAATAAGACTAGTAGTTTGATACCTAAATCATATTAAAACAATTTTTCAACAATATTTTGACCAGAGAAAATTAATTAATATTTTATTTTTAAGTCTGTTGTTCAATTAAATAGTTTTATTGTTCACACTCATCTTACATTGATACTACAATCATGTTTCACTTAATTTAGTAAAACTTATTTTTCTAAAAGAAAAGGAAATACAGTGAGTTTTATTAATCTGATAAAAGCCTATGGAAATTTAGGATTTTCGTTTTGTTGAGAAAAAAGGGTGAAATATCTAAATTTAAAACCTAAAACTCCCATTGGCAAGACCATAAAAATTCAATTTCAATATTTATTTTAATTTATATGTTTCATTCTCAGCATAGATGGGATGAAAGTTTATTGAAAATTGTTATAACTAGTATACAACCCCCATCAAAAATGATGGATTGTTGATCTGCGTTCCATTTTCATAAGACTCATACAAACAAACAGCATGAAGATTTTATTATTGAAAGGTTTGTATTGCAGAAAAGTACATTTTAAAGCCAGTAGATGGCGTCAAAACAATAATGTTCACAACAGTGTTCGTTTGTTTATATCTGGGATTCCGATGTTTAATCTGGATTTTTAATTAAGACCTTAAAACATTATAATAGGATATGATATACATGTTTTATAGGAAAAATATGCTGAACAGACGCGATTTTAAGTATAAGATATCATTTAGCTGTCATATGATAACATAGGTTTTTCATTAAGCCTAACATGGTGTTTAAGTATGGTCGATTCGCAGACCAGAGTGGTCCTGCCCGGAATGGTTACAGACACTTTCTTGCCTTTGGATTTTATTATAAGTAGACTAGCTGGCTTCACCCGCCAGCGGGCCCCTAATTTACATCGGTGCCTCAAATATTTTGAAAACTCCTTTGTTTATAAAACATCAAAACGAACGATCCTCTGGCTCGCATCCACCTCGAGCTGAACGAACCTCCGAACCGGGTCCCCGATGCCGATTTGCACATTGAATAGTACAAACCTCCGACCCTGGTCACCACTGCCTTCGGCACCGTATACCGGTCGTGCTGCGCATGCGCCGGATAATCCCTTAAATTGCACGTCGAATAGTATAAACCTCTAACTGAGTTCTAACTGAACTCTAGCACGGGTCCCCGCTGCCTGCGGCACCGTACAGCAGTGGTGCTGCGCACGCGCTGCAGTATACATTAGTCCCACCTTCCACCACCAAGTGGCGCAATCTGTTTATACGATCATAACTGAAATCGTTAAGGCTTTCGATGTCGAGTCGAATGCGCCATACCCTGTCATCTTGGTGCCCATAGAACCGGAGAAAGGAAAGCGCCCCTGGTGGTGAAAACACAAACTGAAATCGATAAGCTCTATCGATGCCAAGTCGAATGAGCCAAGCCGCGTCGTGATGTGACCCATAGAACCCGAGTTAGTGGCAAAATTCTTTAATTACACCTACCACCACCAGGGGGCGCAAACTGTTCTATGCGAACTAACCCAAATCTGTAAAGCTATTGAAATCCAGTCGAAAGAGCCAAACCCCGTCGTAATCGGGCCCATAGAACCAGATTTACAGAAGCGGCCCCTGGTGGTGGAACTGGAAACTAAAATATGTAAGCGCTATTGATGTCGAGTCGAATGAGCCATACCGCTTCGCGATGGGACCCATACGACGGGAGATATTTTGAAAAGAAATAGCTAATTCTTTAGCTTCTTTTTCTTTTTTTTCCTATACAAAAATCAGGATTTTGCTAAAATAAAAAATTATGGTCGAAATTCGAAAATTTTTTGAATCCCTGAAATGCCAGATCACTCAGAGCAAGGATTCATATTTTTCAGATTCGAAAATCCGATAATTTAAAAATTTATATAGCGTATAAAAAGTACAATCATTTTTAAATGCATTATTTTATCTCTTTCAGAAATGACTTATTCACAGACAATTTGTCTGCGTTGAATGTTGAAATAAAAAAGCAGCTGTCTTTTTGGAATAGAAATAAATTCATATGCCGTTTCATTAATGAGTTTTAATTGATATCTTTAAAAATTACTGGTCGATTTTTACGAATTTTTTTTTGTTGAATTTGCGATTTTTTTATACACATGTTAGCAAATTTTCGTGAATGTAGAGTCATTATTTCCACTTGTTTCAAAAAGGAATGGAGCGATTTGATCTCGGATGTGTCAACCCGGCATTCTTTACAGTAACCTTTTTCCCGTCTGGGGTCAATGTTGGATGTCTGGTCAGTTTTTGGCCGAAATAAAGAAAAGTTACGATCCGAATTAAAAAGAATTTGACTTTTTGGAACGACAAAAATCGGCCGCGTGTGTACCCCGATTTTCGGATCGATACCTCCGGTAGATTTTTTTTTATTCGATGATGCGTTAAAAAGCGACAATTTGGATGTCTGCGAAAATCAAAACGGAAATTTTCTTTTCGGGTTTCGATAAAACTGCTTCTTGTTTTGCTAATTTTGATGAGGATTTTAATTAATAACGTTCTTAATTAGAAAAACTATAACCTCCTTCGAAAACTATAACTCCGGAATGCCCGGATTTTTCTGAATTTTTTGACATAAAAAGTGCTTTGCTGCTCGCTTCGCTTATCCGCTAACAGACAGACACACACACAGACCAACATTAATAATAGTGATTGTAGAAAAATGCGTCTACTTTATGAATGAAAGTGCATGTTTTCTTTAGCACATAAGGTCACTTTCACCAGCAGAAACATTTCACCTTTGTAAAATTAGGATTAAAGCTTTTTATTTTTATATTACAATTCATTTAAATCCATAATATTCAATAAAATGTTTGCAAAGTCGAGTAGAGTCACTACAGATTTCTTTAAATATATATATAAATAGGCAAGAGTTAAAACGCAACCCAAAATGAAAAAAGTTATTTCTAACTCTACTGCAGGTTGAGCTGGGTTCGTGTTACCTGGCCTGATGCAAAACTCTAATACACATTCATTTTAAATATCATTGTTGTCAATATTGCTTATTTTGATGCATAGTAGACAGAAATAATATTTTTGAGGTGTCATTGAAGAAAAAAAAACTACACACAATACGATGACTATTTTAAAATGTAAAGTAGTGTTGTGTACTAGAGTCCTGCGCAGGTCAGGAATAATCCGATCCAAACCCACAAATTGCATTTAAAGTCATCCCACAACATGACCCAAACATGAGGGAAGAAAGTTTCATTGACCCACAACCCATCCGGGACCTGATAAAGCATTTTTCGGCAACCCAAACCCTAAATACTTTAACCTAAAACTCAGTTAAAGGAAACTGATCCACAATTGAATGTAATTATAGAAAAAATATCTGTATCTCTAACATAAATTTTGTGTTTTATATTGACAAATGAACACGCAAAGAGACATTCATATTCAAATATATAGCATTTCATAGAAAAAAAATATTCTGGACTTTCTTTTGAAATTTCGGGTTAACCTGAACAAAACTCGCAAGAATAAAAATTCAAGCTGAACTGCAATGAGAAAAAATATCCGAAACCTTCTGTATTAATATTTTGTCACATATCGTTAGCAAAATGTCCATGACTGCCAGTTCCGAATAGCAGACACCTCTATTTAGCAAACACTATTTAATCTTATTTTTCCATATGCTTTTGCAAATGAGTAGTGGACAAATTCCACAATCCAGAAGTGAGTGCTATTTAGAGATTTTACTGTAAAACATGCAAATAGGTTTTGTGCATTGAAAAGATGCGCACGGATTAGATGTGTCAGCTATTCAGGAATGTACCCATTTTGGAGGTGTTATGGTATAACGATATGTAAATTTCAATGTTTGGGGCAGAGATACACCAGCTCTAAATGAAATGTAGTGCAGAACCAGCATAATCAAAGAAATTTTCTAGTTTTCAATGATATTATATACAAATTGCTATACAGAGATACTCTTTACATCAATTATGTGTGGCCTTTTTTTCCTGGGTGCTTTCTTCTGGGATTCAACATGCATTGAAAAATGCTTTAATATATAACTTTATTCAATGCTAAATATAATTCTAGAATTTTAAATTATTTATATCTTTATTAACTGCAAGGTCAGATAGGTTATTAATTTTTTCTTTAACTTTTATAAGAGACTAATAATGAAAATAAAATGAAAATTGTTTGGTTACTTCAGATTTCTAATCAACTTAATTCCAGAAAATCAGTTATTGGTTTTGCTGGTGACAACACATTTGTTGTGTTTTAACAAACTATGAAGAAAAAAAAAACCTTTTTTGTACAGTCTATATATGTACATAAATATGCTTAATTCCCATTAAAAAATCAGAGAAAATATCGGTAAACACACTCAGCTAGACAACTTAATGGGACAAATTTATATCATAGAGTCTAAAATTTGCCAAGGACAAAAAAGGAAAAGGCTCATAGAGACACAAATTTATGACCCTCCATAAAAAATCATCTGAAGTCCACATTATCAACAGACAGATGTTTACCATAATCTTAAAAAACTTACTTTATGCAAAAGCAGGACCAAAGGATTGGCTGATCTTTGTATCAAACAATTCCAATCATGGGCCACTATGGGTAACAATTTTATTCTTTGGGACTCTGCCTGAATAATAATTTGACCAATCCGTGTGGGAACTTACTAGCCCCATGTATTTTATGGGTCTTCTGTTTTTCCCTCTCTGAAGAACAGAATTTCAGTATGACTTAAAAAATTATTGACAACAGTTGTTTTTCTTGATGAAGTAGTTCTGTACTTACATATTGTCTAAATGTGAAGGCAAAAAAAAAAAAAAAAAATGCCTAGTGAAAGTATCCTGTGATGTATTTTTAAAGTGTCAAATAAAATTGGGTCACCTAATAGCTTACTTCTGACATTGATGGTTGTCAACATTGAGGTAAAACCTTATTTTTATTTTGTGCATTAAAAATAATTGTAAGGTTCTCATTTGTCAAAAGTAAGTTCAGCATTTTATGTAATTTAAATAATAATGAATCTTAAGTTTATAAATTTCAATACAAAGAATGAACTCAAAAAAGCTTATAAAAGTTTCTTAATTCAAATTTATCAATATTATCTTTTTATTTAATTGTATGTCATGTACATATGTAAATAAAGTTTCATGTTAATTTTTAATTTCCTCTCAGTATTAATTCTAGTAGTATATTTAATTTGAATAAGGTTTGCATTGATTTTATTTTAGAGGTACATTAATGTAATTAATATTCCTTCATTTGTGGCAGGCATTAGACTAAATTTATTTTAATTTTTCTAGATGTTTAAAAGTCTAGTTTCACTCATTTCCTAAAAGTTGAGGGCCTACAAAAAAACTACACAACATTAATGTCATTTCTCTTATTAATTTTAAATTACTTGTTCTTAAAATTATATTACTCTAATTTGCCCGATCAACTAGGAAATAATTATACAATCCCTGTTATAGATAAAACCAGGGTAATAAAAAGGGTTCTTACCTGTCCCCTAATATCTATGTTAGGAATAATTCATTTATAAGCAGCAACCAGGTTATATATTATAACTTATCTAGAACCTCTCAGTAGGTTTGTGAACCGAATTGATTGTTCAGCGTTCAAAGATTTTGAAACTGTAATATTTCAATAAATGTTACACTAAACAACTATTTCCAGATATTATTATTTTTGAATGGTCTTTCAAAATATGTAAAATTTAGACAGTTTTTTCTTCTTTTTAATTTCATATATTTTAATTAAAATGGACGACTTTACCACAGCCTAAGGTGAAGTGGTCCACTTGGTTTCATTGCAGACATATAGAATTTGAATTTCATTATATTAATATTACAAATACATTTTACAATTAGGTTTTTTTCTTTTCCTTTTAACTGATAAAGAATTACCAGAAAGAAACAAACATTTTACCATGCAAATTGATTAAAAGGTTCAGATAGGTTTAAATGAAATTAATCAAATCTCACAATAAATAAAGATTATTATATTAACTGAATCTATAATAAAAATTTTGTAACAGAAACTGCAATTTGAAATAGAAACATTAATTAGAATGAAATGTTTAAAAAAATATTCCTTTTCATTGAAACATTCAATGTTAAACAGTATAAAATTGTTCCTTTGTAATCGTAAAACTATTTCCAGAACCCTTGCGAACTGCAAAAGCTTAGCAGTACCTATGTTTCTATTAATTTCACAATTATTTTTAGCATAATACATTAAAGAATAATGCAGACGTACACAAATTCTTTTATTTTTCACTCACTAAATGCATGTACAAACATATGGAACCTATAGAAATCAACATAACTCTAAAGATATTTGAAAACAAGTACATGGCAGTCTTTGTTCTGCTCAGCTGACAGTGAATATGAGAGTGAATTTCGCAGAAAAAAAACTACATGAACAGAAATAAATGACAACTGAACTTTCATAAAATGGGAATTTTAAATGGAATATGAGAACTATGAGTAACTACACATAAATAGATCTGAAAATAAATAATGAGTGATATTAGAAATTGCCAACTTAAAATATTCCATACATTAGCTGAAATACTGAAAATTATCATATATGAATGATGCTCAAATGTAATCTAGTATTCTAAAGTTTATTTTCAATATTCAGATACAAAATTTAAAATAATTGAAGCCAACATGCAAACAAATAACACTGTTACATCAGCATTCTACTATACATGTTAGAAATTCAAAACTATTGAGAAAACAACAACAAAAATGAGGCAAATGCATTTCCAATGCTGATAGTGAAGAAAAAAATGAATAAAAAATTTTACAGAATTTCCTCCTTTTAATTTCTATGACGGACACTAATGACAATTTTTTTAATTTTGACCATATGAAAGACAACTTTTAGAAATACTTAATGAGGGAAAGTAAAATAAAAAATCACTGATACAAAAGTATGTCAAAATATTTAACTTAAATTATATATATATATATATAGATATTTAACTGATGAAAAGTTATATAGAGATTTCCTTCTACAATAATAAATTTAATAACAGGATATTTTTAAGTTTTGGTTCAATAATGAACACTCGACTCTTTGGTGACAATAGCTATTCTTACTTTAATAAGAATCTACATTTTAAGTGTACATTGCAAAAGCAATTCTTTCTCCATAACAGATAAAATAATCATAATCAAATTATTTTGTATCACAGGACGGTTTCAGATATGCTGAGAATGAGAATTTACATCAATGTTTGTATAACAGAGAATAGAAAATAGATATGCCTTAACTTTTATACACAACTACAATTGCAATCATCTTTAACATAAGTTACTTGTATTTAAAGAAAATTGAGCTATATGTTATAGAAAATACATAAATGGTTTAAATAGTGATTAAATTAATAAATTTCATAATTCAAAATTGATTAAAATTGTAGGCTTTAAAAATAGATGTAAAATTCAAAAGACATGCTTATCTTTAAATGCACGATTCAATTCTAGCAAAAATACATATAAGCCCTAATTATATAACATTATAAAAAATGCAAATGAAATAAGATCACACATTTTCCTACTGAAACATACACACACAGGAAAGTGAAAATATTTCATACATATAATTATTGGTAAATAGAAAAAGTAAATCTGTTTATTATAAAAACAAAACACAGTAACTATGCATCCAGAAGCAAGCAATGGTTGAAATTTAAAATGTATGCATCTTCAAGAAAGAATTTTGGTATATTACGGAATGTTATAGCAGTGTTGAATTCAGACATTCTTTCCTGGGATGGATTTCTGCAGCTCCAGGGACAAATTAGAGTTCTGAAGAGAAATTGTGCTTTTAAACCATTAATTAGTATAAAATCCTAAATCTTCCAGGTACCCCCTGAATTCATCACTATGTTATAGAATGAATAATTGAACTAAAATATTGAATCCAAATATTATTTAATACATAAAAAATTTAAACATTTATATTTTCCCATTGTCTAAATAAGCAATATAGAAGTTCAGGTACAAAATGTTATTCTTTATGAATTTATTATTTATTTTCTAAATGAAAAAATAAACTTTTACATATTTGAATATGTTAATTAAAATATGAATTTCATAAATTGCTAACAAAAAAAATTAAAAATCTGACTAAACAGTAATCTGAAATTAAAATTATTCCTAGAAGGTATTTAACACATGAGTATCACACATACTTGATGCATAAAGTGCTCAGAATCTGATTATTCCTACCAGTAATTGTAAATTTTAACTTATTTAATCAGAACATGTCTGCGATAAAATTAGGCAAAAATATCAGTTTTGAAAAAAGTGATGAAAGAAAAAAACTGTAAAGGATGCCTGCTGTGAAGGGGTTAATAAATGTCACTTATTTTATACCAGAATTACAAGACTTTAAATGTCAATATTTTTACAGAAAAAATGGATGTGTTTTGAAAGAAATTCTTTAACTGCAACAAATAAATAAATTATATATGAAAAAATTTTATGATACCACACCTTCATGTAACAGATATACCATGACTTCAAATATCTCATTTGGTAAAATTCTGGCAAAACATAGGATAAAAACATTCAATTAAATTTTAGTCTATTAAAATATAACAGTTAATATTAAAATTGTACAGCATTCATAATGTATTGTTTCATGATTTCAAAAATTTTAATTCTAAATTACTGCTCAAAAATTTTATGCAATGATCAATAGTCATATATACAAAGGTCATTCAAATCCTAAATAGTCATGCATGATGCACACCCTAATTTTTAAAAAAAATTTTAAGGGGACACAATCACGTGGCATATATGGAAAAAATACAGTATACTAGAGGATAAATATAAATTCATGATTTCCACAAAGATTTAAACAAGTTTAAAATTTTGATATGCATTGTAGCAGAAAATATGTATATTTTATACAAAAATAGACATGTTACATGTAAAGGAGTACTGTAGTTGAGTATTATTAAATATAATTTTTTTTAATATTTTTTTTTACCATAAACTATTTTGTCTTAATTTCTTTTCTTGTTCTAAAAATACTCTTACTAATAAATGATAGATGGAACTTTAGAATGTAGAATTAAAATACATATTTATACAAACATTAAAAGAACTATGGTCAAATCTTGCCAGATCCATATCCATCACAATGAATGATTATATAAAAGCAATGCTTTTCAAATATCAAGAAATGTACAAGTAGAATGGTTTAAAGTCACCTTGTACCTTAGACTCTTTATGATCAACGAATATGGTAAGAGAATTTAAACTAGTCAGGGGAGGGGGGGTCACATTTCAACAAAATTCATAAATATCTGGAAACTTTTAAAGATGTGCATACCTTAATCTAGAATTGCACAATTGTATGTGAAACCTTTAAGAGAAGTTTGTTGAATAAAAAAAATTCAAATATTGCCCCCCCCCCCCCCCCCCCCACAAAAAAAAGGCAGTAGGGAAATAGGATTTTATGAAAAGAAATTAAAAAATATATTTCTACAAGCAAGTTCCCAATACATTTTAATGAATAACAAAACAATTTCCAAATTTAGGATACTAAACATTTATCTGTACTATCAAAAAGGGAAAATACACAAAAAACATAATTCAAAACATTTAAAATTAACTAGTAGTATTATGTATTAAATAAATTATAGTTCATTTAGCACCACATATGACAACCCAATTCTCCAATATAAAAAATGGAGACTTTTTAAAGACATTTTGCATATCACAGCAATCTTGATATATATTCAGTCTTGAGGTAATTCAGAGAAAAGAAGCCTAAAAGAAGATACTAACCTACAGATATTTTCTAACTTTGTTACAATGTATGAAGTACTGATCTTATTATTCTTAGATTTTTTTTTTTTTTTAGAATTTAAAATTCCATACATTTAATCTTTTACCATAAATTAAAAATGGTATTAAGTAAGCCTACTTTAAAAGCTCCTTTGAACAAATACATACATGCAGATAAAAACACTCATCTTCAAAACATATCAAGTACAGATACTGATATATTTACATGGCAAATTAAAAGCAATATTTAAATTTACAGAGAAGAAATAGTGTACTATGGCTGCAAATGACCAATTTGTATTACTTTCAAATAATTAAAATTTACTTTTATTTTTAAAATAGTATAACATTTTTCATACACTATGTACAGCACAATATTATTCATTTATAACACTATGTTGATTTAATTCAAAATATTCAGATTTAAAATTTGCTTAAAAGCTCTCTAAAACCTTTTTGAGTGCTCTCTCTCAATTATAAGATGAAAAAAGAAAATTTTAAATCTCTCACTGAAAGAATAAAGCATAAGAAGCTCTATCATTTTTATGCAATTCAAAATTAAAGCAAAAATCAAAGTGCTTTTTAAGATAAATAAAACTATCTGTTTTAAATTTTTAAGTGTTCATTTAACTAACTTTATAACTGCTTTAAGAATTTTGGTCATTATTTTTAATCAATTATAATATTTTATATTATTTAGATTATATATATATATATTTGCCTCTTCCATTACCCTTTCATAGCAGAAATATTATCATCCCACCATAAACTAAAAGTCTGCTTTATATAATATGTGAATGTCCCCCTTTCTTATTCTCAGTGTATTAAAATAAATTTTGTAACAAGTCCCAGAATTTTTAGCAGAAATTTAAATTCTAAAAATATTTCAAAATTACTCCTCTAAACAATAAACAAACTGATAATTTATAGTTAAACAGTAAAATTTAGAAAATCATTCATAGAACATAAAAATGATAATATAGTAAATAAATATCAGTGTTAAAAACATAAAGTTTAATGACAAAAACTTCTGAGAAATGCAAAAGGAAACATTTTGAAACCAGTAAATTTTAAATATCCAAGAAATTGTTTCCAAATAAAATGTAGATAATAAAATAGAAAATGTTTTCCACTCTTAATAATTTAGTTTTTAATTGTTTATAAAATGAAAATTATTTAATAGTCTGTTTATGATGATTAAAAGTATGTTTTCTAGTCTTAGAAATATGACAAAATGTTTGACATAAGTAAACTACAGAACATACTTCTAAAACCATAACTTTCAATCAACCGAAATTCATCATCAGATTAAAATATAGAATATATGTGTAAGTTCATCACAGCAGCATAAATCTTTAATTCTTGACACAAAATGCCAGTACATTAAAAACATCTAAATCATGTTACCAGAAAATAATTGACTTTAAAATAAATTAAAATAAAGTTATTGTATGAAACCTTAAATTAGTAAGTCTCTGATTAAAAATAGAATTGCAGTTAAAATTTAGAAAGAAAACAACAATTACATTCCTGGAGCACAATTAATATTAGCTGCCATGTAAATATTATATAGAAATGATCAACTCTAGCTAAGTATAAAATTTAATTCTTTTACTAACATTAAGCTAAAATTTATGTATAAAATCAGAAGAGCACCAATTGTAATGTCACTATTACGTACTGCAGCAATAAAATACACACTTAAAAAATATCATACTTTACAATTTACAGCATGATACACAGAGTTGTGCCATTATTACTTAGAAAACAAGTAGCAAAATAGTAACCTTTTTCCTTCTTGCTTTTTTAATTCTAGATTTAAATTCGATAAAACAATCCAAAACTTTTACACAAAAATCTAGAGCTTCAGAAGGAAAAGTTCATTCAACTGCTATAAAAAAAATTATTACAAGAGATAACATTAATGGAAAAAGGAGCACATCAATACGCTTGGAACAACAAATACTGAAAATTTTACAAACATGTTAAAAAATATTACAAAAATTTTAAGTAAAAACATCTGAAATTTTTAAATTTTGACAGAAGGACAAAGATAAAATTAAGCTACAAAAATATTAGCAGATACTAAGTAGAAAATAATTTTTACATAACAAAAGCAAAACATATCACAACAAATTTCACATGACCAAAGGAAAAAAAAGAAAATAATTAATACTGTTTGCTGAGCTATGAACAATCATCTTTGGATATAATCTGTCCTGTTACAAGGTGAGACAGTTAATAGCTGCAAATAAATAATGCAACAATATCAGCCAAATTTAAATAAATAGTAGTGTAAAGCTTCAATCTGGTTTACAATATATAGTTTCTTTTCTAGAAAAGATAGGAATACATATTTTGACAGCAAATATAAAAGAAACATTAGTATGAAATACTTATAAAAGAATTCTTGCCTGATATGCAAAGTAGAGATTTATATGTATATCTTTTGTAGATATTAACAAAAAATAACAGTAAATAACATAGGTAAATAATTTTAAGTAGAAAATATGCAAATATGAATTTATTGAAACACTCAGTTCATGCTATGGCTTCAAAACATAGCAAAAAGAAATGAACACGTCATTTCACAGTGATAATTCAAGTAAACGTATCTCCATCTGTAAGTGCACAAATGTTCATATAAGTATAGACTTGTAAATGTATTTTTACATGTGCGTGCAGATATCAAACAAGACTGAGCAAGCATCAGAGGATCACACATCTTCTCCGTGGCTTTAATTTGGATGGCTTAATTGGAGGTCGCTCAGCTGCTTGAAATTTCCTAAAGAAAATTAAATTAAATTAATGCAGGTACAATTAAAACAGCAATGGAACAAAAGACAGTCTTTTAGTCTATTTTTTAAAGAAAAATCCATTATTGCAATAATGTTGGTTCAAATTCAAGAACATCAGCTATTCCTTTTCTGTAGCAACTATTTCTCTCACTTGACCTAACACATGATAAATTCATATAATAAATTATGTGTGAATATAAATGATGAATGCATTTTAAAAGCTAAATAAAATTAAATAAGACTCTTAGTAAAAAAATTGTACAGAAATGACTTTGACATCATAAGGAATGTCGTAAAAAAATATTTGTCTTGTTTTGAAAAATGTTGAAAGATGAGCTCAGTTTTTGTCTTTTACCCAACGAAACTGTTGCTTTTAAAAAATAAAAGTTTGATAGGAAGTGAAAATAAGGCTATTAAGATAAGAAAAAATGTAAAATATTCTTCTGGCTGCAAACTTAGTAGGTTTTGAAAAATTAAAGATGACAGTAATTGGCAAATCTAGATGCTTGAAAACTTTATTTATGGATAACAGGCAACAAAAGCTATGGAATACAAACTTTTGAGCAATTTTTGAGAATTAGAACCTCACTAAGAACTCAATACCCACTTAAGTCAACAGATATGTTTATAACCATGAAGTGTTGAGTAACATTCCACTGTATCTCTTTTAATTTTGCACATGTGTAAGTACCTAGCTACTAAATTTGCAGAACTTTTTATCATGAAATAAAAAAACCTTTGATTAGGAAACAGCATTATTCAAACCCTTGTGTCATAGAAAAAGTAGATCCAACAAAAACTTTCTCAGTTAGAGAATACTCAAAATGCAAATGAAATCTTAAAACCTTTATACAATTATTCTCATAGGAAGGCAAAGCAAAATGTGAGATACTGAACGGAACTTTCATCTTTTAATACAAAGTAAGAATATAAACAAAAGACTGGTTAGTCCTCAAGTGATATTGCATTAAACGGCAT
This sequence comes from Maratus michaelseni, assembly GCA_963931845.1. Taxonomy (NCBI): domain Eukaryota; kingdom Metazoa; phylum Arthropoda; class Arachnida; order Araneae; family Salticidae; genus Maratus; species Maratus michaelseni. The sequence continues at coordinate 215,716,967 of OZ007586.1, read as the reverse complement.
CAAAAAAGGATTAAACCTATAAAGGCCTGTTTTTACTTCAGCACAAATGTAATATTTAGAAATAAAATCATACTGTGAAGTGCATAGAAATTTTAGAATGAAATGCATGATACAAACTCTTGGAGCACAGAAATACAGGCAAGTACAGAATAGTACATAGTTTTACATATTATATTTTATGAATAGTTATACAAAAAATCATAATGACCAGTAACTGATTAGTAGTTATTACCTGTAGTCTGCATTAATATTACTAGGATATATATATATATATATATATATATTAAGGAGTAACACAGAGAAATTAATTTACAATCTCCACTTATGTATGACTGGTCCAAATGTTGGGATAGTTTCTTATGTATCAAATACAGAATCCCGGTCTTTACCAAAATTCAATTGTCTTTTTAAATGTGGCTAATTGCTTGAGTCAAAGTAGCTACTTTTAACCCCTTGAAGGGCAGTGAGATATTATATATCCCACTTAAGCAAAATTTTCCTTTTATAGCGTACATAAAGAAAAGCTTTTACTTATTTTAATATAAATCCTGGTGTCAATCAATCATTTCAATATTTTAGCAACAGAAGTACTTCGCACTTGAAAGGGTTAAAAAGACAATCATTTTCTCGCTGTGCTTTTTTTACTGTGTTCTCCCCATAGCCAGCACAAATGCTTTAAGTTACTTCTGCTGTTTTTGCTCCTTTCTTGCACAAAGTGCAAGAAGTTTTTTTTTCATTTGACATCCCAGTTCAAAACAGTTTTGGGTTTTTGTCATCAAAAACTAGTTTTTGACATGACAGTGGTAAACACCATGTTTTTACCAGTTTATTCCATCAAAAACCTATCATTTTTTTATTTTTCTCTGATCTATAGTGTAAGTGTAGCACACAATACATTTCTAGATTGATTTTACCTTGTTGTTCTTGTTATTATTTACAATTACATTTGTTAAATTTATTCAAAAGAAGAGCATTTCCTAAATGGAAAAGATTTAAAATTACAAAAATAAAAGGAAAGTAAAATATTTGTCATAATCTCTACTAATATAGATTCTACTAACTACAACGAACATTAATATTAAATAATAATAAAACGTTATTATAATTATTAAATAACATTCAATATACATTTTTATAAAATTATTTTAAAGATGCAAAAATGCTGTTATATGTTATGACAATAGATGTTAAGCATGGACTGGCAATGAATAAATTTGAATATTCGAAGATATAATATTTTAAAATGCATATCCTATGTATTTCATTTGCACTTCAATAAGCAGAATCTTAAAGTTTTGTTTTAAACAGTGTAATAAATTCTACCGAAATAATATACATTTTTTAATCTAATACTTATGGGTTACAGGATTTCTTCAAAAAATCTACATTTTTTTAGACTATGCCAAATAACTTAAGACTATTGTAGAGATCTTGTAACAGATATGTACACGTATTATTCTAATGCAATTCTTTTTTGTTTTTCTTGGATGGATAAATACACTTTAGAGTCTTTTTGATACTGAATATTTCATGTAAAACAACTTAATATTAAAGATAGAATAAAAAAAAAATTGTAAAAACAAACTACTAAAAAATGTTTTTTTGACAGTTTTGGACATTTTTGACAAAGAGGTTTTTGACATGATGGTAAAAACCATGGTAAAAACTGGTAATAACCGTCATGCGTAAAAAACTTGCCAACCCTGGTTCAAAAAGAACAAGCTTTCTCCAAATCTTCAAAATTCAAGGAAATACAAGAAAAAAAAAACTCAAAATAATAAATGAAATAAGACAGACAAATTTAAATTACAGTGTTGCTACAGCAAATAAAATGTTATGAATCCAATAAAACAGGACAGTTAACATTCAGTATATGGCCAAAAAAGTCATTTTAGACTATTTGTACATAAGGAGCATCCAAAAAGTAAGTTTTGCACAAGCTGTAAACAGAAACAAAACATAGTTACCTAAAAACATTTATTGGAACCAATACAGCAACCTTTCAAATACTTCTCCACATAAGAACACTTGTCATACTGTAGAATCATTTTTTGTAGTCCTGTGTCGTAAAAGTATGCCGCTGCCAGGGATTGAAGACAGTGTGTGACAACTGTCTCCCTATCTTCATCACCTGGCAAATGTTGACTTAAGCAGGAATTTCATCAGGTGCAAGAAAAGATGGTAGTCACTGGGAGCAAGATCAAAGTTTTGCAACCGGATAGTGATGGTTTTCCAGAATGCACTGCTGCATCTGCTCCACAAGGTCATCATCAATTAGAGACAGTTGCCCACTTCACTCGTGATCATTGATATTCTCCCTAATATCAGAAAATTGGACACATTATCCTGTTTGCTCATGACACCTGGCCCATATACTAGTCACAATTGATGAATTTTGATGGTTGGTACAGTCTGTGTGTTCAGAAACTGTATCAAGGACCTTACCTCACAGTTGGTGGGAGAAAGAATGGGAGCAAACACCTTCAACAGCTACAACAAAGTTAAGGAAAATGATCAGGAAGTGCCAACTGTCTCATATCAAAACCACATCCAGAATCTACACAGCATGTGTACTCACCTTCTGCATTGCCATGTACCTACATCTGTTGGTAATGTGGGAAACATACTTCCTGGATGACCCTTGTACGTTATTCATAGCAATTAAAGAATGAAATCAGAAATTTACACAGGCACAGAGAAAGGCAGAATAATATATTTAAAAAAATTTTAAATAGAGAGAAGTAGGTAAAGGGAAGTCAGCATATTTATTTGGAGATATTACATGACAACATAAGACTTACCTCACTTGCCTAACAAGCTCATAAAATGCATTTTCCACATTGCGTCCTTGCATAGCACTACATTCAACATAAGGAATCTTTAACTGCTGAGCTCTTTGTGTTACATCATGCTGAGAAATCTAGACAAGGAATTTTTTTAATTGTTAATTAGCATTTAATAAAACTAAATAATTTTGAATAAATATTTAAAAACCATAATATGTATACTCTATGCAATCTAGCAATGCTCAGAAGAAGAAAAAATTAAAAGTTAAACTACAAACATAGTTAACAACTTCGATGCTTCAAATATATTAAGTCCAAATTGAGAAATGTTTCTATTAAAAGGAAAAAAGAAAAGAATAAACAGCACAAAAGAGAAAATTATTTTTTTTGTTAATTTGAAATACTTTTTCTACATATGCTAATTGAATAAGAAAAATATCATGACTAAAAATGGAATAATGTTTCAAACTTTAATATGAATTAGAAGGACAAATAGAACTAATTTTCATGACAGAATCTCTCATTGTAAAATTTTAAAACAAGGCAACATTGCAGTTCACAATTGAAACACTTTGAGGATTTTTCCCCTCTCTAAATTAGAAGAATTAGTCTTCAAACCAGAAATTGAAATACTGTTTAAAAAAGTTAAACTTTCTAGATAGATCAGAAACACCAATTTTCAAGAATTTACAGATCAGGGTTAGAAATTAGGAACTCTAAGTAAGGCATCAAATGACGCCTGCAATTTTTTATAGGAGCCAAACTGCTGTTCATGGTTTCAATTTTATGTTATATCACATTTTCTTATTTCTTTTCACAACCATGTTAACAATAATATTATTTCTATTTTTTTGTGTTAAAGACAGGGGATGGGCTGTACATATTAAACACTTTATTTCTGTGTTAGTAACTAAAAGAACAAAAAAATTGGCTTTCTATAAAAGTGGGAAACTTAAACTACAATATTTCAATTTTAGAAAAATGTTTAGTTTATTCTTTTTGTAAAGGTAAAATCAATACAAAACAGATATAGAAGCAAGTGTGTCCATTGAAAGAAAATTTGAACTTTTAGATACAACCAAGGATAAGCCTAGTTTTAAAAATATCCTGGGACTGAAAGTATCATCAAAAAATAAAAAAATAGCCAATAAAAGAACCTTTGGATAAAAATTATGGTGTGCCATTTAAAAATATTCACAAATCCTACATAAATATATATTTTTGAGTGGGGTAGCACTAAAATTTTAAAACATTCTTGATACAGTATCTTATTTTATCGAAAAGAGGTGCTCTTGCACTGCATGTGGCAAAGGAAAAAAACTTATGCTATGATACAAAGGATAATGTTTGTAAATAAAAATTAAAGTGGAAGAAAGCTAGACGTTAAATTTGACAACTAGGCATAATTTTGTGCTCATGAAATCCAATAATTTAGTTGCGTTTGACGAGTGCTAATTTCTAACCCTGTTACAGATGCTTAACACAACTAACTAATTAAGATTTACACAAAAATAACATGAAAAATGTAATTCTTACATTTTAATAAAGAAAAAATTATGTATGACAGATTTAACGTACTGATGTACACAAAACAGCTTAAACCTGAAGAAAAATCCAAATAATTAAGGTTTTTAGAAAAATGTTAAATTTTAACCTTTTAAGTGAAAACATTTACATACAAAAAAAGAAAAAAAGCCAAGAGAATAAATTGACTTGGCACATCAGATGCTATTTATTTTTACCAGATGCAAAGGCAACTTGACAAAAATATGTATAAGTATTAAATATTTTAAGGACATTAAAGTTCTTTTTTGGCAAAACTTGGTAAAATATTCCAGGTTAATATGCATTATAAACACATTTTTCAATTCAGAAATTAAACTGTAACAGTAATTTAACAATTGTTCTGTTGTTCTATCATCTACTAAAGCGTTTTTACCACAAATAAGCTTAAATAACAATTCCATTCTGTTTTCTAAAGTATTGAAGCTTCCAGATATCTATTACTTGACTGGAAATTAATTTCTTGTAATTTTTAACAATTGTTTAGGACTTGTCCATTCATGGAAATATTTTCAGCCTTTACTTCTTTAAATGACTTAAGACAGTATATATATATCATCATCATCATCGACCGTTTTCAATCCACTGCTGCATGTAGGTCTCTGCCAGATTTTTCCATTGTTGCCTGTCTAGTGCTTTAGTCATCCAATTAACACCGGCCACTTTTCTGATTTCGTCACTCCATTTTACTTGAGGTCGTCTTCTTGGTCGTTTTACATCTTTGGGATACCACTGTAGGGTGTTTGTGCTCCATCTATTGTCTTGTCTTCTTGCAATGTGCCAAGCCCATTTCCATTTTAGCCGTTTAATTCTCTCGATGATGTCAAAAACTTTCGTCTGACTTCTTATCCACGTTATTCTCTTTCGGTCTCTTCTGGTTATGCCTAGCATACATTTTTCCATACTTCACTGTGTTGTTTGTAATCTTTGTATCATCCGTTTTGTTAGTGTCCAAGTTTCTGCTCCATAAGTTAGTGCAGGCAAAACACATTGGTTAAACACCTTTCTTTTCAAACAAAGAGGCATGTTAATCTTCAGAATAATATTGTTCTTCCCAAAAGCACTCCATCCATTTCTTATTCTTCTATTGATTTCATTCATGATACTGTTGTCTGATGATATTTCTTGTCCAAGGTACACATAACTTTCAACATCTTTAATCTCAGTGTTGTTGTAGACGATTTTCTTTTTTGATGCAAATGAATTGAACATCACCTTAGTCTTTTCCAAATTTATTTTTAATCCCACATTAATGCTAGCTTCTGCCAAATCTTTTAGCATATTTTGCAATTCTTCAGGGCTATTACTGAAAATTAAAATGTCATCAGCAAACCGAAGATGGCTTAAATATTCCCCATTTATTCTAATCCCTTTGTTTTCCCAATCCAGCTTCTTGAAAATACTTTCTAAGACAGCAGTAAAAAGCTTAGGCAAAATGGTGTCTCCTTGTCTTACTCCTCTTCCAAGCTTGATCTTCGCTTTTCCTTTGTCCAAACGGATGGTAGCTGTTGCTTTCTTGTAGATCTTCTTTATGATATTGATATAAGGTTTGTCTATACCAATGTCCTCCAGAGAAGTAATTACTGCAGATGTGTAGACCGAATCAAATGCTTTTTCATAATCAATAAAGGCAAGGCAGAGAGGTAAATTATATTCTTTATGTTTTCCTATAACTTCCCTTACTGTTTGAATATGATCCATTGTGCTAAATCCACTTCGAAATCCTGCTTGTTCTCTAGGTTGAGCTGAGTCCACAGCTGATTCAAGTCTTGTTAAAACTTTGGTGAAAATTTTATAAATCACTGACAGTAAGCTGATTGGACGGTAGTTTTTAATGTTTTCCTTTTCTCCTTTCTTATAAAGTAACACCATCACAGCATTATTCCAATCTTCTGGTACATCTGATTTCTCGAGACATTTGGAAAACAGTAAGGCTAGCATTTTTGCAAATTCTTCTCCTGCTTCTTTGATAAGGTCAATTGTAATTCCATCTTCGCCAGGGCATTTACCTTTTTTCATGCCTCTAATGGCTTGTACAACTTCATCTGTCATCACTGGGATTATCTCTTCAGTTTCTGTTATGTTTACTAGTGGATCATGTAGGTTGATTTCCCTTTGATCTTCACATTTATATAGATTGTTATAGAATTTTTCAACAATGTGTACTATTTCATTATTGATTTTGGTGATTGTTCCATCCACTCTCTTCAGTGCAAAAATACCTTTTCTTCCAACACACAGTTTGCGCTTAGCTGATTTTAAACTTTTGTTATCTTCTAGAACTTTTTTGACAAGATCACAGTTAAATTTTCTGATATCTTCTGTAACACATTTTCTTACCGTTTTACATAATTCTGCATATTCAACTCTTGATTTAGGATAGTTTTTCTTCATTTTAAATTCTCTGCGTTTCTTCATCAATCTTCTTGTTTCTTCTGTTATTTTCTTTGTTTGCTTTACTTGTGCTTCACCAGCTATCGTCCTTGCAATTTCTTGTAGAGTATTTGTTATTTTCTTGTTCACTACTGTAACATCTTGTTCTTCTTCTAAGATTTATTGAAGTACTTGAAAACGATTTTTAAGTTCTAAATTAAATTCTTCTTTCTTCTTTATGTTTCTGGAGATTTATAATATCGACTGATTTCTTTGAGCATTGCAAAAGCTTCATTCTTTCCACTTTAGTATTTAAAAGCAGTTTGCATCTAACTAACCTGTGATCGCTTCCTGTATTGAAGTTATTGAGAACACTGCAATCCTGAATAAGATGCCTTTTGTTTGTCAAGATGTAGTCGATTTCACTTGTTGAGCCATTTGCACTACGCCATGTCCATTTTCTTTGTGGCTTTTTCTTGAAAAATGAATTCATGATATACATCTGTTCACATTCTGCAAATTCAATCAATCTGTTTCCTCTTTCTACGCACCCCATATCCATGATTTCCTACTGAGAACTCACCTTTCTTTTTTTTCCCCCAATTCTAGCATTCCAGTCTCCCATTATTAATTTTATGTAGCATTTTCCTTTTTGATGCATTGAAGCTACTTCTTCATAGAAATCCTCAATTTCTTCATCAGTATAGCTAATTGTTGGTGCATAAACTTCGGTAATTTGCAGCTTGTATCTTTTTGACACTTGTATAACTAACCTTGCAACTCTATCTGATGCACTATCATATTCTACAATGTGATTCTTCCACCTTTTATGAATCAGAAATCCTACACCACTTGTTTTTCTATCTTCTGTACCTCTGTAGTACAATACATGTCCACTGGCAAGATCAATCTTCTCTTCACCTTTTCTTCTTACTTCGCATAATCCTAGGATGTCCCAGTTGATTCTTTCTAATTCTTCTTCAAGTTCCTGTAAACGACTTTCAGAAGATAAGGATCGTCCATTATACGTAGCCAAGGTCAGCAACTTATGGCAGCCAAGCCGAGCCCGGTGATTCTTAGCACCTTCTGTCTTCATGTCTTTCTGATCGCTGCCGTAATCAGGAACATGCAGACTGCCGGGAATTGAATATATATATATATATATATATATATATATATATATATATATGTATAATTTCCTTCACAAAGAGAAAATTACAGCAGGTGCAAAACAAGCTTATTGCAAGTTGTGAAAGTTAAAGAACACAAAAGGTTTCCAATGGGAGGTTGCACTGAATGCTGAGTCAGACATGTTATAAATGCCATTGAATACACATTAATGCAGAAATCCTCAAAAACTAATCTAATTTGATATTTACAATTCAGCTAATAGTTTTTGTACAGAGATTCATTATAAGTGATATTTAGATTTTGCAGTATTTTTTATAGGCAGGTTAGTTTAGAAGAAAATTGAAAAGAATTTCAGAAACCATATAAGTGCAGAATTTAGTATTTTGAGATATTAACGTAAAATTGTCTAGCCAAGCTAAAAGATATTTTTTAACGACAAAAATTTGAAACCAAAAAACAGCCCTCCATATCAAATGGTAAAATAATTTATTCACTAGGATTTAAGGTAAGAAGTAATAAAATGCTTCTCTCTTAGCAATCATGTCTGTATTTTGTCTGTATTTCTATCTGTTTTACTAATTTTATTAAATAATCTGGTTTAAAGACAAAAAGTAACAAGTGAACTTTTCAGTAAACCTGAACTTTATTTTGGTCAGTTAGAAAATTTAAACTAAACTCAAATGTTGAAAAGAAGGTTTCAGATTACTCTGAACTTCAAACATGCCAGGTAAACTGAGAAAGTCATATGAAGTATTTTTACCATGTACAAAAATAGTTCAATGAAAAACGTTATAAGCCATAGACAGTCTTGAGGTTCTTGCAAAAACAAAAATAAAGAAAATAAGAATATTCTTTCATGGTTATTCATAGTCAAGAGTCCACTCTTCTTTTCAAATTCAGATGTCAGTCAGCTCAGAATCATGTTATAAAATTCAGTATAATCTGACATATATATATCATGGTAATTCATTAGTTATGTAAAGTTTAATAACTTTAAAATATGTTTTAAATTATTTTTTACATGACATACCATTTTGTTTTTACCATCCCCAAGTCCAAAGCAATATATGATAGTGAGACGCCATTGCTTTGTGTTGGCTCTTCAGTAAACATGTTACTCGGTACTATTCTGAAACTGTGATTATGAAATCACTGGTTAGTCACCGTTCACAGTAGTTGCATGTATAAGGGGTGTTAGTGCTCGACAACAAATGACATTTTTTGAAGTTTTTGTTTCTGTAAGTGGCAGCATATGGTATGTATATTTGATCATGCTGCTAGTAATATAAAGTTGGATTGAAGATGTTTTTTGGACTTGCCTTCTTTTGCCATATTTCCTCTTTTGGCATTGTAGCTTTTGCTTTGTTTATGAAGATAGCTGCTCGCAGTTATATGTTGTCCATCATGTAGCAATAGTAGAATTATGTCAGTAAATTTTTAGTTTATTTTAAGTTAGCTGGCAAAGTTCTGCTGGTGAGTTTTACATGTGTATAAATACTCTTCATAATCATGCGTTTGGACTGAAAATCTTCTGCTTGTTCAATTACAGACTGTGTTCACACATTCTTGGAACGATTTTGACTTTCTCTATAATTAAATTTAAATAAGTAAAAAACTATATGTCATCCATTCAAATAGGGTTTAATTATCACTGGCATCATTAAAAATATTCTTTACTTTAAAATGTCACTGGAATATAAACAATGGATCGAAAGCTACATATTTGCATTTTACGAAGAAAAATACTCATTTCATTATTAAAAAAAGGTATGAAAGAAAGCAAGGTTTTAATATTGCTACATGTAAAATAAGTGACATAATTAATAAAAAAGGAAAGAAGCATCAAAGTTTGCATTTAAGTGAGAAAAGGGTAAAAAATGCATACCCAACGGAGATACATTCACCGCCTATTATATCTAAAGTCACATTTCATGTATTAAAAGAAAATCCAATGCCCCCAAAGAACTATCGCTAAATCTTTAAACATCTCTATAGGAACTGCAAACAAATTTAAAAAAAACTGATTTAAAATTAACCGAAACAAAAAACATGATGTTCATGGTCTAATGAGAAAACGTTTCTCGGTGATTGTTGTATGAAAATTATTTGGTAATATTCAAGTACAACTGATGGCTCCAAGGCATAGAAAATTCTGCAGGACCAATTTAAACAGACAACATGAACCCATATGATCCAGTTGTTAGATATTTTTTTTTTCAACACAAGATACATCTCTGGAGAAAACCTGGGTTTATTCCTATGCAGAGTAAAGCAAGATGCTGAGCGTCTTCACAATACTCGCTAAAAAAAGGAAATTTTCGAACTACTAACATCATAATTTACTAATATCCTTTATTCACCCTTTGATAAGATTACACTCGATGGGAAAAACTAGCATTTCATTGAATAGAGAATAGCAAGTTTTGTCAATCAATTGCATAAAATATAGCGAATTTCGGCAAATTATTCAGGGAAAAAATGAATTTTGTCAATCCATCTGGAAAAAAAATCAAGAAATTTGTCAAATGGTCTTGGGAAAAAAAAAATCGAGAAATCCATCAAATGATCTCGGGGGAAAAATAACGAAATTCGTCACGTGGTCTCGGGAAAAACTCGTGAAATTCATCAAACAATCGTGGAAAATATTGCAAAATTCGTCAAATGATCTAGGAGGAGAAAATTGCGAAATTCGTCAAATGATCTAGGAGGAGAAAATTGCGAAATTCGTCAAACGATCATGGAAAAAAATCACTAATTTTACTACAGAATCATTGAAATAAATAGCAAATTTCATCAATTGATCACAAAAAATCTTGCAATTTTCACCAAATTATTGCAGGAAAAATATAATTTCATCAAACGATCGCAGGAAAATCGCAAAATTCTTCAACGATCGCAGAGGAAAACTTGTGAAATTATTCAAATGGTCTTGGGGGAAAATTGTGAATTTTGTTAAATGGTTTCGAGAAAAAAAAATATCGAAATTCGTCAAATGATTTCGAAGAAAAAAGTTACAAAATTCATGAAATTTGTCAAGCAACAGCGGGAGAAAAAAGGCACATTTTCCTTTCAATCATCGCGAGTGTGACTATTAAGTTTAGACAGTGGTGGCAATAAAGTCAATCGCCAAATTTTCAGTATTACTTGCCGAGTGGAGAGTGCTAATTTTGTCCTATACAATACTAATGTAGTCTTTTCCATTGAAGTTTATGTAAAACCAGGTAATTTTTTAGGTCTAAAAATTTTAATGATAAAACTAAGAAAAATAAAATTGGTACTTGTTTTTATTGTAAAATGGATGGCCATGTTATTTTTAATTCTAAAATTTAAATTGAGTAAGTCTAACAGTCAAGTTTCTAAACATACTAAATCTTTTGATTCTAATGTAGTTAAAAGTAAAAGTAATTTTCATAGTAGTAGTAAATTTGTTAAACCAGTTGGAACCAGTAATGTTGAATGTGACAATAGTAACTTTTGTAACTGTACCTTCTTTGAAATTAAATGTAAGTTTGATAGAACTTCCTCCAGATTTATGAAAGGCAATTCTTTTGATTTTTGTCCTGAGAACACAAAATGGATATTTGATACAGCTGCTACACAGCTGTGGTACATTTTAGCAGAAACAAAAATTTGTTTTCTGATTTTGAACCAGTACTATCTGATATGCAAATGAAGATGCTTAAACAAAGAAGAAATTTATTGTCTGCAGTAAAACTTGAAAAACTAGGGATTATTTTTGAAGGTACTAAAGGTAAAGTTTTTGTTTATGATAAAAATATAAATGAACTTATTTATGCTTTAAGGGAGAATGGTCTATACTTTTTGAAACCATCAAAGTATGTCACTGAATATAAGGGAAATGAGAACTCTGTCAATTTTTCAGCAAATCAAGTTGAAAAGATAGATGTTTATGAATTATGGCATGAAAGATTCTGCTATATTAATGGTGAATATCTGGTAAACACAAGTAAATAAAGCATTTATGGTTTACCTTTGTAATCTAAATTGACTGAAGATTGTCTTTCCTGTAAGTTGGCTAAATCAAAAAGAGTATCTTTTAAATTTTTTGGTCAGATTAAGTAAAAAGTTCTTCTATAGCTGCTGCATATGGAATTATGTGAGCCTCGCTAGTAGCATCTCATGGGTAGGAGGAATCTTTTTCTTTGAATAGAAGATTATTTTTCCAGAAAGGATACTGTTTATACCCTGAAAAAACTCTGATGTTTTTTAGACTTTTCTTAGATATCAAAGGAGAGCTGAACAGTTATTGGATAAGAAAGTAATCTCTATTCAAATGGATCAACAGGATTCTGAGAAATTTCTAGAAAGTTAGGGAATCGCCCATGAGAAAACAATCCCCAAAATGAATAGCTGTGTGGAGCATATTAATTTAACTATCTTCAACAGAAAGTAAAAACATTTTTGAATTCTAGTGTCTTATCTCAAAAGTTTTGGGTGGAGGCTCTAGAGTTTCACCTCTGTGTGGAATGAGTCTATCATAAAAATTGCAATAAAAGGCCTTTTAAATTGTACTCAGGAAGAAAGCCTTTTGTTTTGATGAGATAAAAAGGAGGTTGATACCATAAGTAACTTCAATGGTCCATATTCTACTGTTTCATGTCTACATTTCCCAGAGAATAGACATATTTTTCCTATGATAAATGATTTTATTGAGTCAAAAAGCTAACTAGTATATTATCATTACCTGTTAGTCCTAGAAACACTAGAAGTTCAAAGCCTAGGTAGAGATTAAGTGAGAGAACCAATTTAATGCCTTGTACATCTATTAGTTGGATAGATTGTGCTGTTTCTCATAAAACTAGGCCTAGGACAGATATTTACTATGGTATTGAGGGAATTAAAATCAATTTGAGATCTTTAAATGAAGTAAATAAGTACTGTTCAGCTAGTAACATAAAATAAGATGACTTTTTTTTAAGTAAAAACAATCAGTCAGGTAAAGTTTCTTATTTTTCAAATAAAAGCAATGAAGTAAATTTAATAGAAGTAAAAATCACTAGAACTTTCAAGGAAGCTGTCAAAACATCCTAAGTGTCTGAATGGAAGGAAGCTATAAACCAAGAGATGCAGATCATATATGATCATAATGTTTGGGAGCTCGCAGAACCCACCTGAGGATGTACAGGTTTTAGGTAACCAATTTACAAATCATGCTTTGTTGCTCAGGATTTAGTAAAAGCTTTAAATTATGATGCAGTTTTCAGTCAGGAAGGTTTCAAATCAGGAAGACTTAAATGTAATTAAGTAATTAGGTACTGTTCAGATAACAACATAAAATAAGATGCCTTTTTTTTAGAAGTAAAAACAATCAGTAAGGTAAAGTATCTGATTTTTCAAATAAAAGCAACGAAGTAAGTATGTCTCATAAGTGTATTTTTGCATGCATGAAAAAAAAAAGGTATGTAATTACAGAATTTTCTCCTTAAATTTATCTTATTTAATTTATAATATTTCTTTTATGATAACAGATATTTATTTTACTTTATGATAATAGCTATTTACTTCACTTATAATAATTTTAATATTTATACAATTAGAAAATGCATCTGATAATGTCCTCTTGATTATCAGATTATTTCAATTTTCTGACATAAGTGTCAGATTATCCAAAGCCTTTCTAGTAAAAATACGTGGCAATACGTACTTGTTATCACATTCTAATATAAAATAATTCTGAAGTAATATTAATGAAAAAAACAAATATATACATAACTAAAAGTAGAGAGACTAATGAAAACAACGTGTTTCAACATTCAAGGATACAAAATTATCAAGATATAAATATTAGCATAACTACTACGAACAAATTGCATTGTACTTACCATTCGTTGAGATTCCAAATCACATTTATTAGCAACCAAAAGCATTGGAAATTCATCCCTATCTTTGACTCGCAAAATCTGCTTATGGAACTTGTATATTTCATCAAGACTGAAATAAACAGAATGAACATTTAATAATAAAAATATGAAATAGGAATAAATTTAATTATTTATATAATGTAAATTTTAATAAATAAAAATACAAATATTGATTAATTAGATATTAATCTTATATCCTTCATGTTAAATATTTGACTAGTATGGTCATAATCAGAGTTGGGCAAAATACATCGAAAAACCCTTTTCAATACAAAATACATTAGTTTTCAAATCTAAAATACAAAATATTTTTAAAATAAAAAAAATTTCAAATACAAAATAAATATATTTTGAAAGTACATTTAAAATACAATATACACTTGGAAATATTAAAAATTATTAGGCATTAAATTGCACTATGCAAATGCAAAGTGAGTTTTCAAAACTGATTTCAGATTTTGAAATTATAAATTTCCAAAGTAAAGAAGCAAAGCAAATTTTAAAAATATATCAGTTTATAGGAGAACCCTTTTTATAATAGTAAATAAAGAATTTTTACAGATAAACCAGTGATAGGTGAGCCAGCCATTTGCTGCAACAATTTAAATATATATATAAAATAAACAACATGCATTTTTTTTTTTTTTTTTGTGGAAACCTTATGAATATCATGGTGCGTAGAAATCTGAGGTACGGAAGTACAATGACACCAAATAAAATTGTTATTTGAAATGTTATTATTTCTTTTATATAATGCATGTGTGTTCCTCCCTTCCTATTTAAACAGGACTGATCATGACCTTTTTGTATTCCTAATCTTAGATTATGATGTTTTTACAAAGAATTACTGAATGTAAAAATATACATGAAAATCTTACTTTATTTATTAAGATTTATTAAGAAAAATTTGCAGCAGAAAAAATGTGAATGCTCTCATATTCATAAAAAGAAAGCCCTTATTAAATATTCATAAAAATTAAAAATAATTGCAATTCAAAATTTGAAAAGTCAAATGTTATTTATTTATAGTCAAATCATTTCTTTAAATGTTCATTGTAGTGATGCTCTTGCAGTCTAGTGTCTAATGTATCTTTTACATAATTTATATAATGAATGAAACATACTTTTAAAAAAAATCTTGATAAGATGTTTTTTAATAAAATGGGGACCAGAAAAACTACTACATTTGCTAGCCCCTCATATATGTGGGCACTGGGAAAGTGTGCATGTGCACTGTCGATAATAAGGCACAGAACCTGCACATCGCTATCAGTTATGTTCTGTTTTAAATAATCCCTCTCATCGTGAATAAATAACTGCATTAAAATTACTTAAGTATTCATGACATATCAAATATCTTCATCATTTATATTGTAAAACTATATACTATATTTGTAAATTTTTGCTGAAATGATTGTAAATTAAATGTAGCTAATAATTTTTTCTAAGAATGGATACACTATTATCTTGATATTTTCTTTCTATTAATTTGAAAGCCAAATAATAAGCATTTTGAAACTCAATTCTATACATATGCAATGAATATTGATCTTGTTTTTTAAAACTATTTCATACATAAATAATTCTATAGTTCAAAATGAATACTCAATATATATATATATTAATATCAATCAAAATAAAAGTTTCGTTTAACATTTGGTTTCAGTGAAAAAGCAGTGAACTTTCAGTGAAACCCGAAAATCTAGTCTGATCTCATAAATGTTTGCCTGAAGAATCCATGCACAGACCAGTGTGTTTTGGGGATTTTTCATTCATGCTACCATTGTTTGATGATTTGAAACCGTATTGATGACAAATAGCACTCACTCAATAACTGTTCACCCTCCTTAATAATATAAAACAAAATAAGATGTGTATGACTAAAATAGATGGGATTCATGACATTTCCATGATGGATTGACAAAAACATATTTTTTGTCACTTTCTTGTGAATATTAAATAGTTAACTATCACTTTCATATGTACAGAAAACCAAAACTTGAATCCAATTCAAAAATATTTTTTATTATTATTTGTTTTACCAACAACATAGTAGTATTCACATAATGTCAATAAAATGTCAGTGGCTTTTGGCTCTTGCGTGGTCATGTTTTGTAGAAAATGTTGTATTATTTTAGAGAATATAAATATTAAATATTTGAACAGTTATTAAAAAAACAGATCATTAGTCATTAAATAAAAAAACTAAACTCGCGTAAATACAGTTTAATTTGCATGTTTCTATGTACCTAATATTTCAATAAATTTTTACAATAATTAAAAACCAAGATTTTATTTCAATACATAATAGTTAAAAAAATAATCACAGGTATAAATCAATACAATTTAATACAGGTATAAATCAATTTATTAATAGATAAAACTTTGAATACAGAGAATGGGACTTTTTTGTCTTACTTGCTAGTGCAATAGGAATTTTTTACTAAATATCACTTATAGAACCGGAAGACTGTATAAAAAATTCAATTTTGTAACTTTTTAAGAAATGATTTAATTGATCCCAATGACTTTTAAAATAATTTTTTACCTCGTTTAAAACATTTTTGTAATTGGAACTATATGTCTATGACTAAAGGTTTAGGAATTAGCCATTGGACACTGTTGAGAGTGGACACCCTATATATAGAACCACTTAAATAAGCCCCAATGAATTTGAGAAAGAATAATATCATTAAAATTCCATATTTACAAAATAGTTCCAGGAAAATGTCATAAAATTTTCAGAGTGACTTTAAAATACATACATCAGTAAATTATACTAATTATTTTAAAAGAAACCCATTTCCCAAGCCTTATAAATTATTAAAGATTTTTGCAATTTTATAAAAGCTGGAGGACAGTGACTGGATACCTAGACAAATTAAAATCATTAACATTTTCCAACTAGCTTGAAAAATGAAGAAAAACTTTTTTTTGTAAATCTTAAATACTTTATCTCTAATTTGTTTTTCTCAGCACTTTTAACTTTCTATTAATGCACCATGCATGAAAACTTTACTATTTAATAAATAAAATTAATATTTCTTTGGTTCACATACTCTTTACAACAATTGAGGTAACTTAGCAACAGATTCAAAGAGCTAAGTGATAAATTTTACTATTTATTAGCATGACAAAAAAGGAGTCTATAAAAATAAAAATACACATGCAAGAAATATGAATATAGTTTTTTTTAAGTCTCACATTTTAATAAAATAAATTTAAAATTTAACATACATTTTAAAATTCATATTGTGGATAAAGAAAGTTCAAACAGTGTAAACTTCGCTGGGACTTTTGTTGGCAGAAAATCAATGATTTTTTAATCATTATGGAGGAAAACATACACAAATTTTGCGACCAACTGAGGAGATTCTGAAATTCTCTGAGATGGATTGATGAAATTTTCAATTTTTTTCTGTGACCAACTGATGAAATTCATGAATTTTTTTTCAGAAGAGATTGGTGAAATCTGTGGTTTTATTCTACGAGTGACTGATGAAATTCACGATGTTCTTTCATGAGCGATTGGCGAAATTCACGATGTTCTTTTACGAGCAATTGGCAAAATTCACTATGTCCTTTTACGAGTGATGGGTAAAATTCACAATGTTGTTTTACAAGCAATTGGCGAAATTCACAATGTTCTCCCATAAGTGGTTGAGTATATCTACAATTTTTCACTTTATCAATTGACAAAATTCACATTATTTTTCTGGAGCCAATCAGTAGATTTATTTCACAAGTTGTTGGCGAAATTTGCGACTGATTGATTAAAATCACGATTTTTTTTCAGTACAGATTGACAAATTGATTTTGTGGAATTCAGCAAACAATAAACAATAATGCGCAGAATTCCACTTATTCATAGAAGAATAAATGCTCATATCTAGTGTCTGCCTGTAAGAACATATCTGAATAATCTCCAAGCTTACAAATTTAATGAGTGGGACTCAAAATTATTCTCTTCTTGCCATGAAATTTTCTTCCCCACCAGCTAACTGCATCACAACACCACCTTCATTCACGGGACACACATCAGCACCATTTATTTATTTATTTTTAACGATTCCACAGAAATTGCCAGATTGAAAAACAAAATCTTTTTGAAATATTATATTTAAATAACTCATATACTCGAGATATCTTCCGTTGAAATTCAGCTGATTGCATCAACTCTGTACAAAAAATGGCAATTGAATTCATTTATTCATTCACTTGGTGAAATTAAAACTGCTATGTATTCAGATTAAAAAACACTGAATTGCATTTCATAAATCTAGCATGTCATACACTATTAACCAATCAGGTTGCAAGCAGATCATTTCGACCAAAGAGAAGAGAAGCATAAACCACCCTTTTCATATATGAAGAAATAGGACTTAAATCAAGCATGTTAGTTTTTATTTAATTATTTTCTTTTTAAGCTGATTCAAATTTTTGTTTAATTATGTAAATATATTTTGTAAACAGAATATTGCAATTTATGTGTAAGTAAAGTTTGTTTACAATTAACCGACATTTTAAAAACAATGTGTATTGAATTTTGAGGTTCATTATTACCCCAGTAGCAGAATTTTCTGATTTAGTCTGCAGCAAGCCAAAATTTATCTGCGACACAATGATGTAGGAACAAATCTACTATTAAAAGAAATACTAATAGTAAATCCATAAAATAAGCAAAATTTGCATTTACAGAAAATATATAATAAAAATATACAATAAATCTAGAGACACACTAAATTTTAGCAACTTTTATAAGCCCAGCATTTCTTTTTAAGATGCGAGATTAATCTGCAATGTCTAAAATAATCTGCAGCGCCTGCTGCCGTGCTGCACTGTTTCTGCTACCAGGATTATTACAGCCACAATTGTTTACATTCTTTCAGGTTTTAACCTATGAAGGTGATTAATGAAGTTTAATTGTTTGCTTGTTTTATTTATATAAAGCAAATATTTCAACTATGAAAATACCCAACTTAAATAAACAAAGTTTTCAAAATGAAACGAAACTTAAATGTAAAACTTATTATACTCAATAAAAAATCAAAAAGCTGTGCTTATTTGTTGTTGCACTCTCAAATTTCTGCATTTTTTTCTGCAGCCTATTGACGAATTTTACAATTTCTTCTTATGACAGATCGATGGAATTCATGATTTTTTCCTGTGACCGATCAACGAATTATGATTTTTTTCCCGCGACCGACTGAGAAATTTCTGAATTTTTTTCGCAGTAAAAGCCACCGGGCTCTGTGCCTTCCAGGTTTGGGTTTTTGACATCTGTCGAAAAGTGTCAAAAACCTTATACAATTTTTTTTTTTAATCATTAGTGATATTTTATATTATATCAAGCTAAAAACTGATTAAATTATAATTTATATATTATATAAATATTTTTTATTTAGTCATACTATAATTAAGATTGTAAAAATTATATATCATAATTCAAATTATTTGTCAATTGCCATGCTAGGAAAAATAGCTAAAAATATTGAAACTACTATTAAATGCATTTTTCAAAGTACCTTTTATATCTTTATTACTATTAAGTATTCGATTTATTATAAAAAAAAAAATTTAGCAATTTAATTTATGCTTAAAAAATAAAATAAATGAATAAAGGCTTGTGTAAAGCTAAAGTGACCACTATTCAATGTCTGATCATAAGTTACCTAGACTTTTAATGATTCTAAATGTTTGTCTTTGTACATAAACATTAAATATAACCCACAATTGCAACACAAATGTTCTTTGAGTAATTAAATGAATTATAATATGAAATCTATATAATTAAACGCTCTTTAAATCAATAACTTAAAAGAAGATGATTTGTTATTTTCAATATTTACACATATATAATATATCTTCATTTTATTATGTTAGTTTCAGTTTAATTATTTAAAACTATTTCTTTATGTTAAATTTAATTTTTATGCATTATAAAATAGTACCTTTTTTAATTCAAAGGTTGGGGTATCATAGCTGACATTTATTCCAACAGAGCGAAAAATGCCGGGACCAGGACTAGAACCTGAGTACTTTGGCTTGCCGTGCCAATGCTCTTCCGGCTAAGCTATCCCAACAATTTCATGGTTGTCATAATTCACTCTTATTTGTTGGACATGACTGTGAACTGCAGCGCTAATTTTATTTATCCGAGGTATAACTATACCATTTTTACATGATGAATGTGATACAACATGGAAACTAACTCCTGTATACCATGTAATTAGGTCATGATGAACAAACCGAGGTTAGAGTCCTGGTCCCAGCATTTTTCGCTCTGTTGGAATAAATGATACTCCAACCTTTGAATATGATTTACCTAGTTGAAAATACATTCCTGTTTTCATTAGTATCTTTTTGGGCGGGAGGGGGGGACAAACATTTAAATA
Source organism: Maratus michaelseni (assembly GCA_963931845.1). Taxonomy (NCBI): domain Eukaryota; kingdom Metazoa; phylum Arthropoda; class Arachnida; order Araneae; family Salticidae; genus Maratus; species Maratus michaelseni. The sequence goes on along the minus strand of OZ007586.1, from coordinate 215,696,837 downwards.
ATTAAAAAATAAGTATATTATTTATATGACATTTCATACATTAAATTATACAAGTACCAGAAAATACCCTTTAAAATCTACCAGAATACACTTTAAAAAAGGGCAGGGTGCTGCTGGTGAGAAAAGAGCACTTTTTTTATTCTTAAGGGCATGTTTTGGATTCTTCAGGGCACTTTTCAGATTCTTAAGGGTACTGTTAATGGCTTACTTTTGGTTTTTAAAGTCACTTTTAATATTTAAAAGTCAGGGCACTCTTTTGAGTATTTTTTTACTATGAAAGCCAATTTAATACCAAAAGGAGAAAAGACATTTTTTTTTTTTTACTGAGGGGCAAGAAGGGTGCTATTTTTTTTTTTTATATGAGGGCAAGAAGTGTGCTATTTTGTAAATCAAAGGGCAGGCAGGGTGCAGCACCCTTCTGAAACTGTCTGGGGGAAACTCTGCAAGTACTATTTAGTAGTTTGATTAGTTTATATTTTTAATGTAACAATACTTTTAATTATTTTTAATTATATATTTACAGCTTACAATTATTTTCTAAGTAATTTGTTAAACCAAAATCATGTTTTGAGTTTTCAGAGGTCAACACAGATTTTTTTTTTTCTAGATGTCCATTTTGTGAAAACTAAAAATTATTTTTGTAAAATTTATCATATTTTTGTGAAATTTATTTTGTGAACATTTTGTTATGAAAGATGAAATCCAGCTACTCAAATTCAAACCAAGCATTTAATGATAATTTCTTTAAGTCCTTCTGTTAAAGTTTTCATTTCTTGTGAACTTGTTTTCGTTGTAATTTATAAATTTTAAAACCTAACAAAATAAAACTAATTAATGGAGAGTATGTTTTTATGGAATGGAATTTTATGAAGAGACCAATTTTATTAAGAGGAATTTTGTGAAGAGGTTCTAGATAGGCCTTAACTTTTTCCTGGACCTCTGATTGTATACAAGATATGTGGTTTTTAATGTCTAAAACTGTCAAAAAGTTTACCCATGTATCTAACACTAAAAATTATGAAAAATTGTAAATTTAATGTTCTAAAAATAGTTTTAAAGTTTTTGGACTCAATTTTAGGTTTCTGACAGTCGTTGTCAAAAACTATGTCAAAAAGAGGTTTTTGACATGACGGTTAAAACAATGGTTAAAACTGGATAAAACCGTCGCACTGTCAAAAACTTGCCAACCCTGGTGCCTTCCCACATTGATCTAGAGTCAGCACTAAACAAAAATAAGATTAGAAGAAATGCATAGATCTTTAAGTGCACATGAAAAAAAAATTCTGAACTCCAAGGAAACATATTTAGAAACACAAAACTAGTTGATCCTTCATATTCACAAAAATTAGGACTTGACAATTTAAAGTTAACATGTTTTGTTTAATAGAAGAAATGAATCAATGGTTTCCCTTTCAAACTTTGGACATGGGTTTAAAATTTAAATGCATAGAACCTTTAGGGATGTCAATTCAACCACACCAGTACACCCATATCCATGGTCATTGATTTTGATGAAACTTGGTATATTCAATAAACATATGGTATCAAATAACCCACTAATTGTATCGCTGGCTTCAATACTTTTTTATTTACAGTCATTCAAAATTTCTTCAAATTCACCTTTTTGCATATATTCGAGAAGTGCTAAACAAGCTGCACTTGGTCATAAAAAAATTTCTATTTGGTTCCCAAATTGTTTTCAAAGTTTATTTACTTACCAACAAAAATATGATAAACACAGAAAAAAATACTAGAGGGCTGTAAATATTTATTTTGGTCGCCTAAAAAATAATAAATTATTATTAATTTAAATTTTTGTTAGAAAAAATATGATTTTCTAAAAATGCAATATCAGGGAGAGGGACAGGTATAATCTTGGTGCATCTTTTTTTTTTTTTTTTTTTTTTTTTTTTTTTTTTTTTAAATGAGCCTAAATATATGTTTTATCTTATTCTGGAATAAAATTGGTGTTTTTTTAATTCCTTCTGAAGAAAAAAAAAATCACCTAATGTCATCAATAAAATTGCAACATAATATAATTTCAATACCACATTTCTGTTGTTAATTTTTAAGAAAGTTATTTTATACAATGTAACTAAGCTAAAAACATTACTTAAATATGTTATTTAAAAATGTATTAATTTTTTTTATAATTTTTTGATGAAAGAGGAATTAAAACTTGCATTCACAAAACAATAATTAAACATGCTCTGTATGATTTTTTGCAAATGACAAAATGAAATTTTCAAGGAAAATATTGATATAACATTTAGGTGGGATCTAATTAATTATCAAATGTGATTATATGGGTCTTTAGAACACATATTAGTGTTTATGCTAATTAATTACAAAATTAGGATTTTTACCTAAGAAAAATTCCTATCAAATTAAAAACTAAATTAAATATATTTAAAAAATTAAGCGTTTTTGGACAAATTAATTTGCTTAACTATACAGTAAAATCTTTACTGTTTAAAATGGGTTAATTCAGTATATTCTGATATAAAAAATGAATCCTCAATATGTTTGTAAAAGTAAACTGGCCTAGTTTACTTTTGGTTTGTTTTTGGCTTAGTTGCTTCCTGTTTATATTACAAGGCAGATGTTTGGGTTAATCAGAAAGCTGATGCAATCATTCAAAGTATTGTGCAACATAATTTTTTTAATTTTGAGTTTATTTCTTTCTTTCTTTCTTTCTTTTTTTTTTTTTTTTTTTTTGTTTATTGTGCTTTTACTGGTGGTTTATGAAAATACTCACAATAAGAGCATCTCATTCTGTTCTTTCTCAAATTCTGCTAAACATTTGAGATTTTTTTTAAAAATCTTTTGTTCAGTTAGTATTAGTTTCCTGAATTAGATACAAGTCTGCTTTAAAAATCTTCAGTGGATTAACTGTTTTTTTTTTTTTTTTTAAATATTACTGTGACGTTTTATGGAATGGAGAGTACTACATGTGATGTGGGGAAAAAAACTTCAACAGAATGTCACAAGATTAGCTACATTAAAAAAAATGGTATTGTAAATGTATTAAATGATCTCTCTGAAGTAGACAAAATACTTTTAAAGTTTAGAACAGAAGCTACTGAAGAATTGCATATCATTTGTTTTCATCATAGAATTGTATATTTGAAAAAGTTTGAATCCTTTCAGAGAAAATGTTGTAATCCCTTCAAAAGGCACAAAAATGTGAAAAATACACTGTGTGCTGTACATTTTCAGCAACATAATGATCAATGATGACTTAAAATTAAGCTAGGAGAAAAATTATGCTGTCAATGTAGGACAATGCTCTTGTTCAAAAGTGCATTTCAGAATGAAGAATGTCCGACAGATACAAATTTCTGACAGCCCATATAAAGTTGAAGACATGAATTACACTCTCATTGCAAGCAGCAGTATAGAAGATGACATACAAAAACTAAATTCATCTTTTGCAGATGTAGACTGTTCTCCATTAAAATTGCATGTTCTTGCAGAAAAAATCAAGGCCTCACATAGCAAAATTAAATTGTGTTCATCTGAAAAAAAGGCTAAAAGCAAAAAATTGAAGAAATTCTTGATATCAAAATTCCAGAAATAGATTCAATGAGAGAAGACCTTGTTGCATAGAAGGCAGAAGACACAGATAAATTAGTAGATATCATCAAAGACAAACTAACATTTGAAAAATTTAATAAAAAAACAAATTCAGTTGTTAATGATTCCAGCTAGAGATCTGCACTGTCCGAAATTTCCAGGCTCGGGCCCAGCCCATTTTAAAAGTTCAAAGTTCGGCCCGAGCCTGGCCCATCCCGGTATAAAAGCTAAAAGTTCAGTTCAAGCCCGGCCCAGCCCAGAAAAAAGTTAAAATCTCGGCCTGAGCCTGACCTGATCCGGCCCAGCCTGAGTGAATTTCTGCAAAACATTGATTTTTATGTAGATTTGGTTAAAAATTTGCCTCGTAGGAGGAGATCTAACCAAAAATTCCTATCTTAGCCATTTTTTTTTTCATGTTTATAATCTTCATTTTTATAGAAGTGCTGCAGCCTGCGATATTTTTTTAAAAATAAATTTCTATTTGTTGTATGTATGTGTTTAAATTATCATTAATATTGTTAATCCATATTCCATGTATTGAAGTGATAAAAATCAGAAAAATGCTATACAGTAAAATCTTCTAAAATGGAATTGCACAGGGAAGAAAAAAACGAGTTATAGACAATTTGCCTTCTTAGCAGGTGTAAATGTATTATATATTCTTTTCTTGCGTATTAGTATATTCATTTTGCATGGATCAACACATTTTTCAGTTTAAGACAGGATTCCGTCATAAGCAGGTTCTTTTTCACACATTTCACTATATCTTAATTTAGCTATATTTTAATAAGCGTATAAATCTACTATTCTTTAAAAAGAATAAATTTTAATGTTTAATTGTAGAATAATGATGATTTAAAAATGTATGCATGTTTTGCAAAAATTTTTGTGCCAGGTCTTATTTTACTGACCTTCGAACGGACCAGGCCACGCCGAGACAATGATTTTCATACGGGTCAAAACCAGGACTGAAAATTTTGGGGCGTGAAGACTAGGAAGAATGAAACCAGTCCCGGCACTGTATGGAAAAAATAATTTAAGGCACGGCCTGATCCTTCAGGGAAAAAGTAAGGCCCGGCCCGGCTCAGTCCATAAAGAGTAATCACTAGGCCCGGCTTGAGTGCAGTGAAGGAACCCAAGCCCAGCCTGTGCAGATCTCTAATTCCAGCCTCACTATCATGGACACGAAAAAAAAAAAAAAGGATACATTTAATGTATCAGACTATGCATTTCGTAAAGCTCAGAAACTTGTCAAAGAGAAAGGAATATTAGCTAAACCAGAACCCAAAAGAGGAAAACAACTGAGACCGATGTCCTTGACATTGTTAAAAACTTTTATGAAAATTATGGTATTTCAAGGAATGAAAGATGTTGTGCACTTAGGAGGGGGGGGGGGGAGTACACATTATTAAAACTTTTTTTTTCTCTGGCATGAATTGTATAATAATTTTAAGCAAGAGTTTCCCGAACACTAAGGTGGGTTTGGTGGGTTTCTCAAAATTTTGTAGCCTGTGCCCAAAATGGTGTATTCTTGCTTGTGTACAGTATATGTAAGCCAGTGTTTGTATTGATTTAATTGAAAGTAAAATGCTTAAATTTCTTTTTGTTGAATTCTATAATATTTAAACTGTATTGATAGCAATGAAGAATAATATTAATCATTAGCAAAGTCTTTCTAACACACATAATACATGAGAATAAAGAAAAATATAACTACCAAGAACATGTCATTTTAAGTTCCATAAATAAAAAAAAAATATTTATAAAATAAATTACCAAAAAAAAAAAATGAATATTTAAATTAAACAGATGTTTAATTATTAAACTACATTCCAAAATTATATTACAGTTTTGTGAAATTAAAATTATATTCATGATGTTGCCATTTTATTGATGATGATTTTCTTTTTTTATCTTCAGAAGGAATTAAAAAGCCACCAATTTTATTCCAGAATAATACAGAACATATATTTAGGCTCATTATAAAAAAAGATGCACCAAGATTATACCTGACCCTTTCCCTGATATTGCATTTTTAGAAAATTATGTTTTTCTAACAAAATAAAAAATTAATAATAATTTATTATTTTTTAGGGGACCAAAATAAATATTTAGAGCCCTCTAGTATTTTTTCTGTGTATCATATTTTTGTTGGTAAGTAAATAAATTTTGAAAACAATTGAAAGGTTTGGGAACCTAGAATTCTTTTTACTAACAAGTGCAGCTTGTTTAGTGCTTTTCGGATATATGCAAAAAGGTGAATTTGAAGAAATTTTTAATTGCTGTAAATAAAAAAGTATTGAAGCCAGTGATAAAAAAAAATTTTAGGGGGTTATTTGATACCATGTTTATTGAATGTACCTAGTTTCATCAAAATCAGAGACCATGGGTTACAAATCCCATTTTTGTGGTTGAATTGACATGGAATGACCCTTATCCAAGAAAATACAAGAGAATCCGATTTTGGCCTTAAGGATATAATAAAGCAATTTTTTTTTCAGAAATGGATATTGATGATACCATCACTGAATATGCACAAGTAGTTAAAAATGAAAGCGCATCAGATTTTGCAAAGTTTTCTGAAATTTTTAAGCGAGCATAACTATACATTTCCGATAATTTCCAAAGTTATAAAAGCTTCCCTTGTGCTGTCTGTCACAAGTGTACAATGTAACAGATGCTTCAGCACCCAAAATCCAATAACATTTAAATTCAGAAATTCATTTTCAATGGTATTCTGTCATGTCTGTATTAATGTAATTCTTTAAATAGCACGTAAAATAATAGCAGGGTTTAAAGGTATCCCCCCTCTTAAATAGCTCAACTCCCCTCCATTTCTAAATGTTGGGAGAGAGACTCCACACCTAGGAAAAATTGGATTTCAAGCCCTGGATTTTATCAAGCCCTTAAGAAGAAATATTTAGGGATGATAATTTTTTTAAGCTACAAACAGGTAAAGAGATTCGCAATTGAAAACTGTGCCCTTCTGTTCCCTCTTCCCTCTCACAGGAATACAAAACCACATCACAAGTTCTATCACACCCTTTAAGATGAAATTTTGAAGGATAAATTTTTTAACATTGTATTTCTCTGCCCTCCCTCCCCCTCCATCAAGTATTCAAAGTCATATCTCAGGTCTATTAGGTCTTAAAAGTGTAAATTTTGTGAGATAGTACATTTTTTAACACAGGCACAGGTTAAATGATAATTAATAATTTGGCCACTTTTGCCCATAGGGCAAAACCCTACCCCTGGTTCTATCATGTTCTTTAAGATGAAAGTTTATGATAAACTTTTTGAGATATAAACAAGTAAAAAGATTCTTGATTAAAAATTGGAATTCTGTGCACTATGAAGGGGCAAAACAACATCTAGGGTTCCATCAATCTCTTACTGTGGGGTCAAATATGGTTTATGTACACAAATATGGACAAATCCCAGGTTTACACTGCAGAAGGCAGTGGTATTCCTAACACTACAAACATTTCAAAAGAGGAACCAGATAGGCAGGTGAAGAATGGACTATATGGTGCCAAAGGCATTGGGGCGCCAAGAGCAACAGTCTAGATGGGTGAAGCCCAGCTAGTAATTTAAATAATCAAATTGAAAAAAAAAACTAATATTTTAATTTTCTATAACTACTATAGTTGTGCCTGTTCATTTTCTATAAAGAGAATAAATAATCAGAAATAACTACTTATTGTATGTATAAGCATGAAAATGAATACATCATATACAAATGATGCACTGTACACAAAATTATGTGCACTATACACAATATGAAGGCAACATAGACTGTGTGAAGGCAATATACACTGTGTGAAGGTATTATACACTGTGTGAAGGCATTATACATAAAATTTTTTGATATTTTTTTTAAAAGCACATTTCTATTTCCCTGAATTATCCCTGACCCCCTCGAAAGAAAAAAAAAAGAAAAGAAAAAACACTGAATTTAAAATAGCTTAACTTTTCTTTTCTTTTATAACATTTCAATTTCTTACAGTCCAAAATTATCTATATTTAGGACAAATCATTATATAACTGTTACAATTAAAAGCCTTCAACTTCAGTGTAAATGAAAATACATATACAGTAAAACCTCCGAAAAGCGGCCAGCATTGGGACTGAGTAAAAATGGCCACTTCTTAGAGGTGACCAGTATATGGAGGTTTTGCTTCAACTTATTAGAAAAATCAAACTGTACACAAAATTATGTGCACTATACACAATATGAAGGCACTATACACAATATGAAGGCACTATACACAATATGAAGGCAATATACACTGTATGAAGGCAACATACACTGTATGAAGGCAACATACACTGTATGAAGGCATTATACATAAAATTTGCTGATGGGTCATTCCATGCTAAATGAGCAAATCAGCTGTGGCTGACATGTCATAGATTTTAATGAAAATCAGCATATAAGTAGATCATATTTATTTATGAGTAAATGTAAAATAACAGATTTCAGGATTGTTTATTTAAGTATTAAAACTTACATTAAAAGTTGATATAAGATCGAGGTTGTGTCTACATGCTTGAAATTTCAATTTTCATTATTAGCCGTAGGAGTGGAAAGACTATATCAAAAATTATTTATAATTAAGAATGAATAATAAGTAACAGATTGGAGTGATTTAGTAACTGTTCTTTTATTTCATAATGAGAAAAAAAATAAATAATGAAAAATTTTGAGAGGAAAATGCAATATTTCTATTACTTGCTTAAACATAAAGGAAAGGTCTTAAAATTTTTAAATTGTTTGACGTTATAGATAAAAGTATATATTTTAAATATAGAAACTTTCAATCTTGCCTTTTTATTCCTTAATGAGAAAAAAATAAATAATGACAAATTTTGAGGGAAAAAATTCAATATTTCTATTACTTGTTTCAACACGAAGGAAACATCTTAAAAATTTTTTTAATTATTTGATATTATAGATAAAAGTGTAATATTTTAAATATAGAAACTTCCATTCTTGCCTTCAGTTTATTTTTCCTCAACAATATTTTAAATTAGAATAGAATAAATTATTGATTTAAACGGGGCAAAAAATTATATAGTAATCAAAGCTCCGGATAGATGGCAGCACTACATTTTTTTTTTTTTTGCAAGATTGCAGAAAAGCATGGAAAGGCACACAAATTTGAAGTGAAATAGCCCAAAGAACATAGCAAATATTACCTTTTTTAAATCAATTCTCGTATGTTAGGAATCAAAAGGCAATCGTGAATTTTTTTCAGCATATCATGGGCTTTTTGAACTTTATACTTCTGCAATATTGTTAATGTCAGGTTTTTCTTTCATTTGATTTTTTAAAAATACATAAGAGGAAAAATTGTGATTTTGTAATTTTTTTTTAAAGTTTCTAAGCTATTTTGAAGATGAAGAAAATAAATGGCAACTTCCAAATTTGAGAAATTTGGTTTTCATATGTAACATTACATCGTACATCAATTTCACATATGTTTTAAAATTTCTTCGATTTTTTTTAATGCTTTTAATTTTCTCAAAATTTTCAATTTTTCAATTTTTACAACCAATTTAAGGTTAACCACAGTGTTACGAAATTATTATTACTAAATAAATATGATAATAACTGTCCATGAGTTACAATATTATGAAAAAAATTTATTTATGTTAAATAATTTTCAAGATACGGAACATTAAACTTGCAACTTTGAACGATTCCATAGAAGCCATTCTAAGTTTTTTAAATGTCCAGAACTTCCAAAATATTTAATTTTTTGTCAAGATATTTTGAATAGCTCTATTTAAATATGATTTGAATCTGTGTACCAAATTTTATTAAAATCGGTTACTATGTGGCCACGACTTTTTTAAAATTTTTGCTCATTTTGCATGGAATGACCCTGATATTTTTTCTAAAAACACATTTCTATTTTCCTGAATTATCCCTGCCCCTCTCAAAAGAAAAGAAAAAACACTGAATTTAAAATGGCTTAACTTTTCTTTTATAACATTTCAATTTCTTACAGTCCACAACTATCCATATTTAGGACAAATCATTATATAACTGTTCAGGGGTGCCCAGAGAGGGGTTTGGTGACGCAAAGTGCGCCATAAAATTTATTTTTGGGGGGGAATTTAGAGAAAAAGTATATTTTGGGGGGGGGGGGGATTTTTAAATTCTTAATATTTCCTTCCCCATTTTTTTCACTATTAAAAAAATTCTTGATTTTTTTAATATCACTTAACTTTTTTCAATATTCAATTTCCAGAAATGTTCCTGTCTTTTTTCATTCTTTAAATTCTAGATAAGGGCAAAAAGAATCCACTCTGCATCTTGCTATCTTTGAAGGTGCAGTAATAAAAAAAATACTTGGAATACAGGTGGGAAAATGTTTAACACATGCCGAAAGGCAATTAGGACCACAAGATGTCATAAAAGGAATAACTTTCCAGAAGCGTCTTAAGTAATTTATTATCTTGTTTGACAGGGTCGTATTGTACGGTCCGAGTGCAAAAATACATTCTTGATGGGTGGGATAAGAAAGAACAACAAAATAAGCATTTCAGAGGAAGAGACAATGCTAAAATAAATTACTTGACCATTTTCCGAAAACTAGAATTTAAGTACAGTATATTTTAATGATGTTAGAAGAGTAGTATTGTATGTCATTAAAACAGTATAAGGTAAAAAACCTGTACAAAGAAAAAGACTTCCAGCCACTAATTATTTTAGGAGAAGGAAGGAATTTAAAGAAAAATTAGATTTTTTTTTTTTTGGCAGGGGGAGGAGGATTAATTATTAGATAAAAAGACTGATAAATTATAGTGTGAAAGAAAAACATATACAAAATATAGGGGCTTATAATAGATTTAGGACTATGTTTTAATGGTACAGTGTGTGCCATTTTGTAAGAATCGGTACTTGTAAGAGTATATTGTATGTTCTTAAAGCAGTATAAGGCAACAACTTGTACTGAAATAAACGCTTCAATCCACAGAGGCACACACAGAGGTTTGTCCAGAACTTGAAGCCAGAAAGTAGAGCAAGAAGGCTTAATAGAGTTATCCCCACACGTTGGTCAAGTAAAGAGACAGTGAGAACTATCCTCCCCTGTTATGACGAAATTAAAACATCACTTTATGATATGCATACTGGCAAACCTTCCGATAAGGTAACGGTTATTTCTGCAAGAAGCTTGCATAAAAAACTTACTGAGTTTGACATTGTTGCAGCTTTGCATATTGTAGACTTCATCTTCAATGTAATGAGTCCTGTGACAGTTTGTCTTCAAGGAATTGCAGTGGATTATGGATTCGTTCAAGGAATTATTGACAGTGTAAAAAAAAAAAACTTTGGAAAATATTCGCATGGACAAAAGTTCTTGGGGAAAAAAACTATCGAAAATTGATAAATTCGTTCAAGAACATGATCTGATAGAACCTGAGGTAAATAGATTAAGAAAGAAAAAGAGATTCATGGATGAGATCTATGTTGATGAATGTATTGTCGACAGAGGAAAGAAATGGAAAGTACACGTGTTCAATAGAATTATACAGGGGTGATTGTGACACAAGGTAAAAAACCCTGAAAATTATTGACACACAAGTGAAAACCCCTGAAAATTACCGATGCAAAATACTGATATCCATTTACACCATAACTTATTATGTAACTGCATGAAACTCAAATAACATAAGAATACCATAATTACTGCTATTTTTTGTAATGTAAATTGTAAGAAAACATAATTTGATTAACTTATCTTATTTGCACTGAAAATTGAATGACTTCATTAAATGATGAGTAAACATTGTCTTGCTAAATATGATATGGAAAGTTCAGTCGTTTTATTTTTTTATCATTGAAGAAATTTATTCCAAATATTCATAAAACAAACAACAAGGTGTCTATTCCAGATCAGCAACAAATTTCCCTGACATTTCTCTGACTTTTCCAGGTTTTCCATAGCAATAAAAAAAAAATCCAGTTATCGAGTTAAAATGGCTTTGATCATTTTTGAAAGTACAGGATATTTTTGAACATTTGCTTCTTTAAGATCAATCTCTTTTCTCCAAAATACTGTTAGAGATTTATTTTCGAAATTTTTCAAAGAACTATCAGTCTGATAATTTCTCAGTTCTAAATCCATTTGGAGTTTTTCTGTCTCTGAAATTACAATTGGCAAAAATTCAGCCAATTTCATTAGAGCAGAAAATGTTGATGTTTCACCTCTTAGGGTAGGATAAAGGGCAGATAATTTTATTAATAGAGAATTATCCAAGGGAAGTTTTTTTTGCATATATGCAGAACTTTTTTTTCTTTTATTCTAAACTACATTAACTTTTTAATGAATCCTTATTTGAATTTTAAAACATCTAAGACTAAGTAATCATTAATGTTGCTATAGTGTATTTTCTGTCTTGCAAGCACATAGTAATTTTAAAATATACCGTAAAATTATCCTATAAATATAGAATCTTAATTGTATGTTAAGAAAATCTGAATTTTTTTAGATATTGAGTCAGGCGTGGTTTAGTTGATTTTCCACGGGTTGGGCCTGTTTTCAATGAATTGTGTACGGGCCGGGCCAAGCAGGGGTGATTCTGAGTAAAAAAAAAAAATTCTGAAATTCACAGCAAATTTTCTGAAAAATTACAAAAGGAGGGGGGGGTCCACTCCTGCCACTTCTTTTTTTGCGTCCCTTTGACGAAATTTGCCGTTTTTCGCAGTGGTTTTGATGAAATTTGCCATTTTTTTGCGATCTTTTGACAAAATTTGCCGTTTTTTCGCGATCTTTTGACGAAATTTGCCGTTTTTTTGCAATGTTTTTGACGAAATTTGCCTTTTTTCGCAAAGGTTTTGACGAAATTTGCCGTTTTTTCATGATCTTTTGACGAAATTTGCCTTTTTTTGCGATCTTTTGACGAGATTTGCCGTTTTTCGCAAAGCTTTTGACGAAATTTGCCGTTTTTTCGCAAACTTTTGACGAACTTTGCCGTTTTTCGCAATGGTTTTGACAAAATTTACCTCTTTTTGCGATCTTTTGATAAAATTTGCCGTTTTTCGCAATGTTTTTGACGAAATTTGCCGTTTTTTCGCGATCTTTTGACGAAATTTGTCGTTTTTTGCAATCTTTTTGACCAAATTTGCCATCTATTGCAATGGTTGACAAAATTTGCCGGTTTTTTGCAATCTTTTGATGAAATTTGCCGTTTTTCGCAATGTTTTTGAAGAAATTTGCCGTTTTTTCGCGCTTCTCTGACGAAAGTCTAGTTTTTCCTGCGATCCTTTGACAAAATTGGCGACTTTTCTTCGAACGAATGACGAGATTGATTTTTTCGGCGATCATTTTCCGAAATACCGACACATGTTATGTCCGAATTTTCGGATTTATGACCGATATTTCTTTTAATTTTCGGAAATCATAGCCTCAATTTTTTGGAATTTTAGGGAAATTCGGACCAGAATCACCCCTGGGGCCAAGGTAGCTTTCGTTCGGCCCGGCCCTGGAAATTCCGGCCCGTGCAGACCCTAATCTACAGCCTACTTATTTTTTTCTTCTTTTCAAATTATGCTCTACCGAGAGCCATTTCGCCGTAGAAAAGCGCAAATTTCGAGGGGAAGAGTATTGAATGAAGGTTTACGAAAAATATGCACTCATTGACATCTGGTGCAGCCATAGACCTTACAATAAACAGATTCCATACATAGATTCTTTCTCTGAGGGTGAAGCCCATAACAGAATTTGCGGGAGGTTCAGCATTGTTAAACGAAAGGGAGGGGGGGGGGGGAGATGATTCGTACTCCTGCATCTTTTGAAAGACTGATTTTTGTCTCCTGGTTAGGGGTAGGACAAAGAATATCTTTCGGTATCGGTATTCTCGTTTATATTCTTTGGTTAAAACAAAACAAGGGGTTAGGAAACACTCAGGACAGAGGGTTTGCTAGTTTCCCTCCGATCAGGTGCTGGGTAAGGGTTGCCGTAACTGAAACGTTTATCGCTAATTTGGCGAAAGTTTTGCACTTTTTGCAACATATTTTCAGTTTGTTTTTTCCGCTAAACAGGATGATTTTATGACCCCGGAAGAGCCGAAAGAAAACCCGGAAGGGTCGACGAAAAAACCCGGAAATCCGGGGTACCCCCGGAGCACAATCACCCCTGATTATAGAAGCTCTCATTGTCCAAATTAAAGACATTCTCCGATCAAACACTATCAATGGTGCAACAAATGATGCATTTTATGCACAGAGTTTTAAGAATAGCAGAAGGGGATAATAAAATAATACCGGATGCCATCAATGAAATTTGTACTTTCTACACTGTACTGTTTGTCTACTTCTGTACTGTTTGTCCGTACTCGCATTTCTCGAGTCAATGCCGATTTTTAAACCTGGACCGAAAAATGAAAATCGTGTGAATGAGTTTTGGAAAGGATTTTTTTTCGGAGGGTTAAACTTAAATTTTTTCAAAACCGATACCAGATTTTAAAAAAACAAAGAGATGTAGATTAGGCACAGTATTTTTAGTTTTTCGTATCTTGTTTATAAACGCCGATTCGGATTTTTAAAGATAGGAGAAATAGTTAAAAAAGCGAAATTGACTTACGGTAAAATACGTTTTCGAAAGGGTTAACATGAATTTTTTTTTTTAAACTAAAGGTTTCTGCCTGAACCCGATAGAACGCAGATGTCTTTAGGTGTGTTTGTTTTTTGTTTGGTTATTTTAGAGAGCCGATGCCAGATTTTATGTATCGCAGAAAATCGGAATTCGCAAAAGTGAGTGTTGTGCACGAATTTTTTTCGAAGGGTTAATATTTGTATTTTTCAAAAACAAATACAGATGTCGAAAAAGGAGTAAATGTAGATATTGTATGGTATTTTTAGTTTTTCGTACCTTTCTCTGAACCGCCGATGCGAATTTTTAAAAATTGCAAAAATCACAAAATGGCATACAGAAAATATACTTTTTCGAAGGGTTAATTTTCGTATTTTTTAAAACCAAAGGTGGCTTTGGAAAGGGAAAAGTCAGCTCTTTAATTTGGTGACCTTGTTTTCCGCATCTTCTTGTTTTCCGCATCTCCGTATTTCGGTGGATGCAAGGCTCGGAAAACGGGAGAAAATAAAAAACATGAATTCTATGCTTATTATTATTTTTTTTGAAAGGGTTAAATGTAAATTTTTTTCGAACCAAGCAGATCGTTCGAGACGTAAAAATATGTTCTTTGAGAATATGTAGACTGTTTTTCCATATTTCTAGCCGTTCGCCCATGGCGAATTTAGAAAAACTTAAAAAGAAACAGAATGATTCGTGCTTTGTTTCTTCTTTTTAACGGAGGAACGAATAAAAGGCTTGTGAGCATGCACGCGTGAATTTCGGAAGAGGATTTTTATTTGTGATCTTTGATCAGTTTTTAATTAATAACTATTCTAATTTTCAAAATATTAAAATTCTGAAACTCAGGTGCTCCAGGAGAGGGTTTAGATTACCTAAATCTAAATTTTCAGGCTTTTAGGTGGGCTAGATTTTCCTAGCCATCACCAACAGACAGACACACACACAGAGCGAAACTTTATTTTATTAGTATAGATTTACTTTTACTTGTTTTCAAACGTTTATCAAATTTTTTTTTATAGAATTGCTCTCCTTTCCATTTTTTCCAGAATATGTTTTCTATATTTGTTAACATACAGTGTGTTTTTACCAAACGTCGACCAATCAATAATTTCTTAATCGTCTTAGGCATATAGTTCCAATTGTAAAAGTATTTAAAATTAGCTAAATAATTATGTTGGACACAATTTGAATCAAAAAATGCAATTCTGATGAATAAGTCATAAAAATTCATTTTTCAGGTAGCCTACGGTTCCTATAAGTTATATTTGGTAATACAATCCTGGAGCTCTGATATATCAAATGAAAAAAAATCATTTTTATATGACCAAAACTCACTGTGTTATGAGAGTTTAAAATTTGGAAAATTTTCGCTTTTAACATAGTGCCCGAAGTGATGTGCGGTTAGATCGAAATCTTACATTATTTCAGGCACTGTGTTAAGTGCCAAATTTTTCCAAATTTGAAACTTGGTAACTTTAGGTCATACTAAAATGATTTTTTCCCCCCGCATGTCAGAGCATGAGGACTGTTTCACTAAATATAACTTATAGGACCCAGGGACGTATAAAAAGTTGTTTTGTAATGTCTTCAAAAATACATTTTTTTACCCAAACAGCGTATAACATAATCCTTCAGCTAATTTTAAATATTTTTGAAACTGAAACTGTTTATCAAAGACTAATGGTTCAGAAATCATCTATTAGTCAATGCTTAGAAGGAACATATTTCATATTTTTTTATAATGTGTAGATTAAATTTTGATAAAAAAAATTTCTTTAAATTTATATTGTATTTATTTGTTATTAAATTATTTAAAAATGAACCACTAAGTGTAATGTATCAAGTTATCTACAAAAACAACTTTTCAAAAGTAAAAAAAAGCCAAGCGTAAAAAAAAAAGTTGTGGCTAAAAAATGGTGTGATATCAAATTTCCAAGCTATTATATTACTTTTTTAACATTTTTCCATTAAATAAGTTATCATATATATAAGTCGAGTGCCTACGTATATGTTAATAGAAATCGTTTTCTCCTGTACTAAATACATCATAACGAGTTTCTGAAAATTCAATTTTTTTCAAATTATGCATGATGGGCTTGGCGGCCATCTTTGCATATTATTCACAAAATTCTAAGCATCCAAATCCGTAGTTAAAATCCGAAGTTCAAAATTGTTATTTAAGCAAATATTTTAAGCGTTTCATTTATAGATTTGTATGATCTGAAAATTGTGTCTTAAGATAATGATGACTTATCTTAAAGATTCATCTTATGATTTATTTTTTACAGTAATTAATAATTTCAAACTAGTAAAAATCAATTTCTTAAAATATCAGTCTTATTTAATTTATCTGTCCGTAGTTAAAATCTGAAGTTCGAAATTGTTATAAACATATTACATTGCAAACATATTACGCTTTTACTTTAGAAATTTGGGTGCTTAGAAATATGAAAAGATGGCCGCCAAGCCCATCATGCATAATTTGAAAAAAATTGAATTTTCAGAAACTCGTTATGATGTATTTAGTACAGGAGAAAACGATTTCTATTAACATATACGTAGGCACTCGACTTATATATATGATAACTTATTTAATGGAAAAATGTTAAAAAAGTAATATAATAGCTTGGAAATTTGATATCACACCATTTTTTAGCCACAACTTTTTTTTTTACGCTTGGCTTTTTTTTACTTTTGAAAAGTTGTTTTTGTAGATATCATTTCTTTTTTTTAAAACAGAATAAACATAATTTAAATAATCTAAACATGAGAAATAATTTAAAATTACATTTTACTTTCAGTCATTGTTTAAAAGGTTAACTAGAAATACCAGTAGATTTTGAAATTAAACTAATAACAACATACTAAATGTGGCTTGTTATAATACTTGTTATCCCCCGTTAAAAAATATCACTGACTTATCGATGAAATGAATAAAAATGCAATACGTACATAGCGTGTCAGCGCTGCATTTGAAATCAAACGTGATATCACGCTCTTTTATTATTAGCACTAGCTGGCTTCGCCCGCTAGCGGACCCCTAATTTATATCGGGGCCTCGAATCTTGTAAAACCTTGAATAAGATAAACCTCGAACCGAACGAACCTCCGACCTGGTTCTCCGCTGCCTTCGGCACCGGATAATCCCTTAATTTGCACATCGAATAGTATAAACCTCTAACCAAACTAACTTCTGACACGGGTCCCCGCTGCCTTCGGCACCGTATAGCAGTCGTGCTGCGCACGCTCAAGTTCCATCTTCCACCACCAGGTAGCACAATCTGTTCTGTATGAACCTCGGGCACTGAAATCGTTAAGGCTATAGATGTCGAGTCGAATGAGCTATACCCCGTCGTGATCTAGCCCATAGAACCAGAGATAGAAAAGTGCCCCCTGGTGGTGAAAAAACGAACTGAAATCGGAAAGCTCTATTGATGTCAAGTCGAATGAGCCATACCCCGTCGTGATCCGACTCGTAGGAACAGATATAGGAAAGCGTCCCCTGGTGGTGAAAGCTAATCGCGCTTGGGGGGCAAAAGAGGGGATGAACACCGGAGATACATAATAGGATTAAGCGGTCACAGACCTTTCCAACGATGTATCACATGAGGGGTATGTGCAAAATTGAGAAAATACCCCCCCCCCCCCTGCATATTATGATTAAGCGTTCACAGACTTTTCCAACGATATATCACATGAGAGGTGTCGGCAAAATTTAGAAAAGTGCCCCCTTTGGGTGGGAGGGCTGAAAGTGGGAGGATGGACCCCGAAGATGCATAATATGAATAGCGGAACAATTTTTAGAATTTCTGAAAGCTGATTTTTATTTATTTATTTATTTATCTATTTTTTATTTTTTGTTTATTATTATTTTATTTTTTTGCGTTGCCCTGTGCATGTTTGGAATTTCTTAGCAATTTCTTAGATTTACCTTATTTTATTGAATTAAACATTGTACTGTTACAATAAATTTAAATGGAAACTTCACTTCTAAAACAAAAATAATTTAACAACTGGATTTCATTATTTTATAGGAAAACTAGCAAGCTACGCCCGCTGCACTGGTCGGTTTCTACAAATGAACCCTGAATCAAACGAAATATATCGTTTAATTTGATCTTGTATTTGAAAGCAATCTGTATATTTACGTGGAATATCCTTCCACATTACTGAAAAATGACGCGATATTATATTTTCTGATGTCCAGTCAAAATTTTAGCTGTTAAGGACCAACTCTTTTATTTGGTCATTTACAGTTAGGGTTTGCTAAAGAATGATAAAACTATATGCAATATACTAAAACAATCACTAAAAATTTATCGAAATAACAATGCAAACAAATTAACTAACAAAATCCATTCAGAAGTTTTTATAAAGGCTAATCTTTGATAATCTGATTATTGAACTTTTCCACATAATTCTAAAACAACAAAACGATATAAAATATACTAGAACAATCCTTACAAATTATCTACTTAACAATGCAAGTCGCAAAAAATACGCCCAGTAAAAACTATCAAAAAGGCTAATATTTTGGAATCGGGTTCACTTGACTATATAACCTTCACACATAACTTTTGGACTAAGCAACGTAGGACAATATATAGTACATTAAAACCATTTCTGAAATAGCATCTAACATACAATTCTCATCAAAATCCGTTCAGTAGAACTTTTTTAGAAGGCTAATCTTTCATAATCGGAATCAAATATTGAAAAGGCTAATATTTGATAAAAAAACGGTCACCCGATTTTCGAATTTCCCCCTATAATTCTAGAATTAAGCAACGTTATATAATAAAACGTTCCCTAGAAAATTATTTAACAGTATAGGTTCCATCGAAATACATTCGGCAAAATCTTTTAAAAAGGCTAATCTTTCATAATCGGATTGATCTGATTATAGAACTTCCCAGAATAATTATATAACTAAGCTACGTAGAACGATATGTTATACAATAAAACCTTCCCTTAAAAATTATCTTAGTTTAAGTTCTACGAAAATGCATTCAGCAGAACTCGAGTTATAAGCAGCCGGAACGAAATTTCATATATGTAGAAGTAAATAGAAGTATATTGCCATTAATATAGTTTGCATTTGAATAAAAAAAGGTACTTTTAGGTTAGCCGGGCGCCAGTGATATATGAACACACACACACACACACATATATATATATATATATATATATATATATATATATATATATATATATTCATACATATAAGTGTATATATATATATGTATGTATATACATGTATTTGTGTAGATATATGTGTATATATGTGTGTGTATATATATACATGTATATATATATATCACTGGCGCCCGGCTAACCAAAAAGTACCAAAAAAAAATACTGCGAAAATGCAGTCGTACACTTGAAAAAAAAAAAACACCTTTTGGCCTAAAATCTCTCATCAAAACTGTTTTTCTTTTTTTTCTTTTCTTTCTTTTAAAAAAAAATAAAATTAGTAACAGTTTTTTCTTTTATTTTTCCAGATGTATAGCCATTTCAATTCTTTCTGCAACAAAAAAAGACACTTTTTGGCTTAAAATCAAATTGTTTGGGGTCAAAAGTAAAATCAAAATCGCCAAAAACAAAAGATAAATCGCCAAATTTGTTTCAATAGAAATCTTGCACCTTGAATAATGTTTTAAGCATTATGAACATTTCTAATCATGTTTAAATTAAATATTTTCGTTTTATAATATTCTCTCATCAAAACTCTTTTTTTTTCTTTCTTTTTTTTTTTTTTTTTTTTTAATATAATTAGTAACAGTTTTTCTTTTATTTTTCCAGATGTATAGCCTTTTCATTTCTTTCTGCAACAGTAATGATCGCCAAAAAATTTTAACCTTTTCGGCCAAAATAACAGAACTTTCTATCATAATTCGATAGCTAATATACGTAGAACGTTGTGTTACATACTAAAACCTTCCCTGAAAAATTATCTCTCGAACAGTGCAAGTTCCATCAAATTCCATTCAGCAGATCTCGAGTTATAAAGGAACGGAACGAAATTTCCGTTTGTGTTTTATATATATAGCGAGGCTAACGAAAAAGACAGGCTACCGCGGTGCGTTCCACTTATCTTTTTTTACAGACGGCTAGAGTGACGTGATGCTCTTTTCGTACACCTGCATTGGTGGATTCGAGCCTCACGTGATTCCCGCGGTCTGTAAAAAAAGATACGCGTAAAGCACCGCGGTAGCCTTTCTTTTTCGCTAGCCTCGTATATATAGTAGATGACGTGAAAGGTATTCCTGCGAACGAAATGCCTGTCCTTTACCGTGTTTTTTTATTTTTAGAAATAAATGAATCACATTTAATTCATTTCAAAATTTTTGTTTACGTTTGGAAAGAAATTTTAAATGGCGATAACTCTTAATGTATACATTTTAGAAGGTACATCTTCCCTCAAAAACTAATTTATTTTTAAAGATCTTTCTAAAAACGTAAATTATATTTTTAAAATATTTTTAAAGCATAAACACTACGTCTGATTACTTTATTTTACAATATTTATAAGAACACGCATTTTATCAGACAATTAAATACACTAAACAAACATGAGTGAAAAATTGACCTGGGCCTAGACTCGAACCTGGGACCTTATGCGTACCATGCCGACGCTCTGCGATTGAGCTACCCAGATCCATATCTGTATCCGGCAATTTCTCATACTTATTCATGTTAGAAACAATCATCTGCCACAGTTTGCAGTCATATTTAATTATTTGATAAAATATGTGTTCTTATAATTGTGAAGTTTTATTTTTAAAAAAAATATCTTCAGAAGAAAATGGCTGACTTGCAGATAAAATTTGATGTGGTTATATTATAACCTGTAACTGATTTGTGCTATTTTAATACAGATGGTACATGGTCGTTGGCGGGTTTTATCTCTGTTTTGGCATAATTTTTTAATCGCCAAGTTAATTAACAGTTTTTTGCTAATTGAGGATAGAAAATATTTTTATTTTACACTGAATTTTATAAAAGCACATAGATTACGTAATTACTTGTCCAAAAATGCAATCCTTTTTTTATTCTGCCCAATATTAAGGCCTGTAGCTTGTTTGAAAAAAAAAGTTTGACGAAGAAATTAGTGATCATTTTAAGTAACTCGACGTTTTTAAAAAAAAGCTATATCTCTGTTTATAAATCACTTATGAAGATGAGTTTGGTCTTAAATTGAAGAAATTCTTCCTTAGATTCTTCTAGTTTTCGTTTTTTTTTTCTACGACGCTTGGTTTGTTTGATATCTGATATTTTAATCTGGCATGTTTTGTCGATTTAACATTGCGAAGTTGCTTTCTGTATATAAGCATTAGCGGTCTTTATTCCAGTTCTTGGCGTTGTTTGTGTGGCGTTTTTTTTTTAAGCTTGGCTTGGCAGAGCGACCGCCCTGCTTGATTATACTGATCTCGAGAAACAAGTACTGCCTTGCAAGAGTGATCCTCGTGTCCAGCGGAAAACAAGGCTCAACCACTGATGTTGGGACGAATTTAAATTATTATATCCTCCGGCTAGCGAGCAAATGGGCTAAATTGTAATGTTCTCTCTGTATTTTATTTTAAATGCTAAAAATAATTAATTTTTCTAACATTAAAAAAAATGATTACGTATATGAATGTAATCATTAAGAGTATTAATCATTACTTGTCATTAATATTGCATTATATCTTTAGAATTATATTAATTGAAATAATGCTTGTATTGCTGTGAAAACTGGAGCTTAGTGAAGGTATAAACACATGAGCTTGTCAGTCACGACTTATAAATGTGGAAACAATCAGATTGCTAATAAAATATATATCTTGATTATTTATTATGCTGTTTTAAAACTTTTATTTCATGTTTGTGTGATAGCATGTAAGAATACTATTATAAAGTTATCAGTATTATATATTTTACAATTGATGTTCTGTTTAGGGGGGGGGGGGGGGTTCAATGTTAATGTATGAAGATTTTTTGGGGGGGAATTTGCGTCATTGTGTTTGGGGGGGGGGGCGATGGTCACCACTGTAACTGTTACAATTAAAAGCCTTCAACTTCAGTGTTAATGAAATTAGATATACAGTAAAACCTCCGAAGAACGGCCAGCATTGGGATTGAGTAAAAATGGCTGCTTCTTTGAGGTGACCGGTATATGGAGGTTTTGCTTCAACTTATTAGAAATATCAAACAAAACTATTTAACACAGTAAAATACTTTAAAATGTATAAGCATTTTTTATTTATTTTCCATATTTAAGAAATCTGTTACTTTAATTTGTTTTGTATATTTTGAACATTTTTTTTTTTCTATCGATACGATAATATCAGTGGTTTTTTTGTGCAGAATCTTTGTGCTTCGTTGTTTTTACCTTGCAAAATTAGCCTTGAAATCAGTAATTTTTTCTATCTTTAATTCCTAAACCACTCTAATAGCATTTTGTTAATACTTCATTCCCAGTTTTTCCACATTTTATCTTGTTTTCACAGTTTTTGCCTCTAAAATGTTTCTCAAGTTGCACATATTTATTCTTTAAATTTTATTTATTTGAGTCCTTCCGCATCCATATTTTTCTGATAATTTCTGTGCACTAATGCCCTTCTTAGTATCATCACTAGCTTTCAATTTTTCACTGAGTGATAAAAATTTCTTTTTATAAGTTTTACGCATGTTCAACTTTGAAAACTACTAAAACAATATTGCACTTGAGTATCTAACTTGAAAGTGTAGTGTCACATGTAGAAAAATGTAGTCTGAAGCAAGTGATTCCCTGAATTCCACTTTACGAAATCTTATCTAGTATGTTCTGCTGTGCATTGCACACCTTTATGTATAAGTCCAGGAAACGTACAACTGCAGGGGAAACTATTACCACTTTTTTCTCTGCATAGTCAGGGAGGAAAAACTTTAGCTGACTAGGAACTTTTCTACCTCTGAATACAACCTTTGCACAAATAACAGGATCCCCTATACAAAGAAAACAGGTGTCAAAAAGAAATGTACAATAGATGAATGAAGTTCACAGAAGTGAATGATTCCTAAATAAAGGAATTCCTTGAAATTTTGGAATTTTTAGTACCCTTGGCCATTTTTGGTGGCCGTTTCGGAATTATTTTCTCTGGCCACGGCCGCTTTTCAGAAGTGACAGTATTCAGAGGTTCGATCTAATGTTATTTCAATGTGGCTGTTGCGTTCTATGTATAAGTGGCCTGTTGTTAGAGGAGACGGCTCTTCAGAGGTGACCGTTAATAGAGGTTTTACTGTATACATATGTAATATATCAATTATAGACATACAATGACTAGGGAAACATTTAACCTTATTCTCCCTGAATCTCTTGACTAGTCCTGCTTAAAAAATTAAGTGATAGAATGCAAAGAAACTTATGACACTTTCAGTAATTTTAAGAAAGATAAAATGTAGGTTTTTTTACCTGTTACTATCAGTGACAGAAAACACCAAAAGAAATCCTTCACCAGATCTCATATACTGCTCTCGCATAGCACTAAATTCTTCTTGACCAGCAGTATCAAGAACTAATAGGAATTTAACAAACATATGCACATAAGTATATCAATAAAAACAATTATTAAGTAAATATGAAACAAAATTTTATCCTATTTTAACACAATTTTTTAAATAGCTAAAAGTTAAAACATCAAATAAATACTTTTTTAAAAAGTGGAAGGGCAATTTATTTTAGGATTGAATTATTTGTTATCTAAAGGAATATTAATATGGAGACCATTAAACATAAATATGCAACACAGTTTGTTTATATATATATATATATATATATATATATATATATACATACATAGTATACACACTATATATATACATACATAGAGAGAGAGTTTATACATCTAACTATATACTGATGAAAGGTTTTTTCTTATTAAGTTCCCTTTGTTTTTGAGATATTGGAACTTGAAGTTTAACATCCATTTAAAATGCTTAATAGTTTGCTGCTCTCAGTGAGATTTTTGAAGTGCTGAGGTAAAGCACTCACTTTCAGGAGTTCGTGGGTTCTATCCTACATTGGGTAGAATGTTTATTCTATACCTTTTATATATCACAGGTTTTCAAACACAGTTAGGGATTTTTGAAGCTTCAAACTTAATATTTTCCCAGAAAAATTATATCTACTTTTTATAATTATTCATGGAAATTTGTAACACTTTTTCTCTAATTTTTAAAATAACATTTTTGCTGTTAAAATATAAAGTAATTTTTATCTAGAAAATTAATCTTTAAAAAAAATTATTATTTACATTTTTTAAATTTAAGTACAGCTATGCAATAATGATTTTTCCCCAAAAAAACATATATTTAATTAAATAAAAAGAGAAGTAGTAACAAAATGTATTTAAATACTTCATTTGTGATAAATGTATTAAAGCATTTTAAGTGATGAAATACAAAAATATTTAATCACTATCCACATTTTTGCCTTTTCTTGACTCATCCAAACTGAAATTTTGTGCACCAGTGCTGGTTCTTTCCATTCTTTTCTTAGAATCAGGAGGCTTTCTTTCAACTGTTATAAGATTTTTGTTTTTGTTTTCAATCCTTAACATAAATTCAAGCCTTGTGATTGTCTACTGCAGCAGTTCAAAAGAACTAACAAAAAGAAAACTTTATTCAGATACTATTGTAACAGTTCAACAGATGATTTTCTAAAAAGGGAAAAAAATGCTTTTTATGTATAAGTTTAATAATGTTGCAACTGAAGATGATTTCTGCATTTTTAGTTTTAATTTATCAGTATTTATTTTTATTTCTTAGAATAAAAAAATAAACAAAATGTAATTTGGCAATTTTTTTTATCTTTATTTATTTATTTATTTTATTTATTTTTATTTTTTTTGGGGGGGGGGGGGTATATCTATACTGTATTTGAGCTTTGCAGATAAAATGCATGCATGAGATTTTGAATGGTTTTCTGACTGGTAAAAATATCTATAAATGTTACTGCTTTAATCTTTGATTTAAATATGATCCAAACGTCAATATAACCATAATTTTGAAAACAACATTTTAATAAATAAAAGTATGTAAGTAAACATACTACAGACATTTACCGCAATTTTAATTTGCTGTACATGAATTGATTTATGTTCACTTGTTTATCAATATGTATTTTCGTTTATTAAAAACTTATTAGTAAATCATGGGTATATCGAGTTTTGGATGATATTGTATTTTATTGATCTTCAGCAGATATGCTACTTAGACCTAAATTAGATTGGGAGAATCACCAGCAAAAATACTATAAATAAAACAAAATAATTATAAATTTTCATGAAAAATTTAAAAAATAACAACAACATATATGAATTCTTTCATAAAAGGATTTATAATAAAAATATATAATAAATGTTTTAAAAGAGAATTTTATAGGCATAAATTAGATTTCAATGAGTAAAAAATATTTTTTAAAGTAACATTATTAATTTTCATAAATAATTCATAAAAAGTAAGTAGTTTTTTTCTGGGAAAATATCAATAGGTTCCATGCTACAAAAATTTATAACTGTGCTTAAAAACTGGTAATATGTGTAAAAAGAATACAGGTGAATAAACTTTATGGCTCGAGATAGAACAGTGCCATCATCCTTCAAATCTGAAAGTAAGGTGTTTTAAGACCTTGCTGAGTATAGCAAACTAAGCATTAAAAATGTAGGCTAAATTTTGACATCTGATATCTCAAAAACTGAGAGGCATTTTGAAAAAGATCCTTTACTTGGATAATTAGGGACATGAACTCAACATACATCAAAATCATTAAAATCAGTGTGTCACATGTTTGGTTTTTTTCCCCCCCTTGTAAGTGTCTAAACAGGTCTATGCATTAACCTATGTACATAGACACAGATAATGGGAGAAAAAAGTTAAATAAGCCTTGTGAAAAGATAAGTTAATCTGTAAAAACAGGAAAGCATGGAAAATTGTAAAATGTGACATCCTATTCAAAAATAGACCAGCTCGAACAAACTTCAATTCTGAATTTGTTCCCACATCAATTAATTATGATAGCATTCTCAATAATTTATTTTTTCAACCTGCGGACAAGTTTAAGAAACAGACCACCCGTTTTTCTGATCATTCAACATCACAAACTGCATTGTCAGTACCCATACTGCAGGCATGAAAGGGATTCAAAAACGAAAAAGGTGGAAATTTTTTCATGCTATATAGTGATAAATTCTTATAATTTAGTTGCAATTTAATGCATATTTAAAAAAAGAAAAAAGAAAGAAATATAATGCAAGATTATTTAAGATTTTTTTTTAAATTATATATATATATATATATTTAGAAAAAAATAATAAATGAAAATTAAATTTAAACTAACGGTGAATCAATAGACAATGTTAGACAGCTTGACAGTCAAGTCCAAATATAGTTGATGAATGTATGTAAAGTAGGATAAATCTTTCATGTCAAATCTCATTCTGAATGTTTCATAATTACACCTACACTTACACCTTATTCTGAATTTATTGTTTTCAGACTTTCTCTTCCTGTTTAGGAAAAATAAAAGGTTTTCAAACTATATGTTATGTCCTTGGATGTCAATTTTGTCTTTGTCCCAGCAATACAGCTTCACTACTACATTGAAACTATCCAAAAGTATTTAGATATGGATGGGCCAAAATATTATGTTCCAAAAAAGAACTATATATTTTTTTTAAAGTCAGACATTTTAAACAACTTCATTCATATTATTTTCAAATGTTCATATCACAAGCTGATCTTTCATGAAAGAACAGAAGCAAACTGTAAGGGTTTGAAATTTGACTGGATAAAAAAATGTGTGAGACTTAAATTTCTCCAGTACCCCCCCCCCCCTTAATATGTATGAAATATTTTCTTTGCTTTTTGCATCAATCCAGAGAATATCCAAAATTGTTTCCAGAAAGGTGGATTTCCTCCTTTAAGAGGAACTCTTTCATGCTTGATACTGACTAATTAATAGGAGCTGTTTCAAAAATTACTCAGCCTGTAACATCTTGATTTCTACAAGGAAAATTGCAATATTTAATGCTTCATGATGCATTACCACTAAAACAAGCCTTTATCAAGAACAAAAGATTATCAAAATTAAGGCTTTCATATAAAAATTTTATTTTTTCATATGTCCATGCAAAAGCTAATCGTATAAACTTCTTTTATGGATGTTGTCTAAACAATAGCTTGTTTGTTACTAACATGATTTATTCAAAAAATTTTGTGCAGTCCATAACATTTTGATTTCTATATAAAATATCACAATATTTAGCATTTATATTTAGCATTCCACAATTTCACAACTGATTTGGTCACTTTAAATTTTAAACAATGACAAGTTGTTTACAGCACAATCATTGCATCCAGAGTATTTTAACAGAAAAAAAATGCATTCTGTTGTTTTCTTTGCGCATACGTGCTTACGAATGTTGTATTTTTAACTTTCAATAAATAACGTACATTTTGAATTATTATTTTTTGTTTATTTAAAAAAATTTTTAATTCTTAGAACATTTTATTTTAAATGTTTGCAGAATATACCTTATCGTGTACTAATTCAGTTCTATTAATAGACATTAATGTTAAGAGTTAGTATTGAGGAATTTTTCAAGAAATTTCTGTTATTAGCCCCCCTCACACTTTTTCTTATATACGTCATGTTGTCAAAAGGGGAGGGGAGGGGGGTATTTTCGGAACTTTGTCACATAACCAGCATAACCCGAAAAATGCGCTGACCACTATTTTCTTATTTTTTATCTTGTCACTATTCAAAATCCAAAACAGATGGAGTAGTTTAAAAGAAATGTTGGATGGAGTAGGAATATGATTACTTAGGAGTTTTCTTTTATTATATCCTCCTTACTTAGAGAAACTTTACAACAATAAAACTTCAAGCTAATCTCTGGTCAGTTGCAAATTTTTCTTTCTTTATGAAATCTAACACTTGTTTATTTTGAAGATGTAAGAAATGTCCCAGTACTGATATGTATTATTTCATGGCATTCTAATAATGTTCAATATCATTATTGTTTTAAATTACATGGATATTTAAAATATTTTTAGTAAGAGAAAAAAATGTGCAGCTCATATGAGCACTTTCAAATCTTATATTTACTTATTAAAAGCACAATTTTATCAAAAAAAAAATTTTAATAAAAATTTCACCAAGTTAAAAAAAATTGCACGTAACAATAATACTTTACTAGATATTAATTATTGATACACAGTAATAGTGACTTTTTAAACATTACATGTAATATTGTAATGTTGCATGTTATATGTGTGACATTTAATGTGAAATTTTACACATCAATGTATTATTTGAGGTTTTTGACATCATGGTTTAAACTCAAAAACATGCCAACATTGATTTGTAATATATTTTACATGCAGATTATTTTCTGCTCCTGAAATATCTGTTGCAGACATTTGGAGAATTTTCTGCTACTGGAACTGATAAGAAAAAAGTAATAAGAAAAAAGATAAACTTGAAATTTTAGCTGTCTATATAAGAATTTAGTTTTACTAAAAATGGTATAGGGGAGACTGGTACACAGTGGACCACTTTTTCAGTTAATTTTTTTTTTCTCTTTAATGGATAAACTGATCTGCATGAAAATATTTTTGAATATTCCTTAAACCTTTTTACATTCATCATAATTTTCTCATAACATAGTTTTCAATACATTTTTCAAAACAAAAAAAAATTATATGCACCGTAAAGTGGACCAGTGTGCCCCAGAAGTGGGGCACACTGGTCCACCCACCGGGACACAGTAGACCGCTATTAGGTATTATCTGAAATAAAATATAAATCTATTTTTCATTAATCTAATTACTTTTTATTTTCCCTTTACCTGCAAAATAACATAGTAATATAAATTTACAAGTAACATTTTGAAACAAAAACAAAAAGAATTATATTTTGTAAATAATAACAGATTAATACAGGAACAATTGCAATTTAGTTGAAGTTATTACTTAAGTACAAAAAAATCAGCGCACATTAAAATTTGCAAATGAAATTCTAAAATACTTATAAGTAAGATTGAGCCTGGAATTTTCCTGAAATACTTTTGGGTCTGGGAGCAATATTATGAAATCATTGACATCAACAATAGATTCCTCTACAGTTTCGGGAAAAATAAACTGATTTCCATTCAATTTGTGTCTCATGAATCTTACTTGAATAGAATCATCATCAATTACACAACAGTTATATTTATCAAAGCAGTAAATACAAAACAAAATATTTCTTACTATATTAAATAAATTGTTAGTTTTCTTTGTTTACTTTATTTTACAGTTAAATAACTACTTTTAAACAATATTTCTTTATAGTAAATAAGCAATTATTAAATATTTTGAACATTCTGCATTACAGGAGCAGAGTGGATTGTGGACCACTGTGCCCCAGGAGTGGGTGGTCCACTGTGACCCATGTTGAAGTTCAATAAATAATCATATTAATATTGTTTATAACTTTCTTTTAAACATATTAACTTTAAAGTTAAATAAAAACAAGTATCTTAGCTTTACAAAAAAGCTGTTTTATCTTATTTATCTACAACCTTTAATTACTAAAAAAATTTAAATATGATGATGAAAAATTTTACTTTTAGTAGCTCAAAACAACCAATCAGGATAAAATAGTTCAATCTGAGCTAAGCATATTTTCTGAAGGCTATAAATAATCAGTGCAGTGCTGTTGTCTATTAGGATAGAAGAGAAGCTTTAAAAAAATTTAAATAAATAAAATATTAGGGGGTGGTCCACTGTGCCCATAGGTCCAGTTTGTACCGGTCTCCCCTATAATCAGGCAAAGTTTATTAAGCTCTGATCAGTATAACATATATAAAAACAAAAAATGAATGTTTGAATGACAATAAATAGTCTTAATTCAGATTTTATCACATATAGCAATGCAACAATATATTACACAATTTAATCACCATATAACAAAAAGAAAGAGAAATAGCAATAAATTTTTATACTTACTGTCTAAACGAGCTACTTGTCCATCGATAACACATTGTTTAGTATAGGAATCTTCAATTGTAGGATCATAATCGGTCACAAAGTAAGACTATAAACAAAATAAGAAAAAAACAAAAAGTTTTATAACTTTATTGATAATCTAATAATGAATTTTGATCATTCAAACAATACTATCTAAAAGAAATAATGCTCTATTAACTCATCTAAAAAGGTATATAAGGGTACCCAATAGATTTAAAAGTTCCCAAATATACCTGTTTTGTGGAGATTTTTTTCAAGTAGATCAGGATGCAGGGCTTAAAATTCAAATTTTCCAAGGAGAGGGAAGTCTCCCTACCAACATTTTTAAATAGAAGGGAGTTGTAATGTTTGGGAGGGAGGGAAAAAAATCTTTAAGCCCCATTATTATTTTATGTGCTATTTAAAGAGACATTACATTAGAGAAATTGACAATAATAAAGACATAACAAAATGCCATTGAGAAAATTTTAAGTCAACTCAGAATAATTATGTAAAATGTTTATTTTTATTATTAAAAAATCCCTGACGGCTCGGTCTACAGGCACAGGTAGATTTCGAAGACGCAGACCGTGGGGCGCCTGATTGTCAGGAATTGCAGAAGAAATTACCTTTTTGTGATGATGCGGCTGTTGGAACCGCCTACTTTGAAACCTCACTTGTTTGCAGGCGGAGCCAGCAGGAATTTTTTTTTTTTTTTTTTTTTTGCTATAAGAGTTGGTCCTATAAAAAACTTGTCAGTATAAAAGTTTTAGATAATATTAAGAGCATTTATAATAAATTTAAGCAGATTTGAAATCTTGGGAATTGACGAAGTAATGAATTTTTTTCTTCTAAAACCCCCTTTCCCCCCCTCCCTAAGGCAGTTTTTAATTATATCAAAAATCTGTCATACATAAATTTTCGGCCCTTCTGCTAGAAGTAATAATAACTTCAAACCTATTCGATACATATCATAATTAAGAAATTATGGGTTTTTTCTGTTTTCACAAAAAGCCCCCCTATCCCCCCCCCCTGGTTCGATTTTGCCCATTAATGAACTTGACCGAGATTTTATGCCCCTTGATTTTATGTATCAGTTTCGAAAAGATGCAGGAGTTGGAACCGCCTATTTCGAAAAATAACTTGTTTACAGGTGGAGCCAGCAGGGATTTTTTTGTTTTTATTTTTTTTTTTTTTTGCTATAACAGTTGGTCCTATAAAAAACTTGTCAATATAAAAGTTTTAGATAATATTAAGAGGATTTACAATAAATTTAAGCGGATTTGAAATCTTGGGAATTGGCAAAGTTATGAATTTTTTTCTTCTAAAACACCCCTTTTTTCCCCCTCTTGGGGCCATTTTTAATTATATCAAAAATTTGTCATACATAAATTTCCGGCCTTTTTCCTAGAAGTAATAATAACTTTAAACGGATTCGATACATATAATAATTAAGAAATTATGGGGGACAAAAAACCCCCTATTCCCCCCTCCCCTTGGTTCGATTTTGCTCATTAATGAACTTGACCGAGATTTTATGTCCCTTGATTTTATGTATCAGTTTGGAAGAGATTTATGCAGAATTTTTCCAGTTATCGTGGTCATAAAAAAGTGACATAGATAGATAGATAGATAAAGTTTTGAACTGGGGGTGGTTTTGGGTTCTGGGAGTCATGATCGGAGTAAATCTGCAAAAATTTTTCAAAATTTCCAACTTTGGTGAGAATGTAATAGGTAGTATTTCTTACGAAATCTACCTAAAAGGAAGAAAGTTAAACCTTATATATATATACACTGCTCAAAACAATTAAAGGATATTGCAGTTTTAGGTGGATTTTGTATCTGGGAAACTTTTTAGCTGATTGATACATGGTCGACAGACATAGTAGGTTATATGAGAATAAATTACACATGTTTGGCAGAAAAAAATGCATTTTATTGCGCATTTGTGTACAAAAGGAAAAAAACACAATTTGTGCATATGAGAAAAAAAGAATAAGAAAAGGTGTTTTCTTCAAAGAAAATCATTTTCAGTAGGGGGTATGGTTTCCACGGGCGGCCAGCAACGTTGAACACCTTTGAGGCATGGACTCAATGAGGCTATTAATGACGAGTTGGGGTATTCTGCCCCACTCTTCCAGAAGAGCTCTTTCCAGTTCTTGGAGAGTTTGTGGGGGTTGTTGGCGGCCAGAAACTCGTCTTCCTAGAGCGTCCCAAACGTGCTCGATTGGATTCATGTCTGGAGAACACGCTGGCCATTCCATTCGAACGATTCCTTCCTCGAAAAGGAAATCCTCCACCAGGTTTGCACGATGTGGCCTGCAGTTATCGTCCATTAAAATGAAGTTATCTCCGATTGCTGCAGCGTAAGGGACTACAATATGTCTGAGGAGAGGATCTCATCCCTATATCGGCGACCAGTCAGAGCTTCATCTCGAATGATGTAGAGGTCAGTGCGCCCGTCAATGGAGATGCCACCATACACCAACACTCCTCCGCCGCCAAATCTGACACTTTCGTGCACAAACGCAGGATTATTCCTACTGCCATGGTCCCTCCAGATGAAGATACGCCTATTATCCGGATGCACAGAAAAACGGGACTCGTCAGAAAACAGAATATTGCTCCATTCATTTCTCCTCCAGTTGACATGCTCGGTTGCCCAGTCCCTGCGGTCGCGACGATGCCTTGATGTTAATCAAACATATACCATCGGTCGGCGAGCATACAGAGCTACAGCACAGTGGCGCAGCCAAGGGGGGGGTTTGGGGGTTAAAACACCCCCCAGAGCTAAAAAAATTACTATAATTGCCGCTTATATGAATCAAAACTACTAAAGTTAAAATTAAGTTTTTTGGCTTTTCCGCCTTGGCAGAATCCACCGCTTTTTTAAATCAAATTCTATTCAACAATGTGATACAATTAAATGGCGAAAATTCTACTTAAAACTGTGAAAGTGCATATTACACGCATAGGTTATGTCAAAACTTGATTTTTGGACTGCGTCACTTTGTCGAGACATCTTATAGTACAAGATGGGTCATATACTCTCACACAGACGCTTTGAGTTATATAGTATACAGTGGTCCGTTTCTTAATTGCATTTCTGTCTTTGTTCCACGTTTGAAACAATAACAGATCATCGAATTCCAGAGAAAAAAAAAACATACACTTTGTAAGTCTCTCTCAGTTTCAAGCGGCTTTTTTTGCGTTTTTTGCTCTCAGTTATATCTAAGACCAAGCTATGTGCGTACCCAGGAAAAAAATCTTTGCAAAAGTAAGAATTTAAAAAAAGTACTTAAAGTCATAAAAAGCTATTTTTCGATTATGAGCAGATTTTTGCAATCGGTGTTTCTTTCGAATCATTTGTTTCGTAGGGGGTCTGTACACAAATTTAAAGACTATATTTCATTTGTTGGTAATGTAGCAACGACGTCTTGCTTATGATGGAGATTCATATATTTATCGTTAAAATTTTATAAATTAGTTGTGGTTCCTCTTTTAGCTATTTTTAATTCTATCGCGCTTCTGTGAAAAGAAAATCTCTTTCCTTTCTATTTAAAATTCAACAATTCTTAAACTCTTATCGCAGTTTGAAGTGATCCTTTCTCAATTAATATACATGTCTAAATTCTTTCTTTCGTATGTGCTTGCGGTTTTCATATGAGAAATGAAATCGTTTGGCATCTGCGGTCTTTCCTAAAGCATATATTTTGGATCACAGAATAAATAAGGAAAGATAAAATGCAACGTCTATTTCTCGATAGATCTGCATGCTAAAATTCCTGCAGATGTTAAGTTCGGAAAGTTAGTTTTCTGTTGTTATAAAGATGCTGATATATGGTAATCTGGTTTGGCGGTTTGCGTTCAAAAAAATTAGAATGTGTTTCTGCTTAACGAGTTTACATCTGTACCCTATGGGTCGACGCGGATAAATTTGTGGCATCTCAAAAAAAGGCATTCGATTTTGAGTTTTCATGATGTGAAGATATAGACGTTCTGAGTGCTGGGGGACCGCCTCATTTTTTCAATTATCTTTCTTCAAATAAAATATTTTTTTTTCATGGAAGCCTCAAGTCTCCGATATGTTTCTTCACAGGATGAGAGCCTTCGGGTTCTTGCTTATAGCGTATATGTATGAGCTCCGGTACTCTTTTTTCCTAGAATTTAAGACCTGCCTGTGAGTATGGATTTTGAAAAAAAAAAAGGCGTTAAATGCATTTTTTTAGAAAAATACTATCTGTAATTACGCACAATTTTACGCTAACCATGCATTAATTTAAATTGATCAGCAATATATTAGTTATGCATTGATTTACACTTATTACATTTTAACGAATTCTATCTGCATGTCATTAAAATTATACTAGCTGACCCGTCCGGCGGTGCCTGGGCTCATGATAATTACCTCAAATTTGTATGATTATATATCTTATATAAATTTTATATTTTTAAATGAAATTTTCGCTAAAAAATATTGATTATTAGACAGAAAAGCATTTTTAAAAGATACCTTCTTGTTTGTTTTAAAAGACACCTTCTTGACCTAGTTTTTCTATCTAGCCACCAAGTTATTTAACCCGATTTTTTTATTATTATTATTATAATTTTTTGTACAAAAATTGACCTAAGTAATGACCATAAATGGCATTTTTTCTCATTTTCGGCATTTTTAATTAGGTAAAAATAAGTTTAACAAATGCAAATTTTAAATTAATAAAAAATAATTATTTGACTGACTTCGACACGAAAATAGGCAGAAATTGTTTTCCTGCTTCACTGTTTCATCCATGCTCCCCTCATCAGATATAGATTTTGCAGCACTCACTTATCCGGACATTTGAAACCTTCGGCAATCAGCATTTCCTGAACATACCGGTTAATGCAGCCTTTACATTTTTTTTCATAGATAAATAATTTTGATAAATTTCATTAGAAAACTTTGTTTATACCATCTTTTTAAATGATGTAACTGTTCTAAACTATGTAACTAATAATCCTACAATAGGCTTATTATTTTTCTCAATTAATTGATAAAAATTTTGTGCTTTTGAAAATTAGTGACTTCGGAAGGGAGCAGGTTATATTTTTTTACTGGTAACTAGAATTTTTTTACTGGCTACCAGATTTTATCAAATTTGCAAAGCCATGGTTATAAATATAATGGTTTTACAGACCGTGGAAAAATATTGATATCTAGCTGTAAAAAAAATGCTTTCTTCTCACGTCTTTTTTTTTTTTTTTTTTTTTTTTTTTTTTGCGACGTGTTCTTTAAAATAACAACACAAAAAAGTTACTGTCCGAACTCTCTGAAATTTTATTCGATTGTAAATATAACTGTATCCAACCCCTCTTTAAAATTCCGTGAAAAAATCTAAGTCTTTGACTAAAGTCGAAGAGAACAGAGTCACAGAGTCACGTCAAAAAAGACTAAGTCACATTTAATACTGAAAACATGAGCCGACGCCAAGCAAACCCACGCCAAAATACCCAACATTCTTTTTGCATTGTCATCGAAAAATTCTCAGATTTTGTTAAATACTTTTATTCATCAGAACATTTCCAAATTTTTGTAGGCGCTGTAATTTTGACCTTCCAAGATGCTTTTAATGGATTGTGTCGAAATACAGACGTTTAGTTACTTTTAGCATAGAAACAAGATCGTCTTCGAAAGGCCCGATATGACGTGAGGTTCTAAATAAATCGTAATTTAGAATGCTTTCAGCTGTTTCACACCTTTAAATTTACCATTTATAATAAATTCTTTATGCCAAGCATTTCCATCTTAAAAGTAATCTCTATACTAAATTTCAAGTTTCTAACACTAACAGTTTCAACTAAATCATAATTTAGAACACTTTTAGAAAGTTTTCAGCTCATTTCATCCTTTAAAATTTTTAAATGTTTTTAAAAATGTTATAAGGAAGCATTTACTACATAAAAGTAATCATCATGCCAAATTCCAAGTTTTCATACCAATTGTGCCACATAAATCGCAATTTTAGAATGCTTCTTACTCTTGCATTCTTTTAAGTTTCGAATTGAAAAAAATAAATTCTGGGGAGCATTTACCTCTTTTAAGTAACATCCATATAAAATTTCAAGACTATATAGCCCTAAAAGTTCTAAATGACTTGTTACATTTGGCAAAAAGCAAGGTAAGTAAGTCTATTGAAAATTTTGTTAAAATTGCTTCATTATTATTAAAGTTAGGAATAAGAATTCGTGATTCTCTTGTAATGAAACCTTGTGTATTTTTGATTGAACAAATGGATTCCAACTCTGTTATTTTCTATGTAAAAATTATTTGCTGTAGTGTGTTCTTCCATCTTTAAGTTTTCCCTTCATCATTTTTAAACACTTTATAAATCTAACATAGTTTTGTGTTATTTCATTGGTGCATTTTATAGTTTTAACTCTAATATTGTAAACGCTGTTAAAATGAATCATAACCAACTTAATTGCGGAGAAAAGCATTATGATTTTATTCATTTAAAAGACTGATTCCATTAACCGATGATTCATATAACCGGCGACCATCTTTATTATAAACTCAAACCCCCCCTAGAACCGAATTCTGGCTGCGCCACTGCTACAGCATGGAGCCGGTTTCGGACAGTCTGAGTTGAAATCGTGGTGCCTGTAGCCGAGCGAAGGTGTTGTTGGAGAAGAGTAGCGTTCATGTTTCGGTGTCTCCGAGCTGTTAACGCTAAATACCGATCTTCATTGGGCGTTGTTGCCCGTCTACGACCTTGCCCTGGTCTTCGGCCTGCACATCCACTCTCCAAAAAATGGTTCCAGATCCTGGAAATGACACTTTGTGACACTCCAATGGCTTGCGCCACTTCGGCTTGAGTTTGGCCCCCTTCTAACCTACCAACAATTCTCCAAGCTTCTGAATCTGTCAAATGACTTCGCTGAGACATCGTACTCATCGAAACAAAGCAATCACTGAATGCCGATCATCCTTGTCTTCATTCTCTTTTATCCAGTTGAAAGTCAAATTTCATTCGCTGCCGCTGAAGCGACGTTTTTGACGTCGAACTCAAAATTTGCATACTCCACAGTTTGAAAAACAGAAAAATTTGCATTTGTGATTCTCTTCTTCTATTTTCGGCAAAAAAAAATTTCGTTTATATCTTTATTTTATATAAAACTTCAAATATCCTTTAATTGTTTTAAGCAGTGTATAATTATAATATCTTTGAATTTCAAAAAACATATCAAGTTCTTGTAACATTCTAATTAAATCTCCCAAGAGATAAATAGTAAAAAATTGTAGACAGAATACCACATAGTTAATAAATTAACAAATGCAATCATAATATTACCATAGTATTTGCTTCAATGGTAATTGGCTAAAAATACTGAAAATATGAAAAATATTTAAAAAAAGAGAGAGAGAGAAATATATATATATAATAAACCATAAAATGTTAATAATTTGAAGTTGATATCAAGTGAATACAAATGGATTTTGAAATGAAATATGAACTAAATATAATGGGAAATTGGATAACAAGAGATTTAAATTAGAATTGGATATGAAAAAACATGTGTAGATATAATCATCAGCCTGGATGTATCCACACGTGTTTTAAAAATAATACAGTATTTCATAAATATACTGGCATTTATGCTAAGATCAGTATATTCATCCAGGTATACTGTATTATTACCAGAAAACAATTGGAAATAGTAAAATTGGAAATAAAAAACTTGTAAAGAACAGATGAAATATCTTACTCACAATAATTACTATCAAAAATTCCTTAAACATCACAAGGTCTACATTTATACCAATACGACCACATGGCGCACATCATGAAATATCATAATCTTGATGAGTTGTGTTTTTGTATATGTTATGTTTACAGTTATTTTAATACAATGCATATTTTATAGATATATATATATATATGTATATATGCAATGTCTATTTTTCAATTTCCACCAAATATTATGGCCTTTTAACAATTAGGTTGTTAGAATTTCTGAATTTAGATTTTAATCAATTTAGGGTGTTGAAGCCTCTTTCACAAGGTACACTTTTACTCCTTCAGAAGGATGAAAAGGGTTTACTCTTTTACCTCAAGCAGTAAAAGTGTTAACTCCTCACACTTTTACATATTCACTCTTTTAAGGTACACTTTTACTCTTTCACAAGGAACCCCTGGTATTTTCTTTTATTGAACTAGGTTATATGCATTGAAATTTCAAACCCATGTACAAAGTTTGAAAGGGAAATCGTCGATTCATTTCTTCTATTACACAAAAAAATGTAGGTTGGCTTTAAGTTCTCAAGTCCTAATTTCTGTGAATTGCAAGGACCAACTAGTCTGATAAGATCTTTGCAGTTCTTCTAATCTCATTTTTGTTTAGTGCTGGCTCTAGGCCAATTTGACAGAGTACTGCAACCGGTGGCCCTTACTGCCCTTTTTGGTTCTTTTCCCTTTTCAGTCACAAGAAAAAAAATCTTTAAATACGTCTATCGGTCGTAGAAAAACATTGTGAATTTACTCAATTGGTTGAGAGAATAAAATCATGAAATTTGTTGTATGCATGAACATAGAAATAGATAAGGACCTCTAACAAAACTGTTAATATCGACTTGTGACTTTTGAACTAAATGGAAGCCAGTATACAACTGTGCTAAGGTAACGTGACCTACAAACAATACGGATACATACCTCAGAATAAATCTATGATACCTACCAGATGATGGCTGTCAAGCAGACGATTTGTAAAACAAGGCGAACTAATACAACTGTGCTACACAGACATTGTATTTCAAACATTTTTCGATCAAAGATGATTACTGAAGAAGGCCTACGTGGAGCGTAATGCCCACGTTTACTTCACATCTAGATGAGAACAGTCTATAGAGATGGCATCAGAAGATTCAGAAATATAAAAGTTCTCTCGCAGCAGGCTGCGGTGGAGTGATGCTGATGTAGGAGAAATCTGGATGTGCGCTTTGATGCTTTGATTGGTGTCAGAATGATGAGCATAAGGGGGGAGGGGGGGGAAGGCCCCATCAGAGCGATACATTTTTTTTTTTAAACCTAATACATTATGCAAACAATTTATTTTAAATAAGATGCAAATAATCAGTTTATATAAGATTCATATGATTAAATTATATAAGATACAAAGAAAATTAAGTATAGTTACAATTAAGATGCAAAAAATAATATAAATATATTTTTTTTTTCCCTAACAAAATAGCAAGAGAGCTAAGTAGGAAATTTAACATAAACCAATGCCAAAAGCAAGGCAGGAAGACGTCAAAAGGAAAATTTTAGTATAGGGAAGCCAAATGAGAATAAAAATGCAGATACCATAAAATTTTGAATTTGGAATAGCACAACAAAGTGTTTAGGGTGGCTCCCTTCTCTTTCTTTTGGAAGGCAGAGCAAAGCCATCATCTCTACTCAAGATGGCAAAAGGTCTCTTCTTCCCTCTACTGCTATGTACACTGTAAGGTTGAATGGACCGCAACGCTTCGTTGGGTATTATAAGTCGATCTCTGTGGAATTTTTGTACAAATTTTTTAATAACTTGCGAGATAAGCCTAATATTGAGATCAGCAAGGATGATGTCATTCCAGACAAATGTTGTCATCTTGCAAATCCTATGTAATGAAGAGTTTTGAAAATTTTGAATTTCTTCATCCGAGTTTCACCAACCGTACCCCAGATAACTGACCCGTAGGTCATGGTTGATCTGATGAAGGACTTATACAGTAATAATTTATTCGAGAGTGACAGATGTCTATGATAAGCCAGTAAAGATTTAAGGGCCACTTGAGCTCTGGTGGATTTGACAATTACATCTTTAATCTGCCTAGCCTAGGTTAATTTTGAATCTAGATAGACACCTAGATATTTGTAATTGGTGACCCAGGATATGAATTCACCATTGAGAGAAAGATTAAAAATTGGGAGATAGATTTATGGGAAAAAATCATGGCGGCACTTTTTGCTGCGTTGACTTTAATATGCCAATTTCTAAGCCAGATCTGAAGGGCCAAGAGGTAGGCTTGGAGTTTAGTCATCACAATGTCTAATGAAATATTGCTGGTCATGATGGTCGTGTTGTCTGCATATAATGCTAAGAGGACATCGGGAATGTGAGGAATATCATTAATATAGAGGTTGAACAGCCAGGTGCTTAACAGACTACCCTGAGGGATGCCTGCCTCGATAATGTGAGAAGAAATAGAGTTATTAACTTTAACAGAGAAGGTCCTACCGTTAATTTACTTCCAGAAAATAAGGATAAGTTGAGGCGGAACCTTGAGCAGAACAAACTTATAAATAAGTCCATAATGCCACACCCGATCGAAGGCTTTAGCAATATCTATAAATACGACACCAGTTTTTTGTATACAAAGGAAACCCTTGTGAACGAATTCAGTTACTCTCCAAAGCTGGTACCTGTGTGCTCGAGTGTTTTGGCCTGAACCCAAACTGCTCGGGTATAATAATCAAATTGGAGGTAACAAACTCTTTCAGATGTTTTTATGTATTCATAGACCTTACACAAGCAGGATAAGAGGGAAATAGGTCTGAAGCTAAGGGATGTGCCTGTCCTATCCCGGTTTTGGGATTGGGACAATCAGCACCTTCTTCCAGCAGTCAGGAATCACATACAGAGATTTAACATGCAATTAATTAGAACAGTTAGAAAGAAAATTAAGTTAAGTGGGAGATGCAAGAGCATATTGGTAGAGATTCTATCGAGACCAGGCGATTTGTTCTTCATGAGATTCCCGATATAAGAAATCACCTCAGAGGAGAATACAGGATTGAGAGTGTTATTATGGGAAGTATTTATAAGAAATGTTCAACCTCTGTGTTGACAATGTCGATAGTCCCAGGATTCGAGATTGCGATTGAATGTAAACTGGCTTCTCGGACTGTCTACAATGAGTTCAGCCTTGTCTGTGTTAAGAGTTGGCCATACCCTTTTTCGAGGAAACTATTTTTTTCTTCAAAAGGCTATTTCATTAGAAGTCCTTATCTATTTCTGTGTTCATGATCGTGCGGTAGGAAAACACTAAATTCGTCCATCAGTCAGGGAAAAAATCACGAAAGTTTTCAGTGAGGCACAAGGGAAAAAATAGTGAATCTTGTCAATCTTTTGCCAGAAGAAACTGCGTAATTCGCCAATCAGTTACGAAAAAATTCATGAAGTTCAGCAGTCAGTCACAGGAAAATATCGCGAAATTCGTCAATTGCCTACCAGAAAATATCATGAAATTTGTCAATCATTTGCGGAAAAAAATCAAGAACTTTGTCAGACACATGAAAAGAGATTGTGAATTTCGTCAATCTGTCGCACGAAAAAAACGTGAAACTCGCCAATCAGTCGCACAAAAATCACAAAATTTTTCAATTGGTTGTGGAAAAATATTGTGAAATTCATCAGTTGGTCGTGGAAAAATATTGCGATATTCATCAGTCGGTCATGGAAAACATGTCCAATTTTTTTAGTCAGATGCAGAGAAAAAAAAACGTGAATTTCGTCAATCTGTCACAAGGAAGAAACCTTGAAATTCGGCAATTGTTTGTGGAAAATATTGCGAAACTCGTCGCTCGGTCACGGGGAAAAGAATTGCAATATTTGGTGATCAGTCGCAGAAAAAAAGTTAAAATCTTATCGCGAAATCCTGTTTCATGGTTTGCAGGTAAGTAAATATTCCTATTTGGGTATTAGGATAACATGAAATTAATTTCCAAACTGTTGCTTATTCTAATAAAACCACAGTATAAAACAAAATCCAAGATATACTATAATCATTCACACAATCAGTAGGAAATCATGAATATAAATTTAATAAGATTACAGGGATTCAATTTGGCTCTGCCACCTATCTTTTTATCTAAAAAAATACAAGAAAAGCAGTTTATCAGAATTTCAGAATATCATTACATAACACAGTCACAGTGTAGTGTTTAACCCTATCACTATATGCTATTAAAACATGCCCTGTTGTTGCCCAGGACAAATATGCTATCTATTTTTCAAATTAAAAAAAAAACAAGTACCACTT
The DNA here is from genome assembly GCA_963931845.1 of Maratus michaelseni. Classification (NCBI taxonomy): domain Eukaryota; kingdom Metazoa; phylum Arthropoda; class Arachnida; order Araneae; family Salticidae; genus Maratus; species Maratus michaelseni. Next base: position 215,654,588 of record OZ007586.1, on the reverse strand, counting down.
ATATTTGTACAGTTTGATTTTTACCGTGTGTTACAAACTTTATGATACGAGATGTCACCGGCTGAAACTACTCAGTGAGTGATAAGATTTTTTTTACAACTTGCTGAAAGTGCTTGGGGTCTGCGTGGACCCCAGGACATTGTGATAGGGTTAATTTAACTATTCTAATTTCTGGAACCTTCAAAGTACTTTATACTTTTATAACTTTAAAATTTGAATAACTTTTTAAGCTTAATAGTTTTCTGTTTCACAAATTTATCAAGTTCTTAAATTGTAAAAGGTTTTATTATAAAGGTTATCAAAAACTGCTTGAACTACTGACTGCAAATTTGAAGGCCTTCTCAAATTTCTAGAAAGTTTTGTCACCTTAGTAAATATACAAGATGTTAAAATATAGTCGAGCTCAAAAATCTTTATATAACTTGCATAATTTCAATTCTCACATTTTTTTAATACTAATTCTGGATAAAAATATTTGGTTAAATCCTAGAACAAGCGAGACGCTTGGCGTCGTCGAATTTGACAAAGCAATAAATGAGTTTTTCTTGCTACTGGTTTGTTTCTTATGTTTTTTCCATGCCTTCTGTGCTCTGTTCTGGCATGGGCAGAATGCATGGTTCTGAAAATTGAGCTGGTTTTTGAAGGAATTAGATTGGATTGGTTGGTTGACAGATTAGAATATTCTAATTCCGAAGGATTCTATTGTCTGTGGGTTGGTTTATTGTGTGTCTGATTTGTTGAATTGTGTTTGTGAAATGTGTTTTATGAAGTTTAATGGTTTGACGTGTTGTCATACGTGATAAAGGATAATTTCTGTGAAATATTTAAAAAAAATGAAAGATGAGAAATAAAGGTATAAGTGCATTTTTGTTGATTTTATTTGATAAGATGTATTTTATGCACTTTAGATATTGCCGTAAGCCGATTTTTGTGCGAACATTTCTGACCACAGCTTGAATGGATTTCATGCATTCTAGAAAATTTATACCTTTTTCTTTTTTGTCAGCACCAAAGTTAAAGTATCTAATAAAAGTTACAATAACAATTTTGAACACTTTGATATTTAATACTCTCCAGAAAAAAAAAAGCAAATATTATGTTTTTAGAAAAGCTGTGTTATATCCAATTCTTCAAAATTAAAATATTTAATTCTACATGTCTAAACACATAATAAACACAAACTTAAAAGATGCTCTTGTCTCATTATGGTCCTCAGCCATGTCTTTGGTCCCAGCATGTTTCTGGGTTCGACTTTTTATGAATGAAAAGGTAACTAAGAGCTTCTATCCTTCTATAGATGACTATAAAAGTAAAACAAGGCGCGTACACTCCTTAGAATTTCCAAGAAGTCTGGCACCACTTCTCAGATTAGAGAATTTAATATTTAGTAAATAGCTGAATGTGTGAATCACAGAGTTTAAGTGCAGAATTTGAAATATTTTTCTTAGATTTAATAAGTCAAAAAATTCAATTTAAAAAGTGTGGTAGAACGGTACACACCTTGGTATTTACACTTAAAATTCATTGTTGTACTTTTGAACGTAAATTCATAGCAAGCAGATTTGGACAAATCTTTTTTTTTTTTTTTTTAACATGATGTTCAATAGTTACAATCAACCATTAATACATATATTTTTTAATCTGTAAAAGAAGTCTTGAGTATTTATATTGCTAAAAAGCTTGGTTACAAAACGTCTGGAGGGAGACTCAAACTCTCCCCTATCTTATGGGCAACCTTGCAATTACCAATTAATTTATTATAGGGTATCCATTATTAGAATAGTGGGTGTCCATTACTGGATTTTGGTTTATTTCTGTTATTACTATTCAATTTTTAATCAGTATGGGAACTGCTACTGTGAGATTGGTTAAAGCTTAATATTTAAAAAACTGGAATACAATAATTATAACTATAATTTAAAAAATAATTTTTAAAGACATTTCTTAAGGGACTATAATCAATAAATATACATCAATAAACCATTACTGGCACATTTACCCGATAAAAAATCTTGTTTTATAATTTCAATTACAAACATAGTATTCCCCTCTTAAAATAATAAAAGAATTATGTTCTCAGAATCTGAAGATTCATTATTTTGAGCCTAATGAACCACTAAAAGAACAGCTTTTGAATATAAGCTGTTTTAATATGTTACAAAAATATCTGTTCAATTATTTACAAAAAAAGTTGCCCTTCAGATTACTGTTTTTTCTTTTATTTTTAAAATTGAAGAAAATGTACAGATTTGGAGGTCATTGTGACACCCTACATGATACAAAACATACTGGCTATCTGAGGACACTGGAAGAAGCAGAAAATAAATATAACAACTAATAATTATTGAACTTTAACTGTAAAAGAAGACATGCGATCAAAAATCATCTACATAGATATGAATTGAGCTCTGATAAACCAAAATATTACAGCCCAAATGTGTAATAAACATTCCCTGAAATCATACCTAAAAGGAATTGTGTAATATTTTGAAGCCATACCTGAATAAACCGGATGGTTAATGCGCTTTTACCAACTCCACCTCCACCTACTACAACTAATTTATAAGTTTGTCCGATAGTGTTCGTTTCCGTAGCTCGAGGCATGGCTAAATTAATAGAATTTCAGTTAAATAACTAAAATCTGATTTAACAAAATGCAATATTCACTTGTCTCATACTGTTCGAAATCATAAACAAATATCCAGCCACAACGAAACCGACAAGACAGTTTCTGTGCTTGTGCGGTACACGGAGGGAGATCTATGGAGGGGAAAGTTCAATAACCAGTCGCCGAACCACAAATGATATATTCTTAAATACAGAGGGCGCTGTAATTCGTACAATCCCGTTCTTCTAGTGGGTTGTATCTAGAATTGCAAAAAACTGGTTTATTCCCCAAAAACCCGGTTTATTCCCAGGATTTTTCTAGTCTTTGTAACTCTGCTACTGGAAATATTTATTAAATTCGTATATTTTTTATTATAGAATATAATAAGATGGTGTCAAGTAAATGCTTTGTTCCTGGATATAAAAGTGACACACACACAAAAAAAGAAATAACGGGGTGAAAAGAACTTGAGTTTATTTCGTCCCACGCGGTAGAGTCCTGCACGACCCGTGCATAGAAGTACCGACCCGTGTAGGACCATCGGGTTGTACCCGACCCCGAAATTTCCAATTGAAGTCAGTCCCACTGAACTCTAATATAATATTCTATATAGCTCAGTGGTCAGCCCGCACACCGCTCTGGGTACAGTTAAGAATCCTTTATTCTTCTCTGGGAAAATGAAAAATATTACCAACATTTCGTTTTTGATATACACAAAAACAAGTATATCGTATTTGTGATAGTGCAGCAAAAATAGAAGTCAATCCGACCCGCAACGATAAAATTTAAGAAACAACAAAAGAAATGCCAAATATGTTTTTTTAAATGTGCATGTTAGGAAGAAAACTGTTTATAATGACATTTCATCTTGGTCGACTTCTTAAAGTTCAAACTTTCCATTAAAAATATTTTAATATTGAATGCTTGCTTTTGGTTTTGTTGAAAAGCGGCGATAGCAAGAAGACGCCTCTTTATGTAGCGCTGTCTATAGGGAGAAAAACTACGCGGTAAAAATTTAATGCTATTTTCCCATCCTATTATATTGATTCGTGGCTGCACAGCACTACCGATTAATCATTCTTCCTCCGTGGGTGCAGCAACTCGATTATTAGTTGTGATTTCGATAGTTGTTATTTTACGTGATAGCAGTGAGTTAACTCTGCATCGAGATGCAACACTTTTACGTATAGGGCAGTTGCAATCAGCTGATCAACCATTGTATTCACTTGGAGGTAAGGGTAATTCCACCAATCAGAACTGCCTATTTGTACTGTTTACCTCCAAGGTGACGTCAATTGCAACTGCCCTATTGGGCCATAAGTGTTAAAACCAGGGAGATAGAAAGAAGGAGAACAAAGATAATGTTTCTACTTATGGAACTAAAAGCGGTACCTAGTATGGCGGCGTTTCTGGTCTTTTGGGCCTTTAGGAAGTGTAGCGCCCTCTATCTCTTTACCATGCTGGAAACCAAAATGCAGGAAGAGCAGACGACAATTTGTCATGTTTGACAGGTCACATGACCGGCCTTTGGGAGCACCAGCGCCACAAACTGGGTACTAATTCCCGGTCCATGTTGTGATCTTGAAAGCCTATCTTCACTGTTCTCCTTCTTATTTCTATCTCCATGGTTAAAACATTAAACTTGTATTTAAACTGAAAATAAACATTGTTTCTTGTTAAGTTAAGAACTTAACAATAAACATTGTTTCTTGTTAAGTAAAGAATTTAACAAGTCTTGTTAAGAACTTCATGTTATCAAAATATTCGAATTTAGAAGTAAATTCACTGTATTAAAATGACATTTTGTAAAATGACTATTAGCCCATAGAATTACCAAATAAATAGAAGGAGGATATCAAGCCGGTTTAGCTCAGAATAGAGAACTCAGATATGAGAGAAAGAACATTCGGGATATAACATTTGATTGGTCGAGACGATTCTGGACAAAAGCCAATCGCCAAGCATCTTGGCGAGCCTGCTATTTAGAGTTGCAAATAACAGAAAAAACCTGGTTTAAACCTAGTAATAAACCGGGGTTTTTGGGCATAAACCAGGTTTTTTGGAAACAAACCAGCTCTTTTGGGAATTAACCAGGTTTCTAGGAATAAACCAGTGTTTTGCAACTCTACTGCTATTACCGCAAGCTAATGCTTGTTAACTTATCTTGTCTCACTCGTATAATCGAACTCGTCCAGGCGAATATCACCGCGACCTACGTTAAACACAGCCGGTGCATGACGTTTAAAACGTCACATGCAGTGGATCATTTTTACACAGTGATTGGTGCAAAACGGTGGGAGCGCCGCTTTGCACCAATCACTGAGTAAAAAATGATCCATTCCATGTGACGTTTTAAACGTCATGCACCGACCGTGTATAACGTAGGTCGCGATATCACCGCGACCAACGAAATACACAGCCGCTTCATGACGTTGAAAAAGTCATACGGAGTGGATCATCTAATTACACGGCGATTGATACAAAGCGGCGCGCCCATCGTTTTGTGCCAAAACCGTGTATACACGGTTTTGGCAACTTTATAAAGTTGATCCACTCTGCGTGACGTTTTAAAAGTCATGTACCGGCCGCGTATTTCGCTGATTGCGGTATCGCCCAGTTCTGGAATAGAAAATGCCTAGGTTTGCCACAGTTTGCACAAACGCGTCTGTCTAAGTACAGTCTGAGCAACGTATGTCGCCACTAGAGTTGCAAAGACTAGGAAAACCCGGTTTAAACCTTGAAATAAACCGGGTTTTTTGGGAATAAAACAGGTCTTTTGGGTATAAACCTGGGAATAAACCGGGTCTATTGGGAATAAACCGGTTTATTTTTTTGCAACTCTAGTCGCTACTCTCATATAGAGGCACGCTAGCTCTGACGCATGCTAGCAGGGCTACACTAGTAGATACCGGGCTAGCTCATTCATTATCATGACATCACAAATGGTGACTGGCCGCGACCAGCGATTGGTACAAAGCGAAACGACAAAACGAAAGACATACAGCGATTGGCACAAAACGATGGGCGCGTCGCTTTGTACCAATAAAGAAAGGGCAGATGACGTCACTGTTGGTTAAATTACTGTTGGTTTGCAAGAAAAACCTGTTCGTTCTTTATTACTCCTACTGTACACATGAAAGGGGGCGATTTGATTGGTCTATGTTAAACTGGTCTATGATATGATTGGCCTACATCGCCATAACGATTCCTTCAATGATCGCTACGATAAAAATATAGTGGTAGAGTGGTTGACGGAGCTGTTTGTTTGTAAACATGCCCTTTCCTTATCGCTGGTCGTGGCCAGACACCATTTGTGACGTCATGATAATGAATGAGCCAGCCCGATATCTAGTGTAGCCCTGATGCCAGCCGAAGTAGCACCAGACAGATGGGTCACAGTTGGCTAATTGTGGAGACGGGTGGTTGGCCAACGGTACGAAATGTCCGCCTTGTCGTACTATTTACCAACGAACCATTTGCCAACAAAGGTGACACGTCTTTGTCATGGGGTGGGTGAGAGATTGATTCAGATTAAAGAATCTTGATATTATGGAACATAACACTTTAATTAGGACAGGTTACACTTATACAGACAAATCACATACAATACAATTATTACAGTATTCTATCGAACATCTTACTACACAAAGAGCTGCACGTGCACATAATGTTTTTAGTTTCGGTTCGAGAAAGTTCCAAAACAGTTACTCTCGTGGTTACAGACAAGTAGCTCATTGAGCCTGGAAATGACATCTCCTCCCTCCTTAAAGATCTAGTCTCTTGGGAGGTTTCCGGATTTTATTTGAACGACGTAAGTTCGGTTCAGGTCTTGCTGGAATGGATGGAGTACTGTTGTTGTTGTTGCACATCATCTTAGGCCAGCAGGGCTAGACCAGGTTCATGATATTATACACCCTAAGTAAATCCAGCACCATCAAGGGATCATTAGCAAGATCCTGTTTGGATAGCCCCAGGCACGCTAGGATATGATCAGGGGAGGCCTGCTCAGTGGAACACTTGGTGCATATTTGAAAGCGCTTGGTGCCCTCAGAAAATTTCATAGTTCTAAGGTGCCCACTACCAAAGCGAACAAGAGTGGTTTATTCCTGCCTGTTATAACCAAGAGCAAGAGATCTTCCCGGTCGAATACACTCTGGTACCAGTGGTGCTCTGATGGAATAATCCAAGTGATCCTATTCTTGCTTGAACGGAGTACTGCCTTCAGCTGTTAGACCACCGGTCTTCACAGGAGATAAAGATGATGACTCTGGCACCAGGCTTAGCATACGTGAAACAATTTCTGCTGACGCTTCAGTTGCAGCTTTTTCATCATTTTCATTTAAGACATCCGGAACAGATTCGTCAACATGCTGTGCTTCCGAATTTTTATTCGTAACCAATTCCATTGGCACTTGGCGATACACTTACGGTGAAGAATAAACAGATTTTACTTGATTACCAACTGGACGAATTTGATCTACATGGCTTCTCACCAATGTTCCCTGCACATTGACCGTGTATTTTAGAGCGCCGTATCGATTTACTGCATGCCCAAATTTCCATTTACAATTTGGCGTTCTGTAGTCTCTCACATCAACATAATCTCCAATTTCGAATTTTATGTCTTTAAAATCGTAGACTCCCTTCCATATTTTTTTTTTGAATTCTAGTTTAGAGATAAGGCAACAAAAGATCTATTGTAGTACGGATCTCTTTTTAGGAACAGCACCGCTGTACTATGCGTTGTTGTCATATTAGGTGCCTTTCTGTATTGCAACAAGAGTCTGCTTAACTTTTGATTTATGCTACCTTCATAATTTTGCATAGCTCTGAGAGCCTGTTTTACTGTATACAAAAAGCGCTCGGCCTAACCATTACTGGATGGCTTGAATGGAGTACTAGCAATGTGTTTTACTCCATTGCACTGCATAAATCTTGCAAATTCATAAGATGTGAATTAAGAGCTGCTGTCACTTACAAGTACAACCGGTAACCTGAATCTACTAAAACAGTTTCTAATGCAATCTATTGTTTTATTGGTTGTGGTTGATTTCACAGGGTACACTTCTAACCACTTAGAATACGCATACACAATTATTAAGAACATGTGTTCGTATAGAGGTCTGGCGAAATTGATATGAATTCTTTCCCAGGGTGCGCTAGGGTACTCCCAGTAGTGCACTTCAACTTTAGATGGATCAGCCTTAAATCTCGTGCAATTTGAGCAATTTTTAGCCACTTCCTCAATGTAAGTATCAATACTTTTCCAGTAGACAAATGATCTAGCAATGACCTTCATTTTTACCATGCCAAAATGTACCTGGTGCAATTCTTCGAGAACTTGTTTTTTATAAATTTCCTGAACGCAAACTCTCTGTCCATACATAATACAACCGTCTTAAATTTTTTAATGCGTTCCCATCCCCTGTAAATTTTGCCCTTTCCGGAGAGCTCTTGATAATAGACTAAGTTCTTTATCTTTTCAGTTGCTTGTCGAAACTCTCTGGACGTAACTGGGAGGGTTTCGATTTGACACATTTGATATAAAGTGATGTCGTCCTTGATTTCGAGTTCCTCTGAAGCTTTTGGTAAACGAGAGAGGAAGTCTGCATTACCGTGGTCTTTAGTATTCCGGTATCTAATATCGAATTGGAAATATTTTAAAATTAATGCGTAATGCAACAATCTAGTTGCAGTTAACACCAGAAACCCACGTTTCGATCCAAAGATGAACGCAAGAGGCTTATGGGTTGGGTTGGGTTGGGTTGATTATTGACGGCCAATTATCTACACTAGGGATATAGGCCCGGGGGGAGTGCCCTTCGTGGGGGTCTTTCTAAGGGAACCTAATCCGTATTTACGCATGGATAAATCCACGGCTCGAAGAAAACCACGAAAACTCCGAACGATTAGGCCGACGGGCGCGATTGGGATCGAACCCAGCACCTCCCGTCTACCAGCTTCGAGAGCACAACCTCTCAGCCACTGGTGGGGCGCAAGAGGCTTATGATCTGTAACCAATGTGAATCTTCGCCCTTTCAAATATAAGTAAAATTTTTGTACAGCCCATACAATGGCAAAAGCGTGAATTTGGGAATATTTCTGTTCTGATCTAGTTAATGTCCTGGATGCAAACGCTATGGGTCTTTTGTTATTGTTACCAACAGATTAACAAAAAGCTAATTATGCAAATATAAATATAAATCCAAAAGGGCTGCAAGCAGTGTTAACTTTATACTTTAATCACGTTGCTTACACGAGCTACATAACAGAACAGAATGACAACACCGTAAAAAAAGAGTTGAGTTGAGTTGTTGTCGCTTGTCTACAAGGGTTGAGTTGTACTTACCATAACACTTCCTCCACAAGCCACAACTTACATATCATTAACTTAAATATTATCTGAATTAAATGGAACTAGTCCTAACAAAACACAAAGTTCTTTGAACCTGACACAGGTCAGAGGTTTCGTCATAATGTCAGCTAGCTGCATCTTTCCAGGAACATGTTTAATATGCAGTTCACCGTTAATGAATTTTTCACGTACAAAATGGTACCGCACATAAACATGTTTTGTTCTTTTGTGGAATTCTGGATTCTTGGTGAGCTTAACAGCACTGGCATTATCCACGAATAGGGAAGGTTGGGTTGATTATTGACGGCTAATTATCTACACTAGGGATATAGGCCCGGGGGGAGTGCCCTTCGTGGGGGTCTTCCTAAGGGAACCTAACCCGTATTTACGCATGGATAAATCCACGGCTCGAAGAAAACCACGAATAGGGAAGGAGTTTCTAAAGTTGTTATGTCACTTAACAAACGCTTCAGCCAAATTAACTCTTTGGCACTCTCACTTGCAGCAACATACTCTGCCTCTGTTGTAGATAACACCACACTCCTTTGCTTCTGGCTCATCCATGAAATGGCACCTCCTGAAAATTTAGAAATCATTCCAGTCCTTGAGCGTCTGGTTTTTATATCCCCTGCATAATCAGCATCACTATATACTTCAAGCTCATTGGTAAGACACTTAGCTTTATACGACAAAACAAAATAGACAGTTCCTTTCAGATATTTGAAAATTCGCTTAACAGCACACCAATCTGATGACCTAGGATTTTCGAGGTTTTCAGAGACTGCACTAATTGCATATGATAAATCAGGTCTTGTGGCAATGGCAAGGTACATGAGGCTGCCAACAGCCTGTCGATAAGGAATTTCTTTTCCTATCAGTTTATTACCTTCGTCATCAGAGACATAGCTTTTATCACTTGGAGTTGATACCGGATTAGCACAGTCCATATTGAATCTTGCGAGTATTTTCTTTGCACAGACACATTGGTTTACAAAAATTGAACCATCATCAAATTTTGTTATACTCATACCCAGAAATTGATTCAAACAACCTATTGTGATCTTAAAGGATTGAGCAAGTTGACTCATAAATTCCTCCATTTCAACTTCATCAGAACCAACAACAAGACCATCATCTACATAGATAACAACAAAAAGTTTATTTTTATCTCTATGTCTGACAAACAAACAAGGATCAGCAGTACTAACCTCCAGTTTATGTTCCTTCATAAAGTTTACAAAACACTGGTTCCAACAAAGAGGGGCTTGTTTAAGTCCATATAAACTTTTGTGTAGTCGACAGACTCTCCCACTACTATCATTAAAACCTTCTGGCTGTGTCTTGAAGACTTCCTCCTGCAATATTCCATATAAAAACGCAGTCTTCACATCAAACTGTTTTAAGTGCAGTTGTTCTTTTGCAGTTACAGCCAAAATTGATCTTACGGTGTCGTATCTTGCGACAGGGCTGAATGTCTCATCAAAGTCAATACCAGCTTTTTGGGCATACCCCTTTTCTACAAGACGTGCTCGGTATCTTTCAACAGTACCATCAGGATTGAATTTCTTCTTCAGCACCCATCGACAGTTGATGACTTTGGAACCTTTAGGTCTTTCAACTAATTCCCATGTCTTGTTTTCATGCAAGGCAGACATTTCCTCTTTCATGGCATTAAGCCACAAGTCACTTTTACTCGAGGAAATAGCTTCAGTATATGTAGAGGGATTTTCATACTCTCCTACAGCAGCTACGTTTGCAAGAAGAAATTCTCCGGACTTCATCCATGTAGGCATGCTTCGCTGTCTGTCAGATTTTCTAAGTTCTTGTTTTTCTTCTGATTGTTTGCTGTCTTCATTCTGAATTTCTTCACAGTTCTCAGATGAGTCTTCCTCCACCTCCACTGTAACAGGAGTGGTACATAGACGTTCAGGTTTAAAATATACATCACGAGATTTTATGATTTTATTTTGAGAAGGTAAATAGATTTTATAGCCGTCTCTGTTGACATACCACACAAGATGACCAAGTACACTTTTGTTGTCAAACTTACGTCTAAAATTTTTTGGAATGTGGGCATAACATTCAGTTCCGAACACTCGCAAATGATGCAGTTTAGATGTTTGTTGACCAGTCCAAAGCTCATGAGAACTCTTGTTTTCTTCTGGTGATACCCCAGTATGGTTTAGTAGATATACTGCTGTTTCACATGCATTGACCCACAGAGATCGAGGTAATCCACATATAGAGAGCATAGAGGGAGCAAGTTCAACAATTATCCTGTTTTCACGTTCTGACGCTCCGTTTTGTTCAGGTGTGTACGGTATCCTTGGAGTCAGAACTGCACCTCTTTCAGCAAGGATTTGTCGAACTTCACCACAGTCAAATTCACCTCCTCCATCACAACGCAATTCTTTCACAACATGACCATGATTGGTAGCTTCATTGAGAAATATACGCAAGCAGGAAGTTTCTTCACTTTTCTTTTTTAGAAAGAATATTCTACAATATTTGCTATAGTCATCCTTGAAATTCAAAAAATATCGTGCACCACTGAAGGATCCCACAGACATGGGTCCATTTAAATCAGCATTAATGCTTTCACCAACTGACATGGCTCTGTAAGGGCGTGATTTGAAAGGTTTTCTATGTGCTTTGCCAAGAGCACATCCATCACAGAACTCATTTGTTACTGCATGTCTCACAATAATGTTCATGTCATTTAATAATTTCCGAACATGACGTTTGTTTTGGTGACCAAGACGTTCATGCCACAACTGCAACGTTTCAGATTCTGTAGCAATACTTATTTCAGCTGGACATGCTGGAATAACGACTCTCATGGACATAACATATGTACCATCTGTCCATGATCCAACAGCAACAAGTTCGTTACTACGATAGAATTCAACATACTTGTCAGTCATTTTTACTTCAACACCATGCTTGGCAGCTTGTTGAGCAGAAAATAGGTGCCTTCGCACATCAGGAACATACCACACATTTTCCATATGAGCATCATACCACTTACCATGGATACAAACTTCAATATTTATTTTACCAGATCCATATGCATAGATCTTATTCTTGTCAGCAAGTGAAATTTCAATGGGCGCAGGAAAATGTTTATAAGTTACAAAATACTGTTTGTTTGCAGTCATGTGGTGAGAAGCACTAGAGTCACAAATCCAAATATCTGACTGGACAAAACTTTCACTAGCACTAAATGCACCTTTGTTATTCTTTGATGACAGGTATTTATCGTTGAATTTTTTCTTTGGACAGTCTTTACATAAATGCGCACTTGATCCACATTTAAAACAATTCTTTTGCTTATTAGGTCTAATATTACCTCCAGGAACAGTTTCAGAAATATTTTCCCTATTCCTCACAGCTTTTTGTCCAGAAACAGGAACACAAGCTGCAAATGCACCATAGTCCACAGCAGTAGTAGATTTGACACGCTGCTCAATCGTGCATAGTTTTTCAACTAAATTTTTTGTAGTACGTTTTTCTGAGTCTAATGACTCCCAAACATTGTTGAACTCTTGGTACTCTGGACCCACAGTGAGAAGAATTTTTCCATGTAACAACTCTGGTGGAATGGAACTTGAGCCAATACGAGCAAGTTCATTGTTCATTTCTGTATAAATCCGTTCAACTTTGGCAGCATGAGTTGCAACATTGTCATTTGGATCTTTACAAAATTGGAAAAATTGGGTCATGAGTAAATTAAGTCTCTGAATGCTACTTTGTTCAAAAACACTGACTAATTTATCCCAAATGTCCTTTGCATTAGTGTAGGTCATTACCAAATCAGCAACCGAGTGGCCCAACGTACTTGCAATGAGAGCGGCTGCTTTAGCATTATCACGCCGCCATTCACTCACATTTTTATTCGAATCAGCATCGTCACTTACAGCGACCGGACACACACGAGTTCCTTCAATAATCGAAGTCATATCGTACTGTTCAAAGTGCATTTTCATTTGCCACTTCCACTTGCTCCAATTTTCAGCACCTTCCAATTTATCAATTTGCACCTTAAGTTCAGCCATGCTTGCGTCACGCGGTTAGGCCTAAGTTAGTTAGCTTTTCAAAATAATTACTTCACACAGTTTTAAAAAATGCTGAGCCCATAACCTGTTATTGTTACCAACAGATTAACAAAAAGCTAATTATGCAAATATAAATATAAATCCAAAAGGGCTGCAAGCAGTGTTACCTTTATACTTTAATCACGTTGCTTACACGAGCTACATAACAGAACAGAATGACAACACCGTAAAAAAAGAGTTGAGTTGAGTTGTTGTCGCTTGTCTACAAGGGTTGAGTTGTACTTACCATAACATCTTTCACTTCCGCCCGGGTATAAATGCGATAAAACACGTCCTATACCAACTGGTGAAGCACCAGTTTCTAAAGTCAGAGGCAGTGCAGGATCATAATGTATTAAGACCCTTGGTGAACAGATCTCTTCTTTAATTTGCTCAAAGGCAACCTGACAATTTCTGGACCAATAAAATTTAACACCTTTTTGGATTAAGATATTTAGCGGATTAGCTATGGTCGAAAAATTTTTACACAATTTCCCGTAGAAATTCACTAAGCCTAAAAAGCTTTTTACTTCCTGTACATTCTTAGCGTTTAAAATTGCGGAGATTTTTTCATCCATCTTATGAAGACCATTAGCGTCAATTTTGTGTCCCAGAAAATTTATTTCATCTTGGAAAAATTTACTCTTTTTAAATTTAATTGTAACCCATTTTTCTTTTAGTTTTTGAAAAAGTCTCCTAGAGATTTTTGATGAGACTTCTCGTCAACTCCCGTAATTCGCGCATCATCCATAAAACCTTAACTCCTTCCATGCCCTGAAACAGTCCATCCACGAAACGCTGCCATATTGCAGGCGCACCATTCAATCCATACATTAATCACTTACAAACAAATAACCCTTTGTGTGTGTTTATCGTTAGCAACTTTTGACTTTCAGGATGAACTTCCATATGTAAATAAGCATGCTTAAAAGCAAGTTTTGAAAACTGTTTTCCCCCCATTTAAGCTGGGAAAAAATCTCTTTTAATTTGGATAAAGGATGCTAAGGAACATTTAAATTTGGGTTTAATGTAACTGAAAAAACGGCACACAGTCGAATGTTGCCGTCTGCTTTTACTACCGGGACAACAGGCGTAGCCCATTCCGAACTTTCAACCTTTTCGATTATTCCATCTTTCTCCAACATGTCAATTTCCTTTTCAACCCTGTCTTTTAGAGCAAAAGACAGAGATTTTCCACGGCATCTACGAAATACAGGTTTAACACCCTGTTTTAACTCTAAACTTCATTTCACAATTGTTAATTTCTCCCTCATGCTGTTTACAATTTAGAAATTTATGCCGCGACGGAATCATTAAAGGTTTGGGTGTAAGATGCTTTTTTAATACATCTTTTAATCTTACTAAAGTTTGGTCTGAAGGAATTTCAGGAGACAGCAAACTTTTTAATAGTTAATAAAACTTGGGACTCAGCGAGGAAATAAAAACATTCTTCCTTATACCCTCCGGAACCTTTTGCACATCCAGATATGTTTCAAAACATTCTAAGAAACTATCAAACTGTTCAGTATCTCCATTGAATTTTTCAAATTGAACAGTGATTTTCTGAGATTCCGCTTCTTTATTTTGAAGCGCTTTAATTAACTCTTCGTTTTGTTTAAGCAAAGCTACAATCTGCTGCTCCATGCTTGCTTCAGATTAAAGTATCTTGATCTTATGGAACATAACATTTCAATTAGGACAGGTTAAACTTATACAGACAAATCACATACAATACAATTATTACAGTATTCTATCGAACATTTACTACACAAAGAGCTGCGCGAACACGTCATGTTTTTAGTTTCGGTTCGAGAAAGTTCCAAAACAGTTATTCTCGCGGTTACAGTCAAGTTGCTCATTGATACTGGACATTACAAAAGGCCCAAATAAAGCTGGATAAAGCGGTCCATCTTAATACTAGAATAGGGGCGCAAAATTGTTACAACTGTTAAACCGGAACCTGAATCCAACCTGAATCCTAAACCAACATGAATCTTGTGGACGGGATTAAGAATGTCAATACACGGGCTTTTAGTAAGACGTCATTAGGTATGACACAAAATTTACCATCTGCGCATTCTACTGAGCATATATTGTGACTCTTTACTCACTAATGGAAGATGCATCTTGTGTACCAGATTTATTGCCAAATATTTTTGATACAGTTTGTTTCGATAAAATATGTATATTTAAAAACATTCACAATATCATTTTAGTAGTAAAGGTAATAATATATAACCATTATTGCCTTTTCTCCCGAAACTAAAAAGATATAATGAATGCATTTAAAAAATATATATTTTTATCAAAACAAACTGTATCAAAAAGATTTCGCAATAAATCTGGTAAATAAGATACATCTTCCATGAGGGAGTAAAGATTTAAAGATTCACAATATATACTCAATAGAATGCGCAGATGGTAGCAAAGGCCATTTTCTCTATCTCGCCAAAGCTCCTGTATTGAAAAAATACCTTACCCTCTAAAACATATTAAAATTTATTGTTACCGGAAAAACACCTGTGTACCTAATTTTTATAATTATAGTACCTCAGAAATTAAGTGAAAATTCGATTACAAAATTCCATATTTACACACAAGAACTAAAGTTAAGCTACATAATAAAAGCGTGTAACGAATAATAAAACGGGGGGAAAATAATTGTATAAAGTGTGGTAACTTCGGTGGCTTGAAACCAGGGCTACACTAGATACCGGGCTTGCTCATTCATTATCATGACGTCACAAATGGTGGCTGCCCGCTACCAGCGATTGGTACAAAGAGGAACGACAAAATGAAAGACATACAGCGATTGGCACAAAACGACAGGCTCGTCGCTTTGCACCAATCGCTGGTCACGGCCAGCCACCTTTCGTGACGTCATGATAATGAATGAGCAAGCCCGGTATCTAGTGTAGCCTTGTTGAAACCCATATATTTTGATTGATGGATACTGAAATTTTATTACACATATTTATTTCAACATTTGCTACAAACTTTCACTACTATAACTAATATTTCCATATTTATATTAGAAACAAACAGAAATTGATAAAAATCTGTTGATTATTCGATTTTGTTCGAAATGGCAGACGATAATAATATCAGATATTGTCACTTTTAGAAAGTTGATTATCCATTAAAAATGCAAAATAATGTATATATTCAATAAATATTTTGTAAAAATACAGCAAAAATGTTTTGTAAAAATATAGTAAAAATATATTGTAAAAATATAGTAAAAACATTTTGTAAAAATATAGTAAAAATATTTTGTAAAAAAGTAATAATATACAAAATAATCACGAATAACGAAGAATAGAGAAGTTGCAATCAGCTGATCAACCAATGAATTTCATTTGGAAGTCAGGGTACTTCCACCAATCATAAATGCCTATTTGCAGTGTGTGACCTCTAACCTGACGTCAATTGCAACTGCTCTATACAATAGTTATTACAAATATACTAACGTTCAGCAATTTAACACTACTACAAATGAAAACATGACGTGGTTTACACTTGCGCAACTATTTCATAGATATAGGAAATACTAAATTACAAACAAGAGGGAAAACAGTTATTTACCTTGCTGTAGTTCAGCCCCTTCCGCTACGTGGCGTACGACCTTGATTGACGTGACTTCGCTTTTAATCTGGCGGACACCTCTGCCATTTATCATTGAACGCTTTATTATAAATTTCCAATTAAATTTTCAGCAGGACTGAAACTACGCGTAAATTTAACACTGACAAAGATGTGAATTTTGCACTTTGTTGGTTGTACGCTGTTTAGTAAAGTGAAAATTATTTCACATCTTTCGTCAGCGCTTTATTATATATCCAGCTTTGGGCCCAGCGTTCTACTACTACAAAGGCCCAACGATCTATTTCTTCGAAGTCGAAACAATTTATTCCAACAAAGGCCCGACGGCAATAAACCTACAATTGTCCAACAAATTTGAATTATACCGTTTGAAAAGGAAAATTATTTGAACATGCTGCTCCTTATAGTTGCAGGTGCCACAGTCAGAAAATTATGAGGTAGAATTAATCAGTCTTCTGGGATTTTTTTATGAAAAAAATATAAATTATTGCATCACTTAATAATAAATATGATGTGTTTAGTGGAGTTTTATATTGGGACTTAAAACAGCGTATAGAGGCGCTGATCGCAGCCGTCGGTACAGGAAAATTGTCCCTTTAACTAATGCTAAAGTGCCATTGAAACCATTACTTATTGTAAAAGCGTTTGAAAATGATAGATATTCAAATTTGGATAATTTTTACCTTGTCATATAAACACAGAACACAAATATCACATGAAATTTGAAACTGTGCAAAAAATAATCTTTATGAACAAATTAAAAATGCATGTAATGCAATGGGCTTGCAAGGGATTTTCCTGAAGCGAGAAGTTACACCTTTTCTCCACCAGATGGCGTATTCGAGCGCTTGAATTCCAAATACAGGGTGATTATAAAAACTATCCCGATATATGGACACCTAACTAATCATACCGTTCGCAGAAACTGAATGAAATTTTGGTTTAAAGTATTTTGAGGTATGCGCTCAAGAATCATATGAAAAACAACAGTTAAATTGCAATAATTACGGTTACAGTGACAAAATTTCAAAAATTTCAAATGGCAACATTTACTTTATTTATTGGAATGTGATCTTCAGATTCAGATTCAACCAAGCAGGGAGGCCTACCATACGGCTTAAGCTCTACAAGCCCTGCTTGGCAAGTTTATTTAAAAAAAAAATTACAAATGAGGCCATTAGGCTTTTACACAGTACTAAATTGAACAATGAATAAGAATTATATATACAATACAATTTGACATATTTACTCTCATTTGAGTAAGGTATTTTTACAATAACTCCAAGAGTTTAAATATTTAGATTTGTGGACTTGAGTAATAGAACAATTATGTACATGTCTATAAATACTTGAGTAAATAAGGAAAATAAAAATAATAATAAAAATATTTACAAATCAATTCTAGTTCTTTAGACCTGAATTAAAAGTTTTACGTTGGGTAGGACTACTTTAATGTTCTGTAATTTTAAGTTGTTTTAAGTCCAAACCTTTTAAGTTTTTCAAATTGACGGTCATTTTATTTTGTTTTTACAAGATTAGTCCTCATCAGTATAATTGTCATCATCATCATCTGACGCAGCGCCCAGAGGTGGTAGTTGGAACAATGTCTGATTATTTTCTATCAGAGACATGCAGTTGATTATTCTTTGTTGTAATACAGGATTTTTAATTATCAGAGTGAACCAGTAGTGGAGTGGCACTGAGTTCGCTTTTCTTAGATGTAGAGTTGCTGTCAGCATGCAATTAAGCATGTAGTGGAGAGAATCTCCTCTTTCTCCACAGGTGCATCGTGAGGATGATGTTTTGTTGAATTTTACTAAGTATGTTGGAAATGGACCATGATTCGTTGCAAATATATATAGATATCTGTGATTCAGAAGAAAGTCCTCTGATACTGACGGTTTTAATGCGAAGGTGTAACGGCCAGTTAGCTATAAGTTCCATTCCTGTTGCCAGGAGTTTAGAAGATGCTGTTTCAGTTTCCTCTTAAGATAGGAAGGTGGAAATGGGATAAACTTTTGTGGAATTTCTGATGATGGGAAGGTTGCTTCCTTGGCCAATTGATCCGCCCTCTCATTACCTAAGAGACCTGCATATATCATCCCATTTGATGTTAATTTGTTTGGTTGTTTGTTGAAGATATTGTATTATTTGTTTAACTATTTCATTTTTGGTTGAAATATCTTCCAGTGCTTGAATGCTAGATCGACTGTCAGAGAAGATTGTAAAGGAGTTATAAGATGAGTAGGATGACCAGATTATGGAGTCAAGGATGGCTAGAAGTTCTGCTTGATGTACAGAATTTTCTTCTTGTATTCGTTGTTGATGTTTGTATATTTCTATGGTTTCTCTATACGCACAAAAGGCATAGCCTGTCCCTGTTTTCGTTTTTGAACCGTCCGTATAGACTTCAATTTCTGAATCGGAATTGGTTTCCAGTATTTTTAGGTGATCACTTGAGGTATCTATATGATTTTTCTGCGATTTTGACGGGAACAGTCTGCAAAATATGGGGGAGATGAGATTCCAAGGCGTATAATTCTTCCGAATTCTGATACCTGTTCCAGTCGCAAACGAAGGGGTGGGATTCCCGTAAGTACGTTGAGGGCTGCCGTTGATGTTTTGCGATATGCTCCTGAGATCATTAACAGACATTGTGCTTGAATAGCTGAAATTAAGCGATAACCATGCGACTTGGCTAGCCTGGTAAACCAGGTTGCTGCAGCATATGTTACCCTCTTTTCCAAGATCGCACTGTACCATATTTTTAAAATACTCTTTGAAATTCCACTTGATGTTGACGCAAATTTAAGTAGATTTTGAATTATTCGTTGAATTTCTTCTCTTTTCGATCTAAGATGTGGTAAGAAAGAGAGTGTGCTATCCAATAGTATGCCTAAGTATGGAATTGAGTTTTCTGCTTTTAGTGAATAATTATCTATTTTAAATATTGGTGGGCGCTTTAGGTATTTTGGTCTTCTAAGATTAAGAGATTTGCATTTATTGTATGAGATTTTTAGCTTATATTTTTCTGCCCATTTGCTGATTAGCTGAAGTGCTGCTTTTCCTTGATCTTCTAGTTTTGCTCTCGTTCCTGCTTCTATGATTAAGAGCAAATCGTCAGTATATGCAATAGCCCTAATTCCTATTTCCCTAAGAAGGTCTAGCAAATTCTGCATGAAGACCTTCCATAAGAAGGGGCCCAGACAAGATCCCTGTGGTTAGCCTCTGTTAAACCAGTGGATTTCTTGAACTAGCCAGTTTGGGTATGCACCTCTTCTTGATAGGAATGAACTTGTTGTGTTGACATATGGTAGATCGACGCTTAGATTTTCCATTGCTTCTATGCTTTCCAGCCATGGCAGACTGTCAAAGGCGTTCTTAAAATCTAAGGAGAGTAGGGAGATGTAAGACTCTTTTTGTTTTATTATTTCAAGTTGCGAGAATAAGTCCTGTATTGCGGTTTCTGTAGATCTGCCCTCAGTGAAGCCATGTTGACCAGGAAAGTTTTCTCCATTCTTGTTGAGATTGTGGTATATGCGACGTAGAAGTAATTTTTCGTAGATTTTTCCAAAGATCGGAAGTAATGTTATTGGTCGGTAGGATTCAGTTTCCGTTGGAGGTTTACCAGATTTTAGGAAGTAAACTAATTCTCCTATTTTCCAGGCATCGGGGAAATAATTTAGGCTTAACAGCTTATTATATATTGTAAGTAAAAATTTGCTTTGAGATTTGTAGATGTTTCTTATTATGTTGTGATGTATGTCATCTTTTCCCGGAGCTTTGTTAACGTTAAATGAGTATATTGCATCTCTCAGTTCTGATTGCGTAAATGGGGGTGCTGTTTTAACTGGATGTGTTATTTCTGTTGTTGATGATTGAGAAATTCCAAAAATATTTGTTGTAAGATCTTCAAATAATTGCTTTTTCGTATGTGTGATTGCTTCTGATGAGGTGAGCGAGTAAGACTCTTGGCTGTAGTGTTTCTGAAATGCCGCTTTCTGTAATTTACCGAAAGGATTTGTCATGTTTTTGCAGAAACGATTCCAAGTATTATTTTTCGCCTTTTGTATTTGTTTTCTGTATTTTGCATGTTCTTGTTTAAATTTTTCATAAGTGGCTTGTGAAAAGGGTTCTAGCTTTGACTTCCTTCTTAGTGCCCTTGTTAAGTTGCGTTGTTTGCGCAGTTCTTCATTCCACCAGTTGAGAGAGGGGCAGAAGCTTGATTTTCTTTTCTTGAAGTTTTTGTTGCAGATATTTGTTAATGTTGATAGGAACTTCTCATATACTTCGTCAAATTGTTTGCTATCATTTATTCTTTCAAAGTCAATTCTATCTTCTGAGATTTTTGATTTAGTTCTTTATTGAATTTTTTAAAAGAGACGTTCTTTGTCCTATATCTCCTTCTGAGGAGAGGTGGAATTTGTGTGCTTAATGTTATTGTTATGAGCCGATGGTCTCCAAAATCCATGTCTTCCATGACTGTCCATTCGGCTACTAATGGGAAAAGCGAGATTGATGCCATTGATACATCAAGCCATCCTTTATTATTCTTATTTTCATAGGTTGGACTGCAGTAAGGATTGTTGATTACAATGAGACGATGTAAACCTATTTGTTGTATTAGGTGGTGACCTCTATTATCTTCTGAAGAATAGCCCCATAATGGGCTATGTAACCATAGAAAACGTTCGAATGCTACCTGTAGCACGAAAATCGCCGGCGCTAGACAGACTAGGGGATGACAAGGGATGCCGCCCCGGAAACCTATCGCTAGACAAGCTAAGAAGAAAAGTGAAAACAACTAATAGGGCAGTTGCAATCAGCTGATCAACCATTGTATTCACTTGGAGGTAAGGGTAATTCCACCAATCAGAACTGCCTATTTGTGCTGTTTACCTCCAAGGTGGACGTCAATTGCAACTGCCCTATAAAGAGAGAGAAGCAAACAGAAAGTAAAACATTTTATTGTTCTGTGCTATCCACATCTGTCGCATGCAAAGTGTCATCGTGTGTGAAGTGGAAAATTTGTGAAACACAATAAAATGTTTTGTTTTCTGTTGCTTCTCTGTCTTTATTGGTTGTTTTCACTTTTCTTCTTAGTCTGTCTAGCGCCGACGATTGTCGTGTTACAGGAACCGCTCCAACGCTTTTTATAGTTTTTTACTATGAAGTTCATTCCAATAAACAAAATTAGGTGTTGCCTTTTGAAATTTTAGAAATTTTGTCACTGTAACCGTAACTGATAGAATTTAACTGTTTTATTTCAAATGATTCTTTAGCGCATACCTCAAAATACTTTAAACCAAAATTTTATTCAGTTTCTGTGAACGGTTTGATAGTTAGATGCTCATATATCGGGATAGTTTTTTATAATCACTCTGTATACAAGGCACCCACCCCGTCCGTTTTTTGAAAATCACTTTTTTTTAAAGAAAATTCTTCTTTTAAGATTTCTTTTACAATTTTTGTTGAAATTTTTCAAAATGTCATTTTTGTCTTAGATACTGTAAAACCTACTATGAAAAAGTTTCGTCTGATATTACTGTTATAAGAAAATCGGACGAGTGGGGGCCCGTTATACGAGATCACTAGACACATCTTCAAATCTATGGAAGTAATTATCTTATTTTTCTTTTTAATTAAGAAAAATTCCAGAGGACTGACAGTTCCATCACAAATTTTTCAGGTTCTGACACATTCAAATGATAAGGAACAACATTTCCTGAAAGTTTTCTACTTTAACGACATCATCCACATATGTAGGGTTATTGTTGGGTAAAAATTCAATCTAAAGTATAACTCATTAGCTCCTTGATATTTCAGACTAATAATTTTATACACAGACTTGATTAAATTTTATATGAAAACGCATATTAAGGACTTCTTAAATAATTGTACATTCATCGGATAGCATGAGAGGAAAATTCATTAAGATTTTAAAATGCGCGATTCTCTCCAAATTTCTTATGGTCAATTGAAAAGATAAACCCAGCAGATGAGTAGATTAACCCATTTGTATCATTAGCGCATATATACGTGCATTTCATGAATTTCTTTTATATTAAGAAATTCTGAATCCATACCAGAAATTCCGAAAGAAGAATTTTTACTTTATATATTCACGAAACGTCGGTTATTAAATAAAGCAAACATTACTATTCAGAATTTCTGGTATGAATTCGAAAATTTTGAATAAAAAAGAAAATCGTGAAATGCACGCATATATGCACTAATAATGCAATTGGGTTAAAGAACAATAATAGGAATGATGCATTTCCCATTGGTATTAGTTCAAAAATGGGTTTTTAATGGTTTTAAATTTTTGCCTACAATCCACTTTAGACAATCGTTTCTTACATTTGCTGGCTTTCAGTAAAGCGGGTTTGGAATTTTGTTTGCCAAGATATAAAAATTTCTCTAAAATATTGTATTCGTAATAATACTCAATATCGTACTAATTATTATGCTCAGTATAATCATAGTGTAAATACAATATTATCAATGATTTAAATCATTGTATATTGTTCTGTAAATAATCAATATTGTAAATTATCTCTATTGTAAATAAGTCTTTCTTGTAAAGTGTTTTGTTATAATAAAAATTGTTAATTTTAAATATGTGTACTTATTTAAAACTTGTACACACAAATCTTTCTCATGAAACGTTAGTTATACAAACTTTATTAAAACTTATTCTTATCCATATGTAGTCGTCTACTCACCTACATATACAAAGCTTTATGTATTTTTTAAATCTTGTAATTATTTTTTTAAATAGTATTTTTTTCAACTTTTTATTTTTTAAAGTTAAGTTGTAATTTTTTTTTTTGCAAGTTATAAAATTTTTTAAACCTTTTTTTTTAAATTTTTTAAGTTATATATTTTTCTACATTTTTTTCAAATAGTAATTTTTTTAACTTTTATTTTTTTTAAAGTTAAGTTGCAAATTTTTTTAAAAACTTATTTTGTAAGTTATAAATTTTTTTAAACTTTTTTTATAAGTTATAAATTGTTTAAAACCCTTATTTTAAATTGTCGTTAAGTTATACATTTTTTCAAAAAAACTTTTTCTAAAGCATTTTTTTTTGTCAAATAGTATTTTTTAAAAACTTTTTCTTATGTATTTTTTTAAAGGTAAGTTTTAATTATTAAATATATAACATATATATATATATATATATATATATATATATATATATAACATATGTATAAAACATATAAAACATACGTAACATATGTAAAAATCATATGTAACATATGTAACATATGTATAAAACATATGTAACATATGTAAAAACATATAAAACATGTGTAATATATGTAAAAATCATATGCAACATATATAACATATGTAAAAATCACATGTAACATATGTAAAAATCATATGTAACATATGTGTAAAACATATGTAACATATGTATAAAACATATGTAACTTATATTGTTCCTACTTACTTGCGAAATGAAACATTTCAAGTTTTCATCTCTTATATCCCTCACACAGGGTCATCATTCTCTCGCCATATCCTTTCGGATCCGCAAATCCGCCTGTGGCCGGTGAACCCCCCTTTCTCTACTACTCAAGACTTCTAAAATAATGCATCTTTGAAGTAATTTTGATTGCATTCATTTTTAATTTCAGCCATTCCATCTGAATTCTTTTATTTAAGGTGGTTCTCAAAAAAAATTTTAAATAACGGGAAACTTTCTGATTCCGGAAGCATTTTCAAACGCAAAAGCACGTGACTTGCAAGTCTCATTATTGAAGCGATTTGAAATAGAGTGGTGTTTTCCACTTTTTGATTAATAAATTTCTTATCGATTTATAAGTAATTTATGTTACGTGATGAAAGGTTTTTCATCTTTCCCGCGCTGTCGTGTCCAGAAATTCAATTCAAAATGTCAGCTTTAACAGTATTTTCTTAAATATCTATTGCCCTTACCAAAATATGGAAAACACCATTCTATTACAACGTTTCTGAATAAGAACATCTGCCAATTTCCTGCGCTTACGGGCAAAAATGAATTGAGAAATGTATCAAAAAGTATCTGCTTTGGATTTGAGAACAGCCTTAACGATATCCTGCAGTTCAAATATTTTTAAAGAATACATGTATTTTTATGCTAAATAAATAAATAACTATATATATATATATAAACGAATAAAATATAAATAAATAAAAATATATATAATAAAATAAATAAGAATAGGGTTTTTCATAGCTTATGTCCGCACGACATGGAATATGGAATGAAATTTATTAATCATTACTTAGAGAATCACTTACAAACACAGAATTTAACTGCCACATTTTAGGCGACATATAGAATGAAATTTTATTGTCGCGTTGTAAAATAAATCGAGTTGTATAATTAGCAGTAATTTACATGGAGGTCTAACTAAATTTTAAGTTTTAGGGAATTCCTGCATTGAAAATGGTGATCAAAAGTTCTAATTTCTGCATTTAATTATTAAATAATGTTAAATCACAAGAAAATACATTTATAAATGTTCGATTAGTATTAAATCAGGTATATATAAGAGATCCTTCTTCAACATCAGTTAATAATATAAATAAATATGCTTTATTAATATGACTATTAGAAAATATCCATTCAGTCAGAGTTGCTCTAAGGTCGTGCTGCACACTTGTCACAAAACCTACATAGTTAAGCAGTTCATCATCAGCGTCAGCGTCTCTTATCACTATAAATATATATCGGCGATCAATAGAAAAAAAGAACAACATTTTTAGCACCAGAAATGGAATACCAAAATGAAATTTTTGCGATATGCCACAATGCTCAAAGGAATAAATAAAACACATGCTATCATAATAAGAATCCTTTTAGAAGATGCAAGCAGAAGGGCGATTTAAAACATCTCCAAAACATTCAGAATTACGTTTGATATAAAATGTTGTATACTAAGATGTATTCGCGGGATATACAAACCAGTATAAAGAAACGCATAATAAACAGAAACTTACATGTATTTAAGGCTTTGTAAAGGAGTCTTTCACGTGTGATGCTCATTTTTTTTCGAATCTTTTAATATGGACATATGTTAGATATATTCTACTAAAGTTACTCTTTTTATACACGTAAATACAATGCAAATATACTTTTTTGCAAGTTTTGTAACCAAAATTCACCTCAAAAACGCTCCCACACTGAAATTCCTCTTGATCCACAACCATATTACTTGCCGATTAAAGTGTATACAGTTATTGTAAAAATTTTTATTAACTTTGCATGCAAAAAATAACATAAAAAAAATCTTTTAATTTAAAATAATTTCGGTTCAAATGCTTTGTTTTCTTGAAGATTTAAACGCTCTAAGACAGTTTTGGTGCCAGTTCTATTAATATGAATAATAATAGCACATATAAAAATATTTATTTGTAATAATGATTCCTTTTAGCTCACTAGGATATTTTTGCTTTTAGTTAGTAAACTTCTTGTATGCCATCGTGTACAAAAATGCTTTTACTTTTAAAATGAATGCTTAGAACAAAACTAAACAATATCATGAATTAAAAATAATACGAATTATTGAATCTATCAAAAATATATATATATACGCAGACATTTAATAAAACACAAAAACTATTTATTGAAAAAAAATGTATACATAAATAATAACATAAAACACTATCTTTACCGTGTCTAATAAATGCGTTTTTTATAATACAATACTATTTCAAAAATATAATAAATGCGAAATGCTGATTTCTGTTTTTTTTTTCTTTTTTTTTTTTACAACAGTTTTTTTTTCTGACTCATAAATTTATTAATCTTCTTAGAATAAGATATAAAAAATTATTATCTTTAACAAGTGTTAGTATCCAAACATATTATGAAGAAATTAGTTACATAATCACTGCCACTATGGTATACTATTAGCTTTAAATCCACGTGTTTACTTTTATTTTGCTGCAATAGATTACGATCAGTTTATTATGACTGAAATGATGGTAATAAATATAGCACAAATTAAAATTAATCTGTTGTTAATGCTAATAAATACGTACAAGTAACACGTTTATCATAGATGACATTTTCATGATAATGTGTATTTCAAATAATTGCAAATATACATTAAAAATTCTCCCTTTTAATATTAAAACGAACCCTATCGGAGGTATCAAACAGTTAAACAACATAGTAAGTTACGTTACGGATAAATAAATAAAAATAAAAATAAATAAATAAATAAATATAGAGTTTTTTCATATTCTTATGGCCGCAAGACATGGAATGTGGAATGAAATTTATTAATCATTACTTAGCGAATGAATTTAAATACCACATTTTGGGCGACATATAGAATAAAATCTAATTGTCGCGTTGTAACATAAATCGAGTTGTATAGTTAGTAGTAATTTATATGAAGGTCTAACTAAATTTTAAGTTTTATGGAATCAAGTTACACCAGTTAGGGTCAGCTGAAATTGATAGCAGATGGGAGCTACAGGAAATAAAATTAAAACAAATTAAATCCGCTAAAAAATAAAATATATCAAAATGTATTTTTAGAAATAAACTTTTCTTTGTGCGTATTTCTAATTTCATCACTAAACACTTTATAACATTTGTTTTCTATTAAGTTTTAAGTCATTTTAAATATGCAGTTTTTTAAAGTAAAAAGAATAGTTTTAAAAATTAAAAAAAGTCTCCACGTACAGAAAAGTCTAAATTCACATTGAAGATCCCAAGTTCATTTTGACAAACGGACTTTCCTTTGTAAATATTTGTAGTTTAGTTTCAGCACAGACCGCCGCTTTTACGAGAAATTTATTTTTCATTCAATTTGTTGTTATTTATTTGTAATGATGCATTTTTTTCACATAAAAAGAATCTTTTTTAAATTAATAAAAATCACCAGATGCAAAAAAAACCCCACTAAAAATAATATACATGTACCAGTCTGAATATGCAACAACAATATGGAACAATGGCGGCAAAGTTTTCTTCTTTAAATAAAATAAAAGATAACTCGTTGTATTGTGGGATGCCACTATGTATGCATGCGTCGGGAATGTTGTAGGGAGTCAACGTTTACCCAACAGTGGGACAACCGTTAATTGCTGAGATATCAGTATAATTCGATGACCCAACAAACTTTTATTTCGTTGGCTGAACAATGATCTAAATTAAAGGGGCCTCAGTTGGCTTATTGTTGGATTGCAAAATCTACCACCGGTTTCCACAAACTGCCAAGAATGGGCCAACTATCTGTGCTACATGGGAGGGCAGTAGGGAAGGTTGGGCTCGTAAACTGTCTGCAATCCTACTTCTATTGTCGAAAACTTGGCAGTTTTTCTCAAACCAGAAATTGGAAGGATTTTCCTTTAAAAATATATAATAATACAAATTCATGGTTCGTTTACAAAAACAGACCGGAGCTTGTATAGCACACCCAGTTTAGGCTGCCGAAGGCAGCGGGTCGCCCGATATGAGATTCGTTTAGAAAGATTTTCGTTTAAAGATAGAAATCCATACAAAATTGGGTTAAAGATATAAAATCATACATATTTGAGGTTTATTTAAGGGTAATATCAAGGACCCGGGCAACGTTGGGTGGATCAGCCAGTCATAGATATAGGAACTACTATATTACGCACGAGGAGAAAAAGTTGATTCTGTGGCGCGAACGAAACGACAGCATTGGAGTGGCAGGTGGCCGATGATCCGTAAGTTTATATAACGAGAAAAAATGATGTTTAAGGCTATTCTCAAATCTAAACTGGCTACTTTATGACATATTTTTAATTCTTTTTTGTTCGGAAACGCATGAAATTGGCAGATGTTCAGCAGATCTTTTGGAAAATACAGTCAAAGTCAGCGTTTCGAACCGAATTTCCGACGCGCCGTAGCATGAGAAGCACGAAAAACGTGTCGCCACGTGACCAGAATCGCTTATAACTCGATAAGTAATTAATTTATCAAAAAATGGAATACGCATTTCGATTCTAAATCGCTTCCATAGTGAGGCCTTCCAATTTTATGCCTTTGCGTTTAAAAATGAGTCAGAAAATGTGTCAGAAAATTTCGCGTTGTTGAGCAGATCATTTTGAGAACCACCTTAAGCTTGCGCGTTGTTAAAGGAATTTGCATTATTTTTTTTTACCGTTAAGCCTTCATGTATGTTTCAAAAAGATATAAATTATTTTTAACCACCAATTAGCAATTTGTATCGCTAATAATATATGATAGATATTAATCAGATTATTCCCTTTTAAAAACTATTATTGTTTCTTCAATTATATTTAAAGAATTTCCAACATCGAATTGAATCAAAACATTAACTAAGATTTCAATTCCTATTAGTAGCAGTTGTTCTTCATCCCGAAATAATATTTATGTTAATTTACAAATGCATATATTTTTTCTTTTCTTTTTTAGTGGGGCGAGGGGTTGTATTTAATGTTAAAAAGTCAGGCGTAAGATTCTGCCGCGGATTTTCCCCTTTCATCAATACCCCCTCGAAACTTTCAGCTTCCTCCTTTCCCCCTTCCCTCCTCCCTGAGTTTATCTTTGCTATTTTTCCTGCCTGTGGCAACATACACAAGCAATCGCTTGACAAAAACTGAACTGAACTGAATCGAACAGAACAACTTTTCTGTCTCTTAATTTAGCAACAGTAGTTCATTGTTGGCTGCTGTGAAATGAAACGTGATGTGAGTGTACGATCTTCAATCATGTTTAATAAGTTTTAATAAAATCTGTTAATTGTTATTTAAACCTTCTGAGAAACATTTTTCATGCGTATTAGTATAACCCACTAAAATGCACAGGGGTAACTCGGACGTCAAAAGATATTTTTTACCATTTTAATGATAAGCATAGTGGTAATACAGGCCTAACGTCAACGTGCTCCAGAAGCTCCAATTATATGCATCGTATAATACATTTTACAGGATCATGCTGCTTATTTTTTAAGATCTATCCCCCAATTAGTTTAATTTAGTACTGTGTCTCCATGTATGGTTACAGTTATTTTATTTATTTATAAATATTTCATTTTTGTAATGACTATTCCCCTTTTTTCTTCTATTTCATAACATACTTATCATATAGCGAAAAATTCATCATCGAATATATTTAATATCACATACACATTTTTTTTTCTATAATTGCACCTTGATATATATATCATGTATACTAATTTCAACTCGATCGTAACCAAAATTTGTATTGTGTAAATATGTATTTATTTGAATTTGTTCTATAATATCTAGTATTTCCTTATCTATTAATTTTTGTTGCCACTTCGCTGAAACAAATATGTCCCAGCGTCAGGAAACAGGAATTCTTGCTGTGCAAGCTAAAATGCCAGCTTTTTCTAAGCATAACATAATTTTTTTTTTGTCCAACTTGATTCGGCATTTACGCTAAACAAAATCGATGATGAGAAGATGAAATATAACTATTTGATCAACATTTTTGACACAGGCATTATTTTCTGTGTTAGTGATTAAAATTTTGCTCCACCTACTGAGAAACCATTTACAACTCTTAAAAACAAATTGCTGAAGATATTTGAAAATTCTATTGCCCAAAATACCAAGGCGCTATTGCAAGAACACACTCTTGGTGATAAAAAAAACCAGTGCTTTACTAATAAAGATGAAAGATCTTGCTTCGGGATGAGATACTGATGATATTTTAAAGAATATTTAACTACAACGCCTACCTAGTAATATCCAAACAGTATTAGCTGTAAGTGGTGATTAATAGAACAATTTTGCTGTCTTTACAGATTAAAATGTCTTGACATCAGTGCCCTCCATACTGATAGTACAATTGCAGCAATCTCTGAAGCTAATAAAATAAAAATTTTGCGTTTTCAGGTTTCTGAGCTCTCAAAAATACTTGATGCATTAACAACATAACAGAAAATGCAGACAATGCGTAACAGAAAATGCAGTTTTTCTAGGAATCGTAGTCTCTCAAAAGACCGCAGGTTTAATTCCGATATTTGTTACTATCATTCACGTTTTGGCTCTCACGCTCGGAAATTTAACGAATCTTGCTCATTTTCTCAAGCGGGAAACGACAAGAGTGCATCACAGTAGCAGCATGTGGTCTCCCACAATCTCAATACCATGGTCGCTTATGTATTTATGATCCGGCCTCAAAAACAAATTATTTGATTTATTCTGGGGCAGATGTCTCTGTAAAACCCAATACCACTAAATCAAACTCATTAACTTTTTTTATATTTTTTATTCTGCGAATAATACCAAGATAGCCACTTATGGACAAAAGCTGGTTGAAGTTGAGTTAAATTTTAGACGTAGTTTTAAGTGGGAATTTACTTTAACTGATGTTAAGCGCCTCATTATGAGATCAGATTTTGTAGTCCATATTGACCTATTAATTGACCTTAAGAATCATTGCCTTATATCTCCACTAACAAAATTAACTAGTAAAGGCCAGTTCATCAAGGGTATATTTACTTCAGTCAAAAGTATATGTAAGGATTCAAATATTCATAAAACTTTAAACCAATTCTTTAATCTTACATGACCCCGACCTTTTAATAGCGAAATTACTCATAATACTTACCATTTCATTGAAACCCCTGGACCACCTGTATTTGGAAAACCCCGAAGACTCCACCCTACACAACACATTACAGCTAAACGCGAGATCCAATTTATGTTAGAACAGGAAATCTGTCGACCATCTAACTCTAACTAGGCATACCCTTTGCACCTTGTTCGTAAGAATTCAGGGTGACTGGCGCTCCACTGGGGATTACACAGCACTTAATAAGATAAAACGCCCTGATAAATACCCTATCCAATACATACAAGATTTTACTCATAATTTGCATGTGGTTAAAATTTTCTCAAAAGTAGATATTGTCAGAACTTTTCCTCATATGCCTGTAAATCCTACTGACATCCCTAAAACAGCCATTACTAATATATTATTTGAATTTGTTTTGATGCCATTTGTGTTGTCCAATGCTGCCCAGACTTTTCAAAGGTACGTTCATGAGGTGCTTAATGATCTCAATTTCTGTTTTCTATACCTGGATGACATTTTAATCGCCAGCAAATCACAAACTGAGCTTGATTCGCACCAATAGCAAGTGTTAAGTCACCTGGAAAAATAAAATCTAACCATCAATCCATCGAAATGTGAACTTTTCCAATAAGAAATTAAATTCTTGGGACACATTGTCTCTGAACATGGGTGCAAACCCCTTCCAAAGTCAAGGCAATTATAGACTTTACAAAGCCAAAGCTAGTGAAAGGGCTCCGACGATTCTTAGGTGCCTTAAATTTTTACAGACGTTTACTTCCTGACACGGCTTCTACTCAAATGCTGTTAAATCATTTGCTGCAAAATTACCAGAAAAATGATAAAAGACATTTTATGAACTGATACTACAACAGATGCTTTTAAAAGATGTAAAGAGAAACTCTCTCAGGCCACAATGCTATGCCATCCTGATCCAACTGCTACCTTAATGCTGCATGTTGATACATCCGACACGGCTATTGGTGGAGCAGTACACCAAAGCGCTAAACAATGTCTTCAGCCGCTTGAATTTGTTTCCAAAACTTTCTCCTGACGAGCGAGGCTATTCAACTTATGATAGAGAGCTGTTAGCAATTTATGAGGCAATTAAATACTTTAGTTACATGGTTGAAGATAGTGCCTTTACCATATACACTGACCCCAAACCTCTCTGCTTTGCTTTTGCTCAGAAACTTGAGAAGCGTACTCCTCGATAACTTCATCATCTCGACTTCATCGCTCAATTTTCAACAGATATTGACATATCAGCGGGCAAGATAATAGTGTTGCTGATGCACTCTCCTGCATAAATACAATATCCCTGGACCTCAGTTTTCAAACGATGGCTGAAACACAACTAGGTGACAGTGAATTGTGCGAGCTATTGCAAAATCTTTCCTCGTCGAACTTAGTGCTTAAGAAGTTTCCTGTAGTGAGTGGTTCTCAATGTGAACTATACTGTGTCTCAACTGACAAAATTGGACCTTTCTTACCTCAAGTGATGCAGCGCTAGATTTTTGATAGCCTTCATGGACTTTCCCATCCTGGTGTCAAGTCAACCCTACAGTTGATAAAACAACGCTTCTGTTGGCCTTCTATGCAGCCTGAAATTTCCAAATGGACTTGTTCCTGTATTTCCTGTCAACGCAGCAAGATTCGTAGACACACTTCCAGTCGTCCTGGACAGTTTCCCATCCCAAGCTTTCGCTTTGAGTATGTCCACTTGGATTTAGTTGAACCACTATTTCAATCTAAAGGCTGCCAATATATTTTAGTCGACAGATTCACACTTTGGCCAGAGGCCATTTCAATAGACAATATAACAGCTGACACAATTGCCTTCACATTCTATTCAAAGTGGATTTGCAGATTTGGCGTACCACTCAGTATCACCACAGACCGTGGACGACAATTCGAATATCAGCTGTTCCAAAATTTGGCAATTGATCCCCACCATATACAAACCACGTCATACCATCCGACATCGAATGAACTTGATGAACATTTACACAAAGTCTTAAGGCTGCCATTCGCTGCTGTGCCACAGAACGCTGGGTTGAAATATTACCCACTATTCTCCTTGGGCTTCGTTCATCCTTCAAAGACGACCTCCAAGCCAGTGTTGCTGAACTCGTATATGGTGAAACCCTTCGCTTACTTAGTGAATTTTTTCCACTTCCAGGGACTATGTAGCTCCAGCAACATTTGTTTGTCCATTGAATGAGCACATATCTGGAATTCACCCTGTTCCAAATAGCTTACGCACTAGTCGTTCTATTTTTGTGCATAATGCCCTTTCTTCGTGTAGCCATGTCTTTTTACGAAAAGATGCCACTCGCAGCAGTCTTCAACCATTTTACACAGGACTATTTCGGGTGTTATCCCTAAATGGCCCGAATCAGTGATAAAACCTTCACCATCCAACTAAACAGCAAAACAACAATAGTGAACATTGATCGGTTGAAACTTGCATTCATCGATGTAGTTCCTGATGGAGTATCTTCAGAGCAGCCAGTAATTCTCTTTGCACCACCACTAACACTTAACCAACCACAGTCTCCTTCTGGCCAGGAAACCAGTCAAGCACAGTCTTCTGACCCGTCTACCAGTAGACAGCCATATACCACGAAGTCAGGTCGTCGAGTTACATTTAATCCCCGTTACCTTGATTTTACTTCACCACTGGAAAAGGGGTGATGTGGCAACATACACAAGTGATCGCTTGACAAACACTGAACTGAACTGCATCAAGCAGAAGAACTTTTCTGTCTGTCAATTTGACAACAGTAGTTCGTTGTTGGCTGCTGCGAAATGTAACGTGGTGTGCGCGTACGATCTTCGATCATGTTTCTTAAGTTTTAATAAAATTTGTTAATTGTTATTTAAACCTTCTGGGAACCTTTTTCATGTGTATTAGTATAACCCACTAAACTGCACACTCTCTTTTAGCTACTTTGCAATGAAAATAAATAATCAATGATCCATTTTTTTCCTTACTCACAAAACGTAAAACATTTTTTTCTGCCCTAGTTTTTACATTGTAGCATCAATAAGTAACTTATTATCTAAATCCCCCCCCCCCCCCCAAAAAAAAAAAGAACACAGTTTAAAATCTTTAAAAGGTCTCATTTTTTTAAATAATTTTTTCCTCTATTTGTTTTTTCTTATAATCATTGATCTTAATTCTCTCCCTCCCCTCTCCCAGCAGATAACGAGGAGTTATTAATATGTGGGAATAATACAAAAAAATCCTTTTTTTTCCTGTTTTGGTAGTCTTAGGCCTTGCAAAAAGAACGCAAGTAAGTTTTACTTTTTTTTTCATTTAACTTTCAAAACTTTGTTTAAAATTAGGTATGTATTAATAAAATTTTTAAATGTTTTCAAATCTGCAAGTATACTATCAATTTTAGTTTAACAATTGTGCGAAATTTAAATAGCAAAAAAATTTTCTATTAAAAAAACATATGTAGTAATGCATTACTTTGCAAAGGTAGCATGAAAACATTAATTACTTTACCAAGTCAATATGCTTAATAAATGGAGATTTATTAACCCTTTGCGCTCCGGATTATTAAAAGTCTGAAAATGTACTAAAAATCACTATAAATGTGATTAGATGTGATTTTATCGGACTATATAGTTAAAACAATTTTAAATCCCTCCCTTAAGGTTGGGGATGGGGGGAAGATTTTTTTTCCATCAGGTCCCTAGGACATCCTAAAGCACTTTACGTCCAGTACTAGATGAAAGCAGTACTGGCTTTATAACACTCGAAAAACACAAAAATTCTAGCTCATGAAAACTGAAAAGTTGTAATTCAACTTGGAAAAGCAACTAGATAGTGGCAGAGTATGCTGCTGCCATATAGGAGAAGTAAAACCTCTAAATCGTGTTATCCATTTCAATATCAAAGGAATTTGATTGTAAATAATTTTTTTATTTAGGTGGTAAGAAAGTCAACCACCAGAGCCTGAAGGGTTAAACTGAACTAACAATTAATCATTGGCAAATGGAAATTCCAAAATATTTACAAAAGTAAAGTGCTTTAATTGGTTTAAAAGAATGATATGCTGAAAAAAATTACATTCAATTTTGTTTTCTTTAAATCTTCTAAACAAATCTTAATTACTTTTTTCATAAGTTTAGTGTCATATATTTTTAAATAAGCAGTATAACGCAAAACGAATGGAACAACCTTTTTTTTTGTAATATAACGAATAGCTTGGCTTCCTTTTTACTCTCCAACACAAAAAAAAGAAAAAAGCAATCGACTCAAAAATCAAATTCCGGCTACAGTGTACTTATAGAAATTGGTATTCTACACATTGTTTCTTCTTTTTGATCTATAAGATTTTTATTCTCTGAACATGTTTTCTCATCATGTGTTTTCGAATCGATTTTAAACAATCATATGCGCATATTTAAGCAGAAAAAAAATGCTGAAAATATCGTAACTCTCAGATATACACCATATATTATAATTAGAATCTTAAGTTCCACTCGCTTTCTGCCTCTCTCATGGCTATTGCCACTGAGCCGCTGCAGTATCCAGAAGTAATGGAAGTTAACCAGGAGTGCTTAATCTAGTTATATTACTATATATATATATATATCTAAGGTCATAATATAAAGAAAATAACTCCGGTTTCAATATCATTGTACGCTACGTTTTATCTATTTAGGCCGCAGAGCCATCTATTGAAAACTATTGAAACTAATTCTTATAATAGTAAGTGAAGTTGCAAATACGAAGGATTTATAAAGTATAAAGAAAGGGCGTGTTTTCAAACAAACACTTCACTCAACCGATCTATATACTGTATTTTATCCATAGCGATCATGGCAAGAATCATCACGACGATGTAAACCAACCGTATCGCAGACGTATTATATCGTAGATGACTTATTTGTAGACCAATCAGGTTGTATGTGTTATTTTTCACAATAGGGGACATAAAGACGAGCAGTTTGCCAGCTGTCACTTCGCCAGCTCTGAGACGTCAGCTGCCCTTTTCTATTGAAGAAAATTTGGGAATATATAATTTGGGAATTCGGGAATATATATATATACAGGGAGACTTTTAATTAACCTACAACTTTAAACTGAAATAACTTCTCAGAGCCCCACTAGATGGCGGCACGAATGCGTGCAGTGAGAGAAATCATAAAAGAAATTTGTTTAGTGTCAGTTCCACTTAATTTCGAAAATGTCTTCCAAAGCATCATATTCAACTGAAAATCATATTTTTATTGTTGAAAATTGCTATTTATGTGGTAAAAATGCTGAATGATGTTTTGACATCATTAATAGTGAGTTTGGACTCCGAGTTATCGTCTATCAATACCCAAATTGTTATCCTGGTGCATTGCACTGGCCACCTTATTCACCAGATATGCATTCATGTGTTTTCTATCTTTGGGGTCATATGAAAGATTTGGTTTACAAGAAGAAGCCTACAGACCTTATTAGCCTCAAAAGTTCCACAACTGACTCATTTTCAAGCATAAAAATAGAAACGCTCGATTTTGTTACTGACAACTTTGTCACTAAGTTGCGCTATTGTATCACCTCTGAAGGTTCTCACTTTGAAAATCTTATCCATTAAATTCCTTTTACACGTCCTTTTCAATAAAATACTTTTTTTTGTGCTATCTGCAACGACTCAAGAGTTAATTTAGTTAAAAGTTGTAGGTTAATTAAAAGTCACCCTGTATATACATACCGGGTGCTTGACAGGGTATAGCGAACCTGTAAGTTGAATAATTCTTCAACGGATTGAGCCAGTAACCTGAAATTGTGCACACATGCGCCAGGACCCAAAGGAAACATATTTACGGACTCTGGTTACTATCGAAGAATATTTTGTTTTCGCCAAAATGTACCAATATTTAATAGAAGAATGTGATTTTTTAGTCAAAACGTTTTATGTTTGTGACCAGAGACCTGCCGAAGCATTCAGAAAGTGGTCTAGTGTCTTTAAAAATAGCCCAAAGTCATCTTCAAGCATGTTAAGAACATTAATTGCCAGGTTTGAACGAACATGTTCAGTGGCTGATGACAAAGTGGTCATGAAGACCAAATAAAAGAGAGAAAGGACGCCCGAAATCTTCACCGCTGTGCCAAAACAATAATGGAGGAAGAACCATCAACATCAACTCGACACTTGGCTCAGCAACTTGACGTCAGTTAAGCCACAGCATGGAGAATAGTCTACAAAGATCTTGACATTTTCCCTTATAAAATTCAGTTAGGACAACTTCTCGGGCCAGTTGCTATTGAAAAAAGACTGGAGTACGCCAACATCATGTGCAAAATAATCGACACTGGCTTCAACTAGTTTTTTCAGATGAGGCACACTTCTAGTTGGATGGCTATGTCAATCGTCAAAATTATCGGTTTTGGGTCAACGAGAAGCCAGAATTTACCGTTGTCAAGCCTCATCTTCATCCACAAAAGATGACTGTCTTGCGTGGTTTGTGTGCTGATGGCATTTTGGGTCCGTATTGTTTTGTTCAGACAATGAATTCTGAAAGCTATCTCGACCTCTTGAAAACGAGGTTTATTCCTAATGCCTACAACAAAGACTGAATCCAAGACACATCGTTTCAGCAGGATGGAGCTCCTCCACATTCAACAGGAGACGCCCTGGACTTGCTCAGAAGTCACTATGACAATCGTGTCATCGAAAGAGGCTTCGCGAATTGCTTTGGTTATGGACATTTTTTGGCCCCCTATAGCTTTCACTTATCACCACTAGATTTCTTTTTATGGGGCTATGTTAAAGATCAAGTCTACAGAGATCGACCAAAAACCAGAGTCGCTCAAATAAGAACGAATCTCTTGTGTTTACTTCGATGGAATGATATATGGGGCTCTCAGCTGAATTTCAACTGAAGTTATCTCATAATATATACGTAGTTGAATATAACTAATCTCTCAAACATTATATTTTTTAACGATCTTTCCAAAAATGTAACCTTTATGCAGGTATTTTTGAAAAATATAATTTTGCGTAAAAATGGCCGCCAGGAATAGGAAATGCGGAGCGCATAGCCCCGAATCGGTTTATGACAGTCACATAATTTGCGCTATTATCTATACTAATAAAAGAAAGTTGTTTGTTTGTCTACCGCACGTAGAAGGCTGAAAATTTGGGTGAGGATAGTCCAAGGCATGTTCTGATGCACCTGAGGCTCAGATTTTTAATATTTTGATAATTAGTCGCCACATTAATTAAAAACTCATTAAACATCGGGAAAATGCGATCGTTTTTATCTGAAAATGGTGCTAAAGAAATATCAAAACCGCAAATGCTTTGATAATCACAGACGGAGAAAATTTCTCATTTTCACTTATCCTCGAATATTAAAAAAAAACTATCAGTGGTATCGATTCGAAATTCTCAGCATATAGGTATTTTATTTTTCTGATTCCGATAATTCGAATTTTGCGAAAATCAGATGGTAACTTTTCTTTATTTTGGCCAAAAGCTCACCAGACGCGAATCAAATTGATCCAGACGGAAAAGAGGTTACAAGAAAGAATCGGGGTTGCCAGATTAATAAATGAGTCACGATTTTTTGGACCCATTCAAATTTAAAAAAAAAAAAACCATCATGTTTATCGATTTGATATCAGGCATAAATACATTACAAAAATTTCTGATTAAGAAATTAATTTTTTTGTAAAAATGGGTTCGTAATTTGCAGATATATTAATTAAAATTCATTAATAAAATGGAAAATGTTTTCATTTATTTCATCAGCACAGTTGCAGACATTTCAGGTGGTCATATTGAATTTACTTCCGTCTATCTATTTACTTTCCGATACAAAAGAAAAAAAAAGAAAATGGAAAATGTAGGAAGTAATTAAAAACTGTACTCACAAATTTTAAGATATATTCAAAATTTTAGAACTATTTCAGGTAGGGATTTTAAAATTGGTATATACGCAAAATGATATTCTATTTCAGAAATCAGAAAATTGAAAAAAATCGGTTAATAATTTGCTGAGATATTAATTAAAACTTTTGTCCATGTACTTCCCGATACGAAAGAAAAAAAAGGCCAATTAACAATATTTATTTTCTCGGGTTCTATGGACCCGATCACAACGGGGTTTGGCACATTCAACTTGGTTTTCGGTAGCTTACAGATTTTTACATTCTTATCTCGAGTTCTAAGTTCTATGGGTCTGATTACAACGGGGTTTAGCTGATTCAACTTTGTTTTCGATTATCTTACAGATTTTAGTTACACCGCTAGGGAGCGCATTCTTATCTCGGGTTTTATGTTCTATGGGTCTGATTACAACGGGGTTTAGTTGATTCAACTTCGTTTTCGATTATCTTACAGATTTTAGTTTCACCGCTAGGGAGCGCAATCTTATCTCAGGTTCTATGGGCCCGATCACGACGGGATTTGGTTTGGTTTTCGATTGTCTTACAGATTTTAGTACCTATTTTTCATATGATGCAAAATTTTCAAATAATGTAATTTATAGATTCATTTTAACAAATTGTAATGAATCTTAATTATATTTTTACAAATGCTACTTTTTTAAAATGTAAATTCTGCAATTAAGACCATTATTTTGTTAAGAATACGTATGAACTGGATATCTATAAATATTCAAAAGAGTATGTCATTAAAAAATCCAGAAATTTCTCAGAATTTTAAGCCTAAAGTTTTGAAGTTTTTTGAAACTTACGACAGTTTTGGCTTCTTAGCTCTATAAATAAAAATATTTAAAGTAAGTAAGTTGCTTATGTTTCCATCACAAAATATGTCTGAAAAAAATGCAAACAATAATTTTAGTATTTAATATACTAACATACCTTGCTAAGTTAAAAAAAAAATCATAATAATATCTCCTAGTTTGACAAAGGATAAAAACTTTTAATTATTTTAAAAGCACAAAGATGAGATTTAGGACTCTGAATTTTTCCACACTGTAATTTTAAATAGTAATTTTTTGTTTAAAAATTTTTTCACTTAAAATATATTGATTTAAAAGGCATAAATAATGTACAAATAATTCTATAAATATATACTTTACTACTGATATTATTTGCACTATATCAAAAATATAGTATATCAAAACATTGTATTTTTAGAATCTTAATTTCTCCTATTATAATTTTAATGATATAAATTATTAAATGGACTAACACTTTACTACACATTTAATCTGAATAATAATTTTGTAACATTATTTAAATATAAATTTTTTTTCGAAAATCATCAAGAGAAGTATATTGATACAAATTAGAATTTTTAAGTTGAGATATTTCACTACCTATATGTTTACCAGTATATGTTTCGGTAAATAATGTATTTCGATCATTTTTGTTAGAATCGATTCTACATATTTACAAATTGCACATAAAAACACAAAAAAGCTATTTATTTCAATTTATAATAAAAGTATTTGTGTTAGAAAGATTGATAGAGATGTAATAAACGTAATCCCAAGGTTACTAAATGTGGCATGAAGATTGTAGGCTGGAACGGGTGCACCAAGAATTGATTTCTTAAAAATTCGTTTTAGGAAACAAATATTAAAACTATTATACAATTTTTGTCACATCTTTTTTCTTTTTTCTTTTCTTTTTTTCTGAGATAATGTGGTTTCTAATCACAGTAAAACTAAAATCATAGCAACATTAAAAAGAGCAAAAAATTCTAATTATAATAAAGTTTGTTTCATGTTTTAAGTTTACCCCTTGGGGACGAGCGACACGTATACGTGACGCAAAAGATTATCAGAATCCTCGATTATTCGCACCAGTAACTTTTTATTGTAGGCTTTGCCTTATTTAATGACAGCATTTCTGCGATTCAATTAGGCGAAAATTTCTGTTTTGAGAAACCGGTGGTAAAAGATTAAAAATTCTGCAAAGGACGCTCGTCGCGAAGGGGTTAAAAAAAAATTTGGACGATTTTGAAACGACTTGTATTTTATTCCCACAATTCTTTTAATTTGCACAATTAAGATGCAAAATATAAAAATGGATACAGAATACAAATAGCTACAGATTTTTACAGGATGCAGAAAGAGATTTAGTTGAAATTTAAAATAAGAATAGTCTATAAATATTCAACAAATTTTTTAATAAAATTCTAAGTTAGGAATGTTTGGCTTATTTTTTACATTGTTTAGAATTACTGATCGAAAGCCGATATCAGTTTGATTGTACAGCTGTATTAAATGATATTTACAATGACAACGATGCTCATTAAAATAATAATAAGAAGAATAGTAAAACAAAATTATTATTATTATTTAATATATTAATATTAGAACATGCTAAGTAATTAAGATAATTTATCTCTAAAAAGCAGTTTGCTATTATAGTTATTTTAAGAAAGGAAATCATTTTTGGACTACAGTTAATGATAAAATAAAATCCAAAATTATCATTAAAAAATATCAATTTAAAAGAAGTATTTGGATCTAAAGTTCTTTCATACTAATAATTAAAAATTTCATTATTAAAATTAAGGTGACTAGTAATTGAAAATATCGATGCGAAACAAAAGAATATTATATTTAAATGAAAGAACTAAAGATTGGAAAATTTTATCTGAAGTAATTTTCCGCATTATTTGAATAGAAAATGCTATTAGTAACGGGGAATTAATTACAATCAAAGTTGAGGTTTTTAGCAAAAGCAAGAACAGATTTTCTATATCTGTCGAAGCAGAAGTTTTACCGAAAACAAAGGCAAATTATAATTTCTACACAGGAAGAAATTTCACGTACATGTTATCCTCACTTACGCATAATGTAGCAGAAAAATTAATTGAAATATATACATGAAAGCTTCTGAATTCAGTTATCTTATAAGATGTAATAAGATTGAAAGGATAATGAATGAAATTTTCGTATAAAAATAATAACTTGTATTACAAAGGAATGAAGAGTCCTTTGAACGTAACTGTGCCATCAGAATGTCACAATTTCAAATTTGTTGTCTTTGGGTCTTATTTGTTGTCATATTTTGTAAACTAAGATATCGATACTCTTTTATGGTCTAACGTTCTGCTGGTAGTATTATTTAAAATTAAATAAAAGTTACCATTTCATTAAGGAAATTTTGA
The DNA here is from genome assembly GCA_963931845.1 of Maratus michaelseni. Classification (NCBI taxonomy): domain Eukaryota; kingdom Metazoa; phylum Arthropoda; class Arachnida; order Araneae; family Salticidae; genus Maratus; species Maratus michaelseni. The sequence goes on along the minus strand of OZ007586.1, from coordinate 215,612,283 downwards.
TATGTAGAAGTTTTTCGGACGCATTAAGAGTGCTTTCCCATGTGATGAATATTTATGTTCAGTAAATGCTCTTTGAAATGGATATCACATAATTACGCCCACATGGTTTGACTTCTGTGCATCTTCACGTCTATTCTGTCATTCACGGACTGACTTTAGGTACTCCCCTCGGTATCTAGTCTAAAGTTTCGTTTATATGGGGTTTCAACAATCCGCGACAAAAAGCCGTAAATTATTTCACTGGGCCTTCTTTTCCAAAGGTCCTGTGGTCATCAACAAAGAAAGGGGAGTCTCAACAAAAGAAAGAGGCAGTAATACATATGTCAGCGATCTCCTCCGCTGACATTATGACCTCTAGACCAGCAACAGAAGGCTAAAAATATCGAAGAGAGCATTTGTCCCAGAGGTCTGCACGGGCCGAAATTTCCTGGCCCGCGCCCGGCTCGAACGAAAACTATCTGGGCCCGGCTCGGTGTAAAAACTAAAAGTTCCACCCGGGCCCGGGCCGTGTAAAAATTTTTTAATTTTGGCCCGGGCCGACTCATTTCTACGAAAAATACCGATTATTCTTAACGTAGAATTACGATTCTTTAAAATAATAATGCATACATATTTATGCGAACATTTTACAGTATATTCCAGACCAAGTCCACAAGACATATTATACAGAAGAGCCATATTAATGGTCACTTACGCTCCTATGCCAACTATCCGAACTCCAGGTTTGGCGCGAATCGGTCAAACGCTTAAACGATATTCACTATTAGCCTCATTGGACGTCGGCTGCATTCGACCGAATAATCGTCGACCCCGACTATTGTGCTTAACTAGGAGTTGAGGCAGATGGTGAATACAAGCGTTAGACTCTTAGATAAAACATTCAAATAAAGACTCAATAAAAAAATAATGTAGTTTAGAATAAAAGAAAAAAACATGATTAAAAGCATCATATTTGAAATATTTTTCTGTAATTTATTAAAGTATATTTCTAAAGGGCCTGTTAACAGAAGTTCATGATTACTTTTACTTTTTCAAATACAATTGCCTACCTTACACGTTTTGGGGACATTTAAGGCCAGATACGCCCCTGAGCATGCAGAAAAAAATGTAAGCCTGAGTCCGACCCGGCTCCTGAGCATACAGAAGAAAAAATGTAAGCCTGAGCCCGGCCCGAGTCTGCTAAAAAATAGAAGCCCGTATCCGGACACGATGTAACTCTCCGATGCAGATCTTTACGCTGGACATTTTAAATTTCTGTATTGATGTTGACAAATTAGCATCGGCTCGTACAGCATATTTATAAATTATTCTCGGCTCAGTCAGGTCCATTAAAAATTATTCATATTTTATCGGATTAGTCCGACACTTTTAAACTTGCTACATCAGCCCGGCCCGACCCGTCGATTTTTTCTATCGGCCTGGCCCGTTAAAATAATTGCCTTTATTCTGCCGGCACGTTCGAAAATTTGTTTTCATTTTGCCGGCGCGGGCCCGTTCCGATCCCTAATTTGACCACATGAAATAGAGCGATTGACAACATGAAACTTTCTACTGAGGCTGAACGTAGAATACACTGTAGGGATCACCAAAATGTGCGCAGTATCAAATTTCCCCATTCGATGTCATCTGGGCACCAGCCACTGGCCACTGATACCTGAATACTAGACTTGCGAGTTAACACAAAAATGGCGGCTGTCGTAGGCGGATTTTTTTAAGCGTTTGTACGGTCTTCTGAATTTAGACACCAGTATTTTTCAAAAGTTTTCTTTGACTTATTTAATCTTAGAAAAATAAGGCGGTGAGAACTTTTAGAAATTATTGATATTCAAATTCAATAGACCGTACAAACGTGGCAAAAAATCTTCTTATGACAGCCGCCATTTTTGTGTTAGCGCATAGGCCTAGAACTCAGGAGGCGGTGCACCAGCGCGCTTTGACTTCCTCATTCTTTTAATTCTAATATTGGTTAGTTGAGACCAATATTAGAATTAGAATTAGCGCGCTGCTATTTTTTCTTCAATTGTGTATTTAATCATTTAATTGCTAACCTTGGTTTGCTATGCAATAGCTGGTTGTAGTCATCTTGATTGATAACAGAAGAAATTGAGTATTAAATTCCATAGATTTCTGAAAGACCGCGAAATAAAATGTAAATGGATAAATATTTGTAGACGAGCTGATACATTTTCTGTGCCTGCAGTCTGCGTGTGTTCGACACATTTAGTTGAAAATGATTACTTGCATGCATAATTTAAAGAGTGAATTATTAAATATTCCTATAAAACTTATTTTCAAGCCAGATAATATTCCTCATATAAATTTTCTCCATATAGTACACAGCTTTAAAGTATGCCATGCTTAATGATGATCGCAGAATGCAAACAGAATTCAGAATGTTCGTAAAGAATTTGAAGAATTTTTGTCAACACCAATGATAGAAATAATGTTGAAAATGATTTAAGTAATGCAGAAATAAAGTTAGAAAAGACAAACAGTTGTAAATGTGATTTTGAAAAGTTACACTCTGCTTAAAAAACTTTGAATAAAGAAAATGAAGAATTAAAATTTGAAGTTATGGATGTAAACTAGCGCTTGAATACTGTAAACAATGTATTAACGCAATTAAAAAACATGTATTTGTCAATAAGAGGTGTTTTTTTCAGAAAGTAAGCAGCAATTTCTATTAAAGCTGTTCGAATTGGTCTTCTGAAGACATTGCTAAGGCTATTATTCTAAGATACATATCAAATAAAGCTATGACATTTGTTAGACATATATTAAAATTTCCTCTTACCAGCGAAAATAACTATAAAGTGGCGTTTTAGACAGTTTTCTGTTCCTCCAGGATATATTAATCTGAGTTAGGATACTTTAAAAGAAGCGCAAGTAAATTTGTTTTGAGAGTTTGAAAAAGCAAGGGCGGATCTAGAGAGTCTTCAAGGAGGGGGGCGATATCAGAAATTTGGAGGTTAATATCCGACCCGCAGTCCTGGTCGGGCCGGGTCTATTTTTTTTAAATTACGGGTCAGGTTTACTTCTACTTTTTGAGACGGGTCGGTTTTGGGGAGGGTTGAGTCCTACATGTTTACTGCGGGTCGGGTTTGGGACGGGTTGAGTCCTACTTGTTTACTGCGGGTTTGAGTCGGGTTAACTTGTTTTTTGGTACGAGATGGGTTCGGGTTGGGTTAATTTTTACTTTTGCGAGTCGGGTTGACTTACATTACCTAGCTGTGTTTTTTTTCACTCTTGCGTCTCGTGTTTGGGTTGACCCGATATTTTAAAAGAATGTCAAAAATATTTTTTCCGATAAAATCTATATGCAGTAAAAATTTCATAACGGACAGTCACAAATAGCAGAAAGCTTTATGTAGGGAATGCATTTTAAATCTTTTATTTAGTAAAACCTCCGAATTACGGACAGCTTGGAGCCGTCGAATTTATCCTCAAATTCAGAAGTAATAGCATATACACTAAGACCTCCGTACGCGTTACGGTCACTCCTGAAGAGCGGAGACAGTCCCCAATACAAATATTTGCATATTTTTGCGCACGCCTCCGAGCAAAGAGATAAATTCGATGGCGCCGAGGTGTCTGTTATTTAAATGTTTTACAGTATTTGAATATTAATGAGTATATGTATGTATACTATATGTATGTTTATCCATACTATTATATAAAGAGGAAACGGTGACTGACTGACTCATCAACGCCCAGCCGAAACTACTAAGGTCAGGTTCACGCAATTTGGACTGTAGATTGCTGTTATGGCCTAGGCAAGCAATAAGAAGGGATTTTTGAAAATTCCCCTCCCCGAAGGGGGTAAAGGGGGTTCGAATGTTTTAGGTCATTTCGCCATATCTCAGCAGCAGTTATAGGTAGGAGCGCGAAAATCAGGAAAACAAATCTACTAAAAAAAATGATTAAACACCTATTTCAGCGATTTTAGAAATTCCCCTCCCGGAGGGGGTTAAAGGGGGGTGGTCGAATCTTTTAGGTCATTTCGCCACATCTCAGCAGCAGTTATAGGTAGGAGCGCGAAAATCAAGAAAACAGATCTACTAAAAAAATGATTAAACATGTATTTCAGCGATTTTAGAAATTCCCCTCAAGGAGGGTGTTAAAGGTCGAATGTTTTAGGTCATTTCGCCATATCTCAACAGCAATTTTAATTAAGAGCGCAAAAATCAGGAAAACAAATCTACTAAAAACATGATTAAACATGTATTTCAGTGATTTTGGAAACAACCCCCCTGAAGAGGGGTTAAAGGGGGGTGGTCGAATCTTTTAGGTCATTTCGCCATTTCTCAGCAGCAGTTTTATGTAGGAGCGTGAAAATCAGGAAAACAAATCTACTAATAAAATGATTAAACATGTATTTCAGCGATTTTAGAAATTCCCCTCCCGGAGGGGGTTAAAGGGGGGGGGGTCGAATGTTTTAGGTCATTTCGCCATATCTCAGCAGCAGTTTTAGTTAGGAGCGTGAAACTCAGAAAAACAAATTTACTAAAAAATGAATAAAACACGTATATCAGCAATTTTGGAAACTCCCCCCAGAAGGTGGTTAAAGGGGGGGGGGTCGAATTTTCGCCATACCTCAGCTTTTATGTAGGAGGGCGAAATTAATTAAAACAAATCTACTAAAAAATTGGTTAAACACGTATTTCGGAGATTTTGGAAATTCCCACCAGAAGGTGGCTAAAGGGGTATTCAAAAGTTTTGGGTCATTTCGGCATATCTCAGCAGCAGATTTAGGTAGGAGCGTGAAATTCAGAAAAGCACATTCTACATGAGCACATATAGTTGCTATGTCCCTCCATGGGCCGTGTATTATTTATTAGTTAAAATATGTACATAAACAGAAAAATTTATTTATCACATTTTTACAATATTTAATTTTCAAAATTTCTAAGTATTGTAATTTTGTCTCACTCCCACTTTTATTCAATTTAGAACAACTTTTTTTAAGTACCTACACTTCTCTACCCTACTTTGTAGCCAACACATTGTCTATCCGTGCAAAGCCGGGACGGGCTGCTAGTATTTCTATATAAAAGAAAATAGAAACTAGAGATATAATTGCGTGGTCTAGCCTGGCCCGTCTTGAGTCTACAGAAAAAAGGAATATACCCGGCCAGGAAAGAGTGAAGAACAGACAAGGTCCGAGTTTCATGAATGAAAATTGGCTCGAGGTATTTCTTTGGACCTTTTCCCGCACATACCTCTGATGTCAGTTTGTAGACCTTTTATTAGCGCAAGGGGGGGGGGGGGTGTGGGGGGTCTCGATCCGCCATGGAACACAACCGGGCCCAATTTTCTGCTTTTATGCTGGCACCAGGCCTGAAAATTTCGGCCCGTACAGAGATTTAGAAAGAATGAAATCTAAGCCAGACTCGATCCGAAAAAAAAGAAGTCTGACCCGGCCTCAGTCTCCTGAAGAAGCCAGGCCCGGTTCAGGCCCGAATCTCCAGAGAAAAATAAGGCCCGGTCGCGCGGGCTTCGCCAGAGGACTTTTCCCGTGGAGGCCTCTAATGTCGGTTTACCGACTCTATTTCAGCTCAAGGGGGGGGGCGATCGCCCCATCGCCCTCCCCTTAGATCCGTCATTGTGAAAAAGTTGTCTTCCTTAGATTTAATGAAATAAAGTTTAAGAGTGAGCTGTTTCGATCAAAATGAAAAAATAAAAAAGCGACTCCATAACAACGTACAAGTTGTGGTTGTAAGAAGCTTTGTTAGAAAGTGGATTCAGCCTATTTTTTATAATTTTGACATAGCAGTTATAAAGAAACCGCTAATAGAAAAATTCTAGTTAACGAAAAAATTGGATTTAAAATTAGAGCATTCTTCTGCGACATGGGGCCATCATGTAGAAAGCTTATGACCTATTTAAATATAGCACCAAATAAATCTGCAATGAAAAATCCATTAAGTCAAGACAGAAATGCATGTGTATTTTGTGATGTTCACCATGCTTTAAAACTACTTTGGAATCACCTACTTGATGAAGGATATGAACTTCATAAAATTAATCAAAATGCAGACTGTCGAAGGAGACTTGCAGTATCACATAAGTTAACCAACGTCACGTAAGTTATGAATATGATCATACTCTTACAGCTGGAACAGAAAGGCGGAATTTCAGAAAAGCTGCAAAATTATTTTCACTTCCAATTGGGAAATCAATCTTTTACAATTTCCCCAAATTTAACTACGTAAGAGAAGTGGTAGAGATTGTGAACAATAGGTTTGACGTTCTCAATTCTCGAGTTGCATTTTGTGTAACTTATGGTTTGAAAAATGCATACTGCAATTGTATTAAGGAACGAGATGAGGATCTAGAAAATTTGTATAATCTAATTAACACCGTAAGAGTGATATAAAAATAAAAGAAAAGAAGAAAACTGAAAAAAAAAACACAAAACTGAAAAAAACTCCACAAAACTGAAAAAAAGAAATCTGAAATAGTAGGTCTGTTGATCTGAATTTTATTTTCTACAAATAGCCCCTAAGGTCTTTTCGAAGATTTAAAATCTGAGGATCATAATCCTCATTCTACTCTTATGTCATAAAGACGTAAGAAGGATGTTCTCGAAAGTTTTTTTTTTTTCGAAGCCTGGGAAATTTTGGGTTCATTCTCTTCTCCCCACAGTTATACGAATATCTAAATCTTTAAATATGATCCGCAATGCCAATGAAATAATCAGTGATAACAACTGCCTAGCTGAAATAGACGTCCTGATTCTGAGTGTATATGTATCCTAAGTGAACCTACTCAAAACAAAGCTGAAATTACTTTGGATCATGAAAAGGAAGAAACTAATCTGTCTAATCAAATAAATGTTTAAAATGACGAAGAAGAGTTCGAAAATGCAGTCGATGGATCTATCAACCTTGGGGAAATTTTTATTGAAACAGTTCAGGAATAAAAAGAATTGTTAAAATTAATTGCAGATTATATAGCGTACCGAGTGAAAAAGAAAATTATATATCTACCAAAAATTCTATCCTAAATTCTAATTTATGACATTCAGTTACTGCGTTACATATATATAATCATAGTTTTCATATTTACATTTTCATTTTATTGTGTTTAATTTTTTCCATATATTTTCCTTTAATTTTTATACTATCATTTCCTTTGATTTTCACACATGTGATTTCATTTTAACTATATATATGTACACACATACAGCGTGTCCCAAAAACATTGACCTCGACTTTTATTCCTTAAATATTAATCATAGCCAGATATTATTAATTAGAAAGTTACGTAAAAAAAGGTTCAGAATTTTATGAAATCGATTAAAAATTTCAGGGGATTAAATTTGAAGAAATACAAATTAAAATCTTTATACGGCCCCGTACAAAAAATCCCGAATCAGTAAAATGTGCCCCATAGACTAATAAGATCATATAAAAAATTTCATCATTTTATCATAAAAAGTCGCAGAGATATGAAAATACATAAATGCTGACTTAAAACTACTTTTCGATGCCTATATATGAGTAATAACATAATGATGTAAAGTTTCTGAACTGTATAGTAATAATAACTTTATGCAAAGTTTACAAAGCTTGTTCAAAATGTTTTCCATCCATGGCAATAAATATTCGTCTGATAACACTTCTGTGCACTCGATCAAGTTCTTGTTCGGTAATGTCAAAACAACCATCTTGAATGCATTGTTGCAATTCTGCATTGCTTAAGGGATATGTCAAATAAAAAGCTGTGCGTAAACGACGCCACAAAAAAAAAAAAAAAAACATTGGTGTTAAATTAGGCGATCTAGGGGGAAATTCGGCAGGCCCATGCTAGCCAATCAACCTGTCTGGAAACTTGTTATTTAGCCAGTTTTTCACAACTGTAGTTTAGTGAACTGGAGATCGGTCCTGTTGAAACCAAACATGTGGAAGTACTGTTAGGGGCAGTTCATCCATAAAATCAGGAATAACCACATTGAAAATCTCATTAACATATCTGTCTCCTATCAATGTACCATCATACAGTATCGGTCCAAGCAAGCGGTTTCTGGAAATACCACACCATACATTCACAGAAAATTGCTTCTGATGATGAATATCACATACGACGAATGGATTTGCGTCAGAGCAGAAATACTCATTTTTAGGATTTATGCATCCATCTTGTTTAAAACAGTATTCGTTAGTCTAAATTATGTTTTTCAGGAGAGAGGTATTTGCATCTTCCTGATTAAAATTGATCCTTGCTCAATTAAAAAAATCCAGACGACGTTGATAAGCTGTTGGCTCCTGTCCTTGCACACCATGAATGCTAAACGGATACCATTTTCCCGTCTCAGTATTCTCCACACTGTTGTACGTGGTACGTTCATTTCTGAAGCATCTGTGTGAACACTACTATGAGGATGACTGCAAAAGTAAGCCAAAATATCAATTTCTTTAATCAGTTGAGTGATGTCTGGGCCTACCTAGTCCACCTACAGGGTGTACGCTTCCACTTTCACGCATTCGTTGTACTAATCGAGAAATAAATCTCCCAGAAGGTTGTCGAAAATTGGGAAATGTACGCTGAACCCGTGCAGTTTCGTTAGCATTGCGATTTCACAAACTGTGCACTATTATTATTTCAAAAAGTTCTTCGTTGCTGTATTGCGACATACTGTCTGTATAGGCTAATTACACTCTCGAAATGTAGCAGAAATGTGAAATACTTAAGGTTAGCTTGGACTGTCCAGGTGCGCGCGTTACGCTTACATAAGCGATGCTATTGACCAATGACACAGCACAAACAACTTTCTCATGTAATGACGCGTCTGTTGTGATCATGTGATGCACCGACCAGAGGCAGATATTTGCATATGAAACATTTCTAAGCTGTTTTAATGTTCTGTCATTGACTGTGTCATTTCCAATTTTTATTCTGTAATTCATCATGCAAAATTTTAAGGTATTTTTCAGGAAGCATAATTTTGTAAATCTGAAAATAAAACTAAAGATAAGAGCCATATTTTATTTGCTTATGATGCATTTCTGCGTCGCGTCATCTGCACTCTAGGTGTAAACATTTGCATTTTAATTATGATTAACCCCTCAACATTTACATTTTAATTTACGATTAACTCCTCACCAACTTTGTTTAAATATATCTCTTGTACTTTGTATGCTAAAATGCTGAAATTTTGTATATGACTTTATCAGTGTATGGGGTACATTTTACTCATTTTGGAAATTTTTTGTACGGGGTCCGTATAAAAATTAATATTTTGAATTTCTTCAAATTTAATCCCCTGAAAATTTTAATCGATTTGATAAATTTTGTACATTTTTTTTGTGTAACTTTGTATTTTAATATATATATGTCTATGATTAATATGTAAGGAATAAAAGCCGAAGTGAATGTTTTGGGACACTCTGTATATATATATTTAATAACTTTGAAATCAAAAGGCAACCAATAAGTTCTCTTAACAAAACCTGACCAAATCTGTGATTTAAAGATGGTAAGTAATTAATTTATATCTAGAATACCTTTAAATTAAAAATTAGCTAGCAAATTCGAACAACAAAATGACAGAAACTCCAATTTAGAGATAGAATGTAGTAATATTTTACATAATTGTTACGGAGAAGAAAATAAAAATAAATTTAAAAAAATACAAAACATACTAAACAAAATCTAATATGAAATTTCAATATAATATGAAGCAAAAACATATTTAAAGATAAATGATGCCAGATAAATTGAAATAAATGTAATTTAATCATAAATTGGAACAAAAAATTGTATGTGGATAACAAATGATGATGAAAATTTGAAAAAATCATATATATATATCTAACAAAATAGTACATAAATAGGGTAGTTTCACTAAAGATGCTCACTTTTCTGGAAAAAAATGGTTGCAGTCAATTTCTGAAAGCTCATTAGTGAAACCAACAGATGAGTGTTTTGATAATATTATAAAGATGGAAAAATAATTCAGTTTTATGGAGCTTTAATATACCAACGATCAAATGTTTTTAAGGTATTAAAAGATGTAATAAAAAGTAAATATCCTACATTTGATGATTTTTAGTAATCACATTTGTAATTACGCAGAATTTCTTTGGAATAAACTTCCTTGAATAAACATAAAAACAAAAAATATTATATAGGAAATAAACATAATATAAACGAAGAAAGAAAAAGGGTGAAGAAAATGGAGAAAATTAGTTTTTGGTGAAATGAATCATGAAAATTATGTTTTTAACAAATGAATATATGTATATAAAAGTTATTTAATAATGTATAAACCAAGTCAACTTGTAAGATAGCGTAAAGTAGCGCTGAATATGTGTAAAACATGTAAGGATGAGGTACGTGCCTGGCCAAATTCGTTGGCTGGGATTTGAACCAGGGATCTCATGGACAGTAGGCGAGAACGTTAGCACTGAGCAAAAAGCCAAGCCAGTTACTCTAAGCTAGTAACTTGCTCTATACTGTCCCTTACTTGATAGCATAGCTACAAACATATCAAATAATCATACAATGGGGTGTATATGTGTTCAAGATTAACGAATTTTTGCTTATGGAAGGGTTTCTCCGTATCACATGTCTATATGACCTAAGCAAATGAAAGCCTCATTCCCTTAAAATAATAAAAAAGAGTAACCGATGAGGTGGTGGAAGAGGTTGGCGTACCTTGGTAGGTTTTCTACTAACATTCAACCAGAGCATATTTTAAGGAATTCTCACTGGGCGACAATAGGTTTTATCTGCTGTCCCAAGCAAATATCTATAAATTCACCCCCCCCCATAACTGCAAACCAAATAATTAGAATATCGATTTCTACAATTCTGTTTGATTAATTCTGTCTATTTTACTTCTTCTGTACCTGGTAAGTAAATAACGATGTTTTCATTGAATCATGTAAACCCGTTCATTTATAGCTAGGTAGCATTAAAGAAAGTCTACATTCGCAGTTCAGACTAATTGTTAACATTTGTCATGTTAGTCATATATATATAGATCAAACATAACATTCAACCTACCAAATTTCTGTACCTAATTAAAAATTTATGTATGAAATTCATCACTAAAATTATGTTAAAATGCTGCTTATCTTTTACTGTTTCTACACTTGACTTTTGTACATAACAGTATTACATCTACCAATTTGATATTTGGAGCCTTGAATAAATTCTCAAACTGAAAAGCAAATTTGACCTGAATCATTAAATATTTGTTTTTAATTTCCCGTAACTATAGTTTTAGACCCAAAGTGGAACTAACCAAAAAGATTTTCCTTTTGCTGTTTAAAAACATTAAATAAAAAAAAAATACCATGTTAAATTTTATAACATGTTTCCAAAATGCCAAATGAACAATAATTAAAGGGACTAAACATCTTTAGCCTTTCAGAAATTACTGCATTTTGAAAACAGTAGAACTAAACAAGGAAATCGATTTTACTCTTCATGTTTAAAACAAAAATCAAATTCTAACTGTAAAATATTTCCAAAATACTACAGAAATATTTACAATAATTAAAAATTTTTATACAAAGGACTTTCTTATGGAAATAATGGAATTAAACAAGGAAATCGATTCGTTCTTTATATTTTAATGAGTTTAAATTTATTAAATTTTTATAATGGTTTTAAAATGTTACAATAATAATTAAAATCGTTAAATTTTTTCTTACAAGTTATCAATTGCAAAGAATTTTTTGACGAACTCTTGTGTTTGATAGACTTCTTTGTCTGGAAGCTTTCTCCTTCTTTCTTTACTCTCTAGGAAACTTGCAACAGCAGGTTTTGGATCATAAAAAGCTATTCCAAGAGCTGTTCCAAAAAAGCTGTTCTAAGAGCAATAAACATTCTTGAGTTTAATGATTCTCTTGATAGTCCCGACTGTTTGTTAGATTTAAGCGTTGTATGTATGGACACAGCTCTTTCTGGGCCAGCGCTGTGAGGTGTTAAAGAAACATGTGATTTGTACGAATTTGTTAAAAACTGAGTAGGGTTGAGACGCTTTAAAATAGTGATAGAGTCTTGCTGTTGATGAGGTCATATCTGATGGAGGAGGCAGTTTTTCACCCGCGTATAAAGCAACCACATCATCGGTAAAATCGGCAACTTTGTCTTTACCAAAACGGTTCTCAACATCAAGGCGGGCTGCACTAACAACCTCTGTTGGTCTTCTTGATTTTAAGAAAGCATCTATCCTGTTGGACATGCTCGTTTAATCTTCTTCCAATCTTTGAGAAACAAATTCTTTGCAACTCAATACAGTTTCTTTTCTCGCTGCAGACTAATATCTCTTGGTAGAAACTAATGAGTTGCAAACTTTACGCCTACGAGGATTTTCTTCAACATCCGAGTCACTTTCAGATTCCTTAGTACCTTCATTTATGTCTATCAACTGCTCTTCGTATCCACCAGGATAACACCCATCTTCGATAAGAGTCAAAGCATTCGTAAAAATTTTCTTTGACAATTCTATGTCAGGCAGTGTAATGAAAGACATTTGACTATCTTTCTGAAGATTTTCAAAGTGCTTCAGCAGATCTAGCATTAGGCAAGTCATGCGTTGTTGCTCACCATATTTTATCCATAATCCGAGGAACCCGCGAGCAGAAGCTTTTTCAGTTTTTGATGAGTCGGCTTGATGGTTCGCAATGTTTTCCCATTGTTTTAGCATGAAAGGAAGATTGTGCCATACTGCTTTAGCTAAGTATTTAAAGTGTTCCACGAACCACACTTCAAAATATGCAGGGAAACGAAAGGCAGTTTGGTTTTCTATTTCAGCTATTTTTTGAAGTTCTTCAAAGCGTAAAGCAGAAGCCCGATAAAATGTTGCTACACATTTTATGTTGGATTTCTAATGACGAACTTCAATAACTGATGGTTCCAAATCAGACGTAGCTAAGTCGGACCTGTGAGCAACGCACCAAACGCATAAGAAGTCTCTGCCCAAGTATTGTTTTATACGAACACAGAGGCCGCTGTTTTTGCCTGTATTTGCACTTTCCGCATCAGTAGTTAAGCCTGTCAACTTATTTTTGGCGACACTCTCAATGCCTAAATTCACAAATACGATTTTGACAGAATCCATGAGGCCTTCTGCTCCTCGCTTACTCGATTTACAATCTCTTAGAAAAACTGATTTCATATCTTGTTCTTCTGTAATAAATCCTGCTGTAACAAATTTATTATCAACTCCATATTTATCAACGGAATCATCTACCTGGATAGAAAAACAATCAGCATTTTGTAACTGAGTGACTGTATTTTCTTTTACTAGATCACCAACGATATCAAGCATTTCGCGATACATTACTGAATTTCTATGCTGCAACAGTGTTACAGCGCAACAGTGCTGAAGATGGATTAAACATTAAAAGAAGAAAACTCACACTCTAAACCATTGTTCATGTAAGAGGCAATTTGTGAGTCACTATGAATTTTTGTTAAAGACCGTGAAGGCCAAGAATCAGCAAAGAGAGTTAACTGTTGCCTGTGAGAATCCAATTTAACTTAGCAAAAAAAATTGAAATTTTGAAGATTTGAAGAGTTTGGGATCTAAATCGGCAGCCTAGGATAACTCCCTGGTTATATAGCATGTGTTGAAGCAAGCGTTTCGCAATTATAAGTTTTATATTTCATGTTTGCTCATTCTCTTTGTAGTTTGGCAACAAGTCAATTTTAATTCTTTATGTAACTAAGCAACTCAGAAAAACAACAGCTCTGTTTTCTTGTACAGTTCTGTTTCTGCCTTCGAGAGATCGTTTTTTGTGTTTGTGAAAATAAAATGAGTACGTTTTCTGTAGTATCGAAGATATTCATTATGTAGTTTAAGATTCTATTTGAAATTGAGTTGTACCGCATTGTAGAATTTTAAATTTGTGAGAATATACTACAACATCTTCGAAAAACACCCTTTAAAATTATGTATTAAAGAACAGAAAGCTTATTCAACATTTCTTAAATTTCTGCTATTCTTGCATTATCAGGTTTTGATTCATTTTCTGATAGAAATTTTGATCAGGATTTTCTGATTGCCTAATATTTATTAAACAAATTACGTCCTCATAGGAAAACATGTTTCAGGATTTTTTCCCCATTTTACTTAAATATCAAAGTTTATGTTGTTATTTTAATGTAAAGTGTTTCATAATCTATGCGTGATGCTTTATTTTCCCTTATTGTTAATGCATCAAAAATCATTCGTGAAGCGAACCGGTTGTTATATTATTTGAATCCCATCACTGGATGGATTGTCGGAAAATAAATCTTTCAAGCAGAAACACAAAGGTCACAACAACGACATGTTTCCCATAGGCCATAGGTCACACCGCACTTCCCGCCATCCCAGGCTGCCTCATATTGTATCGTACTGTCCCTGCCTATACTCGGTATCTGCTATAACGACTGTCGCCAGTCATATTATCCGAAGCACAAAGACAGTTTTTGTTATTCAAAGATTTTTTATTTCAAAAATTGCCGGCACCATTCCCTGTCACTGGGCGACAATAATTTCACACTGGGCGACAATAGTGTCGCCTACTTTATATGTTATTTTATGCCCTGCATTCAACTGGCCATTAAAACAATCAAAATATGCTAATATAAATATGAAAATATATGTGATTTTCTTCTTCCTCTTTCTCACTATAAAATAGGTCAGTTAGAGCATCAGTTCCATCACCATCATCATAATCTTCTTTGTCTTCAGCTGCAACGGCATCAAAAATTGTTTCATTATCTCTCAATTCAGTAGATTACGTGAGTAGTACGTTAAATTTTCATCAACATTTAAAAAAGCTCGAAAAGCGTGAGAATCTTGAATCACGCTTCTCTATTCGCGTTCATCGATGTTAAAATCCCTATTACTACTGCTCTTTTCATTTTAATATAACGGAATACGTTGTACATTGTGCAACTCAAAAAAAAGAAAAACCTGATTTTCTAAATCATTTAGAAATTGTTGTGGATTTGTTATCTTATTCCAGGATGAAGTTAACAAATACATAGCACCCAGAATTGAAAGTTGGGTAAATTTCTTTTCTTTCCAAGGGAAAAAAAAGTTCTCCTCACCAAATGTTTTCTATAATACGCTTCTACTGACCGTATCATTTCAGTATCTAACGGCTGGAGTCGGCTAATACAATTTGTAAAGAAAAATACCACTCGTGTATGTGTCCACTATGTGAGATCGAAACATTATCGGAACACTGCATCATAAATAGCAGCACTTTTCTGTCTCTATTAGCCATCTTTATGTGTGTCAAACTAGGTCAAAAAGTCCAAAAAAATTCAGACGTCATGCAAGCGTTGATGTAAAACATTTCTTACTCATAGGGAAACACCGTGGTTTCAAGAATTTACCAATAATTAGTTGATGTGTACTGTATTGCAACTTACACAGGGCAGAGTTTTTGGAAAGGCACTTTGATTCCTTCAGACAATTCTTTTACAGATGACTAATCCATTCAGTCAGAGAGGAAATGAAAAATTTTCGTGTATAACTGAGAGTGATGTTTCAAAGTGGCGCTTATAAGTGAAAGACCTATAACATTGTTTTCTTATTCCCCATGGCGGAAACATAATGAAATTTGCATATAACTGAAAAACGTGCATAATCGAGAGGCGCATAAGTAAGCCACTGTATTTAACATCACCAACTATGCCATAAAACAAACTATTAATCATTTTATGAACGCCATAAGGTTGAGCTAAACGTATTCTAAGGACATTAATCTGTAATTATGCAAAGTTGTGCATGGAAAAAATGCTGCTTTTAGTTTCGGGTTTTGACCTGCATTTTGGGAAATTTCGACAGTTCGAACTATGTACTGCCGAACATAGTTCAGAAATTAAAAAAAAATAATAACATTTTAAATTAAATGTTAAGAGACAGATACAACAATACATTAAATATTATCTGTTTGTTCATTTTTGAAAATTATTATAAAGGCAACTTCTGAATTTGCATTGAATGAATTAAGATACATTTCTAAAATAGGAATTTTTCTATTTTCAATTTTTGTGTTATAAAACTTTTCGTTTTGTATAAATTACATTTAATAAATTTAAAATAAAATATAATCGATTGCATAGAAAAGTTTCCTTTATAAAATAAATCAGACTTCTTTTGTATCTGGTATATTTAACGAGAATGAAAAATATGTTTAAACTATAGAGGCTTTTATCACCACCTAAACATGAGAATACAAAAAGATATATAAAATACAGTTTTAAAATCTCAGCATTCATAAAGTTGCAGAAATAAAAAGAGAACAATTACAGATTTTAGCAAGATTGTCTTAGAACAGAGGTTCCCAAAGTGTACTCCGCGGAGCCCTTGGGGCTCCGTCTATACTTTTCAGGGGCTCCGCGGCGTTACAGGAAAATAAACAAAACATGAAAGAAATTAGCATATTGCAAAGGAAAAATTTTCGAAAGTATGTAGGAATTTTTGCGTGTGTGTGTGTCTCAAAAATAAATACACCTATCACCAGGTTGAAAAATACTATAATATATATTTTTTAATCGTATAAAAATTTGCATTATATATGTATCAATTTTCTAGATAACATTTTTGGTTTGAACTACTTTATTTTATGTTTCTGCATCTAATGTGTTTTAAGAATTTGTGTATATTGTGTATATATATATATTTTTTTCTTTTTATAACTTTGATTTCTTTAATCTGTTTATGTTATTTGTATTAATTTCAGTTATTTAAATTTTCTATACTGTTTTTCATAGTAAAACAATGTTTGTCGCTTAAAACATCTTTTAGGTAGCTTTCAATATAAAAAGCTACCTATTGCAACCGTTCGGAGGAAAGCATTTCCAAACAATTTTGGTATATTTTCCACACCACCCCCATAGACCCCCACACCACCCTCCGTTCAAATGTTGATTTATATATATCCATATGTATATATATATATATAGCCTATTATGTATTAAATGTATTCGGCAGACCCAGAATTTCGCACCATAATTAAACTAAGAAATAAATAACAAACATAATAAAAAAATTAAACAGATATAAACTGAACAAGAAAAAAACAAGAAAAACAACCAAAAAGCTGTGGCCTCATCAGCAGTGGGCATACTAAAAAGCACAGCGATGTTTCAGTCTAATACAAAGCACAACAAACTATTATTCAGTAGTGGCAGTGGGTTTCGGCAAGAATGTCGTAAAGCAAAAATCAAATGTTAAAACAAATGAAAGCATATCACGCACATTCCTCCACCGGACCCAACGCCACAAACAACAGCACAACTGAATACAAAACGCATGTATAACATACACTGAACCAACAATAGAATTATCCTACCCCCTCCTGAGCTACACAGCCACAAAAACAATAAACAATAACCAAATCCAGTGATCCAAAATCTGTCCATGTACGTTCCATGTCTGTTGCCACAAAACTGCAAACATCCTTGTAAAACCGTCCCCCAAAGGCTTTAAGTTATACAAATCATTACTTGTCAATTACGTAGCAACTACTCAAAAATGAAGACTGTCTGTAAAACTAGTATATTTATTATAGTTTATTTTTATTTTAGTTGATTTTTAATCTTTTTTGAGCTTATATATATATATATATATATATATATATATATATATATATATATCTGACATATGTCATGCTGTAACTCTCTTATTTATGAACCGATTTGGATAGAATCTATAGGAACAATGTTGCAGTGCACCTTAAAGGTTCTTAATTTTATTATGTTTCAAGTAACATAACATCATTAAAATTCACAGCAAACGATTTTTACCCATAGATCAAAATAGAATGTAATTCTTTTAAGCGTCGCTGTAAACGAACTACGATTGTTACTTATTTTTATACTCCTGAGCGAGCATATTGTAGTACACCTCGGTGACGCAAATCAATCTCATTATATTTGAAATATCGTAACATACAAAAAAAAAAAAAAAAAAAAAAAAAAAAAAAAACGCAGCGCAAACGATTTTTCCTCATAGACCATAATGTAACCGAAATCTTTTGTGTGTCCCTGTAAACGAACTATAAATACTACATATTTCATTTTCAATACAGAATAGTCTATAGTAAACCTCAATAAAATATAAAAGTTATATGGCAATCTAAATATATTTAGAAGAGTTAGAGAACGGAGAGACAGAAAGACAAACCGAATTCATAAACATTTTTTAACTATATGTTGGGAAGTGTTAAAAATGTCGATAGCGCAATTTCATCCGTGACGTAATGGCCACGCCCCACGATCGCGAACGATGACGAAACCGGCACTGGAGATGAAACGGAAGATGAAGAGAGTGTGACAATGTGAGAGAAACCCTCAGAGCAAAAGGTCTATGGAGAAACCTCACAACGATATTCTCCCGCTTTTAAAGAAGTCCACAGCATTTTTTAACATAGTATTTCTACAATATGCGTTTTCTGAAAGATTTCGTTATGTTATGGGCTGCGAAAGGTTTTGAATGTTCTGAGGTTTCAAAAATCTTATTTAACTCTTCTCTATAGAGAATAGAAGTTTCGCGCATCAGTATTGAAGGGCTCGCGTAACATAACTTGTACGAAGATCACAGTATCGGAAAACCCTATGCTAAAGGAAATTGAAGTGATATTTGTTATGAAAATGGTTTTAAAAAGGTTGTTGCACGAAAATAAAAAAATGCACATTATTATTTTTTTTTTAATTTCCTGACAAAAAATTTAAAAAAAATATATATTTTTAGGTGTAGATGATATTTTAAGAGTTTATGAAATGCCCATTAAATTTATTTAAATAAAAGCTAAAATGTTTTAAATTGCTAAATGGAAAAAAATCATAAATAAATTTGATGTAAGTTTTAAAATTAATTAATTGATGGATCATTACAATAATGAATGATATTTGCGTAAAAAATGTTAATATCACATCGGTTAAGACAAAAGATTTATCTAAAATATTTTGCATAAAAATTAATTTTACTAGAATGCAATTTTCTATACACATAGAAGCCATAATACTGTATGAATTGAGCCAATTCTTCTCTTTATCAAAATCATTTACGTTGTACATGCCTGTTTAAAAAATAATAATTTGTAAATAGATATATTTATTTTAACATAAAATAGCTTTGAATGAAAATATTGTTTTGATAGCTCATCCAGTTTTAACAACTTTCCCTTTCATAAACTTTTAAAAATTTTGACATGACAAAACAGCTGAATCATCCTAAAGCATGCGTTTCCTCTACTGATTTATGAATGTTGCCTCCACAGGTTGTCATTTAATGCACTGAAGCCCATTTTACGATAACAATTTTTCATCCGCAACTTATGTTGGGATCATTATGAGGGGCAATAGAGAACAAGTAGGTCTACGAGTTTAATATGTATGCTGGATGTCGAGGACGTGACTGAAAGTAATGTAAATATCGATCGAAAAAACCAAATACGCTTACTTTTCGAGGTATGATATTTTTTCTAACTACAAATTGGCGTTGTATATATTCTACTTTTTCATAGAGAAGTAAGTTTGGAAAGCCGTTCTAAAAAAATAAATAATAATAATAATAAAAACCAAGAACGAAAAATTATGCGTCAAGCATAGATTATGTAACACTTTCCAACACTTCCAAAATAACTTTGCAAATCTTTACCGTAAGGTGTAAGATGATATCTAACTAAAGAATTTTGAAAGCGCATAACATATTTAAAAATCCAATTTCAGGAATTACTAACAATATTCGGAAAAATATCCGAGCTCTTTTGTGCAACCCTGTATAGGATCTATAGATTTGTATACATACTAAACAGAATGCTACATTTTTTTCAGTTAGGAAACGCGTAGCACAGTTTACAATTTCCCTTCTGCAATTTCCGAGAATAAACGGAAATGTACTCGAGAACTTTTGTGCTGTCCTGTATACAATCTATACAATTTATACACACTAAGTAATAGACAAAAAAATGAGTTAAATTTAAAAATGCGTTCAGCAACTGAAAAAGCATTCCCAGCAATTATTATTAATAAGCAGTACTTTAACCGAATTCTTTTGTGTGTCCCTGTAAATGAACGATGAAAGCTTTACACACAATATTCTATAGTAAACATATTGTAATCCAAGTTAGTGATGTATATCAATTTCAATATGTTTGAAATAGTGAAACATTATTAAAATAAACTGCAAACGATTTTTCTTCATTAGACCGTGATGTAACGGAATTCTTTTGAGTATCCCTGTAAAGGAACTATAAGTGCTATGGACACCACATTCTATAATTAGTCTCTTGTATTACTCCCCAGTGATATATATCAATTTCAATATGTTTGAAATTGTGTAACATCATTGAAATAAACCGCAAATGATTTTTCGCCATAGATCGCAATATAACGGGATTATTTTGAGTGTCCCTGTAAAAAAAACTATAAGTGTTACACACTTCATGTTCAATACCGAACATGCCACAGTAAGCCGTAATAACATATAGCAATTGCATGACGATCCGAGCATATTTACGCGAGTTAGAGCACGGACAGACAGACAAACGGCTGGCAGACACACAGACAGACAGACAAACCGAATTCCTAAACACTTTTCAACTATGTTGGAAAGTGTTAAAAAACAGTATTTTGAAAAAAATTATTAAGAGATAAATTTTATGCGCAAAATTAACATAAAATTTATGACTTAGAACTTGTAACATTTTAATGGAATATATACATTTTTTATTAATTTGTTCTAAAAATGTTTCGTTAAGACATCATTAATCAGATGATAAAATAACTAGTGTCCAACTTAAATCGAATTTTGGTCCCTTATCCAGTTTCCGAAAACGAAACTCTTCCAAATGTAAATTTTAAGTTGCTCTAGCATAACTATAGTTATGCTAGAGCAGCTTTAAAAAAAAAAAAAATTAATTAATAATTTCCATACGCATATATAGATACGATTTTACCTATGCATAATGCATATACGTGGATGTGCACATGTTTGTTTGCAGCAAAAGCAAAAACGTTATTCAATCATTATCTTTTAAAGTTTTATAACAAAAGGAAAAAAAATCTCAGGCATTTATTTATTATTAACTTTATAGTTATTTATACAGTAATAAATTTTCAAAAAAATTTCGAAGCGTTTAACTGTTAGCTTTTAACTTGACTTTTAAAAAGACAAAAAAAAAAAAAAAAAGATAGTTATTTTCAGTTTTTAATTATTATTATTTAAAGAGAAATGAAAAAATATTCGGTACATATTACGTTTTTATGCAATAAATGATAAATATATTTAATTTATTACCGATGTTTCAACCAATTTTAATACAGTGACACTTATGCCTGCTGAAAAGATTTGAGCTAAGTCTGGTACATAACTGAGAGCAAGCGACGTATCAAAGTAAGACTCCCGTGTTTTAACCCCTTCGGCCCTGACGTCCTACTAATAGGACATATCTTTTATTGAGTATTATTTTGTCTTAAACATTATTTTTATTAATTCCAGCACCTAATAGTGATAGTATGAATCTCTACATTTCCTATTATGACTTCACTTATGTTTAGCATTTAGTAATAATAACAATAATAATAATTTTCATAATTATTAGCAAGCCGTTGAAATTTCTTTTAATTAAAACATACGTTTCACTCTTTAAATTAAAATTTGGTAATCCTTTTACGAATTGGTAATTTGTGATAAAAGATAAAAAAATATTACTAAATTTTTATGCTTGTTTAATTTAGTTGTAATACGGCATTTTCCAAACGTCTTCAAAAATTCTTCCTTAGACTATTGTTATATGAAAAACACGCAAAATAACTACATTTGTGAGGTTTTGGTAAAGAACGCATTCGTTAACATTCATTAAACCCTAACTTCTGTGATTCCGATAGCTATTTTTAATTTTGTTAGCATAACAGTAATTTTTTCCCAAAATTGATAAAAAAAGTCCTTCCGGCCTGTACCGGGAGGAAAAGGTAGCTTTCCTATATCTTCGTTTTAAAATTTTAGCTAATGTTACACGAAAACAGCAAGTTAAAATGCAAAGAAACATTTACAAAAGATTCGTTAATACTGAATTTGAATAAGAATTACGCCAAATTATTGAGCAATAGCCAAATTGGCTTCATTTATAAAGACTTATTTTGGTCGCCAAATGTCACTAATTTTGCTAATTTTGTCGCCAATTTTGTCGCCAATGTCGCCAATTTTGGCGCTAACGGATATGAATATATAGTTTTATGCGTATGATTGGGAAAATTATTACAACATGAAAGAAAATAATTTGCGAGTAATCGCGTTAATGTGCTGTTTTGTTTCAAAATGTCAGCACCCTAGAATTTCAAACTGCTCTATCTCAGCCATTTTTTAAGATAGAGGTAAACCAAAAAATGCTCTGGAATCCTTGTATCAAGGCCTAACACGTAATTAAAAAATAAATTTGAATTTTTAATTTTTTTGTATATTTATTTTAGTTTTAAATTTTTAAATGGCCGCCATCTTGAAACAAAATGGCGGACCAAGCTGCCCAACGAACTCGGTCGAGACATGGGTGACCTTAATACACACAATTAGTTTCATCAAAATCGATTTATAAATACGAGCGTTATCGTATGACATAGGTCAGATATATATATATATATATATATATATATATATATATATATGGATATATATATATATATAAATCAACATTTCAACGGAGGGTGGTTTTGGGGTCTGGGGGTCATGATCGGTGAAAATATATCGAAATTTTCCGGAACTGCTTTCCTCCGAACGGCTGCAATAGGTAGCTTTATACTTTTTTGTATTGAAAGCTACCTAAAAATCAGGGCCGAAGGGGTTAATTTTTTGAACACATATAAGTAACATATATAAAAACTAGTCGCTGGGGGCTACCGTAATTCTTACCCATCATAGATATATAATATGCATAATATAAAATATGAAAATAAAATATGTGTAAACTATTTATAAAATGCCTTGCAATTCGAATAAAATCGTGGCTTGATGACGTCATAAACTTTAAATGCTCTATTATTGAATTGCGTAAAAGAAACATCCTTATAACTCCGATATTGCTAATCATAGTAACTAACGGTTTACTGCGTCGGATAAAGCGTCTCATTTCTAATTAAAATATATCTTTGAATTGAAATTTGAATGAAATACAGGGTCATAAAAATTCGAAGAGTATGGAAAATAGGATTACAAATATCTCGGCAACTAATTATCTGATCGACTTCATTCTTTATGCAAAATTTATGTTTTTTCATTGTCTTTTATATTCACTCCTTAATGTAAACAATTTCGAACATTTTTATATAGTACCTTTTATCAGAACGAATAATTCGAGAGTCCAAAAAAAATAGTTACGGATAATCGAGGTTACTGAAATTCAATAAGCTTCTTCCCATTACTACATACTAAGTACATACCCCAAATTTCAAGTCTCTATCTTAATTTGTTCGGGAGATAGAGCGCTTACAGATACACACACAGACAGACGGACGGCAAATTTTTTTTCTTCTAAAAATATGTTTTTCGAAATCTCCAGTGTCTGAAACGTGTAAATCCGTCAATTTTTTTTTCGATTTTCAAAACGATTACAAGACTTACCCTATACTACGTATGATGGGTAAGTAAAAAAGAATGAAATGAAAATTTTTAGAATATAAAATTACGCACAATAAATCTTATTGGTGATGAGTGTAATAGTATCTTAACTAACGTTTATCTATTAATTTCAATTGTTTAAATTATGAAAAGACTAATATTAAATTATATTATATACATCATCACGAAGAAACATTATTTTTTGCACTTACAAAAGCCAATTAATCTTTAAAAAAAATAGTCTATATTAATTAGCTTTTCACATGTCACATATATACAAAGACATTTTCTATTTGATTAAGATAATTATTGAATTCGATAATACATCAGCGTTTCCATAGTTTTAAAGAGTAATTTGAGTGAAAACTTAGGACATTTATAAGAAACGTCATCACAAATTTCCTTTTGCAAAAAAAAGTCCTTGAAAAATTACTCTGTTTAACATTTTCCAACATAGTTGAAAAGTGTTTATGAATTCGGCTTGTCTGCTTGTCTGGACGTCTGTTAGTCTGTCTGGCTATCTGTTTGGCCGTCTGTCTGTCCGTGATGTAACTCATGTAAATATACTCCTGTATTAACATGTATAATTGATATGCGTTATTAAGGTTTATCATGGCATGTTCGGTATTGAAAATGAAGTGTGTAGCATTAATAGTTCATTTACAGGGCATTCAAAAGCATTCCGTTACATTATGGTCTGTGGGGGGAAAATCATTCGCGGTGTATTTTAATAGTGTTACACTATTTTATACATATTGGAATTTATATACATTATTGAGGTGCACTAGAAGATGGTTACCATAGAATATGTTATGTTCAATACTTAGAGCACGTTTACAGGGGTGATCAAAAGTATTCCGTTATATCATGATCTACGGAGAAAAATCGTTTCCGGTGTATTTTAATTATGTTACTCTGTTCCAAACATAATAAAATTGTTATGAATTTCTGAAGCACTCTAAAACATGTTTTCCGCAGAATATGGGATGCAAAGCATTTACAGGGTCACACAAAAAAGTTCGTTTGTATATAATGGTCTACGGGCAAAAGCTGTTTGCAGCGTATTTTAAATATGTTGCACTTATTTCAAACTTGATGAAATTGATACACATTACTGAGGTTTACTACAAGTTGTTTGCAGTAGAATATAATGTGCATCGCATTTATCATTCATTTGCACGGACACATAAAATATTTCAAAAGCAATACTGTATCCGAAGTACTGCGTATTAGGGATGATTGTTGAAGATGCATATTCTGTTATGGTATGCGTTTTTAAGTTTAAATAAATTTTTACTTATTACATGATGTGCATAAATTCTATAGATCATATACAGGGCTACGCAAAAGAATTAGTAAGCATTACTGAGGATGAACATGATTTGTTTAAAGGTGTTTTTTAATTTGAGTTTTGCATTTTCAAGCTCAACTGCATTTAGTATACTGAAAGATGTTTGTAAAATATAAATAAAATCATATACAGAACCTCACAAAGAACTGGATACATAACTGCATATAGATGATAATTTCTGGAAGTGTGATTTTAGTACCTTCAAGTGTGGTTTTGCCTGAATTAAATTTAAGCTTAATATGTGATCCGTATAAAAATCTGTAGTTAATATAAAAGGTTGTACAAAAGAATTCAAATACGTTTCCGCTTATTGGTAGAATTTGTTGAAGGTAAATTTTCATCTGTGTTATGCGTTTTCTTACTAAACTAAGTTTTACCGTACTATGTAGGTTATATACAAATCTATAGATCATATACAGAGCTGCACAAAATAATTGGAGTACCTTTACGACTATGGGCAGTAATTGTTGAAATCTGGTTTTAAAATGTGTTATGCGTTTTCTAAAATGTTTACTTAGGTATCTTTTTGACTTATCAAATGGCGAAGTTACGATAAAATATGTTGGAAAGTGTTTCATAATCTATGCTTGACGCATGATTTTTCGTTCTTGTTTTTTTTTTTTTTAGAGAGAAAAAAACCTTTAAAATTTTGCTATGTTTCCAAATTATTACGCGCATAACACAGGGAGATGACTCAGAATGGAACTTATATCAGAAATATAAAGCCCTATTTATTATTCCGCATAACGGGACATAAAAAAGGGTGCATATCACTGAGAGACGTGTATAAACGAGAAAAGTAATACTATTAAAACTGCAGTATTGAAAGTTGCATTAATATAGAGCACAAAAATTATTATTTTAACTTTTATAAAAGTAATACTATTAAAACTGCAGTATTGAAAGTTGCATTAATATAGAGCACAAAAATTATTATTTTAACTTTTATAAAAGTAATACTATTAAAACTGCAGTATTGAAAGTTGCATTAATATAGAGCACAAAAATTATTATTTTAACTTTTATAAAATCAATATTAAACTTAAAATAACATATAAGGGTTGCCCAAATGAAAGTTTGACTGCTGTCGGTTTGACAAATGGTTTAATGGTATCAGTGTGTTCTGTATACAGAATAAAGAGTTGTATATACGGAACATAATGGCAATAGACATAGTTGCTGTAAAGGTTGGAACAGGTGTCCCAGCGCAGCGGTCCACCAATGGTTAATACCTTGAGCGAAGAAACCTACGGCGCTGGGGGCGGAAGCCTTCTTCAACGGCGGACTGGTCCTTTATTGATTGCGAATCGCCTCCCTTTAAGAGCTTTCTTGAGTGGGCTAAAGACATGGTAATCGCGTGGTCAGAGGTGAAGTCTATACGGGGAATGTTTCAGGACTTCACACTGAAATCGTTGCAACAAACCTTTGTACACGATCGAGTGTGTCATCCTGCAGAAGAGTAAATCTTTTGGACAATATGCCACGCCGACGATTCTTGATTGGTGTTTTCAATTTCTGTAAGGTGGTGTAGGTCGCGCTGAGAATGTTTGGAGCATCGAACAAGGTAGTATCCTTCTTCCATGATTTGGAAGCATCCATGATAAGGAAAGGGCATCTGACGTCACTGTTGGTTCAATTACGGTTGGTTGAGAAGAAAAACCTGTTTGTTCTTTATGACTCCTACTGTACACATGAAATGGGGAAATTTGATTGGTCCATGCTAAACTGTTCTATAATATGATAGGCCTACGTCGCCATTACGATTTCTGCAATGATGGCTACGACAAAAATGAAGTGGTAGATTGGTTGATGGAACTGTTTGTTTGTAAACATGCCCTTTCCTTATACGACTGTTCCAGTCACCCTGTTTAAACGCTGGTTGACAACCAAATACCTCGTTCCGCTAAAACCGCCTAACTTCGTCACACTCAGATACGGAAAGGACAGCTGGCGTCACGGCTGGAAAAATGATAACCGAAAAACTAGCTGTCTTTATGCTCCCTATTGTACAAAAGAACTCAGTAAACCTGATTGGTCTAGAAATAAATCATTTACGATCTGATTGGTCTACAATTAACTTGTATGCGATAAAGGAAAAATATAGTAGGTAGATTGGTTGGCGGAGTAATTTGTTTGTAAACACGCTCTTTCCTTATTGCCGCATGCGCAACGTTCTGTCTCTTCAAACGCAGATGCACTATCGACAGTCTCACTTTAATTTGGGTGACCCTTATAACTCACTAAGTTTACCATTCAAAATAAATGACGTCACAAGATTTTTTGCCTATCATTAATATAGCACTGCAAACAGTGATTACAATAAGTGCACAGGCGCGGAAAAAGGGGCAGTACGCCTTCTGAAATTTTCAGAAGGGGCGACCCTTGAAAATATAAAATAAATACTGAGAGGCCTGTCCTTTCATCTCGATTGACTCGCGACCTCGATGATCAGACCCTCCCCCCCCCCCCCGTCTTCATGAATTTTAAATGTGGGCGTCTCTGAATAAGTGATTGATTATAAACTGTAAACAAGACATTATTAAATAAAAGAGGGCTTTTTTAAAACGAAAATGATATAAATATCTGTAGCTTGATTACGACTTACGACATGAAAAGATTTATAAAGTTATATAAGTATTCTTTGAAAAGAAATTTATTCTTCCTTCTTGCAAGATTTATGAATTAAACAATAATAATTGTAATACAGATTTTTTTTTATTTTGCATTTAGAAGATCCAATGCAACTTCGGTCATACATTTCATTCGTACATACCTTTTTTTATATATTATTATCATGACCTTATTACTAACAATAGCTGTTCATACAAAGAATAAACTGTAAATGTTATTACCAAATGCTATTTATTGTCCTCAATATTATTCGAACCGTCAAACAAAGACAGTATGCATGAAAAATACCCGAACACATTATGGCTGTGTATTGGCTTCTTCGATAGGCATGTCCTTAAAAGATCTGACAACAATTTTCGAATGTTCATCT
Organism: Maratus michaelseni; assembly: GCA_963931845.1. Taxonomy (NCBI): domain Eukaryota; kingdom Metazoa; phylum Arthropoda; class Arachnida; order Araneae; family Salticidae; genus Maratus; species Maratus michaelseni. Next base: position 215,584,356 of record OZ007586.1, on the reverse strand, counting down.
GGTTTTTCACCGAAAACGAAAGCAAAATCGAACTTTCGGTCTATCACTAAACTTAATAACAGTTTAAAAATAAAAATTAAGTAAAACAAATATATATATATATATATAACCATTAATGAAACATTACGATAACACCAACTGAAACTTGAAATTATGATTTAGGAAGTAATAATTTATTGACAACGAAATTGTAACCCCAGCACAATGAATATAGATATTAGATACTAATATAAAAGAAGTAGAAATTAAATTAAAAATTGAATAAAATAGAATGAAGTAAATTTGTGGAATTTATACAGAATTATCAAGTCCCAAATGCATAAATTCCACAAATAAAATGAGTGGTTTCATCTTCATATTAGCATTAAAATTGCTAAAGAATATGAATTTGGGACGACCATTCTATGACAATAACCATCTAATTAAAAAAAGACTGAAAATTCATAAAACAAATACAATACTTAAAAAGAGAGAAACCTTACCCAGAATTATAAGAGAAGAACTGGATAATAGATCGATAAATGCCATAATCTACACGATGAAGAGGGATTCCTACTACCAACACTTACCAGATACATGAAGACAAATAAAGGCAATGAATTGCAAAAAATAATTTACTAAATGTTGCCAAAAACAGTTTTAGAAGATTACAAACCCTGTTGCCAATTTAGAAAATGAATTACATGGATATATGAAATTTTTTAAAAGCATCACAAACCATGGTGCTGCCATCTATGATTTTGAAAATAAACTACATGGAAATATTGAATATTTTAAAGCAACAAGCCATGGTGCTGCCATCTATGAGCAGAATATGTAGTGAAATACAATGGAAAAATCAATATTAAAAATGAATTCATTCTATCTTAAGTGGAATCTTAATCTAGTGTATATCTTAAGTCGTAATTATTTAATAAATATAAATGAAATAAAAATAAAATAAATAATATTTAATAATAAATATATATGAAATTAAATATAAAATGAATAATAAATCCAATTACATTAAAGTAAAATTGGATGTAGTAATGATTAATTAAAATACTAAAAGTGAATAAAGATGCTATGGAGATAAATTTAATATTAAACATATGATACAATAGGATGGGGAATAACATTAATTTAAATTAATACATATAATTTTAGCATTTAATAAAGTATTACATTATATTAGAATATGATATTAGAATATGATATTGCCCACCGTGGGCAAATTAAAATACTAAATTATGTGAATTAAGATACTATGGATTTAAAAAAAATATTAATTAAGTATTGAAATTAATAGTAACAAATTATGTTTTTGCATACAAAGTTAAAATTTAAATTCACATGATATAAGTTGTTAGGGAATAAAATTAATTTGAATTAATATATATTATATTAGTGTTTAATAAAGTATTACATTATATTAGAATATGATATTGTCCCCCATGGGCATAAAAGTAAATACAATAAATCAATAAACATTCTTAATAGTAGTGAATAATTCATTTAAATTAATTAATGAAGATTTAAATATAACTACGGTAATTCACGTATAAAAGTGCTACATCAAAGTCCATTACAAAAAGTCTATTAGTAAGCGTATGTGTAAATCAAAATGCCCTCTTTTTTTTTTTTTTTTTTTTTTTTTTTTTTTTTTTTTTTTTTGTAAAATAAATTAACCATGCGTTTTTTCCATACAACTCCGCCACACACCTCCTCAATCCAACATCTACCCACCCAGCCGTCCTATTACAATTAATTAATTATTATTATTTTTTAATATTATATGTTTTTTTATACATTTTTAACGCATGTGTTAATTATGTTGTATAGATCATATAAGTACTAATTATATATTAAAGAATATATGAACTTTTTTGGAAAACCATGTTGTAATGCATCATAGATTAGTTTTTTAATGTTGCTGTTAATGAATTGAGAAGAACATAAACTTTTTATTCTGTAAATATGATTAAGGAGTATATTACGATATACAGAATTATGAAGACAGGATTTAAAATTAGTAAATGTATTAACTTTAAATTTAAATTCTTTACGTTTATCAAAAAGATCAATTATTGTTTTGTTTTCTTTAAGTGTAATTTTAAGATCTAAAAAGTTAATAGTATTGTTATAAAGGAGGTTTTCCGTTAATTCTAAATTAGTAGGATAATCAACTGGAAATATAGATATATTAGTGTGATCAGTGGCAATTAAAATTATGTCATCAATATAGCGATATAAATGTATATTACTGTTAATAAAAGTACGTTCATAGTGATACAAGTATAAGTCTGATAGTATACTAGATGTACATCCCCCTTGTGGTATACCGACTTTCTGTAAATATAACGTATTATCATGCAGTATAAAATTATTATATATAATGAAATTTGTTAAAGTTTTAAAATAAGCAGTATCTATATGAATAGGTAAATTTAGTGTATGATGATACTTATTAAATAATGCATTTATAACATTATGTAGATCTAATAAATCTATATTATTAAAAAGATCTTTGAAATCATAAGTCAATATATTGTTAACACATTTAAGATTTTTCAAAATATTGACGAGTTGATAGCTATTTTTTATACAATGTGTATTATCAGTAGATGTTGTCAGTGTATAAATTTGATTGAGAATTTTTAATAGATGTTTATTGGCTATCTTATTATATGTATTGCACCCAATAGTTACAGTCCTAAATTTAATTGGATTTTTATGAAATTTGGGTATAACAACTAAATAAGGATAATTAAAGTTAGTAGAAGAAATATTTAATAGTTTATAATAACTGTGAATTTTACGATTATTTACAATTACATTTTCATTAGTTTTTTTGAAACGATTTGTTAGCAGAAATACAAGATTTAAGTAGCCGGTGATAATAAGATTTACATAGGATTGCATAATTATTAGGAGATTTGTCGATGCATGTGATTACAAAGTTTTTTTGTAGTTTAGTAATTTGCTGGAACAAGTGTTTAGTGTTAATTTTAACCAGATGCCATAAATTATGTTTTAAAGACGCAGTTAATTTTTCTATAACTAGTATTTTCCATTGATTAAAATATTCAATAGGTTTACTATTTGAGATTGAAATTTTATAAATGAAAATATCTATATCGTATATAAACTGTTTTATAATAGAATTTATATTAAATTTAGAAGGAAGCCTATATTTAGTACCATAACCCATTAGTTTTTGCAGTTTAAAATTATTCAATATATATATATATAGTCTACTCCAATATTAAATATTTAATAAATAAATCTAAATATTCATAATTTTTTGAGCTATTAACAATATAAATTATAAACGAAATATAATTACGTTATAAATTATAATACCGAAACTTTTACACATGAAACGACGTTAATGACATGAATGCAATTAGATTTGATTGCTTTTGTTCTCAACTGTGAAGTGTTTTACATGTATAAAAGTTTTCGTTTAATAAAACAAGATAATAATATACTTGTCATACTCGGACGGCGCTTCCTAAATTAATGGGTGTGTCAGAAAACAAATGAAAAGTTCACTGTCTGGCATAGCTAAAATCATTTTAATGTTTCATCCAATGGATTCGGAAAAATTATACAGCTGAAATTGTGTTATTAATTATGAGAATATAAATACTTTATTCTAAAATACCGTGAATCGCTATGAAACTGCAATTTGGGAATGTAGATTATCTTATACTATTAAGCGAGCAATGCATATATAACAAATTTTAATATTCTAAATTTTTTTCTCATTTAATTTACTATTTTTCACCTTAAAATACTTTTTCTTTCCTTTCCCTTTTTAAATTCCAAGTGTTGTTTTATATGCATAGTAACATAAATTCATTGTAAGTCTATTTTTAATTCCGATAAGGATGCTTCGGAGAATTTGTCCTGTGTAAACTTATACGGTGGTAACACAGCAATTTTCTTCGTAGACCAGTAAAGAGACCTGGCGTCTTCTCCGGTTGGTTTAGAACTCTTGACGCAATGCGGTTTTCCGAGAACCTTGTCTTCATACATGCTACCAGTAAAACTGTCTGCGCCATCTGAGAGAATGAACTTTTTGAATGTTTTTTTTTGTTTAAAGATTCCACACCACATAGTTTACCTACACAATATTTCCATCATTGTGATCCTACGAAATATTTGTTTGCTACTTTGTCATGTTATAATTAAATAAGATCCATGTTAACTAACCAGACTGATTCTTTGTGGGGAATGTACAATGGCCTTACCTTTTATTTGGCTCAACTGATATTGCGAATGACCTACTTTATTGTTTCGAACTAGCGATTCTAGCACTGATAATTTTACAGCGAATTACTATTTGACGTCAACAACACTATTTTCATCCTATATATAGAGAGAATTTAGATGAATATACATTTATTGTTAGATCAAAGTAATAAAAACATCAGAAAAAATGTTTTAAATACTTTAAACTTTGTCAGCTGGGGGGGGGGGGGGAGGGCAAAGAGTGGGAAGTTAATTTTGGCAATTCAATATTTATTTATTGTTACTGCAGAATTACAACAGTGCAGAAAAAATAAAAAATTAAAGAACTTTCTTTAAGATTATTAAAATTTGAGTGCTCGGTTCGAGGGTTCAGGGTTCAAAGGCGGAAGCAGTAATTTCAGGGTGGTGGTGATTTAGAAAATTGATTATTTATTGTTGCAATAAAGGAACAAATGAACAAAAAAAAAGTGAAAAAAATTTTTAAAGATCTTTAATTTTGTGTGCTGTGAGGAACTTTTATTTTGAGGGGGGGGGGGGGATTTAGATAAAATAAAAAATAAATAAAATTGGATATTTAACTTATGAAATTTATCCCATAGAATAGAATCGATATTCCCATAAATATTACTACGAAAATTAGCATTTTAACATTTTTTAAATTAATAACAAATTATATCATAACTTCATAGCCAACTCAGAAAATTATAGGGGTCTAATGCATGCATATATATAAACTCACAATCGGTGCTTTTGGCCCATTACATACGTGGAGTAACCGATTTTCATCGACAAGGCGTGACACTTGTTTCTTATCCCTCTGGGGTAGAGTCGTTTTCCAGCCACAATTTTGACGCTGTGCTTCATGGCCACCAGTGGTACACCATTTCTTGCAGGCGTGTTGGACAGTCCGATTCGATACACGAAGAAATCAGGTAACTTCGCTCAGCGTGTGGTCGTTGACGCACCCAAACATGGTAGCACCTTTTTGACACATCCTTGCATTTACCCCTCTTAACGCAATATCGTCCTACTACAAAGCTACTTACCTATTTCACGTTACTGTTATGATCACGGAGCAGCAGCCCAGGCTGGATTTACCTCTTGACGCTTTTGCAACGCCATATGTATAAGTATAACGAAACCAAACTGCTTCCGCTCAAGGGTAACTAATTTTCAAGGGTAACAAATGAAAAAAAAAAAAGAAAAAATGTGATATAAAACCTTCTTTATCTCAGTCTTAAATAACTTTTTATACCGTAATTTGGGATTACTTGGATAGTGGGATGTTACATGAACTTAAAACAAAACAAAACAAAACATTTAAATCAGTCCCGGGTTTATAGTGTTGAGAGTATTGACGTAATTCGCCAATATTCTATAATAAAAAATAATAGCCCTAACTATCTCCCTAGCTATTAACCCGAGCTACTGAGGTGTTCAACTACGTTCCAAATCTTCTCGCCTTCTTCTACTTCAGGCTAGGTTGCGTTGTGATAAAAACGGAAAAAATTGAGACCTAATAACTTAAACCTCCACATCTTTACACACTGCAGTTACACGCAGAGAGAAAATTAAATTTACATTTCAGAAGAGAAATGACATAAAGAGAAATTAAATTTACATTTCATATTCAGTCCTTAAAAAAGTAACAATAGCGTTAGCTAGATAGAAACTTACTTAACACTGTAAAATTTATAAGTACCGTGATCAGGAGTTACTAGAGCCACTTTTAAAATTAAAACATCTATCACTTGATAACCATTAAAGTAGTTTAATTGAGTGCTCTAAAACTTGGTACCACTATTCTACTTTATGTGTGCATATAAGAAGTTTTGAAAGAACTATATGCAATGATACATAATCAAAACTGCATGGCTCAGGTACCCCATTAATTGAGGTTACTAGGGCCATATGTATAAAGTCAATATTTGGCTCAAGTTAGAATGCTGTGCAAGCCGTACGCAGGTTAGTATAAAAATACACAGAGGCTCAAAACATACAATATGTGTTATTCAAATGCAAAAAAAAAAAAAAAAAATGAGAAATCCTCATTTTTTAAAATTTCTTAATAGCAAGTTTACATAAAACAATGTAATGCATATTTTCATCTTCAACCAGACTGAAATGAAAATTCTGAAGTTTAAAAAGAAATGTATAACGTCCCCTAAAAACTTTAAAATACCAATAAAAACTTTAAAATACTTTACAATACTGTTTTACAATACCAATGATTTTTTTAATGTCCACTTCCATAAGATTATATACAACGGGAAACACTTACTCGTTTTTTAGTGATTTTGAGCTTTTATGAAAAATATTTACTTGCACTTTTTCTTCATTTGGTATAATTTCTGTAACAATACTATAGAACAATTTGCACTTTTATTTTTTACCGTTTACGTTGAAGACAAGTTAAACAACGATGTCCGGTTAAAGCTTCTCTACTTTTTTGCTCCCAGGGATTTCTTCAGTATCGGAGTTCGTATTTTTATCACAGCCAGTATCAGTAAAGTAATTTAAACTCAAACCAGAATATAAATATTACCGTGAATACTCACCATCATCCACTTGCGCCACTTTTATTGGTGGTTTAAGTTACCCCCAAGCACTGAGCTCCATATATAACAGGAGATCTGTCTTCCTAATGCCCAACACGCTTTCCAGCGGTCAGCGCGGAAGGATACAGTGACGATAATTTTAGCTCGCATTCATGGCAAAACAAGCTGTCTATCGCATTCCCTTACATGATTTGTGAATTATTTATGAATTAAATAAGCATAGATTAATTATAAATGCATAAATTAGGATAATAGTAAATGAGAATACTAATATCTGACATTGACAACACGGACTATTTTTTACTTTTGCCTTGCAAGCTTCATTTGCCTTTCATGCTTCTGACCGCTGATTCTGAACTCCTGTTATATATAGAGCTCAATGCCCCCAAGAGTGACACAGCCGATCACAAAAATAATAAATCTATACTAATAAAATAAAGCTGCTTGTCTGTCTGTGTTTGTGCGTGCGATAGCTATCGAAATAAACTGAACCTAGAGATCGGAAAATTTGGGTGAGGATAGTCCGAGGCAGGTCCTGATGCACCTGAGGCTCAGATTTTTAATATTTTGATAATTAGCAGAGATAGTAATTGAAAACTCATCGAAAGATCATCTCTTTCTTTTCATGTCGACAGAGGGGTCAAATAGGCCGAAAATTCTAGAAAAATATCACAAAGGTAGTAAAAATTCGGTTATCAGCGCAATTAATGTTTCTAGGCTGTAGTTTCGTAAAAAATGTAAAAAAAGAAAAATCTCACTTGTTGTCCAAGTAAGCCCAAGTTACGGTACTATTCATTTAACAAAAAGCAGGAGCAGTATTTCATTCTCTTATATACTAAATTTATTAAGAATTTTATTATTGTTGCATCGGTAGTTGTAGCATTGAATAAAAAGCGAAAGCAACGAAAGCATGTCTGAAATGACATAGGAAACTCAGGACAAACATTGACCCCCCGTAAATTTCTTTTAATTCAAATGAAAGTTTTGCTGCTGAAAATCCTGGATTTCGTTTGATTTACTACAGCATAAACGTTCTTCTTTTGGATGGCTTAAAACGTCGTTCAAAATTAAAAAATACATGGATTTTTCACTTAAATTTTATTTGTTTACATTTTTATATATCTCTTAAAACTATTCAACCAATGAATAATTTCAAAGTATGAAGTTATAATAAATAAATAATAAATAAATAAATAAAATAAAAATAACAAAATATAATAAATCTACCTTATTAGTAGATTTTATATATTCCAGAGTGAGCTACGATTAATTAATATGCATTTTTCAAGTTTATTTTAAGAGATATATTGCACCCGCTGCAAATTCAATAAAATCTGCAGGTAAGCAGATTGTTAATTTTATCAATTCAAAATAATCTGTAAATGTTTTAGCATTTTTCTTCTTCTATTTTCCATGATAGGAGTGTTTGTACTTTTTCCATGACTAGGGTTCTTTTTCGTCCTATGGAGTGGCAAGCAAAATATAGCTTTCAAAACAAGAATAAAAATCATTGTGATGTTAATACTATTACGACATATCTTAAATGAAATCGCACATTTTTTACAAAATTTGAATTCCTAATTCGTGGATTAATTTGTGTTTTAAAAAACAGCCGGTTCAAAAATAATTTAATAAATATATATTTAAATTAAGGAATCTTCCATAATAGGAATGTCCTAAGATTTTTGGTATAAATGTTTTTTCAATGAACAAAAATAATAGTTACTCTGTTGCTAAAAAGAGTCACTAGTCCCTTTATGTATATATTTATCGGCGCTATTCCATTTCTCTCTCTCTTCCATATTCTCGCATCCCCCCCCTCTCTTTTTTAGAATAGACATTCTTTTCTCCAATTATAGATTTAAATAGATGACAATAACAGACAAAACAGTTAATATTTTCTCAAAAGATAAAAATAGATCCTTATACAATAAATAATATAGTTTTTCCTTATTTATAACAGAAGGGGGAAAACGTGACTAATAAAAGGGACTATATATCATATTTGTGTTAGTTGTAATATACTTTTGTAGTTTAAGAAAATGATAAAAAAGAAAAAGACCCCCTTTCGTTTTCGAGAGAATACTCTGAATTTGTTCCGAAGGAGTGTTTTTTGTATACTAATGGTTATGTTTAAACAAAATTTTGAAAAAAAAAAATATTATTAAAAATATTACAGGTTTACTTTTTCAAACGTGTTTATAAAAACTAACTAACTAAATAAATGAATAAAATATATAGAATTTCTAGAGTTAGAAATGTAAAACATAAAAGTTAATCGAGACGAATGAAAAGTTTTAGACAAAACATTTTTTAAATATAGCCACATCTAAAATGCTAGGATATATTTTTTAAAAACCCTGCGATAAAATTAAAAATAGTTAAAAAAAAACCTTTTTTTATAAGCATTCAATATTTATCTTAAAAATCATGCCTAATTTCATGACTGCAATTCACGTAGGTCCAAAAGCCTTTACAATACTTAAATTTGGCGTGGACCCCGATTGTGGAAAATTCCCCACTTTATTTTTCTCTTTATAGAAAGCCGAATCAGAATTTATTAAAAGAATTATAATTTTTGTTCGGTTTCTTTTTTAATCTATGAGAACAGGAACTAAAAAAAAATTATTAAACTATTTATTCAGGATTTCTAAATTGTTTTCTCACCATATAATCATAATTTAATTAATATTAAACTCTTAAATGATAAAAGAGTATTTTTTATAAAAAATATTACTCTTTATTTTTTATTTATATTTTCTACTTTTTTGTGTTTAAAATATTTCGTTGTTATAATTTTATAGCCAATCGGCACATTTTGTTGAGAGTAGTTTGGCGTAATATAATTAACTCCGTTGTTTTTGTAACTCGTAAATAGTTGTAACCATAAAGATTATTTGGCGATTTATCACCTGCATTCCGGCGAACGGAAAAATGTCTTAAAACTAAGTTAATAATTTATAGTTAAGTTCCTAAAACTATTAAAATATTGTAATGTCGTCGAAAACACACCTGTGTACATATTTTTTTTAAATAATTCTAGGATATCAGGAAGTGAGTAAAACAATCGATTACAAAATTCTATCTTTATATATGAAAACCAAGTTGAGTTAATTAAAAGAGTGTAAAAATAAAAAGTATATGCTTTAAAATATAACTGTAAGCCTTTCTTAATCTTGATTATATATATGATCGCATCTAGAATGCGTTTTGTCTTTCTTTTTTTTCATTATTAAGAATTTTGAGCGTATGAGGAATTTCATTTACAGGATATGAAAAAAAAGATCTAAGACTTTCACGCGTTTTTATGTTTAAACAATATGTAGTGATTGATCATTAAAAAAAAACAAAAACAAAAAAAAAAACAGTCGTATATGATGAGCATTTTTTAAAATTTCTTATTTTATGTAAACTATTTACGGTGAAAAGAGAAATAGATTGTTTTTTTCTTTTACCCTCGGAATGTGTAAGAGCAACTGCAGTATTTGACCCACCTCAGTTGGGACCTTGATATAGGAAATTAGTAAATTCTTTAAAAAATTAGTTTTAACTAAAATTATTAGAAGGCAATACAATATGTAAACTATGCTAAAAATGTGCCTGATCTAACTTTGAAGCTACAGGGTGCATCTGAACGGATGATCAAAACTTTCAGGGGTAATAGTACGCGTCAAGACAAACAATTTTTGTACAAGAAATTGCAATCCCTTTGTTCAGTCAAAAATAGAGGGTGTCTTACTACAAGTTGAACTCTAATTTTCGTTCCCAATTTTAACAATAATGAAGATAATTTAGCGAGATTTTCATCAGATTAACTTTAGTTTGTATGAATGTGGTGACATCATAGGAACTGCCAGAAATTCATTGTTATTTGGTCAGTGACTCTATTCGTACTGTCGGCAACACTCCGAATTATGGTGCGTCTAACTCAGTGTTATTTGGACACGTAAATGATGGACATTTCCACCACTTCTCCTATTTCAAAGAAAGCAAAGTAAGTCTCTATTTTCTTTACGCAAAAAGAAAATAATACAAATATTATTTTAATTGAGATACATTTAAAAAAGCTATGAAAATTGTAATTGTTCCTTGGTTGAGATTTGAATTATATGCTTTCTTAAAATGATCAACAGAAATAATTTTTGATTTTAATAAGCTGCATTTTAAGTTTTAAGGCAACATGTCAGGAAGGCATCTATCTGAAGGTAAAACACTTATGCCGAAAATCTTTATAAGAGTATCGGTCGTATACTTATATCACAATATCTCTCTCTATATATATAAATAACGTTTCTATATTATATATATAAGTAGAAGAATCCAAACTATCGATTAGAAAATTGAGTTAAATCCCAAAAGTGATTATGTCATCAGCTTGTTACACAGGTAAATCATGCATATCATAATGATCTTTCAAGAGATTGACGTTGAACGTGTTTAAATAGATTAAATGTCTCAAAACCTTTTTAATTCTTTAAATCTGAAAGATATATATTAACATATGTATTATAAAACCTTTTAAATCTAACAAATTGTTCTGGTCATTAGCACGTCTGAAAAGCAATCTTACTTTTTTCATTAAACCAGCTGAGCATAATTGTTTTCTTTCAAAGTCATCAGAAACTGGAATGATTCCAAAATTGTCTTACTTAAGAAGACTTCGCCTTTCACTCTGAAACCATGCGTAGACAATTAGAGTCAGCTCATTCATTTAATCATTTGTTTATTTTTTTGCTCATTCAGATGATAACATTGAAATTTCTTTAATTATTTTTCCTATAATTATTAAACCTTACCCATAATAATTTAATTTTATAAGTTTCATTTTTATTAAGGAATAACCGAGCACCTTTGTTCTCCTGCATTTTATTTACGCTGTTAAAAATTGCAGAAATTTTTCCCGGTATTACAGAAACGTTTATGAAAAGTCAGTGTAACATCATAGTTACCCACGTTTTTGGAAAGCTTTATCATATCTTCGAAAGACTGTTTGGAGAAGGTCCAATCAGAAACCTCAGAAAACAATAGGTTTCCGAAGTTTACAGAAACGTTTCTGAAAAAAAGGACCTATTTACTGTTCAAACTTTTCGGAAGAAACGTTTCTGCTAATTTTGGACACCTATTGGATTTTGAGATTTGTGATAGCTTTTTCTCCTAAAGGTTTCTACGCAGATAAGGGAAAAGTATACAGAACTGTTGGTAACTTATGATGTTTTATTGAATGTTTGTAAACTTTTCTTCTGCATAAAGTTTTTTTTTTTTTAAACAATGTAACTCCTTGTCTTTAATAAAATGTACACCCTGGGAGGCTTTAAATCACAGAAATTGTTATGCAAAATTTATGCATTATAAATGCGTGTAAATAGTTGAATAGCTGATATAAATTTAAACTGCATGAGGAACACGAAAATTTATTGAGATTGAAAATAAATCTTTAAGATGAACAATATTTGGTGAGATAATTTTGAGAGAACAACTTCTGAAATACGGATTGACTCAAAGCTGTGCCATGTTACTAAAAATATAGTAAGTATTAAATGTATATTGTGAATAATTTCTCTTATATATAAATCATATCTCTTTTCTATTTTATTTGGGCAATTTCTGATGATATTAATGTATCATTCTTTTATTATTTTTTTTCTTTGGGAAAGAAAATTTTCCTCATATTTCTAAATACTGTTAAATTATTAGGGTTTTGTGCCGCAAATAGTATATGCTTGTCCGCAACAAGAAATTATAAACAAATTCTAATTGAAATAATGAAAATAGAGGGAATGTTTCCTGTCTGGGTAATTTGGGTATAAAAGTCACAAGTTCGTAACTTTAAAGTATTACATATACTACAAATGACAGTATACTTCCTTTTTTAGGTGCGTTCGTAATTATATAAATACGTAGCACCTATAGTCGTCGTCTGGTTCGTTCGTCTAGTTCGCTCTTCTGTCCGCATATAACAGCGTAAAAAACTACCCAACCGAATGGTTTTAAATTTAATATATATAATCGCTGCAGAATTTTGTCGAGTCTTTTTAAATTTTATGAAAATCGAATGAAAACATCAAAATATATTAATAAAAGTTTTATTCATTCTATTAAATCCTATCCTACGCAATTAATTCAATGATATCCCATGATAGGTAATGATTCAATGTTGACATGGTTATTACGTCATATTTAAGATGGAGTAATATTATTTCCGTATTACTGAATGTAAAAAAAAAAAAAACGTATTTGTTTACTAAAATTGTTAAATTATAGCAATCATATAATCTACCGACAGTTTTTTGGATAGATGTTTCCGGAGAAATAGGTATTAAATGGAAAAAATTGTCTAAACATGGATTTCAAGTTCTGAAATTTTCAAAGCTAGGCTTAAGTTTTCCATTGGAATTTTCAGTAAAACTCAACAAAAGAAAAAAATGTTGCCAACTTAAAATGTACTTATTTTATTACGGAAATTAATCATATCATAATAACAGACGATATAATTTATTTTTTCAGTGAAATAATAACGATGATTTTTTTTTTTACATTGTCTTACATTTACCGCCCTTTTATTACTACTTTAAAACTAAATAAAAATTCAACTATACTCAAATTACTGTTTGTGTATGATGTTTGTGTGAGAATTTGTGTATGATTTGTATTAACACTCCGAGTACCATGTTTTAAATTTCGATGAGCGTTCTTAGTTTTGCATGATTTGAACCAGAAATATAATTCTATTAAATGTAGCTTCTTTCTACGAAATGTCTATATGATTTTATTTATAAAGTTTAAATTATTATTTTTTTTTCTGTTTCGAAACATAAAATACTTTAAAACAAAAAAATAATGGAGTCAAATAAGATCCCGATGGAACTAGGAGGGTTAACATTTATATTCTAGCTATACGTAAGTCACCCCTCTATAGATAAATTTAGGTATGTTAAAAAATAAAGACGACCTTTTAGAAGTTTATTAATGAAAATGTAACTACTAATACTTGAATTATTTGCAAGCTCAAATTATTGTGTTGTTCATAAAATAATTTGTTTCATTAGTTGTATGTAAGAATGCAATTTGAGGCTAAAGCATGCACAAAAGCTTGTGTTTAACCCTCTTTAGAGTTTCATACAAATAACTATCTTTTAAGAGTACATTTTATAAATTCCAGTTAAAATTATTAACATAATAGATATCTCTATTAAAGCGACTCTTTACTGAACCATATACTTTTGTTGATGTAAGGATGCCTTTCCTTGATGCATGAGCTTTCTGAATTGTCTTGGCCAACAGTTACTGGTGCATCCAAGTACTTCCTTTTTTAATGGTGTCTCATATTGGTAGAATTTTCTTGTTTGAAATTATTTTATTTAAGAAACTTTTTTTACGATACTTCATTTAAAAAATAAAATCTTAACATTTAGTTTTTAAAAACTGCATAATAACAATGTCAGCTAGAGACAGAAACCGCGCCTCTTGAATTGAATAGAAGGGATTTTGTAAGACTGTGAGAATACTGGTATGAAATCTTTATTTTTTCGTACTGTGTGAGATAACTGTAAACAAATACGCAGGTTCCCGCTCAAAGATTGTGCTTGATTCGGTAAACATTCTGTAATTACGATACACGGATCGCAGTTCGCTTCACAAAATACAGAAAGACAGCGTAACATAATAAGCAGAAAACAGAGAATTTTACAGACTCAAGCTCAGTTTCTGAATTTGCAAGCAATTGGTTAACACCCTGACTCTACGAAGTATACAAGACAGTGTTTCAATGTCAAATATCGCAAACAACAGTATGCCCTTTTACTACGTAACAGACTGTCAAGAAATCCTATTAGCACCCCTGCTAACAAAAAGTGACATCATTTCAAATTATCTGAAATGTCATCCATAATTTGTCTTCTACGATTTGAAGAGACTTGATTTCTGTAATTTTCCAAAAGAGTGTTTATCTGCCAGAGTTGCCAAGTCTCCAGGAAACTCATCATGTTTGTTGTCAAATCTGACGTTTATACTAGCTCATGCATTATACACATTATTCACAAATTCCTGTAATTTTTTTACATCAGCAATAATGCCAGTGCGGCATTATACGGCCAGTGCGGCTGCAATAATAATGCCAGCTTTGACATTTTGTTAGAATAATGAAATTCAGTTAAAGTTAAAAACACATATATCTTTGGAAAGAATTTCAAACGATATTTTCCCATAGATAGTAATGTATTCGAATTATTTTGGGTGATCCTGCATAAGAATTATATAGGCATCACGAAACATTCTAAAATTTAGCTCAGCTTGAAAACATATGATATCATTGAATATGCATTTAAATAAACAAATTTCCAAGATGATAATGTATCCGAAGCTTTCTACGAGACCCTGTATCAGGACTACACACACGATTTTAATAGGGAAAATACTGCAATGTATCTCAATAACATACATGAATACATGAATTGAAGGGGTCAGGGCAAGAGAGTGCCAAGCCACATTTTTGAACTTCTGAGATATTTCAATTTGAAAATTTGATCAAGTACTCAAATCAAGATATATAATCTAAAGTTTTTTTGCCAATGTCTTAGTAACATTTGAGATTTTCTGAGTAACAATATGGCATTACTTTAATGATATTACTATTACGTTTTTTGTAAATTAGCTATCTTCATTGGGGGCATAAACATCTGGGTCAAAAACGAAACCTGTCACATAATGCTGCAACCAAGTGACATTAGAAACAAATTATGTGTTTTATATTATAATTTACAATATTAAACAACAGATTTCAGTGTTATATTTATTTCGCCAAAAATTTGGCTTGGCACTTTCTTGCTCCGACCCCCTTAATTGATATTGTATAACACCAGTTAAAATTATCCAATATTTACCGCCCATAGACCATTATGCATCAAAATTACTTTGTGTGGCTCTGTAAAATAATTAATTGCTACAAATGGATTTTTACTGAGTTATGTGTGTTTTAAATTGCTTATTTAGAAGTATTATTCCATTGAAAGAAAAAATAAAATTTCTTAATATTCTGTTACTGTTGGAAAGTGTTTCATAACGCCTGATGCATGATTTTTCGTTCTTGTTAAGGATTTATTGTGAGAAATTCCAGGAGTAGGGAACAAGGAATGTTTCGGGTTAATGGAGGAATGATGCTTTTCAAATGATTTTGCTTCCTGTACATAATCCAAAATAAAAATCCAAAATGTTGGTCATTCGAGTTGATGAATCCGGATACATCAATCAAATTGTTTTACCTTAGCGCTTGGTCAACTTTTGCATATTTTTATTTAAAACAATAATATCAATTTACCTAAAACAATTCAGTGAAACGTTCCAGTCATTTCTTAGTTTATTTTTTTTTTCAAACGTGAGTCAGAATACACACTTGAAAAACAATATATTTTATATGTGTTCACAGGAAGCATTACTGTATCCCATAAATATGCCAGACCGGTTTTAGCAATGAAAATAATCGAAAATCCATTTTTATGAGAACATAGCTCATCTGTGTGGTTATTGTCATATTTTCTTTTTAACGATACATTTTTTTACGCTAAATACTTTCTATTGTAGAGTCTATGCGGACTATTCTAACTTCAAAGAAAATTTCAAGCACACAGAGAATTCTTACAATATTTCGATAGTAATATATTCAGCAAGCAGTGATATGGAAACAAAATATAATGAAGAAAATAGGAGATTCTATCTCTTTATTCTTTTCTGTTCTCAAATATAAATAGATTATTTATAATATTATTAAATACAACAATATATAGTCTGTTATATTTGGGGTAAATTTTTTGTGATTAATTATATTACATTTTCTATTTATCTTATTTTATTTTTATTATTATTATGGTCTTTATTCTTATCTTTTAATTATTAATTTGAGACAGTAACTTTAATGACAAACAATTTCCCCTTTCATTATTGAAAAATATCGCGTTCGACTAAATTACAGAGTCTGATTACCTCAGGGGAGAGCTATCTCTCTTCCTTTTATTCTTTTCCCTTTATTTGAATTAAATTTCGTTTCCGTCCATTACTTAAAGAAAAGAAGAAAAGTAAAAAACAGTATTTAAATAAAATATTAACAAAAGAAAATAAAGTGATTGAGGTACAATGCATGGCAGTCGTCATTCGATATTGCAAAATAATGTCTTAATTAGTACTGATAGCCTTAGGCAAGAATACTTATGACAATTTGTGTGACACTTTCGTAAACATAACTGTTAAATAATATAAAAAATTGAAAAAAAATATACTTTCTGATGAATACAATAATTAAAATAAATCTAAAAATATCTCCAAATTTTAACTACGGACTAGAATAAATTACATCAGAGCCATTTATACACGTCCACCACTTTTTCCTATTAGTAATTATCACCTTATTTATGTAAAATTCTGTGTTTAAATAAGGAGACGATTACTATTCGTAAACGCTTGTGAAAGTTTGCCACTGCTGTAATCAGACTCTGATAAATTAGGCATTTTCGTGAAATAGATAATTTTGTAGTAATGGTTTGAATTAGGGCTAGGCATAAAACGAAATTTGCACTTCGGCAAACAGGTTAAAATTTTCATCCTGTTTGCATTGTTTGCATCTGTTTCATTACAAAATTTTTACATGAAAAAATAATTCTTGTTTAAAAGTATAAAATTTGAAATAAAAGTGCAGAAATTACTTTATAATGAAAAGGCATATTACAAGGTGCGTAAAATGGACTAAACGTTTTTTAAAACTCAATAACATGCCTGCGGTTAAAACTATTGAAGTTATGCAGGAGATTAATGTGTGAAGTCAGGCATTTCTGTATTGCGCATCTAGAAGGCTTTGTAGATGGGAATGTACTGTCCCAAACAATTAAAACACTAAAATTAATGCATAACATTTATTAAAGCTGTATTGGATATACATAATGAATTAAGAAACAAAAATCGATTACTCGCTTTTAATCTCCATTTTCTTTAGCTGTTTAAACGAATGATCTACATTTAACATTTACTACAAACAAATGATCTACATTTTAAAATTGCAAGGTTATTTTGAGCAGTATTACAGTTTGAAACAGTAAAGCGTAATCTGGAGTGGTAGTTGAAACTAAAACAAAAAAGCATACTAAAGAGAAATCCTAACGTCATACATTACTCTCCCACCGCCTCCTGATAACTAGGCCTGCCCGCTGAAACCAAAATGGCGGCTGTCCTTCGCGGATTTTTTCCCGCGTTTGTACGGTCCCTTGAATTTGAACACCAATAATTTCTAAAAGTTTTCTTCGCCTAATATTTCTGAGATGAAATAAGTCAACGAATTTTTTTTTAAATTACTGGTGTGTAACTTCAGGGGACTGTATAAACGCTTTACAAATCCGCCTACGACAGCCACCATTTTTGTTGCAGCGCTCAGGCCTAGTAATATTCAGAGGGCGGTGTAACTACAACAGCCGTCAGGGAATACTTTTATTTAATTTTAAAACCGTTCAATCTATTTTAGATTTATTTCTGAAATATTAAAATTATTTCGAAAAATTTTAGTATCTAATATCATTAACCAAACATAATTAATTAAATCTAGATTAGTTTTTTTTTCAACATCATCTTGAAATTAATTGAGTTTTTCTTTTATGGCATTTATATATGCTCTATTCCACATACATTTCTTATTCGGGTAAATTTCTGAGAGGTTCTTGCATGATTCATTTCATTTTGAGGCAAGAAAATATAAAGGCTGGGGTAAACTGCTTTAGCTTCAACGATTTCGTTAATTAAATTCGCAATTTAACGAGGAGTAGATAATAAAGAAGTTGCGTCTTTTTTTTTTCTTTCCCTGATACAAAATCATAGAACATTTTCATACAAAGCCAGACAATGTCGGGATAAGCGAAAGTCACAAAAATGTAAATTAAAATATACTTTCAATTTTCTCTAAAACTGTATAAATTATTTTCCGTTTTTGTTTTAAGAATTACGGAATTTTTCTATAAGAATAATTATAAAAAATATGATACAGACGTATTACGCAGCATGACGCACTTCTAATATTTATATAGGGACTGCTATTAATGATTTTGACCTGTTTAACCATACTGCTATAAGACATTTTGCCGGATTTTGGCAGAATTTTCTTAGAAGGATTCGATTTCTCATTACCTGCTTGGAAAAGTTGGCCGAAAATAGCCAGAAATCTTGTACGGTCAGTAAATTATGCGTTTGAAGAAACGAAATTTTGTTTTGAAGTTATTGTCTGTTGTTGTAAAAATCCGTATATTTATTACTGGATGCACAAAAACGTAAATTAAAAAGTACTTTTAATTTTCTTTAAAATTGTCTAATATTTTTTTTCAATTTAAATGAAAGAATCATGGAAATGTTTTATAAAAATAAATACAAATATTTTTAATGATAAAGCACATTAATTTCTAACCTTTATGTAGGGCCTGCTATTAGGATTCTTGCCTTTTTAGCCACACTTAGTATAATAATTTTTGCCTGATTTCGTCAGGACTTTCTAAGAAGGAGGATCTTCTTTCTCATGACTTGTATAAAAAGATTGGCCGAAAATGGCCAGAAGCCTTCTATGGTCAATAACTTAATCTCTAAAGTTTTAATTTTTGTAAAAATCTGTATATTGTTTACTGGATTCACAAAAATATAAATTAAAAAATATTTTTAATTTTCTCTGAAACTGTGTATTTTTCTTTCTCCAAATTGAGTGAAATAATTATGGAATTTTTTTTTGTAAGAATTAATAAAAATTTTGATCAACGAATCGATACGAGTCTTAATATTTCATTTGCAAAGAAAAGAATAAACATAGTCTAGTAGTTCTATGTTTTCGTTCATGTCTTAGAAAAAATGCAGTTATGAATGACCCACTGATGAACTGAAATCAATCATGACAAGCTTTAAATTCAACAAAATTACTGAAACAGTTTCCGAAAATGTGTGTTTAAAGTTCAACATATAATAACTTTCTTTTTATTACTAGTTTAATTACTAGTATAATTAAGATATGTGCTTTCTATTGAATATGGAGCATGTAGCAATCATAGTTTATTTACAGGAACATTCGAAACAATTCCATTACGTTATGGTTTGTGGGGAAACAGAGTTTACAGTGCATTTGAATGATGTTACACTCCTTCATATAAAATGAAATTGATATGTATTACTGAGGTGCATTACAACGTACTTTCTATATAGAATATAGCGCATAGACATTTATCTTTCCTTTACAAGGATACAAAAAGCATTCGAAAATGGCCAGAAGCCTTCTATGGTCAATAACTTAAGCTCTAAAGTTTTAATTTTAGTAAAAATCCGTATTATTATTCGTAATTATTCGAAAGCATTATTTTTGTTTGTTGCTTTTTTAAATAAAATCGATTTTTTTTCACTTAATTTAGCTATTTTATATATATATTAATTAATCTGTTTGTTTAGAATATATTTTAATTGCGAATACTTTTTTATAACTTTAAAAAATGAATTGCAAATAATATTAAAAGAATGGAAAAAAAATAATTTTTGCTTTTTTAAATTCGAAAGCACTATTTTCTTGTTGTTTTAAATAAACTCGAAATTTTAATTTATTGAATTTTTAGTTTTTTTGTGCAACAACATGTCAGTTTTTGAAACATTGAAAATAAACATGCAGCAGATAACGGAATATCTCCGTTGGCTGCTTTCTTCTCCGTCCGTTCCGTTGTTTTCAGGAAGTATGAGGAATTTTTCTGCTTTTAACTGAAAATGCCCTTTTGTCGTGAAAAGGGACTTTTTCTGTGAAATTCAGGAAAAAAATACCCGTGAATTTCAGATTATTTTTAACAGTATACTTTAAAAAAAAAAAATTCGCCAATTTACGGAAAAGGGACTGGCAGCAGAGTTGCCGGAATGTTTCCGTTTTTTGAGGAAAGTTCCGTCTTTGTAGTCCATAAATGGCGCGATACATACGCGAAAGAGTTGAAGCGCATGTGTGGCGATCAAAAATACTGCAATCCCATTGGATGATAGATTTTTACATTAATAATTCCGTATTTGAAACTCTGTAACCTTAAAATAGCAACAGATATACGGGAGAGAATCCATTTTTCTAACAAAACGGAAACTTTCTGATCAAAATTTACGGAAGATAACCTGTCAATAAACGAAAATTTTTAACAGTGTGGAAGAGTTTTCATTAATGCTGCTAGTCTGTAAACTTCTTGATTCCCCTCGCTAATGTTAATCCTATGGGTGTAGCATGCATTCCTATATATTTAAAATATCCCCTTAGGAAATCAATATTTTTAACTTCTGTTTTCTTTGTACTGTTCTTAAAAGATGCCTCTTTTTTCCTTAGTTATCAAAATATTTCTAAAATATGTGCTTAATTTATAATTTTACGTGTTAAAATCTTAGCGAAACTGAATAAGAATACACATAAAATTAAGGCTATATTTTAGATAAATTTTGACAACTAAGAAAAAAAGATATATTCTTTAAGAACAGTACAAAGAAAACAGAAGTTAAAAATATTAATTTCCTGATTTTAAATATACGAATGCATCCATAGGATTAACACTAGCGAGGGGAATCGGAAAGTTTACTGACGAGCAGCCTTAACGGAAAACATTTCGCACAGTTTTATCTATTTTTCTAAACAAAATGAGAAAAATACCTGAAATGTCAAAGAACTGGGAGCGAAAATTGCTTCTCAACCCCCTTGACCCCAACTATAAAACAGCCAATGGGTCAGTGTAACAAAGAAAAAAAAAGGTGCGTGCATTCCTCGGAATTTCCAATGAGTCGGACACCACATTTTCAAATTAGAAAACATTGACTAATTTTTTTTTTTAAAGTTTAACAATTTTTCAGCGTTTAATCTCAGAATTTGCAAAATTTTTCGCAATTAAATAAGACGAGAAAATCTATTTAAAAATTGTGATAAAACTGCAGAAAATTTTAACTTTCATGCACAGAGGAAGAAGAAGGGGAGGGGGGAGGTAGAGTGAGAAACGCTTATAATTCTACATTTTACTTCTTAACATATTAAAAAACATGATGCTAATTAATGCGAATTTCAACCATCATAATTACACTATCCAAAATTTTATAAAATTTTATACATATGATTAAATTTGTAAAGTATATTTTTGATTTTTAATGTGTGAAATACACTTTCAGAGGTTTTAAGAAGATTGATTTGAAAGAAAACTTCCTTTAAAATGGAATTTTATTTTTATAAAAGCTTAGTAACAGGATAGTTTCAAAAGGGCGCCCGCGAGCGCCCCGTTGGACAGCCCTGATATACAGGACTGCATTAAAGAATTCCTAAGCATTATCGTCTATGGGCGCGAATTGCTTAAAGTGAGTTTTTAAATGTGTCATGCATTTTTCAAATAAATAATATATCAATATACTTAAAAGATGTTTGTAGACTACTGAGATGTCGATATGTTTTCCATTCCGCATTTGATTTCTGAAACGAGATTGTTTCTGAAAAGTCGTAGCTTGTCTTTTTCGCGTATAAAATATTTTATTGGAAAATAGCGTAGAAGGATGAAAGTGGGGCTATATTAAAATGAAGAGTAGAAACACCCATTGATATGAAAGAAAATTAGATCATTTGGAGGCTGTTTTATTTATGCCTGTCATTCTTTGCGATCGATGCAAATAAACGGAGCCTGTCAAAGATGGCGTAAAGGAAAGAAGTTGGCGTAAGTGTGGCGAAATTTTTGGCGACTGACATCCGGCAACCCGATACTAGAGCAGCCAGCGGCTCAGATGCAACGGCCTGAATTGTGTTGAGGAGGATTTTCTGTTTTTTCTACACTTGGATTCTCCTTATCTTTTCTCTCGGATTTGTCTAGCATCATCCAACTCTTTATAAGAGACAGGTTTCAGTCCCCTCCTTTGGTGGTGGGAAAAACGGACATCCCATCGGTCACTCTGATCATGGCTGACGTGCAACAGAGAACGACCACTAACGGCACTCCAGGTAATTTCAAATTTAGATCTTATTTTTCCCTTTTCTTCCGGATAAACACACATCGCTTCTTCGTCTACCCCTTTCATTACCAGTAAAAATCCAGAATAGTAGCAATTTGTTCAGAAAATAATTTGCAAAAAAAAAAAACAAAGCAACAAAATAAATAAATATTTGAAACTTTGTTTCATTTTTCATTGCAATGATTTGAAACTTTGTTTCAATAATAACAGATATATAGAAAAATATTTTTTCCGTAGACCTATAGGAAAATTCCAGATATATATCTGCAAATTCTTCTTTCGTTATTAAACGAATGTAGAGAAAACAAAAACAAAAACAAATATATATATATATATATATATATATCAGTTTGTTTCGTAAAATAATGCTTTAGAAATTTTTATAATAATTTGAATTTTTTTTTCTAATAATCCCAGCTATAGGGGCAAATATTTATTCTATAGCTATAGAAAAAAAATAGTTACAAACACTGCTTTCATTTTCAGACGAAAACCCAAAACAACCAAAAATATATGTTTATTTAGTTACAGTAAAAAATGTTTACAATGATTTTAAACTCTGTTTCAATAATCATAGGCATTTTTTTTTCATAAACATATAGGTAAATCATTGATATATAGAGAAATTATCCTTTTTGATTTTTAGAAGAAAGCCCAGAAAAGTAACACAAAAAATAATTGGTTAATTAAACAACAGCAACAAAGTTGCTTTGGAATGATTTGAAATTTTGATTCAGAAATCACATTTTTTCTACACAAAACAACACAAATACAATAAAATGTGATAAGGACTAAAATTTATTTACCTAAAATGTGTCAAATTTTTTATTAATATTATTTTTTTTTGAGTTATGCAACTGCGAAATATACTATTAATAGTAGTCATAATAATTACAAAATTACAAATATTTCGTTTACAAATACTCATTCAACTCTTCCTTTGAAATACTTTTCAAAGAAAAACAGGTATCACACCATTTTTTTTTCTCACCAAATCTCATTAAATTTTTAAAAAGAAAAAGGTTGTTATCACACAAACCATAAAAACTCGTATTTTATTATGTTTAAATACACGAAACAGTATATAATAGTTACACATAAAAATATTTTTTAGCACCACTTATTTATTAAAATAAATTAAAACGTTAAATTTATGATAAAAATGCATATGCACTAAAGGGATAAGTTCATTTACTGCTACTTGAAAAATTAAAATACATTTTTAAACATTAAACCTCAATGTAGTTTGAAATATAGGAAAAAAGTAGTATCTTTAAACTCAAATATTATATATTTGTTTTTAACTATCAGTCTAAAAAATAATTGATGAAACCTGGCATATCTGAAACTACCCAACAGTAAAATCTTTCAGAAAAAAGACGCATTTTTTATATTAAATTAAAACAATTTTTTCTTCAATTTTAAAGAAGCCTTCCAAACCAGAATCAAAAATTACTTTATAAAATTTCCAATTTTTTTAGCTTATGAAGAAGTTAAAATTTGGTATACATTTATAATTATTAACTGATTAACAATTAGCGGTTTTAAAAATAAGCTGTTAACTTAAAACTCTTTCAATGTATAAAGAAATTATTGCAGGGGGTTTTATTATATAAGTTTTTAATTAAACTTAAAGAAAATGTATTAGAAAATCTTTAAGATTTATAATGATAAAATCTAAATAAAATCTGGTTCAAAAACATTTGGAATCTAGTATTCCTTTCATTTTTAAGATAAGCAATATTGTAATCTAAAGCAAATTTTTATGTTTTTTTTTTGTGCCACAACATTTATTTCTTTTAACTCTCTCATGCATTATAACCTCCTATGTGGTTATATGGTAAAACGAACGTCAGAGAACTGCGCATATTTTATTTTCACGTTTTTATTACATTTGAATCTCATATGAAATTCAATTTTTTTCGAGTATTTAATTGAAAAATGCACTTTTGATAAATTTGTTTCTGTTTTGCATGAGAAGAGATTTTTTTTGAAAGAATTTCTGCTCTTGTATGAACACAACAGCATGACCAAAAATGTTTCACTTGCTATCTTGTGTTAATGTATCCAAAGTTTAAATTATCAAAAATATAAAAAAAAATTCAATAAGTATCAATAATATTTTTTATTGTTTGTAAACTCCATAGAATGTTCGTTTTGTAATTTTTTAATAAGTGTAATGTTTTTGAAAATTCAACATTATGTGTTCTTAATAATCCATTTGAAGGTTTTTTTTAAGTGCAAAATATTTTTTCATGCATTTTCATTCATGACAGGGTTAATTATACGTTGAGAGATTTAGTTTATTTTGTACAATTTCAAATAAGATAAAAATTGTATTAAAATATCCAATATATAGATGTAAACAAAATTAGTACAAAATACGAGTAACAACAAAAACAGTTTTATTCCGTATAAGTTAATGCGAAAAGAAAAATTGATTTATAAATACAGTGCGATGAAAATATGATGAATACAGTGTGATAAAAAACAACCCATCGCATTAGGAGGTTCCAAAAAATAATACATTTGTTTAAACAGTGTTTAAAATCACAGATCAAATAAAAAAATGTTTTTACTTGCACACATGTTTATTGGTTATAAAGAGTTACGGATA
Organism: Maratus michaelseni; assembly: GCA_963931845.1. NCBI lineage: Eukaryota > Metazoa > Arthropoda > Arachnida > Araneae > Salticidae > Maratus > Maratus michaelseni. The sequence goes on along the minus strand of OZ007586.1, from coordinate 215,558,949 downwards.
TAACTGAAAATATCCTTCTAGTTGATATATTATTTTCCAAGTTATTAATATTATCAGACAATGTATTATATGCACTTAAAAACTTCCAAAAATTCCGTTTAAATTCAAAATATGCGCTTATGGTTTTTAATGAAGAACAACTAACTTGCCTGTAACTCCGTTTCCGGTTTTATTTAAATTTTATTATACCTAAATATAATTTATAGTTAAATCAGTATGTACTACTATAAAACAACTATATTATGCAGAACTCCCTTTCTCATATTCGTGCATTAGATAATTCCTTGAGCTTTAGTTTTAGATGTAGTTCCAACAGTGGAAAAAAATGTTTCAAATGTTGTTCTTTATTCTCTTAGAAGCCATTTATGTAAATTGTTATTTTCGTAAAAGTTGTGAAATTTAAATTTTTACACTGTCCCTGGTTCTGATAAGTTAAATTTAGAACATTTTTTTTCGTGATGTAACAAATAAAATAATGAAAATTACATTTTTGTACGACCAAAACTTATCGATTAGGATACTTTGAATTTTATGAAAATTCAGCGTTTTCTGGCGCTAAAAACGAAAAAGAAAAAAGTTATACGAGTATCTCCATATATATATTTTTTTTTTGACGAATTTCATTTGTCATATAGCGAGCGCTATGCATAATGCTGAAAATAATTATCGGAATTTATAGACAATTGAACTTGGTAGAGCTAAAAATTTCCAAATATGCATCGAAGCGCAGTTGTATGCGAGATTTTATGCATTTATTTATGTGCTTTAATGGAAAAAGGCCTTAAAATATGCAATTGCATATAATCCGCTGTCTAATTATTACCATTGCAAAAGCAGCATAATTAATAATTACCAGTAAACATGAATCAGTAATAGCATTATAATGTAAAAAAAAAAAAAAAATGCTGGTAGTATATTACATTTAAAAAGGGAAGAATTATAAATGGACATCTATAAAATTAAGTTATTATTTAATACAAAAACGCCAAAGGTAAAAAGAAAAAAAGGGGGGGGGGCAGTAAAGTTATTACCAAACCAACTTATAAAAGACATACTTAAATACCCATAGCTTTAATTTTCTTTTTCGAGTTTCATTTCACTCATAAAATGTTCAAAATGTTCAAAATGTCAAAATGTCCCATTTTTATATACAAAAGAAACAATTTAACACAATCTTTAAATATTCTAGAAAAATTCGGTTTTGTGTTATTTATTCCACTTTATAACAATTATTACAAATACACAACTGTATATACATATAATATTATATTATACACAATTATACGCATAGCAAATATTTACCCTTCAGAAAATATCCGCAATGTTATCTCGAATGTAATTAGATTCATAAAATCTCTAATGTAAACTAGTTGAAGATAATCTTTTTAAAATATTTTGAAAATAAGGTTTAAAAAAGCATTTAATTAACTTAGCCTATTTAAAAATTATTTAGGCTAAAATTAAGTAGGTTTTCTCCAGCAAATTTAATATAGAAAATAGTATTGATTTTCTTTTACTCACACACACATATACACACATGAATAGAGTATCCCGTCAACCGGGGTGACTTTCTCTCATTTTTTGCCTCTTGTTGTCTTTAAAGATCCCAAACTTATTGAAGTTTTCACTTAAAAAAATTCTAATTCTTTTTTTTTCTAGTTCTAAGATATCAATTGTAAGTTTTAAAATTCACATTTAGTATTTTTAAAGAATACATTTTTAAAAATTATTTTTTTTAAAGAGGGACAAAGTCACTATGGCTTGGGCTGACTTTTTTCATAACTAAACAAATCATTGAAGAAGCCTTATAAACCTTGTATAAGACAATACACCACCGCTTATTATGATAGAGTAATAAAATACAATTTAAAAAATACGCTGTTTCGCCATTAAAAAAACACAAATTTTGTGTGAAAACGAACAGAAAAAAAAATTAATTAAAAAATGACCATTATGAAACACATGTAAAAACAATTAGCAATTAAGATATGGTAGGATTAATGTTTTTCAAAAGACAACATTTTAGATATATTAATTTATTTCAGGCACTGGAAAAACATTTCTTTTAGAAGAAATAGGTCTTGGAGGGTTAATTTTTTAGCTTATTCTTTAAAGTAGTGATTGGAATTGAATATTTTTAGCGGCTTTTCTTTGGCTTAATACATGCTGTTGAACAACATTTTCCGCCTTCTGCAGCGTTTTATGAGTATATTTTTTATAATTACGACTACCTACAGGAGTTTCATACTTACGAGGCATTATTACATCAGCATCTGTACAAAAAAATAATAAATATATGTTAATACAACGTTTATATTTGCAATAAATGATTGCTTTTATGATTCTATTTTCAGAAAATTAATATAATAAAAAAACTAAATTTGTGGTGACTTTGTCCCGAAACAATCTCACCCACCCCAAATTGGCATTAAAAATGCCGGTTGTGAATAAAGTAAATGTAAAATGTAATTTATCAAATTAATATATGTATAAATCGCATTGATTTGTTAAGAAAACAAATTAAAAATTTTTAAAATGTACTTACCACTTTAAAGGGTTAGGTATAAATAACTCTTCTAATCAAAAGTTTCTCCCAGTAAAATCACGCGAAAAAAGTAAACAAAACAACAACGGAAGTAATGCCAAACTCAATTTATAAAATTTTGAATTAAATAATTTATTTTTACGCTACTGCTCCAATCTACTAAAATTCGGCATTACTAATTAGTTTTATTGAAACAAATTTTATTTATCACACACATATATATATATATATATATATATATATATATAACATTATTATATACAACAACAATCTGTAATCATCTAATGATGCAAAATAAAAAGAAAAGAAAGTTTTAATAGTAAAAATAATAAATAAATAAATAAATAAAAAGTATTTCAGAATACATACTTTCAGAATAGATTTAATTTGCATGTGTTTTTTAAAATTATATTTTGAAACACTTTACCTGCACGCATTTTATTTTAAAAACCGCATGTTTCTAACCATACACAAATTTATGAAATTTGCTGCATCTATTTTGAAAAACATTAAAACACGATTTATTGTCTTTTTTATGAAGAGAAAATAATATTTAAAATTTATAAAGATATTATAAATTCCATTTTCCAATAAAATTCCATGTCCTAAACGATAAATGATACAAAAGTTTAAAAAAGGAATTTTCAAATAGTATTTCGTTCTGAATGTATTAAATATCAACTATTTTAATTATTTCATACGTCTAAAAATACGAAAAATTCAATATTTTGAAACAGAGCAAAATATTTACTGTACATTTGGCAAAATTTAACTATTTCATAATTTATGCAGCTATTATAAAGCTCATTATTGCAGACTATTAAAAAAACTGAATTGATTAATAATGCCGGATGCTTGTTATACAGGATTAATTATTTCAAACAATATTTTATTCCAGATATTATAAATATCTCATTTTATCAACTTCAATTTAATAAAATAAACAAACAGAAAAAAATGAAAAGTTTATTTTTTAGTAAAATTATTAAATCTATGATCAACTGCATAAAAAAAATAAAAATCAATATTTTATTAATTACATAAATATTTTACAGAATACAATCCTCTAAATTTTATTGAACTAAAGATTAAACTAATTGATAACCCGCGTTATAATATAACTTGATTAGGTATGATTGAATGATCAAAGTATGAAACTAAAATTGAAGTTTATTACCATGACAGACAGAGAGAGAAAGAGAGAGAGAGAGAGAGATAAATGAAAATATGAGAAAAAAAATAACACAAGAGCAGGAAGTCGTAATATAAAAAAGGTCTCACTTCTACGTTTAAAATAAAAATAAAACAAGAGTTATATTCGGATGTCATTGCTCAGGTGGTGGTAACTCTAGAACAACCATACTCAACCTGCGGCCTGCCGACCTTTCATGTGCGACCCGATGCACATAATTATTATAATTAATATAATTATTAACTATAAAAATTTCAGACGCTCATAGAAAACATTTAAGGTATTTTCTTAGTCAAAAGTTCTTTTTACACGTAGTCCTATTTGCGTAACAATGGTGAATATAGTTTTAAAATCTTCAACACTAATCAAATAATTATTTAAAATTAATTAAATTTCCACTATATATTTTTACGTTTTAAAAAGATAAAAAGCTTCTACATTGAGCAAAAGTCTGATTTATTTATTTTAAAAACCTTCCTGATTTTTTTTTATTTTTAGAACGTGATAATTCTGCATTATTATATTATTAAGATTTTTTTATACTTATTATACAGCTAATGCTGATTATATTAATTTTTTTATATTGTTTTGTTATAGTACTTTGGTTATCTTATTTGTTTTACATTATTACAAGTATAGTGTATTTATAAAACGAAAGTTTACTTATACGATTTAATAAAAATGATTAGTTACTAAAACTAGAGACATACTAAACAAAACAGACATATTAAAACTAGAATAACAAAACAAAGAATAAAGCAGATTAACTGAAGCGCATTTCAAGTCAAAACAGCTTTAAAATTTATAAGCTTGGTATTTTGTAAATTACTTTTTATGAAAAATTAAAGAAAGATACATTGTAAATTAAAAGTTGTTTTAAAAAATCTGTTTTGCTTACTTTCGAAACCAACTAGTTAGTGGTAAATATAACACGAAAATTATAATGTATGCGTAAGGCAAAATTATATATTTATTTTATTTTTTTAATAAAAAATAATAACTGGAATGCATTGCAGCTCAAAAAAGATGAAAAATTAAAAAGCTTAGTACTTTGTAATTTTTTTTTAATCTAGCATTAAAAATATATATCGTGTTAATTAAAAATTATTTAAATTTTTTTAAGTATTTCTTACTTTCAAAACCAATTAATTCGTGATAAATAAACACACGATATACGCAATTTATGCGTAAAATAAATTCATGCATAACTTATTTGCCATAAAATTAAAGAACACGAAAAATCAAAAAAATTTTTGAACGTTACTAATTCCTGCACAATTTTCAGCTGACTCCATCATTTTTCTAAGAATTCTGATACTAGAAGTGGATTATCTTTCTTTTCACTAAATTTTAGACAGCCAATGAAATTTTTTCTCTTTTTTGTTGAATAATATCTTATTTAAATAAAGCTTATTCTAAATACGCGAAAGGAATTCTATAAATATGATGACGTTTTCAGGAACTATATTTCTATTTTGAAAAAATAAAAAAGGGAAATGCACGAATAAAAAATAATGTTTTAAAGTTTGCGTAATTTTTTATGATTTTGGGAATAATATTTAGATATTATGTTACATATAATACATATAATATTGAAAGTATTTTTATCGCTTATAATAAATGAAAATCTTTTATTGCCAAAACTTTAAAATCCCGTAAAATGATTAATACTCCAAAAGATATTGTTAATTTCAATTCAGAATAATTTATTACTTAACTTCTAAATTAATAAATAACTTTATTTTATCATGTGTTTATAATTTTATAAATTAATTATTTATATTATTATAAATATATATATATGTATTATATATATTATATTATATATATATATTATAAATATATATATAAATATATATGTTTATAATTTTATAAATTAAAAAGTAAACATAAAATTTTTGCATAAAAAAAAAAAAAAAACTCTTGATTTGTAATAAATATTATTGATTTATTATTCTCAAAAAGGAATGAAAAAACATTTTTTCAGAAACACGAATATTAAACATATACTTTAAACTTTGAAAATTAAAAAAAATAATTTAATTTCAAATGATATAACGGAGCATGTTTGATTCTATCTTTTCTTGTGTATTTTGTTTTAAATGAGCTAAAACAAAATGATTCTCAACAGAAAATAATTTTTATACCACTCCTTACTGTCAAATCAAAATGTAGCTTTTCAGAAATGGGCTTTTTCAACATAAAATTCTTATACTGTTGAATGTCATATAATATACTCTTATTGAATAGAATATACTCTTAATTAAAAAATAAAAATAAATAAATGCTTGCAAAAATATTTATATTGAGGCAAGCTTTATGTTTGTAATAAAAAATACAGACATTTTTATTATAGTCTTTCTTCAAAAGTTTCAGAAGTCGACAAAATGTTAATTTTGATAATTTTATTCCAAAACAATCCATGTAATCTAAAATATATTTAGGCCGAAATTTCAAAGTCCTGCCGGTTTTAGAGTATGAGCTACAGCTGTTTTTGAAAACATATGCCAATTATTTTCAATAGTGAACACAATTTTTAAAAGCATGTATATGTTTTTTTTTTAATACTTCCAAAATTCTAAGGCTTACCGAATGTTTACGAAACTGTTTTAAAATTTTTCAATTGAACTTTATACCAAACGCAAGAGATTTTAATATTGGTTTTGAAAATATCTCAGAAGTTCTATTTTTAAAATATTAAAATTTGTAATTATTAATGATTTTTTCCATCTATTCGCATTTTAAATCAGTTTTTCCCAGAAACTAATGCTATTTTCAAAATCCGGCATTTAATTTTACTGACTGTATCCTAATAACAAACCATTATCCATTATGTTGGTTATATTAAGGCCCAATATTGCCTGAATATTGCGTTCATCGAAAATACTTAAAATGGAATATCAATATTGGCAAAACATTGGCTTTACAATGCAAATATTTGCAATTAAATGGACTGTTATAGAAATATTGCTTTACATTGGAAATATTTGCAATGAAACGCCAATATTGCAAAAATATTGGCATTACACTGAAAATATTAAGAAAGAAATAGCGAACTATTTTTGAGAATATTTGTACAATATTGGTAAAATGCAAACAGCCCAATGCTGGAACAATATTGCCAATCTTTGGCAATATATAGACAAAAACTTAATATTGCCTCAATGTTGTTTTGCTACAATAGGCTACAACCACTGTAAATTTTATTTTAAAATATATAACAAAAAAGTCCAATATATGAGTAATATTTAAAATTTGTAACAAAAAATTTACTTTTTAAATATTTTTGAAAAAAGAACTCAAAAATTAATATTTTTCGTTAAATGAATAGTTTTTTGTTTTAATTTAAATAATAAACAAATTAAAAAATTAATTTTCAAAAAGTTATTATGTTTTTAATTTTTTGTCTTAAGGATTAGTTATTAAACAAGGTTTATTACGTAAAGACAATATTTCAGATCAAAATCAAGAAACCTTGATTTGTGGAAAATTATGATAATAAAAATTAGTAATACATATAGTAAAGATGAACAATATTGATTATAAACAGAATTCACACCATATTACTTGAAAAATTACATTTAGAAGATAAGAAAGCTAAAGTTATTCCACAGGAAATGTAAGCAGTGAAGAAATGTAAATCATAGTGAAAAAAATACAACTTGTATAGGATTAAATATCATAAATAGTTATGAATTAAAACGGAATGTTATAAGGTACTTGATGCGTTGAATAACAACCTTTATACGAAAAGGAAGTAATCCATATATTTTTCTTGAATTACTTTAAAAATGCTATTTCAAATAGTTGAATAAAAGTACATGCGTGACAGTATACATATATTCATGCATTCGTGTTTGGATGTAAGTGTATAAATAATATCTTAAAAATAATTCCAAATAGTTCCAGTTTTCCAACTTAAACTATGCAGTAAGACGAAGTAATTATAAGTCATTTCCATGCTTGAGTTTAACAGTAATTAGGATAGAGGTCGATTTTCGAAGGATCTGGTAATGAAAAATGCTATTTTCACCTTTAAAAATACATTTTGGATAAAAATTTGTAAAGATTTCACATTTTTTTTTTCAGAGGGTATTAAAAAATAAAAGCAAAACTATATTTTTATCATTACTAAGAAAAATCCTAACAGTATCATATTTTTGTCTCTTAAATCTGAACTTTGACATTTTTGTATTCAAAATAAATTTACTGAAAGCTGAAAAATAAAATAAAATTTCAGAACAAAGATATATTACTACAGATCTGTAACTACAGACATGTCAAATTTATTTTCTAAATTAATTTATTGAACGAATGTTATTAATTAGGTTTAGAAATTGGTACTTAATAGACACTTTCTCTGTTGGCAGAGAGAGAAATAAAAAAAATCGTTTAGACGTAGAAAAAAAATTCTTTCTCTATTTTATGCATTACATAATATTATCTTTGCCGTGACAATCTCTTATGTTATTGCCCTTACAAAATGGCATATCTACGAGATGAAATTCTAATCTAGAGAGATTTATTGTATCGCAAATCTCTCGGATTAGTTTTTATCTCGATACCAAATCGAAGTATAATATATGAATAGTTTAAAGGCTTTGATTTGTGTTGATTTTTTTTTTTCGCTACCAAGCAGTTCTGCTAGGGAAAAAAACCCCATGATAAATTATAATTAAAAGTTCAAACAAAATACAATGTTAATGTTATTTGTCCAAAAATTCAACTAAAAAATATGTTTTCGATAAAGATAAAAGATACTAAGTGAAAACGGGATATTATTCATAAATTAATAAACGGGCGTAGGAGACCGATGTGTTGCATTTGCATTCAATGAGACTGTTAGATTTTTTGAAAAAAAAAGAAATTTTATTTTATTCTACATTAAAAAAATATTTATCATATTAATTTTATTAAATTTCTTATTATGAGCAAAAAATTATATTTATAGTGTAAATTAACTGAAAATGACGAAAATTACATTTTGAAATGTTATTATATTACATATAAAGGGGAGAGTCTTAAAATACGTCCATTAAAATTAATACTAAAAACATATTTAAAAAAATACTTCTAAATATATACTAAAACACTTTAATTGCTTAAAAGACGTCAAACTATGAATAAAAAGATTACAAATATTAAAATTGACATGTTTCGATTGATTACTCTATCATCATCAGAATACACAAAACAAATACAATGTACACAAAACTGGAATGCATGATCAGTCCCTATAATAAAGAAGATACACTGCCCTCTATAATTTTAATATAGATGGAGCAATGAGCGGTATTAAAATTATAGAGGGCAGAGTATCTTTTTTATTATAGGGAGTGATCATGCATTCCAGTTTTGTGTACATTGTATTTGTTTTGTGTATTCTGATGATGATTGAGTGAATCAAGCGAAACATGTCAATTTTAATATTTTTAATCTTTGTATTGATATTTTGACGTCTTTTAAGCAATTAAAGTGTTTTAGTACATATTTTGAACTATTTTTTTTAGATATATTTTTAGTATTTCAATTTGAAAATTACGTAATTTTACTATAATTATAGTTAGAATATCTTTACAAGAAAATGGTGAAGTACGAGCAATAAATTTCGTTGGTCTAGAGGACTTGGGACAAAAACTTGGTTCTGTAGTGTGGGTTGCTCTGGTGGTTTGGACAAAAACTTTTAATCTTAGAACACGCCCTATGTTTATGTTCAGACTCCATGTTCAAAACTACATGATCTATCACATTCCATTCTCTACATTTGGAATAAATTCGGAAAATATTATTTCATACGGATCAATAATAATAAAATCTTTCAATAATAATAAATTATTTTTGGTAATAATTTTAGTAAATGTGGAAGTAAGTCATACGAATATTCTTTACATTACATTTAAAAAAAGAGAATGTAAACTAAAGATCACTAAATCGACTTATAGAAACAAAACTAAGATATTTCTTCATCATTTCGGAAAGCAGACGATATCCCATTATTTTCCTTTGTCTTTCTATTTTTTTCTAAAAAAAAAGGAGAAATTTTGTTGCTATTATTACAGAAATGTAATTAAAAATTACAAAAAATTAACATATCTGAAACTAATTTAATTTTTTTAATTCTGCGGCCTTATATACCAACCTCAGATAAATGCATAAATGGTGTTAATTTCACCACGCTGCATTCTAGGAGGAGAAGTTGGGAAATACGAACAGACGTCAGAATTTTAATATAATTAGATACATGATAAATCATCTAAAATTACTCCCAGAAAGCTGAGTGAATGAGGTACGCTGGCAAGTATATATTTAAAATAAATATATTTAAAATAATTGTAAATATGTATTAAACGTATAGATTATCTAACAGATATACACAAAATATATAGATTATTAAAACATAAACATTGCATGACATGATGTATTTAAGTTTTCCTTTCTAATTACTAAAATTATGTACTAGTGATAATAATATAATATTTAAAATTAATCTGATAATATTTTTCCTTTTATCTCTTCCATTCATTTTTACATTCGAGACATATTCCCTCGGCCACAAGTATTAACTGCATTCATATTTTTAATATGTCTTTAAAAGCAATAGTTGGATTTAAATGTTTAACTACATACAATTATAAATTTCATTTTTAAGTTATTACAACTTGTTAAAAAAATACAGCAAACAAACAATTTAACTTTTAATTAACTCTTTTAATTAAACTATTTGATTAAAAAATGTTTGTTTTTTAAATTACTAAAATATTTTGTTTTGCTGGAAGTTGTGTTGTTGTGTTATGCAAGTTAATAGATAATCATGAAAATTAGAATAATTCTTACGGAAATTGTCAAAATCTAAAGAACTTAGTATTCAGCAACAAAAATAATAAAGAAAGAAAATGTTAAAAATTAAATAAAAAATATTTTTCAAATTTATATGTATTTTTTATTATTTTATATTTTTACTTCATTTAATAAAAATAATAAAAGCATTACATAAAAAAAATAAAAAAAATATTTTCTTTTTTTAATTTTTATTATCATAATTTGTTTTTTATTATTTTCGTTGGTAAAGATTCTTTGTGTTTTTGCAAGAAATCTAATTTTTACGATTATTTATTAACTTGCATAGCACAACGCTGAAACCTCCAGAAAAAAAAAAAAAAGTTTTTTTTTTCTTTTTTACAAAAGCTCGTTTTATAAAGCAAGTGGCTTCATTAAAAGGGTTAATTGAATTTTGCGTTGTTCGTTTGCTGCCATCTTTTACAAATTGCAATAACTTTAAAAATCATATAATTGTAATTCAATTAAACATTTGCACAAGACTATTCACTGTAAATAATTGCAGCAAAGTATCCGGTCATTCGACCGTTTTTATAGAAAACGGTTACATAACCGTAATTTAACGCTCGTCTGACCATAATATTGCCCATATTATGGTCAAAATACTGTTAAATTACGGTTATGTAACCGTTTTCTATAAAAACGGTCGAATGACTGGATAGTTTGCTGCAAATTTTTTACAGTGTTATTTTAAAAGGTATATTAATAAAAATCGTTAGCAATGAAAAAAAAATGGTGGTTCTCAATGATTTTGACCTATACTGTATTTATACATAGTGAAAGATGATAAATAATAATAAAAATAATCTTTTTGTATGTTTGTATGTCTTTCATAATTTTTAACACCGAGATATATATTATGCGTAGACATTTATCTAGGAAAATAAAATATTACGAAACAAAAACGCGTTTCCTAATTACTGTTAAATTCAGTATGATTCACAAAGTAACTTAAAACTAGTTTTTTATTAAAACCATCTGTGCTACTTAAAATTGAGACTACACACTTTAGATATTTTGTGTTAATCATTTTAAATTGTCGAATAACAGTCAGAATTGGCCAAGGATAATCCAAATGAATAAACTTAATACAACAATTGAGAATGAAATCTATCTATATTATAAAGTAAAAACATGTGCGTGAGTAACTCTGACATCATATTGATTTATGGCAATACCTGAAAAATAAATTTTGCTTTTATTGCAGTCTTTTTAACTTCTAAACATCACACGATTTAAATTTTTTCACCGCCAAATAGGGGAAAAAATGCTCTTTCAAATGCAATTTGTTTGAAAAATGTATCTCAATTTACTAATTTTTTATGGTCTTGTAAGTAATTTTCAAGCATGAATAAAAAAAATTCTCTATCGCGTGCAGCCCGATTATGAAAGATTAATCCGTTTGCACTTAAAACAATATAAATAGTTCAGTATTTGTTTCCCGCTAATATTCCATAACGAAATTAAAGCTTCATTAATAAATAAATAAAATGATATGAATAAAACACAAATGTAACACATACGTAACAGAACTACGCACTTAAAACACTGAAATTATCAAAATCTAAAAAGACTGCTGTAAGTTACGAAATCTTTGGTAATTTCTTTGGCTATTAACTCCTGAGATGCGGTTAATACGAAAGTATCACTTTTAATAAATTTCAAAACTTTATTTGAATACATTTTTAATATTTTTGAAACTTTTCGTATAAAAATGTTTTTTGGTGTTGTTAATACGCAGTCTAAAAATATATATTAAATGCAAAAAATCTATTAGAATTTTCTATAAAACAAAACGGGTCTTCATCTATTTTCTGTAACCCGGGAAGTCCGGGTTGGATCTCTTAATCACTTTTAAACACAAAGAAAAAACTTAAACCGTTACCGTTTGTTATTAAACAGTAATATAGGAAATAATATTTGCTCGTACTGAATTATTTCCGGATATTAGAAAAGCAAATGTTCCATCTATTTCTCCAAACACAGAATTAACAATCACATTAAACTGTTTTGCAATTAATTTGTTTCAGCGCTTGCAATTACTAATATTCTGTTTTCAATACTTCTTTTGTAAATTATATAATTATTTTTACTCAAAAATTAATGTGTTGTAGTTCAACTATTAATAAATATTCTGAGGGTCTTCTTTGTATAAATAGTTCCACATGCTTTACTAATTAACACATTTAATTTATATATTGTAATAAACTATTCTGTATTTAAAATTAATGTATAAATTAAAATACATTAATAAAAGTACGTTAATTTTATATTTATAAACAAACAAATTATTAAGCTTAATTCTTGAAATTTTCATATAATTTACAATAGATCGCTTATGGTTTAAATTTAGTTTGAAATGGAATACTAAGATTTGCACAAAACAATATTTAGAATTAGATATTTCTTAAATTTTGCATTAAAATGAATTTTCGCATTATTGAACTGATGTTTTTCATTGTAATTTATGTTGTGAGAGTTTCTTTTTAATTGAAAATTTAAAAAGGACTCATTTATTTACTGAATTTTATGTTACCGATTCTAATAAACATAATTTTAAAAAATCAGTTAATTTTATCGGTTTATTCACAAAAGTGTATGTAAAATTATTTTTATGGAAATCTCAAAAACTGTGTATTAACATAATGTTAAATGATAACAATCAAATGAAAAATATTAAAAAAAAAATTTTATTCTAAAATATTAAAAATTATTAAATAACAATTATCTTTAAAAGTTTAATTTTGTCCAATTAAGTTTTAATCTCTTGTGCAGTCATTATAATTGTGACTAGCTTCGCAGCATTCCTAAAATTTTTTCTCTTTGCTACCTGTATAAAACGATATCTTTGTTGCAGACTTCTATTGCAGATGTTAAAGGAATCTACCAGGAATATTTTTGATTTGAAAAGTAGTAGGAAATATAGAAAAATGTAAGAACGTTGCGAGTCTATATATACACAGTGGAACTTCCCTTTAACGAAGTCCCTATTTAACGAAGTTTTCTACTTAACGAAATTTTCTGCAGAACTTTGACTTTGAACACCATTAACATGTAAATTAATCTCCATATTACGAAAAAGATATTCTATATAACGAAGTTTATTTCACTTTTGTACTCGTACAGAATTCAAACTTAAGAGGTTGCTGCTGGGATGGATATGCGAATTTATTTCAGCCGATTGTAAGAAACTGAACACACACACACACACATATATATAAATATAATTTCCATTCTGCTTGGTGCTAAATAAAACACATTTTTTTCACCCTAAGAAAAACACTTGCTATCATTACTCTCCCACACCGAGACTTCCACCAACAGCGCTGACAGTTGGTGGAAGTCAAAATCCCCTTTTTACATTCAATGATATAGATATAGAAGATGCAGTGACGCAATGGCGTCAGATGCATTGAAGCAAAAAATATCAATCAGAGTCAGACAGTTACCATTCTGACCTTCCATTTCTGATAGGCAATTGCTTTGTACATACACAAGAATGTGCCTGAAATTGTAAATCGAAGAACATCAAAGTTATTTGTGTTTTTGCCAATACAACTTCAAAACTTCAGCCATTAGCCTAAGGAATAATAAAAAATCTTGAAGTACACTATCGAAAAAGACAGAAAAAAGACTATGTAGTGAAAACATTAGTTTGAGAACCTGGTGTATCAGAGCTGATGAAAGCTTGAGCCAAAGCTTGGTAATGTGAAGTGATTTTATGGACCGTACACAATTGTTTTGTAAAAAACGGCTACATAATTGAAACTGAATCAAATGCTTCTGAATCCAATACCTGTTTGTCATATCTGAAGGAAAAATTTCATGAACTTAAGTTGATTTCTATTTAACGAATTTTCTTCATAACGAAGTTTTTAAGCGTTCCGATGAGACTTCGTTAAATGGAAGTTCCACTGTATATATTATAGAGTAAACTTTGTCCTGTGAATCCATCACGAGCGTGACTCGTGATTAATGCAAAAGGGATGGTCTTAAATAATCATTCTAAGTACATAATTAATTTAAATAAAAAAAACCCACAAGGGGTTAATATGATTAATTTGAGATTGCACATAAATTATTATAATTATTATAAATTACAGTAATTATTACAAATTATACTTAATTTTTATTATTATTACAAGCTAATTATATATATATTTGAAAAACGTTATGTTTACAATCAAAAAAGTACTGGAGTCACTTGGAGAGTTTGTGTTAGAGTAGTATGATATAATTTCAATCCCATTAGAAAAACATTTCTCAATATCTTCGTTTACAATCATTAAACGCTTCGCGACAAGCATATTTTTCAGAATTTTTAATCTTTTGTTACCAATATTTTCATACGGATATTCTCGCTTATTTTAATCTTAAATATTCTGTAATTAAATGAGGAAAAATGTACAATAAAAAATTATTGGTAGAAATAATGAAGGAGTCTGAACATCCTATTCGTCACGTATACGCGACGCTCGTCGCGAAGAGATTAACATGAGAAAATTTTTATCCTAATTTTTGCATTTAAATACAGCATCCAGTATCCAAATTTTCTCTAATGTGTAATACTACCAAACCGTAACTTTGAGTTCAATATTAGGATATTACTAACTGTTAGTCACTAAGTTTGCAAGTTTTACACACTCTACAAATAATTTTCTTTTAATCTCAGTGTATCTTCAAAATGATGAAAGTAATTCTACGATAAAATAAAACGTATGATTATTTCCATGCATGTGATATATCATCGATATAATGCCATTAAAATTTTCAAAATTTTACTTTTGAAAACGTTTAATTAATACAGAAATTTATAGTTTTTAATAACATATCAATACTTTTAAGGATGTAAACACAAGTTTAAGGAAAACATGCATCTCGTGCGGAAATTTTATAGCTTTCCATTGAGCAAGCATTTTTGTAACATTCACAGCAGGCAATATTTTATGAACAGAAAAAGAAAGAAAAAAGCGATATTATTTTAGCATATTACGGCATTCTAATTTTAAAAATAAAAAGCTTTATTTAAAGTCATACAAAATTGATACTTTAAGACGGACTCTTAACCCTCTGACCGCTTATTCCGAGATTTCTACGGTCAAGACATTTGTAGAAAAATGTATATATTACTTAATTTGTGAAATAATTTTGCTTTTAAAATTCCACATTCAAAGGGAAAAAATGCAAATAAAAAATTTACTACATATTTTAAATACATGCATGATGATTTGAAATATGTAAGAATAGAGGAGATACTGATCGATTATATATTGGTCGAGAGGATTTTTTAAAAAAATTGAGCGGTAAGAGGGTTAATCGCAGTGGACATTTATGTATTTAATGTTTATCATATTTTGAAATCCTACAACGGTATTTAAGAGGATTCCATTACTTCGATAAACAGTTAGAATCAACTTTTGTTATTTTATCACAAAATAACTGTTAAAAAATGTTAATTTAAGGGATTCATAAGCTGTAAATCTTGCAATTTTTTTTTTGTTTTTGTTTTTCATAATTTTTTTTTTCAAATTATATAATTTTGAATCGAAGAGTGCAAATCGCATGAAAATATTCAAAATATAACAGAATCAAATTGAAATTGATATGTCTACTTTAACAAAGACTCCAACTGATTTTTAAACATTGCTTCCGCTTTTCTGAAAACTATGTTTTTGCTACCTGCGCACACTGTAAAAAAAAAAAAAAAAAAAAAAAAAGTTTTCACAGATATTGTGGTATTTACGCGGGATTTTCATTATATCGGATTCCCACTATGGTAGTTAAGTCACTTGACTTGAAGTATTTTGAAGAGGTCGACCCGGAATCAAAATTTTCAACTTGAGCATGTTTCCGAAACGTTCTTAATTCTGAGATATTCTCTTAACTATGAGTTGAGTAGAACTCTGCCTTTCTAACTATTTTTCTTATTTTAATTTTCTCTTAAATTTCGAGTTTTTTAGAAAGTTCTGCAATTAATTAATCAGCTTTTTCGAATAATCCTTTCAATTGATTATTTATTGAGCACACCGCAAAGAAAGAAAACAATAATAAACTATGTATAGTCAGAAGTTGTAGTTACAAATTTAACCAATTAGGCGCATGTGTCTGTTTGGCTAAGTTAAGGGAAGGCCGAGGGTCAAAAATCTAAAAAAAATGCATTTTTATTTTTCTTACTAGTAAAATACTACAAATTTAAATAAATTAAATACAGCAAACAGCGTGTTTCTACTATGATTACAGCGGCAGATATAACAATTTTGATGGTGTTATATCAATTCTCTCCTGCCCGTATCTAAATTTTAAGCTCATTTATCTCAGAATGAATTTTTTCAAAATTTGTCATGTTTAAAAGGATGTATCTATACCAGGAAGATCTATTACCATGATCTAAACTTTCTTGCAAGATACCGGGTGTTTCACGAAGGACTCCTAATTTTGAAAATAAATAACTCGGAAACGGTGATAGATAGAAGCATGAAACTAGTGGTATGTTTATTAAAAAAACCCGTAAGATTTTGATACAGAAACCTCAAAATTTTAGTTAAAAATTGCGCCGATAGATGGCGCTGCATATGGCATAACGGTACGTCGTACGTCGACTGTATCACATCAAAAGCGATTCAAAATATGCACCTTTCACACAACACACATGTCGCAAACGAAGAATGAAATTGTCAGTGATTCTCTGTAGTATGTCATTAGAAATGAACACACAAGCTGGACAAATAGCACTCCAGCTCGTCGAGTGTTGGATTGATACGTTAAAAATTCCTTCAGTGTCACTTCCGGAATTTCTTTCACTGTACGCTAATAGCGATCACGTTTCAACGGCGAAATCTTCGACGACTGATCGTTCTTGCCGTCTGAGCTCTCTGTATAGGGAACCGTAATGCTGCCTGCAGCGCTATTTATCAGTGCTACTTTAAACTAAAATTTTGAGGTTTCTGTATCAGATTCTTACGGTTTTTTTTAATAAACATACCACTGGTTTCATGCTTCTATCTATCACCGTTTCCGAGTTATTTATTTTCAAAGTTAGGGTTCCTTCGTTAAACACCCGGTATATTTATGAAATTTTGTACAGAGTATTTATGTTATGTTTTTAATAAATTTTCTTCAGGATTTTTCAAAATATACTCCTTAAAATAAAAACCCCTCTCAAAAATCCTCCTTTTTCATTTTAAAATTTATTATAAATTTTGTAAGTAATATTTTTTATAAATCTTGATTCACAAAAAACCTTTTCTGCCCAGAATAGTGAAAAAAGTAATGAAATCGGGCAAGTGGTTCATGATTTATATCAAAAATTAAATAAGTTTAAAATTTTTAATTTTTAAGTTTAAAAAAATAAAGTTTTTAAAACTTTTTTATCTGAAAAGTAATTTTTATAGAAAAACGTTTCAGGAAAAAATTCATAAAAATGCCTATAAATAAATAAAATAAAGTTTTGACACCTGTTTGGCAATGTGAACTGATGGAGCCTAATTCTTGGTTGTCCGATTAAAAAAAGTTAAGCTTTGTGACTTAAATACCATAGTGTAAATACGATATTACTTTCCCTCTAGCGAAGAAATATGTGAGACTATTTCCTGGTCTCCTTCCCACGAATTAAAAAAGGAAGAGCAGACAATGCCAACTCCAGCAGCCTGGGAAAAGAAAGAGTAACAAACCATGAATGAGAGTGTTGCTACATCATCTCACCTGACCAGGAGAGTAGGGAGAAGAAAGATGGCAGTCCGGACTTGTGTGGAGAACAGAAAGCATTCTCTCTGAAAATGGTAGCTTCGTAGAGAGGGAACGTAGACCTGATTCGACAGGGACATAACTCTCCGAGGTGACCAGCCGCAACACCGGCTCTATTAATAGAGCCGGTGTTGCCAGCCGTCGCTGTAGACAGAAGCACTTCACTCCCCAGGATTTTGACTATTTATTATCTCGGACTGTTATTCAACCTTATTGCAACAAACAGCAGATCGATGCTCTGCGGTGGAATGTAACTTTCTTAAAAATATTTTGTTCTGATTTAAAAAATAAATCTTAAATAAATTCAAGTTTGTGTGACAACTATATTGCTGTACTCTCACTGTCAGACATCGTAATTTCCAAGCAAGTTATAACAAATAGTTAATTGGTGGCAGCAACGGGATTAAAAGAAAACGCAACAGTTCAGAGCTTTGCAGATAGATTCAAGTCCCAGAAGAAGAAATGATGACTCAGTATCTAGCGATCTTGTCAGTAGAGATAGTCAAGTTTATAATTCGAGAACCAGAAGCGAGTATGGATAATTTGGAAAGCATCGAGGAATTACTGTTAAATCGTTTTAAGTTAAGCCCAGAAGCACTCAAGACAAAATTCGTGAAACACTAGAGAATCCCGAGAGCGCTGTTGAAAGACTGAATTTTTGAACTAAGGAGTTACTTAGAGGATTGGCTGGAAGGGATTTGAGTGGAGTATTTTGACACGCTGAAAAAATAATTGATCTCAGATCAAATAAAAAATAGCATCCTTAACAATGAAAGATAATTTCATTGACGAATGGGTTAAAACGGTAGATCCCGAACTGTTAGCATCTAAATTAAACGAGTATGAGGCCGCTAGAAAACCCTTACACAAGTGATAGAGACACCCGGTAAGGATGACAAAATCGTAGAAAAAATAATGGTAGAATTAATTGGAGTGTTAAAACTGAGAGGAGCAAAAACAAAGGGATAAATATTTTGAATGGAGGTGATTACCCGCTTGTTTTAATTGCAATTCAAAATTGCATTTGTCAAATAATTATCCCGAATAAAAGAATAAAATAACAGCCAAACGAGTAACTACTTTGATGATTCGTGGAGAGCTAGGTCCGTCATTCTCCCCATAGCTTAACAAAGCGAGAACAAATGAAATCGAAACAATCTTTCTTAAAGTTTCAGGGTTAAATGTAGATTTAATATCAATTGATTAATCCAGTGGACCTGACAAACGAAGGTGTTTATGTAAAACAACTTTTGGAGAGTTTTCATTCGAGAGAACAACTTTTTTCATTTGGTTATTCGTCGCCAATATTTGATTTGAAAATAAAGTATGCGGTAAAATAATGACCAAGGCGGTGGTAGTTAAAACATACGGTCTCCATGAAGCATTATTTCTTCGGAAATCTTAGGATGAGTCCCCTTAAAGTAAAATAAAATAAATTTTAATTATTTTTATTTTCGAAGAAACATTAAAAATTAAAATTTTTGCTATCAATTTTAAGATTCTAGCTCTATTTAATTTTTATAATTTTTTTGCTCCAATTTTTATATGTTGTCTGTGGTAATATAGTCTACAATTTTATGGAACAAATCTCGTTTAATTACATTAATTTAAAGCAGTGATTTTAATTACACTAATTTAAATCAGCAATACTTTTTGAGAAAAGTATTCTGACGCCACTATTTGAAAAAAAAGTTGTCTTACTTAATGACAGAAATCCTGCCATTTAATAAGGTGGCGATTTTTATTTTTAAAAAGTGGTATCCCTGCGGAGCAATGAGTATTCCTAGTTTAAAGGGGAAACCTATTCAACATACAGTTTTTTGCTTAAAAGAAGGAAAAGACATTTGATTTCAAAAAATCAAAATAATGCAATTCGATCCTTAAGCCACTCGTTTTTGATTTCGTTAGGTTGCTTTCGGCATGAAAAGGAGAAACAGTAACTATTTAAGTGTTGTTTAGCATGGTGTCACAGTTGGCGCTCGTGAAATGGATACAGCCTTTTGATGGCAGAAGCGAAGTTCGAATGTTCACGGACGACCATTGCAAGGCTGTATCGTGGCTATAAGAATGTCAAAAATTTTAAATAGTGTTGCTTTAAAAACATGTTGGGTGAACGTGACTCTTGTCTGCTTTCAAGAATTTTTTCATGTGATACGTGTGTAATATTGTTGTAGGTATCCTCGGTATTCAGTGCTGCGAGCTCAACAAGGGTTAATGTTAAGACTGTGAAACTTACCTTGAGGAATATGCGCCTTAGCAGCTAATGACCAACTCCAGTTTTCTTGATGACTACGCGACACCTCGCTTGGGCACAGCAACACCCGACATTTAATAACTGGGAATTAGTAGCTTGGTCTGTTGAGTCGAATTTCCAAATATATCACGCAGTTGTACGAATTTGTGGTTTGCACAAACCCTTTGAACCTACGCATCCCGTTTATCAACAGTGAACTGTACTGTGGCTGGTAAGAAAGAGGTCGGTAATGATCGTGTTGTTTTTCAAAAAATCGGAAATCAGTGTGACCACTGGTTCGCCTACACTCTGACAGTCATCACTCTGTGTGACATACAATGTATTATGTATAGCTTTTTTTTGTGCGTGTATATTAATTTTGCGTGTTTTTAGAATTTTTACTTAACATAAAATTAAAATAGAAATATAAAACATCCTCAACAATTACAACAACAGCAGTAATAACGATTTCTAAGACAGCAATAGTAGTAGCAGCAGTAATAATAATAATAATAATAATAATAATAATAATAATAATAATAATAATAGTAATTGTGATGACATGAAGAAAAATCTGTTTTATTTTACAGCACGGAAATTCCCTAAAACGTATCATATATAAATTTAAAAGAGAAAAGCTTTTTTGAATGGTATTTTTGGAAGAAGGCAAAAAATTTTACATTTTGAATTTTATAAAATTTAGAGTTATTAAATATTTGATATAAATTATTAATGCAGAACTAAACTAATATTAACAACAACGGGAATGACAAAACCTGAACGAAAGAACCCCAGTAAATTACAAATAAATAAATAATAATAATAATAAATAAAACGCCTTTGATTTTCAACCATGAATAATTTACAAATAACATAATGTTTTTATAGAAAGTTTAAAAACATGTGTCAAGTAAACAAATTATTTTTAATTTTATTTATAATATCTTTAGTATTTAAGTGCTGAAAAAAATAAACTAGTTTTAAAAACTACAACAAAGTCTTTGGAGGAACCACTTGTTTGATTTTAATGCACGAATAATCAATAAAATGTATGAAAAAAGACACTTTAAAAAAGGTGAATAAAATGGTCACTTTGATGTCTGTTTTCGAATACGTTTCAAATTAAATAATTTTGCTTTAAAATTACATAAATGTAAATAAGGATTTCGTTTTCATTTTGTTTGAATTATTTTCCTCAATTAGAGATGGTACATTATGCAAAAACAATTTCGGTGCCACCCTACACGCAAAAAATGTGACCTGGTCAGTTGTTTTAATATTAGACTCTAGCTGAACACGATCTTTGCATCCGGGTCTAATCGCCTACGTGCGACAGGTGCATTTAAGTCAAAACACTCACGAAAAGTTGATTGCGCATTCACCTTTATTCCAGAATCATACCAGTTTAAAAATGAAACTTTCTTTAGGAAAAGAAAAATATCATCTGAATAAAAACAATGGAACTCGCTAAAAGAAGCGCGTGAGGAAAGTAAACAGTTTATTATCGAGCCGAATATCTCTACTGCTTGAATACAAATAAATAAAACAATGATACAGATGAAAACCCATACAACAGAAAAAAAAAAAAAAAAAACTAACACCTTATTTATTAGAAAACTTCGAGCGATATTGTGATGACATCATATGTTATTCCGAAGTCGTGGCAAAATTTATTTTTATATCTATGTTTAGTTTTTATTAACATATACAATCTTATAAAAAATAATTTCCTGTACGTGTAAAAGGTACAGGGTGTCCAAAAATGGACTGACGATTTTAAAAATTCAATAATAAGTAAACTATTGAAAAGTTATTCAAGAAGAAATTAATGTGTAAAGTTTGGAATTTCTTTACTAAGCTTTCTTGTTTTACTTATAAATATCCCCGATAGAGGACGCTGTGGTATCTCAAATTGTTAGAACACTCAAACCAACGTATAAAAATGGATTAAAGTTTACTCGACTTTAACTCTTCATTCTGTTTAGATTTGGAAATTCAAAAATAAATAAAAAGTTTTGTGTTCTGAAACTAATGTATAAAAATGGATTAAAGCTTACTCAAATTCTACCCTTCATTATATTTACCTGCTGAAACTAAGAAAAAAAAAAAAAAGAAAAGGTTTGCTCTTTGAGACAAACGTATAAAAAATGGATTAAAGTTTACCCGACTTTTACTCTTTATTCTGTTTGGCGCTGTTGAAACTCCAAAATTAAAAAAATAAATAAATAAAATGTTTTCTTTTTGAAACTGAAAGATTATTTTACGCATTATTACAGTCTGAGACAGTGCTGTGCAAAACTAAGGATGATATTTGAAACTAAAACAAGGAAGCCTAGTAAAGAAGTTCTTGACTTCATACATTACTCTTCTGCAACAATAAATTCAATAACCGTCACCGTTTACTCGCTATTGAATTAAAAAAAAAACTGTGAGTCCATTTTAGGAAACCCTGTATATTCAAATAATCAACTTTCCAACGAACTTTTCTGTTGTAAATAAATAACATTAGTGTCATTATTTTTCGTAAATATGAAATGCTTAATCGAAATTCATGGGCTCAGTTAAGATTAACATAATAAGACAAATTTTTAAATGTATGTTCAGATAAAGGGCACTGGGTTTAAAAATTTCAAAAAGTCCGTAATGATAAACGATGTATTTGAATAGTTATATTTTTTAAAAGTTCATTGTTAAAAATAAAATCTTGAAAACGCTAACTTTCCAAAAACATAGAAGTTTTATTTTTTTAATTAATATTTTCATTCTTTTATTTTTTTTATTTTTGTTCCGAAAAATTTGGGTGGGGTGGCCATATTGAGATTTTTTAAGAGTTTAAGAATTATGAAATCACACGTAGCCATTAACAGAGCAACAACAATTGCGAAAACCTATAGAAAGCAGCTGATACTAACGTACCCTTTTCACAGAAAATACAAGCCATTTTAATATATATATGTATGTGTGTGTGTGTGTGTGTGTGTGTGTGTATTTATTTATTATAATCAGGCAATCCAACCCGGGCTACCCGGGGTAAATATACCAGATATATTGCCTGGTGTACATAACATAGATGAAAATAATTTTTAATTTAAAATTCTAATAGATTTTTTACATATAGTATATTTTCTTAGACTGCAAAACAACTGCATCATAAAGCATTTTCGGTACTTTCGTATTAGCCGCATGCCAGCAGTCAATAGTGAAACATTTCACTAGTTATAGAAACCTTTGTGATTCTGATTATTCCCGTGTTTAAGTGCGTAGTTCGATTACATATCAGTTAATTTCGTGTTTTTTTAATATTTATTTGTGAAGTTTGAATTATATTTGGGCATCGGAAGCAAACAAATTCGGAATTATTTACATCGTTTTAAGATTAATCTACCGTAATTCGGTTGCAAACAGATTTAAAAATATTCATGCAATAAAATTATTTTGAAAACGATAAAATATCAGTAAATTAAGATACAGATTTCAAAGAAATTGCACTTAATATGCATTTTTCCTTTTTCTATTCGACTTCATTTAAAATTACATAGACTGAGATGGTACTTTAATCAGAAATTATATAAACTGGAGATGAAAAATATATAGAACAAGATTTTCTATCTATTCCATACTTCATTATAATAAATAATGCATAAAGAACACAACTATAGTTTCGAGAAAAATCAATTATCTGCCTTCTTCATCAGGTGAATAGTAGCAGAATATAGTTAATCCGACAAGAGGAAAGCAGATTCTACAAGAATAAAAAATATCCTGGCAGAATCAGATTTCCACTTGTTAGGCTAACTACTCTCTGTTACTAATCACCTGATTAAGAAAGCATGCTCGCGAAACAATAGTTGTGTTTTTTATTAGAATAAAGAGTGAAAGAAGATCTATTTCTATATACGGTAAATTAATAACACCCAATTTAGATTTCTTTTTCTTTTTTACTGCGAAATAGTATTATTAGTATATTTTGTTTTTCACAAATTCTGAAAAACTAGCTATATACTGCTTTGTAATTTGGTACTTAATTAAACAGAAGACATTTCCTTTAAAAACAACATCACTTTACTAGATGTCTCTTAGTTAAAGATTGTTTCAAGATTTTTGTTAGATTTAAGCAAACTGTCAGAAAAATGTTTTCATGTGTGGTGAATTTGATTTGTTCTGAACTTGCTAATACAAATGCATCCAAAGACACGAGTTAACCAATTAAGTTACTTATGTATTAAAAGTTGCACTCATTTTTTTAGACCTCTGTAAAATTTACTTCTATTTATTATTAAAGAAGTAAATTCTCTATGCTACATTACTACTTATAAAAAAAGCACTTACTTAAAAAAGAAACGCAGGGATGAACGAACTTTTCAAAGTAATATATTATCTATTATAAATTCAATAAAACAAAAATATTAAAGTTAACTCGAAACAAAAGAATTCACTATGAAGGAAAAGCATGACATATCTACTTTCAATTCCTCCGAAATTCTTCTGCGTGAGATTGCTTAATGCATTTTATATTTCCCTGGACATCACCGGAAGTGCTTCTTTTACGAAATACTTTTTGGCTAGGAATACCTTGATTCCGACAGAAACATTTATATAAATACTTACTTTGCGATTTTTTTATTCTTTTCGCGTATGAATATCTTATTTTAGTTTAAAATTTACGAATTTATTGTGATAAACTGATACATTGTTGAACCGTCACTCGCTTAAAACGTCACCTCGCATATAACGTCATTTTCTTAGTCCAGCAAAACAGATAATTTCCCGATAAATGTATAAGGAAACATCCTAATAAAACGTCACTCAAAAAATATGAAACCCTGTTAAACCTTCACTTTCGACTTAAGATTTTCCGTTTTTCCATAAACGATGTCAGAAAGGATAGAATAAACAAAAAATTGTGATAAGGAATTAAGCGAGAGCGAATAGGAAGTGGTTAAAGAGAAACCAATAACACCTGAATTGCAAGACGCTTTTGCTGTATTATATACCTCAAGTAGATTTTTAATGTTTTTTTATGTTTTCTTCTGAAACAAAAAATAAGAAGAGGTTTATGCGATGCTAATGAAATCAGAAAATTAAATTAAATCAACGAAACCAAACAGAATACAGACTGTCTAGGTAATGTTTGTTTTATTTGCAAAACTTCTTATGTTGTAATATATTTTAATTTTCTATTTGATAACTTTTTAAAAATAAATATGTTGTGCTGGTGATTTCGACATTAATTTTCCGAGTATAATGTTTCAGTTCTCTTTTTTAACACTTTCCAACCTAGTTGAAAAGTGTTTATGACTTCGGTTTGTCTGGCCGTCTGCCGTCTGGTAGGTAATGTTTGTTTTATTTGCAAAACTTCTTATGTTGTAATATATTTTAATTTTCTATTTGATAACTTTTTAAAAATAAATATGTTGTGCTGGTGATTTCGACATTAATTTTCCGAGTATAATGTTTCAGTTCTCTTTTTTAACACTTTCCAACCTAGTTGAAAAGTGTTTATGACTTCGGTTTGTCTGGCATTACTCTAACTCACGTAAATATGCTCGGATCGCCCTGAAATTTTTATATGTTACTGTCGTTTACTAAACCATGTTCCCTATTTCAACTGAAATGGGTAGCACTTATAGTTTTCTTTACAGGGACAATCAAATGTATTCCGTTAAATTACAGTCAATGGGAAATAATCGTTCCAAGTGCATTTTGATGATGTTACGCCATTTGAAACATGATGGAATTGATATATAATTATGAAGAGCATTAAAACAAGCTTTTTGTGGAATATGGGGTGCAAAGCATTAATTATTCATTTACAGGGTCAAACAAAAGAGTTCTGTTACATATTGTTCTATGGCGAAAAACCGTTTGCAGTGTAATTTAGAGATATTTCACTATTTCAAACATAATGAAAATTATATGCATTACTGAGGTGCACTATAAATTGCTCTCTTTAAAGTGTGGTGTGCATTATATTGATTTACAGGGACGCACAAAAGATATCGGTTACAGTACATGTGCGATATTTACAATCTCTGATAAGTGCGTTTTCAACTATGGTTTGCGTTTTTAAGTTTAACAAAATTTTTCCATAGTGCGTGTGTGTTTATAAACTCGGTTGTTCATATACAGGGCTACACAAGGGAATCCGTAAGTATTACAGACTATGGGAGTAAAGTGCTTATAAGAGTATCTTTTAGTTGTGTTACGCATTTTTTTGCTGAACTATATTTAGTAGACTAATAGAAGTTTGTAGAATATAAATAAATTCATATACAGGGCTACGCAAAGAAAAAGTTACATTGTCGTTTACGGTTGGTAATTGCTGCGAGTGATATTTAAGTTGCCTTTTTGCTTAATATGTGGTGTGTATAAAAGTCTTCAGATAATATACAGGGTTGTAAAAAAGATTTCGGGTTTATTTTCATCCATTGGCGAAAATTGCTAAATGTGACTATTCTAATAGAACTAAATTTTATCATGGTATATATCCACATCTATTGATCATATACGGGTCTGCACAAAATAATTCGACTACTTTTATGACACTGGAAGGTCATTTCGAAAACTGTAATTTTCAATGTGGTATATGTTTTCTAAACTATTTACTTACATATTCTTTAACCTTATTTAACGGTGAAGTTTCGTTACAGTTTTCTGGCTGTGATGGAAAGTGTTTCATAATCTATGCTTAACGCATGAATTTTTTTAAACACAATCATACGGATTGGTAAAGAAATCATACCAGTTGTAATTTTCCCAACCGAGTGAAAAAATATGACCCTTCTGGGTTCGACACATTTTTTTTACTCAGTTGGAAAAATTACAACTCGCATGGTTTCTTTTCTTATTAAGTGTATTGAAAAAAAATACATGTATTATAAAATAAACTAAAGTTAAGACTCATAAATAAGTTTCAATATCATGTACATTAAAAAATGAAGATAATCTATTCAATTACAATAAATAAAGTAATTCCCATGTATCGTCACCCCGCTTAAAGCATCGCAATCATCGGGTTCCAAGGATGACGGTTTAACGAGTTTTCACTGTATTAACTTTTCTCTACCTTCAAATATCCACAGTCATTAAATATACGGTCATTAAATAAAATAATGAAGGAATTTCTTTAACCGTCATTATTTAAAAATCACCATCGACAAATTTAACTCCACGGACTGCGTGTTATTATTTTTTAATAATGAGCTAATTCCTTATATGCTTTGAAAGTATCCTACCTTCTTGCTTATAGATAAATCAGAAAAATAATTTTCAGGGTCTTATTAACGTTGAAATTCTTTCTTCCATTCATTTTTTTAACATCGGCAGTGTGTCACAAATGCGCTTTATTATTTTTTAAATTGTAGAATCCCTGAACGTTATTTGTGATATCGAAGTCCAGAACAGTTCAGAAAATGAAATAGATTTAATTTTGATATCTATATACAACATATATCATCAGAGCCGCAGAAAGAGTCTGTGGGTCTCGGTAGTAAAGAAAATGGCCCTTAAGTGTGGTAATAGTACTACATAAATTCGTTGAATAATTACTTTCTAAAAAGTAACATATATTTGCTTAAAATTTAAACATCATTCTATTAACAATATATAAAAAACTAATTAGCGTCCGTGATAAAAAGCCTTGTTATTTTACACATTTTCACTATAGTGAAGGCCTCTAAAGCCCTTGGGTCCCCTGTTGTTTAGATAGAATAAGACCTGTATGGTTGTATCGTTTCTGATAATATATTATTAAATGGAAATTTTTATTTTAATTGTTTTTTCTAAGCGCTAAGTAATAATATTAACATGATCAATTTATACGACTTTTTGCTTGTTAGTTATTTTGACTGGAAAATTTTATGAAAAAAATATCCACAAGATTTTTTTCTGCTATTTCATTTAAAAAACGGGACCTATGACGGGACTTTTAAGATAGTCGGACCAGATAATTTGCACCTACTCTATACCCTTCTTTGCGGTCCTGTGTATAATGCTCCAGAAAAATGAAAAGATTTTGTAAAAGTTACGACAAAATAGCTTATTTAAAAAATATATCAAAATAAATTATTGTGCACGAAATAAAACAACAACTATCAATGTACAATAATTTCTTCAAATTTAATGTGCGGCTACAATGCTAAACAAGCTTCTGAAAAGAACATTTTATTTTCATGAAAGCTTTTTTAAATAAATAGAGGTCTACACAACGTATTATAACCCTTAGAAGACAGTACGCAAAAATTTGACCGAGACTGTTTATTTCCTTGGCATTAAGCCCTTGGGGACGAGCGACACGTATACGTGACGCATAAGATGCTCAGAATCCTTCATTATTCCCACCAGTTAATTTTTATTGAAAGCTTTGCCTTATTTAATGGTAGCATTTCTGCGATTCAATTAGGCGCAAATTTTTGTTTTGAAAAACCGGTGGTAAAATATTAAAAATTCTGTGAAGGACGCTCGTCGCGAAGGGGTTAATTTGGTTACCACACCGGACATTACAGCACTTATTTTGGCGACTTAAAATTATTTTAGGATTGCACTTGCAAAAATATTTTAGGGCATTTTTTTTCTTTTCGTCTTCTTTTTAAACATGAAATATAATTGTTTATTTACAATCTATCACGAATGCATATTATTTAAATTAGAATAACGTATATCATTTTTCAAGAATTTTTGACATTAGAAAGTAATCTTCAGTATTTAAATATTTTGTGAGGAAAAAACATCATATTGTTGTAATTTAATATCACTTATAAGTTTTTATTTATTTATTTTTAATAATAGAATTTTTTTTTTTTGTTCAGAAATGTATTTTCAAAGTAATGTAAATGCATTTCTAATCGTGTTTAAACAGTCTCGGACAGACTACTTTAATGGGTTTTCAGATTGAATTTGCTCCCTCCGAAGATAACTACCCTAAATTGCGAAAAGCCAGCCACCTTGAGCCCCCAATACGAATCGAACCTGATATTTAGTATAATGCGCCTTAAGAGGCTACACTACTCATCATACGCCATTCTAATGTTAAACTAATGGGAGCATTCTCTACAAAATACTTGAATATGAAATGAAAGCAAAAAATGTCTCTTTTACATTTCGATATTTTTTAAATATCTTTGCTTAGGATACATGAGGTCGAAGTCTAAGGTGACAGTTTGTAATTTTTTGATTTCTGTAGCAGTCTGATCTGGTGATCCTCACCGATTCCAAAATTGAATATGTCCTCAGACTTAAACTGCAACAGAAGAAAAAAACCCCCACAAAACTATCATGTTAGACTTCGACCTCAGATATTTTATGCAAAAAGAATCATGTTAAAATATTGAAATGCAAACAAGAAATTTGTAAAGAATTCTTCCATTAGTTTAACATTAACTTGTATAATGTGTCGCATGCTGACGAGTGTAGGCTTTTAACACTACAAAAAGTATATGTATTAAAAGAAATCGACATTTATTTATCGTTTAAGCAGCTGAGCTGTTTAGAATATAATTATTAGAGTTACATATGATTTAATTATGAGCAAATATAAAATCTTCAACATTAATTTTAATAGAAAGTCAATACTTATTTTAGAAATAATTATTTTAATTCATTATTTGCTTAATAAATGCTGAGAAAAAAAACTATACAAAAGATATACCTTTTTTTCCCAAAACAAACGTATACTGTATTGCCAAGTAATTACAAAAAATTCAGTCATTTATTGCATTGACGTACCCAGAAGGGAAAAAATGAGAGCAGGATTCTGCGATTAAAATAGTGTGAAAGATTCTGTTCAGATAAAATGGTTTCCACAACTGATCTCTCTTTGTATGAAACTGATTTTCGGAGTAATAGTTTTATGCTTTAAAGTAACCACAAATACTTTCGGTGGTAAACATTAATCTCGAAACAATCTGTAAAATTATATCAGTGATATTTGTTATAGACGTTTATGAAATAAGCATGATTTATCATCTATTTAATAATATTTTTATTTATTTTCTCAAATGCACATTCTGTCTTTATTTAACAGTAGCTGATCCACCCGGCGTTGCCCGGTCCCGTCAAAAAATAATACGAAACACTTAAAAACTCTAAAAATCGCTGCACGAAACCGTTTTTCTGGTAACTCTTTCATCTGTCGGAAAGTAAATAGAGAGACGGACTCCGGAGCGTAAGTAAATTCAAGATTACTCCCTCCAATGTCTGGGTCATTTGATTAAAAGCGTTTTAGGACAAAATAAAGAAAAATTACCGTCCGATTTCCACAAAATTAGCATTTCCATAATCAGAAAAATAAACTACGCATGTACCGTGGGTTTCGAATAGATACTTCCAATAGTTTTCCTAATATTCAAGGATGAGTGAAAATGAGACTATTTCGTTTTCTGGGATTATCAAATCGGTAATTTTCTTTTGCGGTTTCGATAAAAATAGCCATTTTTAGCGCACGCGTAGGAAAATTTTTTAGTTCCACCGCAAGGCGGCGCATTCTGTTCTAAACGAACCATCAACACATGACCCCGCTGCCTCAGGCACCGTATAGAAGGCGTGTTGCGCACGCGCTGCAAAATCTTTTAGTTACACTTTCCACCACAAGAGGGCGCATTCTGTTCTAAACAAACATATTTCCGAACGAAACTCCTGCAGTTGGCCCCGCTTCCTACGGCACCGTATACCTTGCGTGCTGCACACGCGCTGTAAAATATTTTAGTTCCAATTTTCACTGCTAGGTGACGCCAAATCTGTATCTTAATTAATTATCTATATCTTAATTAGTTCATGTTAAGTTGAATGAACCAATTCCCGTTGAAATCGGCCCCATAGAACCAGAGAAAATAAATCCTCCCCCTAGAGATTAATATTCAGAAATGGTGGTAACCAAGGACTGGAAAAATGATACCGAAGTTTATTTAGTTTCTGAGAGATCAGGAAGGAATGTTAGAACAGATTTAGTTTGAATCGGAACAATATTATTAAATACAAAATCTTTTATTTTCACTTTCCACCCCCTGGGGCGTACCCTGTTCTAAACAAACGTCTTTCAGAACGAAACTCCGGCACGTGTCCTCGCTGCCTACGGCAACGTATAACAGACGTGCTGTGCACGCACTGAAAATCTTTTAGTTCCACTTTCCACCGACAGGATGTGCCAAATCTCTATCTTAATTAGTTCATGTTAAGTTGAATGAACCATTTCTCGTTGAAATCGGGCCCCTAGAACCCGAGAAAATAACCCTCCCCCTGGAGATTAATATTAAGAAAAGGTGGTAAGAACTGAAAAAAGTATACGGAAGTTTATTTAGTACCTGGAAGACCTGGGGAAAATGTTAAAAAAGATTTCGTTTGAATCGGACCAATATACAAAAAGTTCTGATTTGGGAACAGGGAGAAGGGGGGAGTTTCGATCAGGTCATTAACGCGATATTTAAATTACGACCGGGCACCCCTTCTCCCCCTCAAAATTAAACCAAGGGCCTTTAACATTAACAAGTATCGTTAGCTTTGGAAACAGAATTAAAATGTCGCTTTTTTTTTTGACATTCAAATACAATAAGTTATCGTTGACAATTTCTGAAATCAAATACATAAATTACCTCACGTACATGACAAAACTCCAAAAATCGCATAAAAAAATCGCATAAAAAATCGCAAAAAAAATCAAAAATCGCTGTTCGAATTTGGAATAATTTTTATTGAAAAGAGGACAAAAGATTGAAATTCGATTCATTTTAATAATGTAAAAAAATGTCCGCAAAACGTGAAAAAACGCATAAAAAATTTAATTAAAAAAAATCCAAATCGGGATAGTTAATAACCCGCCTTTCCCTTTTAAAATCATGATTTTTTATCTTTAAAGATTTATCCCTCTCCACGCTAAAAGGAGAAAAAATTACGATTTTGGACATAATTGAGGCCGAAATGGAAGCAAGCAAGCAATCAATCAAGCATTCTGGAGAAAATTTCTTAATGGCGAAGGAAAAAAATCGGCAATAATTCAAAAATCGCTGTACGAATATTGAATAAACTTTATTGAAAAGAGGAAAAAAATTACTATAGTGGGCTAAAAGATTGGAACCGGATTCATGTTACTAATGTGGAAAAATCTCAATAAAAAGTTATATAAAAAAAATCTAATAAAAAATTTAAAAATCGGGCTTCGAGGTTCAAAACTACATACCTTGCTTCCAAATTTTGAATCTGTGTGTGCAGCGGTCTTTTCAGAACACAGCGAACAGATACACAAACACAGACAAACTTCTTTCATTATTTTTATACATGTTTTAGAAATAAGAGTGTGAAGCCACTTATTTTCCAAATAGAAGAATAACTGTCTAAAATAACAAAATATACAAAACTATTTTACCAGAAAAGAAGTGTGGCAGAGCTTTTTTTTTAGTTGCCTGTTTTTTTCTTCTTGATGTCTTACTCAGTCCATGAAAGAAAGATCGACAACAAGACTGTGCGGTTGAAGATAATGCGTTTGGTGGTATTCGGAGAAACCGTGATGTGGATAAAACGTCCATGAAGTTAATAAAAGCCGAACAGTTATCGCATAATTGAACTTGAGAAATACTATCAAAATATTGCGTTATATCCCTGACGTAGGTTTAGTTACAGAAAAATGATAAAGTTCTGAGATTGTTTTTAATTAGATTTATTTTGAAATAATTCTGTAATGCTAGTTGATATTCAATGAATATTAAAGAATTGATATAACTATATTAAAAAGTATCTATATAAAAACTACATTAAAAAATTATTTTAATAAATTCAGATAAATAATTATAAATACTACGTTAAATCATAGCTGCCAATTATTAAGCTTTTTCGTTAACACAAAAATGTAATAGAAATTTTTGTCTTATTTAATCGCAGATTTCGGCGATTAAGTAAGGCGAAATTTTCTATTGAATTTTAGTGGTAATGTAAAAGCGTAAATGTTTGCAGCTATGTATTAAATGTATAATATTAAATTTCGAGTTAGTAAATTGCATGTTATTCCATGGATCTGAAAATACAATTGCGGAAGATATTACTCCCCCTCCCCCCCTTTTTTTAAATGAGCGTTGAATTAAAACTAGATTATTTATTGAAAATGTTTATTTGAAATTAAGCAGTTTCAAGAAACTCAGATGGGGGACTTCGATGAAAATCTTTTAAGTATTGTCTCAAATTTACCATAAATATATTTTATTTACGTTTTATAATATCAAATATATGATATAAAATTTGTACTCTCTTTTTTCTTTTTAAATTCGTCTAACATAAATATATTTATAACTGACATCCATATAAGAAAAGATTTTCAGTTGAATGATTTTGTTTCTATTGTTTGTTTATTAAGTTCGACACACGCGTGGAGATTTCTTTTTTCTTTCTTTTCCCTTTTTTCAGTGAATAGTTTCATTGCCCTTATGCTTCGATATCAGTTTTATGAGGATTAAATGATGCTTGCAAAGAAATTAAGTGAAATTAACGAAGTTAAACAACTAAGAGCACATATACCGTGATTAATATATAACGTAGTCTCGAATTATAGTTTCTGATTTATTTATTTATTTATTTATTGAAAACGTTTATTTCATAAATGCGAAAATCGCTGAGATCAAATCATAAATTTAATTTACTGAATTCGAGCAATAAGTTTACTATAAATCCATCATTTTCTAACATTTCTTTGAAATAATTTTACCATACATAATTTTGTAAAATGAATTTTTATGTTTGAGAGTACAGTTTCAAACCAGTGGTGGGAAAAATGTTTTTTGTGTATATTTACGGGGGTTGGAGTCAAATATTACCTATAAAACAAATAAAAACTGTTTATGAATCTTAATTAACAACCAGGCGTAAATCTGTCAATAAAGCAAATTTCTAATTTGTTGCAATTATTTTGATTCAACAACACATTTTCTCTACGTAATGCTGGGAAGACATAAAAAATCTGCCCCATCTGTTGTTTATTAATACAGCAATTTTCTTATATATTTTTAAAAATTATTTTCATCAAGCAACCCCCTTTCTCTACGTAAAGATGGTAAAACATTAAAAATCTGTATCATCTGCAGACTTCATTAATACAGAACATTTCTTATCTGTTTTTTATATTAATTTTATTCAGTAACCCATCTTCTCTACATAGTGCTGAAAAAACGTTAAAAGTCTGCCTCATCTGCATATTTTATTGATACTTCTGCCTGTATGAGAAAAATATACCCTTAAAAAGTATTCACTAACCTTAGACACTCAGGCACGTTAATCAAATCTGTCAATAAGTCAGTTTTTTAATAGATTTTTATAAGCGTTAAGTTTTACTAAAATAATGCACAGACATTCACTACCTTGGACTTAGTGCAATAATCTTGGATAAAACTAGGCTATTTCGACAAACAGCTGGTCATTTTCTCATAAACTTAAAACTGTATAGGTTCATTGCATTTAGAAATAAATGGTCATTTTCCAGTTAGTCCATTTCCACTGCATAGGCTCTTTGAAATAAGCCTGGAAAATATCAGGTTATTGAAAAAAGGCAGATGGTTCTCCAATTAGCCTGGCTCTTTGCTAAGAGCCGGATTTCCCATTTAGCTTTCGACATATATAAATTAAAGAGATAAAACGTTAAAAGATTTTCTCTTTTGATGGAATCTGACAAAAATAAGAATTTTTTTTTTCTTTATTAAAAAGTATTTAAATGACATGTCAAATTCACCACTCATATCTACTTCATTTTTAAAGAATTTACCGTATAGATTCATATTGTAGATCATATTCATACTTTTACTCAATAATTTCCTTTATACAAAATTATACTCAAAATCCATATGTAATATTCTGTATAAATAAAATCATTCATCTTGTTTAAATGATTCATATTAAAGAGCTATGCTTTATAAATAAAAATGCATTATTTTCATTCTGTACATAGACCTAAATAAATTAACAGAACTAAAACGATTTTTTATTTAATCTGACAGTCGAAAAATAGTTCTAACCGTTTCAGGTACATTCCTTTACAATTACTATTATTTTGTCTTTACAATTACTTTTGTTACTATCTGCATGTAATAACTGTAGTATATGTCTTTGCATTTACAATTATCTCTTCATCAATGCTTCAGCATATTAATGAAAAAAAATGCATACAACTATTTACACCGCTGCTAACGCATGTGTTTCATTATTCGAATTTATAAATACGGGCTACATGTCCTTACTAACAATTTAAGGGAGAAAAAAAGGGGGAAAACGCTGTAAAGGTGTTTTGTTTATTCAATAATGTTGTAATACAACATTTTCCACATGTCTTCAAAATTTCTTTCATAATCTATTATTAATAGCACACAAAATAAAAATATTCGCTAAATTTCACTAAATGATATATTCATTAAATTTCCGTAAACT
Organism: Maratus michaelseni; assembly: GCA_963931845.1. Lineage (NCBI taxonomy): Eukaryota > Metazoa > Arthropoda > Arachnida > Araneae > Salticidae > Maratus > Maratus michaelseni. The sequence goes on along the minus strand of OZ007586.1, from coordinate 215,523,006 downwards.
TTACTTTTTGTCATTTAATTTTTAAACCGAAAAGTAATTTGCTCTCGGAATAAAAAAAAAATAAAAAAATAAAAAATAATAAAAAATCGGACCCGAAAGGGTTAAAAATATAAAATAAGGATTGTTCAAATAATAAATTCAGAATTAACTTTTAATTAATTTCCAGAACATTTTTTCCTACAACTTTTGATTTGATCAACGAATTTGATAGAAATATTACCTCTTTACGATATGATTTCTGGGAGACGGAAATTGCGTGAAAATGAATCACGTGACAGAAGTGAAACAGTGCCCAGACACATGTTAGAAAATGTAGTTCTAAACGCGTCCTGGAAGTACAATCATTTAATATTTAGCTGTGAATAAAGGGTGGAGTGCCATTATAGTCTATTTGTAACAGTTCTGTCATCGTGAGCAGAAACATCTCTTAAATTGAAAAAATAGTGCAAAGCTTGGATCAATGTTTCTTTCGTTATTTTAGTTTCTGTATAACATGGCTCATTAGGTTTCATTTTTTATAATGTTTTGGCGTAATTTGATGCTTCGAAATTCGAGGAAAAGTTTCTGGAGATAATTCATACATTAAAATTTTCATATGTTAAATATTATTTATTTATTTACTTCCTTCATATTTAATATTCTGCAAACCAGTTTTTATCTTTTTTAACAATGTTTCGTTTCGTTTTTAATAGAATTCTCTCTCTCTCTCATTTTTTTTTTTTTTGAGGATTATGATGCCAGTAAAAAAAAAAAAACTTCATTTTGAGCAAAAATGAACAAAAATATTTTTTTATGCAATGAAAAAAAATTAATTAAAGAATTTTAAAACTAGAACTTGACCTTCTTTAACAGATTTTTTTTTTCAACTTAAAAATATAGGTAATATATTTTTTCTACTAACATGCAATTATAATTTTAAGGGATAAGTAATCATTTCTGCATTTTAAAAAAAGAGAGCAACTATGAATGTAGATTAAAATAAAGGATAAGACATTACTTGGTATCATTCTAGGGAAATGTTACTTTTAATTAAACTATTTTTTAACTAATTAGTGAAAGTCATTCTGCATATTTAAACAAAAACAAAGACCATTAACATCTTAAAAATAGGTCATGCAACAGCACATAGGTGTTTATTTAATAAAACATATATATATATATATATATATATATATATATATATATATATATATATATGAGTTACACATGCTAGGTTCACATGAGTTACATAGGTGAATATATATCGTCCCATTAAAATCCATTAAGTATCAATATCAGAGAGATTACAGTTCCATTCCAGAAATACAATATTCTGCTTGAGGTTTTCATAAAATACTTGCGTACATAAATTTCCGAAAATTTATGCAGCAAATAAAGTTTTATGACGAGATTGTAAAATTGTAGAACTGTAATTGTATACTCTCATTAATTTATATGTATTTACAATATTGCATGTATAATTATAAATATAGCTATGTGTATATATATAAATGTGTGTGTGTGTGTGTGTGATAAATGATATATACTATTTATAAATATTAAAATATAGGCTCTTGAATATTAATGTTTTTAATATTATAAAATACGTTAATACCGACTCATAACTGACAAATAAGTTCTATCTGGTACCTTTTGCGTTTTTCTGATTGAACTTTCAAGACAAACTTAGTAATTATTATTTGCTACATCAAAATAAATTGTTTTACAATAATTGTTAAAAATGTAATTTAAGTAAACTAAAATAAATGAAAGTTCTATAAAATATGTAACAAAAAAGCAACATTTATCAATCAGAAAAAAGTATATTTGGAATATTATAAGTCTCAATTTTACGAGAAATTCACTATTTCAAATAAATATTTTTCCTCAACAGTGCTTGGTTAAAATGCTATCAATGGTTCAATGGTATGTTCAATGGTTAAAATGCTACTAATGATCAACTTCTATCTCTAATAAATTCATTTACGTAATTTTTTTTTTTTTAATTTAGAGGAAACAAAATAATTAGAAAGAAATTTAATCAATTCATAATAGAGGTTTTCCTGGTATGTATGGATAAATGTATATGATGAAATATTCAAAGCATTATACTGCTACTAGAATTGGTACTCGCACATTATACAAATTGCATAAATTCTGTTACATTTTCCCCCCTCTAGAGTATCACAAAGAAAATTAAAATATTCCATGGTAACTTTATCCGTAACAGTTACACTTCTCGAGCCGCCAGGAACTGTTCTTTCTTTACTTTCCTGCAATGCACGGTCTTCCTCTCCCAAGATGTACCTGGCGCTTCTATTTGGCGCGTATGGGATGAGTAATACGCTTGTTTTAACATATCACGACTAATAGTTTTAGTGAGTTTTGTTTGGGGGTTGTACTTGTACTCATACATAAAGTAGTAATAGTAAAGTAGAATAACAACATGTGATAATGAGTTTTGAAACGTATTCAAATTTTGAGAGCGTGTAAAAATGATATTTATTTTCGAAATGTTGTCACACCGAATTATGAAAGCAATATATTATACAAAGGACATGTTAATAAAGAACAAGAAATTAACAGAAATTATTTTAGAATTCTATTTTTATTAAAACACTTAAAATATGCATGAACTGTTGTGAAAAAATTAAATACACGAATCAAAAGTTCTGCTTTTATTTTGAAAAGAGGGGCTTAAAATTAAAGCTACTGATATACAAAGGCATTTTAGATATTTTAAATTAAAATATGATAAATATTTTGTGATTTAGATGCTAATAATTTCTGTTTCTTTAATACTCTTAACTAGTGCTGAGGATTTAAACAAAATTTTATCTCTTGGATTAAAATTAAAGTACCTCTAAATTACACTTAAGAAAAACAAAATCATTTAAAGTGACTATAAAAAGTATATTTTTTCCTTGTAAAAAACACCCCCTCCTTTTCCGCCTTTAACTTTAAGCAAAATTTAGTCATACAATTTTTAGATTATGATTTAAAATACTGAAAATATTAATATTAATTTCAATAATTTAAAATATTGAAATAATATATATTTTTCATTTTACTTGAATATACTTCGTTTTCCGTGTGATAACTCCAAGATTTTTCTTCTTTTTTTAATTTGTAGTTCCAAAAATCTTTATATAATTTGTGACAGAAGATAGAATTACAACTTTTTTGAATTTACACTCTTTTCAGAAGGAAAAAAAAATCATTTTTGACTAATGCTTTCATTTAAAATAAACTTAACTACTAGATCTTTATGAAACCTCCCCCAAAATGTTTATAATTTTACAAACTGTCTTTTTCATTTACAATGCCTGTTAAAACCTTTCTGTTCATATATTCCGTGAACATATATAGGTATAATAATGGAAAATGAAACTCACATATATGTGTCAAACTCAAAATGATTGATAACAATTTCTTTCATAATAGATTATAAAATTAAGTTATAAATGAAGGAATATTTTTAAGTTGGTAGTTAATAACTTTACCAAATAAACATGAAACCTTGTTTTCTAGTAGGTTAGGATCTTAAAATAAAACTTCAGAAATATAACGTGAGTCATAACGTGAATTTGGCGTGGGAAAAAAAAAACCTTATAAATTATGAGGTTTTAAAAAATAATTCACTAATCTCAGTTTTAAGAAAAAATTCTTAAATCTCAAGAAAAAAAATTATGGTCCGTTTATGAATGATTTTATCAAATAGATTTTTCTTCCTTTTGTTTTAATTACTTTTTAATAATGCTAGAATTTCTCAAAATTTAAGCTCGCCATAGGAATTGCAATACTTTTACATAGCACTCTCTATAAAACTATTAAACTAATATATAATATGTACGTGTTTGTGCGTTATAAATAAAAAATATTTTTTTCTAGTCTAGACAATATAGGAAATGTATGTTTACATACAACTGCAAATACAACTGAATTTGCAAATATAATGCATCGGTATTTCTCGCACATTCCAAGTGCTGTTTCTACCTACACATAAATTATTTTATATGTACGATTGAAATATACGAAAATATTATTAGGTAGTGTTAACTATTTGCATTGGCGTTCACAGGAGGGGAGGGAGGGGGTATGGATACCACTAATTTCAAATAGAAATTTTCGCTTTATTTTACCGAAGAATTCTACGATTAAATAAGACGAAAATTTATATTAAAAATTAGAGGCATACATAATCCCCACCCTCACCTCCCTCTGAGTACACCGCTGACTATTTGCTTAAAATGACGTGCAGTATTTGAAATTATTACTACTAGTACCTAGCATAATGACACAATATTTCCGATATGCTAATGCCATTAACAGTGGTAACAAATTCGTGTTGTAAGGTATTGGTTAAAAACGTGAAAACAATAACCAGTCACAGCTATTTAAAAAGTTAATTATTTAGCTAAACAGCTTAGTGCAAATATCTTTCCACGTAAATTAATTTTTAGTTGGCAGTGTGCATATTAAAATTTAAAACTATGGTTTTAGTTGAATTCATTTTTTTCCTTCTTCAGTTGTGAAAATGTTAATGTCTTTCTATTCATAATGAATTTCTCAAGAAATCACTTAAGTGTTATCTTAAATATAAGAAGAAAATAAGATGCTCACTGCATGCCGAATAATAATATGTCCTTTCACCGTGATTTATGAATTGACGAATTTTAAGATGCTTATAACATAAATTTCATGCATCATTCTGTCGCATTATTATTTAATTTTCTTGAAATTTCGCAATGGTAGGATCCCTTTTTCTGTTTCACATTCATTCATCTCACTTCTATCTGATAGTAAGTCTTTGGTCATGGAAATTCCTCTTGCAAGAAACCAGAGAAGATCCCTTCATACCACTGTATTGTTGTACTTGAATAATTACTTACGCGTCGGCGCCGTTAAATTGAAATCCAGGGGATGATGGACAAGATTTCTTTGAAAAGAGATTTTCTATGGTTGTGAAAATACGTTGGCTTTATTAAATAAAAGCATTTAAAACAAATTTTTTTGCTCATGCTCTTATCAATAAAAGCATTTTAACCCTTAATCATACATTCTCGTCTTAATGTTTAATTATTTTATGTCACCTGAGAAAAATATGTATATATATTTTTTTCTTTTAGAAATCATAAAAAAATATAAGTGCACCGAGTACTCAGTATGTACTCGGTACTCGGTCTACTCGGCCAATTTAACGAGTACTCAGTATTCGGCCAAATTTTGACTATGTATTCGACCAATACCAAGTAGTTGTAAAAATTTGCTTTCTTTTTATTTTGAGCATTGCTACAGGCGAAAAAATTCATACCCAAGTGATGTGAAAAATTGATTCAATTATAAATAACACTATATAATATAATAAACGCAATAACTCATAAAAACTATTACTGTGTTAAAATGTGTCTACACAAAAATTAAAAATAATAATATATTTTTCATAATAAAATTTTAATGATTAGAGTAACACAAATAAGAGCTTTTTTTGGAACAATAGGAAAAGGCTTGAGATTTTGGATAAAGAATAATTCGTAGAAATAGAAAATGCAGAAATACATCTAAAAAGTAGAAAAAACATTTATATGACGTCAAGCATGATTACAATGCATTGTAGTTCAACGTCAGAAAGGAGACGACGACACATTTTTATAGAAATTGTTCGAAGTTGCGGCCACGAAAGTCATTGCACAGCCGACACCGACGGACGAAGGATTGCCGGACGCGTTAAAACATGTTCCTATAAAAATGTCTCGTCGTCTCCTTTCTGACGTTGAACTGTAATGCATTGTAATCATGCTTTACGTCAAATTAAATGTTTTTTCTATTTATTATTGGCCCTTTTTGTTCCACTCGACGTCACACCCTTCATAAATATTTTTGCGATTTTCTCCTACTAAACGTAGTTTGCGACCCCATGTTCAATGATAAGTTTTCATCCTCTTGATGCCTTCTATCACCCCTCTTAATTTGTCGGTTGAATTTTGGGACACACTGTATATCTTGGTTCTGCAATATTTCATATGCATTTTGTGCGTCAAATCTCATTTTGAAAAGGAATTTTAATGGAATAGTTTATAAATGATATATCAATCTCTTTATATAATACGCAAGTGAGGTGACGATTCCAGGCCGAAACCCTCCATCTTATTGGATTACTTCCGTTGTCCAGAGTATATTCCATTGTTATTACTTCCATTGTTGCAGCGTATAAAAATATTCAGACACGTGGCTTTTTGGACGTATAATTTTTAATTTGCTAGTTAAATTTCGGTAAAAATATTTCTGCACGTGTTATTTTGTTTTTATAAGTGAATAAAAATTCATATTTACTGTGACGTCACGAGAATATTGTCCATTGGGCTTATTTTATCTTTATGCATTATAACTTTAATGATGCCAGTTTTTTTCATTAGAATTAAATAGAAAATATATTTTTATTTGAATTCATGGTGGTTAAGCATAAAAATACGTATAAAAAGTACGTGTGAAAAGATTGCGCCGGGGATAATGACGTTATGCTTAGCTTGAAATGTATTTTCACATTGATAAAAATAAAAATTTATATGATTTATATAAAAACTTACATGTCGTAATTTTCATTGATCTTTCAATTGTTAATTTTAAAAATTAGAATTGAAGCCGTTATTGATTACTTCATCTTCATTGTATACATTGATTACATGTTAGCGTTTTCTTTTTAAAAATATATAAATTATAGGTAAGATGAATTAATTTTTTAATAAATAATTCAGAAAAGTAAAGGATTTCAGAGAAAATGACATTATTAAGATTAGTATTATGTTAAAAAAAGCTTGAAATAATAATTGTTTTTGAAGTTAGATTAAATAATGTAATGCTGATATTTTAAAGGAATTATTTTTGTAGGTTTATTATAATTTCATTTAACAATTCCTTATGAGCAACAAAGTCATATTTCTTTCCCTGTGGATTTATCTGCCGTCGTCAGAAAATCGTAGTCTACCCTTGGACGCTAGACAAAATACAATTGCAGTTTTAAAAAATGTATAGCGATAGCGACAACGAACCGCGCTGTCGCTTTCGGTTTTATCATTCTTACACCACTTCTAAATATATATATATATATATGTGTGTGTGTGTGTGTGTGTGCGTGTGTGTCCGTATATTTCACTTTGCAGTCAAAACTACCCAGCGCAGACCACTGGTGTTTCTGTGGAGTCTCCCATCGTGCACTATGGTTGTTGCATGTCGGTAGCTGTGGGGGTGTGGGAGATATGGTGGTTGAAAGTGGTCGACCTCGAACATTTTCATAATTCGACCAAAGTGTTTTAAAAATGTTTGGAATCTTCTAGAATGTAGCGCAGACCACTGTTTCTTGTGTGTGGTAATCTGGTAGTAGCCTCGAGTCTCTCATCGTGCACTATGGTGGTTGCATGTCGGTAGCTGTGGGGTGTGGGAGATATGGTGGTTGAAAGTGGTCGACCTCGGACATTTTCATAATTCGACCAAAGTGTTTTAAAAATGTTTGGAATCTTCTAGAATGTAGCGCAGACCACTGTTTCTTGTGTGTGGTAATCTGGTAGTAGCCTCGAGTCTCTCATCGTGCACTGTGGTGGTTGCATGTCGGTAGCTGTGGGGTGTGGGATATATAGTGGTTGAAAGTGGTCGACCTCGGGCATTTTTATATTTCTACCAAAGTGTTTTTAAAATATTTGCAATCTTCTAGAATGTAGCGCAGACCACTGGTGTTTGTGTGTGGTAGCAGCCTCGAGTCTCCCATCGTGCACTATGGTGGTTGTATGTCGGTAGCTGTGGGATTTGGTGATTGAAGTGGTTGGCCTAGGGCAGTTTCATATTTCGACAAAAGTGTTCTAAAAATGTTTGGAATCTTCTAGAATGTACTAGAATATTCTTGAATGTACTAGAATTTTCTAGAATGTACTTAAATGTTCTTTAGACAAGAGATTAAGGGCCAGTGACCAATTTCAGACGTCTCGTCGAATATGTTATTGAATCTCGTAAGGAAATGCTCAGAATGCCCTTGAACTTTGAGGATGTAAAGAACATGTTTGGTTTCATGTTTTTCAGTGAAGATTTTGTCGCAAGGACAATTAAAGTTTGGGGGTGGGGGCAATAATAATTTTAATAATAAAATAATATTTGAAATCACCCAAGTAACAGAAAACGCAAAAAATTATCTGTCACTGTAGCAAATGACTATGTAGATTCTTTTCAACGTTTTTGTGCATTTGTGTAAGCATAGCACGTATATTCGTGAAGATGTTAACGTTTCTGTGAAAAATTCAAAAGGTTTTTTTTTATAGCATGCAGAGTTTTCAGCCGAATTTAACACCACCTTCCAAAAACTTGACAATAAATCTTAGAAATATTAATATATTGAATATTTGATGAGATATAGATATTTTTATGAAATTAATTTTAACTGCGCATGCACGAACTGCAGCAAAGGTTTTTTGTCATGATTTGATAATCAGTACTATAGGGCAACTCATATAAAAAGACCAGTGGAATATCGTGAAAACTCAAAAAGTTATGTCTCATAGGATTATATGAAATTTCAAAATCATTTGACAGATACTTTTTTTTTGAGATACATTAAATAGACCCAAATTTATTTCAGGCATTTTTTCGATGCAAAAAGATATTTTTAAATATGACAATTATTAATAAATTCATATTAAAAATATGAATATGACCTACATTATTTTTTGACCAGACTGATCCACAATCGAAAAACATGCGTGTGTAACTTTACAGCTCATTCTAAACATTAGTTTTCGAAATACAGATAAATTTTACTTTTTGACAGTCTAAGGCAGTGGTACTCACTAACATTTCTGTAAGAGCCAAAATCTGGCAGAGAAGTTAACTCGAGGGACGCAAGTCAAGTTTTTGCAGTCCTATATGTTTACATATTACAATGAACTAATTTTATAAATTAGTTATTAATACGTAAATATTAATTTTAACCAGTGTTATCAATTTAATATTGACTGTCTGTGTTGTGATAAAGCCCTTTAGCTAATGGTGAGGTTCCTGAAGGTGAGAAGAAATGCCACAAACCAAGCTTGCAGTATTTTTCTCTAGTATTTGGGTTATTAATCGGATAAAAAAATATAAAAAGCCATATATTAATTTCTATTGTATCAAACTTTAAAAACAATTGTGAAACTTCAAATAATATGCTTCACAAAATATATATTTATTTATATATTTATATACATTTCTTTAATTATGTGCCTAAATTTCGGGTCCGCGTATTGAGTACCACTGGTCTAAGGAAACTATCTCCTGTTGTCGTTGACACCCGCAAAAAGGATGCGGTATATTAGATAGTCTCCGGAAATTTTTTTATTAAATTTCCTTTTTTGTAAAGTGAGTTTAATACCTTCGGAATTGCGGCACAAATTTTCTTGTAAATAATTGAATGTTTCCGGCATTTCTCCTTGTAAGATTTCAATTTTACTTTCCAAAAGATTGCATGTCCCCGGCGAATAAATACTATGCAATTGCAATAGACACTGTACTACCTGCTAAGACGAGTAAACAAAAAAAAATGCAATTCCATCTCCCGACCTTTACTCTTAATGTTGACTTGTGTATTTAAATTTTTATTGATTAAAAGACTTTATAATCGAAATGATATTTGATAAAATGAACTTTTTTAGGATCGATTTTTTTATCGTATGACATTAGATTGCCTGTTTGTCCAACTGTGCTTTCACTTTCTTAAAATTACATATACTGTCATGAATTATAAATACATTGTTCAGAAAAAGTCTAGCATATCCTCCAACCCCTAATTAAATTATTATTATGTTGTTAATACTTGTATGTATAATATACTTGAAAAAACTTGTAATAGCCTTCTCCCCTCCCGCCAAATCTCGAAGGCACCCTTTGAAAAATAAAGCATTTAAAAAAAATACCTCAGTAAAATGTCACAATCTGGAATTGATGGGTAAAAACTGAAAATTTATATAATATTTTTTGTGTTAGTGCCTTAGCTCTACCCCCCCCCCCCCGTCTGATTACAAGATAATTGTCTTCAATTTTTTGTTTGCACAACAAGGGTTATTATTGCATCCTAAGTGGTAAGACTACTTCCCCCTGAAGTAAACTCCCAAGCCCCCCCCCCCCATTTCCCCGAAGAAGAAAAATTGTATATGACGGTCAACAACTCATTATACCCCAGTTAATCTCAATGATGTTAAACCCCAGTTACTCTCAATGATGTTGAACCCTAGTTACTCTCAATGATGTTAATAACGTGCCGTTCCGCAAATCGCAGCGCTCTTTATGAATAAAAACTGAAAATTTATATCATATTTTATGTGTTAGTGCCTTACCTCTTCCTCTCCTCCCTCGTCTGATTACAAGATAATTGAATAGTCTTCAATTTTTCGTTTGTACAACAAGGATTATTACTGCATCCTAAGTGGTAAGACTACTTCCCCCTGAAGTAAACTCCCAAGCCCCCCCCCCCCACTCCCACCCATTTCCCCGAAGGAGCAAAATTGTATATGACGGTCAAAGACAACTCATTATACCCCAGTTACTCTCAATGATGTTAATAACCTGCCGTTCCGCAAATCGCAGGGCTTTTTTTTCCCATTCCCTTTTTCCTGATGACCTTTACTCCATGTTCCCGATTCTTAGATTTATTTTTATGTATCGAAGTATGTATCGAATTTTTTTTTCGATATTCTCTTAGTGTTGCTATTGGTTATAAAAATAATGGTTAAAAAATAACGATATTTGCAATGCGTTTGATGGTGACGCACCGAAACTTTCCTTATTATTTAATGTTTTATAGTGCAAAATGATTTTTTTTTCTGTGTTCAGTAAATGTTATTGTAAATGCGGCAAAATAATTTAACAAATGATCCTTAATCCTACTTTGAAAAAAAAAATGTAATTTTTCTGATGAAAATTCGAAAAAAAAAGAGATATAAATCGAAAAGTGGTGTGTCCGTGCCTGAAGAATGAAAATATATTTTCGAATGATACTTATGCAAATGATGTAGGGCAATGTATTCGCAAAAATCTGAGAATTTGTTTTGTGTATATTTTTCAATTATTTTCTTCTACAGCACAAATATTTATGTGTTATAGTGACCAAAATGACAAAGTGATTTGCAAAAAAAAAAAAAAAAAAAAAAAAAATGTTTTTTAATAACAGAAAATTAGTTTTATATTTTCTAAATTAAGATTTTTCGTTACAGAATTGGGAGAAAGCATATGGTGAAAAAATATACATTAGAAAAACATTTAATAAGTAGAAAATTATTCAAACATGGATTTATTTTATGTTTTTATGTTAAATGATGTTCCATAAAAAAGCATACTCCACAATTTCATAAAAGCATACTTCATAATTTTTTACAGACATACTTAAGTTATTTAAAGATATTTCTGGCTTGATGCAATTGAATTTTGTTAACAAGACTTTTTTTTCTCAGTATCTTTTATATTAAAACTTCTAAGAAGTTTTTGTCATTGTTCATGACTCAAAATCTTTCACAAATACGTTATTTTTGCTTTATTTATTTTGTTTTCCCTTATTAAATTATTTATTTTTATTTATTTTTTCATAAAAGTTGACATAAAGAAAAAACCCTACAAAACAGTTTTATATGAATTTATAATTCAGAAAAAGAAAAAAAAAAGGCTAATAAAATGCAGCCAAAGTGCAGAAAAAGTATAAACGTGATAATACCACCAGCATTTGTGACACTCTATCAACAAAAACAATGTTTCTAAAAATTATTTTTTTTTAAAGTAAGATAATTCTCAAATTTCTCAGAAATACATAAAATAGATCAAAAAAATAATCAATTGGTGGTATAAATTATTGTTTTTTCTCTATTTACATTTTTATTTGCTTATTATTAATTATTTCACAAGCATCCCGATTCAATCGCTTTCATAATCTAAAAAAAAAAAAAAAAAAAAAAAAATAGCTAGATAAATTTTTCTCATTTTTTTTTCCTTTTTGGCTGTTTTCAATTTTAATTAATGCTATTGTCGGGACGCTCTCTTGTATAACACGGATATCACAATGAGTTCGAAATATTTAATATTATTTCTATAGAATTCTGACATATAAGGAGTTGGAGAATTATAAAATCAAACCACATGATTAAATTATTATGACTCCTGTGCCAGTTACCAACTCATCAAATGAACACTAATAATATATTTTAATATTTTAATTACTGGCTACAAAGAAAATTAACTACCTACATAATTTATACAAAAGCAACTCCTAGACCATGCATCGTGCCATTTGGGCTTTGTGTTTTGGTAATTTAAAAAAATTACCATTTTCCAAAAGTAGATTGATTTTCTGTGTGAAAGAAATATAAATTAAAAAAACGAATTTAAAAAAAAGTTGTTTGTTAATATTTTTAAGATAAAGAATATTTTAAAATTTCTAGAACAATTTAAAAAATATTAGCATTAGGACAGTTAAAAAAAACTTTTATACGTAATAATCACTCACATATCAATTATAATTATACTTTCAAATCTAGGTTACAATACCTTCCACACTACAACTTTGAAGTTAGGAGCAAGACTCAACACAGGTGCAAGAGCATGACTGAATCTTGCTCTTGCCTTCAAAGCGGTTAGACGTCTTCTTTGCGCCTGACGAAGAAAGACGTTCTTTCGAAAGGCCTTGTGCATTCCTTATTTTATAGTGTTATTAAGAAGTTTTTTTTTTTTTTTTTAAACCAAGATTGGTTCTAATAAGGCATAGGCTGGGCCGGAGTTAAGCATCATATTTCCACAAGTTTCCGTGCAGATCTTCTTCCGCTAATTGAGGGGGTTAGAATGACAGTGGGGTAAGTCAAAAATTTGAAAAATCTAGATAACCATATTTTCTATGAACGTATATTAATTTCTATTCAGTGTGTCAGTTAAATAAGTCATAGTTCACATAGGGAGTCAGTAGAGGGAAAAACAAGTTGGAGCACTTAATGCAACAAGTTTCACAAAACCCTTCATTTCTCAAATTACTAAATATTGACTTACTCCACTGTCATTCTAACCCTCTCAATTATGATGTTCATTATCCTTGTAAGTACGGATTGACAAAATTCTTCGGTAAAACATCCTGGGAAACAGGCCTTCTCTCAAACAAGCATGAACTTTGGAAACTTTAGCTCGCGTTAAGTCATGAAAAATTCCACAGGGGTGTCGAATCTACTGTCGCTAAAGTAAAGATAACAAAGCCACGCGGAGAGACTTTGAAGATGTTTAAATACGAGCAGGATTGAAACCATGATAATTTTCACATGGAGCAAGCATGAATTTTGGCGTCCTTACTTTCCAAATTAAATTTTACTTAATAAATACTTTCCAAATTAAATTTTAAAAGAGAAGTTTTCAATCCATTTCCTTAATTTTTATTTTAAATGTGAAATACTTGTTAGGAAGTATATTAAACTTAAGATTTTTCGGTTGATTTCTTTAGAAATCTACCTATTGCAATCACTTTGCTTATTATATATATATAATCTTATCATCACGATAACGTCCGAAATATTAAACCAATTCAAATCTAAATGAGACAGTGCACAGCAAGCAACACTTGTAATCATGATAATGTCCGAAATATTGAACCAATTCAGACCTAATTGGGACAGTGTATTGATCTTCCAAGTATCTTGGATGAATTCGTTAATCATATATTGTTCTGGTGCCTCTAGGCGGTCATCTAATGGAAAAACTTGCCCTGTTCAAGCACAAAGACTATAAAAAGAATATAAGAGCAAATAATATAAAATTAGCGTATACATCTTTACTTTTAATTGTCCGATTCCATGACATTTTTGCCTAAATTTTGTTATTTGTTGTTTTTTTTACCGAACGACGAACCAAATATTTTGGCAACCCTTCTACCCAGGGCATATTCCCATTTTCTTTCCCCGTAGTTTCGATACTGATTCCGAGGAGACTGTGGTTAATGCCACACATCTCTAGCACCTAAAAGTTGAAGTATTGACAGGGATAGCAAATTACCTAGCTGGTAGTAATGGGGCCAGACATGTAAAAGTACACAGAATACTGGGAAAATTGAGCTCATATAAAAAAGAAACACAAATTACTAGATAGAAAGGTTAAGTATAGAATTATAAATATAAATAGAAAGGTTATATACAGCAAAATATATTTTTTACTTTTTATAAAATTAAACATATATATATATATAACTATGATACTATTATTTTTTGGTATTTTATATGTGCCATTTAAAATTAAATTAAATTAAAAAAATACTAGTAAAGGACTTGTAGGAAAAAAAATGAGTGAGGTGAAAAGTGATTTTTATTGGTTATGCTGCTATGACGACAGAGTAGTTTCTGTCCACTTGGAGGTAGTTTTCAAGCCCCAGCCAGAGTACTCAATTCACCCCCTGGCGGTGGCTGTGTCCTTCAAAAAGGCCCTGAAAGGGCAAATTCGTAGCCGCAAACATCACAGTTACTATTAAAGTGATTAAAAATATTTTATTTTGATTTTCTCTGCAAAAATTATTTAAGGTGAATTTTGGTTCCTCCTTTAGTTTTTATGCACTTTTATTGTTTATATTTATATCTCTGAAAGCATAGCAGAAGACACTACAATAATACTTTAATGTGATTAGCAATATCTCAATTTCATGTGGGCCGTTAAATCGACCGCATACAAATTTTTGACTTCTAACGGACCTCATTTTTGTTAGACTCCTTCGCTTGATGAACAAATCATTAATTAACTGCGCGTCTGCCAACATCATAAACGCGCGTACACCTACACTGAAAAGATGACCCATATTTGAACTTGTATTTTGTAGATTTCATGTCGTAAGTATATCCACACTTGCACCCTGATGTTTTGAAGAAGCCAATTACTTTTGCTGTCGCGACAATTTTTGAACCATCACACAGCTGTCGGAAACCCAAAACTAAAATTTTCTTAGATTTGTGTCTATACTTTGTTGAATTTTTTATTTTGTTGCAACTTCTTTCATTTCGAATTAGCTTTATTTTTAGCAAGGTTTCACTAAGAGGTTGAGCTATTTCTTTGTTTAAAATGACCAGTGATGTACCCAAGGCAAATAGAGTGGGCGGTCTATGTATCATTAACTTCCCGAACCGACTGTTAAATTTCACGCTTAATATTTTGAATTTACAAAGTTGTAAATCAAAGTTCCTCTGAAAAAAAAAAATTACATAATTTAGGAAAAACAATGAAATAAGAAAAAATTGTACCCCCTTAGTTTTCAAATTGCGAATTCATTTTGTAATTCGGAGATTCGCAGAGTATCCCCAAAAAGTGGTTGAAACGCACTGTTATCTTTTATATGTTAGTATGCATTGTAGGTTGCAAAAGTGTCCAAAATAAGGAATGAAATAAGATTATGTCAAGGGAAGAATCTTGCCATTAATTTTTAAAAAGCTACATTACATTTTTATACACTCTTCTCCCCATCTAGATAAAACTAGTCAATTAGACAATATTTTCTTTTGCTGCAACAAGATCATTACAAAAAAATTGCATAACTGTATCTTTATCATTAACTGAATTATAATGAAGAAAAAAAAGTCGACTTATACCACTGTAAAAATTAAAAAAGTGTAACATTTTGAAAATTGATGGCAAGATTATTTCATTAACAAAATATTATTTACTACCTTATTTTGAACACTTTTGCAGTTTACAATGCCTACTTATCTCTAAAAGATAAAGAAAAAAATTATACGCGTTTTGACCGTTTTGGAAATACCGATATAAAAAAATTAAAGGAAACATCATTTATTATGCAATGAATAAAAGTTTCTAATCTTGAATTGTATTTTCATATTTTGTCTAAAATATGAGGCTAGATTTATTCAAAATTTAAAATGAATTCGGAAATGGGGATAGCAGCAGAAAAGGTGGGAATGAAGCCTGAAAGCGATAACTATTTCAGAGAATTGTTAGCATCATTTCTACATTTTTCTTTGCTGTTAATTCTAAAAAATTATATAAGACTTAGCTGCAAATATCTTGATTTTTTTTTTCAAATCAAATAAATATATTTCAATCATAAAAATTCCTAGTGAATGAAAACATATAAACTACTACATAGAAGAAAGGTAACATTTTATTTAAAACAATTTTGGTACCAAGTATTTATTATCTCATTTGAAAAAGTGTAAGAGTAGCAGCTATGTATAAGATATAGGTGATCTGAAGAAGAAATTTGTTTTATATATTTTATACTGCTGTGATCTTTAATAAGAGGATTCTATTGTCTTAACATTGCGTCACTGGTGAAATATATCGGAGGGAATAGATCACATGGGGCGGAGGCTATAAATGTTACCATTTACGTAGTATTTTACAGACAAAACATATCAAGTCTCTGTTCTGTGCTAAAATTTAGAGAGTTGCCTTTCAAATTTTTTTTTCATAACTACTCTAATTTCCAGCGTATAAGCAGCGGATCAAATAAATCTGAGCATGTTTATTTTGTCCGCGGATTATACGTCAGAAATGAAGGTATATTGCATGACTTGAATTATAAATTAGTCATTTTTGAGGCCCGATTATATTCACCAACAAAGTTAATTTTCTTTTTCCTTAAATTCGAGGAGAAACTTGCGTTTTTATAACGCATTTTAATCATAAAATACAGAAGTAAATGCTGAAAATATTTAACTTTACCTTGTTTTGTTTGCTCAAAAATGGCGTTTTATTTGCTTTACAATATTCTTCTTCGTTTCATGTCTTTGTTATCTTCCACCATAAAATACATTTTTTGTTGACAGAGATATTTAAGTGTGAAGGAGATTTTCGATGTAATCTGTTGACATTCAGAAATGTGTGTTCAGCATTAAAATTTGTTCGAAAAATAGAAAGTTAAAGACACCGAAAAAAGTTAGATAAATAATTCCAGTGACATATTAACTGAAAATGAGGGTAAAAGAAAAATATATAAAGTTTTGCGGGAAGCCAAAATTGGCTCTGTATTGTGCCAATATTGCAATAATTGGTATTACATTGAAAATTTACACTATGAAATATTTCGGAGATATTGTCATTTTACTGAAAATATTTATGTTAATCCAAAGAATACATCATTATTTAATATTTAAAATGTTATGTCTAAGTTTCATCAATTTCGTTTACAAATATTAGTAAGCAACTTTGGCAGTATATTTCCGGAATATAAATACCGCAATATTGACTCAATAATGCAATTTGTATGCTGCAGATGCTTTTTATGTTTTTACTTTCTTCTATCTATAATAGAATAAAGTATTGCAATCGAAAATTTTGTTGACTTCCGGTTTTCGACGGATTTACTCGTTTTAGGTGTCAGAGATCCCGAAAAACATGTATTTAGAAAATGTCTGGCTTTTTGTATCATCTAAAAGTGTATGAAGCTATGCGTTATGCATAGAGTTGTACCAAATTTCATGTATATGTTTTCGGCTAAGGCCAGAAGGTCCCAGTTGAAATTGGGGATATTTCCCCAGAAGGGGACACTGTGATAGGGATGTTTGTGCGATTTTCTCGATTTTTCCAATTTAAGGGACGAATTTATTAATATTTTTTAATGAAATTTTATATTTAGATGTAATGTCATAGGCTGAGGTTTGTATAAAATTTTGGAGAAAATCGGTCAGAAGGTTGGCGGTGTAATAGCGAATTTAGATGAGATTTTTCTTTTGTATCACCGGAAAGTGTATGAAATTATTCGACCAAACCATTTATATATATATTTGACTATGGACGTTAAGTCCCAATTGAAAATGAGGATATTCTCCCGGAAGGGAACGCTGTGATAGCGATTTTTGTGTGATTTCCTAGATTTTTTGCAGGTTTAGAAAAGAGTTTATATATCTTTTTTGATAAAATATTTAGATGTAATGTAATAGGCCGAGGTTTGCATAAAATTTTAGAGAAAAACGGACTGAAGATAACGAGCTGTGATAGCGAATTTTGTTCGATTTTTGGGACAGGCGCGATAGATGTTGAAACTCAATCATACTGAATCACCCAATTGTCATAGGTTTAATTTGAATATTTGTAATGAGCAAAAATTTTCACTTTCTTTTATATATTACCAATTGATTAGACTTCATTACAACCCCCCCCCCCTCCCCCATGGTATTGAAACATTTATTGACAAAAAAACTTGAAGTGTTATAAAAAAATACGCTTTTTGAAATATTAACATGTATAAGATAGAAGAAAGTTTTGGGATTGGCACATTCGACTAGTTATTATTTATAAATACAATCATTATGTATATTTTTTATTTATTTATTTTTTATTTTTTTAGTATATTTGGAGTACATTTTGAATGTTAAATACGATAGCCATTATGTTTACATTCCTATGATTAGATATATTAATAAACGTATTATTTTTAAATGCTCTCTTTGATTTAATATTTATTACTTTAATTTTAAAATTTCTGATGTAAATTTCGACTTATTTTGTACCTTGGAGACTCAATATGATAACCTTTATATCCATCTTCTCAAAATTAAATGAATGCAAAAAAATGTGTGATTTACTATTTCATATCAGTTCAAATAAACAAACTATTGTGTTATTTTGAAACGCGATCGTTACTTTGTTGTTGATTACATTGGTTTTAATTTTTTTTTATGTTTGTATATATTTCCGATACAGTTTTCATCTTAAAAGATGACATAATGTCGTACAATTTGATGATTAAATAAACACATTAAAGATGTGATTTATCAATTTAAGTCCGATTGCATAAATTAACCAATGTTTCATTTTTAAAGGCCTTGTTAATTTTTACGGCAACATAATAACGACTGCTAAAGACAGCAAAAACGACGAAAAAGAAAATAGAAATAAAAGAAAATAATCCTAAAAATAAACACATTAAGTAGATTTAATACTGCGACGTATTTCGGAATAAATAAACTAAATAAAATAAAATCTCTATCATGAGGGTAGGAAGCAGTATAAGCATAACTCACTGGGTCACATGTGTATCCTTATTGCCGTAATCCACTGAGATAAAATAGTTGTGTACGATAACTGTAATTCATTTACTAAACCTACTACAACAATAAACGTGTTTATTTATTGATAAGTTTGATGGTCAACAAACCGGTCACCAATAAGTGTGTGACAAATGTTTTTCCATGTCTGTTTAACGATTCATAAAATAATAAACAGTATCAGTAAGTATACTAACATGAAAAGTATCAGTACGTAGATTGTTTATTTAAAAACATATTTAATTATCAAATGCATTAGAAAAAAATCAACATAAATGACGAAAGTTTATTACACTAACTAGCGTTTTAATTCAGCAATCACATAATCGTAAAATATTACTAAAATATGTAAAGGGTTTTATTCTGCAATTGTTGGGGGGGGGGGGGTAGAAATTACCCTCATTTCACCGTAATCAACTGCAATATATATATATATATATATATATATATAATTAAAACGAAATCACATGTGTAAAAATAAAAGTAAAAAAAAGATAAAAATATGTTAAACGAGAGAGTAAAAATACATTTTAAAGATAGATGACAGCACCAGCATTTCTTTTTATTATTTAAAGCTAGAGTGCAGCACCAGCTCTTCTCTCTTTTTAGTATTATTCTCTGTTTCCCATGATTCAGCATTTCCTAGTGCAGAGAATTGGACTTGCATAAAGGTCTCAATTTTGCATCTAATTTAATTACCGGCGAGTTGTGTTTACTATTTTTTAGTTTTTAGCTATTACAGGTGGATCATAATTTATTTTTTGGATTTCATATTATTTTCATATTTCTTGGATTTTTTTTCATATGTTATAAGGAGCTTAATATTGTCGTTTTTAGGCTTAATGCTGACAATATTTCACGAAATAACATATCTTATGAAGCTCTTCTGACGAATCCATAAGATATTCATAGTTTTTCATATTTGTATTTTCCTTTTATTGTGTTTGATTTCTGTAATGCCTTTCCTTTGGTTTTTATACTATCTTTTCCTTTGGTTTTGATGCGTGGGGTTTCATTTTAACTATATATATATATACATATATATATATCTTGAATGCAAAGTTTTGACTCATAAGAGACTCATTTATGAGGAGTTTCTATTTCTCTTATTAAATAAATTTATCATAAAAACTGCATCTAAATTACTTTTTTTTTTTTTAACTAAATAAAAACTTGACAATGGCTTTTTCATATTTTCCTAACAATACTTTACGGAATGATTATTATTAAATAAAAAAATAATAATACATGAAATTTTAAATAAACTTTTAGAGTCGAGTCTGACGTAATATTTTTGTGTTGAAAAAAAAAACTACTCTCAAAATAAATATAAATTTAATTAAATGAATAAATAGTATCTATAATCAGTTTTTTTTAATTGCTTGATTAATTGGGTACCCTACAGCTTCGTAAACTAAGCTCATTTAGTTTCATTCAAGAACATCAAATGATTTTTTAGCACATAATTGTGAATTCTGATGAACACCAAGAAAGTGATTCAACGTTTTATTAATATTGCAATTCGAACAAGATTCGTGATAATCGTAATCTCATTCTACATATACAAAATCTCAGTTTCATACAAGAACATCAAATGATTTTTAATGATGATCTGAAAAACATCGCTCGCCACTATTATTGTAATTCGGTCAAATCTCGTGATCATTTCAATCTCATTCTTTATACAATAAAATACATGTTTCATTTAAGAACATCAAATGATTTTTTAGCATATCATTTTTTATAATGATCTGATTAATATCGAAAAAGTGATTCTATGGTTTATTAGAGCTGTTCGTAATCAAAAGTGTATTTCTGTAACTGTCATAATTCATGCAATATTTTTCATGAATACATGGATAAAAATAAAAGTTTCATATATTTCGGTTTATACTGTAGGTAACTGATCAGAAATGTTTTCTGATATTTACAGAAATACACGTTATTCATAAAATACACAATTAAAATTTAGATATTAGAGCAATCACCTTAGTACAACGAAACCACATAAAATAAATAATAAAATAAGTACAGCAGCTCAAGAGTTATAATGCACAGAGTTATAATGTTTTTGTGAGTTAATATAAATTAAGATCAATTACTTGTTTCAGTATTCAGATCTTTTTGTGTATATGGGGATGAACATTATATAGTAAGTGTGATTCGAAAAGATACTCAGGTATTTATGATTAAGAACGATCTTTACTATAGCAAGCAGTTTAGATTTAGTGACTTCGTAATAACGCTTTTCTCACGAATTATGAAGTCTGTTGAAAATTAATGACATCAAATAAAGTAGCATTAAATGTAAATTGGTGATATTTTTCTAGATTTTTCGATAAGTAATATTTAATGTTGGAAATGCGCAAATTACAAAAAAAATTCATTGGTTTACAGAAAAAAACCCCTTTTGTTAGTTAAATAAAAAAAGAAAAACGCCATTACGGATCCCTAATTTTGCAAACAACTTTCACGCATTTCATAAAATATTCATTAAAGCTTTGGTAATTTTTAGTTATCGATTACAGTTTTGAGAAACATAAAGTCAGCAAAATTTTTCAGTTTACTAATATTTTAATTTGCATTGAAAAATGATGATTTTGCTTTCTTTAGGAAAATGGGAGTTGTTTAAATGCTCCTCAAATTTCGGATTAACCATGATTTTGAGTTTTATGCAAAATAACCGTAAATATTCTAGAACTGGAGTTAGATTTTTTTAGGGCCAGTTTTGTTAATTATAAGATATTTATAAAAGTAAATGGTGTATTTTTCCTTTTTATCAAACAAATTTCAAATAAATTGCATTACATTGGAGAAAAAATAATTTACTTATAATGATTTTGAGAAAAAGTAACTAAAAAGTAACTAAACTCAATATGGATTTTAAATTTTAGGTCTTTAGATTTAAGCCTAATCCATAAAAAATAGATGAACATTTCTTAACAACAACAACAACAACAACAAAAACAGCTCGCAATAACACTAATTGTTCAATCGAATCCTAATTTAGTTTAAATTGACGTTTACATATATGTTAAAGACACGTTATTACCATTAAAGTGGCAAGCAATTCCGATTCTATAGTGTTTTATGTTCAAACTGTCAACAATTCCCCTATTGCGTAAATATTTACCTTTGATAGATTAATGTCGATTGAACATTAAAGTACTAAATTAAATAAAATTAAACGGCAAACCTTTTCATAATTTCTCCGTATTGTTATACGAATACGTTATGCTCATAAGTAGGGCTTGACAAATACGGTCGCCAGGTCGCCACTGACGACCAAATACTTTTATCTGGCGACCAAGTTATTTAATCTAATGGGGGTTTTGTTGTTGTTTCTTTTTTGTACAAAAATTGACCTAAGCTTTCTTGAAATGAGCACAAATGCCACCCCCCCCCCCTTCTTTCACAATATTAAAAAATAAACTTTAAAACTATATTCACACAAAAAATATTTTTAACTTTTGTTTTTAATTTGGCAAAAATAAGTTCATCAAATGTAAATTTTAAAATAATCAAATCAGAATTATTTGAGACTTCGACAGAAAAATAGGCGAAAACTTGTTTTCCTGCTTCACTATTTCGTCGATGTGCTCCCTCAGCAGATATAGATTTTGTAGCATTTAACTGTACGGACATTTGAAGCATTCGGCAATCAGCATTTGCCGAACATGCCGGTTAATTCACTCTTTACAGTATTTATTTTTTATTTTTTTTTATTTAAAGATATATGATTTTTATAAGTTTCATTAGAAAACTTAGTTTATATTATCTTTCTAAACTATGTAATTAATCATTCTAAACAATGCCTGTTATCATTTTTCCTCAATTAATTCATAAAAACTTTTGTGCTTTTTGAAAATTAATGACGAGGAAGGAGAGGGTGGTAAATATTTTTTACTGGCTACTGGAATTTTTTTCTGGCTACCAGATGTTATCAAATTTGTAAAGCCCTACTCATAAGATCGGTTAAGGTCTGTTCAGTTCCGTCTTTATTTGAAGATGAATTCAGATTTTCTCCACCTAAAAATGAAGCAATAAAAAATTGTTCTTGAAACTATAGTCGTTGACTGCACATTTTTGAAGAAGTTTTGTTTCTATATTATTGCATACTGCAAAAAACTACGTTATTTGTCAGTATAATTTCCGTATTCTTACCGGTTTTTTTCCAACGAAAGTGATTTTATGTATGTATCAGAATATGGATTTGAGAACATCCTTGAAAGATAGGAGTGCTAAAAGTTTAGTTAAATTGTCATTTGCACTAAGACTGTACGGAATATATATTTTTTAAATCTCTAAAATAATAATAATAATAATAATAATAATAATAATAATAATTTAAAAATACAAAAATTCTACAGGCGAAATATAAATTTTTTTTCACTGTAAACATAAAAATAGGTACTTTTTCCGGTACAGGGGCCTTTGCGAGATAGAGAAAAAGGTACGGGCGAGAAAAGAAAAACTTTCATGTAAATTTTCTGGTAACCTATTCACAGTTTCATATACACAAGCAAATTTTTTCAATATTTATAGAATTTATTTAATATAAACAAGCCATTTATCTATTTTTCTATACAAACAGAAGTAAATTGAATATAAAAAAACCGCAAGAATTATGTATAAAAATAAAATTTTATATATAAGCATAAATACATATATAAACAAGCATATAAGTTCATCCGGTTTGTTTTCATTGCAGTATGTATCATTTGGCAACAAATCTCACTTTCTAAAGCCCAAATTGCGCCAAGTTTAACCCTTCTTTGCATGAGTTTTTCTTTTACAATTGTTTTTTTTTATACATATATTAAATATTAGACACCAGAAATTTTAAGATAGATTTTTAACTTTGTTCAGCAACATAGTTCACGGGAAATTTACTAGATTAATATTTCTATATAAATATAGTGGTGGCGAAGAAGTTGATTTATTTATTAAAAGTTAAATAAACAGTGATGGAAATTTCCATCACAATGCAAAGAAGGGTTAAAAAAAAAAAAAAAACGCCAAGGCCCCCTATACTGGAAAAGTACCTAAAAACAAATACAAAATGTCAATTTAACTAAACATTTCGAAAGGATATTATCAATTAAATATTCGCTATTTACAGATTTATTCACAAAATCATTTTCATTGGAAAAGTGTTTTCCGTAAAAATACGGAAATTATATTGGCAAGTATCAAATTTTGTTATCAGTGTATAAACGCAAGTAAGACCTAAAATTGGAAATTTATTGTAATATAAACTGTAAAAAAGAGAAGTATGCTTCTTGATCTAGCAGAAGGTTTGCAAAAATATAATATAACCACTTTCGAGTTGTCCAAGATTCCGAAAAGCGTTCCTTTAGCTTCAGAAACCTCTGATTCCAATAGATTTCCGAGATTTAGATAATCATTTCTGAAACAAAAATTCCTTTGTTACCTGTAACTTTCGGCAATGTTTCAGGGTAGTTTTTACAGGGTATTAATCAAATGTCTCAACCCTGTAACAAAACGAAATATCGGTTTTTTTGATTCAATCAATTCTGAAGTATACATCTTCATGTTCAACAAGAGTGTTCAACAGACAAACATGCTAAAATAACAGCGTTATTTTGTTATTCTTGCATATGTAAATTCTGTTACGCAGCAAATGTTTACTTGAGATTTGATAACATGAAAAAAAAAAAAAAAAAAAAAAAAAAAAAAAAAAAAAAAACGATATTTGGCGTTGATACTGGATTGAGAAAAATGATTTACACTGTAAACACTATTTGGAAACATTTCTGAAAAGTACGGCCGGCAAAAGAAACCTTTGTTTCAGATATT
Organism: Maratus michaelseni; assembly: GCA_963931845.1. Classification (NCBI taxonomy): domain Eukaryota; kingdom Metazoa; phylum Arthropoda; class Arachnida; order Araneae; family Salticidae; genus Maratus; species Maratus michaelseni. The sequence continues at coordinate 215,498,185 of OZ007586.1, read as the reverse complement.
CTTCATTAACCCTCTCGCTGCGTAATTTTTTTTTAAATCAAAATAGGTTCAAAAATTGCGCATTTTTTAAAATTACATATTTCAAATCTATATATATATTAGAGTTTAAATATGTAAACATTTTTGTAAAAAGGTTTTTTTTTTTAAAATATAGATTTAGATCATAAAAAAAAATTGTCAGAAAACTGCATTTGAAAAATAATGATAAAAAAGCGAAATTCTGAAAATTAATCTTAGTTAAATTATGATTTATTTCATGAAATAGAAAGGTAACACATACATACTAATTAAAATAGGCAAAATACTAACAAAAATTATACTAGAAATGAAGTTTAATGTGATAAACTTCAAAACAAGGTTCGAGGCAAAGTCCTACTTGGCAATCTTTGCACCAAATTCGCGTTTCTTTGCGAATTTTTTACTATTTTTATATTCTCGCACCACTATTTTAAGAAAATCAATTTTGCAGTATATTTCTCTTGTAGATGTTGTTAAAGTCTATATGGAATTTTTTGTGTTTAAAAAGTGGTCCGAGTTGAATTAAAAAATAGTCGCCAGTGTAAAAAATGTATCCCCGAGGAAATCTCGGGTTGCGCAAAATTTGCTACTTTTATGTTACCGGAGGAAATCTCGGGTTGCGCAAATTTTGCTATTTTTACGTTGCCCGAGGAAATCTCGGGTTGCGCAGCGAGAGGGTTAAATCTCAAAAATCTATTTGGTTCCAATGTTATTGAAGATAAAAGAACGTTTTTTGGAATCGTGGATAACTCGGAAGTGATTATATTATATTTTCGTAAACCTTCTTGATAGATCAAAAGAATTTCTCTTCTTTTACAGTGCATTTATATGATGATAGAATTTTCAATTTCACTAAAAATACGTAACCCATTGTCAAAAAAATTGTTTAAAAAATCAAAATAAAGATCATCTTCCCTTTATATTACACAAGTAAAATATTATTCACTTTGTAATCTAGAATAGTTCGCTTAAAAGCAGGGCTTTACATAAAAAAGAAGAGGGGGGGGGGGAGTGGATGTAAAAAATCATAAACGAATCATTTTAACTCTTTTAAGGGTGCCAGTTTTTTTATACCTGTTAATTTTAATTCCCAACTACCAAAATTTGTACCAGAAATGTTTCTGTAAAATTACCTTTGTATTATTACCTGACGGTCATCTACATTTTACATTATCTAAGAATTGCAAAAAAATACTCATTTTCTAATACTGAATCGGGAAGTGCCCAGTGTTTAAAAAAACTGGCATGTAAAAAAAAAAAAAAAAAAAAATGTCATCGAGTCTTTTTAAACAATATTTCTAAGTTATTTTATATTTTTAGCTAAAACACGGCCGAAATATCCATTTTTTTTCAGTCCCAACTACAGTGTTAGCCCAGTAAACTGGAGATAAATGATCCGATCAATGTGAGAGAGCAACCACTTTTGGCAAAAGTCCAATTCTTGCGTCGCAACTTACTTCTAGTATGCTGAACCAGAGTAGAACGAATGAATGTATGCTGTAACTGCTCCTTCTTCCCTTTACTTTAAGTAAGTGATTAAAAAAAATCAGATACTGCATCATTGATATTAAAAATAAATCCTTCTTTTAAAATAATTTCTGGAAGATTGCTTTTCTGCACAGTAAATTTGTAATTTAAGCGCGAGAAATACGATTCATTAAATAATAACAGTAAGCCAATGGTTTCCGTGGCTATTCTTTTTCAGGGTTAAGCACCTTACAAGCCATTCATGCTCTGCCTCCGTAGTTTTTATAGTATGGGGAATGAGAATTTCTTTCTTTTCTTCTTTTAATATCTTACACTATTATTGACTGTATCGATATTTTTACCTCGTTTGTGGATATCAATCATCTGCCACTGCAGTCATTATACGTTTAGACATCACACCCTTTGTAAGAACCTGCCAACATTCAGAAGGAAATACAACCTACAGTTCAACGTCTCGGTAGTTCAATGGCCAGAACATTTTTTTTTCGTGAGCAAACTATACAGCGTTTGTTGTCGTGTTGGAACAGTAACTTTGCACCTTTTACGGGCGCCCTGTATGTTTGAAAGTAAATTTTTAATATAAATGATACACAATTTGTTTTACTTTAATTTTTAACATAATTCTTAAATTGTGTTAAAATTTCAAGTATCCCGTCACATTAAATTTTTCAAAATAATCCCTAAAATAAAATTAATGTACAGTAGAGTCTCTCAAATCTACACAGCTTGGGACCAGAGGTTGGGCAGATTTTAGAATTTTGCAGATTTCTACACTGTTAAAAATTTGCACCAAACTGTCCAGTCATTTGACCGATTTTATAGAAAATGATTACATAACCGTAATTTAACTCTACCCTGACCATAATATGGTCAGAATAGAGTTAAAATACGGTTATGTAACCGTTTTCTATACAAACGGTCAAATGACTGGACAGTTTGCTGCAAATTTTTAACAGTGTGGTCACTATTTTGTTTACATTTTTTAAACAGTAATTTGAATGTCGTAGTGCACTCGAAATGAGTGTTTGCAATAAAGTAAAATAATTAAGTAAAATAATAAATTGAAATAAAAAAATAAGAAAATTAAGAACGTTTAAAAATTGATTAATATATTAAAACTAAAGGTTGAGTAAATAATTAATAATGCGTAACAAAACATGCATAATAATGATGAGATTAATTTTTTTTAATTACGAATTACTAACGAAACTCTCTTTATAAAGGTACACCAAATTTACATAAAAAACATAAAATATGTTATAAACATGAAATGTCTTTTTTCATGTTTACCCAGACTCAACCAAAAAAGCTTGTTTGATACATAAATGTATTTGGTAAAAAGATCGCTATCGCCTATGATATCAGCGCTGTCTTAAATCTTTTTGGAAATAAATTTATATTTCCTTCACGTAAAAGCCTGAATTCCATCATATTAACCAGAATTACACATTAAAATGTGTACAGAATAGCATAAAAATACATTGAATTTTTTCTTTGCATCTTAACTGTATTTTCACTGTTTTCATCTGCAACAATGTGCGAATTTTAGGCATTTGCAGATTTTAGGGTCGTGGATTTGAGGTTGTCTACTTTATATAATTTTTATATCCCACTGGTGGGCTTGTTGATTTTTTATATATATATTTTCAACAGGCCTACATAGTGAGATAATCTAAATATGTGAATATGAAAAGGAGAATTTGTTCCATTTCCTAATTTGCTAAAAAAATAACGAATGTGTGCTATAAACTGCTTTGAAACATAACAACCATTTAAACAAATAACATTTATAATGTAAAAAGTGCTTTGTTGGTGAATTATGTTAACAATAACTCATTTTGAAAAAATCATGCGATATAGTCATTCATCTATAATTACATAGGAAATAGTGAATTGTACAATGTATAAAGAGGAGTACCACGTGGAATGATGTACCTAGTGTTTTTCGCTTGAAATTATTGGTTCTGTTCAGAGTTAAATTAATTTCCTCTCCAATTTTATTTTATTTTCTCATATAGATCCATCCAGGGATATAATAGAGGGTGGTATACGCTGTATACCTTCTGGATTTTTTTAAGAACTTCCGTATACCCTCAGTTTTTCCCGTAAAGCTATAGTGTATACTCTCTCGCGACACAGATATAATTAGACTATATTTCCGAACATCATGAGCAACACAATCTTTATCAGTTTTAATCTAATTAACAGTTTTAACAGTTGAATAAATCTGTTTTGATGAATTAAAATGTTTTTTTTTAAACGATATGTAATTAATTTAATATTTGTCATAGAAAATTGTAACCTCTGTTACTGCATTGTCATTTAGTAGAATAAATATTAAAAACTCGCATTCCCATGAAACAACAGCTAATCTATATTGTATAAAACACTTCGTGGAACAAAAAGAATCTGGTGCCATTTTGACTTTGTTTATTGTTTGGTGTTTTGAGCTAAATGTATTTTATCTTTCTAACTTCTTTCAATCCAATTTTAGTTTTAAATATTCTTTTAAAGATAAATTTTTATGTCCGTTTTTATTTAAAAAAATACGTAAATAAAGACAATTTAAACAAAAAAAAATTATTTATTTGTATGCAATTACTGAATTAAGACAATTATATTTACTAAATGTAACCTCTGTTACATGTAAACCCTGTTTCAATACTTTTACGTTGTTTTTTGTTATTGTTTGTTTCCTCTCTTACTTCAGATACAACTTAAAAGACAGTATTTGAATTTTAAAATCGAACTTTTTCAGCTATTACTAAAAAGCTTAAACTAATGACTGTTTTGAAATTAAAAGGAGGATTAAGAAACTATTGCTTCATTTACTTTAATTAGCTCAATTAAGAAACCTTTTACTACAATTTAATGGCAACTATTTCATGTTATTTCGGATTTTGTAATCTTTGGAATTGAGGTCACTTTTTAAAACTTAAATTTAGATGAGACTTTTTATTTGCATAGAAAACAGTGTGCAATGTTTTGTGTTTATTTAATAATTGTTTTTATTTTATTTTTAATATATTTCACCATTCTTTGTTTACAGAAACCAGTACCAGTGGTAATTTTACGGCATGGCATAACTTTATTGCACTACTGCACACAGACATTTTATTATTTTAATACTAACGTTTGAATGCTTACAAATTTCGAAAATTACAAGTACAAATTTGCATATATACACCACACACACAGAGAGAGACACACAAGATTTGTTCATATTATAATATATGACACAGGGTGGCTATAATTAAAGTGCACGTGTTTGAAGGGCTTTACAAGATAAACTATTTGGAATATTTTTAAAAGATTTGGTATTTATACTGTTTAGAGTATGTGAAAACGAGTTATGCAATAAAAATGATTAGTTCGAAATTTTACCAATAGATGGAGCTTACATGTTAGAGATGTTTTGTAAGAAAATATTAAGAAAAATAACCCATTTTAAATCAATATCTTTTAAGACGACGACAATCTTTCATAGCAGCGCTATAACTATCATCCATTTTGATTTAAAAAATAAATACTTTATTAACAGAGAACAGCTTTTTTTGGCTAAATTTTTAGTGTTCATAAAGCTCTTCATAGCTAAAATCTTAAGATAGAATCATGTGAAATTTGCGATAAAAAAGTTTTAAAAGTTAGCTGTGGTCGGAAAGTCTCTGTTTTTCTTTTCTTTATTATATATATATATGTATATATTAATTTTTGGATATTAATGAAATACAGCGCCACCTATTGTAAAATTTTAAATTATTTTTTTTTATTGCAGAGAATGTTACCTCATGCTATAAAAAGTATAAATACCAAATCTTTTTAAAATATTCCAAATTGTTTAGCTTGTAGAACCTTTCAAACACGTGCAGTTTAATTATGGCCACCCTGTATATATTTCTATAACTATGCTTTGATTTATAAAGATACAATGATGAGAATATACAGGGTGCCTCCTCCTATAATTATCCATTAGCTAATTCGTAAACCGTTAATTTTAACCTTTTGATTACGGGCCAGGACAGGCGACTATTTTTATATTGAATCGTAGCACAATTTACAAAAAAATTTCTTTGTGGAAGATATCTCTGGAAAATATCCTACTATAAGTGTATGGCAGAGAATATTTTTCAAAAATGCTACGAATAGAATTTAAAAAAAAATTCGCTGGGACGTACGGTGGCCCAATCCCGTAATCAAAAGGTTAACGATATAGTTCCAATTGCAAAAATGTTTGTAATGTTGTTTTTCATCATATCAAAAGCGATTTACGTCAAAATAGTTATATATTTTTTAAGTTACGAAATTTAAATTTTTATATTCCCTGGTTCCTGAAACTTAGGGGTCTTCAACCTTTTTGCTGGCAAGTCATATGCCCCCACAATTCCCGAAATATCATTTAAGCTTTATTTAATCGCAAAGTTTCTGTCATTAAATAAGGTGAATTTTCCTATTCTAAAATAGTTGCACATTGGTGGCTCGCAGGCCACATGTTGAAGACCTTCTTACTATACGATACGTTTAGAAAAACTTTCTTCATGCTCTAACAAGTAAAACAGTAAAAATTTCATTTTTATGCGACCAAAGCATACGTTTTGATATTTTGAATTTTATTTATTTATTGGTAGCGTTTTCTGGCATTGAAAACGCGTTTTTCATTTTTCGGTAAGGAACGGGAAACAACATTTTTATTTATTTAAAGGAAAATATGTAAAAGAAAAAATGAATTTAGTAACTTTTTTGAGCTTTTACTCTCAAAACAAATTTCGTAAAAACAAAAAAAAAAAAAAAAAAAAAAAAAAAAAACGTAACAAGTACAGGCAGCAAGTTGCCGGATAGAAAGAGATTTTTCTGTTATTTGAAGAATTTTCCGACATTTGATAGGATAATTTGAAGAAATTTTGATCCTCGATACGTGAGTATTTCGAGTTTTGATGGTAATTTTGACGTAAAATTTCCGTTTCTAATACGAAAAAGTGCAGGCAGCGCATTTGCCTGAACATTGTAATGATTTGATGAAATTGCAATATTATAGTGGAAGATTTCACGCAATGTTTACGTTAGATTGGTGAATTTTTCTGTATTTTTGAGAAAAATGGGCAAACCAAAGCGAGAATTTTTCGTGTTTTAACGGTAAAAAACCTTCAATTCGACGATATATTTAGAGTGTTCTGCAATTTACTCATGTAATAAAAAGTCATCCTTAACTAGAAAATATTTAAATTAGTTTACGTGAGCTATTACAGTTGTACATTAGTCTTTTTGCGTATTTATCTGACTCTTTGATGTTGATATTCTTTTAACCACTCAATTTTCTCGTTTATGCCATTTGCCATCATATCATTAATTGCGGAAAGCAGCTCACGTCCTCGGCGAGAGAACTATTATCATGGCTCAAAAGGAAATGGCAACGAAAATAGTTTAATTTGAAAATTGCATATACATTTTTTCCATTTTATGTTTTACTTAAATACTATTTGTATGCAATTCTTTTTTGGCATACATTTGATGTAAGGACTAGTATCTATTACTTGCAGTAATTATGATTATGGTTTCTGGGCGTTAACTTCTGTTATTATGTCAGGTTTTAGAAAATAGTTATTGCCGTTAACAAAAAAGAAAAAAAAACGATCTTTTAAATCATTTAGTAATTCTCTATATATCTTTCTGTTTATTCATCTATCCACATAAATATGTATTTATCTATCTATCTACCTATATCTATATATGTCCATCTATCTATCACTTCCAATTCCTCTTAGCATCCACGCAGCCTGGAAAAGTTATGGAGATGAGTTACTATTTCCCATTCAAATAATTGCAAGATAACATTTTTTTCTTTTTTAAATCAAAAAGTGTCTTCAATATAATGTTTCAGCATACAATAGTACATCCATTCTCTAACACAATTCGTTCTAAAAAACGGTTCCAAAGGGGAGTTGTTTGTGAAACGAATCAAAATTTCTTATAAAAATAATAAAATACGATTAATTGTTTCTCACTACCAAATAACCTCCTGTATTTACCTGTTCCGAACAATGCATTGTACAATTAAGTACATTAAAATATGAAACACATTAAAGTACATTACAAGAAACAATGTTAGTTTTATAATATTTTGCCAAAAATTTAACAAAAAAAGATGCACATATTTATTGATGAGACTTTGGATGGTTTGCGATTTAAAAGAAAGAGCGGGATGTTTCCATTCATCACAAGGACTACTAAGCTAACTCCCTGTTTACGATTTTCATAATGCGTGATGTTTTTAGCACAGGGATTAGTATATTGCATGTTACGTGCGCTTCTCGCCCATGAAAGTGGAATAAAAAGAAAGAAAGAAAAAGAAGAGTCAGTGGAATCGGTAACCTTGCAGTAAAGAAATTTGAAAATGCATGCATTTAGTTAATGGTGTGATCACTATACCTCATGTATGTGCGCTTTACGCCCATGAAAACAAAAATACAAAGTATTACAAAGAAATACAATTAATTTCTGTTTTGGACAGTAAATATTAATATAAAAGATTTCACGTAATATGCAATTATGCATTTTTCTATTTTCGTCTCTTGAGCAAGTTACAAAAACAAGTTAGAAATAAGGATTGAGAGGAAATATAATCTTAATTGGAAAACGTTTCTAATCAAGCAAGTTTTAATTCCTCCTACACATTCCTGAGACCAATTTGTTCGCTTTGTAAATGAATCATTCAAGAAAAACTGTTAGTATTTGGCTAAGATTTTGCACGATTGAGATGGTGGCTTATAGTAGTAAGCTGCCGTATATCAGCATTTTGCTGATTTGCGTTGATAGTAGCACAATTCGACTTTTTTTTAATGATTTTAATTTATATTTATGGAAAATATAATTTTTTATACAGTATTTGTAATTCCTAAATAATATATCTTAAAAAGTGCAATTAGTTTCAACCAAATAATTTAATGCATTCAAAAATGTAAACTTTAAAAATTCTTTCCTGTAAATTTTTTTTTTTTTTTTAGCTGTGCCACCAACAACGCCAAGCAGCGATTTGCAGTTTTGTGCAAACTTTCGATCAAACATTTTATAACAAAATGAAAACATTTTGATTTTGTAGGGACCTTGCGGATTAAATTCGGCTATTTTTAAATTTAATTATAAATTTCTTTTTGTGACTCTATCGCATAAAAAAAAAATGTTAATTTTACTATCCGTTACTATTACGCTGCTTTTTTTCAGCAGGGATATTTCCTTTGAAGTTTTCTCTTCTTGTTCTAATATCCTTAGATCCTCTAAAAAAATTGAAGCTTCAATTGAACATTCTGATCCTCTACGTGATCCAGCCGGTTATATAATCGCGTTATTAACCGATGGTACATTTCCAGAGTTTTCCTAACACTTAACGGAAAACGCCTAACTTCTGCTATGGAAGTCCTTTTTCATGGTATTAATTAATTAATAATTAACAAAAATATTTCTCACCTAATCACTTTTCTTCACTTTTTTCCAGTGACATATCGACAAATTTTCTCTTATGAGATCAATTAAAATTGAGCACAAAACTAAGGGAGCAACACATTTAATAATAATAATATAAAAGCAAATTTCTTATACTAACCGAGTTGTGGTAGGGACTAAGAGGCATGCATCGGGTCGTGTAACCTGATTTTACCCCAACCTGCGTTTCGGTTCGTGTCGGGTTAACGCTATATTTTTCGTAGCCGTAGGATTGACTTTAATTGTTTCGGGTTCGGGTCGGTTTCAGTTTAGGATTTGACTCTTACGGGTCAGGGTCGGGTTGACCTGATTTTTAAATAGGAGTTCAGAATATTTTTTCAGATAAAAATAAAAACCTATATATTTGAACATCAATGAGTATGTGCGCAGGATTCTAGCAGAGACACATCTAAACTTGTGCCTTTTTCAGCTGTTATGAATACATTTGTCAGGTAATAAAAAAATGCAAAAAAATTATAATACGTAAAGTTTTAATATTTTTTGTATTTCCCAGTTTAGTTTAATACGCACATTCATATTTATTTTAACTTCATAAATAGAAAGAAATTCTAAATTATTTTAAATTTCTGTTTTTATCTAGCTACTAAAGCTAAAAACCGTTCTGGGGTTAAAAATTTGCTACTCTGAAGATTATTTACATCAAATCTTCTATTTTATACACGTTAGATTCTAATAATTATTTATTTTAACTAGTAATGTATTAAGGAAATAATATTTTTCACCATTTTCGTTTCTCGTACGATAGTTCTCTGGACTTAAACTTGGTCTATTGAATTGTAAACCTTTTATTAAAAATTTGCTTGATAAAAAATTAGCAATACGGACGTGGAAACATGTTAATTTTGTATAGGTTAGAAGAGACAAATAATCACCTTAATATCGTATTTGCCCATCCTTATACTAAATTACATTTTATGTATAATTTTTGTTTAATTTTAATAATGCTTAATCAGTTTAACCCATTTGACACTTAAATCATCAAAATATCTTGAAATTAATGGATATCACTTCTAACTAATTTCGTAAGAACATTTGTGTCACATATAATATATTAAAAGCATATGTGTGCTGAGAAGTAAAAGTGACTAGAAGTATAGCCAAAAGAAAGCGACGAGTCCCGGGTTGTTAAGATTATGACAAGAGTATTTAATGAAAGCTGACACCACGCTGGAATACGTTTTACTGGAGTTGATTACAATCCATTCAAGAAAGCCCGAGAGGCATAGAAGGGGAAGGGGGGTTGCAGGGGAGGGCCATTGTCCCTCCTTGGATTTTGAAATTTAATTAATGAAATTTAATTTTTCTCGGACAATGTCAAAAAAAAAAAATAGCAAAATTTATTCTTTACAAGTGACTTAAAATAAACACTAAGAAGAAGAACTAAAAATGTTTCGATAAAGCTGCTCTGACCTTTTGAACTCCCGTGGAAGTCAATTCTAAGTTCTGTTTTTCTTTTTACGTTAATGTGTTTAAAATTTAACTTAAGCCGGTGGTTTAAGAGGGTAGAGACCCTTCCCTTTCCCTAGTGAAGAAAGACGTTATTGTTTCAATTCTGCTTTTTGAAACATGCTGCTAGAAATTTATTTTGGAATATTTGATATATTTTAACTGTTAAATTTCTGTATTGCTTTTTATATTGATTTGTTTTTGAAATTGTCTTGCTTGGGACATTCTGACAATTTTTTTTTTAGTTTAGCTTATTTCATGCTTATATTCTCCATTTTTAAAAATGCGACCAAGGCTGCGTACCCCAGGCGCATCTATTCCACAATCTTGACTCTCCCTTGATTTTGTTCATTCGGTTGCCCATCCCGAGACTAGAAAAGCGGACGAAACTTGTCGCTAATTTTGCTAAGTATGGGAAAATGCCTTAACTCTTCTAATTCTCTGATACTACTTACAGTAATACCAAAGGAAGCAATCAGCTAAAATAATTTTACTAAATGTTTAAATGTATTATAATAAAATATTTAAATACATATAAATGTTTTCAAGCATGAAATATCTTATTCGAAAAACCTTTATAAATCAAAGAACGAACTGAAAATTTCATTAATGGGGACACCAGTTTGAACGACGAAAAAAAAAGGTGTATTTTAGGAATTATTTGTGGGTTTCAATAACAAAGTAAACTGTTGAGGGGTTTTGAAACATATTAAGTTATGTTTAAAGAGTGTTTCGTATTTTTTTTTTTTTTTAAGTTATATTTCGTCTTTGGCACTCATGGGAACGAGAGTTTCTTGAAAATGCAGTGTCAGCTGGCCGCTTGTATACCGAGCATTCCTGAAATATAAAAATAGTAATAATAAATAAATAAAATAAATACATAAATTTTAATGCAATTAATCTTTAGCCTATTGGATATGGCATGGCGTAGGAGTTTTTTTTTTTCAAAGTTTAAATATTTGTGAAAATGGTGGCATTAAAAATAATATATAAATTTGACCTCATGAAAATAGTCTTAAAATGCTTGTAAAATATCTAAAAATTCAAATGTAAAAAATATTCTTACGTAGCACCATAGAAGATTCAATTCTGAACGTTTGTATGAAAAGTTAAAGAAAATTGTTTGACGGTTCTCGAGCAATCCAAGCGGCCAAGTGCAAAAATGTCGTTTTGAGAAAAATGCGTTTAAAATTTAAAGTTTTTTTTCTTATGATAATTTTTTCAATGTATATAATTGAGAAAACGACCATTGTATACCAAGATGGCCGGCTAAGTACAGCGGCCATTTGACCGGTTTTACCTACCGATACACAACCCCATATTTGTCGCTGTAACTTTTGTAAAAAAATTTTTTAATCGTTTTTGAGTTGTATTCTAAACACTCTAAGTTATCGGATTTTATTCTAATTTTTGAATTAGTGTTTCCCTTTAATATAAAAGGAGAAGCGAAAACGAGAATATCAAAACTTCAGTAACAAGAATTATTTTTAGATACAGGTATAATTTTAAATAATTAAAGAAACAAGTATCCCCAAAAATATTTTATTTTACTTAAAATTCAATGATATGGGTATCCTGGCCTTTCATTTTACCTGCATTTTCTTTCAAAGAGTTTTAAAAGAACAAAAAAAAAAAAAGTGACTATTTTTTGTTTTGCTAAAGCAGAAGCCAAACTACAAGAATAAATTAGACATTTTTTCGTTAAACGTTAAATATTAACTATTATAATTAACTATAATATAATATTATTCTTTATTCTTTATTTACATTTATTATTAATATAAAATAATTTCAATTAATTTAATATAATTAAATATTAATATTATTTCGTTAAACGTCATCATCCGTCAATGAGCAGAATCTCGAAGTTTCAATTGCGCTGTAGTATTCAAAATGTCACTTGTTCCGAACAATTAAATATCAGAAATGATAAAACAAGAAATTCGCATTAGTTATGGCATTGTAACTAATTTTACGAAAATATTATTATACATATATATATATTTTTTTTTACACTAAATTCTTTGTTCTGTTGTTGTAGAGTCCAAAATTTGGATTGCTCCACAAAGCAGCGGTCTGTGCTCCTTTTATAGCCCGAAAAACTTATTGAAAATGCTTTTTTTCTGTAGTTAAAACATTATTTCGATAATTTTAAGATAGAATTAGATCTGGTGATATTTTAAGGTGATGGAAGAAATTTTTGTTAGTTGAAATAAGCAAATAATATCTACTTACTTGATTTTGATGAATCGTGTTTGGGAAAAAACAGGTAAAGTTTACTTTGTATATTCTTCAGATAAGTTCATTTATTCTTCACGTAGCATGCCACGCAGTTCAAAGTTTTGAAATTGAAATCTTTATACTTTAAAGAATAACATATGTTAATACCAATATGTGGAAATAAGTGTAAATTTTTTTAAGTCAACATAAATGTATACAAATTTACAATTCCAAAGATAGTCAACCAAAAGACACTATAAAAAAAATACGAATTTAATAACAAATAAATTTTCGGTTTTGAACTTATTTTAATAAACAATTCACCAGAATAAAATATCTTTTTAGCATTAATTACCGGAAAAGTAACACAATGAATATTAATTACTAACTGAATTAAACGTCTGATACTATCAGACATTGTTTGTTTACATACATTATATTATTTTGAGTAACGTGTATTTATTATGATTCTTTGATATTTCTCTAATGTAAAAACTCAAATACTAAGAAGAAAAAAAAAATTAATCTTTCGCTTTTCATAGTGAAATTGACCCACTGTCTGCTCTATGTTCCAATATGCTGACAATGACCATGTACATTTCATGCAGATCAAATAATTGTTGGAATATTTTCTTTTCCAATAGATATCCTTATATTTCTATTTGAACAACCGATATTACAATTCAAGGAAGTCTTTATTTTTTGTCCTGCTGTTCTGTTATTTGAGATATTAATCGGCTTTGAAAACAGGTTTTCTCCTTGTCATCTTTTAATTTTTAATACTTACCTTGTAAACAATTGCAAAAATTGCATTCCCATTTTATTCAGTACGGCAAACATTTTAGATGTGAATTATTATTTATTATATCTTGATAATTTCTCTAAAGTAGCAGATAAGAAATAGTATACAAAACTGCTTACTCTCTTTATCTATGCGTTAGAAAATCAAATATTTTCTAAATCATAATTTTTCCGGAAAACTTTTTTTTTGGAAAGTATATGTACGGAACTTTATGATTTTAAACACGCGTGAAAGAGAATAACTTTTCGAAAATTTCTACTTTTATTATATCGAACACTTAATTTAAATTGTTTGAATAATTGATTAGAGAAGGATTCTCAGTTTCTGGAATTTTCATTTCCTTTTAATAACTTTGAAAATGTATTCCTGTTAAATCTACAGAGTCTATTGACGTTTCCTCTATTTACTCTGGAGAATTTTCCTGGCACGCTTCTCTTATGAAAGGAGAATAGGTATGCCCCTGTTTACATGTTATTTACGCGTAAGTTCATTTTTATGAGTGATCCATATTTAATATGTCTTTAGTTCTAGCATTTTCTTAAAATTGTACTTGACAAATACTTCATCAGTTAACAGAATAGTGGTGGTCAGTGGTGTGGCCAGAATGTCTTTTCGGGAATGGTCTAAAAGATACTATATCATGAATGGCGAATTTTTTACGTGCGTGTGTCAAAAATTCCTAAATAATATCTATCGACAGTGTAACGTGCCAAACGTTTACATAAAAAATATTGCAACATATGCTGCTTGTACGAAACACCGGTTTATAGAATCAGTTGTTTTCTTGCTTTAAATAATTGTGAATTAATATTAAAAATCAAAATTTTATTTCTTATATACTGGGATCAGCCATTAAATTAGTGAAATTTGGATTTGTAAAGAAAAAAAAAAGCTTTTAAAATTTATATTGAAAGGCAAAATAATTACTTGTCGAAAACGTTGCATAGCAGCCCAGAAAAATAAATTGATGAACTAATGTAAGCAAAAATAATTGCATTATTTGTGACAGTCTGTACGCGTTAAGCAAAACTTAGTTTATTATAATAAAAAGAAAAATGAATTCTATCCATATAAATATTATCAAATTTACATTTTTCACATGCTAAAGAAATTGCCAAATGTGCCATCTCGAGCACGCGTGCCATAGATTCGCTAGCCCTGTTCTATGTGATTATAAACCACTTTAGAAAGCTTTGTCTTTTTTTTAATACGAAAAACATTTCTAAACTGTGAGAAAGGCTTAAATTTCGAAGAAAATAGTTTAAAAATTCTAACAAATTTATTCACATGAAAACAGCACCCATCTAATGACTTTGTATATTTTCATTGGTGTCTGGGCGATTTGGCACATCACAATACAAGTTCAGCTTCTGATCTATGAAAATTCAGAATCACACACACACACACACACACACACACACACACACACACACACACACACACACACACACACACACACATATATATATATATATATATATATATATATATATATATATATAGAGAGAGAGAGAGAGAGAGAGAGAGAGAGAGAGGGTGTTTCATAAAAGATAGGCAACACTTTAAGAGGTGATAGTACACATCCAAACAAACAACTTTCATCAAAGAATGCATGGTCGGAAATAAAACGCAAAGGTGCTGGCGGATTTGGAAACTTTGTCCATGCAAACGTTAAAGCTCCATACTTGTTGCGAGTTATCGGGAGAAGAACGACACTAATAGCATGCAAATGTCATTTGTGAAAGAAGAAGAACGTGTATGCAAAATTTCGCCTTGATTAATACATAAAAGCCGCTGATTCGAGTGTGCACTGCCAATCGCGGTAGGAACGTATCGGAAGATGTTGCCCTTCACTAATAGGGAAAAGGCTGGTATGCATTTTATTTACGGAACTGCTAATGGAAATGACTCAGAGGCTCAACGATTGTACTGAGAGCGGTATCCCAACAGGTGGTTGCCTGACCGTAAAACATTTGAGATCTTGCACCAACAGTTGTGTGAGACGGGATCCTTTCTCGCTTCCTGGTCGGATGCAGGTCGTGCAAAGACGGACGGAACGTTAGTTGTGGAAAAAGCCATTCTGGATATGATTGCTGATCAGTCAAGTACAAGTACACTAGCAGTGGCTAGGCAATTACATGTTTCACACTCCACGACATGGCGAGAACTGAAGGATGAATGTTTGCATCCTTATCATGTTCAACTAGTCCAGGAACTGACTTAAAGGGATTATCCTCATCGTGTGGAATTAGCCCGCTGGTTTCTGCAGCAGAACGCGGTAAATTCAGATTTTGGGGCAACTGTGCTTTTCACGGATGAATGTACCTTCATACGTGAAGGTGCATTTAACACCCACAATCAACACGTATGTGCGAATGTAAATCCACATGCCACTTATTCACATGCTCATCAGCGACGCTTTTCTATCAATGTTTGGGCAAGAATAATCGGAGACCGCCTACTCGGACATTACCTTCTGCCAGAACGCCTTGATGGGAAAAAATACCCCACGATTCTGCAACAGGTGTTGCCAGGCATGTTGAACGTGGTTCCCCTACACATCCGACTGGTAATGTGGTTCCAGCAAGATGGAGCACCAGCCCATTATGTACGAGACGTGCAAAACTATCTGGATATAACATTTCCCAACTGATGGATTGGGCGAGGCGGTCCTGTATCTTGGCCACCGAGCTCGCCAGATCTTTCATGTCTCGATTTCTTTTCAGTGCGCGATAAGCCTGTTGTTTTTCAGAAAGATCGCCAATCTTTTCTTCGCCGTTGTACCGCATGCATAGACACTGTCGTTCACTGCTTTGAACACTTATTATAATCACATGTCATTAAACTTGCTTTTGTCTCTTCATCATTCTTTGTGTGTTTTTGCCTCGTCTAACAGTATCACCTTCAGCGTCCTCTAGCACTTTTGCGTTTTAATTCCGATCATGCATTCTTTGATGAAAGTTGTTTGTTTGGATGTGTATTATCACCTCTTAAAGTTTTGCCCATCTTTTATGAAACACCCTGTATATATATATATATATATATATATATATATATAAACTTATTGCAAAAATTAACCATTGAAACAGAAGCAACTGACCATATACAATGAGATTACAATACCATATAGCACTGTCTATATATATTATATATATATATAACGTATGAATATGAAAAGTATTAAATTATTAAAAACCCAATTTAAATCTAAAACTTAAATTATTTTTCATTTAAAATATTTTCTAGCTCTTAATATGTAACTCTGAGTCCTTTTTAAGTTGTTTTCAATGTCAAACAAATACTACTCTTAGATATTAAGTTCTATATAATTTTAAGATTAAAACTAAAAGCTAAGCGCTATTTGCAAATGTCTGCGGTTTCGGTGCATCCAGGACTCGCTTTATGGTCCGAGCCCCAGATATCAATTAAAAGTTATTAAACATATTAAGTTTAAATTTACACCTAGTTGACACCTTCTCCCACTGCAGGAAAAAATCACAATTTCTCGAACAAAATTTGCGATCCCACGCTAAGAACATAGATTTTGAGCTAGTCAGTCTGCCTTGTATGGTAACCATCTAGAAATGTAAAAAATTATACGGCTCTTGGGGCTCCGTAAGATCTAACACACTCCTACGATTCTGGATAAATTATGGAACTGGATTAATAAACGATGTCGGACCACAATGGCGTCCCGAGTCAATTACTTCTACCTGCTAGAAGTATTAAGCGAATACTTGAAATCGATTTCAGGCGCCGATTTTTCTTTCAATTGGTAGTAAACAATAAATAAAGTACTTTCTGAATGTCATATTTTTAAATAAAAAAAATTTAATATTTAGGAAAATAAATTACGATATTACGATAGAATACGATATTACACCAGTTTCTTCAAATATTTTTCTCACTTTCTGAAGATAATAACAGAATAGTTTTAAATTTCTAACTCATGAAAAACTACACTTTTGAGAAATTGTTCACAAGCATTTATGCATGATATTTATGCTGCTATACAAATCCCTTTTCACCGAAAACGTCACCATTTACACTTTAAAATGTCACGAAGGAAATGTTGAATGACTAATTGTTATCAATGACTTTGCAGGAGAAAAAAAGTATGTCACAGCGGAAGGCTATGCAATGTTTTTTAAAATTTATTTTCTTTTTTATTTCCCCAAGAGACGTCATCCGCTTTCCCGATGGAAAATATTCTACGCTATTTCATGATATGCATAAAAATTTACTTTCACGTTTTTCACGTATCATCACACTAATCAAAATTCAGTATTATTCTTTTAACTTGATCAAAAATAATTCGTTTGAATTGTATTGAGTTTACCATTGAATGATACTCACTGCATGATTCAATTTCATATTGTCTTTCCAGAATCTTATTTCCGATAGCTTTTATTTTTTATTCTTTTTTCGTATTGTTCATTCATCCATGTTATCTATTACTTATAGAATTTTAGATGGGCTAATTTTTTGAATAAGGTATAATAATAGCAATAATAGGAAACAAGCTGGAAATTATTTATTTATTTATTTATTTTTTGGTCAGTCTTATTTTTCCCTATAAATGAATTAAAACAACAATATATATATTTTGGTATAGAAGATACACTTAAAACAAATATTTAATTTTAAATATACTTCTTTGAAAAAAGTAAATTAATAATAATAATAATAATAATAATAATAATAATAATAATAATAATAAACTTGGCTTTATTTATTTAAAGCGTTATTTTCATTCTACTTTTTTACTATAATAAGTTAGTATAGCTGATTCACTTAATGCAAATATTTAGTTTTACATATACTTCTTTGAACAAAGTAAAAAAACAATAGTAGTAGTAAATAATCTTGAATTTATTCATTTAAAACTTTTTATCTTAGTCATTCTACTTTTCCACAATAAATTCGTGAAAATAACGACATATTTACATTAGTATAGAACATGGACGGCGAATCTATGGCACATAGTTGAATATTTTCGGCAAGGCGTTGATTGAGGTTTTAAATAAAAAAAAAAAAGAAAGAAAGAAAGAAAGAACAGTGAAATTACACAAAATACACGAATTTAGACAAGCTGGGCTTGTCTAAAGATTTTTTAATTTATAAAAAAAAATATGAAGAAATTGAAATGCAACTTATTGAATTCCAATCTAGTTTAATATGGAATAAAAAAAGTATCAAATTAAAAGGAGATCTAGTAATTATCGAAAAGAAAAGATTATATGACATTATAAGAAAAACTGCAAACGATGAAATTGTGGCGACATCGACTGAAATCCTAGATTTGTAGAGTGTTGCAAAGATTCTAGGACTTGCTATTTTAACAATTGTTCTTTCTACCTATTCCTGCGAGTCATTATTTCGGAAAATAGTGATAAGAGCTCAAGTTGAAACCGCTAGTCAGTTGACTCCAGTTCACATTGCTTTCTATTAAAAGTATGAACACAATATCAATTATATTCAAGATGCAACAACAGAAACTGTATTTTATTACTTTCTAAAATATAATTGTTACTATAATTATTACAGTATAATATCTACATGTATGTTACCCATATTTTTTAATCTTGGGCGAAAAAACCAAGTAACTTTTATTCATTGTTTTCTGACCCACTAAATATTTTTGATTAATGACACGTCATGGAGACGTAAAATATTTTTTAGTCAGATTTGGCACGCAGCTGTGAAAAGGTTCGAAATCCTTCATATAGAAGATGCACTTAATACAAATATTTAAATTTAAATGTACTTCTTTCAATAAAGTAAAATAACAAAAATAAAAACAAACGCAATATTACTTATTTAAAACATTTTTGTCATTTTTTTTTCACTGTAATAGGTTAGTATAGAAGATAAACGTAATCCAAATATTTAATTTTAAATATACGTCTTTGAATAAAATAAAATAAAAATATTAATAAACAAGCTTGGGTTTATTTATTTAAAAGTTTTGTCTAAGTCATTCAATTTTTCATCGCAAATGCATAAAAATATTTATTGGTTAGTATAGAAGATAAGCTTAATGCAAATATTTAAATTTAAATGATAATAGTGGAATTTTCCACACTTGAAAAGAAAAAGCAATATAAATAATGAAAAAACGAAATATTTATCCATCCACTTAGTAAGATTAAGAATTATTTAATAAACCTATAGAAAACTCTAAACTGGGATATTATATATATATATATATATATATATATATATAGATATATACAGAGAGAGAGAGAGAGAGAGAGAGAGAGAGAGAAGGAAAGAGATCAATGTACCGAATAATTTAAACGTAAAAACCATTTTATAATTTATGCATTAACAACATCTTTAATGAAAAGCTCTATTTAAAAAAAAGAACCAGAGAGAAACGGAATATTTTGAAAATGTAACTTTAGAATCCATAACCAGGGATTCATACAGGATTAGTGATTCTCTTTGGAGTTTTGAATAAATATGCAAAATTAATGAAAAGTCCTGGTTTTATAAAGTGTATTAAAGTATTTTATTATATGAAAACAATTTATCATAATTTCTTAAAAACATTTAAAATTTAGTTGATTTTTAGAACTATTAAATTTAAATATTTTTAAATTAAAGCTTTGAAATAAAGCTTTTAAACTATGTTTCTTCCTTAAAAATAAATTTTAAATTGAAAAGCTGTTCACGATCTGAAACTTAATAGTAATTTTTAACAATTTCCAACATAGTTGAAAAATGTTTATGAATTGGGTATGTCTGTCCGTCAGTCTGTCTGGCCATCTGTCTGTCTGTATATTCGTACTCTAACTCGTGTAAATATACTCGGATTGCCATTCAAACGTTATTGAGGTTACTATGGCATGTTCGGTATTGTAAATGAAGTGTGTAACATTTATAGTTCATTTACAGGGGCACTCAAAAATATTCCGTTACATTATGGTCTATGGGAAAAAATCCTCTGGGGTGTATTTTAATGGTGTTACACTATATTAAACATAATAAAATTTATTAACCTTATTTAGGTGCACTAGAAGATGGTTACTATAGAATACGCTATACGTAGCACTTACAGTACGTATACAGGGGAACTCAAAAATATTCCGTTATATTATGGTCTATGAAAAAAAGAATGTTTGCGGCGTATTTTAATGATGTTACTCTGTTAAAAGCACAATGAAATACATACGAATTTCTCAGGCTATATATATATGAATTTCTCATTTCCAAAACAGGATTTCTGTAGAATATGGGGTGCAATTATCGTTCTTTACAAATCGCATATCGTAATCGCATATCATAATAATCATACAAATCGCATATCATAATAATAATCTGAAAATATGTGGGTAAAAAGAATTTATAAATTTCCCAAGTTGAACTTTCCACATTCCATAGTTTACGAGAAAAAGGGTGGTGACAGACGGACGGACAGACACAGGAGTAATTTTATAATGGTTTCGTTTTTACTTTTTAAGAACGGAACCCTAAAAATGAATTGGAAAATCCATTAATAATAAATAAAATGATTGTACTCATAGCCTTTCATAACATGTTGCGAAATGCATACAACAGTTACAGAGAAGAACCGGAACGAAGATTCAAAATATTTTATTACTACAGTTACGATTGAATACAAACATTTATTTATTAGTTTAAAATTATTGAACAATAAATTGTTATCAAATAAAACTAAATAAAATACAAAAAGAAAAACTAAATATAATTATGTATATTTAACTTTAAGTCCACTAACCTACTGAAAAAAAATATTATAATAAAGTTTCAAGACTATAGATCAGTTGCAGAAATATATTCTAAATGAAAATCATGTTATAAATTTAGTGCCGCTATTTACTAACGAATAAATATATTTAAGTTAAATTAATATAAAAATTCATAGTTACTGCATTATAATTTTCAAACATTAATAATAAATTTTAATGAAAATATTTAAAGATATAATAATAATTAATAATAAATATACAGTGGTGTCCAAAAGTTTGGACATTTTTTGAAAGTTTCATGTTTTTCAACTTTGTGTGCTTGTAGAATATATTAATTTTCCCTTAAATACAAACACTTATATATCAAATTGAAGATAAGTTAGTGTAGAATTTAATAATAAAAACAGTATTACAATATCTGTATTACAAAAAAAGTTATGCTCATTTTAGTAGAACAAACAAACACAAATCGTTTAGAATAAGGACGTGTTTTGTAATAAAAGCGTACTAGCCAATCACAAACACTGTTCTGAGGACCAATCAAATGTCTGTAACTATAGTTTAGGTTATTTGGATGGTAAAAGAGTTATTGTTGTGGAAATATTTTGCGGAATGATGCATACTAGTACAATTAAATAGAGTATTGCTGTTTTTGAATATTTAAAGTCCTTTTTTTCAATTAAACTAATTTTAAACAATGTCATCAACAAGAAGAACTAATTGGACATCTACAAAAAGAAGCCGAATTGTCATATTGAGAGAAAATGGCCTCTCTTATGCTGAAATTGCAAGACAAGTTGGTGGTTCAGTGACTTGTTCTGGTGTACGAAAGTTCTGTTTACGTTATGAAAAAACGAAATCAGTGGAAAATAAGGCCAAATCAGGCCGAAAAAAATGCACAAGTGCTACTGCCGATAGGAAAATTAAACGGCTATGCCTTCAAGATAGAAAAATTTCATCAGATATCATTAGATGTGAAATGAATGCAGCGGGTATTGCAGTAAGTTCAACAACAATAAGAAGAAGGTTATCAGGATTTGGAATACAAGCTAGAACTCCAAGGAAAAAACCATATTTAAATCAAAAGCAACGCGAAAAACGAGTTATGTGAGCAAAAGAACACATTAAATAGTCAGAAAATCAATGGAAGCAAGTAATCTGGAGCGATGAGAGTAAAATATCGCTCTTTGGTAGTGATGGTAGAAAATACATGAGACGTAGAGTAGGAGAAGCACTTCATCCTGATTGCATTGAAGCAACTACCAAAAACCGAACAAATGTCATGATTTGGGCATGTATGTCTGCAGATGGTGTGGGCCGAATTCAAGTAATTGATGGCATCCTGAATGCCAAAAAATACATCGAAACTGTCCTGGAACCAAAATTGATATCTTCCATAAGGGATCTCTTCCCCAACAACACACCATTTATTTTTCAGCAGGATTCAGCTCCATGCCACACAGCAAAAGTATGCAAAGCATGGTTTCAAAATAAAGGCATAGATATATTACCATGGCCAGGAAACAGCCCTGATCTCAATCCAATTGAAAATTTGTGGCGACGCTTGAAAATTCTTGTACGAAAAAAACGTCCATCCAATAAAAGACAACTTATTGAAGCTATAATTGATTCTTGGCACCATGTGATTACGAAAGATGAACTCCAAATACTCGTTCATTCGATGAAAAGACGCTGTGAAGCTGTCTTAAAAAATAAGGGTTATCCTACTAAGTATTGATTGTGTAAGTATCACTTTAAAAAAATGCAAATCTAAGATAGATCTTACTATTAGTTGCATAACTTTTTTTGTAATACAGATATTGTAATACTGTCTTTATTATTAAATTCTACATTAAATTACCTTCAATTTGATATATAAACGTTTGTATTTAAGTGAAAATTAATATATTCTACAAGCACACAAATTTGAAAAACATGAAACTTTCAAAAAATGTTCACACTTTTGACCACCACTGTATATTATCTTTAACTTATATACATTTGTTCGAAATAATTATAACCTATTTATCTATCATGTAATTATGATTATTTTATGTAATTTTAAACTTGTATCTGATTATCACAAATAATTTTAGTAAAAGAAAATTTGATATAATTTTAGTTTTTAATATTTATATATATATGTCATTTTAATATGAATGATAGTTCATAAAAACAATAAATTTAATAACAACAAACAATTATTTATAATGAATCTTATATTAAAAGAAATAACATAGCAATGTCAGTTTTTCCCATGATTAATTGACCAAATTATTATCACATATCATGACATTTTTTTATAAGTTATATATATATATATAGAAAAACCTGAAACCAACCTCCTCAAATCTTTATATATTTTTGTGTATAAGCACCAAATTATTTAAATGAATGAATTATTGAGTTTACCATTTATTTAGGATATCAATATGTTTTAGCTTGATAAATTTAATATTTACATTTTTATTCTTATGTGAGCAGAAATATTTTGTTCTGTGTAAACAATTAAGTAAAATATTTTTATAAACTTGTTTATGTAAGCATGAATTATAATACGTAAAAATATTTACATAAAATGGAAAATCAGTTCTTTTATCATAAATATCAAATATTAATTTATTATTATTATTAAGCGTTATTTTTAAGTCAAGAAAGTTTATTACATTATTGATCATATCGTTTTGACTTAATGTAAGCTGTTTGGGATATTGAGTAGGTAACGATGAAGGTATTAGGGTCATTGAAGTAAAAAACAATTATATCATCCATATAACGATAGTAAACATGATCATGTTTATTATCTAATGAATTCCTTTTATAGTTATATTAATAGAGATCAGAAAGTATATTGGAAGCCTCACCTCTTTAAAGAATTCCTTGACATTTTTTATAATTATAATTATGATACAAGGTAAAGTTCAATAATGTTTTAAAGAATCTAGCAGAAATGATTTTTTTAAAATTTAATTGAGTTTTGTATTTTTTAAAAAGTAAACACATAGTTTTATGTAAATCTTTGATGTCTATATTGTTAAATAAATAATCAAAATCAAATGTTTTTATGTATTTTGCAGAATTTATGTTGTGTAATTTTTTTAATCCGTGTTGGTTGTCAGTTTTAATCCTTATATTGTATATCTGAGTGAAAATATTCAACAATAAATTACTGCTAGTAATTATATGCAATATATATTACCATATGCAATACAACATTATGCAAATTTATCGAATTTATATGAAATTTTAGTATGGTAAAAGATATGGATTAAATTTTTACATTTAAGTTTTAATAATTTGTGATAACTTAAAATTTTTCTATTATTAATTTCAATTTTTAATGATGTTTTGTTAAAAAATATTACTAGCAATTAATAGCATTGTGGAGTAATTGTTCATAGTATTATTTACAAATAATTGCATAATTGTTTGTTCATTTATCTACATAAGTTATAAAATTATTTTGTAGAGTCTTGATGTTTTTTTTTATGTTTTTAATATCTAGATTTTTAATATTTTTAATATTTTTGATAGTTCATTTTTTAATTGAGGTATAACTGTAAATTTCCATTTATTAAATAACTCAATTGGTTTATTATAGTCTATTGTATTTTTATAGATAAATAAGTTTAAATCTTGAATAAACTGCAAAGGTATTGGTGTAATACATATATAATGTGTGTGTGTGTTTATTTAATAGATATATGATGAAATCTCCACAGCACGTGATCGGGGATAAAAAGGATACAAAATACACTGGGCATACACACAAAAAAATTACAAAATAATTCTTCCAATTTAAAGTGCACCAGTTTTCCTACGAAAAAAGTTAAAAATTTAGGAATGAGAGGTACTTCGCAAAGCACTTTTCAAAACATGTCATCAAAACAACCATAAAATTCAGATAATGTGTGGAAACTTATTTTTCAATTATTATTATAGTCAAAATACCCTGAAAATGTAGCTTGTGATAACTTCTGCCTTTTTAAATACTTTTTGTCTTCGGCATATAGATTAAATTGTCAAAACTTATACTAAATTTAGTAATCTATTCTAGTAATATTTATTAAAAACAATAGACAGGTGAAAATACTGTTAAATAATAACTTTAGAACTCATGCATAACTGTTTTTGAATTGTACTTATATAAATTTAAATGTGTGAGAAAAATACATTTGTCATATCATATAAAATTTTAGGAAAATATGAAGCGTTCAGAATGAAAGTGTATCAAAATGTATAATCCCTAAAACTTTATCCTCAGGTATTTGGAGGTAATGGACTCGCATGCATTTCATTGAGAATTATGGGAAATTAGCGCCATTTGGTTGCTTTAATTTTCAATTTAGTTTTGCAAATAATTACCTATAGAGCAAGAATTCATCTCAAATTTGGTTGAACAAAAAAAATGCACTTGATTCACTTTGGTTCTGAACGCCTCATATGTAAGAGAAATTCAATCGATTGGAACGCTTGGCCAAAAAATGAATGTCAATTTATTCGTTATTCAACTCACTGGAAGTATTTCAAAAATGCATGAAAAGAAGAGTGGTAAGGGGAGAGAAATTAAAACAACAATAATAAAGAACTGGCATTTTATATAAATATGTGAAAATTAATAAATTTCCCTCTAAAGTGACGCATAACTTTTAAAAACCTGTGAAAATTTCACAAAATATAATTTCATCCTTTTTTTTTATTTGCTTGACACATAATTAGACTAGTTAGAATAAGAGCAAAACTTTAGAAAAGAAATTTCATTCACTCATTTACGGATCCCTGTTCAAGATTAAGCTTCCTCAAGAATTTTGACACCTTGGAATATTTGAAACAATTGTTTTTCTGCGCATTATAATTTTCCTCTTTATTTCTTCTGTCTTGTCCACTCACTACTTTTTCTGTAATATGATCAGGCAATTGTTATTCTTGATCACCCTTCAACCTTCTCCAAAGTAGCTATTGTTTAAGCCTTTTCAAGCGGGAATCTTTTTCAATAATGATCAATTTTCAATAATGATTTCAGCATTTCCACGTGTTGTGTAATTTTGCGTTACTTGTCGTAATCCAAAAGGTATTTTCTCAACCTTGAATAAGCCTAAAATGTCAGATTGAATTTAGAAAAGCATTTAAGGAATGAATGTTTACTATTTTAATAGATTTCCGTGCTCCACACATGCTTTATTATGGAATATTTTCTTAAATTTCCATTCACTTTTGTATCTTTTAATATTATTTTTTATTTATAAATATATGACAATGATTATTCACAATGTTCAAGTTTTTACTGAAGGTTTTTCTTTTTGCTCTTGACCTATTTTAAATGTTTTGATAATAGCGCTTACTTTTGCAAAACATTATTAACAGGTGCATTTTTTTACAGCTTGCTATGAAATATTTTGATGGCAAATTTAATTTATAAGGCATTAATATTTTATTTAAAAAATGCTTAGTACATGAAAAATTACACACACATATATATATATATATATATATATATATACACTTTGCCACAAAAATAAGTATTTAACCCATATCTCAAATAATAAAATCTAATTTTTTCTGTTAAAAACGAGACAAATATTTTGTTGGGTGGCATTTTTTATTGCTTTGAAGCTAAGATTTAAATATAAATTAAAGTTTACAAAATAATATTTTCATTATAAGTAAATTACAATTAATTTTTCAATTAATTTTCAGGAGTGAAATTCGCCCGAAACCAATGAATAATAAACATGTGAATTTTATATTGCTAAACTGAGCGTAAAACCGACAGAATGAAAAGCCCAAGTACCCGGGTTCGTTTCCCTGCTTGGACATTTTTCAATCTGTCGATTTTATGCTCAGTTTAGCAATGCAAAAATTCACATGCTCATTATTCAATAATATTTTCTCTGTAAACATGACAGCTCATTTTCTTATCGAACACAAAAATTTACATCACAAAGGTAAGTATGCACTTTGAAAGGTCAAGGAACGTGAGTTGTTTAAAGAACTAAATTTAGTTTATTTTGCATTTATTTTAAGTTACTGATAGATTTGAAGGGTTTTTTCTGTAATTTTCGGAAGTTAGACTGTAAATAATCTTACATTTTACTTATGGATCTACGAGGAAAACATCTTTTACAAGAATTTATGGATGTTATAAGAAAACTCTATAGGGAGAGCAAGAATTGACCGTAGATTGCTAATAAAATCAGCAAAGTATTGGAGCAACACTGAATTACCTTTACTGTCATATTACCTAAAAAAAGGTGTTTTCGAAAATTTTTAATGTGAAAGTGAAAATCAAAAGAGAAAAAAAAAATGGTATTCAAAACTTAAAGATAAAGGATAGGTCTAATAACAGAGTATTTTTGATATTTATAAACTTTATCGCAACCATCCTAATTTTAGATCCTCATTTACCATACTTGTATTTTGTGATTTTTTTTTGTTTTAAAATAAAGTTAAGAATCCGTGTTATTGAAATAAATTATAATTTTAAATGTAATAAGATCACAAATCTTCTCTTCTTTACTTTTTTGACTATATATATATGTTATATAAAAATTTTATTTCGCAATATTCGTTTAAATTATTCTAAATTCTGAGATATTCATTATTTCCCTATTTCTTAATAATATTTATTCCTATTTAATTTCCTTTTACGATTCAAAACGCGTATATTAATAATTATCTTATTCCAAATTTTAATCTAAAACTTTAAGTCAATTCGTAACTTTTATAAACTATCCAATCTATAATATTCTGAGAGACGCTAGCTTTTCATTTCGAATGTTTTTAAAAGTCATTTTGTTATTCTTATTCGACGGTCTCGATTCGCACACAAAATTTTTTTACTGCAAAACCAATGCGCCGCTGGGTCCATGATTCTTTCTTATTAACATCTCACCATCGCGCGTCATTCGCTTACCTAAATTTCGCCTCTCACTATTGGTTCGTGTACGTATTACGTCGCTTGTGTAGCTATCCGCGTATTTAACAAAAAGCCATTGCAAGTGTTCGGAGTGCAGAATTTTGTCTTGTTTTCAAGTGCTGAACGAAAGGTTATCTGGTGTTCTGATGACGTGGAATTTCTAAAACAGCCATTTAAGATCAACTCAACGATGTAATGCTTTATAGTCAAGCCTGAGGGCTTTAGAAATCATCTGTGCCCTGTGGAAATTGTTTCGTTATCTCTCCTATGCCTGAATAAATGCTTTTATAGGATAACCGGCGTAGTCTTTATGGATAAACTCACAATGGGTACATTCATTGCCTTCATTCCTCGCTATGATTCTCGATCTACCGACTGCACTCGCTCACCATATTTAACCAGCTGCCAGTTTCTCGTGAAATTTTAAATCGTACAGCTAAAATCTAACACACACTGGCGTTCTGGTGACGTGGAATTTCTAAAACAGCCATTTAAGATCAACTCAACGATGTAATGCTTTATAGTCAAGCCTGAGGGCTTTAGAAATCCTCTGTGTCCTGTGGAAATTGTTTCGTTATCTCTCCTATGCCTGAATATATATATATATATATATAGAGAGAGAGAGGGTGCAATATGTTACCAGTCGTCAACCTTTAATTTCTCAACCGCTCAACCGTTTGTCCTAGATATATAGTTCCAATTACAAAAACGTTTCAAATGAGGTAAATATTCATGTAGTGGCATTGTTTAAAGTAAAAAAACAATTTTATAAAAATTACGAAATTTAACTTTTTATCCGGTTTTTTAATCCCTATAGTTATATTTAGTAAAAGTTTACATATATCATAACAGATATAACACAAAATGTTTGACTTCTGTACTACAAAAATTGACACAGTTATTAAATTTCAAAGTGTGAGATTTTGTCTTTCATTGAAGGATGCTATGACCTTTTTACGGCGAAATCACCTTTAGTCAATATCTCCAAATCGGGGTATCACCAAAGAGGGTTATTTAAAAATTTGAGCTGACTTTTAGGGTTCGTATACAAAGCGAAGAATGAAATATTGAAATTAAACAGAAAAATAAATATCAATTTATTATCATATCAGAAAACGCTCTACTAGAAAAAATGAATACATCAAACGCTGAAATATACTAGAGATACTTCTGAAAGTGTTCTCAATTGGTGGCAATGCACAATTGAATGTGTGACAGTACTGAGTCCTGGACACGTTGGAGCATACCAGGTGTGACTGTGCGACAAGCAAGGATGATGCGCTGCTTCGGATCAACCAGAGAAGTAGGCTCAGTCACATAAAACTGCGCCCAGAGGTAGAAGTCCAAGGGATTCAAGTCCGGCAAACGCGGTGGCCACTCCACCGGACCACCATATCCAATGATCTGTTGACCAAATTCGGTGGCCAGATACGCACGGACGTTTGATGCTTTATGCGGAAGGGCCCCATCATGTTGAAACCGCACCCGGCATGCATGTCATAGAGGCAGCTCTTCATACCAGTCACGTACCGTGTTTTGTAGCATGTGCAGGTAACGATCGCCCGTTAAGGTCCTATCGTAAAAGATGGGTTCAACAATCTGGGTTCCCCATACACCGCACCACATGTTCGTTCACCAGCGTACCTGTTGTCATACTGTGTGAGCGTGTGAGGGTTTTCCAGAGACCAGTAATGCACATTGTGCAGGTTCACAATGCCACCCCGTGTAAACGTTGACTCATCTGTCCACAGAATGTCACAAAGTAACGACAAATTTTCCTCTAAGGTGTTGAGCCTCCCTTCATCAATCTTCTTGTTTCTTCTGATATTTCCTTTGTCTGATTTACTTTTGTTCTTCACCAGCTATCGTACTTGCAATTTCTTGTAGAGAATTGGTTATTTTCTTGTTCACTACTGTAACATCTTGCTCTTCTTCTAAGATTGATTGAAGTACTTGGAAACAATTTTGAAGTTCCAAATTAAATTCTTCTTTATATTTCTGGAGATTTATAATATCAACAGATTTCTTTCAGTGTTGCAAAAGCTTTATTCTTTCTACTTTAGTATTTAAAAGCAGTTTGCATCTAACCAACCTGTGATAGCTTCCTGTATTGAAGTTATTGAGAATGCTGCAATCCTGAATAAGATGCTTTTTGTTTGTCAAGATTTCACTTGTTGAGCCATTTGTACTACACCATGTCAATTTTCTTTGTGGCTTTTTCTTGAAAAATGAATTCATAATATACATTTGTTCACATTCTGCAAACTCAATCTATCTGTTTCCTCTTTCATTACGCATCCCATATCCATGATTTCCTACTGGGGACTCACTTTCTTTTTTTCCCCAATTCTAGAATTCCAGTCTCCCATTATTAATTTTATGTAGCATTTTCCCTTTTGATGCATTAAAGCTACTTCATCATAGAAATCCTCAATTTCTTCAAGAGAGAGAGAGAGAGAGAGAGGGGGGACAGATAAATATTAATATAGATAAATAGATAGGAATTATTAGCGGCCACTTCTTTAGTTACACGTTCGTTCATAGTTACAAGTATCATTGACAAAATGGAGGGGCCCACTGGATAAATCAAAGTTTGATTTAAAAACGTAAAACTACACAATTGTTTTCAAAATTTAATTTGATTTTTTAAGTTAAAAAATCATGAAATTGTGGAAGAAGAATGACTGAATGAATGTTAAATGAAAAGTTAGCGACTTGATATAAATCTATTTACCTTTTCTTGAAAAAATTTCAGATGAATGCGAAATAAGTTTTTAAAATTTTTGATAATTTGCCAAATTATTCTAAGGTTTATGAGAATATATTTTACGGCTCCTTAACCTATCATCTACCCACCCACCCGTCCTATTATGATTTTTTATTACTCTTTTAAATTTTAAATTTTTTATAATTATTTTCTTATTTTATATTTTTTTATAATTTTTTTTCTTATTTTATATTTTTTTATAATTTTTTTACGCATGTGTTGATTTGGTTTTTTAAGATCATTTATGTACTAATTATATATTAAAGAATATATAATTATTTTTGGAAAACCATGTTTTAATGCATCATAAATTAGTTTTTTAATGTTGTTGTTAATTAGATGAGAAGAACATAAACACTTTATTTTATATATATGATTAAGGAGTATATTACGATATACAGAATTGTGAAGACAAGATTTAAAAGTAGTAAATGTATTAACTTTGAATTTAAATTCTTTACGTTTGTCATATAGACCAATTATTGTTTTGTTTTGTTTTAGTGTAATTTTAAGATCCAAAAAGTTAATTGTATTGTTAGATAGGAGGTTTTCCGTTAATTCTAAATTAGTAGGATAATCTACTGGAAATTGAGAAATATTTGTTTGATCAGTGGCAATTAAAATCAATATAACGATATAAATGTATATTACTATTAATAAAAGTACGTTCATAGTGATATAAGTATAAGTCTGAAAATAAACTGGATGTGCAACCACCTTATGGTATACCGACAATCTGTAAATATAATGTGTTACCATTCATTATAAAATGATTATATATAATGAAATTTGTTAGAGTTTTAAAATAAGCTGTATCTATATGCAATGGTAAATTCAGTTTATGATGATACTTTTTAAATAATTCATTTATTATATTATGTTGATCTAATAAATCTATATTATTAAAAAGCTCTTTAAAATAATATGTCGTTATATTGTTTAATATACTTTTAAGATTTTTCATAATATTGACCAATTGATAGCTATTTTTTATATAATGTGTATTATCAGTGGTTGTTGTCAATGCATATATTTGATTGAGAATTTTTAATAAAAGTGTATTGGAAATATTATTATATGTATTACAACCAATAGTTACAGTCCTAAATTTAATTGGTACCTTATGAAATTTGGGTATAAGAACTAAATAAGGATAATTAAAGTTAGTAGAGGAAATATTTAATAGTTTATAATAACTATGAATTTTACGATACAATTATATTTTCATTAGTTTTTTGAAAAGATTATTAGAAGAAATACAGGATGTAAGAAGTTGGTGATAGTAAGATTTACATATTGTTGCATAATTATTAGGAGATTTGTCAATATATGTAATAACATAGTTTTTTTGTAATTTAGTAATTTGCTGGAAAAAAAAATGCTTTGTGTTAATAGTTACCAAATCAGAAATATTATGTTTTAAAGCCCTAGTTAATTTTTCAATAACTAGTATTTTCCATTGATTAAAATATTCAATAGATTCATTGTATGAGATTGAAATTTTATAAATAAAAATTTCAATATCAAATGTAAACTGTTTTATAATAGAATTTACATTAAATTTAGAAGGAAGTCTATATTTAGTAGCATAACCCATTAGTTTTTTTCAGTTTAAAATCATTCACAATATTAAGATTTCCAGTGATTATATGTCCATGAACATTATTAATGTATTTTTTTAGAGCGTGGTTATTGCATTTACACGGAAAAGTACTTGCTACAAATGTATTTTCTGAAAATGTATTAGAGTTAAAAATATTTCTTCCGATTGTATTCGGAATATATATATATATATATATATATATATATATATATATATATATATATATATATATATATGTATGTGATTATTTTTTGTAAAAATAATAATAATAATAATAATTTTTGAAAAATAAAAGGAAAATATTCATGCAGGAACTCTAAAGGAAATTACCTTGATACCCATGATTTAATAATTAAATAATGTATGAAAAGTAAAATAAAATTCAAGTAATTAAAAAATATGTAATATAAATCGTTAGCTGCAAACAGAAAATTTTAATTATGTTCAAGGTTTTAGAATTAATGAAAAAATTTAAAGGTCGCTTAATTGAAAAAAAAAAATCAGAAAATACCAAATATTGTTATTTTTTCAAAATATTGGGACTGTTGAAAGCAAAATTGAACACTCGACTATATTTTTTAAATTACTAATTTTATATTAAAAAGATTTAAATTAAAAGATTTTTCATGTAGTTATCGATTAAATAAATTTATCTAAACTTTCATCTATATTTTGTATTATTATTATCAAAAAGATATATTTATAGACTAAGAAAAGTACGTGATTATTTTTCATAAAAAGAAAAAAAGAAAGGAAAAATATTGAGTAGGTTGGGACTGACAGCGCCATCTATCGCCTTATACGTATAGGAATTGTTTGCTTTATATTATTCAATAGAAATCGTTTAATCAATATATTCAAAAAGTTTTCAAAACCTAACTCATTTAAAAGCAACTAATTAAAAATTGAAACATATTTCTAATGGAACTTTCAAATTGTTTAGCGTCAAGTCTTGATCGGTACTATCCAGTAGAATTTATTCTTTCAAAAGTCACTATAAAATCATTTGAAATTGCAATCCTCAGCTTGTTTTTCAAAGCGGATCTGTACATATGTATATTTTACCTCATTAAAGCTTTTTATCTTTATAATTAAATAAAAAATTCTGGAGTGAGTCTACCCGACATTTCAAACATTAGTGTACACTTGGTAAAAAGAGATAAATTTTTCTTTATCTAGGAAAATATAATATAACATCAAAAGAAAGTATACTATAACGTCTTCCGAGTTACCCAAGATTTCGAAAAGCGTTCTTTATCTTTAGAAATCTCATAGACTGAATAATTATTTTCAAGATTTAACCCTTTCCGGCACAGACAAATTCTATTCGTTAAATGCAAAATTACTGACTGACACCGGAATTTATAAACGACTTTTTTTTAGAAAATAAGAATTCCTCATTTTAAGCTTTCATTATAGAAGCAAAATTTTATTAAAATATTGTTGGTGCCGAATGCAAGTTTGGAATTAAAATTAGGTGTGCCCGGAGTGGGACCACTGTGCCGGAAAGGGTTAAAGAAGCCTTTATAAAAACAAAACTTTTTCTCCTGACACTGATCTTTGGAAACGTTTCACAGTAGTTTTTATTTTATATTAATCAGTTTTTCAACCTGGAATATAGGTTTTCTGGACGCTGTCTCAAGTAATTATTTTCTTGTTCAACAATGTTTTATAGACAAACATGCTGAAAATGTTTAATTGAGAATTGATATCTTCCTAAAACAGATATTCTGGTTTGATAAAACTCATTAATACAATATAAAAACTACTCGGTAACGTTTCCTAAAATCAGTCGCAGCAAAATAAACATTACTTTTATTAATGCTTCTTTAAATCTCGAAAATATCTTGGGTTCTGGGGTTTCTAAAGATATAGAACGTTTTTCGGAATCGTGGGTAACTTTGAAGAGATTATTGTACATTTTCGTACGCGGTAATATTATATTTTCGTAGATTAAGAAACTTTGTCTTTTTTTACAGTACAGAAAGTAATAAAAGAAAAAAAAAAGGTGAATTTTTATAAAGTTTCTGACACAACGGAATCGACTGGATTCGAATAATGGACCTCCCGTTTTAAAGCTGGCGATTTTACCTTCGCGCCATTGACGTACATCTATTAGATTATATCAGCGGTTCCCAACCTTTTGTCTTTCACGTACCCCTATGATTAGACTTTTCATTTAGGTGTACCCCCCTTTTCTTATAAACACGCCCCTACTCGCTTGCATAACACACACATGCTTGTTTTGTTTTTTTTTGTTTTTTTAATTATTAATCTTCTTGCCAGAGCTAAACATTAAATCGACTCAAACTACATTGATATTTCTAACCTTTTATATTTTATGTTGTATTTTTTAATTAATTTTACTTTTTGTAATATTATCTTAACATGAATATACCATTAAAAGAGTTTACTAAGAAAGTTTAAAACAATTTTCCATTACGATATACAAGAAGTCAAACATAGCTTTTAATACTCTCAATGAGAATCATGTTTCATGGAGTTGATTTTTTTAATACCAGGTTCAAACGCAGATAGTCAGGAGCACCATCAAGTTTATTACAATAATTTTTCTTAACCCTTTCCGGCGCGGAGTAAGTCTGTTTGTAAAATGATGAAATAATGGAATGACACCAGAATTTACAAACGAATTCATTAGAAAATAAAAACTTGCTTATTTTCCGGTACTTAATAAAAGGAAAATTTTAATTATATATTCTTGGTGCCGTTTGTCAGTTTTGGAATTAAAATTAGGTGTCCTTTTTTGTGGACACCGCCCGTTAAAGGGTTAATGTTTTCAAAATGAAAACCAAAAAGACAAAAATGCACTTTCGAAAAGCTATGTATTTGTGATATGCAACAAGTAGCTTAACCTATTCGGGACCATGGGTGCATATATGCACCCTCAAAAAGAGCATACATAAATTGTTTTAGGCACCAGTAAAAAATAAAAGTAATATTTGCTTTGTCTAATTAGAGCATTTTTGTGATAGTTTAAATAAAGTTAGCTCTTTTAAAAAAAGTGGTGCGAACCGAATAAAATTTGTGTAAAATCAGCCGATCCCGAAGGGGTTAATGCTTTATCACTGAAATCTTGGTTTTCTTCAATATCCGCGAAGATGAGGGAAAAACATAAACATTGCAACCATGCAATATGATTAGTGATGGGCGAAATTGTGACACTGAATAAGTACAACTAGTGAGCCTTTTCTCTCATTTTGGAGTTACACATGAATCTTACATATTGGAGTAACACATGGAGACTAAATTTGTAATCTAAAATTATCAATTTTGTTTATGTGTTTCAGTTGAACCATTTTTGTGATTTCCGTCATTACAGATATTATTTTCACGTACCCCCAGGTGTACGCATACCCCAGGTTGGGAACCGCTGGATTACATCATTGCAATATTTATCGCTTATACTCTGTCACATTTCCTTGGTGATTTTTCTTATAGAATTGGTCATAAAATGGTTTGAAAAATGGTTTAAAAATGGTTTAAAAATGGATTCAATATCTAATACGTTGGCCGATTTTTACAAAAATCTATACAGTTCTTACGACAATGATCTGTAACACATTCGCCAAATGGGGGATCAGTCGGAGGTACCGTTTGGGAGTTATCGTGTTCACCCACGCATTCACATGCAAATCGTGATTACAACATCTCCTTTACACTAAGGAAAGTTTCCACAAAGTAATAACTAGTACAATTTTTATAATCTGGCTTTTATTTATTTATTTTTATTATTAAATGTGCAATATAAGAATTTGCTTTTATATAGAAATGAGTATAAGGTAGGGTAAAACCGTTCTGTCCGGTGAAACTGGATATCTTTGACTTAGCAAAACATTAGCGAAAATTGTTGAAAAATTTATTTTAAATTTAGGCCAGAAAGTAAAACGGTCATGATGATATTTTCATGCTGGCATTTATGTAGTTGTTGTGCTTAAAAGTTTATTTTATCAGTTTTGGTTTAACTTTTTCTAGTTATCAAAATTCTTAAACATGTTAGTCAATCTTTTTATATCATTAAGTATAACCTATTTAATAAGGGTATATTTCCCACAATACTCTTGCTAGCAGTTAAAACGGCATTTTTATGCTTGAATTTTGATCCACATTCTCTTGAGGTAAAACCGAATATCCTATGTGGTAATCCCAAGGATATTGAAAAACATTAATTGAACATTGTTTGAAGAAAAAGCAGTCAAGACTAAATAGACAAAAGTGATTATGATTTTTTTAAAGCCGATATAGAAGTAGACTTCTTCTCTGCTATTTAAAAAATCGTAATGAAGATAATTATCATTTTGTCTTCAAATATTGATTCATTAGACTTATAATTGAAATATTACTGGTACAGTTTCTTAGTTGAAGTTGGGAAATAAATCATATTGTTCTTTTTTTATAGAAAGTCTATTTTTTCCCTTTCCTGTAAGAATAATGTATCCATGCGCCCCCCCCCCCCCCCAACGGAGAGGTAAGATCGTGTGATTTGACTTGTATGGATGCAGAGTTACATTAAATTCTGTTGGAAATTCTGGTTTCAAGAATCAATTAACAATATACGGTTTTATTCTTCTTTCCGCGACAGTAAATTTTCATGGAAATAATGTTGCTACTAATATAATGTTATGATGGAATTTCCTTATTTGTCAGAAAATTACTATATTTACATCAATATTTTTATTTTTTCTTTCTTAACTTCAAGTGCAAAATTGACCACCGTAATGTACTTTCAATAAGGGATGCCTGATGCGGAAGTTGTGTCATCATATTTAACAAAATTTCTCTTAGTAGCTATCAATATTATCTAATAATATACATGTAGTAAGTATTCAATATTTTTATTTTAAATGAATTTTTTTTTAAAATAATTAACTAAATCAAGTGGAACTGGTAAAACTGATGTTGCAGACGAGAAATTGTCATTTTATTTAATATTTATAGTACACGAATCCAATACGTGTACTGAATACATGTTCTCATTCAGTTAGGAGATAACTTTAAACCATGACCTATGGACCATACAAACGAATCATGCGTTCCAGGACTATCAAATGGCATATCAAGATCGGCTATTTATTCTAAACATATCTCAATCCACATGTTATTCATACCACGGAAATGTTTATTTGAAAATATGGAAGTGCGATGCACAAGTATTCTTATAATTTTTCAATTAATAAGAAGTCTATGAGAATGTAAATTTTCTTTATCAAGATTATTAAAAAAAATTTTTCTTGTAAATTCTTTTTTAAGATCCTTAAAGTAAAAAAAAAGCTGTACTGACATCACTACACTAATATTTTTAAATTGATTCAGATCGAATATCAATCTACAAAGCTTTCTACAGCAGACAAATACTTCTTTAATACAAAGGACAAATATTATGTTTCTTCATGATACTCGTTTAATGTTAATCTGGAAATTCAGACATTTTTTTTTTCGAAGTGGACGATTTGCATCTCAGGGTGGATATTATGTAGTTTCAAGGGGAGGGGAGGGGAAGGAGCTTCTGACCATATATAATATGAGCATAGATTCCCAAATCTTCCAGGGAGATATGCTTCTGCGCTACCCCCTAAATTCATAACTGATTTGATGATTCTGATTAGAGATCGACCGAAACAGGTTTTTAAGACCGAAACAGAAACAGAAACCGGATTTCGGTGATCTTCCCACTTTCGGCCGAAACCGAAACCGAAAGTGTGAAAAAAATTAAAAAACTTATTAATACATACATAACTGCATATAACCATTAATTAATTAATTAAATTATAACAAATAATTAATAATTACTTAATAATAACTAATTACGTTACTAGTTAATTTATTAATCATACGTATATTGAACCACATTTCTAACAAACACACGTACATATGTATGTGTGTGTATAGGTTTTAAACAAAAATGAAACATAAATAATACAACTATTTTAATTTACTATTTTATAACAACCAATAATTATAGGCATTTATCAATAATTAATTAACAATGAAGTTAAATAATGTAAAACAAATTCAATAATGAATATTTAATTTTTAAATATATTCATATTTTCAGTTCGTTGATATTTTGCATTTAAATTGATTGAAATAAAGTATTTAAAAGTTTGTTTTTTAGGAAATTAACATTGAATATGTTTTAACCATTTTATAATTATAAATATTATTAATTTAATAGACGTTTAAATATAGATATATATTTAAATATTGTTGAATATTATTATTAATTATTTAAAATTTTGTACACAAATTTTTATGGTACATATGTTTAAATAACACGTTTACTTGAAAAAAGCTTTGCCACTCCCTGCCTCTCTAAGAAAGTATGGAAATGGCAGCCTGTTTGAAAATTTTATCTCCAGTGCCAAGTTGACTCTCTGTGCCTCTATCCAAAACTATTTATTTTCATATAAAATAAAACTTAATTAATTTATCAATAATACAGAAATAGTTTCCAATTATACGAATTTCATCTAACAAAAAAATATTTTAAGCATACATACCTCGATATATTTTTTGTAATAAATTTCGTAAATCTTCATATGTTTTAACAGCACCTTTCTCATAAAGCATTTGAAACAATCTGGAGTTTCAAAGTAAACATTTTCTATTACTGTTAAGTTTGCAGCTTTTAAAGATCACGTGATAAGCGTATTTTAAGTTTAGTCATATATGCATTGCTTGCTTTATAATTTACACTCGCATCATGAATCAGTGGAGTTCTCAGCAAAAACAGTGTCTCATTTGAGCCGATATAACTCATATCAATGAGTAAATTTGGCAATTTCCGAAACAAAGGAACGATATTTTGAAATACAGATAGTTTCGGTCGAGTTTCGGTCAGGCCGAAATTTTGGCAACAGTTTCGCCGAAAACGAATATTCGGCGAAACTTCGATTTTGCGCCGAAACCGAAATTTCGGTCGATCTCTAATTCTGATGAAGATCTTGAAAATTAAGTTTTAAGAAAATCGCAATTAAATTTGCAATTTGGGTAGGTCTTAAGTTATGTTTGAATCTTTCAATCCATTTTTCTGAAATAAGATTACCCCATTTTTTTTCTATAATAAGATTAGAATAAAGAAAAGTACTCTTTATGCGTAGAAAGTGGCATCACTAACTTATATTTGATGAAAACACAGACTAAATGTTATTCTCCGTCATTTGTAATATTTGAATGTGTAGATATGATTAAAAGCTTTTAAGATTAATTTATCCTCATAATGGTTAATGTAATTTGTAATTTACAACGATAAAGCAGTTCAGGGATGTCAGTTCTCTACTTTTTATTTAATCAGATTGCTCGATTGCCAACACTTTTTGAAATAGTCGCCTTTATTCACCTTTAATGTGCCATTAGAAAAGGGGAATATAACTATTTCAAAAAAGTGATGGCTATCGTTCAATCTGAATTTTGAAAAGTAGCAGACTAGCAACACCGAAGCAACGTTTAACGGTAACAGATTAAGAATAAGATTTCAAATGTCGAAATCCTAGACAAGAAATAACATTTCTGTAAATCTTGCATACAATTTGAAACAAGTTATAATTAATTTATAAATAGTGTTGATTTACTATTTTCAAATATACTGCTATATAACATTATAAATATTATGTAAATCTTGAACGCAATTTTTGATGTTTTGTAAAATCATACTCTTGAATGGGTTGCATTTTGGTCAAAATATAAATTAATAAAATGAAGCCAAAAGTCTAGAAAGTCTTCTTTTTGTAATTATAACTATAGTTAGTTTTAAGTGTAATTGATCAAGAATTTCTTGGGGCTAAAAAAAGTAACTGATTAATACCGAAGTAATAAAAGTAAGTGATTAGTTAATACTGAAAGACTTAGGCAAAAATATTTGTGTGATTTTCCCCGTAAACTGTTAAATAATGTAAATAATTGAATTAATATAAAAACTTTGATGAGTACAATAGTTAAAATAAATCTAAAAATTTCCACTACATGTAATTTAGTATGTCTACTAAAATTTTAACAACGCGCTAAAATACCTTGCACAGATAAAAGGTGTTCCATGTTGTTCAACATAAGTAGTTTGGGGTACACACTGTAAAAAAATTTCGTAAAATTTCAGTAGATGTACTGTAAATTAACGGTACTTGTGCCCTTTTCACTCTTTACGCTATGAGTACCGTACTTCTAAGGAATATTAAGCGTTAAAATACCGTATATGTGCCATTTCGATTATAAACGGTATTTATACCGTAAAATGATTGTTTTTCAGTAAAAAATCGCTATTTATACCATAAAATAATTGTTTTTCAGTAAGGAAAAGGCTTGTAGCCCCGACTCGGTGTACGGCAACCCCTGAAATGATGCTCTTGCTCATGTTACGTAATGCGTGCAGGCCTGAGGAGAGGGGGGAGTGCAGCCGGTACATATTACATTAAATATTTTACGGTACATATACCGTCCAGTTAAATTACGGTATATATACTGGTCACAAAGTTACCAGTATACGTACTGTAATTGTTGACCAAAATTTTTTACAGTGCAGTTTTCGTAATACTTTTTTTTTTGGACTGCAATATTCATGCATTGGTATCATACATTAGTATTTCTATTAATTAGTTGTCTGTTCTTCTATTTATTTCTAGCGCGTACTTACACAAGTTCATTGTTGCAACGAACGCTAATTATAATTAGAAATGTGACTTAATTAGTAAACAGTTTTCGATCTTTCTCCTTTAAAACATTTTATTTCAATGTTTAATGGTAAGTTTTCATGTGCATTCACACTCTGCAATTGAGTAGGAAAGTGCACTATAATTCCTTAGAGATACGTCATTTACTGTCTTACACTTTACAAACTGTTTATTTGAATACCTGTTTCTTTTATATCCGTTTTATTCATTTATTTTTTGACATACTAAAATATCCCAAAATAAATGTAAAATTCGTGATTTTTTTTTCTTTTCTGCACTGTTAAGTAAATAAAATAGCTTTTGTTTGTTTTTATCTGATAATGAGTTAAAAAAATATATTTAGTGATATCTCAAGCTCATTCTCATAATAACGTCACCTTTTGGTTAATCATTCTTCTTTTCTTTTCTTCAAAATTAACAAAACTGT
Source organism: Maratus michaelseni (assembly GCA_963931845.1). Classification (NCBI taxonomy): domain Eukaryota; kingdom Metazoa; phylum Arthropoda; class Arachnida; order Araneae; family Salticidae; genus Maratus; species Maratus michaelseni. The sequence continues at coordinate 215,456,608 of OZ007586.1, read as the reverse complement.
AGTGCTAAAAATTGTAAAGTTTTCAAGATTTCCACTTTTCAATTTTATTTTTAAAATATCCTTCTTAGCTAAAATAATTAAGTATATTGCATATATATTACTTTTAAATAATGTCTGCTAAATGCAAATAGAAGACTATTGCAAGATTTCCGTAATGCTATAAAATCTGTGTTTTAATATAATCTGTGTGTTGTCTTTCTGAGACAGATTTTTGAATGTAAGACTTGAAAATAAATTCAAATTAAATTAAGAAATAAATTAAAAATCTATTAATATATTTCCGGACAATTGACTCATTTCACGAAACGACTGGGCAATGCATATATTGCATATCAAAGTTTTTTCTTCATTAAGAAAAATTAAAATAAAATTGCAATAAATTCTACCGCTTTCCCCTTTTTGTACGAAAAGTTAAAAATGAATTAGCGATGAATCAAAAATATCTCTCTCAGAGAAAATTTTGATGCAAAATTTGAAAATAAATTCAAATTGAATTAGAAAGCAGATTAACAATTTATTAAAATTTTTCCACAAAATTATCTGATTTAATGAAACGACTGGAAAAATTTATGAATGTATTGTGTATCACAGAAATTTTTCTTTTTAATTTCATTAAGAATAATTAAAAAAAATTACAAATAAAAATAAAAACAAATATAAGATCTTTGCCGTTTCTGTATAATGAATTAAAAAATATGTTTGGCTCTTGCCGCTATCTCTTTTACAAACAATGTGTAAATAGTTTTACATAATTATATTTTACTGAATTATATATGTATAATCACGTCAATGTTTCAGTTATTTCTAAAAACTAATTTTTATATGCAGTCAATAATAAAACATAAGTTCTGTTACGCATAATTAATGCATTCCAATTCAGCTATTCTAAATATATCCAAGTAATTTAAGCATGACTTACATAGACAAATTAGGCTACATAAATCATAACATATTTTCAATTAAAGGGATATAAATATCAGTTATATTTTACCTATAGATATGTTTTTTTTTACTATTATTAACATTACCAGTGCCATTGCTGCCAAGAATATAACATTAAAATTAAGATTGTAATTATTTCTAACGACTGTTAAAAATTCTGAATTCGGTACTATTAATTCAGAAGTAATTTCATAAGTGAGTCGACATGATTCATGTTCATGTTAGCTTTCACTTTTGGTTGAAAGAAAAGCAATACAGACCCGGGGAAAGAAAAATAAAACCTTCTCTTTGGCTAGCTCATGCCAGTGAACCGACGATAGGGGGTGCTCCGGAATCGAGAAATGTGATTGGTTGCTTGGTCGTCGGGCCGCCACTGCAGTGGTCCTAGCGTCCTTTGCGGCCAAATTCCATTCCAAGGCTCGCTCTCGAGTTGGTCGCCAGGTAAGGTATATGGCCTTCATTATCCGTCTTTCTTATGATTCATAAGAAAAAAAAACTCTATTGTTCAAATTTGTGTAAAAAATTCAGGAAAAATAGATTTCATGATGAGATATAATGACGTAATATTTTGAAACATTATATTTGATTCCAAAATATTTTAAAAGTTATTTATTTTTATTTATTTATTTATTTATTTTTTGTTAATAAAATATGACAAACTTTTGATTAACTTTTTTTAAAAACAAATTTTGAATTATTTTCGTATTCTGGAATATATATTTATACCTTGTTTTTAGTTAAAATAATAGCGCGTTTAAAATTAAAATGTAAAAAAGTTTATTATATGAAATTGTTTTTAAAATATTTACACTAGTCAGTGTTACTTATTTAGTTTAGTTAATAATGCTTAGAATTATTTTAATATGTATAGATATGTAAATCTAAAAAAAGGCTTTAATGTTTTTAAAATTTTCTCTCTTTTTCTTATATTTTATAAATTTTATATATATATATACATATATATATATAAATATAAATTTATATATACATATATATGTATATAAATTTGTGGCTTGCTCTTCGTAGAGAGGCAGTGAGAAATTTTCATAAAATTACTTTTATTACACGCAATTTCAAATAAATACAAAGGTTTGAAATGATAATACGCATACTTTAAATTCAAACATATGTTAACATCTGTTGCCAGATACGTTTTCTTTTATTTACTGAATATGGTTTCAGATTTATATATTTCATTGTACTAATTAAGATTTGGGTTATGCAATGTATTTTAGGGCAATATGTTTGTTTAACATAGAATAAGATTAGATAAGAAGTTAATTAGTATGCCACGTATGCTAAATCAGTATGTTTTCACTTCCGGTTAGGCGTACATGGATGGAGTTTACACAGTTCACGCGCATGTTCAATTAACAGCAAAACTGCTGCTGATTTCTATGCACAAAAATCATATTAAATGCAACCGTCTGGGAATTTTCTTAAATTTCTGGTTTTATGTAAAAGGTTAATTAGATATAGGGGGAAAATTGCGGTCTTCATAAATTACAGTATTTTATTCCTGACATTCAACTGGTAGTTTGATCATCAGAAAACTGCCACGTCACATTATACATTTTGAAAAAGAAATCGGTGAAATTAAAAAAATAATACATGCTGGAATTTTATATGTAATATGACAGCACACAATATTTAAAAAATCTTTCAATTATTGTAATCACATGAAGTCAAACATTTTCCAGTATTGATAGCAAATTACTTAGAATTGGGTTAAAACACTTGTTGAATATTTGGTGAAATTGCGTAGTTATAGTATTAAAAAAAACTTAATATTCGATTAATATATTTATTTATAGTAAAAAATTATTTATGAAATGTGCAGAGACAGTAACATATTTCATAATTTTAAACTGATTAAATAATAATGAAACTTCAAAGAAAGATTTAAAGTAATTTCGAATTAATAGTAATAGGTAAATAAATTGAAAATTCTTAGACAATTTATATCTATCAAAAGAAAATTTAAAAATATTTTATTGAGGTAAAATATTTCTTAGAAATTGCATGTAGATAAATCTTTTAAAATTGTTCCAGTAATTAGTCTGTTCAAATCAACATGCGTAGAGCTTTCAATTTCGTGAAAGCCTAGCAACTGTAGCTATTTTCTTTCTCGATTGATAAACAATGCTGATCTAGTTAACATGATCAAATGCATAGTAATAATTACCTGTTGTATACATTCGAAAACATATTATGAATCGAAATTATCGGAAATGTAGTAAGTAATTATTATCGGCACAATTAAGCAAAAAAGTAATCATTAGCGAAAATGTAAGATTTTCGCAAATTCTGAGCAATTTATAAATACATTTAGTATATTCGTTTTAGCGAAAATAGATCGCAATTATTTTCAGTGCAAAATCCCGAAGAGAAAGAACACCCCACAATTCAATTGCTTAAAAATACAAGTTTCTTAATTCAATTTTCTATGTTCACTCACAGAGATATTTTTAACGTCTCTACAAAGCATATGCCACTCATTAAAAATTTAATCTCGCACATTTTAACTTTTTGTGTTTTGAACTAAAATTTAACAAAATTTAATAGTTAAACCGTACCGTGCGGGCTAAGCGCAGATCTTCATGAACGGAAAATATCACCCAAATCCAATTTTTGCATTAAGTAATCGGGATGACACCACCACTCTCCACTAAATAACGTATAACCCCCTATATAATGATTTAATATATTTTTCTTTCATTTACGATTTTGTTATTTACTTTTTCTAAACATGTTAATGTTTAAAAGCACTTCATACATTTTTTCATCAACAAGAGTTTCAATTTGTCAGTAATGAACGATTTTTTTTAAACGTTTTCTTTATGGCTATTCTTCTTACAATTTTGTATAGTTATTAATAATGGTTGAAATTTATAATAATTGGTTGTAATATTTGAACATGTTAAGAAGTAACATTTAAAACAGTATGCGTTTCTCTTCTCTCTTCCCCTCCTTCCATGGGTAAAAATTCCGTTTTCATGCTTCCAAAATAAGTCAAGAAGCATTTCCACGTTTTAAAAAATTCCTAGCTAAATCGCTGTCACATGTAATTATTTTCATATCTCTACTAATTTTATTACTATTAAAATTATTGTTTTAATAAGTTAACCTTCCCATATGTTTTCATGCCTATTTATTAATTAATTTATTTTTGTTTGGACCTGATGATAGTCTATCTTTTTGTTGGCTTGTCTACTCGCTCAATGTAATTTTAACTTTCGTGAAGTTTCTCAAACATTCGCTAAAAACAAAGGAATTTTTGTGGTTGGTTTCAGTCGAAATTTTTCTCTCTTTTAAACTTTCTCTTAATATATGTAGTTTTTTCACAATCTTTTATGTTTTTCAAATAAAATAAGTGATCTATTTTTCTAAAAACGTTCAATATTCGACAAAAATTAATATGATTTTCAATAAAACATGTAAAAAGTAATCAGAATGATTTGATTTGAGCTCAATAAAAAATAATTTAAAATGACGTATAAATTCATAAAGAACTATTTTTTAACGCTTTATATTTATGCAGGCTATTCTACATTCCATTTAGTTGAAACGTTGCCCACCTGCTTGTCTAGTGGTTAGGGCGCCGACTATTGGACAAGAACTGCCGGATCGAATCCCAGCTCAGGCATGAATGTTTGTAGTTGGTCGGATTCCACTTTAAACGGATAACCCGGTCCGTTTAACTCTCGGGTGCATAAGATGACCGTAGCATTTGTAATAATCCAGCAACCAATTAAAACGTTTGTTATTTTAAGCTAAATTTATACTAATAATTTATTCAAACACATACAACTTAATAAAATGAAACTTAATTTTGTATAGATCAGTTAGTACAAACAATTAATGAGTTTATTAATTTAATTGCAATCATATTATATATAATATATTGTTTTATAATTATTTAAAAAGCTTTTTATTTATTATATATTTTTGATTATTGCTTATGAAGCACCAGCGAAAGTGGCGATTTCATAATCACTTGCATATGATAACATCGTCCGTTGTTAAGTCTCATTTGTCATGAAGGAATAAACATGAAATATTATTAATCTTGCGAGTATTGATTTGAAAATTCTTATATTTTTTAAATTTTAGTATCTAAAATATAGTCAATGTTCAGTAAATAAAAAAGTTTGGTTATTATAGTTAAACACAGAATCAAATTTGGATTTTTCTGGCTATTTTATGTGTGAGAAAGTAAGATAAAGTTTTCTTTGTTGTGTGTTTACGTATTAACTCTATCAGATAATATATATATATGTGTTTAAACTCTTGTGTTTTCATTTGTATTTTACATATTTCATTTCATAGGACTACATAATTTAATTTGTATTTTGACTCTGCCATTTATTATAGTGATTTATTATAGTGATAAAGGTTAGAGTTTATATATATATATATATATATTAACAAAATTTTTAATATTAAATGCATATATATACATACATACCTATGAAATGAAAAAATAACTGACAAGTTCGAATAAAAACAAACAAATCTCTTATTTATAGATGACTTGTAATAATATTTTATATTATCGTTATTGTAAAATATATATATACAAGAAAATGTCATACTAAATAAAACCTACCAGGAGATCTCAATATATGAAGAATCATAAACTTATTTTAAAGGTAGATACCAAAGAATAAATAAAATAAAAAGGATTAAATCTCGAACAAATTTAGCAAAATAAATCTTAAATAATAAATTGCAACAGAAATGGAATATAAATATCATATGATGATGGAAAAATAAAAAAAAAAACCTAACGACACGTGAATGTTTAATCTTCATTCGGTAAGAACATCCACGTATCACAAAAAATGTATTATTTCATGAAAAAGATTGGCGACTTGCCGAGTTTGTCTATTCGTGTCGATATTATTAGTTGAACGTAAGTAAAAATTAAGCTATAAAGAAAAAAAACCTTGAATTTGAAAATCATATTCAAATATATGAAAAATTATATGAAAAACATCCAATTAAAATCAAAAGAAAAGGGAAGCACTCACAGTCTTTCAAACCGTGGGAGATGCACTTATAGATAAATTCAACAGTTATACTACAGTTACAGATAACAGACGAGTTGAACAGATAAGAAGTTTAATTACTATGGTTACAGTTAAGATATAACACGAACAATTAAGTTGTTAATTAATTTAAATTTAATCATCAATAAATTATTACTAATTAAAATAAAATAAAATACAAAAAGAAGACTAAATACAATTATTTATATTTAATTTTGAAGACTTTTAACATATTGGAAAATATTATATTCATTAAAGTTTTAAGACTGTTGAACAGTTACAGAAATATATATTGTAAAATTTGGGTGCATTTTGATAAATTTAATTCTGCCATCTATTATCTGATTTATATATATTTATTAATTTATTAATTGAATAATTTTGAGTTACTTCAATAATAAATTTCAAACATTAATCAGAAATTTTTATTCAAATATATAAATTCAATGTTATTCAAAATTAATCAATCTATTTCTTTATAATTATTAATATTAGTAATTGTTATGTATGAATAATATACAAACAATAATAAGTATCTAATATCTTTAACTTATATTCATTTATTCCAAATAATTAACCAATGTATCTATATTATAATTATAATTAAATTACATAATTATTAACTTGTATAGCATTTTCAGAAATAATTGTAATAAAAAATAATTAAATATTAATTTAATTTGCAATTATTTATGTAATCCCATTTTAATATGACTGATAACTAATCAAAACAATAAATTTAATAACAGCAGAAAATTATTTATGAATTATTATGTAATAAATATATCAATAACCGCAGTTTTTTCTCTATTTATTGATCAAATTAATATCACATATCATTATTTTTTAAGAAATAATATATATATATATACGCCATACAAACCGCAAATCCAACCTCCTCTAATCTTTATATATTTTTGTGTATGTAAATACCAAATTATTTAAAGTAATTAATTATTTAATTTACTATGTCATCATCATTAATCATTAGTTTGGATAATCATATAGTTTAGCTGGATTACTGGTAAATTTCATGTTTTTATTTTTATTTTAATATCTTATGGATTCTTCAGAGGAGCATCATAAGAATAATTCATAGTAAATAAATGTTATTTCCTCAAATACTGTCAACATTAAGCCTAAAAATGACAATATTATGCCCCTTATAGCATATAGATAAACCAAAAGAAGATAGAAAAAAACCCAAGAGATCAAATAACTAAATAGATAAACTATGATAGAACAACAATATATAATATAGCATAAATCAATGGTTATATACAGATAAGATAGATATTAAATACGATACAATAGGCTTTCATAAAACCGTATTACAAAACTTTAAACTTTTCTTTTTTAATTACATATTAACGATGTCAAGGAATTTGTATGACAGTTAAACATAATTATCATTTATGAATATATAAGTATGTATATACCATACCTTATGTGTATACCTTATTATATACAAAAAGATTGAAACACACTTTAGTTTTTTATTTATAAGTAGGCAATGCAAATCGCAAAAGGGTTTAAAAAAAGGCAGGAAATAAGATTATGTTAATGAAATAGTCCCACCATTAATTTAAAAAACAACATTTTTTACACCTTTGTACGACTCCTCTAAACAACGTTGGTTAATAAGAAAAATTTTTTCCTATTGTTCAACAAGACCACTACAGAAAACTACGTATGTATAACTATAAAATTGAATGACTTATGTTTAGCCCATTTGCATCCAAAGCATGCATTTCATGAATTACTTTTTTATTCAGAAATTCCCAATTCATACCACAAATTCTGAATAGTATTTTTTTCTTTATTTAATGACAGACGTTTGGTGATTACACAAAGTAAAAATTACTCTTTCAAAATTTGAATTTCCGGCATAGATTTTAAATTTCTGAATAAAAAATAAATTTCTGAAATGGATGCATATATGCGCTTCGGATGCAAATGGGTTAATTAAAGATTAACCATTGTGCATGGGGACTATATATTAAATTTGAAACGTAAGACTGATAAATATTGCAAGAAAAAAAGATAGACGATAATACACATGCATTTGACTTTGAGCAAATGATAATCGATGCTTGATACAATACTAGTAGCGAAGAACTTCAAAATGAAATGAAATTGTATTATTATTATTTAATCTCTTGGGTCCCAGATGAAAAATTTCAGTGAGCCCTCCCATATGAACACTATAAAATATATATAAGAAATAGAATATTTTTTCCAATGGAACGAATGTAAAAATTACAACAAAAATGACCCTCCAAAATACCTTCGCAAACTAGTTGACAATGTCTTATAAGTTTCTAGAAGAAAGCAAAGGAGATGTTGGGTGTGCTACAATGTAGACAAAAAACGCAAAATGACTACTCATTCATGCATGCCATGTTAAAAAGTTTTTTGTTCAAACGAACATTTCCAGCAATATCATAAAAATCTGCAATGCAATTAATTTTTACATTTTTTTTATTCAATACATATGTAAATAATTACATAATAAATAGAATTTATAATTTTAAATGGTATTTATAATTTAAATTATATTTATAATTACATAATAAACGATATTTTGCCCTATGCGTGCCATGGCATAACTATTGATGCCGTGGGACTGAAGAGATTAAACCAAACACATTATTATGAGAGCCCAGCTATGTACTGTAAATGTGAAAAATCCCTTTGAGAATTCCTTATAAATTGTTTTTTTTATTATTATATTTCTGTGATTTAAAACCACATTTGTCTCTTTACATGATCTCTGCCTGTGTAATTATATAACCTTAGCTGGATTTGCGATGCATTTTTTTTTTTTTTTTTTTTTTTTTTTTTTTTTTTTACACTTGTTAATATATTTTTCATGTAAATAACGCATCTTCACGTTGCATATGGTCCCTATTTTCACTAGTGAAGCAGCATTTTAAATGATAGAAAAGGCAATCTAAATCAACTGTTTTTCCTCACTATGATTCAGTTAATTTGAAAGATGCAGGTATGAAGTTTTATAATTATCTTATCGTAAGAAAAGAATAAAAAATCCAACTGACCAATTTTGTCTAGAGGTATCGTATAAAAATTTAAAAAGCTTAACATGAAAATAAATGAAAAACCTATTTCATTAACCTTATCTTTTTTTAATCTTTTGTTTTAACAATTTTAAAATTTACATTGGCTATTTATCTACAACAGGTAAAAAATTAAAGCGCGTTTCAACCTTTTGGGACATCCTGTATACATTGCTTCAATATTTTCATTTTAACAATGATTGATAATGAATTATCTTTTATATGAAATTTGTATATTTTAAAAAGCTGCTAAAACATATCTATCAGTTAAGGTCTTTATAAATAACATGGGGATTTTCAGCATCAGAAGGTCATTTATAGAATAATCTTTCATTTAAAAAATATATATAAAGCAAAATAGCGAGTAATAAAGTCTTAATTCGTTAAATCACTCAAGCAATTAAGATTTAAATGACATAAATCCATTAAAAAGAACATAAAAGAACAAAACACCGAATAAAAGAAAAGGAAAACTTTTTAATTGAACGTTAGCTTCCTTCACATTACACATGAGATCTAAATTTCAGGCCTTTAACACCCCCTCTCAATATTGATATTGCTTCTTGGCAAAAGTTTCTGGCAAAGAGTCCAGGAAGATTTTACGGGACTTTCATTGCAATCTTAAACAAATAAAATAAAATAAAGCATACTGACTCATTCGAACAGTTTCTTAATTTTTTTCAGTTTTCAAGCGTGTTGGGGTTAAACAATTTATGTATTACAGTTAATATATTTTTGTCCCATCAACCAGAAAATAGAAAAATAAATATATTTGTTTTTTCTAACTGCAATTTTTTAAAATACAAATTTCCTCGCTATCTTACACTTTAAGAAAAAAATATATAAAAAAAAACTTTAAATTAAAAAAATTATTGTGGAAACTTTTTAAGCTTGCATATTATCACTTTCAGCCTTAAGCATTGCTGGCAGACTGAAAGTAAAGCTATTCAAAAATGTACATTTTAGACTTCTTCTATTTTTTTTTATTCAACACACTATAAACCTATAATATACAATTGGAAAATTAAAAATTTACAGAAAAATTAAACCTAAAATTCGTTCCAGTTCCAGAAATTATGACAAAGAAAATGCGTTTTGCCCCCTTTTTTCTAATTTTTGTACCCATAAATTTCATTTTCATAATTTTATTTTATTAATCAAATTAGATAAAAATTTATTTATTTATTTAATTATTTGCGTTTTAAAAATGTAATATTTAGAGTGATTTTATTAGATTTTAGAGCTCAGATATTCAATCGATGCTTTCTCCCACGCTTTATTGTATGTCTCGCCTGATCGATTTTTTCAGCATTGACTATGATTTTCTCTTTTCCTCCACACCCATAGAACAAAGTTTCCATCTTCGTTGTTGTCTAATTTGATGGCTTCCTTACTATTAATTTATCTCAACCATCCTCACACATTTTTAAACACATACACACACATCACACACACACACACACACATATATATATATATATATATATATATATATATATATATATATATATATATATATATATATATATATATATATATATATAAACTTATTGCAAAAATTAACCATTGAAACAGAAATAACTGACCAAATGCAATGAAATTATTATCCCAAATAGCTATGTCAAATTACACATTATAAAACATAGTCCTAACAAATGAAGTATTTATTCAAAAAGTGAAACATAAGTAAAAAAAAAAAAAAAAAAACACAAATGCAAGCTTATAATGTAATTTACTTTTTCAAGGGCTGGGAAACCACATTATAAGCAAAGAATGATTGTTTTCTGTAACTGTCACAAGCTTAAAGCCAAAATTTTGTGACAATTCCAAGCCCTAACAATCATTGGAAAAAAAAAAAAAAAAAAAAAAAGGATACCTTTGAAAATAGAACACTACAAATCAAACGGAAGAAAATAAATCCATTTATAAACAAATAAATACAAAGGAAGACAAAGAAAATCTATACATTACAACATAAATTTGTCTAGAATCCGAAGCCAAAAATGTTTTGTGCTAAGCACATGGTAAAGTGAATAAGTGAATTCAAACGTACAAGTTAAAATTACAGTTAATTTTCTAAAAGTAGCAGTTATTAATTTAACCATTGTGATTTTAACTATTTCTAATTTAAAATATAAAAATACAAATAAATAATATAAAAACTATAAATTCATTTACTAAAAATATTTTTTAACTTAAATAATTTTAATATATATATTATATTATTGGAATATTTAAAAATTTCACTTGTATTCCAAGTTTTCAGTTAAAAGAGAAAAAAAAATTGTGAAAATTTATATGGTGCTGCCATCTGGTTTTATAATAAACAATAACTAAAAAATAATACTAAAGAATAATAGTAATAGTTTTTTTAAAATCATTATATGGTGCTGCCATCTAGTTAAAGATTAAAACAATATCTAAATAACTATTAATTATTTTGATTAAGTAAATTTTCAGTATAAAATTATTTTATCTATTTATTTTTACATATGTCAACATTTAAATAATTTCAAAACATAAATAAACCCATAAAATCTAAAATATTATTGTAGAAGTCAAATTAAATTTTCATTTTATAAATAATTATATGCAAGCTTAAAAGATTTACCAATATGACTACATGCACTTATTGGAACTAACATCTTGCAAAATTTTATTAACCCTGAAAAATAAAATTAGATTTTCATTTTATAAATAACAATGCAAGTTTAAAAGAAATACCAAAATGGCTACACACACTTAATGGAACTAACATCTTGCTAAATATTATTTATTCTGAAAAATAAAATTAGATTTCACACACTGATAGCTAAAAATAACCAAACATTTCCAATATGTTAACCTCACGTATTGAATCTAATATCTTGCAAAAAATAAAAAATAAAAAAGCATTTAACTAAATTGTTAAATGTTCTCTACCTGGCAAGGGAAAAAAAAACAAAAACATTAAATCTCCAATATGGCAACGCACTTATTGGAACAATATATATATATATATATATATATATATATATATATATATATATATGTACATATATATTATGGAAATACAATGATTTAATTTATTCTTCTGATATTATAAAAAATGAATTTTAAATCTTGTTTTTCACAAAAATTACCTGTAACAAGTAGAAAGACAAATTACAACAATATTTAGAACAAATTATTGTAACAATTAGAAAAAAGTGTAAAAATTAACATTAGTCATAGATTATAAGTTACTTTCTAACACCGCATAAGTGATATTCTAATAAATTTCTGTTAAAAGCACTTACGGCAGAGATTTCACGTACAGAAGTGCCATAACTTAACGTAACACGATCTTATTTATAAAATAACGTTATAAAATTGCGGTTTCAGGTATGTAATTATTAACACAATTGAAAAGGTATGCACGGATTCATTAAGATTAGAGATATATTAAAGATCTGTTTATTTTTCTCTCTTTCTTTCTTTCTTTCTTTTTTTTTTCTTTTTCTTTTTTTCTTTTTTCTTTATTATTTTTTTTTAAAATATATTTCCATATTTAAAATGATTTTAGTGGATTCAAATGATTTCACAGATTATCGTAATCCTACAGTTTCGTATTGCATGCAAATTCAAGTATTTAGTTAAGGGGTAACATCACTTTGACAACCTGAAAATTAAGGCTTTTTCGGGATTTTTTTTTTTTTTTTTTTTTTTACTAAGAAATGCAAAGCGTTTATACAAAATCTTTTTCACTAAATTCTCATACATATATTAAAGTATAAAATAGTATTTTATTTCAATTGATATATTAAAAAATGGTGGCTTGACAGCTGATGGACGGGAACGTTTATAAAAAAAAAAAGAGTGTCAAATAGTGAACACGATAACTCATCGTAGACTTAACTTAGAACAATTAGACAAAACAAAATAAGTTTTCTTTCGTTCAGAAGCTAGTTAAATACATAGTAATTTTTCAAAATAATCAATTTTAGTTAAATGACATCAATTCAAAGTGAAATGTAAATTTTTAAACAAAATTGGGTAACTTAAAGAGAGACAAAAAAGCGAGATATCAATATTTGAAAAAAAAAAAGAAAAAAAAACCTATGATAAAAGCAATTAAAAATTTTGAATTAAAAGGAATTTGTGTGTTATTTTTTTTAAAGCAATGAGTTTTAAATTTGATATCAAAATGTTCAGAACTAATAGTTTTCATTTAATATTCAAATTGAAATTTCGATTATTTGACGCATTAAATCTTCTTAACAATGCTACTTTTATTTATTTTGTTTTCCTATTCAGTGCTTTTCCAATAGTTAACACTTTTACAGTGTTCATCAACATAATACTAATTTTTCCAAATTTTATATTAGATACATGTATCAAATTACGAATTTGAGACTAAATATTTTATCCAACAAATATGAATTTTTTTATAGACCTATAATCAATGACTTATGCAAAACTATACAATCTAAAAAAAATAATAATAATAAAAAGTAAAGAAAGAAAAAAAAACTTAAAATTTTAAATTTCTTATGTAAAGAAATATGTAATAGTTTTGTTTGGTAGGGCGATTTCTTTTATTGAAATTGCTCGTAGCACATCATTAATTTTTCCTATTTATGACAAGCCATTATCTCAAAATCAAAGTGTATAAACCAGTAAATAATATTTACAATTGAATCGTGATTTTTGAAAATGTTTAATCTGGTATTGTGGACGTTTATATATTTTACGTAATTTAAACTTAAAATGAGCATTCTACCCCGATTCTTAACAAGAAATGTTCAAATCTGATTTATTTAAAAATAAAGAGCACGTTTCAGAAAATATTTTTCTTTGTAGTCTGTCAATGGGAAACGTGAACAGTTTTCTTCATTTCTTGACAGTTTAAATTTTTAGAGATGATTCTTTTTCAGATTCACTATTGAAATATTTCTAATTATTTCTGTTGCGCAAAATATGTCATCAGATCAATAAATCAATGAATAAAAAAAAAATTAAAGCCATTTTCGTAGCAATAAAAGCGTACTTCACATGGAAAATTACCATTTTGCTTGATGAAATACTAAAAATGTATTCCCAAAGTTCATCAGCTTTAGCTCATGATTATCCTCCTTGAGTTAATTTGTGTGCCATCATGAAGCAATCACGGTATAAGGCAAAAATTGGCGCCTCCGTGGCCAAGTGGTTAAGACACCATTCCGCTAATCGCTTGAGAGCGTAAGGGTCAAGTCGGTGGGTTCGATTCCCGTCTTCTCCATTGCGCGCACTTTGTGGAGCTCACGGTTGTAATTCTCAGATATTGTAAATTTCCTTGTGGCTATCTCGTCCTTGTATATTGACGATGACTTATAAGCGGGCACTTGATGTCAAGCACACGAGTCAGATGTATGCTCTCAATAAAACAAACAAACAAATAAAAAGCAAAAATTCTTATTAACTTACCTATCAATTTAAACGTAAGAATATTGTCAAACAATGAAATTACATTGTTTTTTTTATAGGAAGGCAATAGAGATTTTTTACAGCCCCCCCCCCCCAAAAAAAAAAAAAAAACGATGTTATCCGAAGAAACTATTAAGTCTTAATCATGTATTTTGCGTATTTTCTACCCCTTTAGTTTTAGCGCTCCGAGTGGTCACCTGACTCCTCCCAAAGCGGCCCTGATTAAAAATATGAAATGTAATATATCTTGCATGTTCCAGCAGATCAGCGCTTTAAGTATGGATTAAACTGAAAGTAGATGTATTGTTCATTAACACACATTCCATTATTGTGCATTCAAGATATTATAACAACAAATGATAGAAAATCTCAACATAAATCTCTTCCATAATTCTACATAAAATGTATAAATTAAATACAAATCTGCACTTAAGTGCGTTAGGGCATATATTTTATTAACTCAACGAACTACTAACTTAACTAAAAGTAGTTTACCTACCCACATAAACGCACACCTTCCCAAGAATTTTGCAAAAATCTTCGTAATTTTTCTTATACGGAAATTGTACTGTCATTCATATGAAATGTTATCAGATTTTTCTATAAATTATTGTTTAAGTTTTGCCTCTTTATTAATATCCTTTAGATTTATGAAAAAATTTATCCCAGACTCTTTTATTTACTGTAGCATCTGAACTACATAAATTACAGTTTTGCTGAATGTCATTTATAAAATTATATTCGACCAATAACAAGATAAAAGTATGTTTTAAAAATTGTACTGTAAGCAGTATTCTATGATGCTTATGGAAAGTATATGCTTAATCTTCTACTAATTTCGTCTAAAAATCTCATCATTAGAATTCTACATTGGAGGGCAAGCCACATGTATTACTTTATTCACTTAGTATAGTATTTATTATAGGTTGATGTTTTTATAAAATCTATTTATTTAATAATATAATATTTAATAATTACTCAAAAATATGCTTTCGCAAGTTTTGCTTCTTTTTGGTGTTATTTAATTTATTACTATTTAAGTTTTTCTACATAAACCTTTCTGGGCATTCATATTTTTATATAAATACTTTGATATTATAAAATTAATTTAGAATAAAATAATTGCATAAATTTTATGGCATATATGAATGTAAAGTTTACCTTCAGTTTTGTGTAATAAGTATTTATCCTAAATCCAGAAATCTCGATGGATGAAGATCTTCTTATCAAGACGCACAATGAATCGAATATTCCGGAAATTAATCTTAACCGTAGGAAAAAACAGAAACAAACTACTTTCTGCCAAAAGATTGAAAATGGCTTCGTCAAAGAAGAAAGCAATTCATTCCGTAAGACTTTTAAAAATAGGCAGGAAAAAAGTATAGCGAAAGTGCTACAAAATTATGATTATAAGACAAATATTTTATCAAACATCACATTAGAGAAAGACATTGCTTCACCACTTTTATCAAACATTATTCATTATTCATTTTCAAGTGACTGTTTATTTAAAATGCGAAGATCAAACAGGTGTGCCACTAGAAATCATAAAAATGAAAACATATTCCCCACCAATAAAAAAATGCTTATATTAAACGATAAATGTTATAGTGGATTTAATAGCATTATGAAAAATAATCCCTTGGATAAAATAATCAATAGAACATTATGTGATTTTCAAGAATCTTGCCTTACTTACAGACAATCAAATTTAAAACGGAAATTTGAGTCGGATGTAATAAATGAACTAAATTTAAGGCTAGACAATAGACACAAAAACAGTTCGAAATCGATAACTTACACCGAGAAGTTTGATAGAACTCTTTCGTATTCCAAGCATTTCAAATCAGACAATTCATCTCAAATTTCCGAAAATCGAAGTGAACATTTTGTTCTACAACCCCAGCTTATAAATAGAATAGGTTCGATAGAAAACTATAATTTTAAACAAATGAAGAATATTGAAATACAGAGTAGCCCAGTGAAAATTCGAGTCGCAGCTAATTTTGGCGAAGATTCAGTAGAATACATTGATCCGACAATGGAAGTTGAATTAGATTCAGATGAAAGTGATCCTGATGAACCTGGTGAACAAAGTGTTGGGGCTGGAGAAGAATCTCCTGAATTGAATGAAACAGCAGATACAAATAATGGAGATAATTCTGAAGATGATGGTAATGCACCTGGGCTGAATGTGACTAATATTGTGGAGGAGGATAATTCAAATGAAATTCAAAGTGAACATCCAGATACTTCAAATGTAGATGCCGATAAAAAAAATTCCATTTTAAACGAACAATGCGTAGATAAAGATACATATAAGAATATAGAAGTCAAACAAAATGAATCAGATAAAGATGAAGCCGAAGAGGATCACAAAGAACACGAATTGGAAAAAAGAGCAGAGATAGACACGGAAAATATTAAGGACTCAGCTGAGGCTAAGGGAATTTTGCCTTCTTTAAACAGTTTACCTAAGGACATGATGACACTCTACAACGAAGGAATAATTCACATTTCTGAATTAAATCAAACTAAAAATGATCCCATTACGTTGGATAAAATTGGTGATGAAGTTAATAATACTAAACTAACGTCTGAAACTGGGGAACATGCAATGTCTATAACAGATGATAATCAAACAGAATTTTTCATGAAAGAATGTAATGTGGAACAACATGAAGAACTTGAAATTAATTCTAGAAAAGATAAAACTGCAGAAGTTAGTGAAGTGGAAAAACAAACCGAAATAACTGCGAATGACGAAGACACCAAATTAAGCGAAGATGAAATTTTTGAAGAACAAGCAGAAAAGAGTGAGAGTGAGAAAGAAAATAATGATGAAAAAAACACAGAAAATGGTGAGAATGAAGGACAAGAAAAAGTTTCCAAAGTTGTTGATTGCATGGAAGGGAATGAGGATGATGGTGCTACTGAAGAAAGCAATGGAAATGAGAATTATACATGCATTGAACAAAGCGAAAACATTTCAGAAAAAGAACAAGAATTTCTTGAGGAAATCATATGTGAAAAAACAAGTGAATTTGTCGACGAACAAGAAAATGAGTTACAGGCAGACGGCAACAATAAAGACGCAAAAGAAAATATTATTGAAAATAAAATTAAAGACGAAGCAGGTAGAGGGGAAGCTAATGTTGATACAGAAACAATAGAAAATATTGATATCTTGAAAAATAACTGTAATGAAAATTTTCAAGGAAATGAAAAAGCAGAAATCGAATGCATTAGGCAAATTAATGAAAGTACTGATGGTCATGAAAATGAAAGTACAGAAAGCAATGTAATAAGTAAAACCGAAGAGGATGAAAAAGAAACCGCAGTAGATAGTGAAAACTCTGAGAGCATTACTGATGAAATTTCTGAAAATAAAGATGCGGAACACATTGAAACTAAATCTGACACTGCAAATGCTGAAGTTCTTTCGAGAGAAGTGGAAAGTTGCAATGAAGAAAAAAAACAGGAACATGAAATTGAAGAATTAAATAAAATTGTAAAGAAACAAAGAGAAGAAAATCTTTTAGAAACTGAGGACGAGCAAATTCATAATCTAAATAACATAAACGCCGATGAGGATAGTTTTCTTGAAGAACAACAGTCACCAGAGAATTTATCTCATCCAATTCTAGAGAATGAAGAAGATAGTATAGAAAAAGATTCTATAGAAGATGGTGATAATTATCCAAATACAAAAACACAAGAAACAGAATCGCAAGACTTATGCCCTAATTTAGTAAAGTATAATTTTGAAGACGGGACTCCAGACGTTAGTGCAAACGAACAAAAAGGAATTAAAAAGGAATCTGTTTTAGCAACAGAAAATGAAAGCGCAGAGGAATTTGATAAATTGGAAAATAATGATGTTCAACAGCTTATTTTAGCAGACCAAACTACAAAAAGTGGTGATGTAAGTGAAATATCTAAAGAGAATAATATTGAAAAAGAGGAGTTAAATCACGAAATTAATGAATCTCCTGATACTATATTAGAAACTGCAGACATAGATGAAAATATAACTGAAAAAAGCGATAAGAATACAGTAAATGATTTTAAAAGTGCTGACGAGATTGAATTATCATCAGGAAAAGTTGACGAAACTGCAATTCATGACGCTTCAGAAAATAAAACCTTTGATTCGGGGAGTGCTTATGAGACTATTTCAGACAATACGGAACATGCCAAGATTAAAGAAGAAAGAGTAGATGATATGAAATTAAAGCTATCAGACGAGGAACAAAATGAAAATATTTTTTCAAATATTAAAACAATTGACGGCGAAAAGGAAGGAGAAAATAGCCAAAAGGACAAAGAAGGTGAAAATAATGTTACAACATCCCCATTGACAGACATTGTGCAAGATATCGCAGGGCAAGTTCTGATAAATGATAACGGTAAGAAAACACGCAAGGAGGAAACATTTGTCAGTTGCAAGGCAACAATCCAAGGATCCGAAGAAACAATTTGCCAAACAATTATTGATCAGGCCGTGGTTCGTTCATCTGAAAAACAAAAAGCAGAGAAGCCTGAACAATCGTCATCTGATTCAACAAAGGTGATATCCCCTCGTAAAGGCATTAAAGTAGAAGAAGATGAAATTGAAACCGCTATAAGTAGCATTGTGTTCTATGACGAAATGAGCGATGGCAATGAACAAATCGTTCAAACTGTTCCCTCTGCTCTGTTTTCAATATCATCTGCTGAAAACGAAAATATCTCAGGTGAAAACATATTTAAAAGTGAAGATGCTCAAAAAACAATTGAAGGGGAAGCTGATGAAATGCCTTCGTCAAATGTAAACGAAGAAAGGCTACCACTACAAGTTACTACTGAAGATGGAGAGTTGGCACATGCTGAGAATAAAGCACAACCGACTACAAGTCCAAAAAAGCGAAAGAAAAAGCGTAAAATCTCGAGATCGAGAAGTGCACAGAAAGGTGGGCTTGTGCCTCGAAATCACTGCTGCATTCCAGTTTTCTTGCTTCTCAACATTTCGCCAACGATCTATGCTTTTGTAGACTAGTCTTTATTTTATGCAAGTAGAATATTATTTTATTCTTTTTAGAATTATCAATTACTTAATATATTGCGTTACTCGTTCTATATAGTGCTTGATGATTTTATTATGGAATGTTTAAAATCCCTGATACTGTGGAAGAAAGAAGTTGTTTCTGTTTCTGTTTTTTTTTTTTTTTTTTTTATTTTTTTTTTAATTTTAGAATGCTTGTTACGATACAATGAGGTTTATAATAATCTTACAAAGTATCAAAATTTCTTAAATCGGTGACTAACATAAAATGAAGTTGTGTAAGTTATGTGCACAGGTAAATAAATAAATAAAAACAAATTATTACTTTGAAATGTAAAGTTAATTTTTTAAAAATGAAATCAAAGCAACTTTTAAAAGAAATAATTGTGAAATTGCTTGTTCTTTAGTTTGATTTCTCTTTTCTTTTCTTTTTTGTGCTTTAATACAAAACCACATTACTGATCAAAGTCTGATTTTCTAAGAAAGAAAGAAAAAAGGTGTTCATATTTCTTTTATTTTTTAACTGTTTCTCAACTTCCATTTTCGGCATTTAACTCTTGAGGTTGATACGGGATTTAATCTTGGAATTATCCCATTGAATTTGTAAGATAACTTCAAACAATCACGGCTAAATGTCTCATAATCTGCAGCATGAAGAAGCCATAGAGTTTCGGAAACATAAGTAAAAAAAACTACCTAATTATTGTTTAAAAATTTTGAGTTAATCGGAAATAAATGAAACATAAATACATGCATTGTCTAAATTATACAAAACTCTATCTAGCTGAAAATATTGCTTTTTTATAGCTGTTGGTGATTTTTTTTAGTAATTCTAAATAATTTCGTTAAAATAAATTCTAATTTTAAACTCAATGCACATCAAAAGTATTTTCATTCTCAGATTTTAATTTCAGGACATGAATTACAAATTCATGTATACAAAACATAAACATTTATTTTAACTGAAAAATTTAATTATTAAATTATAGTGAATTCCAGCGATATAAACCTAATTTTGCATACAACTATTCTTTCTTGCATAAAAGATCAACTTCTATTAGAATAATTCACTAAAATTTATTCTTTATAGGCGAAAACTAAAATCTAAAAAAATAATAATCTAGATATAAAAATAAGTCAATTAATAAATGTATACACTATTTTAAATAGAATTTATTATGAGCGAGAAATTTTACTTAATTGTAAATGAAATGAAATACTATATTACATGTCATTTATAGTTATTTATAATTTCAATAATATAGAAGAAAAGAAAAAGACATTCTTTCTCCACGGAAATAGTTTGGAATGCGTTGTTGATTTATTTATTTCCCTGAAAATTTCAGTTTGCTTGTTTCTAGTTTTTTCGCTAACATAAAATATCTTACTCTTTTGATCTTTGCATTAAAATAATAAAATTAAGATATGACTTGCAACAATGACTTGGTTTATAAGCAAGTTTTATCCCATTTTTTTATTTCTATTATTTTATTAAATTAAATTTTTAAAGACATTTTTAATAGAAGCTTTCGTTATTTTTTTTATTAGTTTGCCTTTCACCCACCCTCCATTTTATATTTCTGTATGTTATTTCTTATGCATGAATTTCATAGTTTTAGATTATATAAACTAAGATAAATAGTTTGAGAAAGTATTATAGAGGTAAAGTATAAAATACTTTTATATTTTATTTCCATTTCAAAATATCTAATATAAAATGGGGGTTAGTGGAAATATATTTCTTGGAAACATGCACTGAATTTTTAAGGGCAATATGTATGTAGAAGATGAAGCTTTTATTTTATGAGAATATTTCATTTTTGCTTACCTGTTTTCTATTTTACTGATTTCAAAATATTTTGAAAATACATAACGATAAAAAAAAAAATTTAAAAAAAGGCTAAGTTAAATTTGCCAATCTTGGAAATCTAAAAAAATGACTCGAAGACGCCAAAATTTTGAAATATATAGACTCTATATGTATAATTTTCTGTGTGTATACATATATATAATTTATTGACCAGTTTGTATAATATTTCTAAATATATGATTTTAAAAATATATCATTAATTTTAAAGCATATGTGTTAACTCAAAAATAATAAATAAAACACCATAGTACTAAGCCGTTTCAAAAACAGCCCCACCAGTGGCTGAGAGGTTGTGCTCTCGAAGCTGGTAGACGGGAGGTGCTGGGTTCGATCCCAATCGCGCCCGTCGGCCTAATCGTTCGGAGTTTTCGTGGTTTTCTTCGAGCCGTGGATTTATCCATGCGTAAATACGGATTAGGTTCCCTTAGAAAGACCCCCACGAAGGGCACTCCCCCCGGGCCTATATCCCTAGTGTAGATAATTGGCCGTCAATAATCAACCCAACCCAACCCGTTTCAAAAACAAGTAAAGTTATCAAAGGTTTTCATAAATTAGACATGGACTTTTGACATTTATTTTACTGCACTAAACTAAGCAGTTTAGATACAAATGACAAAATCTTAAACACAAAATACTTTTGTAGATAAGTGAAGTCAATTTGCAAGATACTCCTTAAAATACTTGACATCGTTTTGGGATGGCAAATCCATTAACTATTATGAGAATTAATGTTTTCTAAACTATAACACTTTTGAAAGACTTTTCGTGACAAATTTTACATAAAATAGAAATAAATTTTACTATTTTGGTATATTTCGAAGATATCTTTTATGATTGTGTCGGCATGTTATATTGTTATGTTATCAATAATTCCCATTTATCATCACTATTCAATTTTTATAAACATATTTTCTGGAAAATTTTTCCAACTGATTATCTTTTAAATTTATATTTAATACTTTGGAAATTTTACCATAGAAAATTTCGCACGCCTTGCATTCATAATAATCAAATTTTAATCGCTTAATAGGCGTATATCCAACATAGTGAAAAAGTACCTAATCCGGGACTCGAACCCGGGTCATCAGTATAGCGTATTGACGTTCTACCAATTGAACCACTTGTGAACGACACTCAGCCTGGAACTTTCTCATTATAACATGTTGGCAAGGCTACAAACGTAGCACAAGATGGAATATTTTCCGTGAGCCACCAACTCTGGGGAAAACACGAAATAAAAGAAAATCTAGCATCGATGCTGGGTTTTCAGCATTGTTCTGCGTTTGTAGCCTTGCCAACATGTTATAATGAGAAAGTTCCAAGATGAGTATCTTTCCCAAGTGGTTCAGTTGGTAGAACGTCAATGCGCTATACTGATGACCCGAGTTCGAGTCCCGGCTTGGGTGCTTTTTCACTATGTTGGCTATACGCCTATTAAGCACTTAAAATTTGATTATCTTTTAATGATCATTTTAGCTATGAATTAAAATTCATCATTTACCCGTCGCATTAAAGAGAATAATTTCATTTAATTATTTTTCCTCCGCATATGTAACGAAATATATTCTAGATCCACACTATAAAATAAAACTACTATTTTAGATTTTAAAAAATATATTGCTTCTTTAATCAATGAATATTTCCTACAAATATGAGAAGTTACAGTAACTTTCTTTTACACTATTTGATTCTATATTTTTAACACGTAACTATCATAATTATCAATATTTAATAATTTTATAATTTTGAAAAAAAAACATCCTTGAATATTATTAATGCTAAATCTACAGGTGAATAATTTTATGAACCTTTTATTGCTCTAAGATTAATGAATAATGATTTAATATTTGAACTAGTAGTTCAAAAGCAAACTAGTAAACCAATTTCTCAAAATCTATGATAACTAAACGAGAAAATTTCAATTATTGCATTTTTATCTTAACAATTTAAGTAACATTTATACAAAATTAAATTTCTAAGTCTCTCAATTAAAGAAATCTGTCAAGCTTGAAATAGAAAAGTATGAATATGATAATTAGAAAATTTTCAAAGAACTATACTAATAGTGGTAATTAACATTTTTGTAGATTGCATGTTTTTCCATAGGGGGCATGTCTCAAAAGTTGGCTTTGCGTAAATTGAGCAGCTAATTAAAATAATGCTAATGATCTTCAAATTAAACCTTTCGCAAAAGTGTAAATACAAGTTTACAACCAACTTTTCAAAAATTGATCCTTCATTCATTTTTACTTACCCATCATACGTAGTATAGGGTAAGTCTTGTAATCGTTTTGAAAATCGAAAATTTTTTTTGACGGATTTACACGTTTCAGACACTGGAGATTCCGAAAAACATATTTTTAGAAAAATTTTTTTGCCGTCCGTCTGTGTGTCTGTGTGTCTGTGTGTGTGTGTGTCTGTAAACGCTCTATCTCCCGAAAAAATTGAGATAGAGACTTGCAATTTGGTATGTACTTAGTATGTAATAATGGGAAGAAGCCTATTTCATTTCAATAACCTCGATTAACCGGAACAATTTTTTTCGGACTCTCGAAATATTCGTTCTGATGAAAGGTATATAAAAATTTTCGAAATTGTATATTTTAAGAAATGAATATAAAAGACAATAAAAAAACATAAATTTTGAATAAAGCATGAAGTCGATCGGATAATTAGTTGCCGAGATATTTGGAATCCTGTTTTCCACACTCTTCGATTTTTCATGACCCTGTATTTCATCCAAATTTCACTTCAAAGATATATTTTAATTAGAAATTTGACGCCTAATCAGATGCAATAAACCGCTAGTTAATAGGATTATTATTTTTGGAGTTATAAGGAAAAACCTCTTTCAAGCAATTCAGTAATCGAGCCTTTAAAGTTTGTGACGTCATCAAGCCACGATTTTATTTGAATTGCAATGCATTTTATAAGTAGTTTACACATTTTTATTTTAATATTTTACATTATGCATATCCATGATGGGTAAGTATTACGGTGGTCCCCAACGACTAGTTATTGAATCACACGATACACATTTTCACAGGTTACTAAGAACTGAAAACTTAAGAATAAAAAATAAAATAAAGACTACTATTAAGTATAAATTTCAGTACTAAATATAGTATCTAAAAGAATGCTTTCGAATGATATTTATCAAGATAGGGCAGAAAAATTGTTTATTTTTTTATGAATCTTTTGAATATGCAAATGCTTTTTTAGAAAGCTTTTTATTTCTGTTTTCAAAAAGTTAAATTTAATAGTTTTAGAAAGAATTGCATGGCAAAATAAGGCTGAATATTGCACAGAATAATTCATATAGCTGTCAAATATTTCAAATTTTCAATACCACTATTTCCGAATAGTTATCTTCGTCTTATTTAATCTCAAATATCTGTCATTAAACAAAACGAATACTTCTTTTCAGAAATAGTGGTACTCTAAAATCAGAAGATTTGGTAGCTATATATTCATATTTTATTGAAATTTGAACGTCATATACTATTAATAAAACCACTACATAAATAATTAACTGTAAGTCTATATTAGTACATTCTACTATGATTTAAATTTTCACAAATTCTTTCCTTAAAATAATTATTCAACGGACAAAATACAAAAGTTGGGTTTGAGTGAGTCACTTTTGTGGTACTATTCAGAGTAAAATCATTTGCCTCCATATTGAACAATTATAAATATATTCTCTATATATTTATTAGTGACGGATGCTGGCAGATTAGCGTTTTACTTTGCGATTGCTTTATGGAAAATTTTGACAATATACTGCCATTAACATCTTTCTGCTTGCAGAAACATTATAGAAACATTGATTAATCCACTGAATACTCGACAGCAAATGCAGGGGTGATTGTGTTCCGGCATTTTGTACACCACTAAATTTATATAGCAATCTTTTTCTTCTGTAATGGATAAATTATGCGATGACATACTAAGAATATTGCTATATAAATTTAGTGGTGTACAAAATACCGGATCACAATCACCCCTGAGCAAATGGCAATAATAAAAAGCGAAATAAAGAAGACAATATTCAGACGTTATAAGTTTCTTAACACATTGTTGACCAACATTTTTCTATTAAATTTGGATTTTGAAACAACAGAATCTCTACCCTCACCTAAAAGTATTTCGGTAGTTGGTTGCTTAGATAACTTTTCAAATTTATGCATCATTAATAATCATTTTACATCATTTGAAATCTCTTACATCCTAACAAAACATGGTTTAACTATATTGTTAAAAATGCGTATTCTTTCTGATGAAAACTTACCAATCCAAACCTACCAGTTTTATAAAGCAAACACATGTCCATGAAAAACGCTGACGTCATATCGACGGTGGCAGCGACTTAAGAAATCCATTTCATTTTTTAAAATGTTATTATTTCTAAACATCGCCCAATTTAAATTTGTACACCGTTGAATAGGGAAAAAATGTACTTTCAAATGCTGTTTGTTTGAAAATTACATCACAATTTACTGATTTTTTATGGTTTTTAGAATAATTTTCAAGCATGCTTTTTTAAAAAGTCTGTCGCAAACACGTGCAACTTGAATACGGAAAATTAACTCGTTTGCACTTAAAACAATATAAATAGTTAAGCGTTTGTTTCCGACTGATATTCTATAACGAAATTAACACTTCATCAATAAATAAAACAAAATTTATCAGCAATCGATCTAATAATGCGCTTAAACACAGAAAAAATCAGAATCAAAAAGGCTGCTGTAAGAAGCAAAGTCTTTGGCGATTTCTTCAGCTATTAATCTCCGGCATACAGCGAATACGAAAGTACCTATTTAAATAAATTTCAAAAATTTATTTAAATACATAATTCATATTTTTCATAAAAAATGCTTTTCGGTATTGTTAGTGGGCAATCCAAAAATATATATTAAATGTAAAAAGTATATTAACGTTTTCAATTAAAAATGCTTTTTACTTAGAGCCCGGGTTGGATCCCCCTAATACACAATGAAAATTTCATATGCGGAACTGAGGATGAGTGCACGCATTAGACAATAACGTTTGGTTTCATATACACAAGTGTACTCGTGACCGGTCAACAAAGTGTTAACTAACCAGGGATCTGTTTAGGAAAAAATTGGGTCCTTTAAAGGACCCTTCACAGTTTTTTTCATTTCAAAACAGGACCCTTCACAAATTTTTTCAACCCAAAACAGGACCCTTCACAAAACTTTTGATCTTAAAACAGGACCCTTCACAAAATTCTTTGCCTTAAAAATAGGCTTTTTACAAAACTTTTCCCTCTTCAAACTGAATCTTTCACAAATTTAATCATTTAAAAGTAAAATCTGACCTGTCACTTTACATATATAAAGAAAATATGTGTATTTTACATACATATATCTTCTTAAAAATGTATAAACATGGACCTAAATATAATGATCATTTCAAATTCACAAAATTATGTCTAGATTTTTCACAAATGTAAAAAGCTGTTCACAATTTCACAAAAACAGGACCCTAGGAGAAAAGTCTGGACAGATCCGTGCTAACATGTAACAATAGACAGCCCGCTTTCATTAATAAATAGCAACATGAGTCATTTAAAGTCATAGTGGTGTAAGTTGCTAATTTTGAAAACTGGAGCAAAGTTCATGGTGGATAGCTAGACATATTAAATTAGTAACAGGAAGAGGAGAAGTTCCAGGCTCAAAATCGTGGCATAGCACAAGAATAATTAATAAATCCTCTGTTCCTAAACTATTAAGAAAATGAAATTTACATCACCTTGCTTTAAACGTCTCATATAATATCATTCTGTTGCGATCTGTATTTTGTTGGCTGTAAAATCTGAGGGGTTACATACGAACTTAGCTGCCCGCTAAAAACAGCTGTATTTAAATAAACATTCCAAGATCGTAAAATATTAGGAAACTAATAGTTCTTATGTGTACTGCACATTGTGTTCACATTGCCTTCGCTTTTTGGCAATAGTGATTAATATCTAGAAATATACTAGTAAGACTTCGATGTGCTTGAAAAAACTTCTTGTGTTTTAAAAAAAAGTTGTCACAAACTTCTAATTGTAGTTTTATTCCTCTTTAAATCATTTGGAGAAAAACCTAATTAAGCATTTATTAAATGGATATGATAATAATATTATCAGAGCCCTGTCATACTTTATCATATTTCTCTTCTAATAATGAATACTTAATTGCGTTTTATCTTTATGAATGTATTGCAAATATTTATGTTTTCAGTTTAGTAATTTTGTTCTTTTGTTTTATACAGACGGAACTTCCTCTGCTACGAAAAGATCGCAGGTGAGTAGAAATAATGCTTATATCATACCTTTTAACTTCTACTGTTGGACTAGATAAATAAATACAAAATATGTAATAATATTATTAGTAGTATTACTTTAAAGTCCCATCTATTTAACTTTTTAAATTCTATATAACTTTCAAATCTGATCCCGTTTTCGTTCCTCATGAACATATTAGTGACCGCTGATGGGAATTCACGTATTTTGGGTATCTAACTTTACCTACGAGCGTTACATTTGCATTTTATGTATCACATTATTTCTAAAATATATATATACGATATTCTTACTTATACAGTTAGTGTACAATGATATACATAGATTAGAAACAGTACCATTATAATATACTATCAATTTGTAATATAAACACCAATATAGGATTAACATATACAGGATACATATTTAACTCGCAAGGCTTGTTCAATAATGCAACATGTAATTTTAACGTCCATAGATGGGGCTTACTGTTAAAAAGACGAAAGCAAGCGGTCACGTATGTGTTAAAATTATATCTGGATTCCTTTACATTAAATTTACCAAACTTCCTTTTCAGATAGACCCGCTATCATTATAGAAGTTAATGATTTTTTTTTTTTTTTTTTTTTTTTTTTTTTTTTACTTTTGATCTCTATTCAAGTTTTGTTAAAAGAATAGTTAAATCAACACATTTTAAAGAAACCAACAAAAAATCGTGTCAAATTTCCTTTTACTTGATTATTCAGTATTAACTACACACTATCTGGAATATTGTGGAGATGTTGAAATTGTTGTATCCTTTTTTAATAGATGACGTTATTACTAATAAAATCCTAATCTAAATTATTAAAAAATTTCCCCATTCAAATGTCACTCAGTGTATTCAGATGAGTGCCTGAAAACACTGCGCACGATTAAAATTAAATCCACACACGAGTAAATTCACAAAAACTTATCACTTTTGACAGACCTTGCAAGAAATACGTTGGCATCGTTAACTTTTACGAGATGTTAATTTTTACTGTATAAGACTTTTTATTGTTCAGTACCACTATTTTCGAATAGTAATCTTTGCTTTATTTAATATTAGAAATTCTACGATTAAACAAAGTGAATTTACAATAAATAAAGCTAATTTTTAATAAATAAAGCAAATGTTTAATAAATAAAGCGAATTCTGTGATACCTGTATCGTTTTTTCTCCTCAAGATATTTAATTTTAAATGACTATTTTAGGTATTGATGTATATAATTTAAAGTCTCATAACTTTCGATGTGTTAACTATTTTAAGTCATTTCACTCAGATCATACTGATATCTATTAAATATTTATTCTATCCTATCAAGTGTCTCATCTGTAGAGACATATAAAATCACCCTGTGTAATGTTGTTTGATTACGTTTATTATAAATAGATAAGGAAGTAGACTTAAAGGAATAGGCTTAAGGATACATCCTGTTAGTTACTTTTTACGGGTTAACTAAACATACATAAAATGTAGTTTATCAGGCACGTTGAATTTCACATACTCTCAGCCTTATACTTTTAATGGTATTGCTAGTGTGGAATAACTTGCTCCAATACTGGCACTATCTTTCTGTATATCATCAGTTTCACTGAGTAAATCAACCATGAATAACATTGGGCAGCGATACCAAAAATTTTTGATAAACCGCCAGTTTCCTTGAGTAAACCAACTTGACTAACCTATCCACAAACTGGCAATACCTCTGGCTGTATCTATATTATCATGATTAGAAATTTCCAACCTTCTTTGACTAGCAAAACGCAAAATTAAAAAATTTTTAATTGCAGGTTTTCATTTTTGTGTAACACGAATACAGTCATAGACAAGCGAAAAAAAAATAATAACAAATGTTAAATCATGAAATTTCGGAAAAAATCAATGTTAGATAATAATTTGTAAGTTTGAATGCCAAACTTCTTAAGTCAGAACATAATTATAACCATCAGCATAATTTATTTCACCTCTGAATTTGTGAATGTTTTATCTTGATGGAAACTGACAGATTGATATTAGTCAATATGGAGGAAAAAAAATAAAAGTTAGTTTCTCCTACATAGGTTTGTTTTATAATATTACTTAAAGAATTTATCTTAATTCGGATGAATAGTTTATGTTTCTAATTATATATTACTTGGAAAAGGTATGCACACTTAACATTCGAATATCTGATTCGAATATCTAAAAGATTTTGATTAGATATCATTTCTTCCTCTGCCTTTCATCCCCCCTTTAATGTTTTTAATGAGTTTTAATGAGCAAATCTCAATTTATGAATCATTATTCAATTGAAAGAAAATGAGTATGTACCAGTTTCTAATAAAGTATATATTAAATTTTGTGCAGGAGTGTCCAACTTTTTTGCCTGATAAACGTTCGGCACACTTTTTCCGAGTACAAATCTTCACCTATTTTAATCGAAAAATGCGTGTCATTAAATAATTCTGTCATTCGAAATCAGTGCCAACTCCGCGGCCTGCGGGCTGCAGGTTGGACACTCCTGATTTAGTGATTGTTGCTCTCAGATATTAATATATTAGGAAATAACGCCAAGTGATACGTGATGCATAATTAAATATTTATTTTTTAATAGGATTCAAAAGGATCTGCACGGACAGCACGATCCGTATCCTCAACTAGTGCACGTTCACCTTCAGCAGGTGAAAAAAGTAAGTACAGTACAATACAATACAATGTTTGACAAATTTTGCACAAATATTTAGTGTTTTCAAAATCAGTTTTATGAATTTGAATTATTAAAGAATTGATTTTTGAATGATTAAAGTATTTTAAATAGGTCTTTGTATATTTTTACATATTTTTTAATTTTCAGATTTTTTAAATAACTCTTACTGTAGTAATGTGAGTGAACTAAAAGGATATTCTTTTATTGTTACAGAATTACCTCCAATTAAGGCTCCAGTAGGTACAACTCCCCCACCAAATATAAAGCAAGTGAGATCGAAAATAGGATCTCTAGATAATGTGACACACAAGCCAAAAGGTGGAGATAAAAAGGTTAATAAATATTGTTCATATAAATCAATACACGTAGTTCTTGAATAGTAGTCTTAAAACTCGAATTATTGTATACCAATCCTTTATAACTTTTCATCCTACATTTTTATTACATAATTCATAATTTATTTATTTTTAATTTTTCGCTTTTTTAGATATTCCTTTAACTTGTTTAAGACTAGATCAAATTTGCACAAATAACTTTCTGAAATATGCAAACTGCTTACACTTTAATTAATTAATCTAGCGTCTCCTTTAATTAAAATGCGCAATGAAGTGACTTATTTCATGAAGCAGTAATAAATCTCTTTACATATATATTTTTTTATCTTATATATTTTCAACACTGTGAAATAATTATTTATAGCTAAGGTTTCCTTTCTTTTTTATATTAGATTCGAACATTTTTCTGTAGTACACCTTTATATAATATTGTTTATAGAAGTTTGCTTCGCTTTGCAAATGGTCCCAGATATGAGACTAACTTCATATGTTTAAATGGACCTGTTTATGAAATAAGTTTGATTTTAAACCTTTTAAAAACTTTCTAATATATATTTGGAAAATATTTATAGCTTCGCTCTGCTACCTGACTTAAAGTCTGTTCGTCCTCTTGCTTTTCTATTTCTTTTCATTTTAACGGTTGTAAAATGCTTGGATACCTACGAAATTTAATATGCTAATGAGTTGCAGCATATCCCTGAATAAAAATTATCTGTGTGACATTTAAGTATTTTTTACAAGGTCACTGAGAAGAATTCTAACAATTTTACCATCTATGGGCTGTTATTGTTTAAAATGTATTTTAATGATGTTAAACACTTTTAATCACAACAAAATTTTGATATGTTACTTAAAATGTGTTGTGATTAAAGTGTTAAGAGTTTAGTTTGCTTTTCTGTTCCCTTAGCTGCTTGTTTATCTCCACTTTAACGTAGTAACTTTAGTACACTTGTTTGTATAAATCTAAATCTAAATCTGTTTTTAATTAAAAATCAGGCTCGTAAAAATTGGTCGCCGTAACATCTACAATTTTTTTAACAGGGTCGTTCAAAAAAGAAAAAAAATCTGATACATTACCGATTATGGATGGGTAATATATATGGATGGTGCATAAATATGTATGGATGTGTATTTGGTGTTTGAAGTATGTTATAATAACGTTAAGGTATTTAGCATTCTCATATACCGTTTAAAAATGCTTATGACTTCGGTTTGTCTGCTTCCCTAAAGATCACCAGTCTCGCATCTAATTGCTCGAATTCTAACATCCGTAAAAAAAGAATTAAAATATATTATTGAAGCACATGTCATATATTTCGTATTAAAGATTACCTAAGTTATTTTATAATTCGTTTATAGTGCCAGAAATTTTTTTTTTAAATTAGTGATAATTTTATCACCTAAACAAAAAGAAAAATCATGCGTCATTCATGGATTATGAAACACTTTTCTACACATTCAGAATACTGTAACAAAACATCACCGTTTAATAAGATTAAAGATTATCTCTAATTAAACAATTTGGAAAACGCATAACACATTTGAAAACGCAATTTCAGCAATTACCATCTATAATTAGAAAATATCGTAATTCCTTTGTACAGCCTATATATGACCTATATAGAGTTGCATATATATTACATAGTATGTCAAAAAACAGTTAGCATAACACAGTTGAAAATTCCCGTTCAGCAAGTTTTGTCAATAAGCGGAAGTGAACTCGAATTCTTTTTTGAAACCCTGTATATAATCTATAGAATATATACACACTATGCAATATGGAAAAAGAAAATGTTCAATTTAAAAACGGATAGTACAATTGAAAGCGCACTACCAGCAATTAATATTGCTCATACTGTAACCAAAATTTTTTGTGTGTCCCTGTAAATGAACGATAAATGCTATGCATACCCTATTTTATAGTAGGCATCTTGTAGTGCCCTTCCGTGATGTATAAAAATTTTAACATGTTTGAAATAGTTTAACATAATTAAAATACATTGTAAACGATTTTCCCCATAGACCACAATGTAATGTCTTTCTCTTGAATGCCCTTGTAAACGAACTATAACTGCTACATACTTCATCTTCAATACCAAACATATCATGATAAACCTTAATAACATATATAAATTACATGGCTATATTTACGCGAGTTAGAGCACGGACAGACAGATGGCAGACAAACCGAATTCACAAACACTTTTCAACTATGTTGAAAGTGTTAAAAAAGTATTATATCAAAGTTGTCCCATAATCAAAGGTCACAGGGTGCAAACTGTGGAAAGAGTTGATACTTTCTTTGGTGTTGTGTAACAGTGTCATGCCACGTCTCACAGCCATTCTTCATGAACAACAGCAATCACTGTGAGCATTTGTATTACTAACTACATTTCAAACTTTGCTGTATCACTGTAGACACTACAATCATCTGAACAAAAGCAGAACTGAAACTCTGCCTTTCGGTTGTAAATGCAACTGTTCTTGAAATATTGTATTTCATTATTAAAAAAAATCCTATGCTTTTCTGTGTATTTCTGTGAAATTTGCATCATGTTATTGTCTATACTTTTCAAATTATTGATTTTTTATCTTTTCTTTGACTTTTGGATTAACCGCTATTTAAGAAGGAACAATTAATTTTATTTAATAAAAATGTCTTTATCACAAAAAGTGATAAAGCATATAAAATTGAATAAAAATAATATCTAATCTAAAAATCCATAAATTCGTATGGAAAAACAGACAGTATTATTTTGAATTTTTTAACTATTCCTCTCTTTTTTTTAACCGCCCGAGAGCTGTTGTTTTTATATCCAAACAATGATTGGCCAATTTGTGATTAGAATAATGCCAAGACATATATTTTAATATACAAGTTGATATCTTAAGTCCATTCTGTCTCGAATAGCTGATGAATCGAGTTAGGTACAACCAGGAATAGGGTTTATATGCATAGGAGCTTTTTCAGCCGTGACGTTTTGCTGGGAAACTGACTCCAAACAAATGGTTGCTATGTTGTGTTTTTTATTTTATTTGCATATTATAGCTACATCTTATAGCTATATCTCACAGCTAAGTAATTTAATACTTTATATGCAGAGGTAACGTTTCCTACGATATATATTTAATAAGAAATGAAACATGGCAACCGTTTGTTTGGAGTTAGTTTCCAACCAAAACGTCATACTGAAAGCGCTACGTACTACACCATGAGGTACCTTACAGCACCCCCAGTCGGTACATTCTGGAATTAAAGATCGTATCTCTGAAACTGTAGGAGACGCGAACAGACGTTCAAAGACAAAGTTATAAACCATTATTGATTTAGTAAGAAAATACATATTGTGCGTACGGATACGATATATAGTCGCCCTTTATTATATTTTATCTTTATAAAATATTACTTTTTAAAATTTCTTATGAAACATACTCATCTCACTATATCAATAGATGAAAATGTTCCACTTTATCTAAAGTAATTTTGTATCTAGTACAATGCCTATAGTAAATAGATTAAAGCCAAACCCTTTTTTTGTCTATTTTTAAACAAACAGAATTTATAAGGGCGTCTGAAAAGGACTAAACACATTTAAAATTCCATAAAAAATAAATGGTGATAGCCATTGTAGTTATTCTTGTAGCAGAAAGATTAATTTGTGAAAGTAGGAAATTTCTATACTACGCCTCCTTATTTTAGTTCCAGTTATCACCGATACATGGCACTGCACTGTCTCACATTGTTAGAACGTTCAAACTAACTTATAAAAAGGGATCAAAATCACTCAGCTTTAAACCTTTATTCTGTGTAGCTGTTAAAAAGCCAAAAGAAACAAGCTTCTCGTTTTGAAATTTCAAGGTTATTTTCAGCAGTATTGCAGTTTGAGACAGTGCAGCGCCATCTCTCAGTGATATTTGGAACTAAAATAGGGGTGCGTAGTAAAGAAGTTCTTGACTTCAAACATCACTCTCCTCCAAAAATAACTCCAATAGCAGTTTATTTGTTATTGAGTTTTAAATACGTTCAGTGCATTTTAAGACACCCTGTAGATATCAATATGTAGTGCATAACAGCTCATTTGACATATTTCTGAATTGATATGTGCTACATAATTTAGTAACATTTTTTATCACAACGCTAACTGCTAATTTTTTTCATCCCTTAGCTTGTTATGAAACAAAAGAGAGAGAGAAAAACCATTAAAAGTACACGATATTTAGCTTTTTCTTGTAAAAATACATTGTTCGACAAAAGAAATTTATTTATTTCTTGTAAACGATAAAAATGATGTCTAACAAGGATTATATTTTCAATTCATTTAAGTGAAAAAAATAGAACTAAAAAGGATTTCGAAAAATGACAAGTTTAATAAATCAAGTTAAAATTACTTTGTGTAAAGCCTATAGAAAATCAGGTAGTAAATGACTTGTGGCACGAAACATTTGAAAGAGTTCCAAAAATAGACCAAGAAGGTTTTTTTTTTTCGAAAATCTACGAGTATTACAACATTCAAACAGCAAATATATTTTTCTCTACATGGCAGGTAATTCCAGAAGACAAGAAAATATGCGAGAACTCACTTACTGCTCTGTAATAATTAAAGATTTAATGCTCAACACATTTTATTGAGTTTCTGAAAATTCTTGAATTTACAATTAAAATTAAATTAATAAAGAAAAAATAAAAAAAAATTGTTCAGTTTATTTCAGCAAAATTTAAATTGATGATTTTAAGAAGAACTTTATCGTAAGCTTTTTTATATATTGAATTTGTGTTCATGTTATTTAAAATGCATACTCATACGTTCCTGTAGATAACCTTAAGCTCAACTTTCGGCGGAAGAGTTTTCATTTTATTAAATATTCGTGTATAATGTTCAAAACAAATAAATTTTTACTTGTGGATATACACATAATAAAAATGGGAATGTCTGCATATCAGCTGGATTCTAGATCAATGTTAATAACTGGAGCTATCAAACGTGTCATGTGGACTAAAAACGAACTCATGTATCTAAAAGCCCAATTTTGAAATTTAAATTTTGATTTTTAATTAGTAAATAAATTTTTAACAATCCTTAACAATAAATATTTAACAGTCCAACTGCAACAATATATTTGTACTACTTGAAACAATAAAGGGTTTTGATGAGAGAATTTTAAGAGATTAACTCAATCACGAGATACATAGGTAAAGCGGACAAGCTGGCCGGAGGCGGCTTGCACATAACAAAAGTATGTTTACATGTGTTAGTGTGTAGCTGATTCTAGGTACACGAAAGTTCTCAGAGATACCAAATTTAGCATGAAGTTAACTGGATTTGAGTTGATGCACTTCGAAGCTCTACTTTTAATTTTGTATGTATTAGATTTTATAATATTTTTTTAGTTATTCAGAATGATCTGTATCCAGATCATGGTAAGTATGGTACCGTAACAAAACAATCGAAGTGTAACAATGCAACCAATTACAACAATTTGATGTGTATAAAGTTGTCTTCCAATATTTGCTCTTATGGAAATGGAATGAGGCATTTTTTTTTTCTAGTGGGGAATCATTCAACTACGGGCTATGTACGAACGGCTGACCAACTGGCAACCGAAAGGTATTAGTTCCTTGAAGTAGAAGCAGAAAAAAATATATTTATATGGAGATAACGGGACGATAAATGTGGATTAGGTTCGCCAGAACTTTTGACTGAGTGTCTTCCTGACTATAGAGGGAATAATACCATTTGGTTTCTAAATGAAATTCATAAAAATATGTCACCAGTTTTGTGGATGACCATCATTTATGACAAGATTGAGAAAACAATCCCACATGTTAAAGAAAAAACCTTGTAAAATAACCCCCCCCCCCCCATACATAGCTTAGATTAATCATTCAACTATATTTAACAGATTTCATTATTAATAATGCTCTAGAAAAACGTATAAAAACACATTTTAATTTTTTTGTGATCAGTAAGCTTATGCCTTTGGCTACGAGTCGATATCTTTAAATGTAACACAACGTAACTCCTATTTTTTCAAAAATAACTCTCCAATCAGGAATTTTTTTGGTAACTTCTTTATAAGTAGGGCTTTCTAATCCTAAAAATAAGACTAGATAAACCACTACTTATGAATATGCTTATAATAATTCTCATGCGACTCATTAATTAGAGAAACTACAGAGGTAATTTGAATTACCGGACTTAAACAAAGTTAAATTGCCTATATTTAAAATTTAGCTCTCATTTATTGTGATACAACGCGTGTGTTAATTTAACAAAATTAAGAAGCCAATTAAAATTTTGCACATAATCCCGCGTTGTACTGTTAGTAAAAATATTTATGAGTGATAGACAATTTTTGTTTAGTTACAAATACTATTTTATTGTCCTACAAGCACATCTAAGATTTGATATACATGTATTTTAATGTTTTTATTCTTACCAGGAAACCACGCCTAATAATGAAAAAAATCTAAGTAAACAGCAATAGAAAGGGCATAGTCAAATGTGTCTTTTGACACATAAATCATTTACCCTCGTCTGCCCGTTATCGAGATATAAAGTCTTAAAGTTTACTAATTTATTTATTTAATTTAGGAAGAAAAGGCGTGGTTATGATTAAAAAATTTTAATAATCAGATTAATATAAAATACCAAAACATATTTAGATATAATATTATAAAAACGAAAGAAGTCCGAAAAAAAAAGAAAAAGAAAAAGCTATTGACAAATATGGTACTGAACCAAAAAATGATGGAAGCATAGAAAATTGTGGCACCAAGAACATTTCAGGAACTTAAATCTAGTTCAATAATTACAATGGTCAACCTCCTGCGAAAAACAAAATTTCAAGGGCATTTCAAATGGAAGTGGCCAAGTTTGCACTAACCCAGACTTGTACCAAGCATAGGTAATCATGTCGGAGTGTTACGGCGCACTAAACCGGAAATGTACAAGTGATTGGAGTTTTATGATGTTGTTAAGTGGAAAAATATCGACTCCTTCTTCCATCCTATTAAATGAATAAGTTAGCAAAATTTAAGACTTTATATCTCGACAACTGGGAGACGAGAGCAAATTATTTATGTGTCAAAAACACGTTTCACTATGCTTTTTTGATTGCTGCTTATTTAGATTTTTTCATTATTACATTAACGGTGGTTCCCTGGTTAGAATCAATCACATATCGAAGTCATTAAAATTATCTAAAGCATTGCGAATCATCCATAAAAAAATGTTATGCATCTTTAATGTACAGCTGCATTTTTTATTGAAAGTGTATGTTTTATAGCTTTATTTCTTGTCTAGTTCATAATTTCTCATGGCACAATGTATATTGCAATATGTATCAAAATATTTGTATAACTTCGACTAGTAAAAGCATTTGTAGAGTATAGACTAGTAAAAAATCATATTTCAAAGAAGTAAATATTTCCTCGATATATTTTTTAGATAATGCTTTTTCAGATATGCTCTTTATTCATTCGTACACACGAGAACAAAATAACTTTTCATGAAAACACTATATAAAATAATAATAATAAAAAGAAATAAAGTGTAATGAACCATATTTATATTTTCATTTTAGGTAGAAAGTGTAAAATTGGAATGGAATGCTAAGTCTAAAGTTGGTTCTTTAGACTACGCCAACCACAAACCTGGAGGAGGTGATAAAAAGATACTGACACAAAAATTACAATTTAAAAATGTGCAGTCTAAAGTAGGTTCCAAAGATAACCTTAAGCACAAACCCGCTGGTGGAAACGTAAAGGTAAAATAATTTCCCTGTGTTATTTTGTAGTAGTATTTTATTCTTTTTATAAATCCAACTGCAATTTATTGCAGCATTTCATTTATTAACATGTGAAATATTTCTTTCAAAAGCGTTCTCAATTAACAGCTATTGCTTCCAAATAAGCAAATGAATTTGCTTTATCCTATCTTTCATGTCTTTAAATACAGAAGAAGACCCTGCTTAACATAATATAAATGAAATGAACATCACACCTAATATATCTTCTCCATTTAACCTCTATGTTAAAAATCATCCGTTAACAGCGTACACATTTTAAAGCATATTTTTATTCCGAGGTAAACTGAGTTCGCTTTCATTCCTTATGCTAGATTTCAGGAATTTTTCAATGTGTGCTTTTAAAGATGTTCATTTATTATTTCGTATAAAAGTTGAAATCGTAGAGCTATAACAATGCCTTAGAAAATATAATGTGCAGGAAAGAAGTTAAAAGTCACTGACGGGTTAGGAATAATATATATAAAAAAAGAAACAAGAGTTCGCTAGATCTAATGTTTTCTCTCTCAACTGCTGACCCCTGAAGTCTTCAGATGTGTTTCCGACGACTGATTTGTCTACTTGGCAAGCTACAGAACAATTTATTACAACTAATAGTGGTATGAGAAATAAATCGAAAATAGTTTTATTGAGTTCTATTAAGTGTTAAAAGAAAAGGTGAATTGTTGTCAATTTCATGTTCTACGTGTTTTGACGAATTCGGGGCAGATGTTTTGTTATATTACCAAACAGTACGTTGATAAGCTTCATTTGAAAGGCATAAAGTTAATATATGATTCAATTGGAATTTATATGTGTTTTATTTTTTATAAATTTTAATATGTTGGGTGAATTTTATATTTTAAGTAACAGTTTATTCTTTAATGTTAATACCTGGAGATTGAGCATTTTAAAGCATTTTTCCTTTATTTTAATATTTTTAATTATTGTTAAAACTGTAATAATGTGATACTGACTAATAGAATATCCCTTTAACATAATAATTTATCTTTCAAAAATTGCTATTCTACTTAGCAGGCTCAACCAAGGGAGTAGCTACCGTGAAGCAGTTGGAGCAAACTGCTTCAGGTGCACGAATCCAAAGGCCACAAAAATAGAAAAGGCGGAATAAAGATTTGTAAAAATATTTGCATATTTTTTTTTTTAATTATCGAGGGATAAGAACTGTTACAATAATCAGAATACTCTTATGATATTTTACCTTGTTTTAAACCTCAACGGCTTTGACTTAAAGCATTTCTATGTACTCAGTTAAATGAAATCACCACTTTTTGCAACGTTTTAATTTTAATTCATACTATATCGCAGCCTCAAGTGAATTCTTCAACATTGTTTCAGCATGCCGATTTATTTTAAAATCTTAAAGTAATCAAGACTTATTTACGGGGTTCTCGGTGTTTACTTCATTGGCTACTACTCTTTTGAAACAACAATCTTCTTGGCATATTTCTATCGCAACTGTTGTAGAAATCTACCATTATGTAGACATACATGTTCGGAAATAGTGGTAGCCCAAGTCGGTCCACGCTGAAAAATCTTCATATTTAAGAAGCAATATGTAGTAACTATTTGGCTGTTTTATCGATTGAAAATGTATTAGTGTGACAGTTGAAGAAAATTATTAACCGTTTTACAAACGAAAAAGACGAGAAGAAACGAAAATTTTGAATTTATTTTCTTGTTTTGTATAAATTAAACATGCATATACTTTGTCAATAAAGTTTACAGAATACGTATTTAGAGCAGTATTTAGCTATATGTCACATGGTCCCAGGTCAACAAAATTTGGGGAGAGGGGGGAGGGGAATAAAATTTTGATTTTATTGTTTTTGAAATTTTGAAAATGTGGCAAATTTTAAATGTAGCATTGATAAGCATTTTCTTTTAAAAACAGAGAAAAAGTTGAGCATTAAAGCAATGTTCTTTAGAAATCATTTATTGTAATTAATTATCGTTACGTGATCACACTGAAATGTTTGCTTTCTCAAAAGTTGGAAACAACTTGCATAGAATTTGACCGTTTTTATCGGAATGGGAACCATAGTTGTCTTAGTTATATTATGCGTAAGGAGTTAATAAGTTAAAGAAAATTTGATAATGATTCTATTCTTCAGAAAGTGAAGTATTCAAAGTATTTTTTACATTCACCCTTCCCTTGCGAGATCAAACATATGTGATCAATGAATTTTCCAATTATAAAATTTTTAAAAAACTGCATTTATGAAGAATGATACCTAAGGATACACTGTTGTCCAATCGCTAAGTTCCTAAACAATTAGCTTTATAAGTGTAGTGCCAATAGCAAAAGTGTTTCAAAGTTGTTCTTCATTCTATTAAAAGCCATTTGAGTCAAAATATTGATTTTTTTTTTAAGTTTCGAAATTTAGGTTTTTATACAGTCCCTGGGTCCTAAACATTAAATTTATAAAAACATTCTCCATGATTTAACAAGTAAAACAATAAACATTTCATTTTTGTACAACCAACACTTACCGAGATATAAAACTATGAATTTTATTAATGTTCAGCATTTTCTGGCACTAAATACATAACAACGCATTCCATCTAAATTCTACAAGTCAAAAAAATTCTGATAATACTGTGTTTCTTTATTAGCATTCTATTGCTTCGAAAGATTTGAAAGGAACAACAGAGATTGAGAACGGTACATTACACTGGGCCCATGGGGGCATTTAAAATGGAAATCCTGCCCAATTCGTAGTAAATATTACCATACTTAAAAAATTATAGTTTATTTTATTATTTTATTTAGTGTTTATCACGTTGCATATCTTCATATTAAAATGCTTTGACTTTCAAATAAAAGTAAAATTTTAAATTGAAATAAGAGTTACATAAATAATATTTAAACTTCAAAACAAATTTTGGCAGACCTTTTTACATTGACAAGGAAGGAGACTGGGAGGGAGTGAGGTACGCACCCAATTTTACTTGCTCCAGCGCGCTGAATATGTAGCTACGCCACTGGGATCAATTGGGCTATTTCAGAAAAGAGAGAAAAATTTAAGGTGTTGAAAATGCGAATAATGTTTTGCACTAAGTGAAACCAAATTCTGCAACTTTCTCTATTAAAGTACTGATCAAACATTTTTTTAAAAATATGCTACGACTACTCTAAGAACCTATTTTCATATATTACTGTTTTTTAATGATTAATTGAAATTAATAACTGAAAATAATAAAATACTAATCTTAGAAAAAAATTCTTTTAAGTGAGAACTTCCAATTCGCTTAATTAAACCTCAGAAGCTAGTTTACATTATATTTAATTAATAGTTAAAATGTTTGTTTCTGAATCGCAATAGAAGATTCATAAGGAAAAAATAATCATAATTTTTACAAGTTCAGTGTCACATGTAATACAATTCGTCGCAATGGATACATTAAACTTCTTTTCCCTTGGAGATCCTCAAGTTACAATGCTATTTGTATTTTTTTTTCATTTTGATAAAGCATTTTGAAACTTTTTTAAGCTTTTGGAAGATTATTATTATATTAGATAAACAATAACACCAAGTAATAATAATTCTTTAATTATATTAGTTTGTGATTATTAAATTCATATGCTAGGATTTCTTTTTTTTAAAAATAAAATACAGTAAACACTTTCATTGTTTGGTCTCAATTTATCATATGTGTGGTCTATTTTTACTATTGTTTATGTAACATATTACATTAATGTACTCTAATTTGTCATTTAAAAATATTAGCTGATCATGAATGTGCTTTATAAAAATCACCATTCGTAGGAGAATAAACAGAAAAATATATTGAGTTTCAAGCGAAAACATTCTCTGGGCATTTTTTTAGTTTTAATAATGTATAAAATCTGTTTACTGAAGCACTAAATAAAATCTCAAAAGCAATAACATAATTGTATGCCTTGAATAGGTTAGAGAAAGAAGGAAATCCGTGATGAAAAACACATTCATATAGTCGCCAAGCGGACGCTCATTTGGCGTAAATGCAAATCTCAATCAAATATTGTGTATTTTATTCAAGATTTTCTACTGAAATTCAGCAGCTAATATTTGTTCTAAATGATGTCCACGGCTAAAGCTTATGAGAGTTTGTTTGTTTGTTTTTCAAGCAAATTGTCGATTTTTATTTGGAAGAGTTTCCTTGTTAGACTTAATAAATTTTAATCGTGTAATATTTTTAATTTTTAGATCTCCACAGAGAAACTTGATTTCAAGGCAAAAGCTGCATCTAAAGTCGGGTCTTTAGATAACGCCAAGCACAAGCCAGGTGGGGGCAACGTTGCCATAAAGTCAGAAAAATTGCATTTCAAAGATAGAGCTACTCCTAAAATACAATCTAGGTCTGGATCTGAAAGGGGAAGCAGTCATGGAGGGTCTGAAACTCAGGTAAATTAAGTTTGAAAGTACAGTGTATCGAATTTTTTTTTATGCTTCCAGTCTAAACTAGCTCGTACATGAGTTATTGCCTACAGTGCAAGTTATTGTACAACCATGAGAAAAAAAGTGCACCCCATACTGATTCCTCCACTAGGAAAATGAAACAGGTTCCATTCCTTTGTTAATAAACTGTTTTATTGATACTTTTAAAATTTTCCCTTGTAATGTTAAAATGGATATGCTAAAATATATGACAAAAATTTACTAAAAAGGTTAAGGACTTGCCATATGATGTAAACAAAAAAATTAAAAACAAAATAATGGCATAGTGATAATAATAATAATAATAATAAATTAACAAAAACTACTTATCAGGTCATTTGACAATCAAACAATTAAACAAAATGATGTATTTTTCTTTTTTTTTTCTTTATGTGATAGGCAACAGCATTTAAATTAGAAAATTGGCCCCGTAGAAAGCGGATGAGCCGTGAATTAAATTTTGCCAACATTAGGATATGAGCTACAGCAGAATAAATAAAAGAAGAAATTGCAACTAGAAACATTTTCCAAATGACTCACAAAAGAGGAATCCTTTTGATGCACAAAATAATCACTTATCTTATTTATTTATTTATTTAAAATGAAAGCTCACATGGCCCTGTTTCTTATGACAAATAATACCCTAAAATCCAAGAACACTTCTTTTAAAATTTCGAGCAGACATATGATCAGTGTGTTGGCAAAATATATGGAAGAATCGACATCGAAGTTCACGGATTTGATCCTATTCAATCAGAGTGGGACCAAAACGAAACCAGTCATTTATTCTAGAACAAGTGACAACAACCAAATGAAAGTAGAAGTGTATATATTATTTATTTCCCTTAAAATAAAAAAAAATGACAAATGATAAAAGTTCTTTCATAAGTTCAAACGTTCTGGAGGGCGAACTCTTCCGGGATGGGTAATCGCTGACTCAGATTTGGAGGGAGTTAAATCTGGAGCAGGAAGACGGAGAAACATCAAGATGGTCTAATGAAGTACTATTTTCATTCTCCGATCGAAAATAACCCGAAGAGCGAACAGCAACCTGGAGGTGTAGCACAATCATTGCCTTTTTTTTGGACGGAAGTTAATTGTTTTGACCTAGAGTCTTGCCTGTAGGAGTAGTAACAAAATAAGAACGGAGAGTCTCAGTAGCGTCTGACACAGTAGCCGGAATCGAAGTACGATGATCAGTTTGAAGCTTAACAGGTTGGTCTTTAAAAAGTACTGAAGAATGATTTCGTGAGCAAGTGGTCAAAGTGGCACGTTGGTTTTCATTACTTAATTGAAGAGGAACACTAGATGACATTCGAGGCAAATGTAAAGATGGATGTACATGTATTAAACCTCGAGTAGGTCGTCCAAAGAGACGTTGAGCAAGAGAAAGCAAATTTTCACGTGGTGTGTTTCTCCATTTTAGAAGTGCCAATCTGACATCTGTATGTTCTATAACACGTCATCTTAAGATTAATTTTGCTGT
Organism: Maratus michaelseni; assembly: GCA_963931845.1. Taxonomy (NCBI): domain Eukaryota; kingdom Metazoa; phylum Arthropoda; class Arachnida; order Araneae; family Salticidae; genus Maratus; species Maratus michaelseni. The sequence continues at coordinate 215,412,151 of OZ007586.1, read as the reverse complement.
TTGAACATAGCTTTTTGATAATCCATCAGCTTTAGGATAATGTGGGATAGACGTAATATGCTGTATTTCTCAATCTTTGGTAAACTTGTGAAAGGCCTCTGATGAATATTGCGAACCATTGTCCGATTCAATAGCATCTGCTATTCCATGAGTTGCAAACGAATCTTTCAAATAGTCTATTACAGACTGATGCAGGATACGCTAGATTTTTTTTAAAATCAAAATATCCTCAGTAACCGCCAACAATACAACAGTATTTAGTAGCTATTCCATTTTGAAAAGTTACAATTGTTAGCCAAGCATTTTTCTGAAAGTTCAAAAGTTCTCCAACGTACAATGTATTATAAAAACAATCACTAGTCCCATTATTATTAACTTTTCACAACCCATTAGAAACTTATGTAAGTTCATACATAGGTTGATTCTTTGCTCTGTGTTTCCTTTTAAATTTACATTGACGAGCATAATGCCCTTTTAACGAGCGGAGATTGCAGGTGACATTATGCTGGACAATTACGAAATTTATGTATTAAGCCACATTACCAACACACCTTATTTGTTTTATCGAGTTTTGGCTTATTTTTATGTGGAGGAACCATTATATTAGATTTAGTAACAGGTTTCACTTTTGATTTTCGAATCATCGTTTTATCTTTTTTTGTATTATCAGAAAACGCATGCATTTCGTTTAACTGAAAATTACCTTGTTCATTAGCTTTACATATATCAACAGCTTTATTTAGTGTTAAATCATTTTCAGAAAAAAGTTATTCACATACTTTATCAGAATTAATACCACGAACTAGTCGATTACATAATAAACTATCTTGTAGATCGCCAAAAGCACAATCTCTAACTTTTGTATGTAATTTAGAAAGATAAAAATCAAAAGCTTCTTGCTTACCTTGAATGCATGTAAAAAATACATATCGAGAGTAGGTTTCATTGGAGGTAAAAAATATTCATCGCATTTCTGCTTGATTATATCGACATTTTGTTGCTATTGTTCGACAAATTATATGTATTAAATATAGCTATTCCAGCGGATCCTATAGCTTACATAAAAGTAGCAGCCTGAATTTCCACTGGTTTACTATTTAACTGTATAGCAATGTCATAAAATTCAAATATCTGTTTCCAAATCTTCCATTTAACAGCCATATTACTATCTTCAGTAATTTACAATTCCGCCAGAAGGCAAGCGTTAGTAGCTTTTCAATGCATTATAATAAATATCAGTAATAAAAAACTAAATTCAAATTAATTATTTTCACTTCTTACACTATGTAACACCTTGTTAACTTAGGTTATAAAATAAGATTAATGCCAAACAAACCGAAACCAGTAGTTTATTTAAAAATAAGTAACAACAACCAAGTGAAAGTATAAGTGTATATACTGTTTACGTGACATGACCGTATGGATAAAATTGTCCAAAATTTAACTTCATCCCTCCAATTTTTGATTAATACATAAATTATGCAAAATCTACTTATCTCAATTTGCTTATCTCAAATAAGATTGATTCTGCACAATTCATTAATATTAAATTACTGAGATTTTTTTTTCAACAAAAGTACGAAAGGACTTTTTAATCTGCTCTTTTTAATCTACTCAATTTATCATTTTCTCTTTAAATTAAAGACATTAATCATGAACCTTTATTTACATAAAGAAACACGTATATATTAATATATTTTATTAAAAATTCTATACATTTTTCAATCGGCGTATCTTTATTTTTTATAGAGTCCAATTATGCCGTCTTCACCTGCTCCTCCAGAAGAATTACCACCACTAAATGAAGATGAGGCCCCGTCAAGTCAAGAAGAAGTTAAGCCCGAAAATCCGCAGGAGAAGGTCGAATGCAATGGCGCTGGGGAAAGCACGCAAGACCCTCCGTCTAATGACGCTTCTCAAACTCAATCTGAAGTTGCAAATACTGCAAATGATGCAAATGCTGATAATAATGCGAATGGTGGAGAAGATGAAAAAGAAGATCAACTGATTGCCTTTTAAAGAAGTGTGCTTATATGCTTATGAATGGATCAGCATACATGTATATGCATGTATATATGTATCCATTTAAAAGACATGCAGAGTGTTTCAGAAATCCTGCTGCAGCATCTGTCCTGCAACCAATTTCCAAATATGCCCTTTTGATTAATTTCTAATAATCGGTTTGAGAATGAAATTTAAAAGTAAAATGCATAATCTGAATTTATCTGGAATTGGTGCAGGAAAGCTATTAACATCTCTAAAAACAGGGTAGCCGTTATGTAAAATGTTCACAGTATAAAAAAAAATTTACAAAATCTGATTCTGAAGTTGTAATTTCCATAGATATTGATAATTGATAATGTAAATAATTTAATTTTATTTTCGAACTATGGCAAATATGAGAAAAATTATTGAGAAAGTAAAATAAATTGAAAATGTTTATTGGATAATAATTAGAAAAATAAATTATTTTTGTATAAAAAAATACAAATAGTACCTTAAAAGTTTGAGTTTTCGATGCTCAAAATCTTGAAGCATATGAAAAAAAAATCAAATAACGTTTAATATTTAAATTTAAAAAAATCAAATAACGTTTAATTAAAAAAAAATCATTATTTTTCCCAGAAGAATTAAGAGCTTAACTTAGTTTTGATAGAATGTATAATCCGGTCATAAAATTAGAGTTTTTTTTTTTCAGATTTAACGAAAACAAACTTAAAACTTCAAATACCATCAAACATTTTAATAAATCAGATGGTGACACTAATTCTAGTATAAATCCCCCCACACACACACACACTCAATTTAAAATATATATATATATTTTACTACTTTCATATAAGAAAATTCAATTAATAAGATGAATATGAAATTATGCTTGAAATTATACCTGTTTAAGCAAAATTTCTGAAACACTCCGAAAAAGATATAATATATATGTAATCATATACTTGTATGAATGTATGCATGTGCGTGTGTATGTACGAATGCATAAGAGCAGTAATAAGCTGGGTATTTATCGATACTTTTTTTCCTTTTTTTAATGGCAATCTTTGTGTAAATTGTTTTGCTGTGGCTGAACTACAATGCTAGTGTTAAGTCAAACCCATTTTTGCCACTATATTTCGAATTTTAAGCTTTACCATGTCATCATGCAAACTCTTTTACAACTTAGCCACTCTTTAAAAAAAATGAAAATTTTACATTATACAATATTCAATGAATTTCGAATGTTTGCTGTAAGTATATGGACTGGAAAAGCATATAAACTTGCTTTTAAAAAGTAGGTAGATCTAACGAAGACATTTCCTATGTAGGAAAATCAGTTTTTGTTTGTTACAATTTTTCCAATAAAATGTGTATTTAGAAACATTGAGTTATGTCATTAATTTTATTAATCCTGTCATAATCATCATTGTTTTGATATTAGAAAACGAATATAATCTTACAAATTAATACATGAAAACATAAAAAATATGAGAATTTTGCAGAATATGGAAAATATATGCAACAAAATTTACCCCAATCGTAAATGTATAAAATAGTAAAGGTCATAGAATTAATAAATTTTATGAGTAAAATGCCTGGACTTGAAAGAAATAAATTCAGAATACCATTCCAGAAGTGCATGAAAAACAAATAATGATACTTTATTTAATATATCAATTCAACATTATGGACGGTCAGATTGGTATCTTTATCCACTTGTTTGATTACCATTTCCCTAATAAACTATGTAGGTTAAAAATGCTCATCATTTTGTAAGCTACTATAAATAAATACTTCACTATCTATGCTGAAGCATGACAAACTCTTAAATACATTTAATGTGGTACGGAGAAATGGAACTTCCGAAAATATGTTTTTTTATCTATGGTTTTTCATCCAATACTTAACTGTATTTAACATTAAGGAAACTGCTCTGATACAACGATTGCTGAACCGACGTAATGGGTTGAAATCAAGAGTACTTTTCCCAATGTTGTCGTTTCTGTATGAATCTGTAAACTATGCAATTGTGGATAGTGACAATGCGACTTCAAGAAGAAAATAATGTAAAAATCCCACCAAATTTATGTTAAATACTTCTGTCCCAATAATTATAAATTAAATGGAGCGTACTTCAAATGAATAAAAAAGACGACGCCGCAAGCCAAAGCCATAAAAACTGCATTAGTCTTTCCTTTAATTTTGTGGAGTAGTTTGTATTCCCAGTAGCACAAAATTGTTGGCCCAATGTTGGCTAATTGTGGTGTCCCACGTTGGCCAACAGTAAGACATATCCACCTTGACATACCATTGGCCAACGAACCATTAGTCAACAAACGCCCAATAGTGGCCCAAACATTAGCTGCTCAGATATCCATACAATTCGATGTAGCCCAACGAAATTATTTTTGGTTGGTCGAACAATGCTTCAAATTAAAGGGGTCTCTGTTGGCATAACAACCCTACCTTTCCCCAACAATTTCCATAAACTGCCAATGATGGGCCAACTATCTGTGCTACTTGGGTTTTCTTTTGTCAATGTAAAATCATACATGCCTCCAAAGTTTTGCGCTTTATAATATAAAGTATCAGTTTTTTATGTTGCTCTCCATTTCTTTCCGAGATTTTTAACTATTAAACTTTTAGGAGCTTCTGGCCTAAGTCCAGAAACTTTAGTGTGGGCATTTTGAGCCTTAAATATGGAAAATTCAAAAGTTAAAAAAAATTCTCGATGTCAAATACCTATTACTACGGTTCGGATGTACCTGTCCCTGCAAAATACCTATTAGATAATCTTCATATATAAGTATAAATAAGAAATTGTAAAATATATACATACGAGTTTGCGCGTTATTTCTCTACAAGTACTTTAGCAAGTAAAACAGTTACTTTTCTATCAGCTGAAGAAAAATGGGACTTTCATCAAAATTTCTAACATTTAAAATTTGATACAAACTTAAAAATTGTCGTTCCAAAATTTATAACTTATAATATATTAAAAATAGTCAATGTCTTTCTTTTAAACTTTCCAGCTCAATTTGTTAAAATAATTTACCATTTTAATTTATTTGCAGTTTCAAATAATTCTCTTTAAAATAATTGCAAAAATAAGTTCATGAGTCATTTAAAAGTGTAATTTCGGTATCCTCAAAATTAATTTCTCTTTTTCTGTTGTTTGTTAGTCAATGAATAAAGCTTTTGCTCGGTCTCAGACACGTTCAAATAATTTCATGGAATACAATGTTTTAAGCATATTAATTTCAAGCATATGCTCTTTTGACCATGCCGAATGTTTCATGTATCTAGTAAATGAAATTTATATAACATACACGAAAACTTTTCCCATTTTAACATTTTACGGGAGAAATAGCATGGAAAATCTATAGTTCAAGTTTCAAAAATATTTTTTCCTGAAAGAGACCTGTAACACACCACCTGTTCCACCTGTAACACAATGCTAAAACGCTTAAAGTAGCGAGATTATTTCGAGAGTTGATAAAGGACAATTCTTTTTGGAAGTCCTGAATTTTTGTCAGCTTTTGTTTCGAAAATAACATGAATAAAGTCTAGATTCAGTAAGAAGTTATTACTTCAATGCACTTTTTACTCATACTAAGCGAATCTTCCTATAAGTCTAACTAAAATTCTACAAATTCAAATCGAATTTTTCAACAAGGTAAGAAAATTAAAGTGGTATGTAATTCTAGAAAGTTTTTTTCTATAATATGCTTTAGTTTAGGTTTATAATTTCAATAAGATTTGAATAAGTGGTTTAAAAAAATACACAAGTCTATGGTTTAACATTTTTCATGAATCAATAAAAACTGTGCGACACACAAATGCTAAATATTTTAAGAAATTTTCTGGGCTCACTATGTTTCTTAAATCTTTAAATATGTTTCTGTTATCAGTTATTTATTTTATAAGTATTTAAAAAAAAAAAATCTTTGCACTTATGTTGTTTTTGTATTCAATGGAATTTAGTGCCTTCAAACGATACAAAAAAGGTATTAATAATATTTTTATTAGTTATTTGACAAAACAGACATAAATCCTTTACGTCACCATCTTAACTCTAAAATACCTGCGCAAATTCACACAGCAAAACTTCCCATGCGGTGTATTTTGTACACTGTACAGGGTTAGCCTAAATGATTTATCGGGTTTCAAAACACTGTGTATTGAGAGGTATACGACCTACAAAGACGGGTGATACATACACTCACCAAGTTTAAAAGCCCGCCTCGTGGCTCGCGTGCCCGCTAAATGGCAGGCCTGTGGCGGCACTGTACAAGATGTCTGCAATGCAGGAGAAGAGTTTAAGGTCGCCAGATCTCACGCCATGTAATTTCTTCCTGTATTGATATGTGAAGGATAAAGTTTATGTACCCCAATTCCAACAAAGTTGCAAGAATTGCAGCAACGCATCACTGTTGCTGTGACGGACATTGACAGAAACTTGCTATTGAACGTATGGACAGAACTGGATTACTGTTGGGATGTGTGCCGGGACCTGGTGACTAAGGGCACCCACATTTAACATTTGTAGTATGTACATGTACCAGAAACTTGGTGAGTGTAGGTATCTTTTTATGTATCACCTGTCTTTGTACTTTGAACACTTGTAAATAAACAGTCTTGAAACCCGATGAATTATTTAGGCTAACCATGTATATTTCTAAATTTCTCTTAAAACAAATTAATGTTTTACAAGATTAATTTTAAGTCAAATAGAATTACCAAGTAGTAGAACATTATAGAAAACAACGTAGGCATATGTGACGATGCGCATTTGTAACATTCAATGACGTACAAAATACACTAGCGCGAATAATTAAGTGTTAAGGATTTACATTATGTGCATAGGTGCCAAATATTACGGGTTTTGAATACCACTATTTCCTAATAGTAATATTCGACTTATTAAATCGCAGAATTCTGTAATTAATGTTAAGATTACTATTCGAAAATAGGGATAATTAAAATTTGTAATCCCTGACATCCGGGTAAATTAAGATTTAAGATTTCCTGGATCCATTAAGAGGCTACTTCACTCACGGGAAAACACATGTTCGCAATGAGGATACTTTCTTTTTCGAAACCGGTTCCGAAGGTGTGTTTCCATTGACGGAAATATTTTTTTGTAGGAATTAAGTTCTTGATACGAATTAAGGCAGTAGTTTTTTTCCAAATATCTGGCTTTATCAAAGCTTTAAGTTAATCTCGAGTGGAATAATGCAGATTATTTTCGTAAACTTAAACGACATATTGTCCTAAACATTCTCGATCGGGCTTAGATCAGGACTAGAAACTAGTCAATAGAGAATTTCAATGCTTTGTGAATTATACTAGTGTATTGTAATGTTGAAATTTCCATTGTGAATCTCATAGATGTTAAATAAAATATTGTAAATTTCTTACCAGTACTCTTAAATTGCTCCGAAGTTTTTCAGTGATCGAGAAAAGTCAAGGATACTTACCCATTAAAGCAGAATACAGTCGAAACCATCAGAGAACCACCAGGACATGAACCGGCTGACCTACTGCTTTCCTTATATTTTACACTGAGATTTTAATGTTAGTTGTCCCTTCAAATCTCAACAAATTGAAAGAAAAATTTGATTGATATTATATTGTATATATTGAAATATACATAGATAAAATCTTCAATTTTTTTTTCCAAAAAAAGTTTTAGAATGCATTTTAAGGAATTTTTCAGTGTCAGATGTGATACCAAGAAAATTCTTAAAATTGTTTATCCAGATCAGTTTTTTCAGACAGAAAATATGAAAGTGAAGATTGCACGCACGATATAAATATGGAATGCTGTAATAAATAAAAAAAAATAAAAATCCTTAATCAAAAGTTTCTGAATATTTTTATTATAAACTAACACTAATATTATGTTTTCTTACTCAATGTAAATTGAACCTAATATCGAAACAAATTATTTCCAGGAAGAATTTTTTTTTTTTTAAAGAGAAGAGAAATGATTACGGAAATCAATCACCGGGATTTTGGATAGTTCTTCATAAGAAAGTAGAATTTATCAACACCAACTGTGAAAATATTTGTAAAAAAAAAAAAAAAAAAAAAAAAAAAAATTTCTACCTGAAATAGTTGCAGCAGTCAATTTCTGTATGTACCAGAAATATTTGCACGTACACAAAAAGATTGACAGATGCAAAAATATATATACATTTTCGAAAAAATTATAAATTTTAACCTATAAATTTTTTAAACAGAAATCAAATTATAGAAGCTTCAAAATTACAGCTCATTTAGCCAAGTAGTTTTTGAATTATGCTTAAAAACTATCCGCATTGCCATCTGTTTTGCAACGATTACAAATACATTTAACATTGGGAATTCCAAAATTTGAGCCTTCATAAATTCTCAAGTACTCGCCTGAATGACTTCCAGTTTGGTATTCTAAGGTAAAATTTACCGAAAAAGCTAAATATGATATCAAAATTAGGTGTTCGTGTTGAAAATTTCAGAGTTTGGTGGAATTTCCGTATGAAGACGTCCCCTAAGCTTATTTTTTAACATAAATTGAAAGAAGACATAATTTCCATTCAAAAGACCATTTCCTTTTTTTTCTGGGACAGTTTAGTGTTTAAATTGTATGAGGTGTTGTTCTCGTCTTCTACTTCTTTTTCTTTCTTTCTTTCTTTTTTTTTTTTTTTTTTTTTTTTTGGCCGACTGTACATTTGAATGTGAGGATGTGATGCATAATTATTTAAAAATAGATGAAAAGTCACAATATGCATGCAATACGCACAATGAAAAAAAACCTATAAAAAGCTCAAAATATCGCAAGAAAAACTTGCTAGAAAATTTCTGTGCACACAAAAAGTATCTGTACATACAGAAAAAGTTTGTATCTGCCGATGTTTTTTTATACGCACAGAAATTTCTGGTACATTCAGAAGTTATATTGCAACTTTTGCTGAAAGATTTTTTTTTTATTGCAGTGTGTTTATGTTTAATAATTAAACCTCCAGACAGTTTTCTTTGCTAGAATAATATTAAAGTTAGTTATTCAACTTTAACTCTGGATTGACCGTAATGTGTAATTAATGTGTATGATAAAAATGTATCTAATGACAATAATCTGCATAAATAAAAAACAAAAAACACTTTTTCAATAGTTTAAACGGATACTCTAATTTAAAGCTTTTTTTCTGCGTGTGTGTATAAAATACATTCAACCGCTCAATGGTTTTTTTTTTAAATATTAGTTACGTATATCAGCACATGTGCATATTGTTAAAACAATGAATAGATTATTTTTTTTTCATCGAACATATCACATAAAATTTGATAAAAATTTAAGGAATAAGAGCATAGTACTTTGAAATATCAGAAAAAGGCGATTTTGCATGAAAATGTAATCAGATAAAAAAAAATCGAAATGATTGAGTGATCGAAAAAAAGTCTTGATATTAAAAAAAGTGATAGTTGATTAAAAAGGTCATTTTATACTATGTGCATTCATCAACATTATAAAATCGCAATTTACATCTATCAGTGTCATGGGGAACTATTTGGAAATTGGTAGCAATTCAATCTAAAAAAAGAAGCTGTAAATCTAGTTAACATGCTAAAAAGTGTGATTTCTGACTCTGGCGCAGATTCCTAATTACGGAAGATATTCATAGAAAGTAAGTGATGTCCATCTTATAATTTTTCACGATCATCTAGAATGAGAAGTATAAACTATTGTTACCTGCCAATAACAATATATTGAAATAGGGTAGAAATTGACACTCAGGGTTCTGTGCATATAGTCTTATGATTTGCCTTTTCTTAAATATAAGCGCTGCAGAGCACGGAAAAACTCGGTAAATGAAGAACAAAGTTTGCGGCCCAGCATATGAAGTCAAATTTTCTTAGGTATATCACGCTTTCATTTGGATCAAGACAATCACCCTGTACTTAATTAAACTAACCAATTTTGGGTTAGAGAAAATAATTACGAATGATTCTTTTCCAAGTGAAAATGTGCAAAAGCACATTGGAAGATAAAACTTTCATTGAATGGGAAGGGGATTTTTTTATGGGGTATGTTAACAAATTTGGAGATTCAAATTATACATTATCAGTCCATATTACAATTTAATTTGAATCATCAGAAGCTTTCATTCAAAAGATAATGTCATTTTAAACTAGATAATATTTTGCGTCATAAAGTATTAGTTGCGTAGATAATACTTTGTGTCACATTTGCCGCAGGAATGATTGAGTATTAAGCATATTCATCGCACTTCCAGATATCAACCACGCTATGATATAAAATCAAACCTACCAAAACACTCCATTTGAGCTCAAACAATATGCATATCTTTTAAATGCTTACTTTAAAGGATGAACTTACAGATTATTGGAAATAGATGATATTCGAAGACATCTATTCTTCGCTGCAATAAAACACTATGAATAAAAATCAATTACGGCTATGAATCGTTTTCGATAAAAACAGCTGAATGAGGGGACAGTTTACGGCAGAGTTTTAACAGTGTACCCTCTTTAATTGCAAACAGCATTTATACCGTAAAATAACTGTTTGATGATCAATATATGGCATATCTACTGCTAATTATTAAACTGTAACAAAAAATCTCAAAATTTCAGTATATGTACAGTAATTTTACGGTATTGCTACCATTTTCATTATTTACGGTACACTGTAAAAAAAAAATTGCAGTCAAATTACGGCCAGAGGCCGGCAGCAGAGATTCCATTCATACCCCGTAAAAAAAAAAAAAAAAAATCCATGCCCATTATTTTATGCAGCCCGTAATTTTACGGGCAAAGTAATACAGCATTATAATGCACAGGATATAATGCACTTTAAAACACAATAACAATTTGCTTACTGTTCCGTAGCACGTAGCACGTTAGATAAGCATCACAGAATCGCTGGTTTGGCGGGTAAAAATTTTCGAAACACGAGTAAAATGCAGGGTTACACCCTAGCGGAGGACAATGGTATGGGGTCGTGCCGTATTTTTGCTAGCACATGGGCTAGAACTGCAAGAATATGTGGATTGCTCTTAATTTTCTAAGTATCTAAGGGATAAGGCCGCTTATTTAGTTGATTAGACCGTTTTTCATCAAATAAGGCTGTTGCCCGTGAAAATTGTAGGGCAAACGCTCATAAATTTACAGTTTTTTCTGAGAGTGTATAAGTACAGTATTTCTCCGGTACATTAAACTTGAAAATACAGTACCTGTACCAATTTAATTGTAAACGACATTTATACCGTAAAAAGACTAATTGCTGGTAAATATTTGGCATATCTACTGCTAATTATTATCTAAATTGCAAATATAAAATCCCATTCTCACTAGTTTAATATAAAAGCGATATTTAAATATTATATGTTTTTCCTGCGGTTGGATTCATGCTTATTTGGCACTGGGGCATGTCTTTATGCATAAAAATGCTTCTCCGAGGAAAGACATTATTGCACTGTTAAAAATCTGCAGCACACTGTCCAGTCATTCGACCGTTTTAAAGATAACAATTACTTGAACATAGTATTATTAAGCGTAACTAACATATTGACCATATCATTCGTCGCTACCATGTCGATCTATCGAATATGAAAAAATGCATTTTTCATTATTTTTAAAAATGGGACGATTGTCACCACTAAATTTTATTAGAATGCTTTGCCTAGTAAAAAAAATAAAAAAATTTCTGTGAAGAACAGGGTTGCCAGTTTGGCCTCGTTTTTTATTCAGAGATGCCGAATTCATACCGAAAATTTTGAGAGAAATTTTTTTAAATAATAACTAAATAGGCTGTCATTATATAAAGAAAAAATGTATATTTTAAATTTCTGGCATGGATTCAAAATTTCTGAATAGAAAAGGAGGCTAAACTGGTAACCCTGGTGATGTTGCAACCATGCAACCTTTTAAAATTTAGTAGTGACAATCGGTCCATTTTTAAAAGTAATGAAAAATGCATTTTTTCACATTCGATAGTTTGACATGGTAGCGACCATATGGTCAGAATAAAGTTAAATTACGTTTATGCAACCGTTTTCTATAAAAACGATCGAATTGCTGGACAGTTTGGTGCAAATTTTTAATGGTGTGTCATTGCACTCCTAGGTGCTACCTGGGATGCGTTTGCACTGCCACTATTTTTCGAAAGTTATTATACAATGGTATTTAATAGACAGTATATATACAGATTTCAAATGTTTTTACAGGCCATATACCGTGTATTTAACCGATATTACTGTGTACCCATTATATATATGGATTACAAATTTTTTACAGTACATACGGTATATAAACTACTTTTTACGTTATATGTACTGTTTATCTGAATTACGGTACATATACTGGTCACATTGCTGCCAGTACCTGTATCGTAATTTTGCTCAGAAACCTTGTAGTGTGAACTTGCATTTAAAAAAAAAATTGCCCTTTCAATGTATTAGTCGCTATTAAAAAGGTATGTGTAAAAAAAAAAAAAATACTTTCAATGTAATTCAACAAAGCACGATGGCAGTAAAAATATTAAAAAGGATTATTTTTCTATGTTTATTTATATTTACTACTCATTTTTACTCCAGTTCCTGATTTTGTTTTCAGATCCAGAGCAATGTAATCTGTGTTACGGCTGCATGAATTTCGCAACAATCAATAATCTCCTTACTATTTATATATAAGTATAATAAGAGAAAAGAGTAAAATTAGGTTATTCGGATTGCACTACTCATAAATAACTTTTTCTTCTTAATCTAGGCCACCGAAATTTTTATGTTACAATCAATATAAAATAAACTCTTGAGGCTCCTTAGGGAAATATTGCATCGTCAAGGGATTACTGTTCGTAAAAATAACAGTTTTCGTTACGTGCTTGGAATACTGAAAACAGCTCAGCTAAAAAAACTTTTACATAGTACTACATAAAATGCCTTATTATGCTTTAAATGCTCTACAAAACTAAAATGCTTATCTACGCTGACTGAAACAATTAAATAAAAACTGTAGTTACGTTAAAATCCATAAAATATTTTTATTTATTTATTTATTTACTTTTTGCTGAAGTAATGATAAATATGACCTCGTGACTCCATGATGAAAATTGTCTGGAACTATAGTTTATCCTTATTTTGTATTTTTAATATGCGCGTTATTTTAAGCATCAGAAAAATTAAATCGGTACTAAAATAGTATAAATTAGAAATTGTAAATAATTTCATTGGTAAATTTTAAAGTAAATTCCCCAATTTCGTTAAACAAAGTTATAGATAACACGAATAATATTGCTTAACGACAATGAAATCATTTCAACTAAATCAGATTATATAAATGTACTTGCCAATCGACGGTTATATATCACAGAAGAGGGAAACACTTTATCTCTTTATTTATCCGTCTAACTATATTACTAGCAAGAAAATTACCTAACTATCAGCCTGAAAGTTTAGTCTATCAACAGTATATCTTGATCTTTATCTCGCTTTGTCAAACATGCCTTCTCCTATTTAAGTCAAATAGACAAGAAAATTCCATAAGCTCAAACTTGCAATTACTAATGGTAGTAATTTTTTCCTTTCATAAAAAAATGAAATTATAGTTTGTGAAGTTGACTTGTAAAATTGTAGTATGTTAAAATATTAAATCTACCTGATTCTTAATATTAAAAAATATGAATCTTTAGATAGTCTCTTTTCGCCCGTTAGAAAGATTTAAAAAAAAACTGTAACATCTGAAACAACTAAAGAAAAATTTTGCCCATTGCACTAGAAAACATGTTGTTCGACAGTAATATATGTTTTTTTTTTTTTTTTTAAACTTTCCATTTTCTATTTAAATAATTTATTTGTAATGTATAAAGCTATTTTAAATGAATACGCGACATGCAAATCTAATGTTTAAAATAAAGCATATCAATTCATTTTGCATTAAATTTCCATAATCAGTATGGCATGTATGCACATATTGTCTTTCCATAAACGCAAACATTATCGCATGCGGATAAACTGTGTAAATGAAGAATACATTTTGCGGAATGCATGGGATCAAATTTTCTAATATAAATCACGATTTGAGATCGACGTAATCCTAATGTTCCGATAGGAAGTTAATGGTAAGTATGAAATTACTGCGAATAATTCATTTTCGTGTGAAAATGTATAAAACCTTATTCAAACATGAAACTTTCAACGGATGGGAAGGAAATATTTTATATGGGTCATTTTAACATATTCAGTAACCATTTGTTCTCCCAAAAGATGTGGGTAAATCCTTGGTGAACCACAATCCACTATATGGTGAGTACTGAATGGTGAACTGTGGGATCCATATCATGTTCAACCCATATTCACATACCCCTGGTTCAACCAATCCAGTATTGACTGAATCAGATTATCCTAATCACGTGGAATTTGTCCGCTGATTGCTTGGAGAGAGTGCCGGCAACCGTTCTTTTCACGAGTGAATTCACGTTCAGACGTGATGATGCATTCAACACCCACGAGCTCGTATTTGGGCCTACATCATTTGGGCCGTATTTGGGATCACACATGCAACATGTCCACATGGGCATCAGCGACGATTTTTACATCAATGTTTGGGCTGCAATTACAGGTTACTGCCTAATAGAGCCGTATCTGATGCTGAAACTTCTTGAAGAGAAAAAATACTTTTTTTCTGCAGAAGGTGTTGCCATAATTGATGGTGGATGTTTCATCAAATATACAGCGTCTTATGTGGTTTCAGAAACCACATTTTGGGCGAGAGGTTAGAAACTATCTGGACAACTTTTTTCCGGGCCAATAGATTAGACGAGTCCGCAGCTTAGCTCCCACGATTGTATGATATGTCGTCTCTCGATTTCTGGGGACAGCTCAAGAGTCTCCTCTATGAAAGTCCCCTTCAAGTTGAAGAGGAACTCGTCGCTTCATGATTTCGGACGCTGCGGAATTCGTGTGCGATATGCCTGGAATCTAAAAAATTTCTCTAGTCTCTCCTCCATCACCGTGCATTAATGTTAAGGCGTTGAGGGTCCCTCTTTTGAGCAATTCCTATAATTATTGTAAATTAAAATTGTTTCTGTAAATTCTAACTAATTTCTTGTGTTTTTACCTCATCTCCTCGGTTTCACCATCAAGAACTCTCCAATGTTTGTACATTTCATTTTCGGCCATACATTCTACGACGAAAAATATTTGATTTGGTGTGCACTATCACATCTTTAAAATTTGTACATTTTTTTAATAACCCTGTCTAATTAGATCGTAATGCAAATTATTTTCTAAATTTTAAATGACATGCAAATCTAAAGTTAAAAATCATTTGATAAACTTTTCTTCATAGCTTACTAAACTGTGTCTAAAATATCAAGTTTGTGGGGAGTTTTTTCTCGAGAGGATTTATTTTAATATTCTGATGAGAGGAAATTCAAATCATATTATCCCAGAATATGTATTAGATATATTTAGATTTTCAAATTGATATTGTAGAAAAAGCGTGGGAAAAAAACAGATTTCCATACATTTTACAGTTTTGTTGGCTAATAAACAAAAAGCCTATAACAAAAGCCTAAAAATGTTTATATTTTATTTAAAAAAATTCAATTTGATCTGAATAATTGAAATGCAAAGCTTTTGAAGTTCAAGAATATAATGGAACAAGGAACCTACATGGAAGGAGCATCAGAAGTTAGTTTCGTTCTTATTTCGGCAGGGAATTCTGGGAGTAACATTCCAGTAACCCAAAGCTTTTGGCGAAATTTTGGCAGTTTTTTTCCCTCCTCTCAGCAGCTTTTCAAAGTCGATCTTTCTCCACATTTGTCTGATTGATGGCATATCTTTGTACTCTTGTCCTTGAGGGCGTGGGTGCGGACCAGTACGCAATAAGCGTTTGTACTCGAATACTTTTGCATTGTTTGGGGGTGGAGGGGGGATTCTTTTGACGTTATATAAAATGAATTTTTTGCAATTCCAAGTCTAACAGAGAAAAATTTCGGCTTCCAAAAATAGATAACTTTAAATAATTTTCAACAATAACAGTACTCATCTCATAATTTAATTTTTCTTTCTTTTTTTAAGTGATTTACATGAGCTTTGTTACTTTGAGTTTCCTTAATTTTTATTAAGAAAAATATTTTTTTAATGTTATGCAACACGAAATATTACTGAAAATTGAATTAGGAAATTTTCATTACTTTCATAGAATTTTTTTTAATGTTTCATGTTTTTTATGTTCAAAAATAGAAAATATTTGATAATTCAAATAGTAAACAATAATTTATTAATTTTTATTATGATTAGTGGTTTATGTACGTTGTATTCCGAGAAAAAATCTGCACTTTTTAAAATATAGATTACATTTTCATATTTAATGGGGACTTATACCTTATAAGCCTGTTCTCAAATCCAATAGAGCTACTTTCTGACACATTTCTAAATTCATTTTAGTTTGTAAAAGCGTGAAATTGGCAGCTTATTCAGAAACTATGTAATCTAAAGGCGTTTTCTAATTTTTGCTAATGGCAGAAGATCTTTCAGAAAATACCGTCAAATTCGGCGTTTTGAAGCTAATTCCCGACGCGAAATCCCGAGAAAGACGAAAAACTTGTTGTCACGTGAGAAGAGTCGCTAATAACTCGATAAGTAATTCATTTATCAACAAATGAAAAACTCTGTTAGATTCCAAATCGCTTCAATAGTTTTCCAATAGCATGCCAATTTTATGCCTTTGCGTTTAAAAATGAGTCATAAAATGTGTCAGAAGGTATTTCACATATTTGATCAGAGAATTTGAGAACTACCTTGTATAACCAAAGAAACGGATTTATTATTATTATTATTATTATTATTCTCAAATTCAAAGTGGATATTTATTGACACATTCCTGAATTCATTTTTATTTGTAAACTCATAAAAATGGCAGGTAAATAAAAGCAAAAGAACTTGTATAAAAGCCAAAGTTGATGTTTTGAACCGACTTTCTTGACAAGAACGGACGTCTTGAGACAGCGATTGCTTATAATTATGTAAATAGAGAATAAATTTATCAAAAAATGAAAAACACTATTCGTTTTCAAACCAATGGTCATGTTTGTTAAATGTTAAATCTTCCTTTAATCTGTTAACACTATCACGATATTTGGGGATGTTGCGGGTGGGGAGTGGGCTGTTAAATGTACATAACATGACGAAACTAAAAAAAAAAAAAAAAAAAAAAAAAAAAACTTTTATGAAGGCTTAGAAAGTTGTAACATCTGAATGTTAATGTTTTTCTGACTGCTAGTGTTTTTCATTTCGCCTGTTTCAAATGTTACATATTTACTAAACTTTTACTTAGATGCAAAGCAAATAAATTTTCATTTTATGTGTAATAATAATTCAAAACTTCTTCCAGGAAAAATCCTGGCTGAGCCACTGCCATGTGAAATACATTTATAGGAAAATTTAAAACGCTATTTGATTTTAAAGCACTTTAGTAATTCAGAAAATTTCGCGTTGTTGTGTTTGTGTGTGTGTCGGAGGGGAGGGGGGGGGGCGATGTATGTATTTTTTAGAACATTCTTAAATAATAACACATATTTGATTGCAAATCAAATGACTTTCTGACTATTATGTCATATTTAAAGTAATAAAAATAGATTAAAGAAAACTTGTTACAAAATAATTTTGGAACAAGGGGTTTTGTAGAAAAACATAGTTTCAGCCGTAGTTCATATTTGTGTTACTAATTGGATATATGTATTACTAATCCATTCTGATTTACTTTTGTTATTACAATTAAATTTTGATTCACCATTGGAAATATGACTGTGATTTTAGTTAAATAATGTTGATTGATTAATATAATATTAAAAAAAACCTGGAATATAATAACTACAATTGTTAATTAAAAAAAATATGCGAATTAGAATCCGAGAAACATTTATGCGCAAATTAATAATTAATTTTCGACTGTGGCTAAAAGATAATGTAATGTGTGTTTTGCTTTAAAAAAAGACATTTAAAAAATATATAGCTATTGAGCAATTTAGAGAAATGTAAAAATTCAGAGAGTTCCATACTTTTTCTTCTTTTCAATTTCTTAATTTATAAGTAATGCCATTTCGTAAATGTATTTCGATCAATAATTGAGATACTAAAGATAAAATATTTAATTTAAAATGTTACTTGAACGAAACATTATATATTTAAGCAAGTTACAAAAAAATAAAAATATCGCTGGAATTAAAATAAAATGCATCACTTTAACAGAATAATAAATAAATAGATTGATTAATTTAAATTACTATTATTAAGAATTCTTCAACACTTTAATATTAGTTTTAAAAAATTGTAATTATCAGTATCAAATGTAATATAATTAAAAATTTTTTAGAATGAATCGCTAGAAAACATTAAAATATTTTAATCCTCCTACAATCTACCGACCGTGTATGTGAAATGAGCTATCAATGAACTCAAATAGTATACGGATTCCTGCGTCATAAAAAAAAAAGTGTCAAGCGAGCGAGGGAAAAAAGTCTAACAGCGATAATCACACCAGGCTCTACCCCCTCCCGCGCCAATGTAGTAAAAATCTGTGAGGTTGTCAAAAATCGGTGGAAATTTCATCAGAACCTGGACTGTGTTACGGTATAGGGGTTTTCCTTCCAGTGGGTTCCTTGTTCCATGAATAATATCAAACGTTATACTAAATACAAACATGAAAGTGAAGCTTTATTTTTCTTCTGAGTATGTTTCGTTGTAAGTAATTCGAATTAGTATATTGACAGTTTTATTTTCATAAATATTCGTGTTTACATTAGAGTATATTTTCAGAAATTTCACTTGCTTCTTTTGCTATTCATCGGATAAATAATTCTTAAAGGATACTTTGAGGATGTTAGAGCACGTTCTTTTACGAAAGTCTAAGAAAAGTATGCAATCACACCAAAAGTACGAAAATAAGATTATTTTGAAATAAGAAAATCAGTACTTGTATGTTATGTTATCTTGTTAGTACTTAAAGTAGCTTCTGGACATATAAAAACATGCTTGTGTGCTCTAGAGAATAGCTAAAAAATTACAACCCAATCAGCACAAAATGGTTTCGCCAATATTGGATAATTGTGAAGTCTCACAATTGGCCAACGGTTACAAATAGCCACTTTTTCTACCGTTACCCAATGAACCTTTTTTCAGAAAGAGTATAACAACCTGCTCCAACAAAGACTCAACCTCCTATTTATAAAGGGCCAAGCACACATTCACCCAACAGTAATTGACAGTGACATCCCTACAAATTCCAACTGAACAATTAAAATAGGAAGTTGTTTTTGATTGGGCTAAACAATGTTCCAAAATTGAGAGGTCTCAACAGTATCATTGTTGGCATACCAGCCTGCAATTTCTCAACAGTTATCAAAATTCATGAATGATGGGACAAGTACCTGTGCTATTTGGGAATCCAATATCAATATGAAGCGAAGTAACAAAATCTGTATATTTAATGATTTAGTTTCGATATATCAAGTAGTCAGAAAAAAAGTAATATAGGAATAACAAATGGGTGCATGCATTTTATTTACTTATTTATTTATTTTGTAGTAAGTTATCCAGATTTTCATGTTTCTTATAAAGCTAATTTTCAGTTTATTGGACATGACGGCATGCCTTTTATTAGATTTTTTCTTGAAAATTATGCGCCATAAAGGTATGGTTCATTAGTTACTTTTTTATCTACTTCGTGCAGAATTCTGTCTTTGCTGAGATTATGCTGTCTTGGCAGAACATCATATATCGTAATTTTAGATATTATCCATTCATATTCAATTCAACAAAATTAGAAGCAATGTTATAATAAGACGAAAATATATGCTTTGACTAGCTGTAATAAAACAACAATAACCAATCTCAAAAACAAAACTAATTTTATCCTGGCATCATTATTAAATAATATAATAAAGAACGATTGTAGATTAGCCTATGAATACTTGCATCATATTCTTTTCGATATTTCCTAACTGCATATTTAAAAAGTGTCTTTGTTTGACTGCACATTCGTCTGTTTGACTGTTCGTCTTCGCTCTAACTTTCATAAAAATGTTTGGATAGTCTAGAAATTTATATTTTTACTAAGATAGACTATATCATGTTGTGTATTAAAACTTATATGTGTAGCGCCAACATAGCGCGAGAGATAGCAGGTAATTTGGAGAAGGTACTTGATAAAAGCTGAAATTTGGTAGTATAAATTTCTACCTTACCTCAATATGAAATCATTGGTCTGCCAGTTAGCTGGGAATGGATTCGTGACTTACGTAATTAGCAATTTTTCGATGAAAAAAGAAAGGTTCATGATAAAAGCTATAATTTACATATATGAAAATACACGTTTTTGTAAATGTAAAAATATAATTGGCAGACGAATCTGCCTTTACTAAATACATGGCAAACTTCTTCAAAGTTGCTACAAAAATAATTGAAATCAATCACTTTCATATGTCGTCTGTCTTCCTGTCTTTTAACATTGAAGTAGTCGGTAGTATAGATGGCGCCGCAGAAGCCAGAAATTAGAATATAGCGCCATACTAAGTACTCATTTATGATCTAATATTTGCAGCATTTTGATAGTTGATCATTGTTTACAAAGAACACATAATATATATTTTGGGCATAACTAACTTAAGATTGTGACAGTGATTGATTTAAATTATTTTTGTAACAACTTTGAAGACGTCTGCTATGTATTTAGTACAGGTAGATTCTTCTGGCAATTATATTTTTACATTTTCAAAAACGTGTATTTTCATACATGCAAATTGTAGCTTTTATCAAGAACCTTTTTTTTTCATCAAAAAATTGCAAATTGCGTAAGTTACGAATCCACCACCAGCTAGCTGGCAGACCAATGATTTCATAATGCGGTAAGGTAGAAATATTATACTACCAAATTTCAGCTTTTATCAAGTACCTGCTCCAAATTACTTACTAGCTCTCGGGTTAATAGACCTGCCATGACACTAACATACAATATTTAGTATATGGAATGTGCTGTATAAGTTTGACGTTTTATCAAAAACTTTTTTTCAATTATTTTTGTAACAACTTTGAAGACGGCTGCCATGTATTTAGTACCGGCAGATTCATCAGTCAATTGTTGTTTTACATTTAGAAAAACATGTATTTTCCTATATGCAAATTGCAGCTTTTATCAAGAACCTTTTTTGTTCATCTAAAAATTGCAATTTGCGAATTGCGTAAGTCGCGAATCCCCCACCTACTAGCTGGCAGACCAAAGATTTTATAATGTGGTAAGGTAGAAATACTATACTACCAATTTTCAGCTTTTATCAAATACCTGCTCCGAATTGCCTGCTAGCTTTTGAGCTAACAGGTGTTTTGCAATTCTGCACAAAACATATATAATTCTGAGTTCAAAAGTGTTTATTATTTTACGCATATGTAAAAATGTAAAACGCGCATCTCACTGGTAATCAAATTACTCACTCACTGGTAATTTTTATCCATAGCCTATAAAATGCATCAGGTTTAAATAAATAAATTTAATTATGTCAATTTTTTTTTCGAAATATTACTTTAAAATATACTGTAATTAAATCAACATTACACATTAACATTACACATGTTGGTGCAGCGTTGACGCGACGATAAAAATAAATGCGCATGAAAAATTAACTTGCAAGCTACCACTATTTAGGAATAAGACAAATTTCCTTGTTTAATGACAGAAACTTTGCGATTAAATAAAGCGAAGATTACTTTTCGGAATTTGTAATACCAAACAACTATCAGCAAAAGGCTTGTAAACATCTTATAATTTTGGCGGTTAATGGCGGTCAACTTTCAAGAGCAAAGTACTTTTGTTCTTAAAATGTTGAAATGATTGAATGCCACCAGAATTTGTGAAAATATTTCTTTGAAAATAAGTAAAAGCTTTCCTTTGCGTACATTATTGAATAAAAATTTTATTCAAAAATTCTAGTGCCATTGTAGCATATGGGGATTAAAACTAAGCAGTATAAATAATATACCACCGCCCTTCAAGGGGTTAAAATTGGAACTTAGTGTGTATTAATGAATATTTCACAATCCCGTTAAAAATCTCTTTTTTGAAAAATAAAATTTATTTTACACCTTTTAACTTAAATATAAATTTTATTCTATATTAGTTTATGCCACATCAATTTTCACAGATAAAAAATGTCTACTTAATACAGCCTAATGGTGCACTATCTTTTAGCTTTCTTAACGTTCCATCACCACGTCAAAAAAAGAATACTTAAAATCATAAGAGCTCTAGCGTCTACCATTATCGACAACACTTCATGTATGATTTACGAGTATCTGACACTTCCAACATTTTCTTTGAGATATCTTTAGTCACTAGCACATAATATTTATACACGAGTGAGTTTATTGCTTTCGCCATTGCTTTTGTTAGTCATTTTTCACCAGGAGCGGGCTTTTGTACTTTTTAAATGACTTCATATTCTTTATATTAATCAAAAGCACTCGAAAACGTTTATTTTTCTGTCATTGAAAGTTTATAAAAAAAAACTTATTTTTTCACGGATATATCCATTTTATAATTTTCTATTATAATTATAACATAAATTATCATTTTTAATTTTTAATATTTTTTACATATGACACACATAAATGCAATCAACAAACAAAAGGCTAGAAAAATAAATATAGAAAAGATTATATATGCAGCTTTTATGCATTCTGTTAAAGCAAGTACATTGAAAATTTCATTGAAGTTGATAAAATAAATTATTATTATTTTCAATTATTTAGGAAAATAATTGAATTTTAAAAGGAAACGGTATATTCTAAAAATGAATACAACTGATTGAGATAAGATACTTTGACTAAATAAATGCGACAAAGATTTTTCCTTATAATCATATTTCCAAGTACTCACTGCAAAAACGAATCATTCTCTGAAAATCAGATTTCTGATCGAACCTTTGATCGAACAGTAATATATAGAGGGTAGTTATAATTAAAGTGACCCTACTTAGGTAGAACTCGTTCTGGTTGACGTATTCCGTTTAAACTCTGTATATGGACCATAGGGAATAATTGTAGGGACCATCTACAATTTAAAAAAATAATAATAGTTCAAATTTCGAGTTAAGGAAAGACGTTATGCAAAGAGGGCAATATGCAACGCTAGATAGTCATTCTTTATCATGCCGTTAGAGAAGAAAGACCGAGCTCTATTGGTCCCATTCTTTTGTTTTGTTTTCGAACTGCAACAATAATTTAGCTGAAC
The DNA here is from genome assembly GCA_963931845.1 of Maratus michaelseni. NCBI lineage: Eukaryota > Metazoa > Arthropoda > Arachnida > Araneae > Salticidae > Maratus > Maratus michaelseni. Next base: position 215,388,874 of record OZ007586.1, on the reverse strand, counting down.
TGCAAAAATGTCGACGTTTAAAAGGCTTTAGAAAAGGGCCTGTGTCAAAGAATGGTTCGAAAAAATTATTATTAAAATTGAAGATGCTAGGGAGTTGGGTATGCTGCCAGAAAGATGACAGAAGCAAATTTAGAATGAAATTGTGAAAGAAATCGCTGTTGCTATGATTGACAGAAAATCATTTTTTTTCTATATTCTTCGACAAGTGTTTGAGCGGTGTTACATGAATTGTCTATCCCTTGGTCGGAAAAACTTTTTTTTGTAACAAACTACAACTACTTTTTTGAAAATGTAGTTAGCTACAACTACTTGTTTTAAAAAAATAGTGAGTACAAACTACTTTTAAAAATAGTCACTTTTTCGCTACTTTCCGAATTTGTCAAAATTTTCAATTTGCACTCGAAATTGAGGACATGGATTAAATAATACAGTAGCCTTTCGTTATATCACGTTTGTCGGGGTGCACTCAAAGAAGTGTTATATGTACGAGATCATTAAAGCATAAAGAGTTAAGAAAGATAACGTACAAGAAACTTTTTCTGTCTGTCTCCAAAATTTTAGTTTATACACATATTACAATTTTCTCAGCAAAATTAAGAGAAGTATATATGTAACCCCAGCAGCATACAATTGTTGGGTCAATATTGGCTATTTGTGAATTTCCATGTTGGCCAAGAGTAAGAAATGTCCGCTTTACCGTACCATTGGCCAACAAATGCGCAACAGTGGTCCAAACGTTAGTTGCTCAGATTAGAGGTCTGCAAGGGTTCGGACCAATTTTCCTTCATGAGACGGGACCGAGCCTTACTTTTTTTGCAGACTCGGGCTGCGCCAGACTTCTTTCTTCCTCCCGAGCCCATGTTGGGCAGGCATTTTATTTACTTATTTATTTTGTGCAAAAATAAAATTATATTGTACATTTGTTTAGCGAAATCTTTAAACAATTAATTCAGTTTAATAAATTACAGATAAGTTTTTTAGATCCACTTTTTTTCTTTGTAGAGCTTTTAAATTGTGATATTGTGTTACAATCTTTTCTTTTATTCTACGTTGATTTTCTTACTGAATCATCATTTGAATGTAATTGTCTAAGTTAATTTTTAACGAATGTTCCTGTACGTAATTGTCTATGTGATAATGAATATTACTGTTATTCCATATTCCATGAATTTAATGTGAACATATATATAATCTGAAAATAAAATATATGCATAAGTAAATTGACTTTTTTGAATAATTTTACTTGTAGAATAATGTTGCTTCAAAAATATCGGCCTGTTTTGTAGAAATTGAGTCGAACCGAACCTAAATTTTAGATTTCATAACAGGCCGGGGTAGGGTCGGGTGGAAATTTTAACTTTTATACCTGGCCGGGCCCGTGAAGACCTCTAGTTCAAATATCCGTATAATTCGATGTGACCTGACGAAATTATTTTTGGTTAGCTGAACAACTCTTCAAATTAGAGGGGCCTCTGTTGGCTTATTTTTACCAATTTCTCAAAGGTTTCCACAAACTCCTAACGATGAGACAACTATCTGTCCTACTTGGGAATGCAATCAACATTTATATATAATTACATAAAAAATGCGGTTAATCTACAGCTTATTTATTTATTGTTGGAGGCTCAAAAACAGAGCTATACATCTGAAAGAGCGATATAACAAGGGGTTACTATATTATAGATAACATATTTAGGAAAACCATACCAGCAAGTGTCAAATTTTAAAGCCATACGATACGCTCTTAAACACTTAAGATGAGATTTGCCGATGACAATTTGCAAATTTTTGCACAGAATACATTTTTGACAAAAGAAGCAAGTTAAGGTCACGTTATTTCTAGAATGAAAATGTTTTCTTGAAGTAACGTTAAAAGTAGTGTTACTGGTCACTACAAAGTACTGATATTTTGCATCGCGCTATTCTCTGCATTACATTTTTCAAACTGTAATGCGTTACACTACAAACTACTAGAAAAGGAGTGACTACTGTAGTTTCGTTACTTGTAGTGCGTTAATTTTGAACACTGGTCTAAGGTATTAAAAGTTCTGCTAACCATTTTAAAGTGATACCGGTATAAGATTTACATGGTACAAAGCTTTCAACATCAACGCATATAGTCTCAATATTTCGCATTAGCAACCTCTGAAAATTTATTACATGACTATGGTGTGGATTTACTGCTGGCTTTATTCTTTGCCTCTTTTTCTTTTAAGCGATCACTACTCAAGTCCCTATAAAAGTTGTTCCGTCACGAGAGCCCGTTACTGCGAAGTTCTTCAGCAGCAAGTCATTCCTGCTTTAGAAGAACGAGAATGCTTATACAAAGTTTATCTCTTCATGCAAGATGGTGCAAAACTCCATACTGGCTGACAGATGAAGGAACTGCTTTGTTCTTACTTTGAAGATGATCGGATAATTTCGAGAAATTTTCCGAATGCCTGGTCACTTCTTTCAGCGAACTTAAATTCCTGCAGTTCTGGTTGTGGGGATTTCCGAAATATCGTAAGAAGGATGCGGACTCTGCCTAAATCAAAATATAATACACTAAACTGCTGCAATTCCTCAAGAATCTCTTCGCGCTACCATCGAGCATGCTATAATGCACTTTGAACATACGACTGACGCAAATGGAATGCACAATGAAAAAATGCTGTGATTGAATAAAGTTTTATTTTTCCGATTTGTTTTTGCTCCTTTTCTGCCATCTTTTAATTCGAAATTCGGTGGTTGGAATTTGAATTATTTTTTATTGCAGACTTTCCCCCCTCAACCCCCCATGGTCCATATAACTTATAATACCAAGTTACAACGAAATACGTAAACCAGAAAGGGATATACATAGATCTGAGTTGGATGATTTGAATTATACCACCCTGTATCATGCATTACCGTTTCAATAAATAAACATAAGTGTTGATCGAATACTAATTAAATGAAATACAGCACTACTTATCATTCAAAAGTTAATGTACAGTCGGCCATAAAAAAGAAAACCCCATACATTTTAATCTGCAAATTGCCCCAGATAAAAAAAAAAAAAAAAAAAAAAACGGAAATAGTCATTCGATTGGAAATTAAGCGTTTTTTTAATTTATGTTTAAAAAAATAACCTTAGGGAACGTATAGAAATAGGGTCTTCATATAGAAATTGTATCAAACTCTAAACTTTTCAATACGAACACCTAATTTTGACATCACATTTGTATTTCTCGGTAAATTTTACCTTAGGATTCCAAACGGAAAGTCATTTGGTGAAGCAGTTTAGAAATTAGGTTGATTTAAAATTATGAACTCCTAATGTTAAATTAATTTTTAATTGTTGGAAAACAGGCTGCAATACCGGTAGTTTTTTTATGCCTAATTCAAAAACTACTTGGCGGAATGAGCTGTAATTTTCGATTCACATAGCTCCTAGGAATCGATTTTTGTTAAAAATAATCGATAGGTTATATTTCATACTAGTTTCTAAAATTAATTTTGGAAAAAATATATTCGGATAATGTTTTTTAAATTTGATTTTTTAAAAATGAATGGTAACTATGAAATTTTAACATAAATCAATTTTTAGAAGCAGAAAATATATGTAAACCCAAAATTACAGCTCATTCCGCCAAGAATTATGCTTTTTGGGTTATGCTTAAAAAACTACAGATATTGCAGTTTGTTTTGCAGCTATTAAAAATGAATTTAACATTTGGAGTTCAAAACTTTAAATCGCCATAATTCCTAAACTGCTTCACCGAATGACTTTTCGTTTGCTAACTTATGGCAAACTTTACAGAAATATCCAAATATGATGTCAAAATTAGATGTTCGTACTGAAAATTTCAGAGTTTGAGACTATCCTAAGGTTATTTTTTAGCATAAATAAAAAGAAGACATAATTTCCAGTCAAATGGCTTTTTCCTTATTTTATGGTTCCATTCGTGATGTATGTAATAAAATGTATGGGGTTTTCGCTCTTTTTTGGCCGACTGTACATTATTTTCCCAAAAATAAATTGATGAAAATAGCAACTGAAGGATATTTCACATTAGCAACAACAAACACAAACAAAAGTAATGTATTTTATTTGATTGTTGAACTAAATTTAATTTATTAATTGACTAGGATGCTATTTATGATTATAAAACGTATGAAGCCCTCTTATTCCTTGAAGTTTCAGTCAAATATTAATAAATTTCTGATTTCATTCAGCCAGATTGTATTGTAAACAAAATAAACAATTAAATAAATAACTATATTACACAGAATTAGACGTTAGAAAAGTTTACAACTTATGTGTCTTGGCTAATATTCACTTTAAGAAAAGTTTTGCGAAAATTGGTATAGATTACACAGGGAAATAACTACAATTATGATTAAATTGGTCAAAGAAAATTATTACTCCGCCTCTTCGAAAAATGAGAATATGATTAAATCTGTGATTATGAGTTTTATAGATGCTTGTTTACGACTATAATAAAATTTGTAAATATGAGTACGCAAGGTTTAGTTATTAAGTATACATGGATAGTCATGTTTATATTGGTTCAGTGTTACCATTTTTACTTTTGGCTTTTTTAAAATTCAGATACCTTAATTGTCACCCCTTTTTTAAGGTAGAAATATTCGCTTTGGTTAGTGACAGATTAAATAATGCCAAAACAAGACGTATTATACTATTAAAAAAAAAAAAACTGGTGTCCATCAATCAATCTGAATTTTTTAAAAAGTAGCGGACTGGCAACACGGTGGTTGATCCAAAAATCAGAATACTTTTTAAATCGATAATTTGTAAACTAATTAAGATAGAAAAACGCCGTTTACTCAGAAATGACAAAAATAAAACGCTTTATTTATTTATTGTCAAAATGCCAATATTTATTGGCTGCATAACTTTCTTTTCTACTAAATGGCAATTATGAAGGATAAGATATCGAAGGAATAACGGCTTACACATATTCATTAGGCCGTCTGTGATTGAATTAAAATGCATAACATATATCACCAGATGCTAGTAAATATATTTATATAAAAAGCTTAATATATTTATATACTAAACCTAAAAAAAATAAAGAATATTAATTTTCGTTTGTGTATATTATTGCATTATGTATCAATCCTGTTTTACATTAAAAGTACTTTGAAAGAGAATTTGGAAGCACTTCGCCGTTAAAAATCCATTTTTCTGGGCATCGTAATTTAAATTTTTGTTTGTTAAAAAACTGAACATACATGAAATAATAAAATGCTTCCTATCAAGACCTTCCGCACAGAGTTTATTACCATTATGCACGAAAAAGTCCAAAATTGCTGTGAATGTCATAAGCTTCAGCTCAGACCAGATAAAATGCGTTGCAAGGGGTGTGTCATTTTAACTGGACTTTCTCTTTTTGAAACCAATTTTGCTTCTAAAACACTAAATGTGTCTGCTGTCAATAAAAGTGTGTTTTTTCCAGGGGTATAAACGGTAATCAAATCAAAAGTGTTCCTTTTGAGATATGAGCTTCTGAAAATGGGATTGAATTTATGAAATTTTGTTTGAAGGGATTTCAAAGATGAATAACTTAATGAATATTTAAGCAAGGGAGAAACAACTTCAGCAGATCTGTGACATCGTCATTGGTAATTAATTTGTAAAGTGAAAAACTTTAAAGTAGTTTTTCAGTAGTTACAGCTTGTTAAACTTAGGGTAAAATTGATCGCGACAGGCCGTGTGGGTTACTTTGAGTTATGAATGTATTGAGTTCTTATCTTTAATACTGCAATTATATTTTTAGTACGAAAACTTTTACTAGTCACATATTTTCAATAAGATAAGATTTCTTGTATCATGAGCAATAAGATGACAAATTTGGTGATTTGATCGTTTTATGTGACTACATAGAAGGAAAGGACACCTGGTGACCCAACTCTACTACTTCTAACTCTGACATTTTGCAAATGTCCATCTTAGACCTATATGTATGTCCTGTAACAATTACATAAAAATTGAAGGAGGTTAAACGGGACCCTCTAGGCTAGTTGAGATGAAATGACCCACATTCTTAAATGATTGATTTAACAGTATTATAAATATCTGTAATTTCTCAATTCTTTAATTAATGAAATTACAATTTTATAAGATCTATCAATTTAATTATTGACATAAAATATAAGAATAGGTAAGCAGCAAACCCTGAGCAGCCCTCACATGAATGATATGCGGAGGTGCCAAGATAATATTTCAAAAATATTTTTTTTTGCCATGCAATCATATAAATAAAACATTGTTACCAGCATTCTTGTAGACACCGGCCCTCTGTTCGATTGGTGACGATCAGGTCTACTTTTGGGATCACACACATAAAAAAGTATATAGAAATATCACTGCTGGGCCATTTTTGGCAAAAAACCTCAAACAAGTACGGATGGACGCATACAGCAAACACGACCTTCAAATGCGGCAGACAAAGCAAAATCTGAAGATACTTTATTTTTCTTCTGAAACTCCACTATACCCTAATGACCACTGTGACATTACCCTTTTTTATTGGTTCAAAGTATATATACATAATACATAAATTAGTACTTATACATAAATTAGTATCATCTGTTTTATACGCCCTGATTTTGTAATTCTCTAATTAGATTGGCCTTGGCACCATTGCGTGAAGTGCCGGGATGTTCTGATGAGACTGGACTAGGGTGCCTCTATATGAAAGTGGCGACATATGCACAACGCGCATGCTCAGACTGTGCGCTTAGACAGGCGTTTTTGTTCAATCCAAACTATGGAAAACCTACATTCCAGACTTGGCGATACTCACCAACTCACCTGGATGAATACGAGTGAGACAAGTTAAGAAGCATTAGCTTTTTGTTCAAACTATGGTAATCCACATTCCAGACTTTTCGATACTCTCGAGGATGAGTTCGATTATACGAGTGAGACAAGTTAAGAAGCATTAGTTGGCGATAATGGCAGACTCGCCAAGATGCTTGGCGATTAGATTTTGTCCAGAATCGTCTCAACCAATCAAATTTTATATCCCCAACCCCCGTCTATTCTGACATTACCAGCTGTTGAAATGTCTTCAACGTCGTTCTCAGTTATTTTATAAAATTATTATGGTTTCAGATGATTATATCCATTGTTAGTTTTAATGTATGATATATCACAATGGACGCGTTCACGGACCGCAATCTGAGTTATGTAGAGTAACACATGGATAACCCAAAGCATTCAGAGACCGATATCACGTGACTGTTTGCGGGATACTAATAGCGTTCAAAGCCGGAAATTAAACACACTTCTGGTAACCCACATTACCTACAGAATTTTGTGGGTTGGGGAACTTGGTTTGTTTGCTTGTTTTATAGCTAACTGCAATTGTTAACTGTCGTTCTTTATGATTCCTACTGTATACTTGAGTTCTGACCATTTGATTGGCCTACGTTTAACAGGTCTGTGCTGTAATTCACCAATGTCGCCAGGACGATTCCTGCAATGATCGCTTATGATAAAAGTGTAGTGGTAGATTGGTTGACGGAAGTATTTGTTTGTAAACATGCCCACAACGTTACTCAAAAGCGTTCACAGACGTTTTAACCCAACTTTACCCTAAAAAATGCAAGGCTAACGAAAGAGACAGGTTGCCGCGGTGCGTTGCAGGTAGAATTGCCAAAAGCTGGTTTATTCCCAGGTTTTTTCCAATAAACCCGGTTAATTCCCAAGAGACCCGGTTAATTCCCAAGAGATCCGGTTTATTTCCTAAAAACCTGGTTTATTAAAAAAAACCCGGTTTATTCCTAGGTTTAAACCAGGTTTTTTCTAGTCTTTGCAACTGTAGTTGCACGTAGCTCTTTTTTCAGATCGCTTCACTCACGTGATTCTCGAATGCACGCATGCAGGTGCACGAAAAGAGCATCACGTGACTCTAGCGGTCTAATGCGAAAGGTAGTGCCGCAGCCTGTCTTTTTCGTTAGCCTTGTAAGAAACGCATACGACGTCATTCCACAATTATACCAGTAACACAAGTTCGATCTCTGAACGCGCCCAATGAATGTTATACCAATCACTATGCGCGTCGATCACATTGGATGCCATTTTTCGAAAGTCGGATGTTGAACAAAAAACAACAAAAAAAAAAGACAAACTCTTGAAGGTTGAACAAATACGACTGTGGTTGTATATTTCTTTGATGTTTTTTTATGGTTGGTTTACTTTTTGCCATGCTAACAAATTTTTTTTTGAAGAAAGATTAACAAGGATAGTACAGGGTATCCCAAAAGTCTCCGTGCAACTTCAAAAAATTATTACAAAAAAAATAATAGGCCTACAGCAAAAATAATTACAACAGTGCATAGAGTAACTTAAAAAGTTTTTTTCTACTGCCTTAGTAAACTTCAACATGAGATCCTATCGCAGCACGAAGAATATCAAGACGATATTCCAATTCAATCCACGAACGTTTTTCATGCTAACACCAACAGTAGCTACTGCTGTTTGGATCTTCCATGTTTCAATTCCATGAGACTATTAACTTTTGTTCAGATTTCATCAAACAGTTGTAACTACTGTTGATGTTAGATGATGTTAGATGTTAGATGTTAGATGATGTTACTGTTGATGTATGATGCTGAAACGCACGTGGATGGAATTAGAATATCGACATGATATTCTTCGTGCAACGAAAGGATCTCATATACAAGTATACTAAGGTAGTAGAAAAAAACTTTTTAAGTTACTCTATGTAACACATGGGCTGATAAGTTCCCGGTCTGGCACACAGATGGCGTTGCAATCGCCGAACCGATGTTTTTTTAGTAAATACTAACCTTTAAAAGGTAGTAGAAAAAATGCCATGACGATTCGCCGTGTGGATAAAACGTTAGATTGGTTTTAGTTGAACGACTTTGTTGATAAACAAAAAAATGGATAACAAGAATTTCAAGAATTGTTATTTGATGGGGAAAAAATACAGTTCAAACAAAAGCTTGGCTAGATAAGCGTTATCCGGACACTGCACCAGGTAAATCAACCATTTTTGACTGGTTTGCTGAATTTAAACGTGGTCGTACGGACACCAGTGATGCACCACGCAAAAGAGGTGGTTACTCCGGAAAACATAAAAAAAATCCACAAAATCGTTTTGGGGAACCGTAAAGTGAAGTTGCAGGAGATAGCTCAGACTCTGAAGATATCCAAGGAACGTGTAGGTTTTATTTTGAATGAACATTTGTCTATGAAAAAGCTGTTGTCAAAGTGGCTGCCGCGCGTGTTGACTTTTAACCAAAAACAACAACGAGTTCTGAGCACTGTTTGGAGCTTTTTCGTTATAAAATTATGTTATTTATTATTAAATTATTATTATTAATCATTTATTAAATTATTATTATAAAATTATTATTATTAAATTATTTTTTAAATTATTATTATTAAATTATTATTATAAAACTATTATTTTTAAATTATTATTATTATTATTAAATTATTATTATTTATTATTAAAGTTATGTTATTTATTAAAGTTATAAAGTTATAAAGTCATAAAGTTATAAAGCTTCGTTAAAAAGTTATGTTTTCTTTATTAGACCGGGAACTTATCAGCCCATGTGTTACTGTTGTAATTATTTTTGCTGTAGGCCTATTATTTTTTTGTAATAAATTTTTGAAGTTGTACGGAGACTTTTGGGACACCCTGTATTTCTTATTACATAAAAAAAAAAAAATAAGGACTTATTATAAGGTTGCTCCTTATCACAAGTACTAAATATGATTTTAATATTAGGGTTGTTCTGCAAATATTTAATAGTTTTGGCTTGTGTTAAAAAAAATTAGTCTAGCATGAAAAATGTTTTTGTACTCTTATTTTTTGTTGTAACTTATAAATCGACAATAAAATCATATTTGAATCTTTTCTTTTCTTTTTCTAGTTATTTCAGTCGGCCCTATAAAAACAAGCAATGAATTAAACTTGAATTCAGTTAAATTTTAATCTAAACATGCGTAAAAGGCACAATTTTCGACTCTAAACATATAAACGAAAGCTCTAAAGTTCATTTAGACGATTAGATGTGTAAATAAGCTCAGTTTCTGCAAAATTATGCCAAATCACGTTTAATACACGATCCCGATTAATACGCGACTTTTGTCCACTCCCTTGAAATGCGTCTTAAGCAGGTTCGACTGTATTTTCTGATGAACTTTCGATAAGCATTTTTTTTTTAATTTAATGTACTCAGTACTTTTTTAAAAAGTGTACCTGATGCCTAGAATTTCCAAAGGTTTTAATGCCGTATTACAAAAAAGTTTTTTTTTAAATGTAATTCGCATTTTTTCCCCCTCAAACGCATACTGCAATGCGTATATTTTTACATATTCTGTGATACAACAAGAAGGACAGCCACATCGGAGAGTGGGGGGTGGCAGGCGCAACGTAGCTGGGCCCCGCTTTTATATGGACCTCAAATGAGACAAACAAAGTGTTTTATAGTATTTTTCTACTTTATGAAAAATAATTCGTCTCTTAAAAATGTTTGCACCGGTGCCCGCAACTAACGAGATCAATTGCTTTTTTTATCTTTGAAAAAAAAAAAAATGTTTCCTGTACCCAATCCTCTTTAAGGTAAAGACCAGTCCATAGCATAAAATTTCCTATTCAACAGCGAGAAACTTTCTGACACATTCACTAACTCATTTTAAATGGTAAAATATGAACTTAGCAGACGGTTGCAAGTAATTTGAAAATCGAATAGCGTTTTACATTTTTCGATAAATGTATTACATCTTGGGTTATGCGAGATTGTGATCGATGTCTCATGGCAACCTTTCTTTGGCTGTAGCGTCCGAAAATTCGGTTCAAAACAGCAATTTTTATTATTACATTACTTTTTGAAATGAGACGTTGAGAACCAGGTTAGACTATCCCACATTTTTGTGAAAAATGAGTTTGAAGTGTCAAAATGTGACTTTGAAGTGTGTGTCATTCCATCTATTGGCTGTATAATGAATTTTATTAATTTCGGTACTATTTAAGTGATAGTTTCGAAGTTCATAGAGCCATTTTAACAGATGGTCCAACATAACTTTGATATCAAGTTGCCAGTGTAAGAGTAGATTAAGTGGATTGGTCCACTCTGTCACTGTCAACTTATAACTTAATCACCATATGCTTGCTGAAGAAGCTTGGTCTCCTCTAAGTACTGGCAGAACCCAGGC